>CM062297.1:155467559-156897637 GCA_031216915.1 Pictodentalium vernedei
TCGGAGCGACGATCAGCTTGTTTATCCAGCTCAAATCTATGACTGGACGGAACGAGCCGTCTGGTTTCGGAACCAGAAACAGATGGCTGTAGAATCCTGGAGTTTCCTGGTTTTCTACGACCTCTACCGCGTTCTTCATTAAAAGAGACTGCATCTCTGATAACAGAGCATCTCTTTTCTGCGGATTTGACGGAAGATGAGTCCACTTTGGACTTCGAGTTAATGGAGGCTTTCGTTTGAAGGATATCTTTAGACCTTCCGAAGTCACTCCTCTCACCCAAGGGTCGTCCGTAATCGACGCCCATTCTTGTGAAAAGCTCGACAACCTTCCGCCAACCGGTACGCGATAGAGGTTTAAGCCATCACCTCCTGGACCTGCGAGGCCTGCGGTAGGAGAAACCACGTCCTCCACGACCCGCACCTCGCCCCGTCGACCTCGGGGCGTCCGACCGATTGTCCCGGCCCGAAGGACGTCCCGAACAAGAGTTGCTACCCTGACGGTCTCTCGAATAAGACCAAGAGGACGCACCGGAACCTCTATAGGAACCTCGCTTGGGCGCATTAGACCCAGAAGTGCCTGTCTTATTCTTGTCTGCTGTATCCGACTTCTTAGAAGCAGATTTGAACAACAGAGAATCCGAAGCTTTCTTTGTAATTTTATCCTAAATAGCAGAAAGCTTGCCGTCAAAGAGAAGTTCTCCGGAGACCGAAGCGACTCTAAGAGAGTTCTTCACCTTAGTATCCACGAGTGTGGATGTAGCTAGGGCTGCGTCACGTCTAACCAACTCCAGATTTGCCACTGAAAGGGCGGAGTTACACGTGGAATAAGCTACTGCCCTTGAAAGAAGTCTTAAAGAGGATTGTATATCCTGAAACTCTTTCCCTTGAAGGCGCAGTGATAACGCCTTAGTAAGGTGATCTGCGTAAGATAAGGCATCTAAATTGGCTCTGTTAGACGCAATAGCTGTTTCCAACACCGTGGTTGGAATAGAAGCCGACGACGGTAATGATAGCTCTAAGTCTTCTGCCTCGTCGTCCATACGCAGAGGAACTCTCGGGATACCCTGTCCTGCCGTATCGAATTTATTCCTTGCATTAATGAAAGGCAGGTTGAGAGTATTAGCGGACAAGAAACCTGCTTTACCCGTCTTGGAAGCAAGTTTAAATATAGCGTCGTTCAATAATTCAAATGTTCTTGCAACATTATTGGACTGCGACGGAAACTCGGGAGCGATGTCCCTGAACCGCTCAAAAAATTCAGAGTCCAATGACGCTATAATCCTCTTGTCCGGAACCGCAGCAGTCTGGCCCGACGGAACAACTTGAGGGAGAAAGTGCCGGATGAAGTCCACGGCAGCTTTATGTTGTTCTGAAAGGGATAGCTCCAAATCATCCGTATCCCTTTCACCATCCGGTCGGACCTCATGATGTTCCCGGTCGTCCGCCCCCGATGCTTCGGTGGAGCGTACCGACCCAGCGCCGTTGGATAATTCTCGATCCGACACCGTTTCTGTCGGCTGCTGGGATGCTGCGATAAGCTGTGCTATCTGCACAAGAATGTCCGGCGTCGAGACCTGCGGAGGGCAGCTCCGCATCAGATGGCTCCCGCATACTTTTCCTATGCGAATGTCCGGAGTCCATCGGTCTCGAATCCCTGGCTGCCGGATGGTGTGACCTGGTCACCGAAGAATCCTTGATCGGCGAAGCTGGTAATATATCGGCGGTCACGCAGCCAAGGTGCGGTCGTGTGCGCTGACGAGAAGAGGAAGCCTTAGCAGTCTCCGTGGACTGCCTATACAACGGAGCATCCAGAGCGACGGACGTATGCTCCGCTTGCGACACATTTTGTACCACAACATCTGGTCCCAGATGTTGTTGTACGAGAGAGGGGCCTCTCTCGCTCGCGGCCCGGCTGGACCTGGACGAGCTAGGAACCGGACTCAAAGGCTTCCTCCGTTCTCGCTTACTATCCGCCGTCACTGGGTGTGCATCTATTATGTTTATAGTGCTCGCATCACCCAAAATTTCCTCCTGGACTGCATCGGACGAACCCGGCTGCCGAACCATTCGGTGAATGGACGCTACACCGGGCGAGCTAGCGGACGACATTTGTCTAATCTCCATGAGCACTTTTGCCACTAGCTCTGAATTCATTTGTGACGACGGACGCACACTTGTAGAAGATAACATGGAAACATCACCCTGTTCTTGTTCCTCTGAAATAGAAACTGAGAGAGTAGAGTGACCTTGCGGAGAAAGAGCCGGCATAGCCCTTTCTCCAGAAACAACATATCGTGACACACGTTTCCAATGTTTCTCATCCCAATATTCACATATAGGACAGGGATTAATGCAAGAACACTGACTACAATTAATACAATGATCATGAAAGTCAGAGGAAGATTTCTTCCTATTACAATTTGAACAATGTCCCTTCATTGTGAAAGGTCAACAACAAGTCCTAGTTCCTCACACAAACCCCTGACACAAAGATACATAATAACATGATCCATTAATAAATGAAAAAACAATTGCAAATCAAAATAATTTTGAAAAAATATTTTTTCAGCGAAGCCCAAGTTGCTGAAAAGTAACGTTGAGCCCCGATGGATCCGATGGCAAAGTGTGGTCAAAAATTTTAAATTTATATTAAATAATTAATGAGACACTTACGGATAATATAAATGTATCTTATAGTGAGATAAACTACAGCAAAGGCAAACAGCCCCCCTCAAAAAAGGCTGTTGCCAATGTAAACAAACAGTGTAAAACACCAGAAAACATGACTCCAGGCACTGAAAAAACTGGCCCGGAATCAGTCATCAAAATTACACTCTATCTGATGCAAAACAGAGACTCCCAGGGGAGAATCTGCAGAACATCAGATGGAAGATGCAGAATACAACGTTATACACCCATGGGTGAAAACGTAACTATGGGGAAAATAACAGAAAACATTCTGTAACCAAGCAACTCTCCCAGGAAATTTTAGAAATGAACTTTCTCAAAAATATGCCAAAAGCATGGGAGAATTGCAAGGGGGGACTTTAGAAGGCTAGGGGAGAGGAAACACTGAATAAGCAGTGCAACATTTAGCAAGAATGACAACAAGAGGCCCATGCCTCGAAAATAGGCAACTTAACATAATTTCATCAAAAAATTTTAAGTACAGCCCTGATTATTTTTTGTCACTTCTTTTTCCTCTCCTCCTTCTATCCTCCTTAGAATCACATTTTCTCCAAAAATTACATGTCTGGCATCCTTTAAACTGAGATTTACAAGCACAAAGATCAGTGAGATGTTGACTGATGAAGAGCCAAACGGAGAATGATAATTGGCGCCAATTTCGGGACGTCTGCGTCACTGCGCATGCGCAGTAGAGGCGTAGTATGGAGGTCCTTTAGGACATGATTTCTTTTTGTTTTGGATGCAAATTTTGGGGATTGGGGGGCAAAATTTGTGTTTGGCCCTGGTTTTGTTAGAGTTAGCACCAGCTAAGTCTGGGTCATTGGTACAGTATAAAAATATACAAGTTGGTACCAGGTCACAGTGGTCTCTCAAGACAGGTGGTCTCTCAAGACAGGTGGTCTCCCATAGCAGGTCCATTATAGAGTAAAACCAACCAGTGCCTGGCAGATGTGGTCTCTCAAGACAGGTGATCTCTCAAGACAGTGGTCTCTCAAGACAGGTTTTACTGTACTTGTTTTAGGTTTCAGTTGAAATATTGTTATGAAAAATGTATACACTCTGTATTTAATTATACCTTTAATGATTTAAGTACAGAAATGAAGATTTTGTTTGTGTTTAACATTATTTTTTAGCTTTTGAATACTATAACCATGGAAAATGGATATTATTGGTAAAAGAGGAAATTTTTCAAATTTGCCAAAATGTTGATGGAGTATATTGAGTATGAGACCCATTACTGTTAATTACAGCTTGACAATGCCTTCTTATTCTCCCAATCAGGTTCCTGATGGTCCTTTGTGGGATATTGTTCCATTCTTGGACAAGCATGGCATCAAGCTCCTGGACACTTCTTGGTTGGACTGGTCAGGCTGAAATTGCAAGCTGAAACTCATTCCAGAAATGTTCGATTGGATTGAGATCAAGGGATCTTGCTGGCCAGTCCATATGCTCAATCCCCTCCCTCTGTCGGTACTCCCGGACAGCATGGGCAACATGAGGACTGGCATCATCGTCCATGAGAATGAATCTATCACCCACTGCACCTGCATACAATCTGACGTGGGCATCCAACATCTCATCAATATACCACTGTGCAGTCAATGTACCATTGTCAAGGACATAGAGCTTTGTACGTCCATCCAAGCTGATGACGCCACAGACCATTATTGACTCTTCGTCATAGCGGTCATGCTCAGCAATGTTGGCTGCATGGAATCACTCTCCTGGTCTTCTCCATATCCTAGAGCACATAACTCTGTAGTCTAGGCAGTACCTTGACTCATCTGTAAAAGGGACAGGTCGCCAATCTTCTCTGGTCCATCCAACATGGTCCATAGCCCATTCATATCGTGCTTGGCCGTGGTTCTAGGACAGCGGACTGCGAACACATGGTCTTCTCGATTGGAGACCACCTTCGTGCAACCTTGCCTGGATAGTCTGCGTCGAAACATTCTCCGATGCATTCTGAAGGTCACTGCAAAGCTGGGTTGCTGTAGCAAAGCAGTTCCTATGGGCCTGAATGATCAACTAGAGGGGGTATCAGTACCCCGTGGCTCACCAGCAGGTGGCCAATGTAAAGGGGTGGCTGGAGTAAAAAAAAAAAGGTCCAAAACCTGCACACAAAAGTCCAAAATTAAAGTAAATAAGCAGCTAAAGGGTTAAATAATATAATAACAGCCCCAAGAAGCATGCTAACATAAAATAGGAACCATGGCAATATGCTACAAGGTAAGTCTCCACTTTGAAGAAAAGAAAGACAAACCTCAAAACATGCACATAAAAGTTAAAAAAAAAAAAGTATCACATTTGTTTCAATGGGTTTAAATTGAGAAAAATACCCGGATAATGTCACAGTAACCACCATCACAATATGCCAATAAGGTGAAATTCCACCTGAAAAATATACACTTGGAAGAAAAGAACGAAACACCTCAAAACCTGCACATAAAAGTACAAAAAGTATCACATTTGTTTCAAAGGGTTAAAATTAAGAAAAATACCCTGAAAATGTTACAGTAACCACCATGGCAATATGCCAGTGAGGTAAAACTCCACTTAAAAAAAATATCAAAACCTGCACACAAAAGTCAACAAGAGGCCCCAGGGGGCCTGAGGGCACTCACCTGACATGGTAGCCTAAATATCAACCCAGAGAATTGATTTCAACAAGTTGCATCTGCTCCTCCTAAGAAAAGCTTATACCAAATATCCAAATATTCTGACCAGTGGATCTAAAAAAAGATTTTTAAAGAATATTCCTCATATTGAACTAAGTCATAATTCGGGCTCCCACAGGGAGCCCATATATGAACCCAGGGACTTGGCTTTAACAAACCTGAATCTCACACCCCTAAGGATTCTGCACACCACATATCAAAACATTCCGACTACTGGATCTGAAGAAGAAGATTTTTAAAGAAAATTCCTCATTTTGAACCAAGTTACAATTCGAGCTCCCACAATCAGCCCAAATATGGACCTAGGGACATGGCTTGAACAAACTTGAAACTTATCCCCCTAAGGATGCTGCATAAAAAATATCAAAGAGCATTCATCTGCTGGATCTGAAGAAGATGATTTTTAAAGAAAATTCCTCATTTTGAGCTAAGTTGTCATTCAGGCTCCCATAGTGAGCCCAAATATGAACCAAGGGACTTGGCTTGAACAACCTTGAATCTCAGCCCCCTAAGGTTGCTCCATGCCAAATATCAAAACATTCCAACTGCTGAATCTGAAGAAGAAGATTTTTAAAGAAAAATTCCTCATATTGACTAAGTTATAATTTGGGCTCCCACAGGGAGCCCAAATATGGACCCATGGACTTGGCTTTAACACACTTGAAAACCCCCTCCCCCCAAGGATGCTACTCACCACATATCAAACCATTCCGACTGCTTGATCTGAAGAAGAAGATTTTTTAAGAAAATTCCTCATTTCGAACAAAGTTACAATTCAAGCTCCCACAGTGAGCCCAAATATGGACCTAGGGACATGGCTTGAACAAACTTAAATCTCACCCCCCTAAGGATGCTGCATACCAAATATCAAAACATTTCGACTGCTGGATCTAAAGAAGATTTTTAAAGAAAGTTCCTCATTTTGAACTAAGTTATAATTTAGGCTCCCACAGTGAGCCCAAATATGAACCCAGGGACTTGGCTTGAACAAAATTGAATCTCACCCCCCTAAGCATGGTGCATACCCAATATCAAAAGATTCTGCCTGCTGGATCTTGAGAAGAAGATTTTCAAAGAAATTTGCCTGAAATGCACTAAGCTCAAATTTGGGCTCCTATACTGAGCCCAAATATAAACCCAGGGGGCCGATTTGAACAAACTTGAATCAGATCCACCCCACAATATTGCATACCAAATATTACAAGATTCTGCCTGCTGGATCTGGAGAAGATTTTTGAAGAAATTTGCCTGAAATGCACTCGGTTCGAATTTGGACTTCTATAGTGAGCCCAAATATGAATCCAGGTGGCCGATTTGAACAAACTTGAATCAAATCCACCCCACAATGTTGCATACCAAATATCAAAAGATTCTGCCTGCAGGATCTGGAGAAGAAAATTTTTGAAGAAATTTTTTGCCTGAAATGCACTAAGTTCGAATTCGAGCTTCTATAGTGAGCCCAAATATGAATCTAGGGAGCCGATTTGAAGAAAATTGAATCAGATCCACCCCACAATGTTGCATACCAAATATCAAAAGATTCTGCCTGCTGGATCTGGAGAAGAAGATTTTTTAAGAAATTTGCCTGAAATGCACTAAGTTCAAATTTGGGCTCCTATGCTGAGCCCAAATATAAACCCAGGGAGCCGATTTGAACAAACTTGAATCAGATCCACCCCACAATGTTGCATACCCAATATGAAAAGATTCTGCCTTCTGGATCTTGAGAAGAAGATTTTCAAAGAAATTTGCCTGAAATGCACTAAGTTCAAATTTGGGCTCCTATACTGAGCCCAAATATAAACCCAAGGGGCCGATTTGAACAAACTTGAATCAGATCCACCCCACAATATTGCATACCAAATATCAAAAGATTCTGCCTGCTGGATCTTGAGAAGAAGATTTTCAAAGAAATTTGCCTGAAATGCACTAAGTTCAAATTTGGGCTCCTATACTGAGCCCAAATATAAACCCAAGGGGCCGATTTGAACAAACTTGAATCAGATCCACCCCACAATTGCATACCAAATATCAAAAGTTCCTGCCTGCTGGATCTGGAGAAGAAGATTTTCAAAGAAATTTGCCTGAAATGCAGTAAGTTCAAATTTGGGCTCATATGCTGAGCCCAAATATAAACCCAGGGGGCCAATTTGAACAAACTTGAATCAGATCCACCCCACAATGTTGCATACCAAATATCAAAAGATTCTGCCTGCTGGATCTGGAGAAGAAGATTTTTTAAGAAATTTGCCTGAAATGCACCAAGTTCGAAATCGGGCTTCTATACTGAGCCCAAATATGAACCCAGGGGGCCAATTTGAACAAACTTGAATCAGATCCACCCTACAATGTTGCATACCAAATATCAAAAGATTCTGGATCTGGAGAAGAAGATTTTTTAATGTTTTTCCCATTGCCTACAGTGTTAAAAAGTGCTGACTCAGCACTTTTTCAAAGTCCTGAAACTGTACCCTATGATAAAACTGATGGCAATTTTTTTTTACCAATTCTTTTTGTTGGTCCTAAGGAAGCTTCACACCAAATAAAAATTCTCGGTGCCATGCAGTTTTGGAGATATGGGTGTTTTAATTTTTTCTATTTTTAGGTCCTGCGGTTCCCATGGAGCTACGGGAAAAAAAAATCAGCATAAATTAGGTACTTATGACCCAATAAGCCCTCACATAAAATTTGGTTCAAATCAGCCTCTCGGTTCGGAAAATAGAAATTTTGGGCGGGGACAAAAATTTTGCCCCTCCCATAACGACGCCAAGTATAGCCCCACAAACTTTTCTTGAACAAATCTGAGTCTACACCTCAAAAGGAAGCTGCACATCAAATATCAAGTCTCTGCTACTGCTGGTTCATGAGAAGAAGATTTTTTAAGTTTTCAGCACACTTTTTGGGTGTGGCCCTACCCACGGGTGAGGCAACTTGATTTGAACAAAATCAAATTGCGATGTCATAACAAACTATTATCTCAAATATCAATTAAATTGGTTCAGCGGTTTGGGAGGAGAAGACACAAACACCATGTTCACGGACGACGACGGACGATGGACGGTGAGTGATCACTATAGCTCTCCTGACTGAAAGTCAGGTGAGCTAAAAACCTGCACACAAAAGTCAGAAATTAAGGTAAATAAGCAGCTAAAGGGTTAAATAATATAACTAGATGGTGTCACTTGTGTGCAAAGCACACTATAGTGTATCCCCGCATTTGCATCCTTGACTTTGTATGAATGCTTGATACAAAGAAGAAATGTATTATATGACACACTAAAATCATATTGAGTGGCACAGGTGACACAGCTTCGTGCGCACCTACAGACTCCACTGCAACATTTGGGCATGGTTTTAGCGTTTCGAATTACATACATGTACCCTGGGAGCCTTTCGCCTGAAACGGTCTAAGAAAACATGAAAGTGGCAACGGTGGCACCCCAAAAATCCGAAACCTTCGTGCACATCTACAGACCCTACTGCAACTTTTGAGCATAGTTTTAGCATTTCAAATTACATACTCTGGGAGCTTTTCGCCGGAAATGATCTAAGAAAACACGAAAGAAAAACGGTGGCACCGCCACGTGGCATCTGAAAAATCTGAAACCTTTGTACGCATCTACAGACCTTAGTGCAACATTTGAGCATGTGTTAAGCATTTCTAATAGTCCAGGCACATCAGACATAAAAATGAGAAAGTAAGGAAAAAAATCGGAGAAAGCTGATTTTTTTATATGTTTCCGGGACACACATTGCGGATAAAGTGTGAAAAGTCCCCGCGAATCCGAGTTGAGCTTTTTTAGTTATAGCGTTTTTTTTATGAAAAAAAAAATTTAAAAAAAAATTCAACCCAGCTCCATATTTCTCATTCTTATTCGCCTTAGTAGGGTGAGAATCATAAATATCGTGCTGAATTATATTGAGAATACATATCCCCAACAGAAAATGCCAACTTTGTACCAATCCTCACACTCAATGGTGAAATATTCACGAAAATGTACAAAATTACGAAAAAAAATTTATTGTTTTCATACACACAACGGTACACAACGTCCATTAAATCAAATCTACGACTACTTTGGGAGTTAAATTATATATCCAAAATTGCAGAAAAGCAGTGGCTTTATAATGATATATAACAATAGTCATTTATTCCATAATGAACTGGTGAAACGTGTGAAATATTAACCATACCCCCTAAACTAACACAAATTGCCATTACAAAACTTGTGTTTGAAGAAAGCCGAACACTAGATAACATAGACTGCACAGAAGTCAATGAAATATTCTGTGGACTTGCCAGAGGTGACTGTACAACAGCTGACGCTGTCAATCAAGAAAGTGTCAACCATCTACTGTCAAAATTACACGAACTGCTCCAGAATGCGTCCGTAGGACGCACAGGAAAGCTTTGGGTACAATACTACGAGCAAATAGGTCTTCTCCAGTTGTTCTTGAGAGCAGAGCGCACAGGTGACTGGGAACTCCACACATATTGTGTTCGCAATATGATTCCAGTATTTCACGCAGGTGGACATTTTGCATATGCAAAAAGTTCTCATCTCCATTTGCAGCAGATGAATGAGCTAAAAGAAATAATGCAACAGGATGATTTGAAGTTGTTCACTGAGAAAGGTTACTTTACCATAAGGCGCTCAGATAAATTCAGGGACGGGATATATTCTGATCAGACCATAGAGCAGTGTTTAATGAGAATGTTCAAGCTCCCTGGTGGTCTCACACATGGCAGGGGAATAACCGATAGCACTGTTGCGAAATGGGTACATGGACTACCTCTTTGCCTTCCGATATGTAATACTCTCGAAAATTTTGTTCATGTTCACACTGGTCATGGCGAACAACATCGGGATCTCCGTCAAAGTTCACAATTGACTGATGCCAATGATATCACCAAATTATTGAACTGGCTCAGAGTGCATTCCCCCTTTCAGAATAGAGATCCACTACAATTAGTCTCTATAGCGACCGGGCTTGTGGCCGACGAAACTGTGAACTGTGACCAAGTTCGCAAAATTGGTGAATGTTGCGTATCGAATGTTGTAAGCAAAACGTTCAACAGCATCAAACTACGACGTGTTGACACTGTGAAGTCTTTCGCATCGATGGCAAATAGCATCAAAGTCCGTGGAAGTAAGGTAGTGATTGACCCTACAATTCTGTTCAACCGCATCACATGTGTTATTCAGTCACAAGCAGAGATGGAAGAGTATCTCAAATATGAACTCGCCCCGAAACCACCAGCATTGTTTGATTCTGCTGAAATGAGGAAGACACAGAAATGCACGCTCGGTAAGATCGATCCTCAAAACATACGGTTCCGAGCAAACTAAAATCCCAGAACATTCTCTGTTTGTTGTGGATGGTGGATTTTTATTGAGGGCAGTTGTATGGCCTAAACAGTCGTCATATAAGGACATATGTACATCATATTCCAATTATCTAGTGAGACATTTTGGGGCGAACGTCGTGGTTGTTTTTGATGGTTATGCTTGTACAATGTCGACAAAGGGCATGGAACAAGCCTGTAGATCTAAAGACACGTATTCCATTGATATCAATATCTCACCTGAGTTACCAGCCACCACACCCCAATCCGATTTCCTTGCAAATGCCAAGAACAAAACCCAACTGATCGATCTTCTGATAGCCGAAACTGCACATGACATCGCTCAAGATGACAACAATGTTGTCGTTGTGGGAACAGACACAGACTTGTTAGTCATTCTTACCTCTTGAGTTCAACCGGGATGTAATATTCACATGATGTATTCCATTACCCCAAACTTACTAGTTTCAGTTAGTGAAACAGCAACCAAAATGGGTGACCATAGAAGCAACCTCCTTGTAGCACATTCTATAAATGGTTGTGACACTACTTATGCACTCTTTCGAGTTGGTAAGAAGAAAGTATTCAGTACAATTGTCTCCGATGTTACTAGCGACTCACAACAGTATGTCAACACAATTTTGGCGGATGACAGTACATCAAGTGCAGTAGCCGCTGCTGGGGAACAACTTCTCCTGATCTTATACGGGAGTAAAACTGTTTCCTCTCTCGACCAATATAGATATGTCACTTACAAGCGTTATGTAGCAAAATCTAAACTGAATAAACCCATCGACCTAGCCTCACTCCCACCAAGCAGCGATGCTGCACAACAACATGTCTGCAGATGTTATCTCCAGGTCCAACAATGGCTGGGCACTTCGCTTCCTCCGACGGATTGGGGGTGGTCGCTAGACAATGGACTTCTTGTACCGACTGCAGCCACAAAGCCATGTGCCCCCGATAACCTACTGAATCTGATCAGTTGTGGTTGCAAGAGTGCTTGTACAAAAAGGTGTGGGTGTAAGAAGGCAGGTCTATCTTGCTCAGGTTTGTGTAATTGCAGTTCAGATTCTTGTAACAACCACAGAAACACTGTCCTGTCGGAAATTTCTGAGTTCGATGAATAATATGTATATAGGTCATGTCATTTCTGTATATAGCGTTGATAATAGTCAATGTAACTTAATCCATGTTGATTGATTTGTACATTCTGTAAATATTATTTATTGATTTTTGTACATTCTGTAAATATTATTTATTGATCTAATGCTGCCAGATACAGACGTGTCTGTTCGGTCCCAAGCCCGAAAATAGTTGAGTTCTCATGCTGACGAATTTTATGCCAAAAGGGGAACTCGGCCAGAAGCAGAGGGGGTCTTCCATAATGTCTATTTTGTAAGCAATGATAAAAGTCTTCAAATGGTGGTGGATTTTTTATCGTCTGTCCAACTAACATCCCGTTCTGTACTACGACCCTTTGAGCAAATCCGTTAGGAAAATCGTCATTTTTTGCGTAAATCCGATACTTTTTTGTGAATTTTCAATAATTTTTCGCAGAAATTGTCACAGAATGCACATTTTCCTCTAGGTAAATGTATATTAGACATTATGTAGTTCGAAATATGCGTAAACAAAAAATACAGTTGGATCAATTCGAGGTTACAAAGTTCGTGCGATTCTTTTTTATTTTTTTCAAACGCGTTTTCGAAAAAAGGCTGTAGAAAAAAAAGCTCAACTGGGATTTTAGGGGACTTTTGTCTAATCGTTCAGTGACATGTACTCGACATTCCCTGAAAAAATCAGCTTTCTCCGATTTTTTTCCCTAGTGAAACCTAATGTTCTTCGGCTATAAATTACTTACCCTAGGAGCCTTTCGCTGGAAACAGTCTAAGAAAACACAAAAGTGGCAACGGTGACACAGCCACTTAGCACCCAAAAAATCCAAAACCTTCCTACGCATTTACAGACTCTACTGCAACATCTCAGCATGGTTTTAGCGTTTCGAATTACATACTCTAGGAGACTTTCACCGGAAACGGTCTAAGAAAACACGAAAGTGGCAATGGTGGCAAAGCCACATGGCACCTGAACAATCCGAAATCTTTGTGCACATCTACAGACCCTACTGCAACATTTGAGCATGGTTTTACCATTTTGAAATACATACTGTAGGAGCCTTTCGCCGGAAATGGTCTAAGAGAACATTAAAGAGGCAACGGTAGCACAGCCACGTGGCACCCCAAAAATCCAAAACCTTCGCGCGAATCTACAGACCCTACTGCAACATTTGAGCATGGTTTTAGAATTCGAATTACATACCCTAAGAGCCTTTCACCAGAAACGGTCTAAGAAAATGTGAAAGTGGCAACAGCACAGCCACTAGGCAGCTGAAAAATCTGAAACCTTCGTGCACATCTACAGACCCCACTGAAACATTTGAGCATGGTTTTAGTGTTTCGAATTACATACCCTAGGAGCCTTTCGACGGAAACGGTCTAAGAAAACACAAAAGTGGCAACGGTGGCACAGCCACGTGGCACCTGAAAAATCCAAAACCTTCGTGCGCATCTACAGACCCCACTGCAACATTTAAGCATGGTTTTAGCGTTTCGAATTACATACCCTAGGAGCCTTTCGCCGGAAACGGTCTAAGAAAACACAAAAGTGGCAATGGTGGCACAGCCACGTGGCACCTGAAAAATCGGAAACCTTCGTGCACATCTACAGACCCTACTGCAACATTTGAGCATGGTTTTAGCATTTCGAATTACATACCCTTGCAGCCTTTCGCCGGAAACGGTCTAAGAAAACACAAAAGTGGCAATGGTGTCGCAGCCAGGTGGCAGCTGAAAAATCCGAAATCTCCGTGCGCATCTACAGACCCCACTGCAACATTTGAGCATGGTTTTAGCATTTCGAATTACATACCCCAGGAACCTTTCGCCGGAAACGGTCTAAGAAAACACAAAAGTGGCAACGGTGGCACAGCCACGTGGCACCTGAAAAATCCAAAACCTTCGTGCGCATCTACAGACCCCACTGCAGCATTTGAGCATGGTTTTAGCATTTCGAATTACATACCCTAGGAGCCTTTCGCCGGAAACGGTAACTAAGAAAACACAAAAGTGGCAACGGTGGCACAGCCACGTGGCACCTGAAAAATCTGAAACATTCGTGCGCACTACAGACCCTACTGCAACATCTGAGCGTGCTTTTAGCATTTCGAATTACATACCCTAGGAGCCTTTCGCCGGAAACGGTCTAAGAAAACACGAAAGTGGCAATGGTGGCACAGCCACATGGCAGCTGAAAAATCTGAAACCTTCGTGCGCATCTACAGACTCCAATGCAACATTTGAGAATGGTTTTAGCGTTTCGAATTACATACCCTAGGAGCCTTTCGCCGGAAATGGTCTAAGAAAACACAAAAGTGGCAACGGTGGCACAGCCACGTGGTACCTGAAAAATCGGAAACCTTCGTGCGCATCTACAGACCCCACTACAACATTTGAGCATGGTTTTAGTGTTTCGAATTACATACCCTAGGAGCCTTTCGACGGAAACGGTCTAAGAAAACACGAAAGTGGCAATGGTGGCGCAGCCACATGGCAGCTGAAAAATCCAAAACCTTCGTGTGCATCTACAGACCCCACTGCAACATTTGAGCATGGTTTTAGCATTTCGAATTACATACCTTAGGAGCCTTTCATCGGAAACGGTCTAAGAAAACACAAAAGCGGCAACGGTGGCACAGCCACGTGGCACCGGAAAAATCTGAAACCTTTGTGCGCATCTACAGACCCCACTGCAACATTTGAGCATGGTTTTAGCATTTCGAATTACATACCCTAGGAGCCTTTCGCCGGAAACGGTCTAAGAAAACACAAAAGTGGCAATGGTGGCACAGCCACGTGGCACCTGAAAAATCCGAAACCTTTGTGCGCATCTACAGACCCTACTGCAACATTTGAGCATGGTTTTAGCATTTCGAATTACATACCCTAGGAGCCTTTTGCCGCAAACGGGCTAAGAAAACACAAAAGTGGCAATGGTGGCACAGCCACGTGGCACCTGAAAAATCGGAAACCTTTGTGCACATCTACAGACCCTACTGCAACATTTGAGCATGGTTTTAGCGTTTCGAATTACATACCCTAGGAGCCTTTCGCCGGAAACGGTCCAAGAAAACACGAAAGTGGCAATGGTGGCGCAGCCAGGTGGCAGCTGAAAAATCCGAAACCTTCGTGCACATCTACAGACCCCACTGCAACATTTGAGCATGGTTTTAGCGTTTCGAATTACATACCCTAGGAGCCTATCGCCGGAAACGGTCTAAGAAAACACAAAAGTGGCAACGGTGGCACAGCCACGTGGCACCTGAAAAATCTGAAACCTTCGTGCGCATCTACAGACCCCACTGCAACATTTGAGCATGGTTTTAGCATTTCGAATTACATACCCTAGGAGCCTTTCGCCGGAAATGGTCTAAGAAAACACAAAAGTGGCAATGGTGGCACAGCCACGTGGCACCTGAAAAATCTGAAACCTTCGTGCACATCTACAGACCCTACTGCAACATTTGAGCATGGTTTTAGCGTTTTGAATTACATACCCTAGGAGCCTTTTGCCAGAAACGGTCTAAGAAAACACGAAAGTGGCTACGGTGGCACAGCCACGTGGCACACAAAAAATCCGAAACCTTCGTGCGCATCTATAGACCCTACTGCAACATCTGAGCATGGATTTAGCATTTCGAATTACATATCCTACGAGCCTTTTGCCGGAAACGATCTAAGAAAACACAAAAGTGGCTACGGTGGCACAGCCACGTGGCACCCGAAAAATCCGAAACCTTCCTACATATCTACAGATCATTTAGCAACACCCTAGTGTAATTTTAGAACTCCGAATTACATAGGTTGGGACTATTCAGCAAAAAAGTGAAAAATAACGCATTTTTTAAGTGGCTCCACAGAAGCCACCTGGTGGCACAAAAATTTAAAAGTTGTATTTTTGGGTTGCACAGACCCTATCGAACAACTGTAGAAAGTTACAGCGTTTCGAATTACAAAACCGGACGTACGGAAGTACGGACGTACGGCCGTATGGACGTACAGACGTACAGACGTACGGACGGAGATCATGACAATATCCCCGCATTTTTTAAAATGCGGGGATAATAATAGCCCCAAAAAAGCATCCTAACATAAAATAGGAACCATGGCAATATGCTACAAGGTAAGTCTCCACTTGGAAGAGAAGAAAGACAAGCCTCAAAACCTGCACATAAAAGTAAAAAAAAGTATCACATTTACTTCAATGGATTAAAATTGAGAAAAATACCCTGCAAATGTCACAGTAACCACAATGGCAATATGCCAGTAAGGTGAAACTCTACTTGAAAAATATCCACTTGGAAGAAAAGAAAGACAAACCTCAAAACCTGCACATAAAAGTAAAAAAAAGTATCACATTTGTTTCAAAGGGTTAAAATTGAGAGAAATACCCTGAAATGTTAAGGTAACCACCATGGCAATATGCCAGTAAGGTAAAACTCCACATGAAGACAAAATTTCAAAACCTGTATGCAAAAGTCAAAAACCTGCACAGAAAAGTCAAAAATCTGTACACAAAAGTCCAAAATTCAAGTAACTATGCATGGAAAGGGTTGAATAAAATATTTCTATCCCTGAAAAGCATGCTGACATAAAAAAAAAAAAAAAAAAAGCATCCTAACATAAAATAAGAACCATGGCAATATGCTACAAGGTAAGTCTCCACTTTGAAGAAAAGAAAGCCAAACCTCAAAACCTGCACATAAAAGTAAAAAAAAAAAGCATCACATTTGTTTCAATGGGTTAAAATTGAGAAAAATACCCGAATAATGTCACAGTAACCACCATTGCAATATGCCAGTAAGGTGAAACTCTACTTGAAAAATATCCACTTGGAAGAAAAGAAAGAAAAACCTCAAAACCTGCACATAAAGGTCCTAAAAGTATCACATTTGTTTCAAAGGGTTAAAATTTAGAAAAATACCCTGAAAATGTTACAGTAACCACTATGGCAATATGCCAGTGAGGTAAAAGTCCACTTAAAAAAAAATTATCAAAACCTGTACACAAAAGCCGAAAACCTGCACACAAAAGTCCAAAATTAATGTAAATAAGCAGATAATGGGTTAAATAATATAATACTAGCTCCAAGAAGCATCCTAACATAAAATAGGAACCATGGCATATGCCACAAGGTAAGTCTCCACTTTGAAGAAAAGAAAGACAAACCTCAAAACATGCACATAAAAGTTAAAAAAAGTATCACATTTGTTTCAATGGGTTAAAATTGAGAAAAATACCCTGCAAATGTCACAGTAACCACAATACCAATATGCCAGTAAGGTGAAACTCTACTTGAAAAATATCCACTTGGAAGAAAAGAACGATAAACCTCAAAACCTGCACATAAATGTGCAAAAAGTATCACATTTGTTTCAAAGGGTTAAAATTAAGAAAAATACCCCGAAAATGTTACAGTAACCACCATGGCAATATGCCAGTGAGGTAAAAGTCCACTTAAAAAAAAATATCAAAACCTGTACACAAAAGCCAAAAACCTGCACACAAAAGTCCAAAATTAATGTAAATAAGCAGATAATGGGTTAAATAATATAATACTAGCTCCAAGAAGCATCCTAACATAAAATAGGAACCATGGCATATGCTACAAGGTACGACGCCACTTGGAAGAAAAGAAAGACAAACCTCAAAACCTGCACATAAAAGTAAAAAAAGTATCACATTTGTTTCAATGGGTTAAAATTGAGAAAAATACCCTGCAAATGTCACAGTAACCACAATAGCAATATGCCAGTTAGGTGAAACTCTACTTAAAAAATATCCACTTGGAAGAAAAGAACAGAAAACCTCAAAACCTGCACATAAAGGTCCAAAAAGTATCACATTTGTTTCAAAGGGTTAAAATTAAGAAAAATACCCTGGAAATGTTGCAGTAACAAAGATGGCAATATGACAGTGAGGTAAAACTCCACTTAAAAAAAATATCAAAACCTGTACACAAAAGTCAAAAACCTGCACACAAAAGTAAAAAATTAAGGTAAATAAGCAGCTAAAGGGTTAAATAATATAATAATGGCCCCAAGAAGCATCCTAACATAAAATAGGAACCATGGCATATGCTACAAGGTAAGACACCACTTGGAAGAAAAGAAAGACAAACCTCAAAACCTGCACATAAAAGTAAAAAAAAGTATCACATTTGTTTCAGTGGGTTAAAATTGAGAAAAATACCCTGCAAATTTCACAGTAACCACAATAGCAATATGCCAGTAAGGTGAAACTCTACTTGAAAAATTTCCACTTGGAAGAAAAGAACAAAAAACCTCAAAACCGGCACATAAAAGTCCAAAA
Organism: Pictodentalium vernedei; assembly: GCA_031216915.1. NCBI lineage: Eukaryota > Metazoa > Mollusca > Scaphopoda > Dentaliida > Dentaliidae > Pictodentalium > Pictodentalium vernedei. The sequence goes on from CM062297.1 coordinate 155,485,703, forward strand.
AGTATCACATTTGTTTCAAAGGGTTAAAATTAAGAAAAATACCCTGAAAATATTACAGTAACCACCATGGCAATATGCCAGTGAGGTAAAAGTCCACTTAAAAAAAATATCAAAACCTGTACACAAAAGCCAAAAACCTGCACACAAAAGTCCAAAATTAATGTAAATAAGCAGCTAATGGGTTAAATAATATAATAATAGCTCCAAGAAGCATCCTAACATAAAAGAAGAACCATGGCAATATGCTACAAGGTTAGTCGCCACATGGAAGAGAAGAAAGACAAACCTCAAAACCTGCACATAAAAGTAAAAAAAAGTATCACATTTGTTTCAAAGGGTTAAAATTGAGAAAAATACCCTGAAATGTTAAGGTAACCACCATGGCAATATGCCAGTAAGGTAAAACTCCACTTGAAGACAAAATTTCAAAACCTGTATGCAAAAGTCAAAAACCTGCACAGAAAAGTCAAAAATCTGTACACAAAAGTCCAAAATTCAAGTAACTATGCATGGAAAGGGTTGAATAAAATATTTCTATCCCTGAAAAGCATGCTGACATAAAAAAAAAAAAAAAGCATCCTAACATAAAATAAGAACCATGGCAATATGCTACAAGGTAAGTCTCCACTTTGAAGAAAAGAAAGCCAAACCTCAAAACCTGCACATAAAAGTAAAAAAAAAAAAGCATCACATTTGTTTCAATGGGTTAAAATTGAGAAAAATACCCAGATAATGTCACAGTAACCTCCATCGCAATATGCCAGTAAGGTGAAACTCTACTTGAAAAATATCCACTTGGAAGAAAAGAAAGAAAAACCTCAAAACCTGCACATAAAAGTCGTAAAAGTATCACATTTGTTTCAAAGGGTTAAAATTTAGAAAAATACCCTGAAAATGTTACAGTAACCACCATGGCAATATGCCAGTGAGGTAAAAGTCCACTTAAAAAAAATATCAAAACCTGTACACAAAAGCCAAAAACCTGCACACAAAAGTCCAAAATTAATGTAAATAAGCAGCTAATGGGTTAAATAATATAATACTAGCTCCAAGAAGCATCCTAACATAAAATAGGAACCATGGCATATGCTACAAGGTAAGTCTCCACTTTGAAGAAAAGAAAGACAAACCTCAAAACATGCACATAAAAGTTAAAAAAAAGTATCACATTTGTTTCAATGGGTTAAAATTGAGAAAACTACCCTGCAAATGTCACAGTAACTACAATAGCAATATGCCAGTAAGTTGAAACTCTACTTGAAAAATATCCACTTGGAAGAAAAGAAAGAAAAACCTCAAAACCTGCACATAAAAGTGCAAAAAGTATCACATTTGTTTCAAAGGGTTAAAATTAAGAAAAATACCCTGAAAATGTTACAGTAACCACCATAGCAATATGCCAGTGAGGTAAAAGTCCACTTGAAAAAAAATATCAAAACCTGTACACAAAAACCAAAAACCTGCACACAAAAGTCCAAAATTAATGTAAATAAGCAGATAATGGGTTAAATAATATAATACTAGCTCCAGGAAGCATCCTAACATAAAATAGGAACCATGGTATATGCTACAAGGTACGACGCCACTTGGAAGAAAAGAAAGACAAACCTCAAAACCTGCACATGAAAGTAAAAAAAAGTATCACATTTGTTTCAATAGGTTAAAATTGAGAAAAATACCCTGCAAATGTCACAGTAACCACAATAGCAATATGCCAGTAAGGTGAAACTCTACTTGAAAAATATCCACTTGGAAGAAAAGAACAGAAAACCTCAAAACCTGCACATAAAGGTCCAAAAAGTATCACATTTGTTTCAAAGCGTTAAAATTAAGAAAAATACCCTGAAAATGTTACAGTAACCACCATGGCAATATGCCAGTGAGGTAAAAGTCCACTTAAAAAAAATATCAAAACCTGTACACAAAAGCCAAAAACCTGCACACAAAAGTCCAAAATTAATGTAAATAAGCAGCTAATGGGTTAAATAATATAATACTGGCTCCAAGAAGCATCCTAACATAAAATAGGAACCATGGCATATGCTACAAGGTACGATGCCACTTGGAAGAAAAGAAAGACAAACCTCAAAACCTGCACATAAAAGTAAAAAAAAAGCATCACATTTGTTTCAATGGGTTAAAATTGAGAAAAATACCCGGATAATGCCACAGTAACCTCCATCGCAATATGCCAGTAAGGTGAAACTCTACTTGAAAAATATCCACTTGGAAGAAAAGAAAGAAAAACCTCAAAACCTGCACATAAAAGTGCAAAAAGTATCACATTTGTTTCAAAGGGTTAAAATTTAGAAAAATACCCTGAAAATGTTACAGTAACCACCATGGCAATATGCCAGTGAGGTAAAAGTCCACTTAAAAAAAATATCAAAACCTGTACACAAAAGCCAAAAACCTGCACACAAAAGTCCAAAATTAATGTAAATAAGCAGCTAATGGGTTAAATAATATAATACTAGCTCCAAGAAGCATCCTAACATAAAATAGGAACCATGGCATATGCTACAAGGTAAGTCTCCACTTTGAAGAAAAGAAAGACAAACCTCAAAACATGCACATAAAAGTTAAAAAAAAGTATCACATTTGTTTCAATGGGTTAAAATTGAGAAAAATACCCTGCAAATGTCACAGTAACTACAATAGCAATATGCCAGTAAGTTGAAACTCTACTTGAAAAATATCCACTTGGAAGAAAAGAAAGAAAAACCTCAAAACCTGCACATAAAAGTGCAAAAAGTATCACATTTGTTTCAAAGGGTTAAAATTAAGAAAAATACCCTGAAAATGTTACAGTAACCACCATGGCAATATGCCAGTGAGGTAAAAGTCCACTTAAAAAAAAATATCAAAACCTGTACACAAAAACCAAAAACCTGCACACAAAAGTCCAAAATTAATGTAAATAAGCAGATAATGGGTTAAATAATATAATACTAGCGCCAAGAAGCATCCTAACATAAAATAGGAACCATGGTATATGCTATAAGGTACGACGCCACTTGGAAGAAAAGAAAGACAAACCTCAAAACCTGCACATGAAAGTAAAAAAAAGTATCACATTTGTTTCAATAGGTTAAAATTGAGAAAAATACCCTGCAAATGTCACAGTAACCACAATAGCAATATGCCAGTAAGGTGAAACTCTACTTGAAAAATATCCACTTGGAAGAAAAGAACAGAAAACCTCAAAACCTGCACATAAAGGTCCAAAAAGTATCACATTTGTTTCAAAGGGTTAAAATTAAGAAAAATACCCTGAAAATGTTACAGTAACCACCATGGCAATATGCCAGTGAGGTAAAAGTCCACTTAAAAAAAATATCAAAACCTGTACACAAAAGCCAAAAACCTGCACACAAAAGTCCAAAATTAATGTAAATAAGCAGCTAATGGGTTAAATAATATAATACTGGCTCCAAGAAGCATCCTAACATAAAATAGGAACCATGGCATATGCTACAAGGTACGACGCCACTTGGAAGAAAAGAAAGACAAACCTCAAAACCTGCACATAAAAGTAAAAAAAAGTATCACATTTGTTTCAATAGGTTAAAATTGAGAAAAATACCCTGCAAATGTCATAGTAACCACAATAGCAACATGCCAGTAAGGTGAAACTCTACTTGAAAAATATCCACTTGGAAGAAAAGAACAGAAAACCTCAAAACCTGCACATAAAGGTCCAAAAAGTATCACATTTGTTTCAAAGGGTTAAAATTAAGAAAAATACCCTGAAAATATTACAGTAACCACCATGGCAATATGCCAGTGAGGTAAAAGTCCACTTAAAAAAAATATCAAAACCTGTACACAAAAGCCAAAAACCTGCACACAAAAGTCCAAAATTAATGTAAATAAGCAGCTAATGGGTTAAATAATATAATACTAGCTCCAAGAAGCATCCTAACATAAAATAGGAACCATGGCATATGCTACAAGGTACGATGCCACTTGGAAGAAAAGAAAGACAAACCTCAAAACCTGCACATAAAAGTAAAAAAAAAGTATCACATTTGTTTCAATGGGTTAAAATTGAGAAATATACCCTGCAAATGTCACAGTAACCACAATATCAATATGCCAGTAAGGTGAAACTCTACTTGAAAAATATCCACTTGGAAGAAAAGAACGAAAAACCTCAAAACCTGCACATAAAAGTCCAAAAAGTATCACATTTGTTTCAAAGGGTTAAAATTAAGAAAAATACCCTGGAAATGTTGCAGTAACAACGATGGCAATATGACAGTGAGGTAAAACTCCACTTAAAAAAATATCAAAACCTGTACACAAAAGTCAAAAACCTGCACACAAAAGTAAAAAATTAAGGTAAATAAGCAGCTAAAGGGTTAAATAATATAATAATAGCCCCAAGAAGCATCCTAACATAAAATAGGAACCATGGCATATGCTACAAGGTAAGACACCACTTGGAAGAAAAGAAAGACAAACCTCAAAACCTGCACATAAAAGTAAAAAAAAGTATCACATTTGTTTCAATGGGTTAAAATTGAGAAAAATACCCTGCAAATTTCACAGTAACCACAATAGCAATATGCCAGTAAGGTGAAACTCTACTTGAAAAATTTCCACGTGGAAGAAAAGAACAAAAAACCTCAAAACCGGCACATAAAAGTCCAAAAAGTATCACATTTGTTTCAAAGGGTTAAAATTAAGAAAAATACCCTGAAATGTTAAGGTAACCACCATGGCAATATGCCAGTAAGGTAAAACTCCACTTGAAGACAAAATTTCAAAACCTGTATGCAAAAGTCAAAAACCTGCACAGAAAAGTCAAAAATCTGTACACAAAAGTCCAAAATTCAAGTAACTATGCATGGAAAGGGTTGAATAAAATATTTCTATCCCTGAAAAGCATGCTGACATAAAAAAAAAAAAAAAAAAAGCATCCTAACATAAAATAAGAACCATGGCAATATGCTACAAGGTAAGTCTCCACTTTGAAGAAAAGAAAGCCAAACCTCAAAACCTGCACATAAAAGTAAAAAAAAAAAGCATCACATTTGTTTCAATGGGTTAAAATTGAGAAAAATACCCGGATAATGTCACAGTAACCACCATCGCAATATGCCAGTAAGGTGAAACTCTACTTGAAAAATATCCACTTGGAAGAAAAGAAAGAAAAACCTCAAAACCTGCACATAAAGGTCCTAAAAGTATCACATTTGTTTCAAAGGGATAAAATTTAGAAAAATACCCTGAAAATGTTACAGTAACCACTATGGCAATATGCCAGTGAGGTAAAAGTCCACTTAAAAAAAAATATCAAAACCTGTACACAAAAGCCAAAAACCTGCACACAAAAGTCCAAAATTAATGTAAATAAGCAGATAATGGGTTAAATAATATAATACTAGCTCCAAGAAGCATCCTAACATAAAATAGGAACCATGGCATATGCCACAAGGTAAGTCTCCACTTTGAAGAAAAGAAAGACAAACCTCAAAACATGCACATAAAAGTTAAAAAAAGTATCACATTTGTTTCAATGGGTTAAAATTGAGAAAAATACCCTGCAAATGTCACAGTAACCACAATACCAATATGCCAGTAAGGTGAAACTCTACTTGAAAAATATCCACTTGGAAGAAAAGAACGATAAACCTCAAAACCTGCACATAAATGTGCAAAAAGTATCACATTTGTTTCAAAGGGTTAAAATTAAGAAAAATACCCTGAAAATGTTACAGTAACCACCATGGCAATATGCCAGTGAGGTAAAAGTCCACTTAAAAAAAAATATCAAAACCTGTACACAAAAGCCAAAAACCTGCACACAAAAGTCCAAAATTAATGTAAATAAGCAGATAATGGGTTAAATAATATAATACTAGCTCCAAGAAGCATCCTAACATAAAATAGGAACCATGGCATATGCTACAAGGTACGACGCCACTTGGAAGAAAAGAAAGACAAACCTCAAAACCTGCACATAAAAGTAAAAAAAAGTATCACATTTGTTTCAATGGGTTAAAATTGAGAAAAATACCCTCCAAATGTCACAGTAACCACAATAGCAATATGCCAGTTAGGTGAAACTCTACTTGAAAAATATCCACTTGGAAGAAAAGAACAGAAAACCTCAAAACCTGCACATAAAGGTCCACAAAGTATCACATTTGTTTCAAAGGGTTAAAATTAAGAAAAATACCCTGGAAATGTTGCAGTAACAACGATGGCAATATGACAGTGAGGTAAAACTCCACTTAAAAAAAATCTCAAAACCTGTACACAAAAGTCAAAAACCTGCACACAAAAGTAAAAAATTAAGGTAAATAAGCAGCTAAAGGGTTAAATAATATAATAATAGCCCCAAGAAGCATCCTAACATAAAATAGGAACCATGGCATATGCTACAAGGTAAGACACCACTTGGAAGAAAAGAAAGACAAACCTCAAAACCTGCACATAAAAGTAAAAAAAAGTATCACATTTGTTTCAATGGGTTAAAATTGAGAAAAATACCCTGCAAATTTCACAGTAACCACAATAGCAATATGCCAGTAAGGTGAAACTCTACTTGAAAAATTTCCACTTGGAAGAAAAGAACAAAAAACCTCAAAACCGGCACATAAAAGTCCAAAAAGTATCACATTTGTTTCAAAGGGTTAAAATTAAGAAAAATATCCTGAAAATATTACAGTAACCACCATGGCAATATGCCAGTGAGGTAAAAGTCCACTTAAAAAAAATATCAAAACCTGTACACAAAAGCCAAAAACCTGCACACAAAAGTCCAAAATTAATGTAAATAAGCAGCTAATGGGTTAAATAATATAATAATAGCTCCAAGAAGCATCCTAACATAAAATAAGAACCATGGCAATATGCTACAAGGTTAGTCGCCACATGGAAGAGAAGAAAGACAAACCTCAAAACCTGCACATAAAAGTAAAAAAAAGTATCACATTTGTTTCAAAGGGTTAAAATTGAGAAAAATACCCTGAAATGTTAAGGTAACCACCATGGCAATATGCCAGTAAGGTAAAACTCCACTTGAAGACAAAATTTCAAAACCTGTATGCAAAAGTCAAAAACCTGCACAGAAAAGTCAAAAATCTGTACACAAAAGTCCAAAATTCAAGTAACTATGCATGGAAAGGGTTGAATAAAATATTTCTATCCCTGAAAAGCATGCTGACATAAAAAAAAAAAAAAAAAAGCATCGTAACAAAAAATAAGAACCATGGCAATATGCTACAAGGTAAGTCTCCACTTTGAAGAAAAGAAAGCCAAACCTCAAAACCTGCACATAAAAGTAAAAAAAAAAAGCATCACATTTGTTTCAATGGGTTAAAATTGAGAAAAATACCTAGATAATGTCACAGTAACCACCATCGCAATATGCCAGTAAGGTGAAACTCTACTTGAAAAATATCCACTTGGAAGAAAAGAAAGAAAAACCTCAAAACCTGCACATAAAAGTCGTAAAAGTATCACATTTGTTTCAAAGGGTTAAAATTTAGAAAAATACCCTGAAAATGTTACAGTAACCACTATGGCAATATGCCAGTGAGGTAAAAGACCACTTAAAAAAAAATATCAAAACCTGTACACAAAAGCCAAAAACCTGCACACAAAAGTCCAAAATTAATGTAAATAAGCAGATAATGGGTTAAATAATATAATACTAGCTCCAAGAAGCATCCTAACATAAAATAGGAACCATGGCATATGCTACAAGGTACGACGCCACTTGGAAGAAAAGAAAGACAAACCTCAAAACCTGCACATAAAAGTAAAAAAAAGTATCACATTTGTTTCAATAGGTTAAAATTGAGAAAAATACCCTGCAAATGTCATAGTAACCACAATAGCAACATGCCAGTAAGGTGAAACTCTACTTGAAAAATATCCACTTGGAAGAACAGAAAACCTCAAAACCTGCACATAAAGGTCCAAAAAGTATCACATTTGTTTCAAAGGGTTAAAATTAAGAAAAATACCCTGAAAATATTACAGTAACCACCATGGCAATATGCCAGTGAGGTAAAAGTCCACTTAAAAAAAATATCAAAACCTGTACACAAAAGCCAAAAACCTGCACACAAAAGTCCAAAATTAATGTAAATAAGCAGCTAATGGGTTAAATAATATAATACTAGCTCCAAGAAGCATCCTAACATAAAATAGGAACCATGGCATATGCTACAAGGTACGATGCCACTTGGAAGAAAAGAAAGACAAACCTCAAAACCTGCACATAAAAGTGAAAAAAAAGCATCACATTTGTTTCAATGGGTTAAAATTGAGAAAAATACCCGGATAATGCCACAGTAACCTCCATCGCAATATGCCAGTAAGGTGAAACTCTACTTGAAAAATATCCACTTGGAAGAAAAGAAAGAAAAACCTCAAAACCTGCACATAAAAGTGCAAAAAGTATCACATTTGTTTCAAAGGGTTAAAATTTAGAAAAATACCCTGAAAATGTTACAGTAACCACCATGGCAATATGCCAGTGAGGTAAAAGTCCACTTAAAAAAAATATCAAAACCTGTACACAAAAGCCAAAAACCTGCACACAAAAGTCCAAAATTAATGTAAATAAGCAGCTAATGGGTTAAATAATATAATACTAGCTCCAAGAAGCATCCTAACATAAAATAGGAACCATGGCATATGCTACAAGGTAAGTCTCCACTTTGAAGAAAAGAAAGACAAACCTCAAAACATGCACATAAAAGTTAAAAAAAAGTATCACATTTGTTTCAATGGGTTAAAATTGAGAAAAATACCCTGCAAATGTCACAGTAACTACAATAGCAATATGCCAGTAAGTTGAAACTCTACTTGAAAAATATCCACTTGGAAGAAAAGAAAGAAAAACCTCAAAACCTGCACATAAAAGTGCAAAAAGTATCACATTTGTTTCAAAGGGTTAAAATTAAGAAAAATACCCTGAAAATGTTACAGTAACCACCATGGCAATATGCCAGTGAGGTAAAAGTCCACTTAAAAAAAAATATCAAAACCTGTACACAAAAACCAAAAACCTGCACACAAAAGTCCAAAATTAATGTAAATAAGCAGATAATGGGTTAAATAATATAATACTAGCTCCAAGAAGCATCCTAACATAAAATAGGAACCATGGTATATGCTATAAGGTACGACGCCACTTGGAAGAAAAGAAAGACAAACCTCAAAACCTGCACATGAAAGTAAAAAAAAGTATCACATTTGTTTCAATAGGTTAAAATTGAGAAAAATACCCTGCAAATGTCACAGTAACCACAATAGCAATATGCCAGTAAGGTGAAACTCTACTTGAAAAATATCCACTTGGAAGAAAAGAACAGAAAACTTCAAAACCTGCACATAAAGGTCCAAAAAGTATCACATTTGTTTCAAAGGGTTAAAATTAAGAAAAATACCCTGAAAATGTTACAGTAACCACCATGGCAATATGCCAGTGAGGTAAAAGTCCACTTAAAAAAAATATCAAAACCTGTACACAAAAGCCAAAAACCTGCACACAAAAGTCCAAAATTAATGTAAATAAGCAGCTAATGGGTTAAATAATATAATACTGGCTCCAAGAAGCATCCTAACATAAAATAGGAACCATGGCATATGCTACAAGGTACGACGCCACTTGGAAGAAAAGAAAGACAAACCTCAAAACCTGCACATAAAAGTAAAAAAAAGTATCACATTTGTTTCAATAGGTTAAAATTGAGAAAAATACCCTGCAAATGTCATAGTAACCACAATAGCAACATGCCAGTAAGGTGAAACTCTACTTGAAAAATATCCACTTGGAAGAAAAGAACAGAAAACCTCAAAACCTGCACATAAAGGTCCAAAAAGTATCACATTTGTTTCAAAGGGTTAAAATTAAGAAAAATACCCTGAAAATATTACAGTAACCACCATGGCAATATGCCAGTGAGGTAAAAGTCCACTTAAAAAAAATATCAAAACCTGTACACAAAAGCCAAAAACCTGCACACAAAAGTCCAAAATTAATGTAAATAAGCAGCTAATGGGTTAAATAATATAATACTAGCTCCAAGAAGCATCGTAACATAAAATAGGAACCATAGCATATGCTACAAGGTACGATGCCACTTGGAAGAAAAGAAAGACAAACCTCAAAACCTGCACATAAAAGTAAAAAAAAAGTATCACATTTGTTTCAATGGGTTAAAATTGAGAAAAATACCCTGCAAATGTCACAGTAACCACAATATCAATATGCCACTAAGGTGAAACTCTACTTGAAAAATATCCACTTGGAAGAAAAGAACGAAAAACCTCAAAACCTGCACATAAAAGTCCAAAAAGTATCACATTTGTTTCAAAGGGTTAAAATTAAGAAAAATACCCTGGAAATGTTGCAGTAACAACGATGGCAATATGACAGTGAGGTAAAACTCCACTTAAAAAAAATATCAAAACCTGTACACAAAAGTCAAAAACCTGCACACAAAAGTAAAAAATTAAGGTAAATAAGCAGCTAAAGGGTTAAATAATATAATAATAGCCCCAAGAAGCATCCTAACATAAAATAGGAACCATGGCATATGCTACAAGGTAAGACACCACTTGGAAGAAAAGAAAGACAAACCTCAAAACCTGCACATAAAAGTAAAAAAAAGTATCACATTTGTTTCAATGGGTTAAAATTGAGAAAAATACCCTGCAAATTTCACAGTAACCACAATAGCAATATGCCAGTAAGGTGAAACTCTACTTGAAAAATTTCCACGTGGAAGAAAAGAACAAAAAACCTCAAAACCGGCACATAAAAGTCCAAAAAGTATCACATTTGTTTCAAAGGGTTAAAATTAAGAAAAATACCCTGAAATGTTAAGGTAACCACCATGGCAATATGCCAGTAAGGTAAAACTCCACTTGAAGACAAAATTTCAAAACCTGTATGCAAAAGTCAAAAACCTGCACAGAAAAGTCAAAAATCTGTACACAAAAGTCCAAAATTCAAGTAACTATGCATGGAAAGGGTTGAATAAAATATTTCTATCCCTGAAAAGCATGCTGACATAAAAAAAAAAAAAAAAAAAGCATCCTAACATAAAATAAGAACCATGGCAATATGCTACAAGGTAAGTCTCCACTTTGAAGAAAAGAAAGCCAAACCTCAAAACCTGCACATAAAAGTAAAAAAAAAAAGCATCACATTTGTTTCAATGGGTTAAAATTGAGAAAAATACCCGGATAATGTCACAGTAACCACCATCGCAATATGCCAGTAAGGTGAAACTCTACTTGAAAAATATCCACTTGGAAGAAAAGAAAGAAAAACCTCAAAACCTGCACATAAAGGTCCTAAAAGTATCACATTTGTTTCAAAGGGTTAAAATTTAGAAAAATACCCTGAAAATGTTACAGTAACCACTATGGCAATATGCCAGTGAGGTAAAAGTCCACTTAAAAAAAAATATCAAAACCTGTACACAAAAGCCAAAAACCTGCACACAAAAGTCCAAAATTAATGTAAATAAGCAGATAATGGGTTAAATAATATAATACTAGCTCCAAGAAGCATCCTAACATAAAATAGGAACCATGGCATATGCCACAAGGTAAGTCTCCACTTTGAAGAAAAGAAAGACAAACCTCAAAACATGCACATAAAAGTTAAAAAAAGTATCACATTTGTTTCAATGGGTTAAAATTGAGAAAAATACCCTGCAAATGTCACACTAACCACAATACCAATATGCCAGTAAGGTGAAACTCTACTTGAAAAATATCCACTTGGAAGAAAGGAACGATAAACCTCAAAACCTGCACATAAATGTGCAAAAAGTATCACATTTGTTTCAAAGGGTTAAAATTAAGAAAAATACCCTGAAAATGTTACAGTAACCACCATGGCAATATGCCAGTGAGGTAAAAGTCCACTTAAAAAAAAATATCAAAACCTGTACACAAAAGCCAAAAACCTGCACACAAAAGTCCAAAATTAATGTAAATAAGCAGATAATGGGTTAAATAATATAATACTAGCTCCAAGAAGCATCCTAACATAAAATAGGAACCATGGCATATGCTACAAGGTACGACGCCACTTGGAAGAAAAGAAAGACAAACCTCAAAACCTGCACATAAAAGTAAAAAAAAGTATCACATTTGTTTCAATGGGTTAAAATTGAGAAAAATACCCTCCAAATGTCACAGTAACCACAATAGCAATATGCCAGTTAGGTGAAACTCTACTTGAAAAATATCCACTTGGAAGAAAAGAACAGAAAACCTCAAAACCTGCACATAAAGGTCCACAAAGTATCACATTTGTTTCAAAGGGTTAAAATTAAAAAAAATACCCTGGAAATGTTGCAGTAACAACGATGGCAATATGACAGTGAGGTAAAACTCCACTTAAAAAAAATCTCAAAACCTGTACACAAAAGTCAAAAACCTGCACACAAAAGTAAAAAATTAAGGTAAATAAGCAGCTAAAGGGTTAAATAATATAATAATAGCCCCAAGAAGCATCCTAACATAAAATAGGAACCATGGCATATGCTACAAGGTAAGACACCACTTGGAAGAAAAGAAAGACAAACCTCAAAACCTGCACATAAAAGTAAAAAAAAGTATCACATTTGTTTCAATGGGTTAAAATTGAGAAAAATACCCTGCAAATTTCACAGTAACCACAATAGCAATATGCCAGTAAGGTGAAACTCTACTTGAAAAATTTCCACTTGGAAGAAAAGAACAAAAAACCTCAAAACCGGCACATAAAAGTCCAAAAAGTATCACATTTGTTTCAAAGGGTTAAAATTAAGAAAAATACCCTGAAAATATTACAGTAACCACCATGGCAATATGCCAGTGAGGTAAAAGTCCACTTAAAAAAAATATCAAAACCTGTACACAAAAGCCAAAAACCTGCACACAAAAGTCCAAAATTAATGTAAATAAGCAGCTAATGGGTTAAATAATATAATAATAGCTCCAAGAAGCATCCTAACATAAAAGAAGAACCATGGCAATATGCTACAAGGTTAGTCGCCACATGGAAGAGAAGAAAGACAAACCTCAAAACCTGCACATAAAAGTAAAAAAAAGTATCACATTTGTTTCAAAGGGTTAAAATTGAGAAAAATACCCTGAAATGTTAAGGTAACCACCATGGCAATATGCCAGTAAGGTAAAACTCCACTTGAAGACAAAATTTCAAAACCTGTATGCAAAAGTCAAAAACCTGCACAGAAAAGTCAAAAATCTGTACACAAAAGTCCAAAATTCAAGTAACTATGCATGGAAAGGGTTGAATAAAATATTTCTATCCCTGAAAAGCATGCTGACATAAAAAAAAAAAAAAAAAAAGCATCGTAACAAAAAATAAGAACCATGGCAATATGCTACAAGGTAAGTCTCCACTTTGAAGAAAAGAAAGCCAAACCTCAAAACCTGCACATAAAAGTAAAAAAAAAAAGCATCACATTTGTTTCAATGGGTTAAAATTGAGAAAAATACCTAGATAATGTCACAGTAACCACCATCGCAATATGCCAGTAAGGTGAAACTCTACTTGAAAAATATCCACTTGGAAGAAAAGAAAGAAAAACCTCAAAACCTGCACATAAAAGTCGTAAAAGTATCACATTTGTTTCAAAGGGTTAAAATTTAGAAAAATACCCTGAAAATGTTACAGTAACCACTATGGCAATATGCCAGTGAGGTAAAAGTCCACTTAAAAAAAAATATCAAAACCTGTACACAAAAGCCAAAAACCTGCACACAAAAGTCCAAAATTAATGTAAATAAGCAGATAATGGGTTAAATAATATAATACTAGCTCCAAGAAGCATCCTAACATAAAATAGGAACCATGGCATATGCTACAAGGTACGACGCCACTTGGAAGAAAAGAAAGACAAACCTCAAAACCTGCACATAAAAGTAAAAAAAAGTATCACATTTGTTTCAATGGGTTAAAATTGAGAAAAATACCCTCCAAATGTCACAGTAACCACAATAGCAATATGCCAGTTAGGTGAAACTCTACTTGAAAAATATCCACTTGGAAGAAAAGAACAGAAAACCTCAAAACCTGCACATAAAGGTCCAAAAAGTATCACATTTGTTTCAAAGGGTTAAAATTAAGAAAAATACCCTGAAAATGTTACAGTAATCACCATGGCAATATGCCAGTGAGGTAAAAGTCCACTTAAAAAAAATATCAAAACCTGTACACAAAAGCCAAAAACCTGCACACAAAAGTCCAAAATTAATGTAAATAAGCAGCTAATGGGTTAAATAATATAATACTAGCTCCAAGAAGCATCCTAACATAAAATAGGAACCATGGCATATGCTACAAGGTACGATGCCACTTGGAAGAAAAGAAAGACAAACCTCAAAACCTGCACATAAAAGTAAAAAAAAAGTATCACATTTGTTTCAATGGGTTAAAATTGAGAAAAATACCCTGCAAATGTCACAGTAACCACAATATCAATATGCCAGTAAGGTGAAACTCTACTTGAAAAATATCCACTTGGAAGAAAAGAACGAAAAACCTCAAAACCTGCACATAAAAGTCCAAAAAGTATCACATTTGTTTCAAAGGGTTAAAATTAAGAAAAATACCCTGGAAATGTTGCAGTAACAACGATGGCAATATGACATTGAGGTAAAACTCCACTTAAAAAAAATATCAAAACCTGTACACAAAAGTCAAAAACCTGCACACAAAAGTAAAAAATTAAGGTAAATAAGCAGCTAAAGGGTTAAATAATATAATAATAGCCCCAAGAAGCATCCTAACATAAAATAGGAACCATGGCATATGCTACAAGGTAAGACACCACTTGGAAGAAAAGAAAGACAAACCTCAAAACCTGCACATAAAAGTAAAAAAAAGTATCACATTTGTTTCAATGGGTTAAAATTGAGAAAAATACCCTGCAAATTTCACAGTAACCACAATAGCAATATGCCAGTAAGGTGAAACTCTACTTGAAAAATTTCCACTTGGAAGAAAAGAACAAAAAACCTCAAAACCGGCACATAAAAGTCCAAAAAGTATCACATTTGTTTCAAAGGGTTAAAATTAAGAAAAATACCCTGAAAATATTACAGTAACCACCATGGCAATATGCCAGTGAGGTAAAAGTCCACTTAAAAAAAATATCAAAACCTGTACACAAAAGCCAAAAACCTGCACAGAAAAGTCAAAAATTAATGTAAATAAGCAGCTAATGGGTTAAATAATATAATACTAGCTCCAAGAAGCATCCTAACATAAAATAGGAACCATGGCATATGCTACAAGGTACGATGCCACTTGGAAGAAAAGAAAGACAAACCTCAAAACCTGCACATAAAAGTAAAAAAAAAGTATCACATTTGTTTCAATGGGTTAAAATTTAGAAAAATACCCTGCAAATGTCACAGTAACCACAATATCAATATGCCAGTAAGGTGAAACTCTACTTGAAAAATATCCACTTGGAAGAAAAGAACGAAAAACCTCAAAACCTGCACATAAAAGTCCAAAAAGTATCACATTTGTTTCAAAGGGTTAAAATTAAGAAAAATACCCTGGAAATGTTGCAGTAACAACGATGGCAATATGACAGTGAGGTAAAACTCCACTTAAAAAAAATATCAAAACCTGTACACAAAAGTCAAAAACCTGCACACAAAAATAAAAAATTAAGGTAAATAAGCAGCTAAAGGGTTAAATAATATAATAATAGCCCCAAGAAGCATCCTAACATAAAATAGGAACCATGGCATATGCTACAAGGTAAGACACCACTTGGAAGAAAAGAAAGACAAACCTCAAAACCTGCACATAAAAGTAAAAAAAAGTATCACATTTGTTTCAATGGGTTAAAATTGAGAAAAATACCCTGCAAATTTCACAGTAACCACAATAGCAATATGCCAGTAAGGTGAAACTCTACTTGAAAAATTTCCACTTGGAAGAAAAGAACAAAAAACCTCAAAACCGGCACATAAAAGTCCAAAAAGTATCACATTTGTTTCAAAGGGTTAAAATTAAGAAAAATACCCTGAAAATATTACAGTAACCACCATGGCAATATGCCAGTGAGGTAAAAGTCCACTTAAAAAAAATATCAAAACCTGTACACAAAAGCCAAAAACCTGCACACAAAAGTCCAAAATTAATGTAAATAAGCAGCTAATGGGTTAAATAATATAATAATAGCTCCAAGAAGCATCCTAACATAAAATAAGAACCATGGCAATATGCTACAAGGTTAGTCGCCACTTGGAAGAGAAGAAAGACAAACCTCAAAACCTGCACATAAAAGTAAAAAAAAGTATCACATTTGTTTCAAAGGGTTAAAATTGAGAAAAATACCCTGAAATGTTAAGGTAACCACCATGGCAATATGCCAGTAAGGTAAAACTCCACTTGAAGACAAAATTTCAAAACCTGTATGCAAAAGTCAAAAACCTGCACAGAAAAGTCAAAAACCTGTACACAAAAGTCCAAAATTCAAGTA
The DNA here is from genome assembly GCA_031216915.1 of Pictodentalium vernedei. Classification (NCBI taxonomy): domain Eukaryota; kingdom Metazoa; phylum Mollusca; class Scaphopoda; order Dentaliida; family Dentaliidae; genus Pictodentalium; species Pictodentalium vernedei. The sequence goes on from CM062297.1 coordinate 155,502,199, forward strand.
ACTATGCATGGAAAGGGTTGAATAAAATATTTCTATCCCTGAAAAGCATGCTGACATAAAAAAAAAAAAAAAAGCATCCTAACATAAAATAAGAACCATGGCAATATGCTACAAGGTAAGTCTCCACTTTGAAGAAAAGAAAGCCAAACCTCAAAACCTGCACATAAAAGTAAAAAAAAAAAGCATCACATTTGTTTCAATGGGTTAAAATTGAGAAAAATACCCGGATAATGTCACAGTAACCACCATCGCAATATGCCAGTAAGGTGAAACTCTACTTGAAAATATCCACTTGGAAGAAAAGAAAGAAAAACCTCAAAACCTGCACATAAAAGTCGTAAAAGTATCACATTTGTTTCAAAGGGTTAAAATTTAGAAAAATACCCTGAAAATGTTACAGTAACCACTATGGCAATATGCCAGTGAGGTAAAAGTCCACTTAAAAAAAAATATCAAAACCTGTACACAAAAGCCAAAAACCTGCACACAAAAGTCCAAAATTAATGTAAATAAGCAGATAATGGGTTAAATAATATAATACTAGCTCCAAGAAGCATCCTAACATAAAATAGGAACCATGGCATATGCTACAAGGTACGACGCCACTTGGAAGAAAAGAAAGACAAACCTCAAAACCTGCACATAAAAGTAAAAAAAAGTATCACATTTGTTTCAATGGGTTAAAATTGAGAAAAATACCCTCCAAATGTCACAGTAACCACAATAGCAATATGCCAGTTAGGTGAAACTCTACTTGAAAAATATCCACTTGGAAGAAAAGAACAGAAAACCTCAAAACCTGCACATAAAGGTCCAAAAAGTATCACATTTGTTTCAAAGGGTTAAAATTAAGAAAAATACCCTGAAAATGTTACAGTAATCACCATGGCAATATGCCAGTGAGGTAAAAGTCCACTTAAAAAAAATATCAAAACCTGTACACAAAAGCCAAAAACCTGCACACAAAAGTCCAAAATTAATGTAAATAAGCAGCTAATGGGTTAAATAATATAATACTAGCTCCAAGAAGCATCCTAACATAAAATAGGAACCATGGCATATGCTACAAGGTACGACGCCACTTGGAAGAAAAGAAAGACAAACCTCAAAAAATGCACATAAAAGTAAAAAAAAGTATCACATTTGTTTCAATGGGTTAAAATTGAGAAAAATACCCTCCAAATGTCACAGCAACCACAATAGCAATATGCCAGTAAGATGAAACTCTACTTGAAAAATTTCCACGTGGAAGAAAAGAACAAAAAACCTCAAAACCGGCACATAAAAGTCCAAAAAGTATCACATTTGTTTCAAAGGGTTAAAATTAAGAAAAATACCCTGAAAATGTTGCAGTAACCACGATGGCAATATGCCAGTGAGGTAAAACTCCACTTAAAAAAAATATCAAAACCTGTACACAAAAGTCAAAAACCTGCACACAAAAGTAAAAAATAAAAAAAACGAAAACAAAAAAAAACAAAAACAAAACCTGCACACAAAAGTTCAAAATGAATGAATCCGGACGCCAACGCAGATGCCGACAACGCATGAGGGCTATGCCATAGGCTCTCACAATTATCGTTGGTGAGCCAAAAAACGGTCTTCAGCTGCAGATGTTGCCCTGTCTCTACCACCACCATGCCATCTTACTGGTGTGCCATACTGCTGAAATCTTCCCCAGGCTCTAGTGATCACAGTATGGCGCACGCCAAGGGCTTTGCCCACATGGCGATGGGTAGCCCCTTACTCCACCATCCCTACAGCCTGCCACATTTTTGCTTCAGACAAATGTCTTCTTACATTTGCATTCGCCATATTCAATCATTAAATCATAAGGGTTTGTGATGAAATGAAGATTGAATACCCTACACATGTCATGTACATGTAGACAGTACACGAAAACATCATGAAAATCAAGGGGTACATGCTTTCCATGACTGTCACAAACGTCTGCCTGTCAAGAGAGCTAATGTAAACACTGGGACCATCTCAATACATTCCTCAATTGAATTGCTCAAAAATATCGCAAATATGTCGCAAGCAAATTTCACAATGATGTGGTGCTAAGCAAACTTTGAGTAGTATATATTCAGCTGATTGAACCAATCCAACATCTACAGAAATATTTTTATTGATTTTTCTGTGAACCATTCTTTTTGTGTCAAGAGACAGGTCTAGTGACCTTTCTCATTATTATTTGGGGCCCTTATTCTCTTGCTATTCACTTGTTATTAAACATCATTAAAATTATTTTTAAAATAATATGCTCCTTCTTGCTTATAAACCCTTTGTGGGAAAACAGAGACCGCACCATGAAGCAATGACTGTCCTTTGTTATCTGGGATGGTCAGTAACATTTTTTTTTTAAAAAGTCCGGAAAACTGTTATTTCAGAATGATGGAAGAGACGGATGGACAAGGGTAACATTATATGCCTTGGCCATTTCATGGTGGGAGCATAAAGACATAAAAAATAAGAGTCATGGAACATGGGATTAATCATCTGAAAGGCTGCCCAAGTAGTCACAAAATGGCATAAATCTCACCCAATCAACAGTTACATATATTGGGAAATTACAAGAACTTTCTCAAATCATCCCTTATTACCCCATGTTACGACAGAGCTCAAAATACATTTCTGCTAATTAGCAGCAGAAAAATAATTTTTCCCTCTTCTTTCATTTGACCGTGTGTTGGGCCAAGAGTGTGCATCACCCATGAAGGTACAGGTTCTTCCTAGCGAAAAAAAAATGAACTTTTCATACCAACTGGATCACCTAGTACTTTTTTTAACCCCTAAGTCACCAGATTAATTTTACATTAATAACTACATATACAGAGCTGCAGGTGACTTAGCAGTGTTTCTACATTATTGTTGACTGCCTGTACAGGCAGCCAACAATGATGTATAAACACTGTCAAACAGTGATGGAGCTCAGATTCTCAAACAAGAAGGGCCTGTGCAATATTCAGGGGGGCTCGGTATGACATGCCGTAGCCATGTTCCGAGGCCTGAAGGTCCAAGTGAGTGGTTGGTCTGGGAGGGGTGTGCCCCTCCCTGGAGTGGGAGCTGGGTGCCTTCCCCCAGAAAATTTGGAAAAATCTAGTGTTCTGAGAGCGAATCTGGGAGGTAATTATTTGTGAATGTTCCCTAACACCAAACACTGTATCAGTGTTTTTGCTTCAATCTGGGTGTAACATGTGATAGATGGGTGAACAGGGTTGAAAGAGGATTTGAATTTGGGCGAGCCCATTACTCCGCTACTGGTGTTAAGAAAAAAGTTTCCTACAAGTAGAGATCTCAAGGAAGAATACACTTTGGACAACTTTTTCAGAGCTATATAAACAGGACAATTTTGGGTTGTGTGGGGACTTAAGGGTACTGAGGCTTAAGTGCCCAAAATGTGATGGCATAATTAAGTTACGCAAAATGACTCAAAAAATATCAGACTTAGAGTACATGAACCAGTTTGGGGATATGATTATCAGTGGTGTAATGCCCATACAATGAGGTTAGGAGGTCTCCTAAGGCAACCCCCCCCCCCCCCCCCCCCCCCCAACAACTGCACATTTTTTGAGGCCCCCAACAATTCCAACATTTTGGAACAAATCATTATTAACCCTTTACCTAACACGAAAAGCAGATGACACTTGCAAAAGAAATTCTGGAATAACTAATTTTTTGTCTCAAAAACAAAGGTTATGACCCCTCATTGGAACGAGCTCAACAAGCTCGTTCCAATGAGGGGTCATAACCTATGTTTTTAAGACAAAAAATGAAAAAAATAATGAAAAATAATTGTCGATTTTTTAGAATAGCGCTGGGTGGTTTTGGCCGTTAAGTTAGGTAAAGGTTTAAGGATCTCAAAGCAGCATTGTAGCTGAAGCATTGAGGTTGAATGCTTCAATACCAGCTTGCATAAGGAATTGAGGTGATATTCTCTGAAATCAATTATGGGGTTGTGTACGTGGCACATGCCAACATGAGATATTAGTTGAAGTGACGAAACAATTTTAATTTTAATTCATTTACATATGTGGATGCATTCTGTACAAGTTGTTACATCAAACTGCCAAACAGTACAGTAAAACCTGTCTTGAGAGACCACTGTCTTGAGAGACCACCTGTCTTGAGAGACCACATCTACCAGGCACTGATTGGTTTTACTCTATAATGGACCTGCTATGGGAGACCACCTGTCTTGAGAGACCACCTGTCTTGAGAGACCACTGTGACGTGGTACCATCTTGTATTTTTATGCCATAATGGACCTGTCTTGAGAGACTGCCCCTTTGAAGACTGAAACCATGACAAAAACTTTTTACCTGTTCTGGAATTGGAAAATCCATTGTGGTTATACTAACATAATTAAAAGTATTAAAAGCCCTTAATTGGGTTTCAATTGCTAACTCATTAAAGATTGAGACGTTTTTATAAGACCACTGTGAAAAGATTAGGATTATTGCTGAATAAACAATTTCATACATACCTGAAATGTGACAGGAATAAAAATAAATTTGTGTTGAAAATCTTTTTGTTACAAATTGAAATGGACTGTTATAAAAATTATAAAAATAAATTAGTATTGAAAATCTTCAATGAAGATTTTCAACACTAATTTATTTTTATAATTTTTATAACAGTCCATTTCAATTTGTTACAAGAATTTTGTGGTTGGTTATTCACTGACCTGAGAAAACCTGAAACCTGTTATGAGAGACCACCTGTTTTGAGAGACCACTTTTGTGTGGCCCAAAGGGTGGTCTCTCAAGACAGGTTCTACTGTATCCAAAACCAACCATACTTCATTAATTTAATTAATGAAGTATGGTTGGTTTCATTAATTTCATGAAACCAACCATACCTCATCAATTAAATTAATGTGCTTCATTAATTTAATTTTTGACCATTACTCCTATAATTAGGTTTTGGAATCTAATATTATTGCGGCCATGGAAATATTGCCCACCTGTGGAAAGTGACCAGTCCATGATGGCCATACTGTAACCACTTGCCATCACTAGAATTTCTTAAGCTAGTCAAGGCCAGATGGATATTATACTGAATAGAATGTTTGCACCCAGTAAGTGTGCTAGAATATAACATTATGTTCCAATAAGACTAAAATCCTCCTTCTCTGATTGGACGAGAGCTCACTTAGTATATTCTATGTTTATGTCTCCAGTGGCAATTGTTACCGTCTGACGACACAACGCGAAATATTTGTAATGACGTAGCCCGTTCCGTAACTGCTTCATCAATGGAGTGACCAGCAAGACGCTTCATGTGCAGCAGACGGTGTTCCGAATGAAGTGTTGTTTAAATCACAAACCGATTTACAATTTGAACTAAGAGGGATGAGTTTATCTGGTTTGTTGATTATTTATCTGGTGCCATTGTGGATACACGAGAGGTTTATTTACTAAACCTGTGATCGTTAAAAGTTGCATTGAACAAGGCAACTTTTAACAATCACAAGTTTAGTAAATAAGCCTCTTGTGTTTCACGATGTAGGACTATGGGTAGTCTCTTATTGGAATATATATGTTATTGTGATGAATTGACGGTAACTCAGTCTGAGGTTTGTAGCTCAGAGCGAATGTTAAACCTCAACGCTTTGTGTCTCGGATGAACATAAGCTCCGAGCCACAAACCTCAGACCATGTTACCGTCAATTCATCACAATAACTTATAATAATGTACTGAATAATTACAGTATGTGACCTAAGGGCCCCCAATATTACTGTTACATCATTGATGATTATATTTTAAGTTAACATTTTCCTGGGAAGATATGTGTGTGTGTTGGGTGGGTGGGGGAGGGAGGGACTTCCATCCACCTCTCCCTGGCTATGCCACTGTTAATAAGGGTGTTAGCATAAAAAGCTCAGAGAGTTATAAATCAGTTATTCCACATAAAACTTTCAAAACTTACATTGCATGCTGGTGTCACCTTCAGGGAGCATCTGATATTCTAACTGCCATCCCATTTGTTGAGTTGCACTATCTGTCTTCCATTTCACATAAACAACATTGTCATTTGAAATGTAACAAGCATAAGTGCTTGGAATTTGATTAAACAAATCACCACAAAAAGTTCTCTCACGGTCATACAGGGAGGAAAACCGTGTTTCTGCAAAAGAAAATTGATAATATTTTATTAGGAAGCATGTGATTTCATGCATTTTCCAGAAATGTGATCAACAAGTGCAACATCATGGGATGGCCCCTCTCCTGTCACAACAAAGTCCAACAAAGGCAATAAATTGTAAAGAAATATTTTCACACAGCTGGTTCCCAATCCCCGTCATTAAATTATTATCAAAATGGTATACATTAAATTAGGAAAAAAATCATGAGCTGATTTTACTCTATGTATTGGGACACTCTATGATTTGGCACACACATTTTTTCCCCAAAACTATATTTTTTTTATGCTCCAATGTTTGGGACATTCAGGAGATTTGTTTCCAGTTGGCCCATAGCTAGTAGCAGAAGACACTCATAAAAAAAAATTCTTGAGTAACTAAAAATTTTCATTTTTTGCTTCCAAAACATAGCTTATGATCCATCATTGGGGACGAGCACAATGCGCTCGTTCCAATGAGGGATCATAAGCTATGTTTCGGAAGCAAAAAATGAAAATATAAAAAAAAAATTGGACGGCGATTTTCATATATAGTGATGGAAAATGAATCACACTCAACTTTATTCAGCATCAAATCAAGACCAGGCTGTGTTCTTTCCCCATTTTCTAAGAATTGGGACACCTGTGAAAATAATTATTTTTAGCTGTCCCAATACATAGAGTAAATATGGTAGAAGCAATGGTAATGTGCAAGAAATTCTAAGTCCAACAATTATGGCAATAACTATTAAAAAAAAACTTGTACACAGCTGGTTTGCAAATCCATTCATAATATTATCACCATAAAGCTATACATATTAAATCTGGAAAAAAAAAAGTTGAACAGTTTTCTTTGGAAAGTGGTGAAAAAAATGGTGATCAGATGGCAATAAATTCCAAGTGTGACAAGGGAAATAATTCTTGAATACTTTACAATCCCATTCCTGATATTAGCACTCAAAAGCGATGTATTAAATTTTTTTTAAAATATTTTGAATAGTTTTCTTTTAAATGTTATGACAAGAAATGGGGTATGATGGATGGATAGACAGAAGGCTGGATGGAACCCATTCCCATCAAGTCTAATCTTTTAATCCTTTACCTAACACGAAAGGCAGACAACACTTGCAAACAAATTTCCTGAATAACTAATTTTTTTTTCTTTTTTTGCATCAAAACAAAGCTTATGACTCCTCTCTGGAATGAGCTCACTTAGCTCATTCCAATGAGGGTCAGAAGCCATGTTATTGAGACAAAAAATGAAAAAATAATGAAAATTTAGGGGTGATTTTTGTGAACAGCACTGGGTGGTTTTCACAGTTATGATTGGTAAAGAGTTAAGAAAGTACATGATATTAGCAAGAGAGAATTGGTACAGCACATTTGCTGTGGAATGGTCATAATCCATGCATGGGCAGTGAGGTCCACGCATTCATTCACCAGGTAATAAAAATCATCATCAGCAAAATTTTAATTAATGTAGCTTAAGGCTGTAATTAATTTTTTTTTTTAAGACAAATGAGGGAGGGCGGTTTTTATTTTTTTATTCCTGATGGAATGGTCTCCAATACCTAAAAGCCAGTTGTGAGAGCCTAAAATAAAATACCAGAGCTTCCATGTTGATTTCACTGATAGTTTTTATTGCAATAGTAATCATACAAAATCCAGTTGTGAGAGCATAAAATTAAATACTAGAGCTTTCCTGTTGATTTCACTGACAGTTTTTATTGTAATACCAATCATACAACACAAAATCAATACAGACCAAGAAACAAGAGGCCTCTCAGCCTAGACAGCTCCATCCAGGGTCACTACTTTATGGGGAAGCTAAATACAAGACAAGAATCCAATTGTTACTGCTTGTTTCCTTAACCTTCATTATATGACAATGGGTCAAGGCCACGACCAAACATTAGGTTATGGGTAACAACTGAGTGAAGTATGAACAAGATCTGTCACATAGATTCAATTATACAGACAAGGGCTGTATAACAATATCAAAGTTTTGCTATGTGTGTCCTTGACCTTAATGGTATGACCTTGGATCAAAGTGACAACCCACACCTGAGTCATGAGCAATAATTGTACCAAGTTTGAATAAGATCTATCAATCATACCAATTTATGTCCACCAGACAAGGGCTGTATGACAATATAGAAGTGTTGCTGCCTGTGACCTTCACCTTGGTGATATGACCTTGGGTCAAAGTCATGACACACCTTTAGTTTAAACATTATTTTATTTCAAAGTTAATCTGATACATCATAGTGTAAGAACATAATAATCAACAAATATAACAGTATAATGAAACTGGATTCAGCAGCATGCATGGATGCTTATGTAATCTGTCTCCATAAGACAAATTAACCCTTTACCTAACGTAGAAAGCAGACGACACTTGCAAAAATAATTCTTGAATAACTAATTTTTTTCATTTTTTGTCTCAAAAACATAGGTTATGACCCCTCATTGGAACGAGCTCGATGAGCTCGTTCCAACGAGGGGTCATAACCTATGTTTTTGAGACAAAAAATGAAAAAAATAATGAAAATTAATTGGCGATTTTTGAGAATAGCGCTGGCCGGTTTTGGCCATTACGTTGGGTAAAGGGTTAAACATTAGTGAATATACATATGGTGAGTAAGTTGTTTAATGTATCAAATTAGGTCGAGAGGCATAGTTAGATTTCTGGAAAGCGCTGATACAAAAGAAAAGATTATGAAAGAGTTATCAGAAAGGAGATCACTAGTGAAGAGAAATTAGGGAGGTGAAGAGAAATGAAATACCCAGGTTAGACAGATGATTCCACCATACACCTTTGAGTCATGAGCAACTAGAGGGAAACTGTCTCCCCTTCGATTAGTTCCATGCTTCCAACTTACGACTAACAAAGATCAAACTAAAGGTCAAATGTCAAGATCATGGAAGTTCAAGATAGAACGTGATACATCAGCCTGGCTGCTGCATTCATATGCCAAATATCATAAACACAGCTGAACAATTCAATAATTTGACCTTTATATCAAAGATCAAGGTCATCTGTCATCACAACAGTACATGATACAATGTTGTCTTGTGCTGATACATCCACATGATACATGCCTAATATCATAAGCCTAGGTGAAAAGATACAAAAAAATCAATAATTTGACCTTGAGGTCGAAGGCCAAGGTAGGTCATGATGGTACATGACACATCGTCTTTTGATGATACACTCACATGCCAAAAATCATATGCCTTGGTCAAAAGATTGAAAAAAAGTCCATAATGTGACCTTGGGGTCAAAGGTTAAGGCCATATGTGGATATTGATGGTACATGACACATCGTCTCATGGTGATACACCCACATGCCAAATATCATAAGCCGAGGTGAAAAGGTAAAAAAGTTCTGGCCCGGGCAAGCTTACTGCCAAAAAATCAGTAATTTGACCTTGATGTCAAAGGTCAATGGGTCACGAAGGTGCGCGACACATCGTCTATTGGTGATACACTTGCATGTCAAATATCAGAAATCATGGTGAAAAGGTAAATAAGTTCTTGCCTGGACAAGCTTACTTGCCCAAAAATTAGTAATTTGACCTTGAGGTCAAAAGTCAATGTCATATGTGGATCATGATGGTATATCGTCTCATGGTGATACACCCACATGCCAAATATCTTAGCTTATGTCAAAAGATAAAAAAATAAAATAATTTTGACCTTGAGGTCAAAGGTCAAGGTCATATGTGGGTTGAGGTCAAAGGTCAATGTCATATGTGGGTCATGCTGGTACATCATCTCATGGTGATACACCCACATGCCAAATATAAGCCCAGGTCAAAAGATAAAAAAATGAAAGTGTCAGTGACACTGTAGCTCAACTTGACAAACTTGAACTTGTTAAGTTATAAATGAAATGGCAAAATTGAAGATCATTGGTACCAATGTTATTTGATGGAATTTCAACATAACAGCATTGTGTGTGCACAATGTCAGAGTAATCCATGCATTTTTAAATGTAAACTGTAAGACTGGCTAAAAGAAGAATGTTGATATCAACATTCTTCCTTTAGCCAGTCTTAAAGTATACCCCCACCCCCCATTTTGTTCGACGCAATCCAGTATACCCCCACCCCCCATTTTGTTCGAAAATTTTCAACAATTTCCAAGTCAAGAGGTATGGTAAATTGTTTGGTGTTTGGAAGTTTTATGCAATGAGGCAGAAGCCTTTGTCATAAGCAAACTGCAGGCCATATTTCACTAAAATTCGATAAGCCATACCTGAGATACAGGCTGAACAGACAAATTATGTCTATTTCCTACAATTTCTAAGTCAAAAAAGGGGGATAACTCTAAAAAGGAGAATGTGAGAAATATCGTTGAATCCTTTTTTTAAAGCCTATACCATAAGCAGTGTTCATGGCAAATTCCATTGCAATAGAACATTTGATACCCGAGATACAAGCTGAACAGACAAAATTTGGCTCGGACGGGCACAATTTCTTAGTGAACAAGTTATAAAAAAAATAACTAGTGTGGGCATACATACCTATGACCAGCAAATATTATAGAAAATAATAAGTTACTTAAGTTATGAATATTCTCGGATGGACTCACACACGGATGCACAGACAGATGGACAGATGGACAGACGGACGGAAGGACGCATGTAATCCAGTATACCTCCATTTTCTTCGAAAGTGGGGGTATAAAAACAATCATATGATAAATGTGGCCTGCAGGCTATGTCAAAGAATGTTGATGCACAAATGCAATAAATTCAAAGATTGTTGCTAACAGCAACAGTTTTTGATGGAAATGAAAAGAAAATCAATAGTTCCTATCTTTGTCACCCTGCATAAGCTTACAAAGTTTCAAAACAACCTGATAATGAATGTGCCCTCGGAGGCATGCCAAAGGAAGATGTTAATGCACAAATGCACTAAGTAGAAGGCTGGTGATAACGACAATAATTTTTTATGGAAATGAAAAAAGAGCAATAGCTCACATATAGAGGTCACCCCGAACACACATACCAAGTTTCAAAGTGATCCGATCATAAATGTGCCCTAAAGGGTGAGTTAAAGGGAAATATTGAGGTCTGACTAAACTAAGTTCAAAGGTCTGCAGCAACAGTTTTTGACAGAAATGGAAAAAAAACGACAGCTCCCATATAGATGTCACCCCACACAAGCACACCGAGTTTGCAAGCCATCCAATCATAAATGTGCCCTGCAGGGTGTGTCAAAGGGAAATACTGATGCTTAACTGCACTAAGTTTTTACTAAGTTCATCGAAGGTCATTGACAGTGGCAACATTTTTTGACGAAAATTGATAGCTCCCATCTAGAGGTAACCCCAAAACAAGCATATAAGTTTCAAACCGATCTGAACGCGACATATCGTTTCATGGTGATGCACCCACATGCCAAGTATCATAAGACTAGGTCAAAAGATTTAAAAAATCAATAATTTGACCTTGAGGTCAAGGTCATATGTGAGTCGAGGTCAAAGTCATATGTGGGTCATGATGGTACAACGTCTCATGGTGATACACCCACATGCCAACTATCATAAGCCTAGGTCAAAAGATAAAAAAAAATCAATAATTTGACCTTGAGGTCAAAGTCAAGATCATATATGGGATATGATAGTATACCACACATCGTCTCATAGTGATACACCCACATACCAAATATCATAAGTCAAGGTGAAAAGGTAAATAAGATCTTGCCCGGACAAGCTTACTTGCCAAAAAATCAGTAATTTGACCTTGAGGTCGAAGGTGAATGCCATATGTGGGTCATGATGGTATGTGACACATGGTCTTATGGTGATACACCCACATGCCAAATATCATAAGCTGAGGTGAAAAAGTAAATACGTTCTGGCCCGGAAAAGCTTACTTGCCAAAAAATCAATAGTTTTACCTTGAGGGCAAAGGTCAAGGTCATATGTGGGTCATGATGGTACATGACACATTGTTTCATGGTGATACACCCACATGCTAAATATCATAAGCCAAGGTCGAAAGATAAAAAAGTTCTGGCTCGGACATGGTTGTATGAGAAAAACAACAACAACAACAAGGATGAGAAGGAGAAGAATTCAGGGTAAAACAATATGACTCCCTTCAGTGAAGGGGAGACATAATAATTGTACTAAGTTTGAATACGATCTGTCAATCATGCCAAGTTGTATGGACCAGACAAGGGCTATATAACAATATCCATGTTTTGCTGTATGTGACCTTGAACTTGATGGGATGACCTTGGTTCAAAGTCACAATACACCTTTGTGTCATGAGCTGTAATTGTACCAACTATGAATAAGATCTGCCAATCATACCAAGTTGTATGGACTGGACAAGGGCTGTATAGGAATATCAATGTTTTGCTGTTTGTGACCTTGACTTTGATGATATGACCTTGGATCAAAGTCGCAACACACCTTTGAGTCATGGGCAATAATTGTACCAAGTATAAATAAGATCTGTCAATCATACCAAGTTATATGAACCAGACAAATGTGACAGTGAAATGTCAAAGATTTTCTGTCACCTTAACATAGGGCCTGTGACCTTGACCTTGAGGGGCATATATCATTTTATAATTTGCAACACACTGTCTTTTGATAAAACATATTGTTATAATGTTTTGTCAAAAAATATCAGTGGTTAAGAAGTGGTTAAGAAATTACGGTCCGACAAACAAAATGTTGACGACTGATAATATATCCATATAATATCACACTATTATCATTCATTAACGAACTAATTATTCTAATTTCCCAATAAATATGTTGTTTATAGGTGTAAACTGGATTCAAAACATCTGATCTTGAGAGTAAAGTGGAGCCCACTTAATTGGATATCTCTTAATTGTATATTCCTGTTAATTGAAAATAATTTTCAAACACAAAACCATTTACCATACCTTCAGTACAAATTTGATCTGTTAATTGCATATGGGTTGTAGAGTAAACTCCTGTTAATTGTATATAATTTTTTTTAATTCTAAAAAATTACTGTGACACGCACCATATTCCCCTTATTTATCAACCATTTTGTCCTCACTACATCCAATACAGGCATTTATTCTATTATATCTTGTTTGACAGAGCTCTGTGAGCTCTGTCAAACAAGATATAATAGAATAAATACTCAGTTTACCTCCAGAACACAGGAAACTGACCAAATCCCTGTTAATTGTATACTCCTGTTAATTGAATAATTTTCACTGGTAAAATGGATATTCAATTAAGAGGATTCTACTGCACTGGCAAACATTCCTGTGATGTCTGCCACCAGAGTAACAACCCTTGAGTGATAAACGTTGCTAAAATGTTTCTGACAAAACCCTTTGGTGGTATCAAACATTTTCTCTCTGTATCAAACGATACAGTATCACTGGCTTTTTTATATTTATTTAGTCACACTAAAGTTAATATACCACCTCTCTGGGGTTATATAAAAAAAACTACCAGTTTGGTGTTCAAGTATGAAAAAGTCCCCCAGTGTGAACCCCGAAAAAATAACTTTGTGATTGTTTTTCGAATTTATTTTATACATACACATGAGAATCGTGTCGCATTTCACTAAGAGAATAATAAAGTTGTATCAATGTATATGACATATTGCATCGCAAATCGCAATGTGATACCAATAAAATCACACCCTGTACTGGTTTTATACATTTTGAAATTTGCCTCCGAAATAAATATGACAAACATGGGCCGCAAGAATGAATGCGCAGCTGCATGAGAATCAAAAGATTACTATTGTTTAGCCAAACAATTGTCTCCATATGTGCAACTTTAACCCTTTACCCAATGCAGACGATTTCAAAATTTATTATTTTAAATATCATTTTTTAAATTTTTTCAAAAAATTTCAACAAAACCATATCATATGACCCCACTTTGGAACGAGCTCAATGAGCTCGTTCCAAAGACGGGTCACATGATATGGTTTTGTTGAAATTTTTCGAAAAATAATATTTTTTCAGCTGCTGAATTTGCATATTATGCAGGCGGATGCAGGCGATTTGTAGGGTAAAGGATTAAATAAGTAACTGACCTCACAAATACAGCATCTTACCTTCATAAATACTGAGATGATCAAAAATACAGTCACTACTGTACTCTATTGATGCTGACAACAATCTCAGTTTCAATCTCTTTGTAGCATCCATTGCTCTTATTTCCCAAGTTTGGTCTAAAAGGCTGTATAATTATGAAAAAATAAATGTTGAAAAACTTTGTACCAAATAATATAAATAAATCATGCATAAAGGGTCTATACCACTGAAAACAAGTGTTTGACCACCGAGGTGATATTAGTCCCCTTTTGCGCTTTTGTGACATAAGGTGTTTTTGTCACATAAGACACTAGAGTATTTAAGCATCTCTGCATTTCAGGTTAGTAGTTTTAAGAAGTACAAAGACCACCAGTAATGGTCCGGTCCAGTGAAAAGAAGGTTGAGTCCAGTTCTCAGTGAAGCAGTATTTTTGCCTGGACCGGTCCAATCATTATAATAACCTTAAATGAAGGGAAAGGTGATGAAATCTTACTTTTGGCTATACCAAAAAAGGAAGATATTAAAACATTTTCCTTCATTTAAGGTATTTTATAATGATTGAATTGGTATACACATTTGTGTTACAGAAAGCATCAAGTTACTTACATCTGCTGGGGAAGCTTGGTAACTCGGGGCATATTATATAATACATTGTATGCACATTGTGGAAATGTTTAGTGAATTTTGAACTATTTTCTTATATCCAACATTGCAGAGAAGTTAGAGAACAAATAAACGCTTACAACTTGTGACCTTGACTTGCTGGTGCATATGAAGTTCACGTTTCCGCTATCCTCCACATGCTATCTGATTGGGTTAAGAACTTAAAGATCGATAGTGCAAATGAGTCTTTCAGCACTGCTAACCAAATCAGATAGCATGTGGAGGATAGCAAAAATGTGAACTACTGACTGTACAGTATCAACACTGATGATGTTTAAATGGTTTTGTTCTCAGAATAGACACTAGACATATTCTAAATAAACTAGTCAATTTCCAACATGCAGGTATGCATACCGTTATTGGGTGTGGTAACTTTGCACTAGATATTGCCAACTATAGGCTTAGCCTTTAGCTGGCAAAATTTAACTCCAAGTCACTACATCCAATAATGGTATTACGCTATATTGTGACCTATGTTCAGTAAATGGAAATGTTTATGAGGGTTAGTTGACATAGTAATTTGCTATCTTGCCTGACACAAGTCATTGTCAGTGGCAATATGCATACCGAATATGTCAGATATAGACAAAAATGTCAAGAACATGGCAATTGTACAAGCAGTCTCTGCTCTGAAGTTGGTGGAATCAAAAGACAGAGGTGGAACTCACTGTCGTTTGATGTCACCGACATCAAAGAATGTATCTGATGACCTATAATTATGTGATTTCACACCACATGACCAGACATTTGCAACAATGTGTATTGACTGGTGACTGGAGCTTCAGATTATATGCATATGATGAAAAAAAACACAAGCATCTAAGACCAAGTGCAAAATACAAAAGATTCAGCTTAAATGACATTGGAGGTACAGTTGGTAACGCTGAATAGAAAATAAAGTTGAAAAACAAACAAAGATGACGGCCAGCCGTAGCTTGAAAAACACAACCAAAATGGCCGCCATTCTGCCATCTTGGACTTTGAAAAAAAAAAATATTGAGCATACATAATCCCCTCACAACCCTTTATCCATGTACCATATATGAAAGGTGTAGCTTGAACCATGTTGGAGGGAGGGGTGGTAACATAAAATAGAGAAAAAAGCTTAAAAAACACAACAAAAATGGCTATCATGGCACCATCTTGAATTTTGAAAATTAAATATTGAACCTGCATAATCCCCTCACAACCCTTTACCCATGTGCCAAATATGAAAGGTGTAGCTCGAACCATGTTTGAGGAAGGGGTGGTAACATAAAAATAGAGAAAAAAAAGCTTAAAAAATAGGCCGATTAAATCGTCAGATGTGTACCCATACGCCCCAGTAGAAAGCTGTATGACGGAGAGCTACCCCGGATGCTGACATTATGTACACCATACATCCTATGGGTACATATAGAAATGGATTGGAGGAGTTCCTAATTTGATGGATAAAGGGTTAATATCTCCAGATCAAATTATTAGATTTACATATAAAACTATACAGCACAGCACATCAGTAACCTGAATACATACATAAAGCAACCTGATAATCAGATTAATATTTTCGCATGCCGAAGAAATGGATTGGAGGAGTTCTCAATTTGAAGGATAAAGGGTTAATATCACAGGATCAAATTATCAGATTTACACCAAAAACTATACAGCTCGGCACATCAGTAACCTGAACACATATATGAAGTAACATGACAATCAGATTGATATTTTTTGAGTTATCTCATGCCAAAGGAATTGGAGGAATTTTCAATTTGAAGGATAAAGGGTTAATATCTCAGGATCAAATTAACAGATTTACACCAAACCTTATACAGCTTGGAACATCAGTAACCTGAACGCAAATATAAAGTAACTTGACAATCCAAGCAACATTTTTTAAGTTATCGAATTCCAAAGAAATGGATACGGACGCCAGACAGATGGATGGACAGACGGACAGACAGATGGACAGACGGACAGACAAAAAGGATGGACGAACAACGGAGGGCCACCCCGGATGCCAGCATTATGTGTACCACACATAAAAACATAGCATCTTGGATTTTGAAAAAAAAATATTGAGCACGCATTATCCCCTCAGAATCATTTATCCACGTACCAAATATGAAAGGTGCAGTTTAAAGCATGTTGGAGGGAGAGGTGGCAACATAAAAACAGACAGACAGATGGACAGACGGACAGACAGATCTTAGATTTTGAAAAAAAATATTGAGCGTGCACAATCCCCTCACAACCCTTTATCCATGTACCATATATGAAAGGTGTAGCTTGAACCATGTTTGAGGGAGGGGTGGTAACATAAAATAGAGAAAAGAGCTTAAAAAACACAACAAAAATGACAGTCATGGCACCATCTTGAATTTTGAAAGAAAAATATTGAACGTGCATCATCCCATCGCAACCTCTATCCATGTGCCAAATATGAAAAGTGTAGCTTGAACCATGTTGGAGTGAGGGGTGGTAACATAAAATAGAGAAAAAAGTTAAAAAAACACAACAAAAATGGCTGCCATGCCACCATCTTGGATTTTGAACAAAAATATTGAACGTGCATCATCCCCTCCCAACCCTCTATCCATGTGCCAAATATGCAAAGTGTAGCTTGAACCATGTTGGAGGGAGGGGACGTAACATGAAAATAGAGAAAAAAAGCTTAAAAAACATAACAAAAATGGCCCCCATTCCCCCATCTTGGATTTTGAAAAAAAAATTTTGAGTGTGCATCCTCCCCTCAGAACCATTTATCCATGTGCCAAATATGAAAGATGTAGCTTAAAGCATGTTGGAGGGAGAGGTGGTAACATAAAAACAGACGGATGGACAGACGGATGGAGTGCAATCCTCTAGTCCCCTTACGGTTACCGTAGGGGACTAATAAACATTTTTTGTTCAAGACTAACAGTAATAGTATGTTTCTAAGAAAAACATTTTAATGGGACAATAAGCCGCTGATTTGAAAATGAAAGTGTCAATGACACTGTAGCTCAACTTTGAATATGACAGGAATTAGTATTTGCTGTGACCAGGTCAACAATAATGAATATGACAGGAATCAGTATTTGTTGTGACCAAGTCAACAATAATGAATAAAAGAAAAAGGAGTTTGTTGTGACCATGTCAACTATAGTAAATCAATTACATGTTGACTGCAATGGTCTAAAGAATAGGACATAAGTATTATATGTGATGCATCCCATGTTAGTAAACATTCACACAAAAATTTATTCAAATCAGAGCTTTCATATAGAAGTTCTGAGCAAAAAACTGATTGCACAAAATTTTGTACAAAATGGCTGCCAGTGGCCATCTTGAATTTCAGACCGGACCCAAAAACACTCGTTCTCGTCTCACAGTGATAACAAAGGTACCCAAGAAGTTTCAGAAACATCGGTTCATAAATACAGCCTCTACCCTGAGTCGTATTGGCATTTGCACTTACAGTGCTGAAAGTAACACTAAATACATCAAAGTTAGTCTAATTTGCATAATTTACACATGAGAAAAAAACCAAATTATATGTGATGTATCCCATGGCACTAAACATTCATACAAAAAATTATTCAAATCAGAGCTTTCATATGGAAATTGTGCACAAAAATCTGATTGCACCTAATTTTGTACAAAATGGCTGCCAGCAGCCATCTTGAATTTCAGACCAGACCCAAAAGCACCCGCTTCGCCAAAGTTGAGCTAAAAATCTTGATGCTTAGATTTTGCTTGTATGTGAAAGAGCAGGCAAAAATCCCACTGTAAGACATCAGTGTAAGACATCAGAAGCAATGCAAAATTATTTTAATCTGAAATTGAAAAACATGAACGCAGACAAACTTTCATAAGATATGACATTGCAAACATATTAACAATGTAATCCAAAAGTCATCGTTAAGTAAACAAATCAATGTGACATCATTTCTGATGCACGTGTCTAATTTTACCCTTGCTGTTGTTCGAATGAATGACCACCACATACAACAATTGTGCATTATTTTAGCAACAGTTGGCATTATTAAATCAATAACTTTGTAATAATTTTATTAAGGCACACTTGTACTTCCAATAAAACTCATACCACATTTACGGATAATGACAACCCAGATCAAACTTTGTGATCCCATATGCTATAAATACAACACTTGTATACAATAGCAAGGAATGCCGATTATGGAAAATGATATTGATGGACTGATTTCTTTCTGCACGTGAATCTACATGTCACATTCATACTTCATGTTCGGTTCCAAAAATGTCTGATGGAAAATAAGGGGGGTAAGCAAACCTTTTTAATGAAAATCTAGCAATAAAAAGGGCCAGGTGCCATAACTCTAAAAAGAGTTTTAAAATATGAAACTTCTTTCCACTTTCACATTTACACTTCATACTTCACACCAAGTTTTGTAAACATTCAATAAACAAGAAAATCAGTAAAACTGATGAATGCTCCCGACAGTCAACTTAGTTAACAAGCAGATTCGTAAAATTCTGGTCCCCTGCTATGGGAAATAATTTGGCACATGTCTTTGAAATTCAAGGACAGTAATTCTGGTGAAAAATATGTTAGCACATTTTTTATAATATGTGCAAAAGTGGCTTGTCACAAGGATCCCTCATATCAAATTTCATTGAAATCCATCCATTCACTGCTGAGATAGCATTGCAGATGATGGGCAGACAGACATATGGATGGACAAAGCGGCGACTATATGCTCCCCTGAAATATGTTCGGGGATCATAAAAATACAGGAGGTATTCAGGCATGAAAACAAGCAGTCTGACATTTGCAGAATGAGGTCGCCAGAGGGTGAATTTGATGATGTTATCCCATATGGTGGGTCAATTTATCCTCTGGGTACCTCTTTCTGTTTAGTTTTGAGAACCTAATTCAGATTGAGGTTCACAGAGGGTACATTTAATGATGCTACCCTGCCCTGCAGGGTAGCATCACTAAATTCACCCTTTAGGGACCTCATTTTGCAGATGACAGTCTGCTTATTTCTGGCTCGGAGGTATTAACCCTCTTCATACTGATGTCAAAATTTCGAGCATTTTTTTCATAATGCAACTAGCAATTTATCCAATTGAGTCTTGTTTCACAGAGTACTAATGAAAACTGTCAAACAAGATTGAATTAGTTAAATTCCTTGTTGCATTATAGGAATAATGGCTGCATAAAATTTGAGTATTTTGACATGAGTATGCATAGGGTTAAGTGGACAAACTTTGTGATAGAAATCTTGCCATAAAAAGGTCCATTCCCCTAGTAAAGTTTATCAAATCAAAAATTCCATTTTACAGATGCACCTACACTTTCATACTCTCACAATAATTCACACAAAGTTTTGTACAAATCCTTCCAAAACTGCAGAAGTTAACCCTTTACCCAATGCAGACGATATCAAAATTTATTATTTTAAATGAAAATTTTTTAAAATTTTTCAAAAAATTTCAACAAAACCATATCATGTGACCCCTCGTTGGAACGAGCTCGATGAGCTCATTCCAACGAGGGGTCACATGATATGGTTTTGTTGAAATTTTTTGAAAAATAATATGTTTTCAACTGCTGAAGTTGCATATTATGCGGGCGGATGCGGGCGATTCGTTGTGTAAAGGGTTAAGCAGACAAACCATGATCAGACAAGTGGAGTCTCACTATTTTAGAGGGAGACTCACTATTTTTCAGAATAAATATTTGTAAATGAGCCTGAAAATTGGAATTTCCCACTGAATGTCACTACTAAAATCAACACATTACATTTTCCTCTCTGAGCCATATAATAAATATTAAAATCTTGCTAGTTTTGCTCAGGTATATCACTATTTTGCAGTTCAACAGTTTAAGATGTCTGGATGTAATGCTAGAAGTTTAACCATAAAAAGGGTCTAATTCCAGAAACAAATTGATCAATAAAAAATAATCCCTTCCACATGTGCATCTTTACTTCTTGCTCATACTGGGACATCAACTTTCATAAAAATCCAATAACAACTGTAGGCGTTGAGCAAACAAATGTTTGTGACAGACAAACAGCCTGATGACAGATGACCCAACCAACTGAAGGCTGGTAGCACAAACAGATGAATGTAATTTCTTTTTGATACCCTTGCCTTCGGATGCTTCTGGTGCCCCTGCATCTATTCCTTAGAGGCAAACTGTTTCTGTCTGAAGTTTGGATATTTTATATGAAAGGAAACAGAAGTTTCTGCAAGAAAACTGAAATTCAGCTTGTAGTAACAGTAACCTGGTTAGTATGGGTGAATGAAACTGGAAGCAATCATAAATAGCTTTCAAGCAGAATATGTGGACAGATAAAAGGAAAAAAGAATGAGGAAACTGCAATATAGGCTCTCTTTTTTTAAATGGAATAAGGCAGGTGGACACCATAACAGCCAATCTTATGCCAATAGACACAAAAGTATCCATATGAAAACAAATGAAAGTGTAACTAACACTGTCTCAACTTGTGTAAGACATGTACATGTATAGTATGTGACACAGATAGGACACACATCTAGGTATTGATCTGATAACAAAGGTACATATAAAGTATTGTAACGGTCTGCACATAAATACTGACCATAGCCTGTAACAAATGTATAGGTAAAGTATTGTAAAAGTGGGCGACAGTTAGATGCTAAACTAGAAAAGAAATCTTTGAGTCCCAGAGTGGGTCTGACTGAACCCCAAAATATTTGTTCTCATAGCACAGTGATAACAAAGGCACCCAAAAACACTCGTTCTTGTCCCAAGATGATAACAAAGGTACCCAAGAAGTTTTGTGAAGATTGGTTCATAAATACAGCCTCTAGCCCGAGCCGTATTGATATGTGCACTTACTGTGTATACGTAGCACTGAATAAATCAAAGTTCATCTAATTTGCATAATTTTTGCACGAGAAAAAAAAATGTATTATATGTGATGTATTCCATGTTACTAAACATTCATTCAAAAATTTATTCAAATCAGAACCTTCATAGAAGTTCTGTACAAAAAACTGATTGTACCTAATTTCGGTACAAAATAGCCACCGGCAGCCACCTTGAATTTTGGACTGCACCCAAAAACATTCGTTCTTGTCCCAAGGTGATAACAAAGGTTCTCAAGAAGTCTCGTAAAGATTGGTTCATAAATACAGCCTCTAGTCTGAGCAGTATAGAAGTTGTGTACAAAAAACTGATTGGACCTAATTTTGGTACAAAATGGCCACTGGCAGCCATCTTGAATTTTGGACTGCACCCAGAAACACTCGTTCTCATCCCAAGGTGATAACAAAGGTACCCAAGAAGTTTTGTGAAGATCAGTTCATAAATACAGTCCCTCGCCCAAGCTGTATTGACATGTGTACTTACTGTGTGTAAGTAGCACTGAAAAAATCGAAGTTCATCTAATTTGCAGAATTTCTGCATGAGAAAAAAACCTGTATTATATGTGATGTATTCCATGTTACTAAACTTTCAGACCAAATTTTATTCAAATCAGAACTTTCATACAGAAGTTCTGTACAAAAACTGATTGCACTAACTAAAGTACAAAATGGCTGCTGGTGGCTATCTTGAATTTTGGACTGCACCCAAAAACACTCGTTCTTGTCTCACAGTGATAACAAAGGTACCCAAGAAGTTTCGTTAAGATCGGTTCATAAATACAGCCTCTAACCCGAGCCATATTGAACTGTTGATGGACAGACAGACGACAGGCCATGGCATAACCTCAAATTTGACTTACATGAAAGTTGAGCTAAAAATCATCATTTAAGACCCCACCTATTAGACTTTCTGTTTCTCAGACTATTTTTTGGTAAAATTACATGCAGGCAGGAGTCTTTTTATTTTATTTTTTATTTCTGTAATTATTTCTTTGTCATCAAAATTTCATGATCTTGGTCTGTTTTATCTTTTATGCCTCATAATCCACAGAATAGCATGGGTGGTAGTGCATTTCATTCCTTGAGAGCAAGAAGGCTTTGCAATGTCCAGCCAGGCCTGAAAATAAGCAATCTGACATTTGCAGAATGAGGTCCCCAGAGGGTGAATTTGATGATGCTATCCCATACAGTGGGCCAATTTATCCTCTGGGTACCTCTTTCGGTTTAGTTTTGAGACCCTGATTCAGATTGAGGTTCACAGAGGTTAAATTTAGTGATGCTACCTTGCTGTGCAAGGTAGCATCACTAAATTCACCCTCTGGGGACCTCATTTTGCAGATGACAGTCTGCTTATTTTTTGGCTTGTGTCCAGCCCTTAAATAGTTCATTGCCCATGTTTAGATTTATTCATCTGAAATATTTCAGTCAGTCTGAGGAGGATCAGCTGATATATTTCAAATGGTTGATTCTAAAAAATACAATAAACATTCATTTCCTTTGAATCAATGCAAGAAATGTTTCTCAAATGAAAGATGATTTGACCGAATCTTTGATGACATTATCATTATGAATGAAGATTCACCACAAATGAAGTTTTATGATTATGCCACCAATTATGTTGATATATTGATGTCTTCAAGGTGAATTATACACAAAATGACATGTGCATGTGAATGGATTATTGGATATGGCACAGGTGCGGAAGGATAAAACGAGAGGTCGGAGGCCTCAAGTTTTATCCTTCTGTGATGGCACAAGTGCCATATCGATTACTCCATTCACACACATGTCATTCTGTGTTTATTACATGCCCTTCATGTCTATAATAGAATTATTAGAAGGACACTCACCAATTCATTTGACAGCTATCAAGAATAAGAACACATTTTGTAGCCAACCAAATTTGCATACTACTCCTACTCTTCCTCTTCTTCCCCTGGACATTCATTATCCCCTTCATATATCGACTCAATTTCCTCTTCGCTATTTCCGTACACATTAAACTCGACATATACTTCAATTTTAGAGATTTTATTTAGTTATTTTGCAATCTGTTCAGTTTCAGATGATGATTTGTCTGCTAAACGATTTCCGTTCGGCACATGTGTGCGGAACAGATTTTCATTTTCCACAAGTGTTTCTGTAGATGAGGATTGCATAGAATAGGCATGTAATAAAAATATCTATTGACTGGTTTATCTACCGTATAACTGGAGCCTCATCTGCATGTAAACTCACGAAACGTAGGTAAGGCCCCCACAAAGTTGACCTTCTGTTTCTTGGGCCATTTTTTGTAAAATTCCATGTGGGTGATTGTTTTGTTTAATTTTGTAATTATTTCTTTGCCATCAAAAGTTCATGTTCTTGGTTTGTTTTAGGCCTCATAATCTGGAGAATGTCATGGGTAGTGGTGTATTTTGTTCCTTGAGTGCGAGAAGGCTCTGCAATGCTAAAGCATTGCAAAGTCTTGTTGCACTCAAATCAATTTTATTAACTTGGGTAAAATATCAGACATAAACCATTAAATTTTTGTTTGTTTAAGTTTGCAATGGTTATAGAAAGAGAGCAAGTGACAGCCAAAAGGACCATGTGGGGGGAAGGGGCATGAGAAACAAATTTTTTTACTTTTTTAGGCCTAAACAAACAGCCAATAACAGAATTACACTGGTAGCCTAAGAGCCCGTTTTTTTATTGAGAATGTATTGCAGGTGGTGCAAGTTGTGCTTGGTAAAAGGTTTACTACCATTAACCCTCTGGCACTACAGTTTAGACAGCACACAGAAAAAAAATCTCAGATGCTAAATAAAGGCAGGAACAAATGTCTCTCTCTCCTTTTCAGCCACTAGACTCCCCAACTCTATAATTATCACCTCCAAAGTAGTGATCCTATGTTTCATACTCATCCAGGTTTGGCTTTTTGAAAAATTGAGTCTGGGAAACAATTGCTATCCTGGGAGCTTCTAAGGTGAGCAAATTTCTCTCCTTAACTATTTTTTAGTGTTTTGCTTCACAAACATCCTCTAAATGCCTAGTAAATGGTGTGTGTTCCCCACAGAATGCATTCAAGCCAATCATGCCAATAAACTGTTGTTGAACCAGTGTTCATTTTCTTTTACTCTACTCCAGTATAGGATGATTGAGCAAGAAGTTCTGTTTGGATTCTATACTGGGGTAGAGTGGTTTGTAAAAATTCAACCAATTTTGCTCCGTGAAAACAGATACTGCCGTATCCAAAACTGAAATAATATTATTATACATAATATAACAATTACTATTTTCCAAAGTGTGATTTACTGGGATTTCCAGGTTTGACTATAAATGATAACTTCACAAGTGAATTATGCAATTAAAAATTGTGTCATGTATCTGTGCGCGCAAATGAAGATGCTTTGCCAGGGGTGTAATGCGGACTTCATTGCTTTTTATTTTTTTTAACCCTTTACCTAACAAGAAAAGCAGACAACACTTGCAAAAGAAAATTATTCAATAACTATTATTTTCATTTTTTGTCTCAAAAACATAGGTTATGACCCCTCATGGGAATAGGCTCGCCAAGCTCATTCCAATGAGGGGTCATAACCTATGTTTTAGAGACAAAAATTGAAAAAATAATGAAAATTAATTGGCAATTTTTTAGAATAGTGCTGGCCGGTTTTGGCCGTTGTGTTAGATAAAGGGTTAAATAATATAATTATCATTAATAATAGAAAGTAATAAACAGAGTAATCGCTTGACTGGACTGGTTACATGAAATAATTCTTTCGAGGCGAGGGACTATATTGTAAAACACTCGTGCACATTCGCGCACTCGTGTTTGTACAACGTCCCTCACCTCTCATGAATTATTTCACGTAACCAGTCCAGTCAAGCGTTTACTCTCTATATAACAATTAATAACAAGATTTTGGAGGGCATAGCAGTTTATTGATGTCCCAACAGGAATGATTAACAGCCTGACTCTTCCCCTGACTGATCAGACATAATAAATTTACTTTTTTGAGGGTTCAAGATCAAAGGCAGACTTAATGCCACTCTGTTTTACCCTTCACGAAGGGAGCTCTCAGAGTGTCTGAGATACCTGGGGTCGATCTTCAGCCAAAGGAAAGTTTCTGCCAACATCAATTGTGTGGTTGATGTTGTCACAAAGTACCATCCTATTGGGTGGGGACATAAAATGGCTGTACTCTATGTGGAGAGTCCATGCAGGCTAAAGATCCCTTCTTAGTATTCGAGAAGAGCGAGGCCATGAGGTTGCTGCTATGAAGGTCATCCCAGACACCTCTGCCATTGGGCCAAGGAAAGGCGTTAATATAAGTTGCATAACATGTTCACCAATCCTTGTAAAACAAATAAGATTAACACATAAAACAGATACTGGTATGTCGAAAATGACTGAAACTAGGCATGCAAAAAACACTTGCGTGGGATTAAAATTGGGTGAGCAGTAGGCAAGCAAAAAAAATTGCCTGTGTCAGAATTCCATTACTGCCTATCATCAATCATATACTCAAGGCTCAGTATAAAACTTCTCCTCCATGGAGAAGTTCTGTGAAAGCCTACTCACTCAAACCTCTGCATACTTATGTCAAAATATCACAATAATTTCAAGCAGCAAAGCTATAAAAATTCAAAAATATTTTTAACAAATTCTTTTTCAAGTGCTCAATTTGTAAATTACATGGGTGGATACAGTTGAGTCATATTGTGGGGGTTAAAGGGTGCCAGTATGTTATTTATTTATTGTTGTTTAACCCTTAACAGACCAATTCCAACTTTGATCACATAATTTGCAATAGAACAGGTGCCCCTACATGCAGTCTTTTGGTTAACTCACAAGTTACATTCTAAGCATTTTGGTAGTTGTTTTTAGGCAACTCTTGGCTGCCAAAATGGGCAGCCAAGACTTGCCAAAAAACAGTAGAAAACCACAGGATGTAGACTGTCAAAGTGTAGCAAAAATATGTCAAAATCTCTAGGGCCTTAAGGCTAAAGATCACTTCAGCATCTATGGTTACATCATGATTGCAGTGTAGGTATGAAGCCAAGTTTAACCCCCAGCACTCTGGCAGTGCAACAGAATATTTCTCTCATCACTATTTTTTTCTTGTTTAATTTGGAATTTAATGATTATATCTTGTTTGACAGAGCTCACTGTATATTTGGTTAAATATCATACTGCATTGTGGGAAATATTAGCTGCTGAAAACTTTGCCATTTTGACATCAGTGTGACGCGGGTTAACCTATCATTTATATCTATGCTGCCCTCCATTGCGGATTCCTACCCTAAACTTTGGTTACTAGGTCCTTTTCTGGGGAAAGCGGTGGCTCAGTTGGTAGACTGTTGCACTTCTATGCGAGAGGTCTCGAGTTCGATCCCTGTCCGGGTTGACCCGCGTTGTCTCCTTACTCAAGGCACTTTATCCCGGTGGTTGCCTACATGGGGGCACGATGAAGCCATATATTAAGGCGTACTGCACAACAATGGTGCACATGTCTTCAACTGCTGTAACCCTCCTTGAGCGGAGCTTCAACAGAGTTAGAATGTTGAGGAGCTGACAGTTGCTCCGTGATGCTCTGCAGTTCTCTCTGGGTACTCTGGCTATCTCCACCCATAGAACTGTCAAGGTCACGATTAGCCATTGTACATAAGTATGTGACTTTAAACATAAATAAATAAATAAATAGGTCCTGTTTTACCAGTAAAGTATAACTTGTTTACCACAACAAATGATGACTAGTCCACTTCCAATGGTTCCCACAGTGGATAGCAAGACAACTGAAATTTGTCATTTTTACTTCCAAATCATAGCTTATATGACAAATTATCAGAACAAGCTTGTAAAACTTCTTCCAATGAGGCGTCATGAGACATAATTTTGAAGCAAACAAAAAACAAAAAAAATTGATAAATGTGTAATCGCATCACATCTGTAATGTGTTACTTGTGGCAGCCTGAAAAAAATTAATTGTGTAGACATTGCATACAGTCAATACATGCTAAACATACTTGTCATAGGTCAGCATCGAATTTTGTCGATCTTTGAGTGTTGCTGCAATTGATGTAGCTATCAGGAGTGTATATGGATAGGTTGTTGTTGGAATCAATGTTGGACCTGAAAAGAAAGTTTGACTTCAGTGAATATGCTCTTAAACAGGGCTTAGGAAAAGCTTTTTCCAACCACTTGTCCACTTGATGGGTGTATGCATAGATACAGGTGGTGGGGGACCATTGCGCCACCTCTCACGCCAAATTTTGTCAGAGAAATTTAGGATCATTGGAAAGGTATTGAGGCTCTTCGTCGGTAAAATTTTACAAAATAGAAGGAAAATTATTGATATGCTGGCTAAAACAAATATTTTTACACTGAACTTTCAATAATTAACCTGTTTGGGCTGTAAAATGGTAGAAATTCGGTTGGTGATTCTGAAATGTGTTGAAAATTTTTTTGCATCGTTTGGAAAATTTTTGGCTTACGTCTCCTCCCAAAAAAAGGTTATCTATGCCACTGTGCATGGGAAAAACATCACATCCAATCTCAAGAAACACACCCCCAAAAAGGAAGGTTTGAGTTATAACTTTATTTAAATATGTAACTTTATTTTAATAAAATTAATAATACCAAGTAATAGACAGAATTCATATACAATACATGGAGAGTGGATTGTTACTACACTCGTGGGATGGTGTCCCCACTCAGACAAAAATTCCTTGTCTGGGAAAATGCATTAGAATGGCAAGCAAAGTTTCAGACAAGGGACCTCCGGGTACAACCCGGAGGTCCCTTGGCTAAAACTATGCTTGTCCTTTTCATGCATCATCACAGGAAACGATTGTTATTGTCTGGGTAGAAACTCCACTCCACAAGTGTTTTAGTCGTAACTCACTCTCCACATACTGTAGTGTAGCAGGCACTGTTACATTTCTAAGGTGCCTGTGAACTTAGTGAAATGAGTAGTTTCTCCAGCCAAAATTTGATCCGAAGAAATAAGTTTTCAGTTATTTTTTGAATAAGTCAATTTTTCTTACAATAAGAATGTATTTCCACCAATACAGTAGAACCTGTCTTGAGAGACCACGCAAAAGTGGTCTCTCAAGACAGGTGGTCTCTCATAACAGGTTCAAGGTTTTCTCAAGTCAGTGAATAACCAACAAAATTCAGAAATGGAGAAGAATGGATTTTTGTAATTACTTTGTAGTTGTTCTTTTTTATGAAGTTTTTGAAACAAATTGAAATGGACTGTTATAAAAATTATAAAAATAAATTAGTGTTGAAAATCTTCATTGAAGATTTTCAACACTAATTTATTTTTATAATTTTTATAACAGTCCATTTCAATTTGTTACAAAAAGACTTTCAACACAAATTTATTTTTATTCCTATCTGTCACATTTCAGGTATGTATGAAATTGTTTATTCAGCAATAATTCTAATCTTTTCACAGGGGTCTTATAAAAACATCTCAATCTTTAATGAGTTAGCAATTGAAACCCAATTAAGAGCTTTTAATACTTTTAATTATGTTAGTATAACCACAATGGATTTTCCAATTCCAGAACAGGTAGAAAGTTTTTGTCATGGTTTCAGTCTTCAAAGGGGTGGTCTCTCAATACAGGTCTATTATGGCATAAAAATTCAAGTTGGTACCAGGTCACAGTGGTCTCTCAAGACAGGTGGTCTCTCAAGACACGTGGTCTCCCATAGCAGGTCCATTATAGAGTAAAACCAATCGGTGCCTGGCAGGTATGGTCTCTCAAGACAGTGGTCTCTCAAGCAGGTTTTACTGTACAAGTGAAAACATCTTGACAAAATCCCCCCTCTCATGCCAGCATCTGTAGGATGTGCCGCCATGAGAGGGATTATTTGAGTATAAGCCTGAAGGCTTAGAGGGTATTATCCCTCCCAAATTTCCCTACCCTGTTCTTTTCTCACTTCAGGAGATATATTGTCAATGAGCATTACTTGTCTTTCTTTGAAAGATGACAATATTAGACTGACAGGGGATTATATAGCCTCAGGTATGCAATTTTCACTCTTTGAAACGAGACGGTCGATTTGCACGAGCAAAGCGAAATCGCATTTGTAATACCTGAATAAGCCTTCAGGTCGAACGGAAAATAATAGAAATCTGTATTAAAAGTAGCAACTGCACATCCGATCATTCAATTCAGAGAGAGGACGTTCTTTACCTGCACTCACTGAACACTGATCAGACATGTCGAGGCCATAGTTTTTGATAACAGTAATTAAATGATTTATTATAAATAACTAATTTAATGAAATGATTTAGACTAGATCATTTTTTGTCATGATGATATTTTTATATAGACCTACCATGCGTTAAACCTGAAAAATAAATAGACAGAACGCGATGTGTGTTTAAATGGATAGGTGTTTTACATAACTCGTTGGAATGGCGTAATCATATTTCAGGAGAGCTGAAGTTCAGCTCTCGCAAAATATTACGCCATTCCAATGAGTTATGTAAAACACCCACCCATTCAAACACACATCGTGTTCTGTGTTTATTACACAACCCATGCATTAAAATTCATTTAAATAAACAAACTTTAATTCCGATGTTTAAACCCATGGCCAAGGATGAAGAGTCTGTTTTGACTGAAACTGTACTGATCACATGGATGGATAAAAAATCGAAACAACCTTTTCGGAACCAGTGTTTGTTGAAATTCGTATGGCTGTTTCTCTTCGGCTGCTGCCCATTCACGCCTAACCATTTGGTGGTTATTACTGTTAGTAAAAATATAAGTACAAAGTTGTGCAAATTTGCAAAACAGCTGGGAGAAACATTTTTAAAAGAAGTTCGAAGCATGTCAAGATGTACGAAGATTTACCGAAATAAAGTTGACCATTTTAGATATAACGGATCCACAAAACGAGACGGCCAAGGGACTGGGTTAAAGTTCTGGTTGGAAATGATTGTTTTTTTTTTTAAATATCTAATTTTTGGTTAACTAATTTTTTTGTGAACCAACTTTAATTTGTTTTGGACGTTATCAATTTCACACTATGCAACGGACTGTAGGTAATTGTACAACTAAATTTGGAAACTTTTCGAAACGTAACTAATTACTCGATGAGAAAGAAACTAGTATGAACGGTGTTAGGAAAAAAGCTCCGGCTTGTAGGCCCAACATCACCCATTGAATACAGAATCATTTATGTCATAGCGGCTATTCCGTTAAATACAAGGGTTTAAAGTTGAATGGATGTGTAATAAAACAAAGAATCACACTGCTATAAATAGCAGCTATAGTACAGCTATAATAATGAATGAATGGAGATTATGTCATGCAAAGCGCAAGAATGCAATACCATGACTTCACGATTTTCATTCATAAATGAAAGTGTTAATGACACTGTAGCTCAACTTGTCAAGACAAAGACATGTACATGTATAGTATGTGACACAGCAATGACAAACATCTAGGTAATGACCTGATAACAAAGGTACATATAAAGTATTGTAATGGTCTGTACTTAAATACTGACCATTGCCTGTAACAAATGTATAGGTAAAGTATTGTAAAGGTGGGTGACAGTCAGATGCTAAACTAGAACAGAAAACTTCGAGTCCCAGAGTGGGTCCCCAAAATATTTGTTCTCATAGCACAGGGATAACAAAGGCACCCCAAAACACACTTGTTCCTGTCCCAAGGTAAAAACAAAAGTACCCAAGAAGTTTTGTGAAGATCAGTTCATAAATACGAGCTGTATAGAACTTGTGACAAAAAACTGATTGGACCTAATTTCGGTACAAAATGGCCACTGGCAGCCATCTTGAATTTTGGACCGTACCCAGAAACACTCATTCTCATCCCAAGGTGATAACAAAGGTACACAAGAAGTTTTGTGAAGATCGGTTCATAAATACAGCCTCTACCCTGAGCCGTATTGACATGTGTGCTTACATTGTGTAAGTAGCACTGAATAAATCAAAGTTCATCTAATTTGCATAATTTCTGCACGAAAAAAAAAACCCTTACAAAATGTGATGTATTCCATGTTACTAAACATTCATACAAAAATTTATTCAAATCAGAACTTTCATACAGAAGTTCTGTACAAAAGACTGATTGCACTAATTTTGGTACAAAATGGCTGCTGGTGGCCATCTTGAATTTCGGACCACACCCAAAAACACTCGCTCTCATCCCACAGTGATAACAAAGATACCCAAGAAGTTTCGTAAAGATTGGTTCATAAATATGGCCTCTAGTCTGAGCTGTATAGAAGTTGTGTACAAAAAACTGATTAGACCTAATTTCGGTACAAAATGGCCACTGGCAGCCATCTTGAATTTTAGACCGCACCCAGAAACACTTGTTCTCGTCCCAAGGTGATAACAAAGGTACCCAAGACATTTTGTGAAGATCAGTTCATAAATACAGACTCTAGTCTGAGCCGTATTGACATGTGTACTTACTGTGTGTAAGTCGCACTGAAAAAATCAAAGTTCATCTAATTTGCATAATTTCTGCACGAGACAAAAACCCGTATTATATGTGATGTATCCCATGGTACTAAACATTCACACAAAAAATTATTCAAATCAGCACTTTCATATGGAAGTTCTGTGCAAAAATCTGATTGCACCTAATTTTGTACAAAATGGCTGCCATCGGCCATCTTGAATTTCGGACCGGACCCCAAAACACTCGTTCTCGTACCACGGTGATACCAAAGGTACTCAAGAAGTTTCATAAGGATCGGTTCATAAATACGGCCTCTAGCCCGAGCCGTATAGGCATTTGCACTTACAGTGCTGAAAGTAACCCCAAAAAACATCAAAATTAGTCTAATTTGCACAATTTACGCACGAGAAAAAAACCCGTATTATATGTGATGTATCCCATGGTACTAAACATTCCTATAAAAAATTATTCAAATCAAAGCTTTCATATGGAAGTTCTGTACAAAAAACAGATTTCTGCATCGTCGGTACAAAATGGCAGCTGGCAGCCATCTTGAATTTCGGACCGCACCCAAAAACACTCGTTCTCGTCCCAGGGTCATAACAAAGGTACCCAAGAAGTTTCGTAAAGATCGGTTCATAAATACGGCCTCTAGCCCGAGCCATAGCAGCTTGGCACTTACAGCTCTGAAAGTAACACTAAATAAATCAAAGTCAGTCTAATTTGCATAATTTACGCACGAGAAAAAAACCCGTATTATATGTGATGTATCCCATGGTACTAAACATTTATACAAAACTTTATTCAAATCAGAACTTTCATACAAAAGTTCTGTACAAAAAACTGATTTTTGCATCATCGGTACAAAATGGCCACTGGCAGCCATCTTGAATTTCGGACCACACCTAAAAACACGCGTTCCCGTCCCAGGGTCATAACAAAGGTACACAAGAAGTTTCGTAAAGATCGGTTTATAAATACGACCTCTAGCCCGAGCCATAGCCAATTGTTGACGTACGGACAGACGGACGGATGGACGGATGGACGGATGGACGGACGGACGACGGGCCATGACAATAGCTCAAATTTGACTTCGTCAAAGTTGAGCTAAAAATCAACTCATACATGCAGAATGATTGTCAAAATATATGCAAATAAGTCAAGAAAGGGAGGAATATTGAAAGATAAATTGGTTATTACTACCAAGTGGGTTTCCGAGATGGTGTATTAAAGTCTCAATCTCACCTCTGGATCATATATTGAACTGTCCTAACAAACCTGTCGATATATGTCCACAGAAGAGGTCTCAACTTCAATACAGTATCTCAGAAACCTGCATGGTGGTAACAAGCCAGAAAATAAGCAGACTGTCATCTGCAAAATGAGGTCCCCAGAGGGTGAATTTAGTGATGCTACCCTGCAAAGCAGGGTAGCATCACTAAATTTACCCTCTGTGAACCTCAGTCTGAATCAGGGTCTCAAAACTAAACAGAAAGAGGTACCCAGAGGATAAATTGGCCCACTGTATGGGATATCATCATCAAATTCACCCTCTGGAGACCTCATTCTGAAATTGTCAGACTGCTTATTTCCAGGCCTGGGTGGTAATAACCTATATAGATCTACAGAGTTTAATTCATCGGGAAGATTATTCCAGAGAACTAGTGCGGCACATGGAAATGATACTTTTCTAGTTTCCAACCAAACTTTAAGAATGACTCATGATTTGGTTGAAATGATCTAAGGACATGGGGTGAAATCTATATTTAAAACAAGCTATTGATTGAAAATAGAATATGTTTTCATTTTGGGAATTCACTTGAAAATTTTTTTTCACAATCCAGTATAAGTTTTTTCCATTAGTTCCTTGAATCCTGCACCCTCTTTCACATGTAACCAACTAACACTGTGCATTTTTACAACCTTAGTCAGTATATATTTTCATGTAGTGTGTGATATGGCCTAGTTAGTGTATATTTTTATATAGTGTGCAATACAGCTCTTTACAGATACCAATTATTTATAACCAGAAGGTGTCACTAACCCTGTGCATTGCATTCTGGTTATAAAAATATTTTCATTATTAACTGAGTAACTATTTATTTATTAGGGTTTTACGACGCAATAACAGCCAAGGTCATATTTTGCCGGTGACAATTTTTTAAGGGTGGAGGAAGCTGGAGTACCCAGGAGAACCACCGAGCAATTACGAGCAGCTGCCAGCTCACCAACATTGTAACTCTGCACTGCAGCACAGGCAGGGTTAGATTGGTTGAAGACATGTGCACCATCGACGTGCAGTACGCCTTAGTACATGGTGTCATCGTGCCCCCATGTGGACAATCGGGGTGAAGTGCCTTGCCCAAGGACACAATTCAGGAGTCCAAATCAATCGCTCAGATGGTCACCCATCCAAGGACTAACTTGGCTCGATGTTGCTTAACTTCAGTAATCTGAGGAGAAAGGTTACCGCAACGCCACCATGCCCCCAACTGAGTGACTACCCGTGCACTGTACAGACTTAGTGTAAATCTCATCTGTAGTGACTTTTTACTCACCGTAATGGCCAAAATGAGCCAGTTCTATTCTCAAAAAGCATTCAAACTCAGCTTATGACACATGATTGGAATTTATTTATTTATTGATGTTTAAGGTCACATACTTCTGCGCAATGGCTAATCGTGGCCTCAATATTGAGATAAAGTCAAGTCCAGCCAATCATTTATACCCATTTCAGAGGACTTCCACACCAGGCATTGGTGACCGGGTCTTATTTTACCAGTAAAACAGAGCTTGTTTACCACAGTGAACAAGCACTGCTCCACTTCGCAAAGTTCCCATGGGGACCATGATTGGAATGGATTGTGGAAAGTTTATTTAGTGAATCCAAAAATAAAAACATATTCTATTTTCAATTAATAGATTGTTTTAAGTTGTTTTCCTATAGATATGCGGGATTATATCCATTAACCCTTTATCCAACGCAGACGATTTCAAAATTTATTATTTTAAATATCATTTTTTAAATTTTTTCCAAAAATTTCAACAAAACCATATCATGTGGCCCCTCTTTGGAACGAGCTCGATGAGCTCGTTCCAAAGAGGGGGCACATGATATGGTTTTGTTGAAATATTTCGAAAAATAATATATTTTCAGCTGCTGAATTTGCAAATTACGCGGGTGGATGCGGGAGATTCGTTGGGTAAAGGGTTAAGTGACTTGAATGTCTGAAGAAGCATTTTGAAGTGAATCTGGTATGGTATTGGTAACCAGTGTTGATTTTTCAGAACCGATCTAATATGGCAGGGACCAGCCGTGAGGGCGACTAGGGCGATAAAGTCGCCCTTCTAAGCCCAAAGTCGCCTAGAAAAATAGTCGGGGCGATTACAAGTCGCCCTCTAAAAATTGGCCAAAATGAGAAAAGGCTGAACTGAGTGATGCGAGGTTTACATGAAAACGAGTATTTTCAAAAATCGAATGTGCTCGAGTGTGATAAATGGGCATTATAATTCGTCAAATAAATGTCCATTTATTTGAAATCACACGACAAGCAATTGTCCATTGTCGCTTTTGGCAGATTTTTTTATTTCTATTCTGTTGCGTTCCAGTCGGAGCTTCAAGTGTCAAAACGAAAATAGGTGACTTACGCGACTCAACAAAACAACCCAGTTTGAAAGTAGGTTACGTCGCTTAGGATGCCAAAAATGTATACCCAACGACGTATTTTATAACACATTATTTTCATTTCGATTTGCTGACGACTGTTAACTGTTGGGCTGTCTATTCCCAGAAAAACACGAATGGAATTGAAACTTATGAAAAAAAGCTTTTGTGATGTCAAGAAAAGCTTTGTACAGGACACAAGTGTGCATGTGGACGATCTTGAAAAAGGGTCCTCCTAAACATCGGAATGACATGAAATGACGTGGAATGACACCGGAATGCCATAAAAATGATGCGGAATGACATTTCTTTTACAAAATACTCGACCCCAGAATGTATTTTGTTTATTAACTAACAAAGTACCTCCCAAGCAACCTTCTTACATCTGGTCCTGTTCACACTTTCAGACTTAGGAAATTATTAGCTTAGTAGACTTTGTTGAAAGGCAACCACAGGAGGGTGATGGGGGATTGGCACGAAGAAGAGGTGAGGGGTCATGAAGGAGAAGGTAGCAGTGGGGGATTTTCAGTCAATAATTACATTGTGATTTTTTAACCTGGCACAGATGCATCATAGACAACTGGACCTGGATTATTTGTACGTTAATGGAGGACCATAAATTGAAAATATGAAGGGGCGGCGGGGGTGGTACATGAATATTCTTAATTTTCCCCACTTGCCTATGAAGTCTCCCTACATGACTCTGCAGTCTCCCTATTTTTTCTGGAGGGAGACTTGAAGTCTCCCTAAAATTCCCCCCTAGTCTGGTCCCTGTAATATGGTCATATCTTTTTGAAAATTAGGGTTTTCTGGTGTGTCCTCCTTACAAGCTGACGAATGGATGAAATCATAAATGAAAACAGAACATTCAGTTTTCTTACCAAATATCAAAAGATTATTTTGAATATGTCTGATGGATCTGAAGAAGTATATCTTTGAGAAGTATTCCTCATATTGCATTAAGTTAAGATTTAGGGTTCACAAGGAGCCAAAATATGAACCCATGGACTTGATTTGAACATACTTAAATCTATTCCTCAAGGATGGTGTATACCAAATATGAAAAGTTTTTCCCAGGTGCATCATAAGAAGAAAATTTTTACAGCATGTTCTTCATATTACACCAAGTTAAAATTTTGGTTACTAGAAGGTGCCAAAATATGAACCCAGGGGCTTTTTTGAATAAACTTTAATCTAGCTCTATATTGAAGCTGCATACCAACTATCAGAAGATTCTGACTAATGGAACTGAAGACGATTTCAAAGAATATTGCTTGTTGCTTATACTGCCCGAGATGAAAATTTATGAACCGATGTACATGACTTGAACATACATGACATGTACTTGAATCTATCCCCAACCCTCCCAATGAATGTAGTATACCAAATATGAAAAGATTCCGACTGGTGGATCAGAAAAAGATTTTTAAAGAATATTCCTCCTTTTGCATTAAGTTAAACTGGTGCTTCCACCTGGTGCCAAAATATAAACTCAGGGATTTAATTTGAACATACTTGAGTCTGACCCCCACAAGGATATTATCTATCAAATATCAAAAACATCTGAATAGTAGCCCTTAAGAAGATTGTTGATTTGAACAACCGTGAATCTGCCCCCCTTAAAGATGCTGTATACCAAACATCCAAAGATTGTAACTGGTGGATCTGAAGAAGAAGATTTTTAAATAATAGTTCTCATATTGCACAAAGCTAGAAAATTTTAGATCTCATAAGGAGTCCAGATATTAACCTAAGAACTTGTTTTGAACAAAGTTATATCTGAACCCACTAAGGTTGTTGTGTGCCCAATATCAAGATTCTGACTGTTGGCTCTGCAGAAGATTTTTGAAGAATATTTCTCGTATTACACTTGGGAAAATTTCGGCACCCCTAGGAAGCCCAAATATAAACTCAGAAACTTGAATCTCATCTCCTAAGGATGCTGCATAAGAAATATCAAAAAATCTGGACTGGTGGTTCTGGAGAAGATTTTTTAACATTATTCTTCGTATTGCATTATATTAAATTTGTGCTCCCATATGGAGCCCAATTATTAACCAAAGGACTTGGTTTGAACAATCTTAAATCTGCCCCCCTGTTGTGTACCATATATCAAAATATTCTAACAGGTGGTTTTGGAAAAGAAGATTTTTAAAGCACATTCCTCATATTACACATTGTTAAAATTTGCCTCCCAAAAATGAACCAAGGGACAATTTGAATCAGAACCCCCAAAGATGCTGTATTCCAAATATCAAAAGATTTTGACTGGTGGATCTGAAGAAGTTTTTTAAAAATGATTTCTCATATTGGACTAACTTAAAATTGGGGCTGCTAGAGGGAGACCAAATATGAACCCAGGGAACTGATTTGAACAAACTTGAATCTGAGCTCACTAAGGATGCTGAATAACAAATACTGAAAGATATGTTTGTTTTGGAGAAGATTTTTAAACCCTTTTCCAAAATTCAGGCTCCTTTGTGGAGTCAAAAAATAAACCGGGGACTCGATTTGAACAAATTTGAATCTGATCTCACTTAGAATGTTGTATACCAAACATCGAACAATAGATCTGGAGAAGATTTTTTCAATTTTTAAATACATGCTGACTCGGAATTTTCCCTTTACCAACAGTGTTAAAATGGGTGTCTCCTGTATGGAGCCCAAATATGACACCATGGAATTGATTTGAACAAATTGTAATCTGATCTCCCTAAGGCTACTGTATACCAAATATCAAAATATTCTGACCAGTGATTCTCTCAAGAAGATTTTTTTAATGTTTGAAAGCATGCTGCCTCAGCATTTTCCCAATACCAACAGCCTTAAAATAGGTGATGCCTATACGGAGCCGAAAATTTGAACCCAAGAACTTGCTTTGAGCAAATCTCAATCTGACACCCCTAAGGATATTGGATACCAAATATTAAAATATTCTGATGGGTTGTTGTGTAGATTTTTTCATTTCTTTCATTACTTTTTAATTACCTATACCATACCCTAGGACACATTCGACTGAATTTTTTTTTGCCTATTCAATTCAAATGGTCCAAAATTCTAACAATTCTCTCTCTGTTCCATGTGGTTAGGAAAATATGGGAGTTTGATATTTTTTTCTACTTTTAGCTCCTCCTGGGGTTCCCACAAGGATGCAGGAAAATGGTTTTTGGTGTGAATCAAGTACTTATGACAAAATTTGGTTAAAATTAAACTATGGCTGCTGAAAATACAAAATTTGGGCAGGACCAAAAATCTTGCTTCTCCTAGAACAACTGTAAATATGGCCCCTCAAACTTCCCTTGCACAAATTTGAGTGAAAACCTAAAAAAGAAGCTAAATATCAAATATTATCTCATTTCATTCATCAGATCATGAAAAGATATATTTTTTTTTTTAAACTGGAATTTCCTCTACCCTCTCCAAGGACTGAAAATAAGCAGACTGTCATCTGCAGAAAGAGGTCCTTAGAGGGTGAATTTGGTGATGGTACCCTGCATAGCAGGGTATCATCACTAAATCACCTGCAGTGAACCTCAATCTGTATCAAGGTCTCGGGCCTAAACAGAAAGAGGTACCAAGAGGATAAATTGGCCCACTGTATGGGATAGCATCAGCAAATTCCCCCTCTGGGGACTTCATTCTCCAAATGACAGGTTGCTTATTTTCAGACTTGCCCTCTCCCTATGCAGCACAGTGACGGAATCTGAATAAAATCACAATGCAACTCCATGACCAACAATTCCCTCAAATTTCTTTGAAATTGGTTCAACTGTTTTTTGATAAAACCACAAATGCATCCTTCATGTAGGACAATGGATGCTTGTCAAAAGGCAATCATTATATAGATCATCCTGACTGAAGTTAGGGGAGCTAAAAAAAAGTATAGATTATCCCCCCTTAGTGGACTGAGCAACATGTAAAGAATGTCAATCCAATAAGGACTCATAATCTATGTTTTTTAAGGTGAAAAATTGAAAAAATATGAAATGGTGATTTTTGCGAATACGGTACAGGCGTCGTGGACTGGTAACTTTCCACAGGTGGGCAATATTTTCACAGATGCAATAACATTACATTCCAAACACTAATTATAGAAATAATCATCAAAAAATTAATTAATGAAGCACCGGGAAGAGCTCAGTGCTTTATAAATTAAAATTTTGCTGCTGATAATTTTTATTACCTGGTAAACGCAAGCGTGAACATCACTGCCCACATGTGGAATATGACCAGTCCATGGCAACTGTACTGTAGCTCATCCTGACTGAAATTAGGAGAGCTAAAACAGTATTTCTTCATTCAAAAGAGGTCATTTCCAGTGCAGTATCAAATGAAAAGCATCCAGTGTTTTGAGTTATTTACAGAATTTGATAACATGTCCTATGGATTTTCTATTTCAAATTGAAGAGAAAACTGGTTGGTATCTAGACAGAAACCAAGGCTGTCACAGTTGTTTCATCAATGTCATTGCAGACTACAAATAAAATACTGGGAAATTCCTGTTTTTCATTTTACAAAACACAGACAAATCCAAGAACTGAGAGTAAAAAATTCCCATATTCACCAGCTGTATTCACTGTGCATGCTACCTTAGTTATTGAGAGAAGAAACATTTCTGGTACATGCCCTCAAAAAAGAGTTTAAATTGCCAGAAAAAACCCTCTATTCTTTTAGTCAAAAACAAGATTAAAGACGACAATATGAGGCGATGATGGAGAATGCTTGTTGGCTGTGCCCTTGTACTAACATGAATGCTAATGGAAAAAATAACTGTTTTATAAGGTACCTACCCAATGTGGAAATGACGGTACCTGAAACATAGTACACAAAATAAGATTAATATTTTATTAAACTGACAATCAACATAAAAATTGCTGATAATATATATCTACGAAACTTCTCAAACTGCTCTGAATTTCAAAAGAGACTGATACACATGAACCAAAATGCATGAATTGTTTTTATCTTACAATCAACATGTATTTTGTCTGTATTAATTCTGCAACTGTCATGTATCTGACCCCCTGATACAGATGTTTGTATCAGGGGGTCGGATACAAGCATGTTCATTTCATGTAAGTTCCATTTTTTTTTCTTTTTGTTCATCCGTACGAATAAATAGTTTGTTATATATATGTCTACATTCTTGACTTGTCCCCAGTATATTGTAAGATAAAATGATTATTACCATTATGTGGATGTAGAAAATATGTATTTCAGTCTCGCTCCGAGTTCTAAAGGTAGATCACGACTCGTCTTCGACTTGTCGTGATCTGCCCTTAGAACCCGAAGCTCGACTTGGATACATATTTTGTACATTCACATAATGGTAATAATCTCTATTTAGTATTATAACAATTGTAATCATATCTAACCCTATAGCTATTGTATTGACCAAAACTGCCAATGATACACAAAAATTTGCCATTACATAAAGAATAAATAGGTACTAGGGCTGGTAATCAGATTTAAACCACAAGTGGAATAAGGGTTTTAACCACAAGGCTCTGTTGAGTGGTTAAAACCCTTATCCTATGAGTGGTTTAAATCTGATTACCAGCACTAGTACCTATTTGTTTTATTTATACCATACTTTTAATAGATAAATGACTTTGTCACTTAGAATGGAGAAAAAACTACACTTTCTATGGCAAATACACAGGTTTGTTTTGTTTACATCTGTGCCATTGGGCAGAACTTCTGGCTGAATGTGAATGCTTGATTGACAAAGTCAATAATCAAAGTTGATTGAATTTACCTTGCGTTTTCAGTCAAATTATTATTAACAATTCTTATATTTTATTTTAAATATTTAATTGTAGGTATTTTAAACTTAATAAGTCATTGCACATAGTAGATAGTACCGTAAAATGATGTATGTTTGGCTGAAACATCGTGAAGTGTGAATGTAATGAAGTCGGCAAATTGGGTCGAGCCAAAGGTGAAGTTGGATGTAGTTCCTACAAAAGGAGTAAATTTGTGTAATGAAATTCCTCTTGAACACGTTTTAACAGCATCTGAAGCTTTACACAGGCAGTGGGGTTAAAAGCTAAAATTTAATTTAACATATGGGTTTTTCACGGGTCGTAACAAAGTTGAGCATGGTAGAAATCTTTTTTTTTCAACTTCCACTTCATAAAAATAGCCTGGGACTAGTTATCCCTCACTGGAATAAATTTGTTGAGCTTGTTCTGATGAGGATGGAACTTTCTTTTGTTATTTTGGAAAAAAATATTACAATACCATCTTGTTGTGTAAGATAAGAATTAATTTGATGACAATACAAGCTGAAATTATAAAACGTGAATTTCACTGCAGCAAAACTGTTGTCTCCTACAGTGGAATGAAATTCTACAAGAAGTAGTGATGTGCCAATTATCAGTATCGGTTATCGGTACTGGCCGATAACACTGTTATCGGCAAGGTATCGGTATCGGCAAAATTTTCTAATCTCACATATACTGCTGACCGATATCTTCTGCTGTTTTGGTGGCTCGAAATATGTATTAAGTATTTGCTACAGTTGTTGGCATCAGTTGATTGGTGTTTACTTTCATTAAACCGTTCGTATTGAATGTGGTCATTCGATCAGAAAAACGTTTGCCAGAATGGCATGAAAATGCACGATTATTTGTTGAGAGGAGCCTGCGCATTCCACCTTATGAAACATGATTTTTGTTTATATATATTTTACAATTCACTCACATATGCAAACTGCTTAACTGTGCATGAATTTTGTGTACAACACGTGTAATATCATTTTCGGGATCGTCCTTGTTGGAACTTCCTGCAATGATTGGTGCACACAAAATAAATTGCGACAATAAAAATACGCTAAACTTTATTGGCTCGTTTCATGGCAACTGCACACTGAAGATGTCAGTGCACTGTGTTTTGTTTCAGTGGAAGAAAAGTTCTGTGCAGGTGGAGTGGTGATTAAGGTGATTGACTGGTACCTTCTATGGGAATGGTGATAGAACAAGAAAAGTCAAAAAAATACTTTTGACGTCAAGCACTTCGCCGGGAAGGGATACTGAATGATATTTTGTCACACATTCCTTGGCTGTGGACATCAACAGTACTGAAATTGAATGCCTGTATACCCCCAATGAAAACAATATAGACTAAAGTCATGTATGTGCATGTGTATGTGACAGAGGTGGGTGGAGGTTTGGGTCAGGGTGAGGGGGGGGGGGTGGCACCAGGTGGTGAAGAATACAGATCTGAAACGAAAGATCCAGTCACTGCCTCACTAAGATGAAACTCTCTCTCACCCCATTGACTGTTTACTCCACTGAAGGAAGGGGACACTGTGCTGATCTGTGGTGTTTTAACAACCTTAAGACGTTTCGAAACGTTTGTTATTCGCGCGACAGCATTAGTGGATTTGGATTTAAATATGTCAATTCCGAAATGTCCCAGCGCTGAAACATCACCTGCAATGAGAGAATACTGGCATTGGATGAAAGAAATGTGCCACTCCACATTTAAAAGTAAATACTCGATGAATTTCTGGAATGAAGAATCGGGTCAATCATTCACCAGTATGTACTTTGCCACCCCTCCCCCACCACACCTTTTGGGTTTTTACACGCTGAATGAATATGCTACGGATGATCTGGCCTGTCTTTCACTGTACGCAGGTTTGGGGCTCCGAGACTGAGTTCCCAAATAAGAGATGATGTTAGGTCTGGGACGTTTTGAAACATTTGTTATTCACGTGGGTTTTTACACACTGAATGAACATGCTATGGATGCTCTAGCCTGTCTTTCACTATACACAGGTTTGGGGCTCCGAGACTTGAGTTCCCAAATAAGAGATGATGTTAGGTTATACCTAGCCCCCCCCCCCAAAATATATACCTGCTAAATAAATGCACCGCACCATACTCTGAATTCGTTATTCAAATACAGTTAATTTTTTGCCTTTAAAACTAAGCTCATGTCTCTTCAATGGAATGCTCAGTTGAGATCATTCCTGTGAGTGGACAAAATATGTTTTTGAAGCAAAAACTTAAATCTTTGGTTATTCCAGCTGGTTCATCCTGGAAAAAAATGC
This sequence comes from Pictodentalium vernedei, assembly GCA_031216915.1. Classification (NCBI taxonomy): domain Eukaryota; kingdom Metazoa; phylum Mollusca; class Scaphopoda; order Dentaliida; family Dentaliidae; genus Pictodentalium; species Pictodentalium vernedei. The sequence continues at coordinate 155,546,068 of CM062297.1, forward strand.
TGTGTATGTTAAATGCAGTCTGCAGTGTGCACATGTACAGTACGTGGAGAGTGTATGATCACTATATCACCCGCTGCGTGGAGATTCCACCCAAGCAATAATTGCAAATTTGTTGCAAAACATAACCAGTACAAGCAAAGTTTTAGCCAATGGACCTCCGGGTTAAACCCGGAGGTCCATTGGCTGAAACATTGCTTGTGTTTTTTGTCGATATGTACAAAATTTTAAAGTTATAGCTTGGGTGATAACTCCACTCTGTGGGTGATTTAGTTACAATCCACTCTCTACGTACTGTATGTAAGAGTGTGTTGAGTTAGAAAAAAACTTGACGGAGTATTATATATTTATTGGTGTTTAACTTTATGCCTTAAGATCACTTTCTTAGCAGCTATCGCTATCTCATGGTCGCAACAAGTATAAAGTCAAGATTATCCAATCATATCAATGGTATAAATGATTGGTTAACTTTGACTGTACACATGTACTTGTTGCAGTTGTGAGACAGCCATGGTTGTTTAGAGAGTGACCTTAAACACCAATAAATAACTGTGGAGCAAGACTGGACAATTCGTCTCATTCATTGACTGGGCTCCAAGTTGGGAGGCCTGATGGACGTAAGTCACATAACACATTGGAAGAATGCCGTTCTATGGATGAGTAAATGGCATGAAATGTCCAGTCAGCCTCCCACACTTCGGCTCTTTCAGCGACTGGGTGCACACTGGTTGAATATTCCACGAAAAACCTTTTCTGATCTTATGTTTTTATCGTTTCATGAATTAATTTCTAGACTCCGTTGAAGGCAGTGGTTGTGGGGAAGGGTGTGATGAAATGAAGCAATACTGAAATACGATGCACCGTGGAGTTGCAGGCAAACTGTTGCTTCAAAACAAGACTTCAGGAAAAGAATATATACAAGTGTTGAAAAGTCACCCTCTCACTTCTTATCTCACCTCCACTTGTAGATACACACAAAATGATGGTCAACATCAAATGAGTAAAGGGGGAGACATTTGGACGCTGGTATACCTTTCAAGGGGAAGAGAGGCTGAATGTTTTGCCCCCATATACTAGCCACGCCTCTTGCACTGAAATGAACAATGAGTGACAGCACAAAAATGTATAATTATCAATTTATTGTGGGTGTTTAACAATATATCAGTACTGGCCATGCCTCTTGTATGGACAACTGAAAGATATTTTCTGAATTGACAGTTTGAAAAGAAATTTGAAAAGAAATTGATAACGCCTGTTGGTTGATCGGCCGATTGTCAGGAATGCCTCTTCAATAATTCCAAACTGACACGACATTGTTTTCTCCCTAAGTATCAATTAAAGTTTAACACTTTATTTGCCATAGTGTGTTTGTTTCATTTTATCTACATGAATTTTATTGTGGGTGGGGTGGGGGGGGGGGGGGGGTTGCAGAGGATTATTGTCAGTGATTGGAATGGCTTTCAGGAGCAAATGAAGGATGGGAGCGAGTGTGTCAGTGTGTGGGGGGGGGGGGGGGGGGGGGCGGTGGGAAGGGTGCTGTGGACCCAAAAAATGCACAGGAGAAATTGCGTTGTAAAAAAAAATTCAGTGCAGTTTTCTTGGTAGAATATATCATCATTTCAGTGAAAGCATTGGAGATGGGACCTTGTTGCACGCAAGTGCCGATATATACATATCTGAAATGGTCTGAGGTACAGGATGTGACAGTGGTTTACTAAATGAAGGTTAAGAGCACGTGTGTCAGTGTGTGTGTGTGTGTGTGTGTGTGTGTGGGTTTGTCTTACCAACTTGACGAGGTAACTAGACAAAAGAGTTTGCGTGTTTCGCCTTACTGAGGTACAAAAGACAAAAGAAACCCTTTACCTCGGTTGTTTTCCCAGAACTGTTCCGGCAAAACGAGGTAGAAACCGTTAGTCCACACAAAGGACAAACAATGGGGTACCTCGGTATGTAGGGTAGACAAGACTCTGTGTGTGTGTGTGTGTGTGTGGGTTTGTCTTCCCAACTTGACGAGGTAACTAGACAAAAGAGTTTGCGTGTTTCGCCTTACCGAGGTACAAAAGACAAAAGAAACCCTTTACCTCGGTTGTTTTCCCAGAACTGTATCGGCAAAACGAGGTTGAAACCGTTAGTCCACACAAAGGGCAAACAATGGGGTACCTCGGTATGTAGGGAAGACAAGACTCTGTGTGTGTGTGTGTGTGTGTGTGTGTGTGTGGGTTTGTCTTACCAACTTGACGAGGTAACTAGACAAAAGAGTTTGCGTGTTTCGCCTTATCGAGGTACAAAAGACAAAAGAAACCCTTTACCTCGGTTGTTTTCCCAGAACTGTACCGGCAAAACGAGGTTGAAACCATTAGTCCACACAAAGGACAAACAATGGGGTACCTCGGTATGTAGGGAAGACAAGACTGTGTGTGTGTGTGTGTGTGTGTGTGTGTGTGTGTGTGTGGGTTTGTCTTACCAACTTGACGAGGTAATTAGACAAAAGAGTTTGCTTGTTTTGCCTTACCGAGGTACAAAAGACAAAAGAAACCCTTTACCTCGGTTGTTTTCCCAGAACTGTACCGGCAAAACGAGGTTTAAACCGTTAGTCCACACAAAGGACAAACAATGGGGTACCTCGGTATGTAGGGTAGACAAGACTGTGTGTGTGTGTGTGTGTGTGTGGGTTTGTCTTACCAACTTGACGAGGTAACTAGACAAAAGAGTTTGCGTGTTTCGCCTTACCGAGGTACAAAAGACAAAAGAAACCCTTTACCTCGGTTGTTTTCCCAGAACTGTACTGGCAAAACGAGGTTGAAACCGTTAGTCCACACAAAGGACAAACAATGGGGTACCTCGGTATGTAGGGAAAACAAGACTGTGTGTGTGTGTGTGTGTGTGCGGGGGGGGGGGGGGGGGGATGCTGTAGACCAAAAATACGTAGGAAAAATTTCAATGCTAAAAAAATTCAGTCCTTTTTTGGTAGAATATATCATCATTTGAGTGAAACGAGATGCCTGCCATCTGCAGTGCATTAGCATTGCAGATGGGACCTTGTTGCACGCAAGGGACGATATATACATGTCTGAAACAGTCTGAGGTACAGTATGTGACAGGTGGTTTACTAAAACACAGTGTGGCAGATTTTCCACCTGACAAATATTTTTAATTTTTCAACAAAAAACAAGAAGGACAAGTAAATTGTCAGCTCATGTGCCACCAGGTACAAAATGGTGATCCATAATCTTAAAGTTTGATAGTGCTTTTTGTGTTTTTCATTTTCATTTTCCTCCATACATTTACCAATAACTGAAAAGATGGTTGTCACTTGTTGGCGTCCAATGCGAAATGGGTATATTCGAGGGTGCGGGGTTGGGGTGGGGGCTGCAGTACCGAAAAGGAGGTAAGCTTGTTTTGGAAGAAATTACAATCACATAAACCATTCTGAAGACTTTTTAACATTGAATATTCAAACTTGACGCCAACTGGATGGACATGAGAAACTCAGAAGTTCAAAACTTCAAATTCTTAATGGTGGTATCTGTGATAATCTGTCAGAAGTGTTAATATTTGTAAGTTGCCTCTGGTCATTAAAATCATTTCTGCCCTCTCTGGTTGTAAATGATTCCGCCTTTCATCATAAATACAACCAGCCTCACTGAAGAGTCGCTCACTGGGCACACTGGATGCAGGAGGGCCAAGGTATTTCTGGGCAAGCAAAGCCATTAACGGAAATTTGTGACGATTAACCTTCCACCACTGCAGAGGATCGCCTTCGCAGACCAGAAGTGGTTCACTTTGATACCATTGAATTTCTGACTTGAATGATGTTCTTTGGGTAGCAGATACGGTCATCCCCCTTTTCGACAAAAGTTCAACATATTCATTTTCAAACTCATCAGTCTTGGGGTTTTTTATCGCTGGTGGAGATTCAGGTTGCGTCGATACCATAAGTGTACAGGTATTGGTTTTAACCTCACGCTCTTCACATTCAGCCTGAAGCCAATCAATAGCTGTTTGTTCTGTTTTCTCGGACTTGAAAAAGACTGCTTTAAATCGTGGGTCGAGGAACGCTGCAACAACGCGAAGTTTGTTTTCTTCTGAGTCCGCAAACCTGCGATGTAGTGACTCCGAAATTGCTGATGTGAGGGTCTGGATCCCACGATCTTCCTTGTGCTTCGACATGGCCATGTCCAATAACTGAATTGATGGAATTATCAAGGATAGCGAGGCTGACACACTTGATGCTTTCCTGGTAATTACCTCAAAGCGGTGAAGTGTTTTTATAAGTGTTTCTGCCAGATTCAACTGATTGACTGTAAGGGAACACAGTTCAAATATGCTGGCAAACTCAATAAGGGCAGGCTTCTGTTCTACAAGCCTCTCAACCATGTAAAAAATAGAATTCCACCTGGTGGATACGTCTTGTTTTATTATATGCTCTTTTAGCCCATGTTTGTTTTGCAACTCTTTCAAGCGGCTACATGCTAAGGGAGAATGATTGAAGTGGCCTGCGATTTTTCGGGAGATAGTGAGCATATCATTAATAGCTCTCTGGCTGTCAATCCCATCATTGATTACAAGTTGAAGTGTATGAGTAAAACAGCCCTGACTGTCTAGTCCCATTAAATTTATTCCACATATGGCATTGCCGTATTGTCCCGCAATACTTAACAACTTGGCTTGCATTAATATCCCACATCTTCATCATTCTTGAAACTTCTCCCGCGATGGCTTCTCCCGTGTGACGCATCACAAACGATGAAGCATTCAAGACACATGACTTCCTCTCAAAGTCAGTAGTAATCCAGTGGCCGGTGAGTGACATGAGGGAGTGGGATCCAATGTTTGAAGACCATATGTCTGTGGTGAAAGAGATGGTCAACATGGTTTTCAGTTCCCCTTTAAGTTCTGCCTTGACTATTTCATACATACTATTAGTGAATGGCTAATGTGGGTCCTTGATGGTAGTTTATACCGTGGCTCTAGACTATTACCGAAAAGCCGAAACCCCACATCTTCAACTATAGAAAAGGGCTGGATGTCAAGAACTATCATTTCCGCTAGTTGTTTGTTTACATCTTCAGTTCTAGGATCATGCATCGGCCAAGGGGTGATTTTATCGACCATTTGAGGGATCTGCAGCTGGTGTACTCTTTTAGCATTATTGGCGATTGATGATGATTCCCAATGTTTTTTCTCATCAATTTTTACTTCATTCGCCGCCTTCTGTGCATCTTCAAACACCATGAAAACCAACTTGTGGTTATGCGGCAGATGTCACAACCTTTACAAGAATTTTTTAGTGATTTTGCATCATTCTGGTTACAAATTAATTTTTTATCTTTTATGTCTAATTTGATAGAGATCACAGAGTTTTTGTCAAACAAGATACAACAGAATAAATGTTTCATCAGAAGTACTGAGTGTTGCAAAATGGGTCTGTAATTGTTAGGAATTTGAGGTTTGTTTGTATTTATTTATTGATTGGTGTTTAAGGTCACATATTTCTGCACAATGGCCAATCATGACCATGACAGTTTTACGGGTGGAGAAAGCTGGAGTCCCCGGTAAGAACCACCACAGAGAAACAGTGAGCAACGTTAGCTCCCCAACATACTAACTCCACACAAGCAGGGTTAGCATTGGTTGAAGACAAGAGCACCATCGACATGCAGTATGCCTTAGTACACAACGCGACCGTGCCCCCACATGGGCAATGGGGGTGAAGTGTCTTGCCCAAGGACACAACGTGGTTGCCACATATGGGATTTGAAACAAGGACCTCTCGGCTTGCAGCTTGCACCTCTATCTATTGAGCCACCACGCCCCAGTTGTTTGTAGAATCTTTTTTAAAAATCCCCATTTTGTTTTTTTCAGTTGTTTATTTAACAGAGTTTCACAAGACTTTCAACAACCAGGATCTCATCATATCAGACACTTTTAACTGGTAGAGTGCTAAATTATTTTTGGTCATCAAAATTTGATCACATGAATTTGCCTTGTTACAATTTATGGGAGAGTGCCCAGAGGCACTCTCCCATAAATTTTAACATGGCAAAATCCCAGCAGACTAAATAATTTTATTTCAAAAATAATTTGAAGTTCATGCACAGAATATGGAGCCTTCAAGTTGTGTACCTGTGTGTCAGAATAAAGCCCAAATATGGGCTTCCAGCACTCTACCAGTTAAGGATGGAGGAAGCCAGAGTACCCAGTGGGAACACCAAGTGGAAGAGAACTCAGACTCTCCATGTTATTAACCTGGCAGGAGCAGTGAAAGCCAGAGTTGGTAGTTGATTTTTTTTTATTCAGTTAACAGTGATTTACTCTACTATACCCCACGTGTAATCAACAGGGCAAATTTGTACAAAAGGAATGGTTTGGCATTTGAAATTAAATGCATTTAAGAGAGTTATCCCATCAGGTACTTCCCTGCATGCAGTTAATATCTCATTAAATGAGATGCACTGTACCAGTGCTATCACTGTTGTCACCCAATTATTTTCAAAGACAAGCAAAATGTTAGCCACTTTCATTAAAATGTATTACGTTACTAGTTATTTTTTTAACTATATTAGGCTATTAAAAAACAATTCTTGTTTCTCAGTCACCTTCTTTGTCACTGACAATCTGCCTCATCACTCTGTTTTTTTTAACATGAAAATTTTTTCAAAAATTATAAATTTATAGTAATTTGTATATTTTTATAATTACCAATGGCCCAGACTTAGCTGGTGCTAACTCTAAAATATCGAGGGCCAAACTCAAATTTTGCCCCCCCCCCCAATCCCCAAAATTTGCATGCAAAACCAAAAATTAGAAGTCCTATCTGGTCCTCCATACATTTACTCTCTCGGCACATGCGCAGATGCCAGGAAGTGACCAGAATTGGTGCCAGTATCATTCTTTGTAAAAGAGAGTATTACATAATAATTCAGCGGGGAGGTATGAGTGCCCACTCAGGGGAGGGCCGACCCCGTCTGGGCCATTGGTAAGTATAAAAATATACAAATTACTGTAAATTTATAATATTTTTACACTGTAAACCAATGGCCCAGACTTAGCTGAATCGTAAAAAGGTGGAGGGCCTCGGACTTCCAAAATTGTTCCAATCCTGCAATCCATGATGAAAGGAAATTAGAATAATTAGGAAATACATATATGTCTCTCTGTACAGTAATTGAGGAGACATATCCTAAATAAGAAGCCCAATTTAAGTAATTCCTTATTCTAAGCATGAAGACAATGCTAATTAGGATATAACAAGTTCCTAATTTTTAAGGCTAGTCCAGACTAAGCCCCCAAAAATTAGGATGGAGTATCTGAGAATGAGAGAAAATCCCCCACAAACACACACCATATAATAACACTACAACTGTATGCAGGATATAATTACGGATAAAACAGCTTCCTTCATAGTTGCATACCCATTAAGCCAGAGAAGAGGTACAAATCAATCCCCCTCCCTTTATTTTGAAGGAATCTTCAAAAGAAAGAGGGGAGAGCTCTGGAATCAATAAGAGCGGTACCAAAAAACAATATAAATAATCATCGAACAGGCACTCAGGTATTAATTCATAATTAATAAATGGTGCTCAACGCCACTTCAGAAGTTAAGGCTATGGCGACGATCCTGGTAATTAATATTGCCCGCTATATAACGTACACTGCAGATGGCGTACACAGATACGTCAAAAAACGGTGATATAAAATATAACATACACATGTCCAATCGAGCCACACTGAACGATCCCTGAAGAGAAAACACACTTCCTAGGTGATCCACAGGCGGCCTCTTACAATAAATTCCAGTAACAACACTCTCCAACGTGTACTATCCGATATATATGATCGTAAACACATGAGAATATGCGAATTGAGCACTGACATAACCCAGATCTAGAAAAGGAAGTAGGTATGATTAACAGGCTCCAACACGGGCCGACCCCAAAATAGATTATAATTTCAAGGTCCACAAATTACAACAAAACGTTAGCCTAATAATCTTATGCGCGAGAGCATTTATATTTAGCATGTAATCATCTGAATACCAGTTAACTGGTTATGCAGCCTCCGAGGTACTCAAAGAGTAGCAATTTAATTGTGATGATTTTTAAATAAGCGCTCGTATATAACAAATCAACAAATAATCGCAGGAAACTAATCCAACTAAAAAGCAGATGTGCCCATGAGGTCGCCATAGAACACGATCCAAATGCATAGTATGTATGTATTAAATTATATGAGGCTTGCGGGAAGAAAACTACGTCTTGCCCAGTAATTGCCTCTAAACACATAGGCAGTGTGTGTGTGTGGGGGGGGGGGGGGGGGGGGGGGGGGGGGGGGGGAATTGGAAGTCAAATCGAAATCTTCTCACCCACATTATTTATTTAATTGTTCCTGTGCCAGTTTTCAAATAATATAGGAACCACGATGGTTCCCTCACGTCTAACCGACTCCATTATGCTATGGGCGGAGAAGGACATGAAGAATAAAACTTCCCCTGAAAGAAGGCCCTCTCATGAAGGAAGATTCGGGGAGCGTCCCACAACAGACACTTGAGATTACCGATCCAAGGTTTCTGTGACAACAGAGGTGCTTAGTAGGATTCACAACGAGACTGTTTAATCTTAAACGTAATCTATTGAATCAAATGAATTGGAGGATATGCGTATCCTATCATTCATCCCCATGAATTCTGCAGAGCGTCTATTGCATGCGTTCAATGGTCTGGGCATGGCGACACAAATGACGGTAACTAACTGTTCCGGTGTGACGCAAACTGAACTATCATAGGGCGATCCCACTGGTTGCAAAACTGTCCAAATACTTGCTTGTTGAGCATCCAATGGAAATGAAACAGGTGACCTTCCCGAGAAGCAAGTCTGCTAGTACGTTCAAACAACCTGGTATATGACAGATAGAGAGATGAACATGATGATACATGACAAAATAGAAAAACCTTCTCCATTAGTTATCATAACGGAAATGAATACGTGGCACCCTGGTTCCTGATGTACGCTACCAATATCGATTTGTCCAATAATATCTGAACATGCGTGTCCGCAAATAATGTGAATCCATTGATGTAGCTCTAACAATATTGACATCATTCTTTGATGTTTATGTGTTTCTCCAGGAACCCGAGGGTCTCCAGACCTCTGCATTTCGAGTCTGTCGGACTCGGGGTTGTGCCCCAAACTATTGACTCACATCCGTCATAATCATGAAAGCCGGATCTGGCAGTTACAGCAGAACTCTTTGAGTTAACCACTGAATATCTGCCCCAATATGGACGTTTTGTTTACTAGATCCGTTAAAACAATACTTTTTTCGAGCGAATGCGTCTTCACACTCGAGTTCTGGGTAAAGAATAACTGGAGGGGAGATGTGTGCGTAAGCAACTCATCGGAATAAGATGCGTAGCCGCTCCACACAACAGCATCAGTCGCATAAAATTTCTCGCTGTTAAAGAGTCTGAAAGTAGACAAAAGCGAGCATAACAACTGACAAATTTCACTCTGGATAACGGCAGACGAACCAGATTGTTGTGAGACATTACCAAGTTCATTATTCGAGTGAAAGCTCAGGCCGCTAGATTCAGACCGAAGCACATCACTCGGAACTGAAATACTATCCCTTGGATGATGAACTGTAGGTACTTTCTGAATGCCGGATATACCAGGACATGAAAGAATGGATCCTTAGATCTATGCTTGCTGCATAATCGATCACTCGAAGGCTCGCTTTTACCGACTAAATGATTACCATAAATAAACTTTTAGAGCTATGATAAACTTGTTATCTAGCTTCAGTCTATTATCGGTCAGAACGAGCTCTCTGGCTTCGGTATGAGTAACAGGTGACTATAGAATCCTAGAGAATCTTGATTCTCAACGACCTCTATTACTTTCATTGTCAAGGGAACCTTTACCTCCAATTAGAGAGACTCTTATGCAAGGATTTGATGGAAGCGTTGTCCATCACGGACATTAAGTTAGTGGTGGTTTCTCTCAGAAAGATAGCCGTAGGCCGTCCAAGATCACACTTCTCGCCTACTAGTCTTCCGTAATAGTTATCCAGTTTGATGCAAATCTTGATAACCATCCGCCAACTGCTAAGCAATAGAGGTCAGGAACCATCTTAGGGAAGTATTGATGCATTAGATCCATCGCCACCCTGTGTTGTTCCGAAAAGGAAGGGTAATTCTCCTTCAAATCCATTTCACCATCTGACTGAATCAGATTATACTCACGGTCATCGACATCTGAACGCGCAGATGACTCTGGACCGACCCAGCACCATCTGACAGCTCAGGTTTTGAGACTGCCATCGGCTGCTTCTGCATTTGCTGGGATGCTGCGATGAGCTGCGCAATCTGCAACAGCAAGTCCGTTACGGAGGCTTGAGGAGCAGCAGTCTTCTGTTGCTTGGCCACTGGCTGCTCCTGGGACATTGTGTCCGACCTTTTCTGCGGACGTCCCGATGAATGAGGCCTCATCTCCTTGGCTGCTGTATAGTGTGACTTCTCTGGCAAAGAGTGGACCTTCTCAGCAATGCAGGCTGGATATCAGAAGTCACATAGCCAAGGTGTGGTCGTGTGTGCTTGGTAGACGCTTAAGACCCCGGCTGTGAACTGAACAGAGCATCCCGTACGGGAGGCGTGGATGTATGCTCTGACTGCTCCAACTGATGCAAGTTCTGAACCACAACATCTGGCCCCAGATGTTGTTATGAAAGAGAGGGGGCTCTCTCGCAATCCTTCAGACCTTGCCGAGCTTCCTGCTGAACTTGCCGGCTTCTTCCTCTCCGTCGTCGCAAGGCGAGCCCAAGTGTGGACAAAAATTATTTTTCTATCCAAAAAATTAACTGCTACACTATCGAAATATTTAATGTATCTTACAACAGTCCTATCATATAATAAATAGGAAACTACATATATAAATAGAGCGTTGTCAATGTAAACAACGTCAGAATGAAAACCGGAAACTAGACCTCAGGCAACACGGCCCGAAGTCAGTAACAGATTTTTGGACTATCCGATGTAAAGCAAGATCTTCATCAGAAGAAAAAACAATACATCAGATGTATGATGCATGACCAAAATGCCTAAACACCCCAACGGTGAGGACGTAACCATGGGGATATACAGACACTATTAATAAATGGAACTTAGACTGCATTGGATATGAATTGGGAGAAGAGGGCTTTGTTAAATCTGTGTTCTGCAAAATGTGCCATAGCATGTATGCAAGTGATGATGGCACATTGGTCGGGACTGTGCCACTGCCATGCAGAAAAAAGGCATCATCACGGAAAAACTTGACAATTGGGTAGTTGGAACGTCGGTAATAAAGAAATGCAATGCTATGTCGCATATAACACAGTCCAACATTCATAGGAATGCGTTATTAGCCAAATGTTCAAAAGATTTGATGAAAGTAATGCCACCTGACTCTGAAAACAGTCTAACCCAGTCATCGAATAACATTGGCCCTATTCCAAGTTTCAGTTATATGAATGATAAGGCCTGCCGGGAAATGGTATCTGTATTGGCATCGTGTTTGAAGGGTGAACATGTGACAAATAAGTTGAATAATTGTGAATCTCGTTATTATTCTGTACTATACGATGGCTCTAGTTCAACTAAAACCATAGATGAAAAGGAGGTGTACCTCATAAAAACATGTGATGGTGGGCGGGTCAAATTCAACGTCATGTCTTTGGAAGAGCCAAATGAAGCGAGTGCCGAGGGTTTGAAAGAGGCTTTTGATCAAAGTTTTACAAAACTTAATTTCAATTTCAAGCCAAGTGAGCGGCAAATTGGCGTGGGGAGTGACAGCGCCCCCGTGAACAATGCCTTATTCAAGCTCATTAAAACTGATGTTGGCGATCACATCATCAAAGGGTGGTGTTCAAATCACAAAATGGAGTTAGCCATGGCCGATAGTTTCAAGGGATCTGAGCTTAGCTCAAAATACAGCAAAGATCTGATCACTATTCATAAAACATTCAAGAGGGCTAACCTGCGATGGTGGTTAATGAAACGACAGACTGCCTTTCTTGAGATAAAATTATTAAAATACAAACGTCCCACGGGTACTCAGTGGGTGTCTCACCAAGTTGATGCCTCAGAAAGCTATATTCAAAATCTACCCACCTTCATTGGTTTCTGCAATCAACAAATACAAAACTCGCATAATTATACAATGCGTGATTTTGTGCCCAAACTCACTGGACTTCTTAATGACGCTCGAAAGTTGGAACGTTTATTATTTCTCTCGGCTTGAAAAGATGTTCTCTCTTACCTTGCTTTCTTTTCCCAATGTATGGAAAAAATTGAATTATTGATGCCTGAAGCTCTCACAACTAAGAAATCCATAGTGTCAACCATGTCGCATTTGAAGCGGCTCATTGAACAAAAAGGGTCTGCTGGTTTCTACGATGAGAGCTATTTCCCTACACTGACAAAACGATGCTGGCCTTATCTTGAACCGGATGACAATCGAAAATATACATGGAAAAACACAAGAAGCGACGCAGAAGAGTTATCTGATCATTTTGTAACATCCCAAAACATGGGTATTCCATGGCCACTAGCCTTGGTACTGCCCTATCAATTGTAACAGCCGAAATCCAGGGTATTCTTAAGAAGCTTGTTTCGAACATGACTTCACATTTTTCTGAATTCTTGGATGACCCAACCCTTGTCAATGCAGCAGTACTGCTGGACACAAAGCTATATCAGCATAAGACCACAAATGACCTATTTGACCATGCACAGAAAATTACTAAGCGCTTTTCAACTCTTCTTGAAATCAATGGGTGTGACCAATCGAGGTTGAAAATAGAACTGGGTTTGCTTCAGACTTATATTTGCACTTTTCTTAAGACAACGTCGCCCACCAATGTGTGGCCCCAGGTGTTTACCGTCAGACCTGCTCTGGGTATATCTAACATTCTGAATGTCATTGAAATATGTATGGTAATCCCAGTGTCCAGTGCAGAGGCCGAGCGTGTCTTCAGCACTTTTGCCCGAATAATTGGGAAAGAGAGGCAGTCTCTCAATCATAGTACCATTGAGGACCAACTGATTATCAGATGCCATCCGGTCTGTAATAATCTTGAATTTTATAACAGTGCAGTTGACAGTTTTCTCACTGTTGAAGCAATAGCTGGGAATAAATGTCACGTCGGGTTGATGGATATTTTATGAAGGGGGTTAAACGATGTTGCAGACGACAAAAGAGCCATGTTCGGAAAATGAACTGTTTGCTCCTACCACAGTCAAACTCAAAAGAGGAATGCTGCAAAGAAGCGACAAATGATAATGCAGCTGCAGGGGATGCTGAACTTCTCAGTGATTCTGACGATCCCGACTTTACAGTGGAGGATATCGACTTGAATGAGATATCCTCTGATGGCTGTTCATCTGAGACAAATAGTGAAATAGACACGAGCGAATGACTGTCCGGGTCTGTCCTCAAAACTAAAAGTGAAATGGATACTGAATGACCAAGTCACCGCCTGTATTTGAAGCATTAGGATAATAAATATTTGATGGCTGTTAAGCCTGTTTTGAATAATTATTGAAAAAGTGTGTACGTGGTTGTCGTGGTGGTGATGGTGTGTGTGTGTATGGGTCAGGGGAGTGGGGGGAGCACCGATTAATATACTAGGCCTATTATGCCCTATACCTTGGAAACTTTAACATCTGATAACTAATTTCACCCACTCTCTTGTGTCGTACTTGGACCATCTTTCCAACATTCTGAACATCAGGCCTCCCAAAGTATTGAAGAAGTTGACTGAATTTCTTGGGATGCCCCAAGCAAGGGTGGAACCCTTGTTTGAAGCTTCCCAAGAAATCAGTTGACTTCCTCAATATTTAGGGCTTTCAAACGGTAAAAGTTTAGACTTCAATGGAAAAAAAGTGTCAGTGTGTGAGTGTCAGTGTGTGATTCACCTATAAATAGCCTATATACTATGTAGCTTGGAAATTCTAATAGGCGTCGGAACATTTCCTTCTGTGCCATCATGAATATTATTATACATGTATTTATAAGTAAGAATACAGGCCCCTCCCAACCTCTGGTAACTATATTCTCACCCACTTGCTTGTGTTGCCCTGAGGCCACTTTCCAGCATCCTGTCATCAGTTGTGTGGATAGCTTTCGCTTTGGGGGGGGGGGGGGAGGCAGGGAGGGGGGCAGCAGAATGTAGGCCCAATTGAATATAGTCCTTGCCTGGAATGGTATGTGCATGCCATTTCAGTTCACTTATCAAGAGTCGTCACTCATTTACAATTTAATACAGTTTCTCGCCTCAAAGAATTGTAAAGGCGCAACAACTCTTGATAAGTGAACTGAACTGGCATTCACTCTTTAAGTGCCCAAAGTTTGATTAAATATCAAGTACATTTTTGAAGCATAGTAAGCAGTGACATGGCCAGGGGCATGCCTAACCCCACTGCACCCCCAACATATATCATATCCCTATCCCCAAAACCCCGCCCCAAAGCCAGGCCACTGGTTACTTTGCCTCTGAAATGTACTTGATATTTAAGTTAACAAAACTAAAATATCTGTACACCCCCCCCTCCCCCCCCCCAATATCGATTCGTGGCTATGCCGTTCCCCCGTTAAAACCCCTGAAAATGCAGCAGTGCTTGTTTACAGTGGTAAACAGATTATCTTTCACTGGTAAAATAGGACTCGGTAACCAATGCTTGAGGTGCAAGTCCTCTAAAATGGGCAGCATTGGGATGAACAGAACGATTGTCTAAACTTAACTTTTCCCTTTTGTTGCGGTCACAAGCAGTGACTTAGCCAGAGCTGCAGAAAAGTTACTTTAAACACCAATAAATAGATAGCTATGTGCCACTGATTGTACCATGCCTTGGAAACGTACATGTCATTTGACCTAACGGATCATCGATGATTGCGGATTATGTCTTCATTGAATCAGTTTCAGTCATCATCAGTGGCGTAAAAACCGGTGGTGGGGAGGGGGGGGGGGGGGGGGGCTTACTCACCCCACCTTCAGGTTTTTATGCCACGGCTGACGACTCACTGTAAGGGGCTGGGTATTCACCCACCCCCCCCCACCCCACCCCCCCACCCCACCCCCCCAAAAAAAAAAAAAAATTAAAAAATTAAAAAATTCCAAAAATTTACCCATGGTCCTGATTAAGCTCGTGGCAATGTTTGAAGTCAGTCCAAGACAAAACACAAAAGAAGAGGCGGACAGAGACGGATAAATTTAGAAACGAACTGGATAACGAAAGGAGCAGGGAATTCGAATTTGCAGTGTCCAGCAGTCCTCACCTGGGGAGTCGGTTACAGCAGCCTCAAAATCGCTGAGAGAATGAGTTTTGGCCCTCGTTTTTTCAAAATTTCCCCGTACCCCTCACCGCCCAGAGGGGGATACCCACTTTTATGTACTCCCCCACCTCATGGTTGCAAGGCTCGGATGATGCTGCAAGTCATACCGTCAGAATATTGCAGCATAATTAATTGGCACCTCCTTTGATTCCGCCCTGATTCTTATGCCCCTGGCCATCATCTCACACCAAATGTAATTGGACAGAAATGCTGGTGTACATTATTCTTGGCATCACATGATTAAACCAACAACGTTTGGTGTTTTCCACCAACGACAAAAACTGATGACGGTTTCAAGTCATTTCTTTGTCGAAGAATTCTGTGTATACGTCACACGTTAGATATTTTGTTGTTTACACGTGCAGTGCTCATTTTAAAGCGGCAGAGCTTTCGTGACAAATGTTGTAAAATGAAAGAAAGCTGTTAAAACAATGTTGTCACAACAGTGTTTTAACTGCTTCCCTTCATTTCTCAACATCGGTGTCGTTTAATCTTCACAGAACTTGGAAGATCTTCAAATTAATTATTTTCCAAGCGGTGGAACCAGTTTGGTCAAATTACTTAGACAATTGAATTCTGAACTGAACTGTGGTATTCGAGTCACGCCGTCTCATGACGGAAATGTTGGAGTCGGAAGATTTGGACCAACATGGCCAGGTAAGATAAATTATGTACTGGTTTATTGCATGCACTTTCGTCTCAAAAGGCCATTGAAGTAATGGTTAACAGTTGGTCAGAATTTTGATTTTTGAAACATGCTGTTAAAAAAAAAGGCAATTTTTACCGTTCAGAATACCAAGAGGATTTTCGCCCAAAAGCCACCAGAATGCTTCATTTAATAGTACATTTTTAAAAAAATCCCCAGACCTCCCTTAAGGTGCTCACCGCTTCACGACGAGTGGCCAGATCCCTTTGGGATCTGGGTGCTATGATCATAACAATTCCATGGTAAATGATTCATCCTGCAAAAAAGCTGTACATAAGCTGTAGATAGCAAGATCATCCACGGCAACATACTGCTGTAGAGTGGGGATGCCAATTTCGAGGGCTGAAACTCCCAAGAAATTTTATAAAATCATTTCAATAAAACAAGCCAAAAAGCTTGGGAGTTTAACTGGGGGGCTTCAAGGAAGGGTAGGGAAGGAATACTTAACAAACAGTGGAAAAATCATTAGCAATAATGATGACGTCAGGCCCATGTCCCGAAATTGGGGAACATGAACTAATTTTTAAAAATATTATAAAGTTACAGCCCTGAACATTTCAAACCACCGTTTCTTCCTTCCTTCATCCAGTTGTGTCCTTGGATCCACCAAATTAACCATTCATTTGTGTCTGGCATCATTATAAACTGAGATTTAAAAGCACAGAAGTCAGTTGGTTGTTATCTGACTGAGGGCCAAACAAAGAATGATGTTTGCACCAATTCCGGTCACTTCCTGGCGTCTGCGCATGCACAGAGAGTAAATATATGGAGGACCAGATAAGACTTTTAATTTTTGGTTTTGCATGCAAATTTTGGGGATGGGGGATGGGGGGGGGGGGGGGGCAAAATTTGTGTTTGGCCCTTGATATTTTAGAGTTAGCACCAGCAAAGTCTGGGCCTTTGGTTTACAGTGCAAAAATATACTATTTTGCATTTATAGGCCAAAACATTTAACCAAATGTGTCTTGTTTACCTGGTTTAGTGCTAGAAGCCACTATTTACAACCCTGCTGAAAAGCCACTATATATGACTCTGCTGAAAAGTGGGGAAAGCCACTGTTGTGGCTTTATAATGTATGCATTAGCTTGTCCCTTGCACTACTCTGCAATTATTTAATTAAAAATTTATTGGAGAGTGCTTGATGACTCTATCCAATACATTTTAACAAAACACTTATTTTTTAACAAAATCTTTCTAAACCAAGGCTCTCTTGTTGGAAGCATGGTATCTCTTAAAAAAAATGTTTGCATTACAAATCCCCCTTGAAAAATAATTTAACACTCAACTAGTTAACAGAAGCCACTGATCTCTGTCAAACAAAATATAACTGATCCAATATGCTACTGCAGTATGGCCGATTTTCACTGCTGAAAACATTGTTTTTTCCACAGAATAGGTAAGGGTTTAACTTAATAATTCTGATTTCTTTCAGGACTGTTTCGTGGATTAACAGAAAAAATCCTCTCTCCATCATCATAAAATTGAGGGAAAATTGCCTAAAAAACAAAATATATTTTTTAATAGGTCCTGCTGATTTTCATTGCATAACTGGTTGATTTCTATATTACCATTCAACTCTTAACCCGCTGATTATTTTCAAAATATTTTTCATGAAATCTAGTCATGGCTGCTCTGATGCAGCCATGACTAGATTTGATGAAAAATTCAGGAAAATTTATCCCAAGAAATCATTGCCCAGAGGGTAATTCAACTGATAGAGGATAAATTTGGTTGAATGTGCCCAAATTATACTTGTTTCTGGGGCAGGAATATTTGCCAGCAGCATGTACGGAGTTAACTTTGATAACATTACTCATTGGTTATTACATAACATGGTTCAGTCCTTCGATATTAAAACTGGGAGGCCACTGTATACTGTTCACTACCATTTGAAGTGAAGCATGTGATTGTTGAGTCCCTGCATCAGGAAAATGTTTTAAAAAAAAAAACATCAACAAATCTCTGCACAACATTCACTCCACTGGGCACAATAAGTAAGGATTACAAATATACCTGATTTTTTAAATAAGCTTTCTGCAGCAAGAAACAAATTTATTAGAGTTTGGTATGATGAAAATTTCAACAAAACCATATCATGTGATCCGCATTGGAATGAGTTCCACGGGCCTGTTCTAATGAGTGGTCACATGATATGGTTCTGTTGAATGTTTTTTTACTGCACAATTTGTATATTATGCAGCAGATTCATTGGTTATGGGTTAATGAATCACAAGGTGGAACAGGCCTAGTACACTGTTGTCTGCTCGCAAAAAGTAAAAACTGTGGGTTCAATGGTGCACAAGGGTGAAAGTTCGCCTCAAAATCAAAAGACTGCATGGCTGCAATAAGAGCACAATTGCAAGCATAGTCAGCACTGAAACTGTTGACAGCCTGTTATGGATGCTAACAAAATAGCAACCAGATTTTAGGCCAAAAACCTATAATAATGATATTTTGAGAACAATTTCTTTCTTTGTCATGAAACTCAGATTGTAACAACTTACATTCTTGGGTGGAAGATGGAACTGTCACATACTCCAACTGCCATCCAGTACCATAAACTGTGCTGTCTGTCCTCCATAGAAGGTGTACCACTCCGTCATCTGATATATAACAAGCCGAGGAGGTTCCAATTTGGTTGAGTTCACCACAATAAATTCTTCGTGGATTTGATATTGAACTATCTAGATATGAAATATAACAAGAGCTACTGCCGATGACAATAGAAAAAATCATGATATCACAATATGAAAAATCCAGAAAAATATGTGGTCAACTTTTTTGTAACATGTGCATGAGTGGCTTGTCGCATGATCCCTCATACCAAATTTCATTGAAATCCATCCACTCACTGCTATTGCTGCAGATGGACACACAGACAGATGGATGCAAGTAATTCAGTAAACCCCTCATTCTCTTCTTGAGTGGTTGTATAATAAGTGATTGTTTTTACATGATCCACACACACACTTCATTTCTAACACACACAGCTACAGACACACACACACACGTTCCTGTTGATTGTTTCTCAGTTGTAGACATTTTGTGTTAAACTTTTACTATTTACTGATAAAATGTAGACAGAAACATTTACAGAAATAAAAAACTTCCAAACAAGGACACTCATAATTTTTCTTTTGTCAGTATCTTACACGAACCTTCATCCTACCCACATAGTGTGAAGAAAACTCCCCAAAAACAAGAGGCCCCTGGAAGGCCAGAAGACCTTAAATGCTCAACCATGTACAAAACCCCAACATCAACAAATGCCCTGTAAGGAATACAAACTGACCACTAGTCAGGAAACCCACTTTAACCCTTTACTCAATGTAACGGCCAAACCGGGCAGCACTATTTACAAAAATCGCAAATTAATTTTCATTATTTTTTTCATTTTTTGTCTCAAAAACATAGGTTATGACTGACCCCTCTTTGGAAGGAGCTCATTTAGCGTGTTCCAAAGAGGGGTCATAACCTATGTTTTTGAGACAAAAAAAAAGAAAAAAATGAAATTAGTTATTCAAGAATTTTGTTTGCAAGTGTCGCTTCATGTTAGGTAAAGGGTTAAGAGATATCTTGTAATAAATAGAGGATCTCCTACAAGACTCCAGTTTATATCACAATTTACAAACCAAGTTTAGTAAATTAGATCTGGTCTGACCTTTAGGTGAGTTGATATATGACCTTTAGGTCAGTCCAGACCTAATTTACTGAACAAGTTTTATAAATTTCGATATAAACTGGGGACGTGTTGAAGATTTTATTTATTAGATGTTCCAAAAACCCACCAAAGATACTTACATGCATATAGGTTATTACCACCCTGTGGGTTTCTGAGATAGTGTATTTAAGTCAAGACCTCAACTTTGGGTAGATATCGATGACTCTGTTAGGATGAGTCGATATATGACTCAGAGGTGAGGTCGAGACTTCAAAATACCATCTCGGAAACACAGCTGCTGGTGGTAATAACCAATTTATTTTACAATATTCCTCCCTTTCTTGACTTGTTCGCATATATTTTGAAAATCATTCAGGGTTTTTGAACTGATTTTTTTATGATTGATGATCTTGACATGATGGTATTATGTTCTTGAGCTGTGCAGGATGTAATTCCCATTCATTGTTCCACTCATACTATAACCACCAAAGTTTATGGTAGTGTTTTGGCTGTGTGTTTCTTTTATTTTATTTTTCAGGTTTGAAACACGGTAGGCCTATACAGCAGAACCTGTCTTGAGAGACAACCCATTGGGCCACACAAAAGTGGTCTCTCAAGACAGGTGGTCTCTCATAACAGGTTTCAGGTTTTCTCAAGTCAGTGAATAACCAACCACAAAATTCAGAAATGGAGAAGAATGGATTTTTGTAATTACTTTGTAGTTGTTCTTTTTTTTTGAAGTTCTTGTAACAAGTTGAAATGGACTGTTATAAAAATTATAAAAATAAATTTGTGTTGAAAATCTTCATTGAAGATTTTCAACACAAATTTATTTTTATAATCCTATCTGTCACATTCACGTATGTATGAAATTGTTTATTCAGCAATAAATTTAATCTTTTCACAGAAGTCTTATACAAACATCTCAATCTTTTTAATGAGTTATGTAACTGAATAGCAATTGAAACCCAATTAAGAGCTTTTAATATTTTTAATTATGTTAGTTTAACCACAATGAATTTTCCAATTCCAGAAGAGGTAAAAAGTTTTTGTCATGGTTTCAGTCTTCAAAGGGGCGGTCTCTCAAGACAGGTCCATTAAGGCATAAAAATACAAGTTTGTACCAGGCCACAGTGGTCTCTCAAGACAGGTGGTCTCTCAAGACAGGTGGTCTCCCATAGCAGGTCCATTGTAGAGTAAAACCAATCGGTGCCTGGCAGATGTGGTCTCTCAAGACAGGTGGTCTCTCAAGACAGGTTTTACTGTAGATATCATGCTCTGCATTGAAAAATTGTTTAATTGAACCACTTGATATCTTCACTTTTTGATTTTAATCATGTAATGCCAGGCAACAATTGTCGCTGACAGTACATCTGTAACCCCCTTCTTCTGTTTACAGTCCTATTGAGATAGAAGTGTATTTTTGTGAATATTTAAATTCTGCAGATTTTGGTATAAAAAATTTTTCTCTAGGGTGAGTAGTTTCTTTTCAACGATAGATTATATGTGATGACGTGTGTTGAAAAAAACTTTTCTTGGTCATGCACTGTTTTGATAAACTTTTCCTTTTGTGAGAAGAGTATTGTTATTGATAACTCAGTGAGTGGATTTTCCCTTACAAACATGTACACTAGTCAACTTTCCATTACATGGTTAACATAGTTTTCAGTTGATAGACCACCAGATTTTTAGTTAATGGACCATCATATTTTCAGTTAATGGACCACCGTGGGTTTTTTTTCTTGCAAAAAACATCAAAAACATGAAATCATTCCCACAGAATTTTTAATAACAATACACTAAAGTGAATCAACTATTGCAATTTAAACTACTTAATAATTTTACCATTGATTTCTTTTTACTCTTTCCAGCACACCTGACACTGAAAAGTTCAAGAACACTGTAAAATATCATCAAAATTGATCTAGTCTAATTTATTTCACTGAGTTGGTGATTTATTTATTATTTAATTACTGTTATCAAAATGGTAGCCTTGACATGAGTAATCAGTTTTCTATGAGCGCAGGTAAAAAAAAAAATTCTCTTTCTGAATTGAATGATCGCGTGACTAATGTGCAGTTGCTACCCTCCCTGCAGATTTTTATTATACGCTAAACAATAGATTATCGAAGAAATTGCAGAAAGATAGAAATCGTATCACCCACTGTGAAGATATAGAAATTTTAACTTTTACGGTATCAATCAAAATGGCGTCTTTCAAAGTAAAAAATATGAGCCAAATTATCACTGGAAATGATCAATTTGTTCTAGAAATGTATAATGAAAAGAAAATCTAGTGTTTTTGAGTGGATACCGATCATTTCGAGCAATAATTCAACACATATTCACCTTGAATTGATGCATGAAACCCACTAGTCCAAACATGGCCTGAAAATCTGTAAAATAAGTTTTTGGTTTGGTACGTCCTTTCAAAGGACGTATGAAATCAAAAACTTATATTATGGACTTTCAGGCCATGTTTGGACTAGAAACCTGCAAACTGAATCAGATCGCAAGACGTTATCTGTTCCATGTGTCGATCAAATCACTTCTGCATATCAATGATACAATGTGCTGTTTACTTTCATGCATCAATTCATGGTTGCAATGAATGGAATTATCAGTTTCTTATAAAAAGCATATAATAAAAAGAAAATCTAGTGTTTTTGAGTGGATAGCAAAAATTATCTCACTTGTGACCGAGACAAATGGTTATTTTCGCTCGTGCAAGCGCTCGCGAAAAATAAACATTTGTGTCGGTCACTCAAGCGATAATTTTCATTATACACTCAAAAACACTAGATATCCTCTACGTATTCTCTCTTAATGTTTCAACTTGTATTGTGGGGAAATACATTCTTGTTGTAAGATAAATTAAAGTAGTCCCTGCACTATTTCTGTTAATGCATGGTGATGTACCGTATTTACTCTATGTATTGGGACAGCTAAAAATAATTATTTTCACAGGTGTCCCAGTTCTTAGAAAATGGGGAGAGAACACAGCCTGGTCTTGATTTGATGCTGAATAAAGTTGTGTGTGATTCGTTTTCCATCACTATATATAAAAATCGCCGTCCAATTTTTTTTTTATATTTTCATTTTTTGCTCCAAATCATAGCTTATGATCCCTCACTGGAAGGAGCTCCTCCAAATCATAGCTTATGATCCCTCATTGGAACGGGTGCAATGTGCTCGTTCGAATGAGGGATCATAAGCTATGTTTTGGAAGCAAAAAATGAAAATTTTTAGTTACTCAAGAATTTTTTTTATGAGTGTTGTCTGCTACTAGTGACAGGCCAACTGGAAACAAATCTGAATGTCCCAAACTTTGGAGCATAAAAAAAATATAGTTTCTGGAAAAAATGTGTGTCCCAAATCAGAGAGTGTCCCAATACATAGAGTAAATACGGTATTACCATTTTTAATGAATGGGTTTAATAACTGGAAGAAGGGTCAGATCATATATAGTACAAGGAGGGTGTATTATCACTAAATCACTGGCAGAGTGGAGATTCCACCCAAGCAATAATTGCAAATTTGTTGCAAAGCATAACAAGCACAAGCAAAGTTACAGCCAATGGACCTTCGGCTTATACAGAATTTGAAAGTGATACTTTGGGTGATAACTCCACTCCCTGGATGATTTAGTTACAATCAGCCCTTCATATACTGTAATAAAACCAAATAATCGACAGCCAAAATTATTGGAAATAACAAAACTATGCATGTCTACTTTGAGGCCAAGACATGATAAAATGATATAGTCAAATTTAAAAGAAAGTGTCAATGACACTGTAGCTTAACTTGACTGTGTGTAGTGTTTGATGAAAAGGATAATGTTCACTGTTTATGAAAGGATTAAGAAATAAGACAAGAATTGTGATAATTGAGAATATGTTAAGTTCTGTACCCTATATGCTATGTTTTCAACAAGAATAATTTGAGGTGTAGAAGAATTGAAGTCACGTGCAGGTCAGGTAGTCATGGTTGACCAATCATGACCAAAATACGATAGTCTCCTCTAGATATCATACCAAGGTATCCTACCAAGTTACAATAAAATCCCTTTATAAAATCAACCTGCAGACAGTACTAAAGGAATCTAGGTCACGTGACCAAGCGGCGGTAACGGTTGACCAATCATGACCAAAATTGTCTCATCAAGTTATCCTTCCAGGTTACAATAAAATCACTTCATAAATATGAAGTGTAGACTGTGTTAAACAAATGTAGGTCACTGCCTGTGCGGCCATTACAGTTGACTGATAATGGCCAAAATAGGATGTTCTCATCTAGACATTATACCAAGTCATCCTAGTTGGTATAATGTCAATGAAATCCCTTCATAAATGCAACCTGTAGACTGTGCCAAAGGAAATTAGGTAACGTGCCCCTGTGGCCATCTCAGTTGACTGAACCCAACCAAAATAGGACATTTTCATCAAGACATTATACGGAATCATCCTACCAAGTTACAATGAAATTCCTTCATAAATATGACCTGTAGACTGTTCTAAAGCATTTCAGGTTATGAGACAGAACAGCCATCTCTGTTGAAATCACAACCAAAATAGGACATTCTTATCTAGACATAACCTTGAACCTGTATATGAAATTTGTGATGATTGGTCAAGAACTATGAGGTGTAACCTGTGCTAAAAAAAAAATGTAAAGAGACTCACACAGACTTATGCACGCATGATGGCAATAGCTCATCTTGACGTTGTCAAGTTAAGTTATAAATGAAACTTGGGAATGTTGACAAGAGAGATAATATATGACAACAATTGAAGTATTTGAACCAGTGGCTGGTGAGATAAAGATTTTTTTCAGTATTTCCCCCACATCCATCAATGTTAAAATAGAGATCCCATAAGATACCTCACTATCAACCCTGCCTTAATGTTAAAAATCTTAGGGACTCCAAGACACTCCTAAATATGTCACAAGAGCATGTTCTTAACAAATTGATAAATCTTCTCTACAAAAGGTGATATATTCCACACTGACACATGAAAGCATTTGGTCTAGTTGGTTAGACTGTTCAATGTTTTTCCCATATATACTCTCCCCAAAAAAGAAAGTGTGCATGCTAAAAAATAACACTAAAAAAAGATATATATCATTTTCATTCATGGAAATTTTATTCAATCACAGATGAATCAATTTGTGATCAACACGAGAAATTTCATTATGTTGCAATGAATACTCTTGGTGCCATGGAGAGTCAAAGACACTAAGGGTCAAACACAAAAGTCACACACTCAATATCTGGTATGACCACCGTCTGCATCGACTACTGCTGTGCATCTATGCCTCATGGAAGCGAACAAGTTAGCATGGAAGTGTTGTGGGATATTGTTCCATATGCTGATAAGCTGTCTTTGGAGTTCCACAAGCATTGACGGTGCATGGGGAAGCGGGCGTAGCTGACAGTTCATTTCATCCCATACATGCTCAATGGGTGAGATATCGGGTGAATTTGCAGGCCAGGGAAGAACATCCACTTGTTGTTGCTGAAGATACTGTTGAACAACACGAGCAGCGTGGGGTAGGGCATTGTCCTGCTGTGGAATGACGCCGGGGCCGTGACGTTGCAGAAATGGGACAACAACAGGTGTAAGCACTTCATCACGATATCTGGCTGCATTGAGATTGCCATCAATAATGACCAGCTCAGTTCTGTTATGGGCAGTGATGCCACCCCACACCATGAGAGACCCTCCCCCGTAACGGTTTCGCTCCACGACACATGGATCTGCGTAGCGATCGTTTCGACGTCTGTACACTCTCTGGCGGCCATCTGATGATGAAAGATGGAAACGACATTCATCTGTGAATAAAACACGTCGCCACCAGTGTAAGGGATGCCTGAGATGTTGTCTACACCACTGCAGTCGAGCATGACGATGATGTAACGTCAAAATCGGACGAATTGCAGGTCTTCGAGGACGTAAGCCGTATTCTCTCAGCCGGTTGATTACTGTTTGAGGATGTATCCGTCTCAGGTTAGGGATGTTCCTGGCTGTTGTCATTGCCGTTTGTTGCCGGTTCCGGAGATGGACGACACGGATATACCGATCTTGTGCAGGGGTGGTAACTCGGGGTCTCCCGGAGTGGGGTCGGTCTCCAACATCATCATGTTGTGCATGTCGATGGACTAGCCTGTCTACAGTGTTATGGTGACAGTTCAAATGCTGGGCAACGTCTCTGTGTGTTCTGCCAGCTCTAATCATACCCAGGGCAAGGAGACATTGATTCACTGTCAATCTTGGCATGCTAATGTGGAGTCGTTTTAACAGCAGCACAAGTTTGAATGTGAACGATAGGAAGGCCTTACTTTAGTGTTTAAATACCCAAGGATTCACACTGTTGCATGAATTGTCAGACTCTCCACGTGCAAAACATGCCTTTTCACAAACGTGCAGCACGTCATTTAACGTTAATGCAATTTTAACAGGGAAAGCTGTTTTTGTGTTCAATATAACTTATTCATGAACAGGTTAACACTCTTTACACCTACGAAATTATTTTTTTGGAGTTTGATCAATTTCTGAAATGCACACTTTCTTTTTTGGGCGAGTATATTTTCACCCTGTAAGCTGTATGAATTTTGTCACCATTGATTTCTTGAGTTGAATTTAGATTTTTTTTTTCATCAAATCTAGTCATGGCTGCTTCACAGCAGCCATGGTGAGATTTTATGAAAAATATCTTGAAAATACTCAGCACTTATGACTTAAATATGCTCCAGGGAGTTGTTTAAACAAATCTGTAAATCATCCTTACAATGATGTCCTATCAAAAAGAGGTAGTTGGAGATGTCGTTTAGGAAAGGAAATTTTTTTAAATGTTTTCTTGGGTATCCATGACACACTTCAATATTACCCTAAGGCCTAAAAAAGTTAAAAATCTGTTTCTCAGGCCATCCTGCATTGTCCTTTTGGCTGCCTCTTTGCTTTCTTTTTATAACCAATGCAAACTTGAAAAAAATAAAAATTAAATGGTTGTGTCTGATATTTTGCCATAGTTAATAAAAAGTGATAAATTTGTCCCTCAAGTGCAACAAGGCATTGCATTCAAGGAACAAAATACACCACCACCCTTGCTATTTTGTAGATCATGAGGCCTAAAACATAAAACAAACCAAGAACATGAACTTTTGATAGCAAAGAAATAATTACAAAAATAAAAAAATAAAATAAAAAATGCCCACCCACATTCAATTTTACAAAAAATGTCTTAAGAAACAGAAGATCTACTTTGTGGGGCCTTACTAAGGTGTTATCTGCTGAACATGAAAGAAAGCTTTAGGACCAGTGGATTGTGAGAAGAGGATTGTATTGTTTTCTCAATTATCCACAGTGTTAACCTATGATCCCAGGGGCATTGCGAAGATGACTGAATGGAGCATGGGTGTAAGCCTGATTTGTCGCCATTGTGATGACTCACATCCCACCAGATCTAATATTTCAACCATATCACCATGGCATTCCTTCATTGAAAGCATGCCTTGATGATGTAGTTGAAATATTAGTCGATTGGGATAAGTGTTAAAAAACTCGAGATTTCTTACATGCAGCAGTTGTGACACATCATCTTATTTAATTAACACATACTGTACTGTACTTAGGGCTGCACGGTATATTGATGAACCAATCCATACTGGCATTCAAACTAGTACCAATTGATTACTGGTGTATTATTTACCCATGGGGGTGCGGTGGCATTGCTGTAACCGGTTCTCATCAGATCACCGAAGTTAAGCAACATCGAGCCTGGTTAATCCTCGGATGGGTGACCGTCTTAGTGATCGATTCTGACTCCCGTGTTGTGTCCTTGGGCAAGGCACTTAACCCCGATTGTCCACATGGGGGCACAATGATGTTGTGTACTAAGGCGTACTGCACATCGATGGTGCGCATGTCTTCAACCAATCTAACCCTGCCTGTGCTGCAGTGCAGAGTTACAATGTTGGGGAGCTGGCAGCTGCTTGTCGTTGCTTGGTGGTGGTTCTTTCCGGGTACTCCGGCTTCCTCCACCCGTAAAACTGTCATGGTCATGAGTAGCCATTGTGCATAAGTATGTGGCCTTAAACACCAATAAATAAATAATAAATAAATATTATTTACCCATAATTTAATTTTCAGGATGTCTTGAGTTTTTTAACTATAGTCTTGAACAAATAATAATATCCCTCTACCTAACAAATTTGCCTGGGTGATACACATATTGTGCAGTTGAACAAGTATTATTTTTCAAAATATTTCAACAAAACAATATCATGTGACCCATCATTAGAATGAGCTTGATGAGCTCATTCCAATGAGGTGTCACATGATATAGTTTTGAAGAAATTTATTGAAAAAATCGATAAACTAATATTTAAAAAAAATAAATTTTAATATCGTCTGCGTTGGGTAAAGGGTTATTTGAACTGCATCATCAAGGCATGCTGGTTTGTTCCAACTGTGATGGCTCAAGTCCCGATTATGGCAAGTATGTTCAAATATCTGAACAGTCTTTCGATATACTGCAGTATTTTTTTGAACACCGATATTCAGTTTTGAATACTGTGCAGCCCTACTGGTCTCCAAATTGGTAATGCTGAGCCCCAAGAGCCCAAATCAGATATCTCCTTTGTATGCCCGATTGTAAGTGTGATATAAGTCCAAGTATCAAATCTAGCCTCAAAAGAAAGAGCTGGAGCAAATCACTAGCAGGATTACTAGCAAGAGCAAATCACTGTATATAACTCAAATCCAGATGAAAATTAGTGATGAGCCGATAAGATATTATGAACATACTTGAAAATCACCATTCAAATAATGTTATATTACAAATATGATATATTTGGGCATCCATAAGTATGCCCCGTTGGGTTTTATTTGACTAAACCTGTGAATAATCTTCACAAATATGTTATATGTGGAAAATTAAAGCTTTTGGGACTGTTTGGGAGAAGAAGATTACTGAATATTCTCCTCATTAATTACAGTGTTGAAATATGAGACCCCCCCATAACATCCTTAAATTTGCCCCAAGAGGTTGATTTGAACAAATTTGGAAATCAGTCTTAAAAAATGGTGTCATGTACCACATTTTGAGGCATTTGGAAGAGTGATTTGGGGAAAGAAGATTTTAAATAATGTTTTTGCCATAAACCACAGTGCGAAAATCTGGGTGGCCCCATAACACCCCTAAACTTGATCGCAGAAGCTTGATTTGAATAAACCTGTGAATAATCCATACAAATGTGTTGCATGTCAAATATTAAAGCTTTTTGGAGAGTGGTTTAAGAGGAAAACAATACTGAATATTTACCCCATAATCCACAGTGTTGAACTCCAAAACTACAAAGCACCTTTTTATTATACGCCAAACAACCGATTTTCAAAAAAATTGCAGAAACATAGAAATCGTATCCCCCACTGTGAAGATATAGAAATTTTCACTTTCATGGTATCAATCATCAAAATGACGGCATTCAAAGCATCACTTCAAGGTGAATACGAGCCAAATTATCACTGGAAATGATCAATTTGTTGTAAAAATGTATAATGAAAAGAAAATCTAGTGTTTTTGAGTGGAAACCGATCATTTCTAGCAATAATTCAACACATACTCACATTGAATTGATGCATGAAACCTGCCAGCTGAATCAGATCGCAAGACGCTACCTATTCCGAGTATCGATCAAATCACTTCTGCGTATCAATGCACATCAGCTGTTTACTTTCATGCATCAATTCAAAGTTGAAACAGGTGGAATTCTCGATAAGAATGATCAGATTCTTACACAAAGAATATAATAACAAGCAAATTCAGTGAATTCATGTCTCCGGCTGGGCAGCAGTTTCAAGGGGAATTAATGCATCCAGTGGAATATAGTTGAGTTGCAAGTTATTTAGAAGAGACAGAACAGACAGTGCTTCAGACAGTGGTTATCAGATTTATTTTCACAGAGGTCACTGTCAAAGCAAGTAAAGTAATGTGGAGTATAACTGTGAGAATCACTAAAAATTAAGACTGTTTGATAATACATATTGCATTAAACTGATGTGAAAAGTGTTAACCAACCTATAAAGCTTGTGATTGGAAGTTAATAAAACCTTGGAAGTGATGTCCAGATAATATGGTGGTCTGTATATGTAACTGGGAGAGTCTGACTTTGTAGAGTTGCAAAAGAAGTAATGATGAAGACATATTCTGGTCTCACAATGATAACAAAGATACACAAGAAGTTTCATGAAGATCGGTTCATAAATACGGCTTTTAGTCTGAGGTGCGTTGCTGCATGGGCAGATGGACAGGCAGATGGACAGATTTTAGGTACAAAATTTCCCACATTCGAACTTGACCTAGGTATTGATAAAAGTAATCCATATATGAAATTTCAATGAAATTGGTTGACTCTAAGGAAAGTTAGAGTCTGGAAACCATCAGCCAATCAAATTTAAGCAACCTAATTAAATATTGCGGAAAATGCCCATGTTCGAACTTGGACCCACAATTGATGAAAGTGATCTACTACCCAAATTTCATTGAAATCAACTGACTGTAAGGAAAGTTAGAGTCTGGAAATGAAAAACACGGAAGGTGTGCACTTACCGTGTATTAGTTGTAGCACTGAAAAATCAAGGTTTCCCTAATTTGCACAATTTTTGCACAAGAACAAAACCTGTATTATACATGATGTATTGCTTGTTACTAAACATTCATACAAAAATTTATTCAAATCCGAACTTTCATATAGAAGTTCTGTACAAAAAATTGATTACACCCAATTTCGGAACAAAATGGCTGCTGGTGGCCATCTTGAATTTTGGACCAAACCCAAAAGCACATATTCAGGTCTCACAATGATAACAAAGATACCCAAGAAGTTTCGTGAAGATCGGTTCATAAATATGTCTTTTAGTCCGAGGTGCGTTGACGCACGGGGCAGACAGACAGGCAGACAGACAGTTTTTCAGTACAAAATTTCCCACATTCGAACTTGACCTACGTATTGATAAAAGTAATCCATATATGAAATTTCATTGAAATCGGTTGATTTTAAGGAAAGTTACAGTCTAGAAACTGTCAGCCAATCAAATTTCAGCAAACTAATTAAATATGCACAGAAAATGCCCATATTCGAACTTGGACCCACAATTGATGAATGGGATCTACTACCCACATTTCATCAAAATCCGGTCACTGTATGGAAAGTTAGAGTCTGGAAAAGAAAAACATGGAAGGACGGAAGGACACCTTAAATTTAACATCTCCCGTTTTTTTCACAAAGCAGGAGACAAAAAGAAAATCTAATGTTTTTAGTGGATACTGAAAATTATTTCACTCATGATCGGGACAAACATTTGTCTCAGTCGCTCATGAGATAATTTTCGGTATCCACTCAAAAACACTAGATATCCTCTATTTATTCATTTATATATTGATTTATTTAGTGGTGATTAAGGTCACTTTCAGCATCCATGGCTATATCATAAACACAAGATAGATATGAAATTAAGTTAAGTCAATGCTTTATACCTGTGATGCAGCCAGTTAGAGGGTTTATACTCCAGGCATTGGTTACCTATGTTACTGGTAAGGCAAGACTTGTTAACCAAAGTAAATAAGCACTGTCCTGCTTCCCATGGGAGAAACACCTGTAAATATGTTCCCCTTGGTGTTGGTTTGTATGACAATGATGTCATACAATACACATGGAAGTATTTTGAGCAGTCGTTTGGGAGAATATTTTTAACTGATAGGGTGCTAGAAGCCACTATCAGGGCACTACTGAACAGTGCTGAAAGCCACTTTAGTGGATTTACAAGTCAGTATTAGCTTGTTGTTTGCACAGTAGTAGACAAAATGTTTATATAAAACTGTATTGTTACAATTTATTGGAGAGTACAAATAGGCTCTCTCCAGTAAATTGTAACAAAACAATTGTTGACGAACAAAATCTTGCTAAACTAAGGTTCACCTTGCAGACAGTATTGTATCTTTGAAAAACAAATACTCATGTTACAAATCATCTTTGAAAAATATACTACTCAAAGTTTGCTAAGCACCAAATATTTGACACATCATTGTGAAATTTGCTGCTGACATATTTGCGATATTTTTAGTGGATATGATTGAGGAATGCATTGAGATGGTCCCCATTGTTTACATTAGCTCACTTGACAGGCAGACTTTTTGTGACAGTCATGGAAAGCATGTACCCCTTGATTTTCATGATGTTTTCGTGTACTGTCTACATGTATATGACATGTATAAGGTATTCAATCTTCATTTCAACACAAACCCTTGTGATTTAATGATTGAATATGGCAAATGCAAATGTAAGAAGACATTTGTCTGAAGCAGAAATGTGGTGGGCTAAAGGGATGGTGGAGCAAGGGTCTATCCATGGTGATCACCAAAGCCTGGGCAAGATTTCAGCAGTATGGCACACCAGTAAGACGGCATGGTGGTGGCAGAGACAGGGCAACATCTGCCACTGAAGACCATTTTTTGATTGTTCAGGCCCATAGGAACCACTCAGCCACAGCAACCCAGCTTCGCAGTGACCTTCAAAATGCATCCGGGGTAAATGTTTTGACGCAGAATATCCGGGCAAGGTTGCACAATGGTGGTCTCCGATTGAGAAGACCATGTATTCGCATTCCACTGTCCCAGAAACACCGACAGGCACGATGTGAATGGGTCATGGACCACGTTGGATGGACCAGAGAAGACTGGCGACCTGTCCTTTTTACAGATGAGTCAAGGTACTGCCTAGACCAAACAAATAGGCGTTCTAGGGTATGGAGAAGACCAGGAGAGTGATTCCATGCAGCCAACATTGCTGAGCATGACCACATTGGTGGAAGGTCAATCATGGTCTGGGGCGGCATCAGCAGGGATGGACGTACAGAGCTCTGTGTCCTTGAACGTGGTACATTGACTACACAGCGGTACATTGATGAGATCCTGGATGTCCACATCAGATTGTATGCAGGTGCAGTGGGTGATAGATTCTTTCTGATGGATGATAATGCCCATCCTCATGTTGCCCATGCTGTAGGGGGAGTACCGATAGAAGGAGGGGATTGAACGTATGGACTAGCCAGCAAGATCCCCTGACCGCAATCCAATTGAACATGTCTGGAATTGCAATTTCAACCCATCTAGTCCAGCCAAGAAGAGCCAAACTTAGCAAACTTTGAGTAGTATAATTTAGCACTATGCCAGTTAAAAAATTATGTTCTTAAACCACATTGTTAAAATTGAATATAGGGTCTTAATTTCAACAAACCTACGATTAGGGACCTGTGAATATTCATACACTCTCAAATCGAAAATTGAATTGGATAGCGACTGTAATTTGCATATCTAATCAAGTATTGAATCAAATATTTGAACACTTTCCTCAATAGTACAGTTGAACCCTGTTAATTTTAAATAGCCACTCTGTAAATGAAAATTATTCAATTAACAGAAGTATTCAATCAACAAGGATTGTGTCACTTTCCTGTATTCTAGAAATAAACTTAGCATTTATTTTATTATATCTTGTTTGATAGAGCTCCATGAGCTCTGTCAAACAAGATATAATAGATTAAATAACTGCATTGAATGTACTGAGGCCAAATAGGTCTGTAAACAAAGGAAAACTGGGGCGAGTCAGGGTAATTTCTCGACAGGTTACAATATTTTTTATTCAATTAACAGGAATTTACAGTATAACCTATATTCAATTAAGAACTGAAATTTGTACTGGAGGTATGGTAAATGGTTTTGTGTTGGGAAATTATATTCAAGTAACAGGGTTATTCAGTTATTCAGTTAAGAGATATTCAATTAAGTGAGCTCCACTGTATTCCTATCGCCACATCAGTAGAAATTTAAAACCTAAAGGCAACAAACTTATGACCGGGTGGCATAGAATTACATCAGGGGAATTTCCAATTATTTTTAGATTCTCACGTGGAATCAGAAGCAGACACTTATAAGGTTTGTTTTTATAATTACATACTGGTTATGATGTGGTTGTGGGAGATTTCTGTAACACAGCGTCTGGGTTTTTGTTATTTTTTCTCCCCCCACTGCATGTGTAACATATGTGTGTCCCGGGTGAGATAGTAGGGAGAGACAGATGTATCCCACCCCACCCACGTGACGTTATAGATTTATAATGTTATTATGATGTTATGCATATCGTATCAGTTTCTTGCTACCAACTAATTCATATTGACGTCATCGGAATGCAGTGTGATCAAAGTTCAATGCTCTAAAACTCTTCAATCCTCAAGCTGCCACTGTTCCTAATTGATTTCGTGGTATACACCTTTGGTATATACATAACTTGTGCATGCTCTTTCCGATGGTGTCATCAGTTTCTCAAAACAACGAATATAAAATGAGTTGATTAAATCAGCATTTGACTCTCGATTGCCTCTGGCTAACATAACTGCTGCATGGTGGGGGAGAAAAATCATCCACGATGAGTCTGAAGGTGGGAATGGAGAAATCTCACCCTCGAGGCAAGATATTTGAACCAGACCCTCAGCAAGCCTCGGGTCTGGTTCAAATATCTTACCCCTCGTGTGAGATTTCCCCATCCCACCTCCAGACTCATCGGAGATCATAATAATCTTGGAAGTGGACCATGGTGATGATTACTAATTACTCCTTGCATGTGTTATGAAGCAGCCTTCCATCCCTCAGGGATAGCATTTGCTCATCTTATATATCGCGTGAGGATAACTATTACACTCAAATTGATGTGTGACTGCAACACACGACATTCTGAATTTCAGAAAACATTTTCCTTGGCTTTGCAATAAACTGAAATATATCTGACACAAGGTGACCCTAGCTGTGTTGAAAGTGTTGTTAAGCCCCAATAAATAAATAATTGAAATATCAAGAAGGAGAACGAGAAATTTGATCTAGCAGGCTGCAGCAGTATTAACCCTTTACCCAATGCAGATGATATCAGAATTTAATATTTAGTCTGTGTGAAACCCACAGACTATTGTTAGTCTGTGTGAACACACAGACTATTGTTTTTGTACGGTTTCTTTTTCTTTCTTCTTCTTCTTCTTCTTCTTCTTCTTCTTCTTCTTCTTCTTATTCTCCTGTCTTCTGTCTTCTATGCACTTCCTTGTCCTCACGATAACTCGAAAACGAATTGTCCTATCTTGCTGATTTTTGGCATACTGGTAGACATTCACAACTTCTCGACCACCTATGTTTTTCAGGTTGCTAGGGCCATTGAGTATGGCCCAGTATGCCACAGGGTTTTTACAGCCTCCAATTTCCTGATACAGTAAATTCTCCCCAAGCAATACAATATTATGTTCATATTGGAGACTATGTAAACACACACCAGTGGCGTAAGCTGTCAAAATGAAATCTGACCTTGTCATCATAATGGGATGTTAGTTCCTGAAACTAAGTTGAGAGAAACCTTTTGCCTTGCAAGGAAATAAATTGTAAACTAGAGAAACAGAATTTACTGCCATCAGTAAATTCAAGTCTGTGTGAAAAGGGTTAAAGTATCAGGAATAAACTATAACGAAAGAGAATTCATGGAGGCTTA
The DNA here is from genome assembly GCA_031216915.1 of Pictodentalium vernedei. Taxonomy (NCBI): domain Eukaryota; kingdom Metazoa; phylum Mollusca; class Scaphopoda; order Dentaliida; family Dentaliidae; genus Pictodentalium; species Pictodentalium vernedei. Next base: position 155,581,389 of record CM062297.1, read on the forward strand.
TTTTTTCGGGAGTAAAATATTTTTGAACAAATCAGAAATGGGTTTTCGATAGCAGTATTTACAGATATTCATACAGGAATCAGAACATTTTTATAAGAAACCAGAAATGGCATATATGTGACCAGCATTCAAAGGGTTTGATACACGAATCAGAAATGGACATTTTTGGCTCTGCCCACTAATTTGAGTGATGAAATACATTCATAAACTTTAGAAATGCATTAATGTGTAATAAAATGCATTTCTCAGTCTTTCTGAATAATGCCCTCATATTAAGATCTTCAGAGGGTTAAAATACTCCCTTTAAATACTCTATTTTAATCCTTTAAATGGGGGTGCAGGCTGCAAGGCGTGAGGTCCGCACTCTGTCCTTGGGCAAGACACTTCACCCCATAGCCCAAGTTGGTGCATGGTGGCGTTGTGTACTAAAGCGTACTGCACATTGATGGTGCACCCGTCTTCAACCAATGCTAACCCTGCTTGTGTGGAGTTAGTATGTGGGGGATCTGACAGTTGCTCGTTGTTGCCTGGTGGTTTTTACCGGGTACTCCGATTTCCTCCACCTGAAAAACTGTCGTGGTCATGATTAGCCACTGTGCAGAAATATGTGACATTAAACACCAATGAATAAATAATCCTCTAAAAAATTAGCTCAATCCAATAAAGGGACATAAGCTACGTTTTTCAAGCAAAAATGAAAAGGTAATTAAAACTGAATAGACGTTTTTGTGAATAATGTTGACCATTTTTTGCCGTTATGTTGGCTAAAGGGTTAAGAATCCCTTACTTTGGAAGGCACACTGAAAGGGTGTCCCGTTCCACATAGAATTAAATGTTAAGAAAATAAAAAAATAAAGTGAAAAACATTTCTCAGCTGACAGTACCTGGTTTTGCACTCTGGAGGGATGAAACAGCACAAATCAGAGACATTCTCTTAATGGCACTTTGGCACCAAAAGGTTTCTGCACTCTCGGTGAGACCGAGCCAAGCGCAGTGAAAGACTATAGAACTCCTCTAACAAATGAGTTTTAAATAGTCATAGCACTAACACAGTTAACATGGAAAACCTATCTTATACAGTTCAATGCTTTTAACCCTCTCAAGACTTCAGTGTGGATTGCACATATTTTATTTCAGGCAGAATAAAGTTAACCTTTTCCATAAAACTGCACTGAATAATTGTTGAAACCTATCTTATTCAGTTCAATGATTTTAACCCTCTCAAGACTTCAATGTGGATTGCACATATTTTATTTCAGGCAGAATAAAGTTAACCCTTTCCATAAAACTACACTGAATAATTGTTGAAACCTATCACAAAACTGTCAGGGTGCCGGTAACAATGCAATACTGACATGGAATAGTCATGGAATATTTTATTTCAGGAAGAATAAAGTTAACCTTTTCCATAAAACTGCGCTGAATAATTGTTGAAACCTATCGATACTGACATGGCCGACTGTACTGTTAACTGTGTTAGTGCTATGGCTGTTTAAAACTCATTTTGTTAGAGTTCTATAGTCTTTCACTGCGCTCGGCTCGGTCTCACCGAGAGAAACCCTTTGTCTTGCAAGGAAATAAATTATAAATTATTCAGTTCAATGCTTTTAACCCTCTCAAAACTTCAATGTGGATTGCACATATTTTATTTCAGGCAGAATAAAGTTAACTCTTTCCATAAAACTGCACTGAATAATTGTAAAATTTGTTGAAACCTATCTTAATCAGTTCAATGCTTTTAACCCTCTCAAGACTTCAATGTGGATTGCACATATTTTATTTCAGGCAGAATAAAGTTAACCCTTTCCATAAAACTGCACTGAATAATTGTAAAATTTGTTGAAACCTATCTTATTCAGTTCAATGCTTTTAACCCTTTCAAGACTTCAATGTGGATTGCACATATTTTATTTTAGGCAGAATAAAGTTAACCCTTTCCATAAAACTGCACTGAATAATTGTTGAAACCTATCACAAAACTGTCAGGGTGCCGGTAACAATCCAATGCTGACATGGTCGACTGTACTGTTAACTGTGTTAGTGCTATGACTGTTTAAAACTCATTTGTTAGAGGAGTTCTATAGTCTTTCACTGCGCTCGGCTTGGTCTCACCGAGAGTGCAGAAACCTTTGGTGCCAAAGTGCCATTAACTCTTAACCTGCTGAGTATTTTTCTAGATATTTTTCATCAAATCTAGTCATGGCTGCTTGAAAGCAGCCATGACTAGATTTGATGAAAAATTAATATAAATGTAACACAATAAATCGTTAGTGAAAAAATTCATTCAATTTACACAGAGCAAATACGATTAATTGTGCCCAACTTATACTTATTTCAGTGACAAGAGAAACCCTATGCTGGGCAGGAATATCCGCCTGCAGCATGCAAAGAGTTAAGGTCTCTGATTTGTGCCGTTCCATCCTTCCGGAGTGCAAAAGCAGGTACTCTCAGCTGAGAAACTTAATGTTTTTTGCTTTATTTTCTTAACATTTAATTCTATGTGGAATGGGACACCCTTTCAGTGTGCCTTCCAAAGTAAGGGATTCTTAACCCTTTAGCCAACATAATGGCGAAAACTGGTCAACATTATTCACAGAAACGTCTATTCAGTTTTAATAACCTTTTCATTTATGCTTGAAAAATATAGCTTATGACCCTTTATTGGATTGAGCTAATTTTTTAAAGTATTATTTATTTATTGGTGTTTAATGTCACATATTTCTGCACAGTGGCTAATCATGACCACGACAGTTTTTCAGGTGGAGAAAGTTGGAGTACCTGGGAAGAACCACGGGCAACAACGAGCAACTGTCAGATCCCCCACATACTAAATCCACACAAGCAGGGTTAGCATTGGTTGAAAACGGGTGCACCATCGATGTGCAGTACGATTTAGTACACAGCACCACCGTGCACCCACGTGGGCAATGGGGTGAAGTGTCTTGCCCAAGGACAGAGTGAGGACCTCACGCCTTGCAACCTGCACCTCTGCCAACTGAGCCACTGTGCCCCCATTTAAAGGATTAAAATGGAGTATTTAAAGGGAATATTCTAACCCTCTGAGGATCTTAATATGGGGGCATTATTCAGAAAGACTGAGAAATGCATTTTATTACACCTTAATGCATTTCTAAAGTATATGAACGTATTTCATCACTCAAATTAGTGGGCAGAGCCAAAAATGTCCATTTCTGATTCGTGTATCAAACCCTTTGAATGCTGGTCACATATATGCCATTTCTGGTTTCTTATAAAAATGTTCTGATTCCTGTATGAATATCTGTAAATACTGCTAACAAAAACCCTTTCTGGTTCGTTCAAAAATATTTTACTCCTGAAAAATAAGCCTCCATGAATTCTCTTTCTTTATAGTTTATTCCTGATACTTTAACCCCTTTCACACAGACTTGAATTTACTGGTGGCAGTAAATTCTGTTTCTCTAGTTTTTGTATGGTTTCTTTTTCTTTTTTTTAGTCTGTGTGAAACACACAGACTATTGTTTTTGCATGGTTTCTTTTTCTTTTTTTTTTCTTTTTAGTCTGAGTGAAACACACAGACTATTGTTTTTGTACGGTTTCTTTTTCTTTTTTTTTCGTTTTAGTCTGTGTGAAGCACACAGACTATTGTTTTTGTATGGTTTCTTTTTCTCTCAGGCGTGGTATGACGTATGGACCTGGGACCAACACCAAATGAGTCAACACTCGATAGAGATTCAAAATATGGGTCAAGGTCACAGAGGTTACCTAGGGGTCATTAAGTGCATTTTTCATAATTGCTGGAAATCACATTTTTTGACCGCCTAAAGCCTTCCTGACGTCCTTACATGCATTTTGACGTAAAAAGTGGCGAGGCTAAAATTTTTGAAAGTGGGTCATGCTCATATCTCAAGCATGGTATGATGAATAGACCTGGGACTAACACCAAATGAGTCGACACTTGATGGAGATTCAAAATATGAGTCAAGGTCACCTAGGGGTCATTGAGTGCATTTTTCATAGTTGCTGGAAATTACATTTTTTGACCTCCAAATGCTTCCCCAAAATTCAGACATGCATTTTTTCATGAAAAAAGTTGGCGTGGCCAAAAATTTTGAAAATGGGTCATGCTCATATCACAAGCATGGTGTGATGCATGGACCTGGAGCCAACACTAAATAAGTCAACACTTGATGGAGGTTCAAAAATATGGGTCAAGGTCACGGAGGTCACCTGGGGCTATTGAGTGTATTTTTTTAAGAATTGCTGGAAATCACATTTTTTGACTCTCTAAAACATTCCTGAAGTCCATACATCCATTTTTACATAAAAAGTTGGTGTGGCCAAAATTTGTGAAAGTGGGTCATGCTCATATCTCAAGCATGGTATGACGTATGGACCTGGGACCAATACCAAATGAGTTGACACTCGATGGAGGTTCAAAATTTGGGCGAAGGTCGCACAGGAGTCACTGAGGGCTATTTCCAGAATTGCTGGAAATCATATTTTTGAACCTCCTAGTGCATTCCCTTGATCGGTCCCTTTGAATGCTGTACAGATATATACCTTATCTGGTTTCTTGGAAAAATTATCTGATTTCTGAATGAATATCTATAAATACTGTCATCGAAAACCAATTTCTGATTTCTTTAAAACTATTTTATCCCCAAAATAAGCCTCTAAAGTATTCCCATTACATTCATAGAGGGGCATGGTGGCTAAGCAGTCAGAGGTGCAGGCTGCAAGCCGAGAGGTTCTCAGTTCGAATCCTACCTGCGGCATCAGCCTTGTGTCTTTGGGCAAAAACACTTCACCCTCATTGCTCACATAAGGGCATGGTGACATTGTGTACTAAGACATACTGCATGTCGATGATGCACTTGTACCAACCCTGCTTGTGTGGAGTTAGCATGCTGGGGAAACAGACAGTTGCTTGTTGCTGCTTGGTGGTTCTCTGGGTTCTCACTTCTTCCTCCATCCGTAAAAACTGTCCGACCCGAGGCAGCCCTGGCTGTTGAAAAGTGTCATTAAACCCCAATAAATTAATAACATTCATAGAATGTCTTCTATGCACTGTTTGTCAACATGATAACCCAAATATAATCAATCCTCTCTCAATGTTTTTGGTATATTGATAGACTGCCTGCCATTTGTACTCGGTCATCAATGTGGGGCCTTGGGGCTCTAGGGGTTAAAAATATGTTCACAACATTTACTGGGAAATGAGTTAGCTGAAGCAGTAACCATTATCTAAAACAGAATATAATCTCATTTAAACAAAGGCAGAGAGAAAGCTTAGCTAGAATTCTTTGTTACATTAAACAGCATTGTATATTTATTTTGTATCATGTTGCAAATCTTCAGTCTCAATCACTGAAGAGAGAAAGAACCCTTCACTTTTCAAAACATTTTTTTAAAAAATCTATTTATTCTCAATCATAACTCAGGATTGGGATGGAGTGGTGTGTGACTTTCTCGAAACACCTATCACAATTGCAAAGTAATAAAATGGAATAGTTGAATGGTCAGACTTTAACCCTCTTAATACTTTGATGTGAGTAAAAAAATACTTTTAATATAACTCATGGCTACAGAATGTCTTTCACTTTCTTTTCTGTAACATTTAATTCTATATGGAATGGGAACCTTTTCAGTGTGCCTTCCAAACTAAGGGATTCTTAACTCTTTAGCCAACATAATGACGAAAACCGGTCAGTGTTATACACAGAAATGTCTATTCACTTTTAATTACTTTTTCATTTTTGCTTGAAAAACATAGCTTATGACTCTTCATTGGAATGAGCTCATTTTTTAAAGGATTATTTATTTATTGGTGTTTAATGTCACATATTTCTGCACAGTGGCGAACCATGACCACGACAGTTTACGGGTGGAGGAAGCCGGAGTACCCTGAGAGAACCACCAGGCAACAGCGAGCAACTATCAGATCCCCCACATACTAACTCCACACAAGCAGGGTTAGCATTGGTTGACGGCAGGTGCACCATCGATGTGCAGTACGCTTTAGTACACATCACCACCATGCACCCACGTGGGCAATGGGGTGAAGTGTCTTGCCCAAGGACAGAGTATGGACCTCTCGACTTGCAGCCTGCACCTCTGCCAACTGAGCCACTGCACCCCCATTTAACCCTTTACCCAGTGGATACGATAGCAAAATTTATTATTTCAAATATCATTTTTTTCAAATTTTCCAAACAATTTCAACAAAACCATATCATGGGACCCCTCGTTGGAACGAGCTTGTTCCAACGAGGAGTTACGGGATATGGTCTTGTTGAATTTTTTTGAAAAATAATATTTTTTCAACTTCACAGTTTGCATATTACGCGGCCGGATGTGACCAATTCGTTGGGTAAAGCGCTAAAGGATTAAAATGTAGTATTTAAAGGGAGTATTTTAACCCTCTGAAGATCTTAATATGGGGGCATGGTGGCGCTGTGTACTAAAGCGTACTGCACAGCAATGGTGCGCCTCTCTTCAAAAAATTTATTGAGAATAATGAAAACCCTTTCCATTCTCACAATGTTGTTCTGAACACACATGGACATAGATGGGACCTCGGTATTTTGACAATGCCAATAAGTCTTCAGATAGGCTCTTGGGGGTCTTTAAGGCCTTTCAACGTCTATATTCCAACATTACTGAACTTTTTTACTTGCAATATATTTTCCAGAGGTACCATGCATGCACTTCATCACTGTCTAGCTAATATGAACATTTGCTATCATCTACAAATATTGCAGATCTGGAGATGGTGGAGCCAATATTTATAAAGTAGTTTATGCTCATACTTTAGGCTTGGTATGACCTATAGAAAAGGTACCTACACCAAATGAGTTGAAACTTGCTGGAGGTTCACAATGTGGTCCACCTCTAGGCAGTCAAGAGAGGTCATTAAATGCATATTTTTTCGACCTATTAAGAATTGCATTTTATACCAATGAATGCAATTCTGAAGATTATACATGTATCTTGTCATTCAAATAAATGGCAGCGCCAGTAATGTCAATGTCTGATTCCTTGATCGAACCCTTATAAATGGTGTGCGCATATATGCCTTTTCAGGTTTCTTAGAAAAATTGTTCTGATTCCTGTATGAATATTTTCTCCCTGAAAGAATTTCACAAACAAAGCAGTTAGGGAGTAAGCTGTGACTGTCACATACAATAAAATGATCTATTTATTTAATCTCATTGTACAGAATTAATTCCCAAACCAAGCTAATATAAAAACAAACAACTTGATCATGAAGAATTCCAGTTGTACATGTAATTGTAAAACTACAGTGAATAATTGTTATTGAAACCTATCACAATACTGTCAGGATGCCTGTAAAAGATGCAATACTGACATAGTTGACTGTACTGTTAACTGTGTTAGTGCTATGACTGTTTAAAATTAATTTTTTAGAGAAGTTCTAGTTTTATGTATGCCTTGGTTAGGTCACTAGATGCTCTTTTAAGAGTAGGCCTTCAAATAGGCTCTTGGGGTTTTTAAGGTTTTTATGACAATATCTCTGATTTTGAGTCTGTGCACCCTTTGTCAGCACGATAACTCAAATACAGATCATCCTATCTCTATGTATTTTGGCATGCTGGTCAACAATAACCAGTTTGCACTCATCTATGTTTTTTTCACCTGTTTGATCTGAATGACAGATGACAGATCTAAAGTTGGTGGAGCCATTATTTCAAAGTGGGTAGCGCTCATTCTTCAATGTAGATGTAGACATGGGACTACACAGACTGAGTTAAAAATTGCTGGAGATTCAATATGTGGTCCACCTGAATGAGGTCATCAAGTGCATATTATTCAGAAAGACTGGGAAATGCATTTAAACCTTAATGCATTTCTAAAGTTTATGAATGTATTTCATCACTCAAATTAGTGGGCAGAGCCAAAATTGTCCATTTCTGATTCGTGTATCGAACCCTTAAAATGTTGGTCACATATATGCCTTTTCTGGTTTCTTATAAAAAATGTTCTGATTCCTGTATGAATATCTGTAAATACTGTTAACGAAAACCCATTTCTGATTTGTTAAAAAATATTTGACTCCAGAAAATAAGCCTCCATAAATTCTCTTTCTGTAGAGTTTATTCCTGATACTTTAACCCTTTTCACACAGACTGTAGGGGCATGGTGGCTCAGTTGGTAGAGATGCAGGCTGCAAGCCGAGAGGTCCTCGGTTCGAATCCCACCTGCGGCAACCACATTGTGTCCTTGGGCAAGACACTTCACCCCCATTGCCCAAGTGGGGACACTGTGACGCTGTGTACTAAGGTGTACTGCACGTTGATGGTGCGCCTGTCTTCAACCAATGCTAACCCTGCTTGTGTGGAGTTGGTATGTTGGGGAGCTGACAGTTGCTCGCCATTGCTCAGTGGTTTTCTCCGGGTACTCTGGCTTCTTCCACCCGTAAAACTGTAACTGTCATGGTTAGCCATTGTGCAGAAATATTTGACCTTAAACACCAATAAATAAATAAATAAATTCACACAGACTTGAATTTACTGGATGCAGTAAATTCTGTTTCTCTAGTTTAAATATCATTTTTAAAAAAATTCAAAAACTTTCAAGAAAACCATATCATGTGACCTGTCATTGGAAGGAGCTGATTCCAATGAGGGGTCATACGATATGGTTTCATTGAAACTTTTCGAAAGATAATATTTTTTCAATTGCTGAATTTGCTTATTACTCAGGTGGGTGTGTCCTTTGTGGTTGATGTCAACAACAATAACTGTTGTCTATTTCTGACATTTATCAATGCAGAGACGTGAAAAAAACATGGACGAAGACATTTGATAGATATTCGCATGAAATGTCGAATCAAATTCGAGTTGAATATGGCAGTCAAAATGAATACCTTTTCAAGTACCGTATATTCACAGGGCCCTACCTATAATTCATACTTACAAATATGCTGTATGTCAGATATGAAATATATTGGAACAGTGGTTTTGTATACATTGGCATGGCAGGGGTTCAAACCCACGCCGAGAGTGTTTCCTTCGGCACCAACCGCCTAGCGAAACTATACTGAACCACGCACACCACTCGGCCACCGACAGACCCCGGGGTCTGTTGGTGGCCGAGTGGTGTGCGAGGTTCCGTATAGTTTCGAACCCACGCCGAGAGTTTCCTTCGGCACCAACCACCTAGTGAAACTATACTGAACCACGCACACCACTCGGCCACCGACAGACCCCGGGGTCTGTCGGTGGCCGAGTGGTGTACGTGGTTCAGTATAGTTTTGCTAGGCGGTTGGTGCTGAAGGAAACACTCTCGGCGTGGGTTCGAACCCCCAGCCCTTGAAAATGGTAATTTTTTACAATGGCAGTTGACTGCTGTCGCAAAATTGATTTGCGACAGCAGTTACGACGGCATTTTAAATCAATCTTTATAGCTGTACAGGCCTGTCACCGTGAGTATGATGGCAATTGAGCACTGTCGCAAATCCATATGACGACAGCATTTTGCGACGGCATTGCTATTTGCCATCGCCAATTTCATGGGCTGAACCCCCGCCATGCCAATGTAAACAAAACCAGCGTCCTTTCTTAATTCTTTGGCATCCGAGAAATTTGAAAAAGACAAGTGTGTCACTGATTTCTTCTGAGGTGCTCTTCGTAGAATTAAGTACTTAAATGCAACTTTCTGATGAGTGGTTTTGTAGTTTTATTAATATTTTCCCATTACCCACAGTGTTAAAATCTGATGTCACGTAACACCCCCAAAATAAACTCCAAAGGGGTTGGTTCGAACAAACCTGATGATCATCATTACAATCATGTCATATATAAAATATGGCGGTATTTAGAGAAAAGGTTTGTGAGAAGAAGTTTTTTTGAATGTTTTCTTCATCCCATGCAATGTTAGAATCTGAGGGATGCATTGTACCAATCGCTATTGTAATACAACTGCTATTGTAATATATTTATTACAATATCAGTTGATGCAAACTTTTTGACCGACTGCTACTGTAATAAATTTATTACCATAGTGGTTGATGCAAACTTTTTCAAAGACTACTATTGTAATAAACTTAATTATTACAATAGCAGGTGATTCAAACTTTCACCTCAACTGCTATTGTAATAAACTTATCACAATAGTTGACTGTCAGTTGTAATAAGTTTTCCATCAATTTGAGAATAAGCTAACTAGGGATGTCTACAACAGACAAGCCAGTGTGTTCTTTTACACAAAACATGTGAAAACTTTTCAAGAACATTCACATAAACTTTGATAAACTTCATCAAGAATCTGAAAATTCCAAGCAATTCTGTTAAAAGATGGCAATACTAAGTACATGGTACATATCTGAGTAATAGTCATAGAATATGTGGTACAATTTCTATAACTTTACCTTCAAATATCCGCAAAGAATCAAAAGTGCAACCCAAGTTGTATTCAATCGAAGCTCTTGTCAATTTCAGTTGCAATTTTCGTGTCTTGTCATTTGCTCTGATTTCCCACCGCTGGCTCTCATACCTAAACATAAATCATTATCACTAAATGTAGAATGAATCTTTATTGACAAACTGTTAAGAAATTTGTTATTTTACTTACCTGAACAAAATATTATAAGTTTTTGAGATGAATTGGTGGTAACATGGTCTGAGGTTTGTGGCATGGAGCTCATGTTCAACCATATTTTAACAATATTTATTAAGTTAACTCTTTCAACACGAGAGGCTGCTTTTCTGGTCCAGGAACACGATACGTCATATTTCATTAAATAGGATGGCTACTTAGTGAACGTGTGTGGTAGAACAATTAATATTTTCAACGTGCAGCCCGAAGGCTGCACGTTGAAAATATTAATTCCTCTACCCCCAAATAATGGATATGGACTCTTCCAATTTCTGCCATTTAACTGGCATGGAAGATACCACCAGTGTTCAAAGGGTTAATATCTCAGAAAAATAAAGTTCTATTACTCAAAACACTAGGGCCTGCAAGTCTGTAAAAATGGATTTGATTTAAAACTGTCCCAATAAATAGATTTGAGTCATGATGATTCAAAACATTTTCAGATCATCAAAATGTTCTCAAAATCCTACCAAGCATCTCTTCTGGAAATCTTCTTCTATCATCCGGTTCCCTTTTCGTGAGATCTGATGCTGGAAGAAGAGTTCAAGGAGATTTTGTTTCCAAAACTACTGGAATATTTCTTTTGATTGGCTATGGCAAACAAATCATTTGCCACTGAGGTTCTACTCCACAGATTTCCAGGCATTTCCCAAAATGACACACAGAACGACATGTGTGTGTGAATGGGTTAATCAATATGGCCTGAGAGGATAAAACGAGAGGCCTGCTGCCTCTCGTTTTATCAGTCCACAATGGCACAAGTACCATATTGATTAACCCATTCACACTCATGTGTCATTCTGTGTTTATCACATGCCTTCACGTCCGTCTATAAAAACAATTATTAGAAGGTCACTCAGCAATTCAATTGACAACTATCAACAAAAAGAACACATTTTATTGCCAACAAAATTTGCGTACTCATACTCTTCTTTAGGGTATGGCACTAAGATAGGCTTAGCCTGTTCAACAAACCGGTTCCAAATGAATTAAATAAAAATATTGTTAAAAAAAATACTCTTCTTCTTCTAGATATTCATTATCCCCTTCATATATCGACTCTATTTCTTCTTCATTATTTTATTACACATTAAACTTGCCATATCCTTCAATTTTAGACATTTTATTTAGTTATTTCTCAATCAGTTCAGTTTTGGGTGATCAATGCTCAATAATTTCCATTCCACACATGTGTGCAGAATAGATTTTCATTTTCCACATGGTTTTGTGTTGCTGCAGATGGGGATTTCATAGAATAGGCATGTAATAAATGCTCCTCAAATATAAATATTCTTTAACCCTTTACCTAACCTGAAAAGCAGACGACACTTACAAAAAAAATTCTTGAATAACTATTATTTTCATTTTTGTCTCCAAAACATAGGTTATGACCCATCATTGGAACGAGCTTGCTGAGCTCGTTCCAATGAGGGGTCATAACCTATGTTTTAGAGACAAAAAATGAAAAAAATAATGAAAATTAAATGGCGATGTTTGAGAATAGCGCTGGCCGGTTTTGGGCGTTACATCAGGTAAAGGGTGAACTGAGTTATCTAACCTATGGCATGTATTACATTTTATAAATCCACTGAAAATATAAAACACTATCTGACAAAGTAGAAATAAATAATGTGGATGTGGGTGAAATAATTTCCTTTCAAATGAAAGGCTCCAACCTGAAAAACTGCACGAAAAAATGCCCAAACCAGTCATTTTCAACCACCCAGCAGCCTCAAAAGCAAAATTTTCACACTACCCCAACTTACATAGAGGTACCCATGGAGCATTTCATCCCCTGTTTCTAAAATGTGAAAATGAAAAAAATTATATGTTTCAGTTTCATTTTTTAGTTGCCTGGTAACAACTCTGTTTCAAAATGACATTTTAAAAAATAGTCAGTTTTGTATAAGACATTGTTTCTCATTAGTTTTCTAGTAATCCCAATGCAACAGACTCCAACTCTGTGACCAAAACTTTATACTCTGTTGTCCAACAAATGGACTAATAAAATCATATATCTGATACTGAAAATACATCTCCAATTTACACGGCATTAGTTTCAACTTATGCCCAAAGATTAGAATTTTACCCCTCTGCAATACAGTAGAACCTGTCTTGAGAGACCACCCTTTGGGCCACACAAAAGTGGTCTCTCAAGACAGGTGGTCTCTCATAACAGGTTTCAGGTTTTCTCAAGTCAGTGAATAACGAACCACAAAATTTAAAAATGGAGAAGATTGGATTTTTGTAATTACTTTGTAGTTTTTCTTTTTTATGCAGTTTTTGTAACAAATTGAAATGGACTGTTATAAAAATTATAAAAATAAATTAGTGTTGAAAATCTTCATTGAAGATTTTCAACACTAATTTATTTTTTTATAATTTTTATAACAGTCCATTTCAATTTGTTACAAAAAGATTTTCAACACAAATTTATTTTTATTCCTATCTGTCACATTTCGTTTATTCAACAATAATCCTAATCTTTTCACAGGGGTCTTATAAAAACGTCTCAATCTTTAATGAGTTAGCAATTGAAACCCAATTAAGAGCTTTTAATACTTTTAATTATGTTAGTATAACCACAATAGATTTTCCAATTCCAGAACAGGTAAAAAGTTTTTGTCATGGTTTCAGTCTTCAAAGGGGCGGTCTCTCAAGACAGGTCTATTATGGCATAAAAATACAAGTTGGTACCAGGTCACAGTGGTCTCTCAAGACAGGTGGTCTCTCAAGACAGGTGGTCTCCCATAGAGGTCCATTATAGAGTAGATTTACAGTTGTTACTGTGGGTCGAAAGGGGCTTGTTCTCCATACCGTCCCTGCACGCCTTCGGCGCGTTAAACCATTCCATTCGAGGTGATAGTTGAATGAATTCAGTTCTTCCATATAACTGAATATATAAACCATGAGCCATGCTATGGGAGACCACCTGTCTTGAGAGACCACCTGTCTTGTGTTTAACTCAGGTCACAGTGGTCTCTCAAGACAGGTGGTCTCTCAAGACAGGTGGTCTCTCAAGACTGGTGGTCTCTCAAGACAGTTGGTCTCCCATAGCAGGTCCATTATAGAGTAAAACCAATCGGTGCCTGGTAGATGTGGTCTCTCAAGACAGGTGGTCTCTCAAGACAGTGGTCTCTCAAGACAGGTTTTACTGTAGTATTGTAGACTAAAACCTGAATACAATATCCGCGTGAAGACTGGCAATATGTACGGTTGTAAAAAAGAAGGTGCAATATCCACCATTTGGGCAAAGGATGAGATTGCATCCATTTGAAATCCTCTTTCTGCTTTGATTTGATCCGAAATTTGAGAATCACATGTCGTGTACAGAATACCCTCAAACAGTATATCTTATGCAACACACTGACAGGTGTCATTTTTGAAAAATGCAAGGTAGCAAAAAAGCACTCCCCTGGGAGATACTTGAGGGAACAAATTGCTCTCCTGAACTATTTTTCATAGTTGCTTCCTCTAAATGCCCAGTGAATGTTGTGTGTTCTGCCTGGAATGCATTCAAGCCAATCAATGCCAGTAAACTGCTGTTGAACCTGTGTTCAATTTTTTTATAAGAGCCTCCTACTCCAGTACTAGTATGGGCTGATTGATCAAGAAGTTCTACTTGGATTCCAGGCAGAACTTCTTGCTCATTTGACCCATACAGGGATAGAGGAGTTTGTAAAAATATTAATAATTCTCCGCGTGAGAACAGATATTGCTGTATGGAAAACCAAAATAGTATATATTATAGATAATATAGCAATTAATAAGATGATTTTGGAGGGCATTGTGATTATATAGAATATACCCATAGTAGCTTGGAGTATCAAATGTTCACCACGAGTGGTGAAGTGGTGTTAACCATGTACCTTTGGCACATGGTTAACACCACGAGTGATGAACATTTGGTACACCAAGCTACTATGGGTATATTTTATTTATACCATGATCGTCAGATTATTGAAAGTCGCTATTATTTTTTCTCGATTTTACTGAGCACCAGACGTACATACGTACGAATCTAATTTTGTTTACACGAGCATCGGTGGGCGGTACTTCCACTGTCAATTTTATCACCGAAACATAATGGAAAATGAAACAGGGCCTTTTTCATTTTAATAGCATAATAACATACCATTTCGAGTTTTGGATGCTTTATTAACATGAGACAATGCATGTTTGTTAAGTTTTGGTGTCTTATGGGGTAAACTCATTTAAAAACGTAATACATAATTGTCACTTTCATTTCACCCTTTGTGAAGCGATGTGCGATAAATTTAGACAAGTTCGCATTCAGGTCGATGTTACCAAAGGTCAGCTCAGATGTAGTTCTACTGTAGGTGTAAATTTTAACTACTGAAATCCCACTGCTGGCATGTTCACTACGGTTGGTGTGTAAAGCTAAAATCTATGTCATAGGCTTTTCATATATTGTAGAATAGATAACCATGGTTTAAAGTTAATGGTCCAACAGAAATGATTAACAACCCACTCGTCCCAGACTAAAGCTAAAAAGAACCATGCTTGTTTCCGATTGCCAACTGACCTGGATAAAAGTTGCCGACCTGGAAAATTACGCCAAGTGTCGACCTGCGAACACTTGTTATTACGATGCCACAGAAATTATTTTTTTTTAGAAGACTGGAGTATGCAATGTTTTATGAGAAGACTGAAGAAAACCAACCGATTGTGAAATGGATTAATCTATTAAAACAATCATCTTCAGGACAACTGAAACCAGGAAGCATGTGGGTTATGTTTGGGATGAAGTGCCATCGGAGGTTTATGGGATGTGATTGATTGAAAATCAGAGAGCAATCATGAGGTGTGATTATAGATGATTGACAAATGATGTGTCTGCAAGAAATCTGACATATTCATACCTTTTTAGTCGGCTCAAAGCAATATACTTTTAATGGAATTAATAGACAGAAGCCGAGAAAAGAGAAATTGAATACTAAACCTATGTGACTTGGTCATTTATATTAAAAATATATATATCTGACATTGTCATATTAAACAAAATATAGCATAATCCCCCCAATTAGTCATCTGATTGGTGGAGAATATGAATCTAAACCATTGATCAAGTTCGTGTTCTGAAAGCTTTGTCAAATTCTCAGTACATATACTACAATTCTTCTGCTGAAGCCTTAAATTTGGCAGCAATTTGAGAGAATTATGTTCGAAACACCAGTTGAATGAAGTCCCCTCTGAGCCACGTAACATCAGTTGATATCATAGGTGTACAGAAAGTCCAAATATTCGGGGGGAGGGGGGGAGGGGGAGGAGGGGGCTCACAAGTTTGCCTAGGCAATATCAATAATTTTGTATTAAAATTCTGGAATGTAGCACAATTTTTGCACAAATCTTTATGCTTTCAAAATTTCTATGTGATCCCTCCCATCTGGCCTGGGCGCCTATGGTTTATATAAATAAAAAGTGACAATGAGTTTCGAAACATACTTTAACACATTTTGTTTTTGTAATGAAACCTGATCTCTGTCTGCTGGAGACAACAATAATGCCCAAGTGGCATCGGAAGTCTTGATTAGTGTAATAAATGAGTCCCTAATTCGTTTTTAAGCAAATGTTCAACTCCAAAAATATTCTGGAGCCATGTGGGTTGGTTTAAATACCCATCCCTCCCCCCCTCCCCCCCCCCAAAAAAAAAAGTATCCCTACCTACCTACCTGAATTTTTCTGGCAAATTTGAAACAAGTATTTTTTTTTTGGGGGGGGGGGGGAGGAGGGGTGGGGGTGGGGGCTAATCAGACAGAGTAAATTTACTTTTTTGAGGGTTTAAGATCAAAGGAAGGCTTAATGCCACTTTTGCTTTACCCTTCATGAAGGGAGCTGTCCATCTGTCCGAGATTCTGGTGTTGTTGAAAACAACTGCAAAAAAACAAAAAAAAATGCTTGCATAGGATTAAAAATTCGAAGGTGCTAGGTGTGCAAAAACAAATTGCCTGCATCGTTCCAACACTCGGACTGAACATCTCATAAGCATTACAATGAACAATGATGCCTGCTAACCCTTTCATGCTGTTATGGGTAAATATTTGAGTAAAGAAAATAGTGGCAAATCGATGACAACAAGAACTGGTCCATGGCCAAATGAATACCCCCCACTGTTCCATACTGCCTCATCGTATACCAAATTTCATTGAAATCCATCCACTTACTGTGGATGGATTGATGGATGGATGAACCCCAATCTCTTTGAGAGAGGGATATAATAAATCAGTGAAGCTGATCAGCAATAATTTAATCCTAAAGCCCTACAGGACTGTAGAATAAATTATTACTGAACCTCCCTATGA
This sequence comes from Pictodentalium vernedei, assembly GCA_031216915.1. Classification (NCBI taxonomy): domain Eukaryota; kingdom Metazoa; phylum Mollusca; class Scaphopoda; order Dentaliida; family Dentaliidae; genus Pictodentalium; species Pictodentalium vernedei. The sequence continues at coordinate 155,598,311 of CM062297.1, forward strand.
AAACAAAATAGATTAGTTCACTTTTCTGTACTTCATATACTTTAGGACAATACCATTCAGTAGCTGAGTGAGTGCTAACAGATGATACTTTGTAAATCAAATTTGAATACATGAACATGTAATTGAAAAAAAATTAACACTGGATTCCATTTTTGCTAACAGTGCTAAGTGGATATGATTGCTCCATTTGATACAGGGTTAATAAATGAATCTCAATAAGCTGAAGCAATCTGAGTTGCTCAGATCAGCTTTCACACAAACAAAGATCAACATATACACAGAACGATACATGCATGTGAATGGGTTAATCGATATGGCATGGTTGCCAGCATGGAAGGATAAAATGAGAGGCTGCATGCCTCAAGTTTTATCCTTTTGCGATGGCACAAGTGCCATATCGATTAACCCATTCACACGCGTGTGTATTTCTGTGTTTATTAGAAGCCTTCACATCTATAACAAACAATTATTAGAAGAACACTCAGCACCTCTTTGGACAATTATCAACAAAAAGAACACATTTTATCACCAACCAAATTTGTGAGGGGAACCTAAATTACTTTTGCGTCGCCTTAATTCCAATTTGTTCTATGTACCTACAGGCACTTAGAACACATTGGAACTGTGCAGCACCCATCACTGGATGTGATGAAAAATTCATCAAAATTTAACTCAAGAAATCTTTGGCGAATTACAAGGGAAACTTTAATTAAATGTGCCCAAACTATACAGGGTTCACCTGTACTATTGAGGAAAGTGTTCAAATATTTGATTCAATACTTGATTAGATATGCAAATAACAGTTGCTAGCCAATTCAATTTTCGATTTGATAGTGTATGAATATTCACAGGTCCCTAATCGTAGGTTTGTTGAAATGAAGACCCTATATTCAATTTTAACAATGTGGTTTAAGAACAAAACTTTTTAACTGGCATAGTGCTAATAGTGCTAAATTATACTACTCAAAGTTTGCTAAGCACCAAGTACATCCAACTACGCGTTTTACGTTTTGGTTGAAATATTGTACTGAAAAGTGTATATATTTTTTATTTAATTATCTCTTTAATGATTTAAGTACAGAAATTAAGATTTTATTTGTGTTTGACATTATTTTTTAGCTTTTAGCTTTTGCATACAATAACCATGTAAAATGGATATTATTGGCAAAAGAGGCAATTTTTCAATATGCCAAAAAGTTGATGGAGCAAACTGGTATGGCTTCACTATCGAGTATGAGACCCATTACTGTTAATTACAGCTTGACAATGCCTTCTCATGCTCCCAATCAGGTTCCTGATGGTCCTTTCTGGGATGCTGTTCCATTCTTGGACCAGCATGGCACCAAGCTCCTGGACACTTCTTGGCTGGACTGGACGGGCTGATAATGCAAGCTGTAACTCATTCCAGACATGTTCGATTGGATTGAGGTCAGGGGGTCTTGCTGGCCAGTCCATACGCTCAATCCCCTCGCTCTGTTGGTACTTCCCAACAGCATGGGCAACATGAGGGCGGGCATTATCGTCCATCAGAATGAATCTATCACCCACAGCACCTGCATACAATATGATGTGGACATCCAGGATCTCATCAATATACCGTTGTGCAGTCAATGTACCACGTTCAAGGACACAGAGCTCTGTATGTCCATCCCAGCTGATGCAGCCCAAGACCATGATTGACCTCCACCATAGCGGTCATGCTCAGCAATATTGGCTGCATGGAATCGCTCTCCTGGTCTTCTCCATACCCTAGAATGCCTATCTGTGTGGTCTAGGCAGTACCTTGACTCATCTGTAAAAATCTTCTCTAGTCCATCCAACATGGTCCATGGCCCATTCATATCGTGCCAAACGGTGGTTCTGGGACAGCGGAATGCAAATACAGGGTCGTCTCGATCGGAGACCATCTTCGTGCAACCTTACATGGATTGTCTGCTTCGAAACATTTACCCCTGATGCATTCTGAAGGTCACTGCAAAGCTGGGTTACTGTTGCAAAGCGGTTCCTACAGGCCTGAATGATCAAAAATCGGTCTTTAGCTGCAGATGTTGCCCTCTCTCTGCCACCACCATGCCGTCTTACTGGTGTGCCATACAGCTGAAATCTTGCCTAGGCTCTGGTGATCACCATATGGTGCACACCAAGGGCTTCATCAACCTGACGATGGGTAGCCCCTTGCTCCACCATCCCTACAGCCACATTTCTGCTTCAGACAAATGTCTTCTTACATTTGCATTTGCCATATTCAATCATTAAATCTCAAGGGTTTGTGTTGAAATGAAGATTGAATACCCTACACATGTCATGTACATGTAGACAGTACACGAAAACATCATGAAAATCAAGGGGTACATGCTTTCCATGACTGTCACAAAAAGTCTGCCTGTCAAGAGAGCTAAGGTAAACACTGGGGACCATCTCAATACATTCCTCAATCATATCCACCAAAAGTATTGCAAATATGTTACAAGCAAATTTCACAATGACGTGTCAAATATTTGGTGCTTAGCAAACTTTGGGTAGTATATTTCAATTACAATAGAAATCCTGTTCTGGGCAGGAATATCCTCCAGCAGCATGCAAGGAGTTAAACTAATGTTGGGAATATTTTTCAATATTGAAATTTTGGTATGGTGAGATTTCCTCCATATGGTAAATAGATTTTGGCTTGATTTATTTATTTATTTATTTATTTATTGGTGTTTTAGGTCACATACTTGTGCACAATGGCTAATCATGACCGTGACAGTTTTACTGGCAAAGGAAGCCGGAGTACCCAGAGAGAACCACCGAGTAACGACGAGCAGCTGCCAGCTCCCCAACATCCTAACTCCGACGTGCAGTACGCCTTAGTACACGGCATCATCGTGCCCACATATGGACAATCGGGGTTAAGTGCCTTGCCCAAGGACACAACGCGGGAGTCCGAATCGATTGCTCAGACGGTCACTAATTCGAGGACTAACTGGGCTCGACATTGCTTAACCATCGGTGATCTGACGAGATCTGGTTACAGCAATGCTACTGCTCCCCCAGTTTTGGCTAGATACCAATACCATACCGGTACAGTATTCACAGTATAACTCCCATCTCTACTGTTCAGTAGTGCAAACATCAACAAAGTATTATCAAGTAGTACTTGCCAATGTTCATTTGCACACTCATTCTGGAATATTTTCTTTGAATACTAAGTACTATCTGACACTGCATGTCAAAGAAGTGAAGAACATGTGAATTCTTTGATACAAAGCAGCGCCAAAATGAACCAGCGGCTCAAGTGAGCCTAAAATGCTCACCTGGCTCAAACTGTCAAAAGAGATGACTGTATCAGTAAGTGATCAGCAGCAAGAGCATTTTTTTGGATTTGCTATGACACAACCAAAGGCAACTTTTTTGGCCACTCATTTTCTACTGATCCAAGGAAAGCTTCCTAGCAAGCTCTGTTCTGTAAAGTATTAAAAAACAACAAATGAACAAAATTTTTGTTTTTGTTTTCAACAACTACTGTGGTTCTCTCTAGCCTCCACCTCCCCCCCCCCCCCACCAAAAAAAAACAAAAAAAACAAAACAAGTTTTTGTAAATCGTTTATACCCATGTTGCCCATTTTAGAGGACTTCCACCCCAAGCATTAGTGACTGGGTCCTATTTTACCAGTGTAACGGAACTTGTTTACCATAGTAAACAAGCACTGCTGCACTTCCCAGAGTTCCCACAGTGGAGTAAAAGTGTATAATTTTTGGATACCAAATATAATTTTTTAGTGTTCTGTGATTTGAGAATAAATGGGGAATGGGAAGGTTATGGGTATTGAATTTTTTTTCTATTTTTTGCTCCTGGGATTCCCACTGGGCACAAAATATGCCCCCTGAACAAACTTGAATCATACATCGCTAAGAACCATATACACCAAATATCAAAAGATTCTAACTGCTGGATCTGAACAAAGAGATTTTTAAAGAATATTCCTCATATTGAACAAAGTTACAATTTGTGTTAACCCTAATAATTTTGGATACTACCGTATTTCATATAAATTTTCGGACACTTTTTGTTTTCGGACACCATTTTTTCATCAAAAATCCAAAATTACAATGATTTTCTTTTCAGTTGAATATTTCATCTTTCTTTCTTTGTTTTATGTTAAACACATGTATTGTATGCACAATATATTGTACAATGGAAATAGAATTATTAAAACAACATTATTTGTTTTCCTTATCAAACTGACATGTCTGATGAACTGACCAATCAAATTTTTGTTTTCAAAACGTGTGCTTTCATTTGACTCCTTTGAGATTTGGAAAGAGAAAAACACACAAATGTTATGTTGAACTGACCTTGAATGATGATAAAAATGAATGGGTCCCATAAATAAATCCATATAATGCAGTAAAACCAAGCACCAGCAACAGAACAGTGTAATTATTGCTTCGAATAAACATATTCAGTGCACTGAACACCGACAAAATTTTCCAATATTAAAAATAGAACAAACGACAATGAGGTCAACACGTGCTGCTGCAGAGTTTCACAAAAATTAACACATGGACCCAAACACTGTCAAAGCATACCAGTTTTCAATATTATTTTTTGATAAACATCAGCAGTGTATGTGGGGAGGGGACGCTTCCAAAAACAAAAATAGGAAATACAGGAGGAACTGTGGAGATAATACCAGTCATTATTTTTCAAAAATTAATTTTGTATTCACTTTTATAAAATGTAGCATTTTGCATTGCACATCTGGGGAAGGGGGGGGGGGGGGGGGGGGGGGAATATTTCTGAATCAATAATTTAAACTTGTATGTCAATAATTCGTATTCGTCCTTCTAAATAATAGCAACTGGTTTCCACATGATGGAAAAATTGGCTACATTGGTCCGTTTAGAAAACACTGAAGCCAGCTCAGGTTTTTTATCTAACAGTAACAACACAAGCACATGGCTTGATTACTGTTCAACATAATTTGTGGAAACATCAAAACTTTTCAAGTACCGGTAGATCAAAAGTGATTTCTTCTCAGGGATTTATTGGGAAAGTAAATAAAAACAGAACAAACAATCGGAAACTTTTCACTTCATTCATTTGGTATGTTCATTTTATTCATTTATGCTGATGATTAAAGTCGCCATATTGAACAGCTATTTTATCTTTCCCATTTCTGAGGTACCCCCACCGTTCGTGTACAATAATTTTATTAACCGATACAGTGTGTTTTTCAAAATTTCCAACCACATTTGCTGTCCACGTCTATTTTGGCCATTTTTTAAGTTTTCGGAAACTGGAAAATTTAATTATTTTTTGGCATCCGAAAATTTAGATGAAATACGGTATATATAATTTTTTAGTGTTCTGTGATTTGAGAATAAATGGGGAATGTGAGGGCTATGGTATTTGAATTTGTTTCTATTTCTTTGCTCCTGGGGTTCCCACTGGGCACAAAAAAAATGCCCCCTGAACAAACTTGAATCACACCTCCCTAAATAACAAAAGATTCTGACTGTGGGATCTGAAGAAAGAGATTTTTTAAAGAATATTCCTCATATTGAACAAAGTTACAATTTGGGCTCCCATAGGGACTCCAAATATGAACCCATAGACTTGGCTTGAACAAACCTGAATCTCCCTTCCCTAAGGATGCTGTATACCAAATATCAAAAGATTCTGACTGTTGGATCTGGAGAAGAAAATTTTTAAAGAATATCCCTCATATTGCACTGATTTGAAAATTTGGGCTCCTGTAGAGTGCCCAAATATGGACCCAGGGGTTAAATTTCAACAACCATGTGAATCAATCTTCCATAAATGTTATATGTGAAATATGAAAGCTTTTGGAGCAGTGGTTGGGGAGAAAAAGATTATTTTATATTTATCCAATTACCGTCAGTGTTAAATAATGCTGAATCAGAATTTTTTTAAAGTCCCGAAACTGTACCTTAGGACAAAACCGATAGCAATTTTTTTTCACCATTCCTTTTTATTGGTCCTAAGGAAGCTTCACACCAAATAAAAAGTTTCAGTGCCGTGCAGTTTTGGAGATATGGGTGTTTGAATTTTTTCTATTTTTAGCTCCTGAGGGCAGGGGGAAAAACTTTTTTGACATGAATCAAGTACTTAGGACCCAATAATAACTCATAGCAAATTTGGTTCAAATCGGCCTCTCAGTTCAGAAAATAGAAAATTTGGGCGGGGCACAAAATGGGGATCCTTCCGTATCGAGCCCAAATATTGACTGAGAAAATGTCTTTGAACAAATTTGAATCTTGAGTACCAAAGGAGCTTATATACCAAATAGCATAGCATTCTGACTGGTGGTTCATAAGAAGAAGATTTCAGGAGAAATTGATGCTTTTGGGGCATCACCCCCACCCCAGTGGGAGCACCGAGTTCATTTTAACAAACTGGAAAGAGGATACCCCCAAAATATTGTATGTCAAATTTGTTTGGGTTTGGGCTAGTGGTTTTGAAGAAGAAGACCGAGGCGCGAAAGTTAACGGAAGACGGACGGCGGATGCCAAGTAATAGCAAAAGCTCACACTGACTTTCAGTCAGGTGAGCTAACAAGCGGCAAATGACTCTGTATTGGGCTCATAGATTCCATAAGCCTTTGAGCAGACTCTGTAATTCAACAAAGTTCCCTTTCAGCTTTTTGTGCACTTGACTGACAGGTAAAACATTGGGACAGGTGATTTAAACATATTATATTTAACCAAAGAATGCTGACCATTATCAAAGTTGCAGACAACCAATTGACAGGTTTACCAACTAGTACTAGTAAGGGCAGTAACCAGTTGTGAACCTACTGTCTGGCTAACTATTTTGACACTAGCTCACAAATCAGCTTGACAGGGTTACATGTATTTCTTCCCGAGTATAACTATCCTTTGCTTTTTTCCAAGATACCTAAAATCTGTTCTCAAAATTGGTCATCATTATTGTAGAAAACCAGATTAATGGATCATTTTCAATATTCAGACATAGATTTTAGTGACACTATCTCATTGATAAATAAGTCTCACCATTGAAATTTTTCCTGAGTTATTCCTCTTTATTTTTTTTTTTATTTTTTAGAACTGGGTGGTATGCCTTAAAATGTGCAGTATCGGTATCATGCCAATGCTGATTTACTGTATCGAAGGATACTAAAATTTTGGTAATGAAAACAAATGAAGCCATAAGCTAAAAATAGTTCGGACAACAGAGCACAGACCCAAACTGATTGACAATTAGACCGTCTGGACTACTTATTCCCATAGGTACTCGCCACTGGTCTGGGAGTATGGTGGCACTGAGTACTAAAGCATACTGCACTTGTCTTCAATCAATGTTAACCCTCCTTAAAAAGGATTAGTACATTGGGAGTCTGAAAGATGCTCGCCGCTGCATGATAGTTCTCTCAGAAACACACTATTAACCCTTTACCCAATGTAACGGCCAAAACCGGCCAGCGCTATTCTAAAAAATCGCCAATTAATTTTCAAAATATTTTCATTTTTTGTCTCAAAAACATAGGTTATGACCCCTCGTTCCAACGAGGGGTCATAACCTATGTTTTTGAGACAAAAAATGAAAAAAATTAGTATTCAAGAATTTTTTTTACAAGTGTCATCTGCTTTTCATGTTAGGTAAAGGGTTAATTGAATATAGAATATGTTTTCATTTTTGGAATTCACTTTAAAAAATTTCCACAATCCAGTAGAAGTATTTTCAAAAAGTTCCTTGAATCCAGCACCCTGTGTAACAACATGTAACTAACTTATCCAAAGCATTTTTACAGCCTTAGTCATTATATATGTTCATGTAGCATGTTATATTTTTTATAACCAGAAAGTGTGACTAACGCTGTGCACAGCACAGGGTTAGTCACACTTTCTGATTATAAAAAAATTTCATTTCTAACTGAATTACTAACCCAGTGCACTGTACAGCCTTACTGTAAATGTCATCTATTTCAACTCTTTACCCAATTTAATGGTCAAAACTATCAATTTCTATTCAAACTCAGCTTAAGAACCCTCATTTTGTTTTTAGTGAATTTCAAAAATGAAAACATATTCTATTTTCAATTAACTGGTAGAGTGCTGGAAGCCCATATTTGGGCTTTATTCTGAAGTGTCGGTACCACATCTTAAAGGCTTCAGATTCTGTGGATGTTCTACGTATCACCTTTGAAGTGAAATTATTTAGTCTGATAGGATTTTCCAAGTTATAATTTATGGGAGAGTGCCTTTTGGCACTCTCCCATGAAATTGTAGCAAGGCAAAGATATGTGAACAAATTTTGAATACCAAAAATAATTCAGCACTCTACCAGTTAATAGCTTGTTCAGGGTAGTCACCCATAAAACTGCCCAACATGAGCTGACTCTGCCTGTCAAAAATGTACTTTCTCTTAGTAATTTTTTTATTACATCAAATAATAGTTGTCGAGTGCCTGTGTTATTTAAAATGTTTTGACAGAAAATATGTTCATTATTCGTTCATTAAATTTACCATTTTTCATCATCATAATGAGTTGATTAATATTTATTTATTAGTGTTTAATGTCACATATTTATGCACAATGGCTAATCATGACCATGACAGTTTTATGGGCGGAGGAAGCCAGAGTACCCAGAGAAAGCCACCAAGCATCAACAAGTAACTGTCAGCTCCTCAACATTCTAACTGTTCAATCTCCGCTCAAGCAGGGTTACAGCGGTTGAAGACATGTGCACCATCAACGTGCAGTACACCCTAGTACACAGCGGCATCGTGCCCCCATTTAGGCAACCAGGATAAAGTGCCTTGCCCAAGGACAAGCACGGGTCGTCCCAGACGTCAAGGCATCATGAGTTGATAGTCAAATATACTGTTGGAGCATTCTGAGTTTCTGCCTAAAATAGAACAGTGATCAAGAGCTGTGTGTAATACTGAAAATACTATTCAGTGTTGTATTGATATCAGTACATCGTCATGTAAGAACGATAAGGTTCTTTCTTCTTCTGGAAGATAGAACCTTATTGTTCTCACATGATAACATGTCAATAACGAAAGACCATACCGACACCGAGATAAATCACCATCAGCAAACCAATACAGTGGAACACTGTTAACTGAAAAGCCACTTTGCCAGTGAAAATTATTCAGTTAACAGGAGTATTCAATTAACAGGGATTTGGTCACTTTTATGTATTTTGGAAATAAATTGAGCATTTGTTCTATAGAGCTCTGTCAAACAAGATATAATAGAAAAAATGCCTATATTAGATGCACTTATGTGAAATAGGTCTCTAAGCATTGGATATTTGGTGATTGTCAGGATCATTTTTTGATACATTATAGGATTTTTTTATTCAATTAACAGGAGTTTGCACTACAACTCATATTCAGTTAAGAGGTCAAATTTGTATTGGAGGTATTGTAAATATTTTGGTGTTTGGAAATTATATTCAATTAACAGGGTTATTCAATTAAGAGATATACAATTAAGTGGGCCCCACTGTATTGATACTGAGCCTGAAATTTCAATACCGCCCACCTCTAGTTCTAATCCATTCCTGTCTAACACTATACAGTACAGATGACATAGACTGGTAGTAATTCATGCATGTGCAGCGATGTTCATGCTTGCGTTTACCAGAGTTACCAAGTAATAAAAATCATCAGTAGCAAAATTTAATTAATGAAGCACCTGGCTGGTTGTACCTGGTTCTTCATCAATTAAATTTTTGATGATTATTCCTTTAATTACGGTAGTATTTTAAATCTAAAATTATTGCATCCATGGAATATTGCCCACCTGTGGAAAGTCACCAGTCCACGACGGCCATACTGTACCACAAAACCACCATCCACCTCCTGTGGCATTGTATGCTTATGTGGTGTGGGGCTGGTAGGCATGCCAACTACAAGGCAATAGTACTCTGTCCGACCACTGCACCACTGCCGGCGGAGATAAAGAATTAGAGCGGGGGTGATGACACTCCCACCTTCTCCCAGTATTTAGGTCCTTGGGTGTCATTAGAAAAAACACGATGTCTTAGCGAAATCATTTACTGCGGTTGAAAATAAAACTGCACCTGTTGGTACATTTCACATTCCTACAATACAGTCGCAGTCACTGTATTGTAGGAATGTGAAATGTACCAACAGGAAATGTACCAATGCATGCGTTGGTACATTTCCTGTACCAACGCATGCGTTTACCAGGTAATATTTATTTATTTATTGGTGTTTAAGGTCACATATTTCTGCACAATGGCTAATCATGATCAACCAGGTAATAAAAATCAGCAGCAGCAAAATTTTAATTAATGAAGCACTGGGTTGTACTCGGCGCTTTATTAATTAAATGTTTGATGATTATTCCTATAATTAGTGTTTTGGAATCTAATATTATTGTGTCTGTGGAAGTATTGCCCACCCATGGCAGCCGTACTGTAGGACCAGTTACAATTTTGTTATGATGCCAATGCGTCATTAACCCTTTACCTGAGTAACAGGTTTATTAGTAACCAGAGCAATTCAAAAAGCCACCATTCAAATTGCATTAATTCTTCAATTTCTGCCTCCAAAACACAGTTTTTTGTGAATGAGGTCTTCAATTTTGTTCCAGTATAAGTTATGGTTTTGAGGAAGAAATAGAAATTTTCAGCAATGAAAAAACACCCAAAACTTTCGGCAAGTGGCCTCATCTATTTGTAAGTCACCGACTGGGTTAATTCTGTAAATGTTTAAGCAGCGAATATAACCTCTTGTAATAAAATTAATCAACATTCATAGCCGATAGGATTTTGTGAAATTACATAAAGTAAATTGTGTTAGAAGTTATAAATATTTTTTAAGTCAAATAAATTTATTACCCTCCATAAGAACCAAACAATGGATGCTTCAGTATCTGTGGCACGGATGTGGCAATTAAAACATTAAACCATGGGGTGGTGTTCCTAGTAGCAGCTGTTGTCATTCTTGTTGTTGTTGGAGCTGAAACAAAAACATACTGCTCATCAAATCATGCTTTGGGAAATCTCCATCAAATGTAGTTTTAGAGTACGATCATGTGATCACGTTACGAACATTAACTCTTAACCCGCGGAGTATTTTCAAAATATTTTTCATCAAATCTAGTCATGGCTGGTGTGCAGCAGCCATGACTATATTTGATAAAAAATTAATCCAAATGTAAGATAGGAAATCATTGGTGAAAAAATCCCTTCAATTTGAAGAGTGAACATTTTTTATTTTATTATATGCTAAATGATAGATTATCGAAAAAAATTGCAGAAAGATAGAAATCGTATCCCCCACTGTAAAGACATAGCAATTTTCACTTTCACAGTATCAATCAAAATGGTGGCTTTCAAAGCATCACTTCAAGGTGAATACAAGTCAAATTATTCCTGGAAATGATCAATCTGTTCTAAAAACGTGTAATGAAAAGAAAATCTAGTGTTTTTGAGTGGATACTGATTATTTCCAGCAATAATTCAACACATATTCACCTTGAATTGATGCATGAAACCCAGCAGCTGAATCAGATCGCAAGACGCTACCTGTTCTGAGTAGGGGGCACGGTGGCGTTGCAGTAACCGGTTCTCATCAGATCACCGAAGTTAAGCAACATCGAGCCCAGTTAGTCCTCGGATGGGTGACCATCTGAGCAATTGATTCGGACTCCCACGTTGTGTCCTTGGGCAAGGCACTTAACCCTGATTGTCCATGTGGGGGCACGATGACGCTGTGTACTAAGGCTGCATGTCAATGGTGTGCATTTCTTCAACCAATCTAACCCTGCCTGTGCTGCAGTGTGGAGTTACGATGTTGGGGAGCTGGCAGCTGCTCATCGTTGCTCGGTGGTTCTCTCTGGGTACTCTGGATTCCTCCACCCGTAAAACTGTCACGGTCATCATTAGCCATTGTGCATAAGTGTGTGACCTTAAACACCAATAAATAAATATAAATACCTGTTCTGAGTATCGATCAAATCACTTCCACGTATAAATGCGCATCAGCTGTTTACAGGTCGAAATGAGTGGAATTATCAATAGGAATGATCAGATTCTTATAAAAAGCGCATAATAAAAAGAAAATCTAGTGTTTTTGAGTAGACACCAAAAATTATCTCACTCATGACTGAGACAAATGGTTATTATCGCTCGTGCAAGTGCTCACGAAAATTAAACATTTGACTCAGTAACTCATGAGATAATTTTTGGTATCCACTCAAAAACACTAGATATCCTCTATATATGCAAAGAGTTAATATTTCAATGTTGTATAATCCCCCCTCATGCCAGCATCCGTAGGATGCACAGCTATGAGAGGGAACATTTGAGATCTAAGCCCGAGGGCTTAGAGGGTTAAATAGCATTTATGTCCCGTGTAAACTGAGTAGTTTCACTTTCAAAGAAGTCGAAAATTGAACTGTGGTAGGCATATATAAACCCGAGCCACACATTGTGAACCATCCTTTAAAGACAGACGCCGGAAAGGATGAACAGGAACAGTACACTACCACAGGATGGGTGAACCTCCTGATGTCCAAAAACATGGGAAGGGAATGCACCCTCTAAGCCCTCGGGCTTTGAACTCAAATAATCCCTCTCATAGCTGTGCATCCTACGGATGCTGGCATAAGGGGGGGGGGGGGGGGGGGGGGTATTTTCCATATAAGCCCATCGGGCTTATTGGGTTAAATAGCATGTTTCAAGCAGAAATCCTTTCAGGCGTAACCGTAGAAAAAAGAACACAAATATAGATATGAAACTGTAATACCCATAGACATAGGTCAGTGACATCACAACAGAGTACCGTAACAAAACTGTTCATAAGTCCTGTATTTGCTGACTACGCATAATAAAGAAAACACAAATGTTCATAGACACCACACAGACAATCTGGTGGGCAAAAATCCTTCCATCAGTGACCCATCACACCTCTCATAAACCTGCATCGGGCGGATGAATCAGTAGGTATTCTGAAACAGAATTTAAAGAAAGTGTCACGAGATCGCCAGTTGGCAGTTTTTAGAATTGTATCTAAAGCAACGCCTCTAATTAATGCAGCAGAAGAAGCGGCACCCCAAACCGAATGAACCTCAAATGTGTTGGTGTCAATGCCGGCTTTGGCCATCATGTCGCTAACCCATCAAGAGAAAGTGCTCGTACTGATAGACTTTTTGGTTTTAAAAGAAATGAAGAGGCGGTTGGATTTATGAATGGAATGTGTCTTGTTTAAATACCCGAGCAGCACCGAATAAACACAATTGTGGTTATGAGGCATTTTGAAGAGTTTGATGGTATGTGCAAATTTACTCCAAGTGGAAGTTTTATGAGCCTCACTTGTAGTGAAAACAATACATTTATCAGTCTTGATCATAGTATCAAGAGAATGATTAACCAATGTATGGCATCTCTGAGTGGACACAAGAGCCATGAGGGCTGCAAGCTTTTTTGTCAGCAGCTCCAATGATAAAGTATGAAGAGGGAAAAGATTACCCATGGCATTGAGAAGCATAGAAACATCTCAAGCACCTGAATATCTTGGGAGAGGAGGCAACAAATTGGATAACCCTCTCATGAGGGTGACAGAATCTGATGAACTGCTGGAATCAAGTAAAAATGGGGTTTGAGCTATGGCACACTTGTGACAATTTATGACACTGTAAGATTTCCCTTGCTTAACCAATTCAGTAAGATAGTTGATAATTAACCCCTCAGAGGCTTGAAGGGGATTATGACATTTTCTCCCTGCATATTCATACTGTTTGTTGGTAGAATTCCTCCAAGACTTGGAGACAATTTTGGTAGCTGCTTTTGAAAGGCCATCACTTCGCAAGTGAGACCTGATACACAACAGCCTATCAGCTGAGTGTCGAGATGCTTTGTCTGAGTAGATGAGGTGTTCGTTAGAAGTTGTTTGAATCTGGGTAGTAGAACAGGATGGTCGACCATGATGCCCAGGGCATCTGTGAACCAGATTTGACCTGGCCATAGAGGAATGACAAGAAGTGCTTTCCATACATTGTCCTCCCGTATCTTCTGAAGTACTCTGTCAATGGTGCTGAAAGGAGGAAAAGCATAGGGTAAGATTATGCCAACAGAAAGACAATGCATCAATAGCATAAGCATGTGAATCAGGAAAGTAGGAGCAATATCTCTCTAATTGCTTGTTGTAAAAACAGGCAAATAAATCAATATCTGGCAAAAAGACAGCACAAATCGTAGAAAAAACTGTAGGATGTAACCTCCATTTGCAATGGGAAGATTCCAGACGAGATAAGGTATCTGCGATACAGTTAGACGTTTCTGGGATATGAGTCGCAAAAAGATGAATGTCGCGCAAGAAAGCCCATTCCCAAATAGCTTTAGCCAGATCACAGAGATTGTGGTATTTACCGCCCATGTTATTAATATAGGCAACTGCAACAGAATTGTCAGATTTGATGCAAATGTGACAGTTTCTTTCTGCAGAAATCAAAGCGTCCAGACCTTTTTGAATGGCCAGTAACTCTAAAAAGTTGACATGATAACCCTGTTCTATGACATTCCATGACCCACTGGCGAATGCATCGGCAGAAACTGCCCCCAGCCTTCCAAGGAGGCGTCTGTATAAATACAAAGATCGACCTGAGAGTTGGAAATGGGACAACCATTTATTGAAGAAATGGAATCTAACCACCAAATGATCTGAGATCGGGCAGCATCAGAAAGTTGCATTGTATCATCGTAAGACTTGAATTTGAGTGCCATACATTTATCTCGTTCCAGTTGTCGGAAGTAAAATTTGCTCATCTTAACAGCCTCAAAGGCCGATGTAAACAGGCCCAAAAGATGGGCAACCTGGTGAATGGTCGGGTGTGCAGAGGCCAGTACATATCAACAGGTTGACAAAATGGTAGCAATCTTGTCGGAAGGTAAAGAGATGGTAAATTGACTGGTATCAAAAATAAATCCTAATTTAATCTGATGAGAAGGTGTAATGGCAGATTTAGCCATGTTAATCTGAAAACCCAGACTTTGAAGAAATTGCAGAACCCTTCTGAATATCCTGCATGAGCACATCCTGTGTTCTGGAACATGCATCCAACTGAGACCAGAGCTCATGATTCACCCTAGGCGGCTTAATGAGCCTAGCATTAGTGGCCATGGGTACAAGAAATTTTGAGGACAAATCAGAAATGTCTGATTTGTTGGTAAATATCTTATTTGCATAGTCACCAAGATTAGTGGGAATGGAATCCCCAAAATCATCGCCATCGGTAAAGACATTTGGAAGAGAAATCTCGTCTTCCATGACAGTAGATTCGTCAGCAGAATCTATTTGCAGTGATGAGCGATTATCATCAGAATCAAAGCAGAACTCACTGCGTCGAACAGTGGAAGAATCCCTGGTGGGAGGTCCACGTTGTACAACTGTATGTGGTGATTGAGAAGTGGAGTCACCATCACCTGAAGTATTCAAGGATTCCTTAACAATGGCAGCTAAGACTGCCGGATCAAGAGACTTGTCTGTGGGCTGAGCTTTCTCCTTTTGAGATGCCACAGCTGGCCTGAGTTCAACCCTGTTGTTAGCCCGAGGCTTAGGAACCTTCGATTTACCCAAACTGGGTTGAGTTGGTGGGGTCATAAATTTCGTGGCTGCGCCACCTTTCTTATTTAAATGTTTGTCTGGCTTGTCACTTCGTGATCTCTTACATTTCGTACTGTTGTTATGAGCTGAAGCTATTGGGGTTTGAGATGAACGCAATGGTCTGCCAAACCCCGAGGACGATTCATTCTCAACAGAATTGAAAATGGACAAACAGTCCAAATTCTTCTCCGAGCCAGCGGCTGCGGATTTCTCATTGTTTTGGCCATTAATAGATTTATCACTGCAACGTGAAGCTTCGCTTTCACTTTCCGAACTTGAAGTACAAGACCCCGAAGACTCATCTGAACCAGACATGGTGAAGGTAAAATACTAATAATACAGCTCTATGATTTGCTCGAAGACAAAAAGATGGTTTACAGTGTGTGGCTCGGGTTTATATAGGTCTACCACAGTTCAATTTTCGACTTCTTTGAAAGCGAGACTACTCAGTTTGCATGGGACATAAATGCTATTTAACCCGATAAGCCCGATGGACTTATACTTGGACTTTTCAAACAAAACTGTTAAACTTATGTTTCACTATAAGCACACATGTCTTGGGAAGGGGGGGGGGGATGCAAATATTTGACAATTGAAAAACAAATCAATTCAAAATGCATATTCTAGTAAAATTTGAGTCAAAATCAGAAAGCTAAATATGAAGTTTTTGAATATGGTTATCAAAAGTAATGCAGTAAGTCGTGAGTTTTTAACTATAATTCCAACTGACCAATCTTCCAACTGCATCATCAAGGCATGCCTTCGACGAAGGCAAGCCTAGACAATGTACAGTTAAAACTAGAAGTCCTGCCACGAATTGTGTGCTTATCAAGGCTTAATGGCACATATGAATTGTGCGGACAACCCGGAGGTCCATTGGCTGAAACATTGCTTGTGCACAGGCCATATGTACAGAATTTGACAGCCTTACTATGGTCATAATGTGTAGATTAACGCACATAATGTGCTATTTGTGTGCATTCACGACAGGACTTTTAGTTTTAACTGTAGTTGGAATATTTTACCAGTTGGTATTTGAACCATCACAGTGGAAACACATCAGTTCCACACACAGGCTCCACCTTCACAATTCTCCTTGCCTCAATATGCCGCATAGGTCATGAACAGAAGAATGTGATCGTGACCATATCCGATGTTTGATTTGAAATTTTTGGGTACATATTCAATCTGATATTCAATTCGAGATTCAAATCAAGTAGGAATACTATATTAGCAGGTCCCTTAATATGTTATTTATTTATTTATTTATTTATTTATTTATTTATTTATTTATTTATTTATTACTGTTTATTGGCACTTTCAACAGACAGGGTCACCTTGTGTCTGACAGTTTTATGGGTGGGGGAAGCTAGGGTACCTGGAGAGAACCCTGAGCAACTGTCAGACTCCCCAACATACTAACTCGACACACAGGCAGGGTTAGCATTGGCTGAAGACAAGTGCACCATAGACAGTCAATACACAGTGCCACCATGCCCCCAGGTGGGCAATCAGGATTAAGTGCCTTGCCCAAGGATACAATGCATCCCCCCTCCCTCCCTCCCCCCTCCCTATTATATGTTATAAAAATATCAAATTGTATATCCTTTCAAGAGAACACATCTTGTGTTCCAAGCTATTCCAGATCAGAACGCAGAAACCCAGTGAAAGAAGTGCATGAGAGTGGGTGGGCAGCAAGGCTTGGGGGGGGGGGGGGGGGGGGGAGGATTAAAAAATAAACTTCAGATTTAAATTTGGATTCAGATACTTCTCGTTCTTTGAACTCAATTTTATTTTTTGCTTTGAGATTCCTTCTAAGGTTGAATGTGTTGCAATGTTTGGCTAAGTAGGAATGTTAGCAAACACTGTATTAAAAATTTGTTCTGTCCTTTTTGGGAAAGCTGGTTGTTCTTTTGACAACATGACACTGTCATTCTGCATTAGTAAGCAGCAATTAGTGTTCAGATTACTGCAACAGTCAATTGATTTGTGTTGTTGTATTCCATCTTGTCAACAAGATGAGATCAGCCAGATCAAACGAGATGCCACAAGTGTTGAGTTTGATCTGGCAAATCTCATCTCGTCAATGAGACAGAATACAAGGTTACAGATGAATTGCCTGCTGTAGTAATTTGTTTATTATATGACAATTAGTATTTCAAACTGATCACAAAACCTGAAAAATCAAATACAACAATAATTATATTAGCTAAATAACCATTAACTGGTAGAGTGCTAAATTATTTTTGATCACCAAAATTTGTTCACGTGTCTTTGCCTTGTTACAATTTATGGGAGAGTGCCATACAGATAAAATAATTTCACTTAAAAGATAACATGAAGCATATTCACTAAATATGAAGCCTTTAAGATATGGTACCTACACTTCAGAGTAAAGCCCAAATATGGGCTTCCAGCACTCTACCAGTTAACAAGTTATGGAATTGGGGAATCCCAAACATGTAGTAATATCGAAAGTTTGTGTCAAATATGAAACTTGAAAGTCAACACAATGGAGGCATGACTTTCAATTGGAATCGCTTTCAATAACACAGATTCTCCTTCGTTTTGTTGGATTCGCATCTAGAAAATAGTTGTTGATTGTTATATTGCAATTGTGTTGCACAGCATTTTCAAATAGACCTTGAATGGAATGTTTGTCAACAGAGTTTAATTATGTTCTGTGCTTATGTTCTATATTTATTTATAGGTCACTAGTAGAAATAGTCCATTCACATGCACCTTGTTTGAGACAGGCATGATAACAATCTGAAAAACTTGACACTCTTGTTTTCCATAGAGTTGAATTGATGGGCAAACTACAGTGGTATTGAGAGGCTATTTGTGGTAGTCATATAATAAAAAAGCATGCCATGGATGAAGTATTAAGAACAGTATTTACAGTGGAACCCTGTTAATTGAATAGCCACTTTGCCAATGAAAATTATTCAGTTAATGGGAGTATTCAATTAACAGGGATTGAGTAACTTTCCTGTATTCTAGAGGATAAACTTAGTATTTATTCTATTATATCTTCTTTGACAGAGCTTCATGATATAATAGATTAAATGTCTCTATTGGATCTACTGAGGCCAAATAGGTCTACTAACAAAGGAAAACTTAAGAGTCAGGGTAATTTCTCAACAGGATACGAGATTTTTTATTCAAATAACAGGAGTTTACTCTTTTAAATATATTCAATTAACAGGCCAAATTTGAACTGGAGGTATGGTAAATGGTTTTGTGTTGGGAAATTATATTCAATTAACAGGGTTATTCAGTTAAGAGATATCCAATTAAGAAGGCTCCACTGTATTAGCTTCACAGGGATTAGCTGTAGCACCTGAAGATTTGGAAAGAATTAGGGAAAAATTAGGAATTTTCTAAGTATGCATGGATGGAAGTTAAGAGAAAAGTAGGGTCAGTTTGGTTTTTCAATTATTCTATAACCCTTTACCTAACGTAACGGCCAAAACCGGCCAGCGCTATTCTCAAAAATCGCCAATTAATTTTCATTATTGTTTTCATTTTTTGTCTCAAAAACATAGGTTATGACCCCTCGTTGGAACGAGCTCGTCGAGCTCGTTCCAACGAGGGGTCATAACCAATGTTTTTGAGACAAAAAATGAAAAAAAATAGTTATTCAAGAATTCTTTTTGCAAGTGTCGTTTGCTTTTCAGGTTAGGTAAAGGGTTAAAAACTGAAGATGAAACAGTTTTTTCATTAATTAGTCCATCTCTAACCTTTGCAAACCAAACCTAAATTCAAACATTCAGTGTAATATTAAAATCATGGTAAAATCAGCAGAAAGAGCAGGAACATTTTACCAGTTTAATTCTCTGTCACACACGTTTATGTGACTCCTTGATACTGCACCAATAGAATATAACACTTTAATATATGCTAGTCTGTGAATTATCGCAAATTATCTGTGAAGGGTAGCATCACTAAATTCACCCTCTGGGGATCTCATTTTGCAGATGACAGTCTGCGTATTTTCTGGCTTGTCATTGTCACATTTTCTCTCTTGACTCATCTGGTGACGAGTCAATAAGGGAGAAAATGTGACAATGAGAAGATGACACTTTTGCCCCTTTACTGGCTAGATAAAGTTACACAGGCCTGGCATTCTGAAAAATGCAGGAGGGCAAAAAATCGCTCTCCTCAATCAGCTTAGGAGAGCAATTAGCTTTACACAGCATTTTAAGTATCCAGTTGAACGAACTCATTGAAACTGAAACCAATAGACTATTACATCAGTGATTTTATTAACTTTACTAAGGTAAAGCGAAATCTCTTAGACATCTAGATGTCTCACTCAACAACCGAACACACACTTGACAAGACCTGTGTGTGTACCCAGACCTGTTGTCCAAGAAAGTCATACGCCTACCACTACCACCTTCAACCCCCCAAGGGGGGTTGAAGGTGGTAGTGGTAGGCGTATGACTTTCTTGGACAACAGGTCTGCTTGAATCTACAGTCACATCCTGGTGGAAGTGCTTCAAGTGACAGGATAGTAGTAATGGTAGTATATTATAGTGTCAATATTCCTTGAATAATTACCCCTCAAACTGTGATGTCAGTTGTTGAACTTGAAACTGACAGAAAAAAAAATATTGCTGTGACCCATTTTGCTTCAAATGATTGCAACTGTGTTTGGGTATGGTTGCAGCTATTACCTTTTACCACTAAACCACTTTTAAAATGAAATTACGTGATGTTATGTGACTTCGAAGTTAAATTACATTTTTGCTTTACAATAAAAATTTAATGTGAGCATAATACATGTAATCTCAATCATCCCAGACCAAAATATTTAGGAGGGCAATTTTTCGCTCTCCTTAATTCTTTCAGGAGGGCAGTAAGGAGAGCTAAAAAATCGCTCTCCTGAAATTGCCAAGCCTGGTTACAAGAGTCTATAGGGGGAACTACTTCCCTCCCAGTAACATAATTTGATCTGTTTATGCACAAACACAGTAAAACTGTTTTTGCTTGGTTTTGTGGTTCAGTTTTCCAGTTTGCCGGAACCAAACCAGAAAACATAAAAAAAACGCCCAGCTCTATGTTGAGTTCTTTCAAATGCGGTATCATAAGCTATGGTTTGGTGGCAGAAAATGAAAATTGTTATTCAGGAGGTGGTTTTGCAAGTATTGTAAAAAACTCTTTCATCGATCTTAAAATGTTACAGCTACAATTTTCTATCTCCGACAAAAACAGGAAAAATTCACTGAAAATTTCACTCTGTCTTTATCAAATTAGTTGACATGATTCAGATAATTATGTTTTACTATAAAAATGCTTGGCACAATCCATACAAAGAACACATGACTTTACGCAACTGCAGTACACCCAACTCTCACCATGGTAGAAGTGCATTTTATATCCCGTAAGGAAAGCTTTGAGGTATATTAAAAATTACATTCATAATGTAGTGATAGCTAACAATGGACCTTCTACTTTATTTAATAAAACATGGTTGAAATCTACAGACCTACAGTACAGCCACCTTAGGCTGGCCACTTTCCATGGGAGCAGCAATTCCACGGATGCAATAATATTCCAAACACTAATTATAGGAATATTCATAAAAAATTTCATTGATGAAGCACCGGGTACAACCCGGTGCTTCATTAATCAAAATTTTGCTTATGATGGTTTTTAATACCCAGTAAAAAATGCATGCGTAGACATCACTGCCCACGTGTGGATTACGACCAGTCCACAGCAACTGTACTATCCTTATAATGCCAATGCGCCAATGGAAGTAACTGAAAACCATTCGCTAATACCAAACTTACAATTTCTTTCTGTTTGACAAGTGATTATACCCGATTCGACGAATAGCCTATAATAACATAAAGAGAACGTACGTGGTGTGGTCGTCTGTACACCTGGAAATAGAACAAAGAGATTTATCAACTTTGATTTCTAACAGCTCACGGTATTCTCTTCCACTTTTGGAATATGTAGAGTACAGTCATCACTTTCATCTTAAGGTCCCGCTCCACTGATTTCCAAGTACTTCCGAAAAAGACATGCCATATACTCTCTTCAAATGCAAATATTTTTTAACTTAGTCATCTAACCCATAACATGTATTATATTTCCAAATCCACTAAAAAATATATATCACTATCTGACTAAGTAGAAATAAACAATCTGAATGTGGGTGAACTAATTTATTGTCAAATGCAATGCTTCAACCTGCAAAATTGCATGAAAAAATGCTGATACCAGTCATTTTCACCCATCCAGCAGCCTCAAAAGCAGAATTTTCCCACTACCCCACTTATCTAACCCTGGAGCATATAACCCCCTGTTTCTAAAATTTCTATGTTTCTGTCTCATTTTTTAGTTACATGCCTGGTAAATTGATATGGCACTCATGCCATCGCGGAAGGATAAAACTCGCGGCCTGCAGCCTCTCATTCTATCCTTCCGTGTTGGCACTCATGCCATATTGATTAACCCATTCACACGCGTGTACCATTCTGCGTATGTACGACACCATTCACCACAAAAAGTCCTGTTCACATATATCTCTACTGGGTTCAGCCTAACTTTTCTTTGCTCATTCTTAGGGGTTTCAAGGGATCAGTTGCTAAGTCTATTGAGTCAGAAAAAAACTAAATTAACCCTTTACCCAACATAATGGCCAAAACCAGCCAGCGCTATTCACAAAACATGCCAATTAATTTTCATCATTTTTTTCATTTTTTGTCTCAAAAACATAGGTTATGACCCATCATTGGAACGTGCTCGTCGAGCGCGTTCCAAAGAGGGGGTCATAACCTGTGTTTTTAAGACCAAATGAAAGTGTCAATGACACTGTAGCTCAACTTGTCAAGACATAGACATGCACATGTATAGTATGTGACACAGCAATGACAAACATCTAGGTAATGACCTGATAACAAAGGTACATATAAAGTATTGTAATGGTCTGTACATAAATACTGACCGTTGCCTGTAACAAATGTATAGGTAAAGTATTGTAAAGGTGGGTGACAGTCAGATGCTAAACTAGAAAAGAAAACTTTGAGTCCCAGAGTGGGTCTGACTGAACCCCAAAATATTTGTTCTCATAGCACAGTGATAACAAAGGCACCCCAAAACACACTTGTTCCTGTCCCAAGGTGAAAACAAAGGTACCCAAGAAGTTTTGTGAAGATCAATTCATAAATACGAGCTGTATAGAACTTGTGACAAAAAACTGATTGGACCTAATTTTGGTACAAAATGGCCACTGGCAGCCATCTTGAATTTTGGACCGTACCCAGAATCACTCATTCTCGTCCCAAGGTGATAACAAAGGTACCCAAGAAGTTTTGTGAAGATCGGTTCATAAATACAGCCTCTACCCTGAGCCGTATTGACATGTGTGCTCACATTGTGCAAGTAGCACTGAATAAGTCAAAGTTCATCTAATTTGCATAATTTCTGCACGAAAAAAAACCCCTTAGAATATGTGATGTATTCCATGTTACTAAACATTCATACAGAAATTTATTCAAATCAGAACTTTCATACAGAAGTTCTGTACAAAAGACTGATTGCACTAATTTTGGTACAAAATGGCTGCTGGTGGCCATCTTGAATTTCGGACCACACCCAAAAACACTCGCTCTCATCCCACGGTGATAACAAAGGTACCCAACAAGGTTCGTAAAGATTGGTTCATAAATATGGCCTCTAGTCTGAGCTGTATAGAAGTTGTGTACAAAAAACTGATTAGACCTAATTTCGGTACAAAATGGCCACTGGCAGCCATCTTGAATTTTAGACCGCACCCAGAAACACTCGTTCTCGTCCCAAGGTGATAACAAAGGTACCCAAGACATTTCGTGAAGAGCAGTTCATAAATACAGACTCAAGTCTGAGCCGTATTGACATGTGTACTTAATGTGTGTAAGTTGCACTGAAATATCAAAGTTCATCTAATTTGCATAATTTCTGCACGAGAAAAAAACCCGTATTATATGTGATGTATCCCATGGTACTAAACATTCACACAAAAAATTATTCAAATCAGCGCTTTCATATGGAAGTTCTGTGCAAAAATCTGATTGCACCTAATTTTGTACAAAATGGCTGCCATCGGCCATCTTGAATTTCGGACCGGACCCAAAAACACTCGTTCTCGTTCCACGGTGATACCAAAGGTACCCAAGAAGTTTCGTAAAAATCGGTTCATAAATACGGCCTCTAGCCCGAGCCGTATTGGCATTTGCACATACAGTTCTGAAATTAACACCAAAAAACATCAAAATTAGTCTAATTTGCACAATTTACGCACGAGAAAAAAACCCGTATTATATGTGATGTACCCCATGGTACTAAACATTCATACAAAAAATTATTCAAATCAGAGCTTTCATATGGAAGTTCTGTACAAAAAACAGATTTCTGCATCATCGGTACAAAATGGCGGCTGGCAGCCATCTTGAATTTTGGACCGCACCCATAAACACTCGTTCTCGTCCCACGGTCATAACAAAGGTACCCAAGAAGTTTCGTAAAGATCGGTTCATAAATATGACCTCTAGCCCGAGCCATAGCCAATTGTTGACGTATGGACAGACGGACAGACGGACGGATGGACGTTCGGACAGACGGACGGACGGACAGACGGACGACGGACAACAGGCCATGACAATAGCTCAAATTTGAGCTAAAAAATTTTAAAAATGAGTTATTCAAGAATTTTGTTTGCCACTGTCATCTGCTTTTCATGTTAGGCAAAGGGTTAAGATAACAAATGAATAAATTTCATCTCATCTGTGTGGTGCTCTCATGGTCACATTTTGGTGGATGAGTCAATAAGGGAGAAAATGTAAGAATAAGAACATCAGTGGCGGCCGGTCCATAGGGCCGGGGTGGCCAATGGCCAGGGGCCCCGGGCTCCAGGGGGGCCCCCAAGGGCTCAAAGGAAAAAGATTTTGTAAGTTATTTTTGAGGCCCCCTCTTTAAAAAATTGGGCTCCCGCAGAGAAGTTAATAATTTACAGGCTCATGTGCATTAATGAAATTTCTCTGCGTGCTGGAATAGAGTTTTTCATCAACACGCCGTTCCTTAGTCTCCGCTTACAGTAAACCGAAAGTAATAAACGATGACAGCTAGTCCAACAAATCAAGAAGAAGCCGAGGGAAGAATCAAAAGTTTTTATACAACTGAATTCTCCTCTCTAGAGTGAAGGATTTGGCATTTTTCATCCATAATACTACACAGATGCCTCTATAACCCAGTTGGATCACAGTAAGATAGTTCAGTCAGTTTATGTACAATCACAATAAAGCTGTTCAGCTGGTTTTTGCTGTTTCTTATGGTTCATTTTTCTGGTTTGTCACAAAAATCAGAATTGAACTGGAAAACCAAAACTGTCCAGATCTATTTTTCTGGAATCCATAATTTAAGTTCAGACTCAAGATTCCTGATTCAAATTCAATGCTGGGCTCTGCTAAGATTTTTACTGGAATTGATATTTTGATAAAGCTGAAGAAAATGTTTGCCAAGTTCAAAGTTTCTCTCACCATTCATGATTTTTTTCCTGTAAACATTTATAGTTTCTTGATTTAACCCTTTACCTAACATGAAAAGCAGACGACACTTGCAAATAATTTTTTTGACCAACAAATTTTATTCATTTTTTGTCTCAAAAACACAGGTTATGACCCCTCATTGGAACGAGCTCGATGAGCTCGTTCCAAAGAGGGGTCATAACCTATGTTTTTGAGATAAAAAATGAAAAAATAATGAAAATTAATTGGCAATATTTGTGAATAGAGTTAGCCGTTTTTGGCCGTTACGTTGGGTAAAGGGTTAAGCTGATTTTTCCTCCCTCAAAAATGTTATGCATAAATTTGGGCATTAAGAAAATTCATCAATTGGTAAGCAAGCAAAATAAGAAAAAACAAACATCTTAACCCTTTACCTAACATGAAAAGCAGACGACACTTGCAAAAAAAATTCTTGAATAACTAATTTTTTTCATTTTCATTTTTTGAGCTCATTCCAATGATGGGTCATAACCTATGTTTTTGAGACAAAAATGGAGAAAAAAATGAAAATTAATTGGTGCTTTTTGAGAATAGCGCTGGCCTGTTTTGACCGTTACATTGGGTAGAGGGTTAAGAGGAACAGTAGAAATTCCAACCCACAGCTCTATAGGGCTGTAGGATTAAATCTTTTACCAAACCACTGCACAAATGCAAAATAGATCAGGCCCCATAAAGTAGTTTTTCTGTTTCTCTGGCCATTTTTTATTTTCTTTTTTATTTTTGTAATTATTTCGTTTCCATCAAAAGTTCAAAACTTAAAGACTGAGTTTGATTTTGTACTCAAGTTTTTTTTCATATTAGCCAACTTGAGTAAAACTCAGACTTGAGTCCACTTCAGGCCTCAAATCAGACTTAAGATTTTTAAAAAATATGGGACCATGGACTTTGGAGGAGGGAGCTTTACTATCAAAACTAACAAGAGTGCACGTATCGCTGAAGCAATACAATGTCCCCTACCGGATTAATGAGCATTAGTAATTATACAAATGTTATAACCTAGATGTGATCAGCATGAATTCCATTGAAGCATTTCCCAAAAAAGTCCAGAAAACTGATATTTTGGCGCTTTTCCATATTTCCAAGGGCCATAACTCACACAAGAATAATGCAATCAGCATGAAACTCAAACTTGATCTGTAAGTCATCGTTCTATAGTAGCACCAAGAATGAAATCATTTGGTTGAAGCATTTCCAAAAAAAGTCTGGAAAACTAAAGTATGACTGACAGACTGATGGATGGACAGAGTGCAAATGAAACTTGATCTGTAAGTCATCGTTCTATAGTAGATTACCAAAAATGAAATCATTCCGTTGAAGCGTTTCCAAAAAAAGTCCGGAAAACTAAAGTATGACCGACAGACTGATTGACAGACTGATGGATGGATGGACAGAGTGTAAATGAAACTTGATCTGTAAGTCATCGTTCTATAGTAGGTTACCAAAATGAAATCATTCTGTTGAAGCGTTTCCAGAAAAAGTCCGGAAAACTGATATTTTGGCGCTTTTCCATATTTCCAAGGGCCATAACTTACACAAGAATAAGGCAATCAGCATGAAACTCAAACTTGATCTCTAAGTCATCGTTCTTTCGTAGGCTACCAAAAATGAAATCATTCCATTGAAACGTTTCCAAAAAAACTCCGGAAAACTGATATTTTGGTGCTTTTCCATATTTTCAAGGGCCGTAACTCACAAAAGAATAATGCAATCAGCATGAAACTCAAACCTGATCTGTAAGTCATCGTTCTATAGTAGTTTACCAAAAATGAAATCATTCCATTGAAGCGATTCCAAAAAAAACTCCGGAAAACTGATATTTTGGTGCTTTTTCCCATATTTCCAAGGGCCGTAACTCACACAAGAATATTGCAATCAGCATGAAACTCAAACTTGATCTGTAAGTCATTGTTCTATAGTAGTTTACCAAAGATGAAATCATTCCGTTGAAGCGTTTCCAAAAAAACTCCGGAAAACTAAAGTGTGACTGACAGACTAACAGATTGACAGACTGACGGATGGACAGAGTGCAAACCTATAGTCCCCTCCAGTGATGCCGGTAGGAGACTAACAACGTTAAGTATCGTCACAAGTGACATGCAATGCTGTTTCATATTACTAATTGGTGTGGATAATTTCTTTCTCTCCGAACTCCTCTCTCATTTAAAGAGAGAATGCCTCCTAACTTGAAAAATGAATGTTTACACAGTCTTCTTGATTAGTTACAAAACTAGGGGTTCAAATCCCCACCCAATGACCTCATATGAACACGACTGATATTTCACACATGTAATTGGAGAAGCTTTCAATAGGTAATCTCCACTCATCTGCATTCTCAGAAAAAGTATATGATCCAACAAAATTTTCCAAGAATTCATTAATTGTTTTAAAGTTGACATACTCTACTTTATTAGATACCCAGTAATAGAATAAACATGCTTAATGCATATCATACACAAAACAATTTACTAAACATTTAATCCATACATAGAACACATGCATGTGAATGGGTTAATCGATATGGTACAAGTGCCATATCGATTAACCCAATCACACACATGTACTGTTCTGCGTTTATTACATGCCTTCACATCTATAAAAGTATTTATTAGAAGAACACTCAGCATTTCATTTGATAACACACCCCCAAATTCCAATGTGTGCTATATGACAGTGGGCACAAAGAACACATTGCAACTCAGGGGACGAACTGTCAACAAAAAGAACACATTTTATCATCAACCAAATTTACGAGGGGAACCCAAGCTATTATTTTTAGATATCGCTGGTGATTCAAATTGTAATTGCTGTTCATGATTCATAAAAAATTCCAGTTAAATTTTTGCTTCTATTTAAAAATAATCTGTCAACATTTCTGTTTGGCACACGTGTGTGGAACGAATTTTCATTTTCCACATGGTTTAGTGTTGCTGCAGATGGGAATTTCATAGAACAGGCATGTAATAAAAATTTTAACATTTCAATGCATTTTGAATATAAAACAAATCATTTCAACATAGAAATTCTTATCTGGCATATAAATCACAAGGAAAGTATAAGTTTTCCCAAATTTTCAACAAGACCATTTGAAAGAAAATCAATCACTTAATACATTGTATCTTGTTTGACAAAGCTTTTTGAGCTCTGTCAAACAAGATGTTATGAATTAAATTATCATTTTCTCATCAGAATAAAGGTAATCAAAACATAACTTAAATTTGAACATTTTTGGCTGACAAAATTGCCATGTAACTAGTTTCTGTTAAAATAAAATAATTGAGTAACATATAGGATTTATCAACTTACACAATGATGATCTCGGGCCAGATCGGTATCCGATTCTCCATCCATTTTTTGTTGCCGAGTGGTCAGTCTTCCACTTAAGGATAACAAAGTTTGATGTGGAAACATAGCAGGCATAATCTTGCCTGATTGAACTGCCACATATTGTTTTCTTCAGAATTGTCCCTGAAATCAAAGAAAATAAAATCATCTCTATCATATGAAAGGTGTGTTAAAGTGATGAAGCTCCTATTTAGTTGAAGGACTCAGAAAGAAATATTATCTATTGACTAAAGTGAATTTTTTGATTTGATTGGTTGATAGATACGTGGTATGAGACCATATTCATTGAAACCCACGATACGTCCACCCAGCCACTGACAAATTTCCCATATCCAGTGGAGGCCTCGTTCCGAAATCTACAATGTTTTTGAGACAAAAAAGAAAAAAAGAAATTCAATAATTTTTTTAGACTAGTCATATCGGCATATTTTCACAAAAACTCTTTTGCACAAAAATTCCACAGAAACCTGTATGGCTCAACAATGGAAGATAAAAGATCTCATGCTGTGTGTGTTCACACATGAAATAGATTGTACTTCTAAAACGGAAATCAATAGATAAATTTGTTACCCCGTGTCTGATCACGTGGTACAGGTTTTTACCTACCCGAAGCCAGCCGTATCCCATTTGGCCTTTGGCCTCATGGGATACGGCTGGCTTCGGATAGGTAAAAACCTGTACCACGTGATCAGACACAGGGTAACTAATAATATCAAAATAAATTGATAAATAAAAAGTCTTCCTTTACAGAACATAGACAACAGTTGTCTCTCCTTAATTTCAGCCTGTGATGAAGAGTGTGTATTCCCCATAGGTGAAGATCCAGATTCTTCCCTGGGGTAAAAAATATCTTTTCATGACAACTAGAGTACCCCGATTACTTTTTTTAAGGTGGAAGTACCTCAAAATTGGAGCTATAACTATAGAGCAAAATGACCCAAGAAATATCAGACTGAGAGTACAGTACAGAGGTTGTAATCCATGTGTGGGCAGTGATGTCCACGCATGCATTTACCAGGTAATAAAAACCATCATCATCAGTTGTCCCCAGCGCTTCATTAATTAATTTTTTTATGATTTACTCCTATAATTAGTGTTTGGAATCTAATATTATTGCATATGTGGCAATATTTCCCACCCATGGAAAGGGACCAGTCCACGGCAGCCGAACTAGCCATGAACCAGCTACAGCGATTTCAGGCATGAATGTATATAAGGTTGACATTTTTGAGAAAAAGTGAGGGTGGTGGGAGGATTCCCCATCCAATCCCCCCCCATGAGTATGCCACAATCAGAGAGGTAAAGAATAATTAATGTTTGTCAAATTAAGCTTATCAATTTCTCTTACTAAATCCCAGGGGTGAATTCTACATCATTTTAACTTTATAATAACTTGGGGAAGTAATTCTGTTAATTGAACTGCGAATTGAAAGCTCTCCAAAAATGATAATAAGTCAAGAATTTGGTTTTGGTAAAGTCTACTAACTTTGGACATGTTTTAAAGAAACAGTAAGATTCAATTCTTGGAAATTGTACTGTTCCTTTATAACAGGCATAAGTGAATTAGTGCAGTCTTTTGATTTTAAGGTGCACTGTCACTCTTGTGTGCCAGCGCGCCTGCAATTTTTACTTTTTGCGAGTAGACAACAGCATGGCTCAGTTCCACCTAGCGACCAACGAACCCTTACCAAACAAAATAGATACATCTGCTAGGTAATATACAAATTGTGCAATAGAAAAAAATTAAACAAAACCATATCATGTGATCCCCTCATAATTTTTTTATCGTGTGTTTTCTGTAAAGGGCTAAAATCTGTTCGAGGAAAATAGTCATGGAATGTTGCAGCTTATATAATTCATGGTGTATTGTGCATGAAAATGTGAACAATACAACATGATTTATAAGCAGCCGATTTCACACTAATAAAACTTCATTTTCAGAAAATTGGATTGTAAGCAATATAATTCAACAAACTTAAAAGGACAGTAATGCTACTCACTGTCTTATCAATCATGCCTTCCACAGAGAATCATCTGATTAACTTAAGATTGCTACACATGCAATTTGATTATTGCTGCAAAAAGTCATCCTTTCAAGTTACAATGAAATCCCTTCACAAATATGGCCTGCAGATTGTGCTAAAGGTTTTTGGGCTTCGGGCCTGTGTAGCCATCATGGTTGACCGATCGCAACTAAAAGGGGACATCCTCATCTAGACATTATACTGAGTCATCCTACCAAGTTACAATGAAATCCCTTCATAAATATGTCCTGTAGTCTGTACTACAGTTTTTCGGGTTTTAGGCTCGGGCAGCCATCATGGTTGAATGATTGCGATCAAAAGGGGATGTTCTCATGTAGGCATTATCTGGAGTCATCCTACCAAGTTACAATGAAATCCCTCAATAAATATGACCTGCAGACTGTGCTAAAGTTTTTTGGGTTTTGGGCTTGGGCAGTCGTCACGATTGACAGATCATGACCAAATGGGAAAGTTCTCATCTAGATATCATACGGAGTCATCCTACCAAGTTATAATGAAATCCCTCCATATTAAATATGACCTGAAGACTGTGCTAAAAGTTTTTGGGTCTCGTGCTTGTGCAGCTGTCTCGGTTGACAGATCATAACCAAAAAGGGATGTTCTCATCTAGATATTATACAGAGGCATCCTACCAAGTTACAATGAACTCCCTTCATAAATATGACCTGTAGTCTGTGCTAAAGATTTTCGGGTTTTGGGCTCGGGCAGCCATCACAGTTGACTGATCGTGACCAAAGGGGACGTTCTCATCTAGACATGACCTCAAACCTGCATATGAAATTTTGTGATGATCGGACAAGAACTACGGGGTGTAGACTGTGCTAATGGAAAGTGTGAACAGACTCACGCATGATGGCAATAGCTTATCTTGACTTTGTCAAGTTAACCCTTTACCTAACATGAAAAGCAGACGACACTTGCAAAAAATATTCTTGAATAACTATTTTTTTTTCATTTTTTGTCTCAAAAACATAGGTTATGACCCCTCATTCGAATGAGCTCGACAAGCTCGTTCCAATGAGGGGTCATAACCTATGTTTTTGAGACAAAAAATGAAAAAAATAATGAAAATTAATTGGCGATTTTTTAGAATAGTGCTGGCCGGTTTTGGCCGTTATGTTGGGTAAAGGGTTAAGCTAAAAACACAAGGTTTGCCCTTCTTGAGCCAGAACAAAAACAAGTTCCCATTTACTACACCAATATTTGCAACATATACACGGTTACAGTATAAGCATTAGTAAATTAATTATGGGTACAACATGCACGTTGCTCACATATGCCTGCATATGCCATAATTTACAGAAACTAGACTGTTTGAGGTGCATATGAGAGATAAAATTAGGAAAAGCTTATTTAAATTTTGTTTAAAATCAAAGGTTTCTGGGAAAAAGAATAACTGAGTTTCATTTGCAAGGTAAACACTGAGAAACTAGATTTGTAAGAATATTAAGCTACACATTTAGTTTGTCTCAATTGTCTGATCTGGTTTGATGGGGTTTTGCATCTCTTTCAACAACTATGGCAATATGATGCCTATATCACAAAATTGTTAGTTCCCAAGATGAAGGTAGAATTATTTAAACAGATCCACTGGGTGGTCTAAGGATTCCACCAACCACTGGAGGAACTAACAAGCTCATCCACACAGACACCTCAATGTTAAAAAATCTATAGTAATTTATATATTTTTTATACTTACCAATGACCCAGACATAACTGGTGCTAACTCCTTAAATTATAGGGCCAAACACAAATTTGACCCCCCCCCCCCAATCCCCAAAATTTGCATCAAAAACCGAAATTTCAATGTCCTATGTGGTCCTCAATACCTTTTATCCACTGCGCATGCGCAGTGTCAAGGAGGTCTCGAAATTGGCTCCAAAAGTCATTCTTACAAGCAGTGCCTGATAAGCATTATGTAATCAGCGGAGAGGTATGAGTTCCCAAGTCATGGGAGGGCCATCTCCGTCTGGGTCATTGGTAAGTATAAAAAATATATAAATTACCATAAATTTTTCAACATTTTTATACTGTACCAATGACCCAGACTTAGCTGAATAGAAAAAAGGCTGGAAGGCCTAGGACATAAAGGAAAATCCAACAGACTCAATTACATGTAAACAGAATTATCCCCTCAAGGAGAAGAGGAGAACAGGTTTTACATGTATCTTTCTTGTTTGTATCAAAAAACAAAGACACAATACCATTCCCTAATTGAGCACAATAACATCAATGATCTCTATTAACATCCAGTATAATCCATTATACTAATCTTATTAAAGGAAACCCAATAAATAAAGATAGTCCAGATAATGAGACTTTTTATACTCATTTAAAAGTGTCCAAACATTGTATATTAGCCCTCGTATGATCCGTGACATATACAAATGTTACACACCGAGCTACACTTTAAAAATATTACATGAATTACCTTTACACTTTAAAACCATCCTGGCACTGACTCAGAATTACTGATTCCAGAAGAGGTATTCCCTTGCTTTTCACTCTAAAGCCATCCCCCCCCCCCCCTCCCCTTGTCCTGGTCAAATGCCCAAGAGCAGCAACAGATAATGGACCTAAATACGCAGGTCGCCAGAAATGGAATCAATATTTCTAAGATAAAAACTTGTGAATGTAGAAGGCTGAGACCAATATGCAGCCTTAATAAAATCGGTAATAGCAACACTATAGCATAAGCCCAAGATGTAGAGAGCGCTCTTACTTCATGTGCCGAAATCTTAAGCAGAGACTGCAGAGTTGAAGATAATTTTCCATAAGCAGTACGGATAGTTAATTGAATCCACCTTGCAATAGAATGGACCGTAATGTCCCTTCTATTAGGCAGCAGAGACAGAAAGAAACATTTATGTCCCTTTCTGATAAACTCAGATCTACGTTTGTAAATACGTATAGCTCTAACAGGACAGAGTAAAGGCCTATGGCCATCTGAAGATGGAAGAGCCTTAATAACAATAGGTTCCAGATACTTATTAGGAGAATGATTTTAGCCCAAAATCCAACATTAGTAGTCAAGGTAATAGTATTACCTACACTACTATAGTGAGAATCATCAACAGATAGTGCCTGAAGCTCACTAACACTTCTAGCAGAAGAGAATGGCTAAGAGAAAGCTGTCTTATAAGATAAGAATTTGAAGTCCACTGTATCAAGAGGCTCAAATGGCGCTTCTTTTATCTTAAGAAGAATCCAAGCTAAATTCCACTTAGGAATTAAGCTAAGGGTTCTAGGTCTATTTATCGAAAAGTTTTTCAGTAACTTAGATAAAGAGACAATAGATCCAATCTGTAAACTATCATGATGTGCATAGGTATCAACAGAATGATCCCTACATCACCCTGAGAAAACCTTCCACTTAGCAGCATAATTTAGCAACGAGGAGGTCCTCCTACAGTTAGAAATTGCGTCCACTGCTCGTCCTGTAAATTGCTTGCCGTGCAAGAAGAACCGCACAACGGAAATATGTGGAAGTTGAGACCTTGTGGGTTGTGATGCAGTGTGCGCGATTTCCCCTGCGAAAGAAGATCCTCTCATGGAGGAAGCTTCCACGGCATATCCCACGGCGGACACCTGAGTAGATTTCTCCATGGTCTCTGGGGTGACAGAGATGCTACCAACAGAATTTTGCAGTGAGATTGCTTTATCTTGAGCAATATCTGCTGAATCAATGGTGCTGGAGGATATACATATCCTATCATTCCGTCCCAAGAGATCGAGAGAGTGTCTACTGCAAATGCTCGAGGATCTGGACACTGCGACACATACATCTGCAACTGATAGTTGAGATGCATCGCAAATAAGTCTACCATTGGACGATCCCATTGGTAGCAAATCTGATTGAATACTCGTTGTTGAGAGTCCATTCTGATGACAACATACGACCTTTCCGAGAAAGGGAGTCTGCTAGAACGTTCAGACGACCCAGAATATGATGGACCGATAGAAGAACTTGATGCACTAGAACAAACAGAAGGATCCTTTCTGTTAAACTGCATAACGGAATGGAATGAGTGCCTCCCTGGTTCCGAATATTCGCTACTACTGTCAAATTGTCGGACAGAATTTGAACATGCGAATTCTGAAGAATGTTCATTCATTGACGTAGAGCAAGCCATATTGACATCATCTCTTGATGTTTATGTACTGGCACCCTGAATCTGTTGGGCTCCGAGTTGCGCCCCAACCTGTTTGACTCGCATCCATCATTATCGTTAAACTCAGATCCGGAAGTTGCAGTGGTACTCCTTGAGTTAACCACTGAATATCTGCCCAAGTCTGAATCTCTTGTTTCACTTGATTCGACAAGACGATGTTCGATTCGAGCGAATGAGTCTTCACACTCCAATTCTGAGATAAAATATCTGTGGAGTGGACGAGTGTGTAGCCGCTCCACCGGAATAAGATCCGCAGCGGGTCTGCACAAACCTGTCAGTCTCATGAATTCTCTCACTCTTACTACATCTGAGTGAAGGCAAAAACGAGCGTAACAACTGACTAATATCACTCTGGTTAACGGCAGACGAACGAGATTGTTGTGCATCTCTAAGCTCATTCCCACTTGGGTGAATGATTCGGACAGCACTAGATCCAACTTCTTTTCATTTACTGTGAAACTGAGACGTCGGAGCAATTGAAGCAGACTCTGAACATCGTTCTGAATCGTTAACTTGCTGCCGTAACCCTGAAGAATGTCGTCCAAGTAGGCCGACGTTAGCACAGAAGAATGAGCTCGGAAATGAGTCATTACCGAGATCATTATTCGAGTGAAGGTCCAGGGCACTAGGTTCAGACCAGAGAATCATTGCTCGGAACTGAAAACAACTCTTGGGACAGTGAAGCAAAAGTACTTTCTAAATGCCGGATGTACCCTGACGTAAAAGTACGTATCCTTGAGATCTATGCTCACAGCATAATCGTTCACTTGAATGCTTGCTCTGACCGATCGGATGGTCTCCATATAAAAATTTTGGAGCCCCGATCAGCTTAATTATCCAGCTCAGATCTATAACTGGACGGAATGAGCCATTTGATCTTGGAATCAGGAACAGGTGACTGCAGAAAACTGGAGATTCCTGGTTTTCTACGACGTCTATAGCGTTCTTGTCCAGAAGAGATTGAACTTCTGATAGAAGCAAATCTCTCTTCTGAACGTTTAACGGAAGCTGAGACCAGCGTGGACTTCGAGTTAACGGAGGTTTTTCCCTGAAGGACAGCTAGACCTTCGGGAATAACCCCTTGCACCCATGGGTCGTCTGTAATTTACAACCAATTGGTTAAGAATCTCCACAGCCTTCCGCCCACTGGAACGCAATATAGGTTAGACCATCACCTCCTGGCCCTGCGAGGATTGCGAAAGGAGAAAACACATCCTCCACGACCCGCACCTCGCCCAGTCGTCCTTGGGGCATCTGACCTGATATCTCGGCCAGCATTACGACCCCTATGTGAGTCGCTACTCTGACGGTCTCCGGAGGCTTTCTTTGATCCTCCATAGGAACTTCCTTTGGACGTATTCGCCCCCGAAGAACCTGCCCTACTTCTCCCTGCTGAGTCTGACTTTTTCAAAGCGGAATAAAAGCAGAGAATCCGGAGCTTTCTTAGTAATCTGATTATAGATTGTAGAAAGCTTATTCATCGAAGAGAAGCTCTCCTGAGACCGGAGCGACTGGAAGAGAGTTTTTGTCCACCTTACTATCCACTCTTGTGGATGCAGCCAGGGCAGCATCACGTCTGACTAACTCCATATTGCCACTGAAAGGGCGGAGCAGGGTTCCTGCACTTTTCAGGGGGGTAAATTCAAGACTTTTCCATACCCTTTTCAATGCAAATTCAAGACTTTTCAATGATGGAAGAAACAAAATTCATGACTTTTCAAGACTATTCGCACTACAAGAATGTAACAAACTTTGCACTATTAGTGCAAAGTATGTTACATATTTAGAAATGTCCCATTTTCAAGACTTTTCAAGGCCCAGGCTTCAAATTCAAGACTTTTCAAGGCCTTGAATTTTTTTTTTCAAATTCCATACTTTTTAAGACTTTTCAAGGCCCGTGGGAACCCTGCGGAGTTATAAGTAGAATATGCTATAGCCCTCAAAAGAATTCTTAAGAAAGTTTGAAAATCTTGGAATTCTTTCGCTTCGAGACGTAGTGATAACGCTCTGGTAAGGTGATCTGCGTGAGATAATGCGTCTAAATTCTATTAGACGATATTGTCGTCTCCAGTATACTGGAGTAAATAGACATGGA
The DNA here is from genome assembly GCA_031216915.1 of Pictodentalium vernedei. Lineage (NCBI taxonomy): Eukaryota > Metazoa > Mollusca > Scaphopoda > Dentaliida > Dentaliidae > Pictodentalium > Pictodentalium vernedei. The sequence goes on from CM062297.1 coordinate 155,635,137, forward strand.
TGCCGGCAATGACAATTCCAGGTCTTCAGCCTAGTCGTCCAAACGCAGAGGAACTCTCGGCATGCCTAGTCCTGCTGTTTCAAATTTATGTCTAGCATTGATGAAAGGCAGCTGTATAGCGCTAGGCGATAAGAAACCTGATTTTCCAGTCTTAGAGGCTAGCTTGAATATAGCATCATTCAAAAGTTCAAATGTCTGTGACATTTCTGGACTGGGTTGGAAACTCAGGGACAGTGTCCCTAATCCGGCCGAAAAAGTCTGTGTCCAGTGACGCTTTCAGTTTCTTATCAGGTAACGCAGCATTTTTGTCCAGAGAAACAACTTCTAAAAGGTGATGCCGGATGAAATCTACAGCCACCTTAAGTTGTTCGGAAAGGGAAAATTTAAGTTGTGCTGATTCCCTTTTACCATCTGCCTGGACCACATAATAATTTCAGTCGTCCCTTACTGACTCTGCAGGGGGAACGAACCGACCCAGCTTTGCTCAGATAGTTCTTTACTGAAAAAGTTTCTGATAGCTGCTGGGATAGCTGCTGGGATGCTGCAATGAATTGAGCTATCTGCGATAGCAAGTCCGTCACGGAGGCCTGTGGAGCAGCGGTCTTACGTAATTAGCCGCTGGAAGCTCCAGGGACGTTAATTCCTGCATTTATATAACGTCCCAACTGGAAAGGCCTCATGTCCTTGGCTAGCGGATGGCGTGACCTGGTCGACGTGGATTCTCTGGCCGGCGAAGCAGGCTGAATATCTGTGGTCACATAGCCAAGGTGTGGTCGTGTGTGCTGATGTGAGGATGAGGAAGCCAATAGACAAGCCACGTCGGACTGTCTATGCGACGGAGCATCCCGAGCAGGAGGAGTGGACATATGCTCCGACTAACGAATGTACATACAACAACATCGCAGCCCAGATGTTGTTGTAAGAGAGAGGGGGGCCTCTCTCACTCGCAGTCCGGATAGACCTGGACGAGCTAGCTACCAGACTGACAGGCTTCCTCCGTACTATCCTTGGATCTGTCGTCACTAGGTGTGCACGTTCAATGTTTATAGTGCTCGCATCACCCAAACTGCTTCCCTGGACTGCAACGGACAAACGCGGCTGCTGAGCCATTCGATGAATGGTCACTACACCGGGTGAGCTAGCGGAAAACAACACCGTTGATCCTACTAGGGACCTCTTAGGCAATTGTTGTATTTCCATGAGCATTTTTGCCGCTAGCTCTTCGTTTGACTGCAATGATGGAGGCACACTTGTTGAAGACATCACGGAAACATCACCCTGTTCTTGTTCCTCTGAAAAAGAGACTGATAAACTAGAGTGACCTTGCAGAGAGAGGACCGGCATGGACCCCTCACCGCTAACAATATACCGTGACACACGTCTCCAACGTTTGTCATTCCAATTGGCACACACTGACCAAGAATTAGTGTGAGTACATTGTCTACAAGAAACACAATGAACATGAGAATCAGAGGAAGATTTCCTTGCATTACAATTTAAACAATATTCTTTCATCATGAAAAAATATAAACAGTCATAGTACTTGCACTAACCCTTGAAACAAGGATACATAATATAATATAATCCATTATAACATTTCGAAAAAATAATTAAAAAAAAAAAATTTTTTTAAAAAAATTTTCAGAAGAGCCCAAGTTCCCAATGGGAACAATGAGCCCAAATGGATCCCAAAAAAGCCCAAGTGTGGACAAAAATTTTAAAACATTTTTAAAAATTAATGTAACACTTACGGACAATATTAATGTATCTAGCTATGAGCAGAACTAAATAGAAGACAAGTAATCACTATCAGAAGTAACCGTTGTCAACATAAACAAAAGTGTACAAAAACCGGAAACATGACTCCAAGCACTGTAAACATTGGCCAAAATCAGTCACCAAATTAAATGCTATCCGATGTAAAACAGATGCTTCCAGAGAAGAAACTGCAGTACATCGGATGGTAGATGCAGATCACAACGCCTAACCACCCAAGGGTGAGGACATAAGCATGGGGAAAAACAGAATAATCATTCTGTTACCAAGCCAAAACTCCCAAGAAACTTTAGTAAAAAAACATTACAAAAATTATGCCAAAAGCATGGGAGAATAGCAAGGGGGGTATTAAGGAAAGGGAGAGAGGAAACACTGAACAAACAATGGTAAATTCATAGCCAGAATGACAACATCAGGCTCATGCCCCGAAATTAGGGAACATGAAATAATTTCGTAAAACAAAATTATAAGTTACAGCCCTGAACACATTCTGCCACTGTTTCTTCCTCTCATCCTTTTATTTCATCCTTAGATCCACCATTTCTTTCATAATTATGTGTCTGGCATCATTTAAACTGAGATTTACAAGCACAAATATCAGTGACATGTTACTGATTTTAGGGCCAAACAAAGAATGGCTTTTTGAGCCAATTTCGAGACCTCCTTGACACTGCGCAAGCGCAGTGGATAAAAGGTATGGAGGACCACATAGGACATTGAAATTTCGGTTTTTGATGCAAATTTTGGGGATTGGGGAGCAAATTTGTGTTTGGCCCTATAATTTAAGGAGTTAGCACCAGCTAAGTCTGGGTCATTGGTACAGCATAAAAATATAAGGATAAAACAAATTCCTTAGAATTTGCTACATCAGTATAGTATTAAAATGTCTGTATGAACAGCCAGGCCATTGCTGTTGTGCGTTAACAATCTGGCAACCAAATGTGGACCTATTATACCCGGATCCACACAGTGTTCAAGCTATACAGTAACGTGTCTTTGTGAACTGATGTGAATCGGGTAAGTCTTGAAAAATGCATCTGATAGAGTAAATGGAAACATATTTGAAAACATAAAAAATATGCATTGAATCAGTGTCCATTATGCATTTTGAGTTAGTGTTCGAGCGCCAAAGTTTTGTATATAAAATGTATGAAAATGTATGAGAAGAAGTGGGTCCCCCAAAATGTGATGGAAAAAATATGCAGGAAAGGGTGGGTGGGTCAAAAAACCTGCAAAATAAAAATTTCCACCTATGTTCACACATTTTTTTTTCTGCCCCTTCCCCCATCCCGCTAAATTGGCCCAAATTATACTTATTTCATTGGCAAGAGAAAACTTGCACTGGGCAAGAATATCTGCCAGCAGCAGTGATCTGTGATCCCCAACTAACTATAGTGTTAATTTGTTGGGTCCACTACACCTATAAGATTAAACTGGGTGGTTGATTTGAACAAACTTGTCAAACAACTTTTCAAGTGTAGAGAAGACCAAATAATTAGATTATCTCTTAACTGGTAGAGTGCTAAATAATTTTTGGCCATCAAAACTTGTACACATGTCCTTGCCTTGTTACAGTTTATGGGAGAGTGCCTATGGGCACTCTGGGCACTCTCCTATAAATTGAAACAAGGCGAACCCTTACAGACAAAATAATATCACTTCAAAGATAATACAAAGCACATGGATTGAATATGAGCCTTCAAGCTGTGGTATCTGCACTTCAGAATAAAGCCCAAATATGGGCTTCCAGCATTCTACCAGTTAACTGAATAATCCTGTGATTTGTATATAACTTCCAAACACAAAATCACATACCATACCTTCAGGACAAATTGAACTGGTTAATTGCATGTGGATTATTATTGAATAAAAATATTGTAATATGTCGAGAAATAAGCCTAATAATCACTAAATTCCATTGTTTAGGCCCCATAAATGAGATCTTTTGTTTCTCAGGCCAGTAGTTTTTGTAAAATTACATGTGGACGGGTGATTTTTATTTTTGTAATTATTTCTTTGCCATCAAAAAATGTTTTGGGCCTGATAATCTACAAAATAGCATGAGAGATGGAGTATTTCATCCCTTGAGTGCAAGAAGGCTTTGCAATGCTGAAGTATTACAAAGCCTTATTGCACTCAAGGGACAAATTTGTCAATTTTATTAACTTGGGTAAAATATCAGACATAAGCCATTTAATTTTTATTTTTTCAAGTTTGCATTGGTTATAAAAAGAAGGCATGCAGCATCCAAAAGGACCATGTGGGAGGACCTGAGAAACAGATTTTTAACTTTTTGAGACCTTATAGACCTACAAGTATTTGGCATTACTACATCCAATACAGGTACTTAATGATTTTAATCTATTATTTGTTTGTTTGACAGAGTTCCATGAGCTCAATCAAACAGGATATAATGGAATAAAGGCTTAATTTATCTTTAATAATACAGGAAAGTGAACAAATCTCTGTTAATTGAATACTCTTGTTAACTGAATAATTTTAACTTGCACATTAACTATTCAATTAACAGGGTACATTTTAACCATGTCAAATATGAAATCTTTCCCACCAGTTGTTTCTAAGAGGATTTTTAATGCTTCCTCATTACTCACCATGTTAAAATGTCACCTAACGACACCTTTACATATGATACCAATCGCTTAATTTGAACAAACTTATGAACAGTGATTACATAGATCTGACATTCCCAACATGGATATATTTAGACCATTGGTTTGGGAGAAAAGATTTTTAAATGTTTGTAGTACATGTAGTCGGGGTATAAACAGACCTGGAAATAACCCTTGAATAAGCATTTAGGTTACATGTGGGTTACGACAATTATAACCTGAGGCTCAAGTGAGCCTAAAACACTCACCTGGCTCAAGTTGTCAAAAGGGATGAGTGTGTCAGTAAGTGATGGGCAGCAAGAGCAATTTTTTTGACTTGCCATGACACAATCAAAGGCAAATATTTTGGCCATTCATTTCTGCTGATCTTAGGAAAGCTTTCTTGGCTAAAACAAAGCTCTGATCTCTGAAAACTCCAAAAAGTGTCCGAACGAAAAATGTTTTTGTTTTTAACTCCTGGGTTCTCTCTACACCCCACCCCAACCCCCTCCAGAAAAAAAAAGTCTGGGCATAAATTCAAGTACTTATGACCCATTTATACTACATGACAAATTTGGTTCAAATCAGCCCATTGGTTCTGGAAATAGAAAGTTTGAGTGGAGCCCAAATTTTGACTTTCTGAATTCCTCTGAAAAAAGTGAATCTGCATCACTAAAGTAAGCTCCATACCAGAAATCTAAGCTTTATTGTGATTGGCTTATGAGCATTAACTCCACCCCAAGAGGCATAGCGACATTTGGGGAAAAAATCAAAAGAGTAAACTCCACCAGCCTGAAGATGGCGGCAGCTTCATTTGAACAAAGCAGAAAGGACATACTCCAAAGATGGTCCATGCCATATATGAAAGAATTTGGTCCAGTGGTTTTAAAGTTTCAAATTAGTTGATGGAGAACAAGAAAGATAATGACTCAGCAGTTTTTGAAATAATAATAATGCACTAAGTTAAACTTTGAGCTCCCATAGAGAGCCCACATATTAAGCCAGGGACTTGATTTGAAGTAACTTGAATCTGACATGTCTAGAGATGTCACATACCAAATATGAAATAATTCTCATGGGTGGATCTGAAGAAGATTTTTAAAGACTATTCCCCATATGGCAGCAAGTTAAAATTTGTGCCCCTGAATTGAGCCCATATATGAGGGGCTTAATTTGAACACACTTGTATATGACCCCCCTACAATTTGGTTCAAATGAGCCCATCGACTCTTGAAATACACATTTTTGGTGAAGCCCTAAATGGGTATGCTCCAACAGAGAGCCCAAATATTGACTTACAAACATCCCTTGAACAAATTTTAATCTTTAACATCAAAGGATGTTCCTTGCCAAACATCAAGGCATTCTTTCTAGTGGTTCATGAGAAGATGATTTTTAAAGCTGTATAGGCTTTTTGGGCACTAACCACAGCGGCGGGCCGAAGATGGAAGCTGCTTCATTTGAACAAAACTGAAAGGGTATACTCCAAAGCTGGTCTGTGCTATATATGTTTGAATTTGGTCCAGTGGTTTTGAAGGAGAAGACAAGTTTCAAAAGTTAACGGATGTCGGATGCCTAGTGATGGTAATAGCTTCCACTGACTTGCAGTCAGGTGACCTAAAAACGAAGAGGCTAGAGGTTACAATAAAGTAATGCAACGTAACTTTTATTAAATTACTAAACCCATATGTTTCACCAGAATGATTTGATAATCTTTCGGAACTATTTAGACTCAAAGTTTGAGTATTGCATCCAAATATGAAAAGAACGGCAAATATGCGATCTCGCTTTGGCAAAAGTAAATGGTTTGGTGTTTTTAAGTCATATGCAATTCAATCAAACTATTAATTGAAAACAGAATATGTTTTCATTTTTGAAATTCGCATTAAAAAAAATTCCACAATCCAGTATAAGTATTTCCATTAGTTCCTTGAATCCTGCAGCCCATGTAACATTTTTACTGCCTTAGTCGGTGTATATTTTCATGCAGTGTGTGATATGGCAGTCTGTCAACTAATCCTGGGTAATGCCTATGGTTAGTCAGTGTATGTTAACTTACCAACTAACTGTATGCACTGCACAGGGTTAGTCGCACTTTGTGGTTATAAAACATCTTCATTTTTAATTAAGTAACTAACCCAGTGTAAATCTCATCTTTTGCAACTCTTTACCCAACATAATGGCAAAAACCAGGTAGTAATATTCGCAAGAAGCATTTAACCCTTTACCCAACCAATCGCCCGAATCCGCCCGCGTAATATGCAAATTCAGCAGTTGAAAAAATATTATTTATCCAAAAATTTCAACAAAACCATATCATGTGACCCCTTGTTGGAACGAGCTCGCTCGTTCCAATGAAGGGTCACCTGATATGGTTTTGTTGCAATTTTTTGAAAAATTTTAAAAAATGATATTTAAAATAAATTTTGATATCGGCTGCGTTGGGTAAAGGGTTAACCTGAGCTTATGTTCCGATAAGAGTAAAATTCTCGCCCTCTGATTGGATAAGAGCTGGCGTAATTACTTTTATGTTTATGGCTCCAGTGGTAAATGTTACCGTCTGACGTCACCATGCTAAATATTTGAAATGACGTCGCCCATTATGTAATTGCTTCATCAATAGAGTCACCAGCAACCACTTCATTTTTCTGGATTTTTCAAACATGTAGCAGACAGTGTTCTAGTTGAAACGTTTTTTAAATTACAAACCGATTTATGATTTGAACTGAGATGGAATGAGTTTATTTGGTTTATTGATTATTTATCCAATGCTGCCATGGGGAACACGAGAGGTTTATTTACTAAACCTGTGATTGTTAAAAGTTGCCTTGAACAAGGCAACTTCTTAATGATCACAAGTTTAGTAAATAAGCCTCTCGTGTTTCACGATGTAGGTTTTGGACTATGGGTAGTGTTTTATTAGATATATATATGTTATTGTGATGAGTTGATGGAAACATGGTCTGAGGTATGCGGCTCGGAGCGAATGTTCAACCTTGACACTTCGCATCGCGACACAGTTGAACATAAGCTCCGAACCAAACCTCAGATCATGGTACCATCAATTCATCACAATAATTTATAATGTCCCCACACTTGAATGGAATGTAGAAAGGTTTTTTTTTTATTCATTTATTTATTTATTTAATTATTTATTTATTTATTTATTTATTTATTTATTTGTCGTGATTTAATGACACTTTCGACAGCCAGGGTCACCTTGAATCAGACAGTTTTATGGGTGGAGGAAACCAGAGTACCTGGAGAGAACCACTGAACAGTGACAGGCAACTGTCAGACTCCCCAACGTACTACTCATCACAAGCAGGGTTATCATTGGTTGAAGACAGGTGCACCATTGACATGTATTATGCCTTAGTACACAGAGCCACTTTGCCGAACCCCCTATCCCCCTGGTTGCTAACGATATCCATATTTGTATGGTTTAACTGTAAACATTCGGAGATATTTTAGGCTGTGGTAGGCTTATTCTGGTCAATTTTCTGACTGTTTTTGCTGCTGTATTAGGTGGAGGGTTAAGTAGGCTCTACTGTGTATCATATATATTCACTATCAAAGCTATTAACTCTTACAATATGAATATTACCTTCATAATACTTCAGAGAATCATAGCCACATTGTGGGTGTTGTTCAATATCCATATATTTCATTACCAACTCAACACTGTTGAACGAATTCTCTGCTCTTATTGTCCATGTTAATTGCTCATTGCTGAAAAAAATAGTCATCAAAATATATTTGTGAAGATTCATAATGTTTGTTTACCACTGTTAGCTTTTTAACCCTTTAACCTAACAAACTGGCCGCATTCGCCCCCCCCCCCCCCCCCCCCCCCCCCCCCATACAGTACAGTCGCTGTGGACTGGTCATAATCCATGCGTGGGCAGTGATTTCCACACAAGCGTTCAGCTGGTAATAAAAATCATCAGCAGCCAAATATTAATTAATGAAGCACCGGGTTGTACCCGGTGCTTCATTAATTAAATTTTTGAAGATTATTCCTATGATTAGTGTCAATCTTTCACCCCACGAAAGCTGACAGCCTGACCCTGGTACGGTAGGCACTATGCCGCAGTACATAGCCCTATATCCATTTTGCGGGTCTCCCGAAGAATTATACTCACAACTTGACATATTATTTAAATAAGCATTAAAATAATGTACTGTATATAAATATTTATCTGATAACCATAGAGTATAACAACCGTTGTATATACTTGAAGTATATACACGGGTGTTGTATATAATTATAATTTATGCGAACGACCTCTGACCTCTTTCAATTCCATTTTCATTCATTCATTCATGAAACATCGTTATATCACAGGGCAGGTTTTAATTGTACGCTTATTGCACTTTGTCAAAATCCTCTGATGGTGTCATTTCTTATTTATTTTGCTTCAATAAAGGCAACCTAAAATTTTGCTTCAAAACATTGTGGAAATTACTTGAATGTTAACAGTAATTAGTATGCGGCGACTGCGAACTATTTATAGTCATGGCCTCAATCAAAAGTACTTGAGGAACTGCGCTAATTAAAAGTTTGTCTGCTCTACCTGAAAAAAAAAACACTTCGTAAAAATTGTAAACAAATGCAAAATTATTTGTTATATTGGGACTACAGCATAAAACACGGAAGAAAACTGGAACTATGTCAAAAAAAGAATAACTTTACTGAAACACCGTTTTGTTACTGTTAATAAAATAGTTGAAATTTATTTTGTTCCAGCGCAGTTACATGATGCAAGAAGTGCAATCGCACTTTACAATCGCCGTCATCGATTTTGTAATGTAAGGGACACAACTCTATGCGTCTTGTCCTATTTCTTTTGTCTCGTAGACTGGTTTTCTTTGGAGGCCCGTGAGAAGCATATATAAGTCGGGTAGACGCACGAGACAGGTGTCTGTTTGTTATCAGATAAAAACAATAAACATATAGTGTGTTTTTATATCTGTGTTATACAACTCGTTGAAATATGGTTTATTTTTTCTCGGCGAAGCCTCGAAAAAATAAACCATATTTCAACTCGTAAAAATTGTAAACAAATGCAAAATTATTTGTTATATTGGGACTACAGCATAAAACACGGAAGAAAACTGGAACTATGTCAAAAAAAGAATAACTCTACTGAAACACCGTTTTGTTACTGTTAATAAAATAGTTGAAATTTATTTTGTTCCAGCGCAGTTACATGATGCAAGAAGTGCAATCGCACTTTACAATCGCCGTCATCGATTTTGTAATGTAAGGGACACAACTCTATGCATCTTGTCCTATTTCTTTTGTCTCGTAGACTGGTTTTCTTTGGAGGCCCGTGAGAAGCATATATAAGTCGGGTAGACGCACGAGACAGGTGTCTGTTTGTTATCAGATAAAAACAATAAACATATAGTGTGTTTTTATATCTGTGTTATACAACTCGTTGAAATATGGTTTATTTTTTCTCGGCAAAGCCTCGAAAAAATAAACCATATTTCAACTCGTTGTATAACACAGATATAAAAACACACTATATGTTTATTGTCTATATATATAATATACTTATGAGAGTATATATATGGATAAATACATATGTACATGTATCGCTATGGAGCAGAGTGCAAAGTGCCTTTTAATAACCATTGGAGCCCTAAGGCGCTGGTAGCAGTGCCTCAGCAAAAATGAAATTGCCCCCCCCCTCCCCACCCTCCCCCCCATCCTTGCGGACCTCTAGGCTTCAGTCTAGTCAGCATTATGAATAATACAGCCCTGTGTGGAAAATGACCAATCCACAGCGGTTGTATTGTATTTATAATTTGAGCAGTTGAATAAACATTATTTTTCAAATAATTTAAACAAAGCCATATCAAGTGACCCCCCCCCCCCCCCCCCCACCCCCCATTGCAATGAGCTCATTGAGCTTGTTCCAGTGAGTGGTCACCTGATAAGGCTTTTGATTTTTTTTTTAAATTGAAAAAATAATATTTGAAATAATGTTGTTTGAAGCGGTGCTGATTAAATTGGTCGATAAAAAATTAAAACAACCTTAAGGGAACCAGACTAAATTATATTCATTATCTTTTCTACTGGGTATGCCCCCCGTGTTGTGTCCTTGGGCAAGGCATTTTATCCCAGTTGCCTACATGGGGCACGACTGCACCGTGTATTAACAATTTACCCAACGTAACGGCCAAAACCGGCCAGCGCTATTCTCAAAAATCGCCAATAAATTTTCATTATATTTTCATTTTTTGTCTCAAAAACATAGGTTATGACCCCTCGTTGGAACGAGCTCGTTCCAACGAGGGGTCATAACCTATGTTTTTGAGACAAAAAATGAAAAAAATTAGTTATTCACGAATTTTTTTTGCAAGTGTCGTCTGCTTTTCATGTTAGGTAAAGGGTTAAGGCGTACTGCACGTGGATGGTGCACATGTCTTCAACTGCTGTAACCCTGCTTGAGTGGAGCTTGAAGAGAGTTAGAATGTTGAGAAGCTGACAGCTGCTCGTCGATGCTCGGTGGTTCTCTCTGGGTAGTCCGGCTTCCTCCACCTGTAAAACTGTCACGATAAACCATTGTGCATAAGTATGTGACCTTAAACACCAATAAATAAATAATAATAATATTGGGTATGCTGGTGTCCATTTACACCTAACCATTTGGTGGCTATCACACTACGCAACAGATAATCAATAATTTTACAATGAAATTTGAAAATTTTTCGAAGTGTAACTAATGACTCGTTGGGAAAGGAACTAGTCTAAACGGTGCGGGGGAAAAAGTTCTGTCTTGTACATCACAAGTTAAATACAGAAACATTTATGTCATAGCGGTGATTCCATTAAATACTAGGGTTTAACCCTTTACCCAATGCAGATGATATCGAACTTTACTATTTTAAATATAATTTTTTTAAATTTTTCAAAAAATTTCAACAAAACCATATCATGTGACCCCTCGTTGAAACGAGCTCGATGAGCTCATTCCAACGAGGGGTCACATGATATGGTTTTGTTGAAATTTTGAAAAATAATATTTTTTCAACTGCTGAATTTGCATATTACGCGGGCGGATGCAGCCGATTTGTTGGGTAAAGGGTTAAAGTTTAATGGATGTGTAATAACTAATAAAATATATATAATTAATATTGAGTTGATTATAACGGTGAGATGCTATGATCTGAAATCAATATTGATGTTCTGGGTTTTTTTTCAGATTATTTAAAAGTACATGTATAGCAAGATTCTAACAAAAATGAAAGTGATACTGTAGTTCAACTTGACAAACTTGAACTTGGTAAGTTACAAGTGAAATGGCAAAATTGAAGCTCATTGGTTCCAATATTATTTGGTGAAACTTCAACATAGCAGCATTGTGTGTGCACAGCATCACAGCAACCAATGCATGTTTAAATGTAAACTACAGGGCTGGCTAACAGAAGAATATTGATACACAACTGCAGTAAGTTCAAAGGTCATTGTAAACTGCAACTTTTTCCACAGAAATGAATGCTAATTGATAGCTCTTATCTAGAGGCCTTGCCTATTGAGCACACCAAGTTCTAAAACAATCCTATGATAAATGCACCATGTAGGCCATGTCAAAGAATGTTGATGCACAAATGCACTAAACTCATAGGGCATTGCTAATAGCAACGGTTTTTGACAGAAAATATAAATTTTATAGTAAATTTCCTTTCTTATCATAGCTACCGCAATTGTTTACTACAGGCTTGAACTACAGTGGAAAAACCCAACTCCGATAAAATACTCTCTATTTTAATCTTTCCCAAGAGATTTGGGAAAGAAAAGTGGTGTAAAAACACCACAAAAAAATAAGCCAAAACTGGGCCGAGTGCCATCGGCGCACACCCAGTAAGGGACGCTCTTCTCTTAGTACAATTCCATGACTTCCGTTAACCAGTGCGCAAGCAGTCATCAAAACCATTCTTCTGAGTCCGCCAACATAGGAGGTATGTGATCAGCGGGGAGGAGGGATTCTTACCTGAATAAGAAGATGGGAGGGCCTCCATGTAAACAATTGCGGTAGGTATAATAAGAAAGGAAATTTACTATAAAATTTATATTTCTTATCAACCTACCTTACAATTGTTTACTACAGGCTGAATAGACAATAGGATGGAGGGAATCACATAACCAACCCACACATAACTCAACTGCACTGGAACCGTGGACAGAGGAAGAGATCCCTAGGCGTATCAAACCATAGCATCACAAACATTAGTAAAAGACAATGAAAGATGAGGTGTATGGTGAAGTGCGACGCACAGACAGAAAGGGCAGTAACAGCACGGAGCTGGAACTAACCCTGTAAAAGCTGAATGGCTGAATGGCTGGGATAGACAACAGCTGGAGCCGAAGAAAGAGGGCCTGTAGGACAAAGGTTCTCTGTCGACTCCTGCAACTGTCGCAGATAAATAGAGAAGGTAGCATTTCTTCAGTAGGCTGACAGTATAACATCGGACAACATGACAGAGTTAGTAAAAGCCCCGAGAGGAAGACAATGCATGCACCTCGTGGCAGAAAAAACAATTGACAATACAATCACCAGTAGCTTGATCAGCGGAAGCTGCACGAATAGCAAGACAAATCCATCAAGAAATGGATGCAGGAGAGATCTGGCATATGAGAAAATGCATATCCATCCAGGATAAAGGCACGAATGCCCCCCCCCCCCCCCCCCAAGCAGAGCAGCACCCAAGAAGGTGTCCATCTTGGAGTAAACTGCAAAGTCCTAGGCCTTTTCAAGGAAAAGAGCTGAACAAGCTTGGAGAGGCAAGGATGAGTGTCGAAAACAATGTGGTACCACATATGAAAAACATCTCCAAAGCATGGACTTGTACCCATTGCTGGAGACCCCCAGAAACAAACATATACCAGAAACTCCGGACTCGGTGTAATCGAAGGAGTGACAGAAGCAACAGAGTGATCGCACACCATCGACAGAAGAACCTTCTACTTAGCCACAGAGGCTAAACCAGTGGAGTGAGTGCCTCCTTGAAGAAAAAAAGCAACTCTACTGCTTGTCCTTAAAAACCACTACGGAGGAGACAGGACCCGATAAAAGACATGCGCGAAGGCACAATGAAGTCGGGTCAACTTGAAACCTCCTCGGGCGACTTTGGCAAAGAAAGTCGCGATGTAGAGGAAGACATGCTGGAATCGCCGCTAACAGAGAGCAGAGCAGATTGATCCACACCCACCGAGGTGACAGGGGTGTGATCAAAAGGATTCGACAACTGCAGGTTCATATCTGGGCTAGAACCTAAGGTGGTGGAATCAGAACAGCAGGAAGGCGTAGCCAACAAGACCGTCCCAAAGGAGGGCCAGAGCATCCAGGGCGAAAGCCAGAGCATCTGGACATGGGGACACAAAAGTGTCCACCTGATGGTTCCAACGAGTCGCAAAGAGATCGATGGAACACTGCCATGTGGAGCATCCACTCGGTGGAAAAGAACCTGCCCTGTCGGGACAGGGAGTCAGCTAGAATATTCAGATGACCGGGAATGTGACGAACAACCACCCCGGCGTTGACATCCTGAGCGAGCAGTAGAAGATCCCGAGCCAATTCGTACATTGGAACCGAGTGCGTGCCACCCTGGTTCCGAATGCAAGAAACCACTGTCGAATTGTCGCACAACAGAAGGACCTGACGATTCGACAGGTGAGGAATCCACTGCCTTAAACTCAGAAGATGAGCAAGAAGCTCCTTCTGGTTGATGTGTAGAGATGCCCGATTCTGGTCGCACATCCCGTGAAGGGAAAGACCTAGAGGATCCAACGTCGCACAACATCCGAGATCGCTGGCATTTGCCGTCAGAACGTGATCGGACGTGGGTAAGTCCAACGGGACACCTTGCGTGATCCACTGAACATTCGTCCAGTGGAGAAGGTGAGGATGAAGAGATTCTGGTAACTGAAGCACCAGATCCAGAGAATCGACATTCGGCCTCCAACGACTGAGCAGAAAGTGTTGGAGAGGTCTGACATGCAGCCGACCTAGAGGAATGAGATCCGTCACTGAACCGCAGAGACTGAGCAGACAGAGAATACCCCGTGCTGATGCGGATGTGGACTGGAACAGAGTCAGAGCAAAAGCTGAGAGAATCACTGCCCTGGGGAACCGCCACCATATTGAACTGAGTGTGGAAGGCCATCCCCAGATGACAAAACGACTGAGAAGGGACCAGATCCGACTTCTCCTCGTTGATTCTGAATCCTAGCGATGTGAGCAAGCTCAACAGAGTGTCGACATCCAACTCCAATAAGGCAGCATTGGAATGCCTCTGGAGGATATCGTCTAGATATGCCGAAGTAGTCACCCTGGACTGTGTTTGATGGGAGGCTATCACATGCGACATCAGTCGGGTGAAGACCCAAGGTTGAGGCAGAAAGGCATGGCCTTCAACTGGTAAACTCGCTCCAGAAAAGCGAACCTGAGATACTTCTGCGGCACTCGATGAATCGGAATGTGAAAGTAAGCGTATCGCAGGTTGATGGTAGAAGCGAAATCTCCCTGATGAATGGAACGGCGGACCGACCTGAAAGTCTCCATGCTGAACTTGGGAGCAATAATAGACTGGTTCAGGATACTCAGATCGATAACCGATCGGAGTCGGCCATCCTTCTTCGGTACCAAGAACAGGCGGGAATAAAACCCCACTGACTGAATGTTCTTGATGACCTTGAATGCCCCCTTGGCCAGGAGATTGTCTATCTCCATGTACAAAAGCTCTCGACGTAAAACGTCTGAAGGAACTGTGGTTGGAAGAGGCACTCTGAACAGAGTGGGGTGCCTTCGGAAGGATATTCGCAGCCCGAACCGAACAACATCGAACACCCTAGGATCAGATGTGATGGTGGCCCAACGGTCTGAGAACTCTGCTATCCTTCCTCCAACCTGGACGAATCGAGGTGAGGAGCTTCAGTTCGAGCCCCAACGAGGCCCGCGAAAGGAGAAACCACCTCCTCTACTGAATGAAGAATCCTGAGACTTCCCTCTATCTTGTCGACACTTACCCTTACCCCGTGAGTAAGAAGTAGAAGCAGTGGCAGAAGGATCAGCCCTTTGCTTCGCAGAGGAAGCAGAAGAGTACTTGTTAGGCTTTGAACGATTGTTCTTGGGAAATATTTTTGTATCATCAGTTCTGGTACGAATATGGTAGAAGACTTGCAGGAACCAGTGGTGCCTGCTGTCAACTCTATGAGTTGATTACATATGTGTTTCGTGTTCTAAACATCTCAACCTTCATTTTGATGTATAATTTGAGTATATTTAATTTGAATTTAAGGAATATCGGAGGTGGGAATTTCAAAATAAACAAAATTCTGTTACTAAAATAGCACCTTAATTTCTAATTTGTACAGGCCTTCAAGACGGAAAGCTCATACTAGAGGTATTATTGAGACTAAAAATATAGAAACTGTTTTAACAACAGGGAGTATCTTATTCTAACAAAAGACCTTCATGTGAGAATCAGAATAGATTTTTGCAAGGAAAAAAATGAGACTTAACTTTGATTGTTGCAAAATGTTCATTTGATTCTTGTCATTGGGCCTATAAGTTTCCTTAAACCTTTACCCAACGCAGACGATATCAAAATTTATTAATTGAAATATCGTATTTTATTTTAATTTTTTTCGAAAAATTTCAACAAAACCATATCATGTGACCCCTCATTGGAACGAGCTCGACGAGCTCGTTCCAAAGTGGGGTCACATGATATGGTTTTGTTGAAATTTTTCGAAAAATAATATTTTTTCAGCTGCTGAATCTGCATATTACATGGGCGGATGCGGGCGATTCGTTGGGTAAAGGGTTAAAGGGCTGCAGAATTCTACTTATTTTTTGCTATCTCATATTAAGGTAACACTTTGACTTTACAATGGTATCTAGCGAAGTCTTGCCTGCCCACAGAAGCAGCCAAGTCTTCACCAGATGCCATTGCCAAGATACTTCCATCAGCAAGACCACCAAAAGTATGTATGTAGGAAAATGCTCAAGTCGGACAGGATCCTCACCAAAACTAAACCCTAAAGGGCCGGCCACTGCTATAAAGATGAGGTTTGTTCTGCACCATTAAATACGTACATACATGTATTTACCAGGTAACAAAAATCATCATTAGCAAAAGTTTAATTAATAAAGCACCTGGTTGTACGTGGCAGTGGCGAAGGAAGCGTGTAGTGGAGAGGCACACCTTTCCAAGACTACCATTGATCGGCCCAGTGGGAAAAATGTTAAGGTCATATATTGGCAAATGTACGATTACCTGCTAGTCTCTCGTTTAGATAAGTATTCCACGGTGGAATCACTGCCCAGTTTATTTTTTCTACTTCAATCATCTTCCAACCCGAAGGATAGCCTTTGGGTTGGAAGATGGTTGAAGTGAAGAGATGGATCAAAGCGACCAAATGTGTCATTCTTTCGGCAAATGTGACAAAATGTGTTTGGATTTTCAAATAATATATCACAGAAATGCCTGAATATTGACACGTTTGCATGCATCAGTTTTAAAACGCATTGTTTAACCTCATAACATGTCTGTGGAAAAAGGTAGGGGTGGGGGGGGGATGTGTCCCCTGTGCCTTCCTGGTTCCACCACCTCTGATACCCGGTGCTTCATTAATTAATTTTTTTTATCACTATTCCTATAATTTGTTTTTGGAATCAAATATTATTACGCCAGTGGAAAGATTGCCCAACCGTGGAAAGTGATTATTCCAAGGTGGCCGTACTGTACTTAAGAACCAGGCCAGAAAATAAGCAGGCTGACATTTGCAGAATGAGGTCCCCAGAGGGTGAATTTGATGATTCTAGCCCCTACAGTGGGTCAATTTATCCTCTGGGTACCTTTTTCTGTTTAGTTTTGAGACCCTAATTCAGATTGAGGTTCACAGAGGGTAAATTCAGTGATCACTAAATTCACCCTCTGGAAACCTCGTTTTGCAGATGCAGTCTGCTTATTTTCTGGCTTGTTAAGAACTGAAAATGATTCTCAAAGCAGGAGAATGAGAGAATTAAAACCAATTCTCATGAATCGAGACATATTTTACTGCCTCAGCAACATTATCATTATAAGTGTTAAAACCTTTCACCAAGAAAACACTTAGATGGTTACTGGTGAGAAAGATTTCCATGGGTATTCTTCAATCCTCATAACTTGGGGTGGGAGGATGTTGGGCTTTGTCGTTGCTGGGGGAAATAGATTCACATCGCGTATTCAGCCAAAACTGAAGGAGTGCCGCCTGAATCCTTTCATGAACGTATGTCTCACCATGATGAACCTGCCCAATTCATTTTTATTTGGGTGGTTCTTATCCTGAAGGGGTCAATGACTTTTCCTCAAACACATAAATCAACAGGGGTTCACTGAAAACAACAATTTTAATATGTTTATATATAAAAATAATATGGTAATTTGTGACTTACATGAAATGCAAAGAATCAGAAAAACAAAATGTCAATCACACCCCACCCACACAGTTTTTGAGTCACTTGTGGGCCCTCATTCTCCATTGTCGCTGGTTTCCCTTTCTTGTCACTGGTGTTTGGACTTTGGTTGCTTTTTCACTTCACTCTTTCATTGCCGTCACATGGCCACTCACGTATTGTCACTTTTACGGACGCCTTTAATTTGCTCTAACATGTGTCAGAATGTCACTCTACCACTGCCGTTGCACGGCCACTAGCTTACTGCTCCTTTACTGGACACTTTTTACTCAAGCAGTCGCCACCAATGGAGTTAAATTCTCACCTCCATTTATCTCAGAATAATGTTCATACAGGCAAAGCCTACTCTGTCTATGTATATGGCTTGCCTTCTACAACAAGTACTACCATCTACCTAAATGCAAATAGCTCCCTGAGCTTGTGCTTCCTATTTCTGATCCTATACTCAGACTGATATGGCCACCGACTTGATCTGCGACTGTTCCTATTCTAATTATGAGTTATGTGGATCCCTTTGTTACAATATGCCTATACTTCCGCACTGATGGGGCACTCCTCTAACCTATAGCATGGGACATCCCCAGCCCTGACCTACGACCCACAGTCTTATACGCCTTCAGATTGGAATTAAATTTTCATGAAATCCACCGATTTTTATTTAGATTGGCAGAAAATTAATTCTCATCTTAATTGATTCTCTTGAACCCGGCTGTCTGGATCTATCTTAATTTAATAGTCTCACAATTCCAGTATACCCTGACATTCGGTGACAGACTAGACATATAATATAGGACTGTGTTCAGAATCTGTGGGATTTACTGTTTTCACAACAATTACCTATTAACTGGACATAATTACACAGATAATGACTGCACGAGGCGACTGGCTTTTACTCCTTTAATCTTTTATCCATCAGTTCATATGGCATTCAACAAATGTGCAATTTATGGCCATTAAATTTTTATGTTTAATTAGCAGTGCATGCATTATTGCTGGTCTGTTTAAGTGACAAATCGGTTTTCGGAGGTTTGCCAGATACCTATCTGTTTGTTTTATATTTAGCCCAGTGAGAAAGATTATCGAAAATATATGCACCTTTAAACAAAAAATCACAACTTTAAGCTACCACCTCGACAGAGGAGGCTTGTTGTATATGATTTGGAGAGCTTCAGGTCCCCACCCTTGATTTGGGCTCTACTGACACTACACCCATTTCTACTTGTTGGACAATGTCCAGGTGGGAACACAACAAATACACTATCCTACTGTTTCAATAAAACTGATAATCAGTGTCATGATATCAATCTTAGGATGATGATGATGAGGAGGAGGATTGATAATGATGATCATAATGATGATGATTACTTACTTTCTATACTGAAATGCACTTGATGGATGCTGCAGAGTTTGCTGATGTGTTCTTGCAGTAAGAACTGATGGGTCAGGAGTGGTTGGTGCTGGTGTTGTTGTGGTACCAGGCACTAAAGTGCAAAAAAAATAAAAACACCATCCAGTAACATTGTTAACATTCCAAATGAAAGTGTCAATGACACTGTAACTTAACTTGACTGTGTGTAGTGTTTGATGAAAAGGATAATGTTCAATGTTTTTGAAAAGATTATGAAATACGACAAGAATTGTGATAATTGAGAATATGTTAATTTCTGTTCCCTATATACTATGTTTTCAATAAGAATAATTTGAAGTGTAGATTGTAAGTACTGAAGAATTGAGGCCTGGGTTAATGTGGCCCTCACAGTTAATGTATGTCAACCAAAGTTACCAAGTTACAGTAAAATCATTCCAAAAAGAGTCATCCTACCAAGTTACAATGAAATCCCTTCATAAATATAGCTATTGGCTTTGCTAAAGAAATCTTGGTCACATGATGGTTTGGCGGTCTCCGTTGACTGATCATGACCAAAATAGGAATGTCTCATCTAGATATCATACCAAGTTATCCTACCAACTTACAATGAAAACCCTTCATAAAAACGACCTGCAGACAGTTCTAAAGGAATCTAGGTCAGGTAACCAGGTGGGGTAACGAGTCATCTTACCAAGTTACAATGAAATCCCTTCATAAATGTAATTTGTAGGCTTTGCTAAAGAAATCTAGGTCACGTGATGGTTTGGCAGTCACAGCTGACTTATCATGACCAAAATAGGATAGTCTCATCTAGACAACATACCGAGTTGTCCTTCCAAGTTCCTATTAAATCGCTTTATAAATAGGAACTGTAGACTGTGCTAAACAAATCTATGTCACGTGCCTGTGTGGCCATCATGGTTGACTGATCATGGCCAAAATAGGATGTTCTCATCTGGACATTATACTGAGTCATCCTATAAATTTGCAATGAAATCCCTTCATAAAAGCAAGATGTAGACTTTGCTAAAGGAATCTATGTAATGTGCCCTTGCGGACCTCATGGTTGACTGAATCCAACCAAAATAGAACGTTCTCATCTACACAGTCATCCTACAAAGTTGTAATAAAATCCCTTTATAAATATGGCATGTAGACTGTGCTAAAGGTTTTCAGGTTTCAGGCCTGCATGGCAGTCAAGGTTGACTGATCACAACTAAAAAGTGGACATTCTCATCTAGATCTTATACAGAGTCATCCTAACAAGTTACAATGAAATCTCTTCATAAATATGACCTGTACACTGTGTTAAAGGTTTTTGGGTTTCAGACTCATGTAGCCATCACAGTTGACCAATCGTAACCAAAAAAGAACGTTCTGATCTAGACCTCATACCAAGTCACAATGAAATTCCTTCATAAATATGACCTGTAGGCTGTACTAAAGGCTTGCAGGTTTGGGCTCGCGTAGCTGTCACAGTTGACCGATCGCAACCAAAAGGGGATGTTGTCATCTAGACCTCATACAGAGTCATCCTACCAAGTTACAATGAAATCCCTTCATAAATACAACCTGTAGACTGTACTAAAGGTTTGCAGGTTTTGGGCTCGCGTAGCCTTCATGGTTGACCAATTGTGACCAAAAGGGTACAATCTCATCTAGGCCTCATACAGAGTCATTCTACCAAGTGACAATGAAATCCCTCATAAATACGACTTGTAGAGTGTGCTAAAGGTTTTCGGGCTCGCGGAGCCATCATGGCTGACCGATCATGACCAAAAGGGGATGTGTTCATCTAGACATGACCTTGAATGGGACATACTTTTTGCTGGTAAAAAGGACGGCATCCAGTAAAAAGAATGGTAAGTGTATAAAAACTATGTTTTAAAGTACTAAATGTTCCTCTGAATGTGTGAAAATTGTCTACAGATTGAGCCTACATTAAAACAAACAATACTTAATCTTCGTTACATATATTTATTATTGCATGCGCTTCATTAAATTGTCACTTTTCACACATTCAGAGGAACATTTAGTACTTTAAAACATAGTTTTTATACACTTACCATCCTTTTTACCAGATACCATCCTTTTTACCGTCAAAAAGTATGTCCCCCTTGAACCTGCATATGAAATTTTGTGATGATCGGATAAGAACTACAGGGTGTAGTCTGTGCTAAAGAAAATGTGAACAGACTCACAGACTCCCATACTTCCGCATGTGTGATGGCAATAGCTTATCTTGACTTTGTCAAGTTAAGCTAAAAATTAACCCTTAAAGGCCATATTTTGACTTAGATGACCTCACTACAAGAGAACAGGTGCCCCACCATGCAACCTCTGGGTAAATTTTCAAGTTATATTCTAAATACCTCCAAAGTTTTTATCTACGCAAATCTTGGCTGCCTATATATGTAGCCAAAGTATATCTTGAAACAACTGAAAAGCCACAGGATGTAGACCGGCAAAGTGTACTTAAATTGTATAAAAACTATCCAAGCCTTTAACAGTTCAAGTCTGTGAGCTCCAATAGAAACAAAAAGCATGATGCTACTGCTTTTGCATGAACAGAATATATACAGTTCTTCATAGCAACATTGAACCATCATTTAAAACTGAACTTTCATGTCATAAGAAATAATGTCAAGTTTTGAAATTATCAACATTGGAAAATGAGATTGGAAATTTTCTTGTGGTTATGCTACAAATTATTTCAGCTGATTGCCTTGTACTGTACGTGCAAGCCTTATTCACACAACCAATCCACGTCCGGGACGACCCGTGTTGTGTCCTTGGGCAAGACACTTTATCCCAGTTGCTTCATGGAGGCACGATGACTCCATGTACTAAAGTGTACTGCACATCAATGGCGTACATGTCTTCAACTGCTGTAACCCTGCTTGAGCAGAGCTTGAACAGAGTTAGAATGTTGAAGAGCTGACAGTTGCTCGTTGATGCTAGGTGGTTCTCTCCAGGTAGTCCGGCTTCCTCCACCCGTAAAACTACACGGTCACGATTAGCCATTGTGCATAAGTATGTGACCTTAAACACCAATAAATAAATAAATATTCACATCATCAAAAATAAAGGATATCATTTTCTGACTCAAAAAATCATCATCGAAGAATACAATCGGCTCACTAGGGCTGTCATGATTAATCGAGAAGCTGACTAATCACTGGAAACACCCATAATTGACTACAATTTCAAAGCTGATGATTATGGTTTTTCATCACTCCTTTACTGATGAATTAGTAGTTAATTATTATTCCAATCTTTCTTGTAAGAAGTGCCAGAAGCTGAAGAACATCAAAATACATTGTAATTGATATGGGAAAGAAGTATAAAGATACAACACATGACACCAGGTCTGGTGTTCTAGAAAGTATAGGAGTACAAATAATTGCCCTTCTCAGTTTACCAAGGAGTGCAATCCCTTCTTAATGCTTTACCTAACATGAAAAGCAGACGACACTTGCAAACAACATTCTTAAATAACTAATTTTTTTCAATTTTTGTCTCAAAAAGATAGGTTATGACCCCTCATTGGAACGAGCTCATCGAGCTCGTTCCAAAGAGGGGTCATAACCTATGTTTTTGAGACAAAAAATGAAAAAAATAATAAAAAATAATTGCCGATTTTTGTGAATAGTGCTAGCTGGTTTTGGCCATTACGTTGGGTAAAGGGTTAAATCTAAATACGGCTATTATTAGACTCTCAACCACCTCAGGTCCAAACCTCAGCCTTGGCTCAGGTTTGGCCCTGAGATGGTCAAGAGTCTGAATTATCCCTGGAGAGCAGTAGGTGTGCTGCATACCTGAATGCCTGAAGAATGTTAAAAAATTTTGGTTTCTATGACCAAAAATATTGGTTCTATATAGTTGTTTCTAGAGGTCATAGAGTACAATTGAAGTCGACTTCTTCAAAAGTCGATCATGAAATTTCATATTCATGCCAGCCCTGGGGCTCACAACAGAAACTGAAGAATGGTGATCCCCAGAATTTTATGTAAAAGTATCTGGTCTCTTCAATTCAAATTTTCAGTGTTTATTTTCATTTTGTATCCCATTCCCAACAAATAATACCTATTTAAGGTCTAACATTATCATATTTATTAGTTATTTTAACCCTTTTCATTTTGCATAAGGGTCAGCAGTGGTTATGGTCTAACTCTTACCCAAACTATAGTGTCCAGAGAGATAATGAATTAACCCATGTTTTGTCATTTTCTTTCATTGGATGCCAACAGGTGGAACTTTATAATGCAAGAAAAATGTGTATATAGGTGTCATTCAGACACAAAATGGTCACGTGAAAGTTAAAAGCAGGGTTAAAATCAAAATTTTGAAATAAATTTATTGGAAACACGAATAATGAGAAATGAAAAGAAAGTTGTTCAAGTTGAGCCAAAACTTTTCTTTATCCCAAGAGGCCCCAACATGCATTGTTTGGGTAAACTCAAAACTTGTCAGTTGTTTCCAGGCAAGTCTTGACTGCCTCTGTAGGAAGCCAAGACTTGACTAAAAACAACAGCGAAGCCACAGGAGATAGACTTTCAAAGTATAGCAAAAGTGTATAAAGATCTCCAGTCCCTCAAGGGTCAAATATGTACAGAGTTATTTGCCCTTGTTTCACATTTGTATGTTACATATTATTTCTAGTGAAGTAAATCAGTGCTTGTTTACGGTGGTAAACAAGCTCTGTTTTATTTGTAAAATAAGACCCAGTCACCAAAGCTTGGGGTGGAATCCTTCAAAATGGAAAACATGGGTATAAACAATTGACTAAAATTTACATTATCTCAATGTTGCAGTCACGATTGAACATTGTGCAGAAATATGTGACCTTAGCCCATAAGGGCCTAATTCCAACTTTTATAACTTGTGAAGGAAAAGGCATTGTTTGGGTAAACTCAAAACTTGTTTTCTAAGTACCTTGTCAGTTGTTTCTAGGCAAGTGTTGGCTGCCTCCGTAGGCAGCCAAGACTTGACTAGAAATAACTGCAAAGCCACAGGAGGTAGACTTTCAAAGTACAGTGAAAATGTATAAATATATTATATTAACTGCAGTGTCCTCTATTCTTCAGACAATGGGCTCAAAATCACTTTTAAACTTACAATGCTGAATGTTCTCATCAAATTCATAATGCATATTTTCACACATCTGAATAGAAGTATTGGTAAAATAATTGAACAAACTGCAGGTTACGACAAAGTAATACATCAAAACTTTCTTAAATTGATAATCTCGAATGTTTTGCCAGAAAAACTTGACAACCTTTCTGAACTTTCTTGTCACAAAATTATGTTGAGCATTGTGAATAGAATGCCAGAATGACATGCTGTTTCCATCTATTTATTTTGGTGGAAATCTTATTAACCCTTTACCCAACGCAGACAATATCAAAATTTATTTTAAATATCATTTTTTAAAATTTTTCAAAAGGTTTCAACAAAACCATATCATGTGACCTCTCATTGGAACGAGCTCGATGAGGGGTCACATGATATGGCTTTGTTGAATCATTTTGAAAAATAGTATTTTTTCAGCTGCTGAATTTGCATATTATGCAGTCGAATTTGGCCGATTTGCTGGGTAAAGGGTTAGGACATAAAAC
This sequence comes from Pictodentalium vernedei, assembly GCA_031216915.1. Lineage (NCBI taxonomy): Eukaryota > Metazoa > Mollusca > Scaphopoda > Dentaliida > Dentaliidae > Pictodentalium > Pictodentalium vernedei. The sequence goes on from CM062297.1 coordinate 155,659,984, forward strand.
AGTATGACTGACATAATAAACCGGAGAAGCATCGCAACCCCTTTTTTCCTATGGGTTACCACCATGCTATATAGCACAACCTGCCAACAATGTACAGTGTAAGTGCTTTATTTCCATGTTTTAGCAATAATTAAATTTACCATTACAATTTGAAGAATATAGTGCCTCTGTTCTGTATCGAATTTGCCATCCATAGCTTGTTACGCTACCATCACTTTTCCACTTCACATATGCAGTTTGTCCCAAGGTGATGTAGCAAGTATCAGGACTAAGATCAGTTCCACAAAACCTCCCTTTCGATATCCAGTTGGCTGTAAAAATGAAACAACGCAACTGAATTAGTAATAAGTTCAGAGGCGGGCAGTATTGAAATTTTGAGTTCGGTATCGGTTTCAGTACTTCTATGGGGGTATACCACAGTATTGGTTCTGTATTCAGTACAGTAGAATCCTCTTAATTGAATATCCATTTTGCCAGTGAAAATTATTCAATTAACAGGAGTATAAAATTAACAGGGATTTGGTCAGTTTCCTGTGTTCTGGAGGTAAACTGAGCATTTATTCTATTTTATCTTGTTTGACAGAGCTCATAGAGCTCTGTCAAACAAAATATAACAGAATAAATGTCCGTATTGGATGTAGTGAGGCTAAAAAGGTTGATAAATAAGGGGAATTTGATGCGTGTCACAGTAATTTTTTCGACATATTACAAATATTTATATACAATTAACAGGAGATTACTCTACAGCCCATATGCAATTAACAGATCAAATTTGTACTGAAGGTATGGTAAATGGTTTGTGTTTGAAAATTATATTCAATTAACAGGGATATACAATTAAGAGATATCCAATTAAGTGGGCTCCACTGTATCTGACTTGACTGAGATTTCTGATAGAACCTAAGGAGAATTCATACCAGAAAAATACAGAAGTTGTTCTTGTATCATTCTGCCACAGTACCACAAATGCCACTGTAACTGAGCTCAACATAGGCCTTCTTGTACCAATACAAATCATATCTTAAAGTAATTTTGTGACTTATTACAAACACACCTTAACCTTTAAAGGCCTATTTCAGGTTTTTTGCAATCTCAGAGCATGTCATCATTTGGAGGCCCTGCTGATAACAGATAAATCCTCTGAGTAATGATTTCTAGTCAAGTCTTGGCTGCCTTAACATGCAGCCAAGACCTGACTAGAAATCACCATACAGAAATGGATATTTGTGGCCCGCCCACTCTTTTGAGTATAAACATACTTGTGTAGCGGTCGAGGTATAAAGGCCATTTACCAACCAGCCTGGTTAGTCCGGATCTCTTAGTCCGTGGTAAATCGGTCGCTTTGTGTGCTAGAGGTCGACGGTTCGAACCCCGGCTCCCACATGTATCTCTCCTCCTGTTATATTTGGGGGCTCGTCCGATCCTCAGCAGTAGGTGGCACTGTGAGTGTTATGACCACTCTGAGGAAGGAACCTGAGTGAGATTCACATGTGGTGAATCTCAAAAGAAGGAAAGAGTAGTGTAGCAGTCAAGGCATAAAGGCCATTTACCAACCAACCTGGTTGGTCCAGATCTCTTAGTCTCGTGGTAAATCGGTCGCTTTGTGTGCTAGAAGTTGACGGGTCGAACCCTGGCTCCCGCACTTATCTTGCCTCCTGTTACACATGTTTGAACTTCAGCAGGGCACCAGGGGGCAATAAAATGTGATTTCCAGCAATTCTGAAACATGCCTTCAGAGACGGCTGGGCGACCTCAGTGACCTTGACCCACATTTTGAACATCCATTGAGTTTGGACTCATTTGGTGTTGGTCCCAGGTCCATATGTCATACCATGCTTGAGATATGAGCGTGATTCATTTTCAATATTTTTGGTCAGGCCTACTGTTTTGAGTATAAAAATGCCTGTATGAACTTCGGGAATGCAAAAAATGTGATTTCCAGCAATTCTGAAAAATGCTCTCAATGATCCCTGGGTTACCACAGTGACCTTGACCCATATTGGGAACCTCCATTGAATGTCGACTCATTTGGTATTAGTCACAGGTCCATAGATCATACCAAGCCTGAGATTATGAGCATGCCCCACTTTCAAAACACCCCTGGAGACACCCCAATACCCCATGAGACTGAAAAACATCAATGGCTGTGTGCTAGTGATTGTCTATCAGTATGCCAACAAGATACGAGGATTCGTATTTGAGTTATCGTGTGGACAAGCAAGTGCACAAAAGACAGCAGAAGAAGAAACCATACAAAACACTAGTCTGTGTGTTTCACACAGAATAACAAAGCAAAACGACTTCAACTTGTACTGCCACCACTCTATAAAAAGCAAGTAGTTAAAGCTTTAATTAAGTGGGTTACCCTGGCAGGGGCAGAACATTATCTCTCCCGAGAGATAGCTTTTACTGGACTGGAATGTGCAAAGATGTAGAAGGATGGATCAAAAGCTGTGGTTGCTGTACATGATTGAAGAGCCTGGGCAATCAAGAGGCTCCACTAATAAATATCCCAAATTCACAGCCCTTAGTGCTCTTATATGCACAGACTATTTACAACCGGATATTGCCAACATTGGAGTATAGTATATCTTGATTATAACAGACCGTTAACTGGTAGAGTGCTGGAAGCCCATATTTGGGCTTTATTCTGAAGTACAGGTACCCAAAATTAAAGGCTTCGTACTTGGTGGGTTTACTTTGTATTATCCTTGAATCAAAATTATTTAGTTTATAAGCATTTGCCTTGTTATAATCTATGGGAGAATGTCTCCTGGCACTCTCCCATAGACTGTAACAAGGCAAAGACACTTGAACAAATTTAGATGACCCAAAATACTTTATCACTCTACCAGTTCATCATCATGCACAAGCATCTACTAAGAATGTGAGTGCAAAAACAAATGCTGATGTTTTCCTGAACATATGGTATCACAGCAGTAAACATTTTCCCATAGGTGACCATTATAACTTTCAAGCGAAAAAATTATGATCGCATCACTTTAAATTTGGCATTCAAATATCTTTGTCAAGTATAGCCCTCCAGACAACTTTTTCTGACCTGAAAACAGGGGGTCATGCAAAAAATAAGACAGAAAATCTGACCGGAAGGGAAGTACCAGTCACGTACACCTATTTTTCAGGGAATTCCCAACAAAACCGCACCAAAAGTCAATTTTGTAAGTCCAAAAGTCATCTAATCACCCTCTTTATTTATCTGGAATATTCAACAATAACGTAAGATGTCATTAGAATGTTACAAATGTTTATTGAAACAATATATTTTCCCAAGGCTGCTTATTTTTTGGAGATTGCATCACTTCCGAGTGCAACATTTGAGAGCGGGCAACTCTAATTTAAATATTTACTGCAGCGATACCATATCCACTCTGATCAAAGTGCAAACTTTGAATCTAAACTTTTTCACTGTTACAGGGGTCTGAAAACCCCACACAACATCATATCATCCCATGGGTAATGGGATGTGTGAACATTTCAATCATATTCTGATATGATGAGTACTTTGGAATCATAGAAGAAAGCTGATTGTGTTATTGTCATAGATGCTAAAGGTAACCTTAACCCTTTACCCAACGTAATGGCAAAAACCGGCCAAAGCTATTTATAATTTTCAATTAATTAATTTACAATTAGCCAATTAATTTTCATTATTTTTTCATTTTTTGTCTCAAAAACATAGGTTATGACCCCTCTTTGGAACGAGCTCATCAAGCTCGTTCCAAAGAGGGGTCATAACCTATGTTTTTGAGACAAAAAATGAAAAAAATTAGTTATTCAAGAATTTTGTTTGCAAGTGTCGTCTGCTTTTCATGTTAGGTAAAGGGTTAAACACAAATAAGTAAATAACAAAAAGGAAATGCTGTTCCTGTGAGTCATTTTAAAAAAAACTTTTTCTCATGGTGGGCCAAACCATGGTGTGAGCTTGATGAGTACTGGAAATTGTACCCCTAGTTTTCATGGACTCACCCCCAAGCACTTTGTGGGAACCAAACCATTCATTTCCTGCAAACTTAACTCTGTTTTTACCAGTTGTATATTAATGACAAGGGTGTCAGAATTCATTAAACGTTTCTCACTCTTTCTCTTAATGAAAGTGTCAATGACACTGTAGCTCAACTTGACAAACTTGAACTTGGTAAGTTATAAATGAAATGGCAAAATTGAAGATCATTGGTACCAATGTCATTTTTTTTGCCAGTGGCAACATTTTTTGACAGAAACCGAAGAAAATCGATAGCTCCCATCTAGAGGCCTCCCCAAACAAGCATGCCAGGTTTCAAAGCAATCCGATCATAAAGTGCCCTGTAGGGTGTACAAAAGGGAAATATTGTGGTCTGACTAGACTAAATTCTAAGAACGTTGGCCGTGGCAACATTTTTTGACAGAAATGGAAGAAAATCGATAGCTCCCATCTAGAGGTCACCGTAAATAAGCATACCAGGTTTCAAAGCAATCTAATCATAAATGTGCCCTGTAGGGTGAGCCAAAGGGAAATATTGTGGTCTGACTAAACTAAGTTCTAAGAATGTTGGCTGCGGCAACATTTTTTGATGGAAATTGAAGAAAATCGATAGCTCCCATCTAGAGGTCACCTCAAACAAGCATGCCAGGTTTCAAAGCAATCCGATCATAAATGTGTCCTGTAGGGTGTGCCAAAGGGAAAAATTGAGTCTTCTGACTAAACTAAGTTCTAAGAACGTTGGCCGCGGCAACATTTTTTGACGGAAATTGAAGAAAATCGGTAGCTCCCATCTAGAGGTCTCCCCAAAGAAGCATACCAGGTTTCAAAGCAATCAAATCATAAATGTGCCCTGTAGGGTGTGCCAAAGGGAAATATTGTGGTCTGACTAAACTGAGTTCTAAAAACGTTGGCCGCGGCAACATTTTTTGACAGAAATTGAAGAAAATCGATAGCTTCCATCTAGAGGTCACCCCAAACAAGCATGCCAAGTTTCAAAGTAATCAAATAATAAATGTGCCCTGTAGGGTGTGCCAAAGGGAAATATTGTGGTTTGACTAAACTAAGTTCTAAGAAAGTTGGCCGCGGCAACATTTTTTGACGGAAATTGAAGAAAATCGATAGGTCCCATCTAGAGGTCACCCCAAACAAGCATGCCAGGTTTCAAAGCAATCCGATCATAAATGTACCCTGTAGGGTGTGCCAAAGGGAAATATTGAGTCTTCTGACTAAACTAAGTTCTAAGAACGTTGGCCGCGGCAACATTTTTTGACAGAAATTGAAGAAAATCGATAGCTCCCAACTAGAGGTCTCCCCAAACAAGCATACCAGGTTTCAAAGCAATCTGATCATAAATGTGCCCTGTAGGGTGTGCCAAAGGGAAATATTGAGGTCTGACTAAACTAAGTTCTACGAACGATGGCCGTGGCAACATTTTTTGCCGGAAATTGAAGAAAATCGATAGCTCCCATCTAGAGGTCACCCTAAATAAGCATACCGGGTTTCAAAACAATCAAATCATAAATGTGCCCTGTAGGGTGTGCCAAAGGGAAATATTGTGGTTTGACTAAACTAAGTTCTAAGAACGTTGGCCGCGGCAACAATTTTTGACGGAAATTGAAGAAAATCGATAGCTCCCATCTAGAGGTCACCCCAAACAAGCATACCAAATTTCAAAGTAATCTGATCATAAATGCGACCTGTGAGGTGTGCCAAAGGAAATTGTGGACGTACGTACTAACATACTAACGTACGTCCGTACGTACGAGGACGGACGAGAAGTGATGGCAATAGCTCAGCTTGACTTTGTCAAGTTGAGCTAAAAATGGCATTTTGTGTCAGGATTTGATCCAGGCCCATTCTGGGGCCAAAATAAGGCCCATTCCCTAAAGGGGTACATGCTATAAAATTCCCAATTTCTGACACAAAACACTATTATCCTGAACCTTATACACAGGGATGCCGGAGCCGGAGGAGCTGGGGGGGGGGGGGGGGGGGGGGGCAAACCATGGTGTGAGCTTGATGAGTACTGGAAATTGCACCCCTAGTTTTCATGGACTCACCCCAAGCACTTTGTGGGAACCAAACCATTCATTTCCTGCAAACTTAACTCTGTTTTTACCAGTTGTATATTAATGACAAGGGTGTCAGAATTCATTAAACGTTTCTCTCTCATTCTCTTAAAAATGGCATTTTGTGGCAGGATTTGATCCAGGCCCATTTTGGGGCCAAAATAAGGCCCGCTTCCTAAAGGGGTACATGCTATAAAATTCCCAATTTCTGACACAAAACACTATTATCCTGAACCTTATACACAGGGATGCCGGAGCCGGGGGAGCTTCCAGTTTCCGCGAAAAATGTCAGTCACTGTCTTGTGTAACGGTTAAGGGGGGATAACCCAAAAGGACATGATCATTAGTCATTCTTTGTTCGTCCCTTGAATGAATGTGCGGGTTATCAAATAAAAGTCGCCAGTTGCATTTGATAAGATTATGCCCCTCACACAGGCCGCCTGTGTGTGTGTGTGTGGGGGGGGGGGGGGGGGGGGGGGGGGGGGCATAATCTCATCAAATGCGAACTGCGTATATTTTTCACATCATGTCATAAATTGAGTTTATTAATACGGAAGCGCATTGCTACGGAAGCGCATTGCTGCCACGTGGAAAAAAAAAATAAATTGTTTCGTTTAAACAAAAACTTTTTCGTTTAAACGAAACCACTTTCGTTTAAACGAAAACTTTTTCGTTTAAATGAAACCACTCTCGTTTAAACGAAAACTTTTTCGTTTAAACGAAAACTTTTTCGTTTAAACGAAAACTTTTTCGTTTAAACGAAAACTGTTCGTCTAACACTCATATACAAACCACGAATACTATTCTCAATTGAGACTCAATCGAGAATAGTATTCGTGGTTTGTATACTGAGTGTTAATAAACTAGGGTCGGCCCATCATGCCCTTACCCCCCCCCCCCCCCCGCCCCCCAATCCGAAATTCGCTCCAGCGTCCCTGATACAGCATAATCAGGTTACATTCAGCGGCTATTGTACTCTTCTAATAATTCTAATAAGGTGATACCCATTTTATTTGGTGGTTTTCAATTATTTATTTACTGGGATTTAGCGACACTTTCGACAGCCCGGGTCACCTCCTGTCCGACAGTTTTATGGGTGGAGAGAGGAGGAAGCTGGAGTGCCCGGAGACAACCACTGAGCAATGGTGAGCAACTGTTAGATTCCCCACCATACTAATTCCTCACAAGCAGGGTTAGCATTGGTTGAAGTGCACCATGAATGTGCTGTATGCCTTAGTACCCAGCACCACTGTGCAATCGGGATTAGATGCTTTGCCCAAGGACACAGCACTGTTATCCCTAGCGGGGATCGAACCATAGAGCTTTCGGTTTGAAGAAAAATTCTGTAGCCACTGAGCCACCGTGCTCCCTTATCTGGTGGCAGGCCTGAAAATAAGCAATCTGACATTTGCAGAATGGGGTACCCAGAAGGTAAATTTGATGCTATCCCATACAGTGGACCAATTTATCCTCCGGGTATCTCTTTCTGTTTAGTTTTGAGATCCTGATTCACATTGAGGTTCACAGAGGGTAAAGTTAGTGATGCTACCCTGCTGTGCAGGGTAGCATCACTAAATTCACCCTTTGGGGACCTCCTTTTGCAGATGACAGTCTGCTTATTTTCTGGCTTATCTGGTGATATGCAAAATTATATTTCAAAGGTGATTTGAAACTTGGGTATTTCTTTCAAAGATACCAAGCTACCAGCAAGATTAGACTTAGTTTAGCAAGATTTTGTTCATAAATAATTGTTTTGCTATAATTCATTGGTGACAACAGGATAATGTATACAGTGAAAAGCTGTAGAGAGCCATGATAGAGGCAAGCCTGAAAATAAGCAATCTGACATTTGCAGAATGAGGTCCCCAGAGGGTGAATTTGCTGATGTTATACCATACAGTGGGCCAATTTGTCCGCTAGGTGCATCTTTGAACTTTCTGTTTTGGTTTGAGACCCTGATTCAGCTTGAGGTTCACAGAGGGGAAATTTGGTGATGCTACCCTGCACAGCCTGGGGACCTCATTTTGCAGATGACTGTCTGCTTATTTTCTGGCTTGGATAGAGGCTTCTGGCATTTAACCACTTAACCTAAATTCTCCCTGGAAAAAACGGTGGATGTATGTATCACCAGAGCGTGTACAGACCCTGATAAACATTCAAAACAAAAAGATAAATTTACTGTTATTAGATTGCATTCCCAATCTACTATTCTCATTTTGTCCAATTTAATTTCAATTGTTTCAAACTTGGCATACTTTTTCATTCATCGTGTGACAGCAAGCCTCTCTCATATAAGTTGTTAACAAGTTGCCTCTATTCATTGTTTTCCTCCATTGTTTATTTAAGCTCCATTCACTAAGTTAATAAGGCAAATCATTAAGACCCAGTGAAAGCTTACTTTAATCTTTATATCAAGTAAACTTGTTATGACATGACGCATTTATTATATTGTATATATAGCCTGGATCACAAGTAAGAATTCAGTTATAGTTTGGATTTCCAAACGTTACTCTGCTTCGTTTTACGGATCGATCCGCAAGTATACAGAAGAAGTCTCCTTGGTAACGAATCGAAATTAAGTATTTTTATTGTTTACTAATCATATATATTTCATTTTCAGGTTATTTTATTCAACTTTGTGGGGAGTTAGTTTAGTATAGTAACTGGGACAAAGTTAGGAGGTCTTAAATAAAACTGTGAGCGCTAAGTTGTCGAACGGTTCGTCGTGTTGCCTTTTTGTCGCGTGTTTACAGTTTCCCCTGTCCGATCGCGTAATTTTGTTTTGATGATGGCGAGCAAGTCTGTTCAGACGGAGGTAAGTATGGAGGTAAATACGTGTAATATCGCGGTCCAGGTCAACGGTGCCAACGGGGTAAGTATTGGTGTGCAGACAGAGGTCACTGGGGGTGTCGGTCAGAGCCGGGTTGGTGGGGCCACCGATGGCGATATTGGGCTTGAAGTTTGTAAACAGTGTTCTATGATGTATGGGGACTGTCGTTCGATGGGATATGGAGAGGTATGTGCAAACTGTCAGGAAATCCTCCGCCTACTTGAGACAATTGTTAAGTTTGAGGGGGAGATTGCTGAGCTGAAGGGAAAATTTGGTAGGGCGGGGCTGTCTGGAGTTACGCCTGTGAAAGTAGCTTTCCGAGAAGGATGGATGGTTGTCGGTGGTTCCAAGAGGAAACATGGGGGTAGAACTTTTGATGTGAATGAGGTAGGTGATGAGGTGGGGGCTGCTAGAAAAGTACGTAGGACAGATGAGGGGGGCCCAGGCCGGAGCAATGCTGTAAAGCGTTTGGCGTGGACTATCAAAAGTAGTAGGAAAGGGGGGCCAGAGAAGCAGGTAGATAGGGGTGTAAAGCCCAAAGGCAGTGGGGAGTGCAGCACCAGAAACAGATTTGATGTGCTCGATTCGGAAGAGTCAGAGGAGGGGATGGAGGTAGTTGCAACAGATAGTAGCTTGGGGTCTAGGCCAGGAAAAAGGAGGAGGGATCCGGGAGAAGACCAGGGGAGTAGTCCAGGTAGTTCAGGGCCTGGAAAGAGACGGAGGGACAAGGGCAGGAGTAATCCTAGGTCAAAGATACCGATACCGATAGTGATTCCGAGTGGGGCTGTTGGAGAGGAAGAGGACGCTGTAAACAATAGGAGACTAGAGGAGATAAATAGGGCGAGGGCCAAAAGTAAGTTGGTGGTTGCGGGAAGTAGCATAGTTCGGGGGATCGACAAGGTTGTCTGTGGTCCGGACAGTAAAAATAGAACAGTTCTGTGCTTTCCGGGGGCTAAAGTGGAGGACCTGAGGGATAGAGTGGACGGTATTGTAGCTGGGTCGGGGCCTGATCCGGTAGTGGTAGTACATGTGGGGTCCAATAACATCAGGGAGAGGAAATCAGTTCGTTTGGTGGACACATACAAGGACCTAATTAGTAAGCTACTTACCAGGAATGCTCGGATCATCGTTTCAGGGGTGCTCCCCGTTATGGGTGGTGGGAATGAGAGGAACTCGCGGATTATGGCACTAAACGAGGAGCTGGAAGAGCACTGCAAAGACTTGGGAATACATTTCATTGACCACTGGGATTCATTCTGGGGACAAGGAGAGTTGTATGGGCGAGACGGATTGCATTTAAGTAGGATGGGTACAGACCTGTTGGGCCAAAAAAATTTACAGGTGGCTGGGCCTTTTTTGGAGAAAAGGGGGGTAGGGGACCACAGCCGATAACCCAGAGGGGCACAAATGCTGGGAACATAGGAAGAACAACAAACATGCACAACACAGGGACATACCAGGGGTATAATAATGTGCCAGTGATGACAAAAAAACAAAGATTCATTAAGTTTGGGTACTGCAACATCCAGGGTCTGCACAAGAAAGTAAGCGAAATATCAACAATGATGGACGAAGGAGACTTCGATATAATGGGTCTAAGTGAGACATGGATACGACGGGATGAGCGGGTTGATCAGATGAAGGGTTGCGTGTGGATAGGAGCTGGGCGAACTGAGGGTCAGAAACGGGGTGGGGGTGTTGGCATCTACGCTAAAGAGGAATTACAGCCCTCATTGATTACAGATCTCACAGAAGCAAGGACTCAGATTCCAGTATCCAACGAAATAGTCTGGGCAAAAATCAAGTTAGGAAGCAGGAGTGTTGCCGTTGGTGTTGTATACTTAGCAGTGGAGGGAAGTAAGCCCGAGTGGAATGATTCAATATATACAACTCTTAGATCGAATATCACAGAGCTTGAAAGCAGAGGGTTCAGTATTGTCCTAATGGGGGACTTCAATGGGCACATCGGGGATAAGGTTGATCAGATGAAGGGTTGCGTGTGGATAGGAGCTGGGCGAACTGAGGGTCAGAAACGGGGTGGGGGTGTTGGCATCTACGCTAAAGAGGAATTACAGCCCTCATTGATTACAGATCTCACAGAAGCAAGGACTCAGATTCCAGTATCCAACGAAATAGTCTGGGCAAAAATCAAGTTAGGAAGCAGGAGTGTTGCCGTTGGTGTTGTATACTTAGCAGTGGAGGGAAGTAAGCCCGAGTGGAATGATTCAATATATACAACTCTTAGATCGAATATCACAGAGCTTGAAAGCAGAGGGTTCAGTATTGTCCTAATGGGGGACTTCAATGGGCACATCGGGGATAAGGAGGAGGGCATACAGGGAGGTGATAGGAAAATTAACACGAATGGGAGGAAGATGTTGGACCTATCAAAAGAGCTTGGTTTAAAGATCCTGAACAGGGATGCGAAATGTAAGGGTAAATGGACCTGGGAGAGGAACGATAAGAAAACAATAATTGATTATATACTCACTGACGTTAGCGTATGGAGGGAGGTTGTAGATGTAGAAATAGATGACGAGGGAAAAAATGACTTGGGTAGTGATCACAACCTGATAACAGTTAAGATTATGGGCAAAAAGACGAATAGAGACAGAAATACCTTCAAGGAAGTTTGGGGACTAAAACAAGGAGCCGACTGGAAGCAGTTTCGGGAAAAACTGAAACCAAGTCTTGAATGTATACCTAGGGATGCAAATGTCCAGAGTATTTCAGATGGCATAGTAAATAGCCTAACAGATGCAGGGAAGGATTGTATAGGAAGGGTGAGGGTCCCAACGAGAGAGCTCGGATACAGGGTTAACGAGGGACTGAAAAAGGCTATAAAAGAAAGGAAGGTAAAATGCGCTGCTTACAGAAGAAGTAGGAAGCTTAAAGGGGTGGATAACAATGACACGAGACTAATGAAAGGAGAATATGAACTGGCACGGAAAAAGGTGAATGAGATAAAGAATAATAATAGGAAGGAGCGCAATTGCAGTCTTGCCAGAACAATAAAGAAAACGGGGGGTTCGAGCTCAAACGTATTTTGGAACTGGGTAAATAAACGGGGGAAAAGTAGTGTGCAGAGTATCAAAGTGGATGGGGAAAGTACAGAAGATAAAGGCCGTATCGCTTCAGAGTTAGTCTTGCACTGGGAAAAGATAAACGATAGGCGATGGGGCAGTGGGTCCCCACCAAAAAGAAATACACTGGTGGAGGAGAACCTATCCAATCGTGTATGTAGCGAAATAACGGCAGAAGAAGTGCGGAACGTGGTCTCGAAATTAAAAAATGGTAAAGCGGGAGGGACTGATGAAATTCCGAACGAATTCCTCAAAAATGGAGGGGAGGCACTTATTGAAGTCCTGACAAACCTTTTCAACCTGGCTCTGCGAAAGCAAAAGGTCCCCAGAGAGTGGAGGGAAAGTAAGGTGTCGTTCATACACAAAAAGGGGGATAAGGAAGTTCTAGATAACTATAGGGGGATATCAGTTAGTAGTAACATCGGAAAAGTATTCTGTAAGGTCATATACGGTAGACTTGAGGAAGTTATTGAAGAGAAAGGTTTTTTAGGAGAAATTCAAAATGGTTTCAGGAAAGGTCGAAGAGTCACTGATCACCTATTTACACTCACCCAACTGATAGAATCAACAAAGGCTGAAAAGAAAAAGATGTTTCTGGCATTTCTAGATGTGAAAAAAGCGTACGACCGAGTGTGGAGGGAAGGTATGTGGCGAAAGCTCGAGGGCATCGGACTGGGGGGTGACTTTGTGGGAATCATGAAAGCACTGTATACAGATGTGCAAAGCCAACTCAGTCTAGGGAGTATCACTACAAAACGAGTCCCTATGGATATAGGCCTCAAGCAGGGGTGTATCTTTTCACCGATTTTGTTTGCATTGTATGTTAAAGATTTAGGGGACGAACTAATTCAGAGTGCAGAGGGGGTAAATGTTGGAGACATAAAGGTACCAGGCTTATTCTTTGCGGACGACATGGTGTTAATGTCTAGAACTGAACAGGGGCTAGAGAAATTGCTGGAAATTGTTGGTAGATATGGGAACACTTGGCGGCTCGAACTAAATGAAAATAAAAGCAAGGTAATACCCGTTGGACGCAAGGTAGATATGACGAAGAGATGGAGAGTGGGGGAGTTCTCAATCCCCGAAGGGGAAAGCAAACAAATCACTGTAGGAGAAACGGGAGAGTATGAGTATCTAGGGGTAAGCATAAATATAACGGGAAGAGGGGTGTACAGAAATTACTCAGCCAAACTGATTCTGAAGGGGAAAAGAATTCTGAACCAACTAAAACTTTTAGGGAAAAATAGTTTCAACAAGGTCTTTGTGGGGAAAACACTGTGGGAGAGGGTGGGTTTACCAAGTATAACGTATGGCACGGACGTGATTCCATTAAACCAAACCGTTATTAAGAAGTTGGAAAGTACTCAGAATGATGCCGGCAGATGGATAACAGGGTCGAGTAATGCTGCAGCTTTGGCAGCAGTAAGGGGGGAGCTTGGGTGGATGAAAATCAAGGACAGGGTAGATTTGGGAAAACTGTGTTACTTTAACTACTTGAGAAACCTGCCTGACAACCGGTGGTGCAAATTGATGCTCGATACCATTTGGAATTCTAATATAGATACGGGGTGGTCAAAACATGTGAGGGAACTAATGGACAATTACTCTATAGAGGTCACAAACATAGAAGTAGGAATGAAAGAAGGCAAAAGGTTTGTCAAAGAGAGAGTCATGGAAGATTGCAATCGAAACTGGCGAGCAGGGGTTAGCGTGAAAAGATCACAGCAGGGGTTACAATATAAAGAAAAGCCAGCTTTTGAGAAGTACCTAGATGGCACCTTTGGAGGGTCACTGCTGTTCAAACTGAGATCAAGATCACTGGAGCTTCGGGGAAAAATTGGGAGAGATGAAGAAAAGGGATGCCAAATGTGCCACTCTGGAGTAGTGGAGACCCTGGAACATTTTCTCTTGGAATGCCCACAGTATATACCTCATAGAATAAAATTTACTGGAAGAATAATGCAGAAGTGGGGTGAAGAAACAAAGGATAGATGGCTGAAGGGGGACACGAGGGAGAGGGTAGGAATGCTTATTGAAGAAATTGAAAAAGAGGAAGTGAGGGATACTATTAAGCAGTTTATATCTGAATGCTGGGAGGAGAGGAGGGGAAGAGGGGGTGGGGTGCAGGGGGAATGATGGCCTTCTCTTATGAGGACCGCGACAAATCAGCGGCTGGCCAAAGAGTTATTATTATTACTGGGAAATCCCACGAGCTATTATTACGGTGATATTGTTCGGATATCCAACAAGACCAGTTGTTAAATGTTTGTCGCTGTTAGACATTTGGAATACCACATTCAATATTAAATTGTTATCATCTTTAATTTGTCTCAGAGTCATCAGTTCAAATCCAGAGTTACACAACAGACACCGACAGTTATTCCCCACGGTTATATTTGGTGAGAGAATCCGCGGCTGGACATATTTTTAGCTTGTCCAAACGATCCAGGTACCACGTTCCAATTGTTAGTATAAAGATGTTCCACAAACTGCCAGACAATATACAGACAATTCTTGATAATCTTCTTCTGGATAAAATGAAGATGCAATGGTCTCTCCAGACTGATGAGAATTCCACCACGTTGACTTTGTCATGGAAGAAACAACCAATGCAAAAATCCACTGCAAATAAACTACGGGATGAGCGGCGCACGACGGACTACAACAAAAGGAAAAACATCGAACAACTGCAACAACAGACTTACCAACATCAGAACAGTCAGTGTCCACCGAGCTCCAACAAATCGCCAGAAGTTAGTGTTTGTTCTTCAAGTACGTTTACAGGAACAGACAAACACATCCACGAGGACTCAGTGAGTACACAAACTTATTATAACCCCCAGTTAATAGTCGACGTCAGTGTCAACGCAGTACCAACTTCCACCGACACGCCTGTTCAATGTCCCCCTCAGACGAAGAGCGTTTCAATTCAGACGCCGCGGGAGGAGTGTTCAGCTCTATCCGCCCACAACCGCCCGAAAAACACTGCCCAGCCAAAAAGAGTTACTGAGACTGTGATCAGATATTGTAGGTCCGTGCAATTTGGCCTTCAGTATCTGATTAAATGGAGAGACCATCCAGATGCTGATAACTCATGGGTTAACGACTGTGAGTTGGACGAAGCAGCTCGAGAGTACATCCGGGACAATCAGAGTAGAATCCCGGGCCTTCGTCCAACTTTGTCAAGACCGGGAACTCCAGAACATAAGAGACACCGGCGGTACAAGCGACCATAATTTTGTTTGTATTTCGGAATTTTGGGACATTACGATTTTGGTTTAAATGTGTTGATGCGGGTCGCATCAATTGGAGCGGCAGAGATTATATCACCAGAGCGTGTACAGACCCTGATAAACTTTCAAAACAAAAAGATAAATTTACTGTTATTAGATTGCATTCCCAATCCACTATTCTCATTTTGTCCAATTTCATTTCAATTGTTTCAAACTTGGCTTATTTTTCATTCATCGTGTGACAGCAAGCCTCTCTCATATAAGTTGTTAACAAGTTGCCTCTATTCATTGTTTTCCTCCATTGTTTATTTAAGCTCTATTCACTAAGTTAATAAGGCAAATCATTAAGACCCAGTGAAAGCTTACTTTAATCTTTATATCAAGTAAACTTGTTATGACATGACGCATTTATTATATTGTATATATAGCCTGGATCACAAGTAAGAATTCAGTTATAGTTTGGATTTCCAAACGTTACTCTACTTCGTTTTACTGGGAAATCCCACGAGCTATTATTACGGTGATATTGTTCTGATATCCAACAAGACCAGTTGTTAAATGTTTGTCGCTGTTAGACATTTGGAATACCACATTCAATATTAAATTGTTATCATCTTTAATTTGTCTCAGAGTCATCAGTTCAAATCCAGAGTTACACAACAGACACCGACAGTTATTCCCCACGGTTATATTTGGTGAGAGAATCCGCGGCTGGACATATTTTTAGCTTGTCCAAACGATCCAGGTACCACGTTCCAATTGTTAGTATAAAGATGTTCCACAAACTGCCAGACAATATACAGACAATTCTTGATAATCTTCTTCTGGATAAAATGAAGATGCAATGGTCTCTCCAGACTGATGAGAATTCCACCACGTTGACTTTGTCATGGAAGAAACAACCAATGCAAAAATCCACTGCAAATAAACTACGGGATGAGCGGCGCACGACGGACTACAACAAAAGGAAAAACATCGAACAACTGCAACAACAGACTTACCAACATCAGAACAGTCAGTGTCCACCGAGCTCCAACAAATCGCCAGAAGTTAGTGTTTGTTCTTCAAGTACGTTTACAGGAACAGACAAACACATCCACGAGGACTCAGTGAGTACACAAACTTATTATAACCCCCAATTAATAGTCGACGTCAGTGTCAACGCAGTACCAACTTCCACCGACACGCCTGTTCAATGTCCCCCTCAGACGAAGAGCGTTTCAATTCAGACGCCGCGGGAGGAGTGTTCAGCTCTATCCGCCCACAACCGCCCGAAAAACACTGCCCAGCCAAAAAGAGTTACTGAGACTGTGATCAGATATTGTAGGTCCGTGCAATTTGGCCTTCAGTATCTGATTAAATGGAGAGACCATCCAGATGCTGATAACTCATGGGTTAACGACTGTGAGTTGGACGAAGCAGCTCGAGAGTACATCCGGGACAATCAGAGTAGAATCCCGGGCCTTCGTCCAACTTTGTCAAGACCGGGAACTCCAGAACATAAGAGACACCGGCGGTACAAGCGACCATAATTTTGTTTGTATTTCGGAATTTTGGGACATTACGATTTTGGTTTAATGTGTTGATGCGGGTCGCATCAATTGGAGCGGCAGAGATTACATCACCAGAGCGTGTACAGACCCTGATAAACTTTCAAAACAAAAAGATAAATTTACTGTTATTAGATTGCATTCCCAATCCACTATTCTCATTTTGTCCAATTTAATTTCAATTGTTTCAAACTTGGCTTATTTTTCATTCATCGTGTGACAGCAAGCCTCTCTCATATAAGTTGTTAACAAGTTGCCTCTATTCATTGTTTTCCTCCATTGTTTATTTAAGCTCTATTCACTAAGTTAATAAGGCAAATCATTAAGACCCAGTGAAAGCTTACTTTAATCTTTATATCAAGTAAACTTGTTATGACATTAGCGTATGGAGGGAGGTTATAGATGTAGAAATAGATGACGAGGGAAAAAATGACTTGGGTAGTGATCACAACCTGATAACAGTTAAGATTATGGGCAAAAAGACGAATAGAGACAGAAATACCTTCAAGGAAGTTTGGGGACTAAAACAAGGAGCCGACTGGAAGCAGTTTCGGGAAAAACTAAAACCAAGTCTTGAATGTATACCTAGGGATGCAAATGTCCAGAGTATTTCAGATGGCATAGTAAATAGCCTAACAGAGGCAGGGAAGGATTGTATAGGAAGGGTGAGGGTCCCAACGAGAGAGCTTGGATACAGGGTTAACGAGGGACTGAAAAAGGCTATAAAAGAAAGGAAGGTAAAATGCGCTGCTTACAGAAGAAGTAGGAAGCTTAAAGGGGTGGATAACAATGACACGAGACTAATGAAAGGAGAATATGAACTGGCACGGAAAAAGGTGAATGAGATAAAGAATAATAATAGGAAGGAGCGCAATTGCAGTCTTGCCAGAACAATAAAGAAAACGGGGGGTTCGAGCTCAAACGTATTTTGGAACTGGGTAAATAAACGGGGGAAAAGTAGTGTGCAGAGTATCAAAGTGGATGGGGAAAGTACAGAAGATAAAGGCCGTATCGCTTCAGAGTTAGTCAAGCACTGGGAAAAGATAAACGATAGGCGATGGGGCAGTGGGTCCCCACCAAAAAGAAATACACTGGTGGAGGAGAACCTATCCAATCGTGTATGTAGCGAAATAACGGCAGAAGAAGTGCGGAACGTGGTCTCGAAATTAAAAAATGGTAAAGCGGGAGGGACTGATGAAATTCCGAACGAATTCCTCAAAAATGGAGGGGAGGCACTTATTGAAGTCCTGACAAACCTTTTCAACCTGGCTCTGCGAAAGCAAGAGGTCCCCAGAGAGTGGAGGGAAAGTAAGGTGTCGTTCATACACAAAAAGGGGGATAAGGAAGTTCTAGATAACTATAGGGGGATATCAGTTAGTAGTAACATCGGAAAAGTATTCTGTAAGGTCATATACGCTAGACTAGAGGAAGTTATAGAAGAGAAAGGTTTTTTAGGAAAAATTCAAAATGGTTTCAGGAAAGGACGAAGAGTCACTGATCACCTATTTACACTCACCCAACTGATAGAATCAACAAAGGCTGAAAAGAAAAAGATGTTTCTGGCATTTCTAGATGTGAAAAAAGCGTACGACCGAGTGTGGAGGGAAGGTATGTGGCGAAAGCTCGAGGGCATCGGACTGGGGGGTGACTTTGTGGCAATCATGAAAGCACTGTATACAGATGTGCAAAGCCAACTCAGTCTAGGGAGTATCACTACAAAACGAGTCCCTATGGATATAGGCCTCAAGCAGGGGTGTATCTTTTCACCGATTTTGTTTGCATTGTATGTTAAAGATTTAGGGGACGAACTAATTCAGAGTGCGGAGGGGGTAAATGTTGGAGACATAAAGATACCAGGCTTATTCTTTGCGGACGACATGGTGTTAATGTCTAGAACTGAACAGGGGCTAGAGAAACTGCTGGAAATTGTTGGTAGATATGGGAACACTTGGCGGCTCGAACTAAATGAAAATAAAAGCAAGGTAATACCCGTTGGACGCAAGGTAGATATGACGAAGAGATGGAGAGTGGGGGAGTTCTCAATCCCCGAAGGGGAAAGCAAACAAATCACTGTAGGAGAAACGGGAGAGTATGAGTATCTAGGGGTAAGCATAAATATAACGGGAAGAGGGGTGTACAGAAATTACTCAGCCAAACTGATTCTGAAGGGGAAAAGAATTCTGAACCAACTAAAACTTTTAGGGAAAAATAGTTTCAACAAGGTCTTTGTGGGGAAAACACTGTGGGAGAGGGTGGGTTTACCAAGTATAACGTATGGCACGGACGTGATTCCATTAAACCAAACCGTTACTAAGAAGTTGGAAAATACTCAAAATGATGCCGGCAGATGGATAACAGGGTCGAGTAATGCTGCAGCTTTGGAAGCAGTAAGGGGGGAGCTTGGGTGGATGAAAATCAAGGACAGGGTAGATTTGGGAAAACTGTGTTACTTTAACTACTTGAGAAACCTGCCTGACAACCGGTGGTGCAAATTGATGCTCGATACCATTTGGAATTCTAATATAGAAACGGGGTGGTCAAAACATGTGAGGGAACTAATGGACAATTACTCTATAGAGGTCACAAACATAGAAGTAGGAATGAAAGAAGGCAAAAGGTTTGTCAAAGAGAGAGTCATGGAAGATTGCAATCGAAACTGGCGAGCAGGGGTTAGCGTGAAAAGATCACTGCAGGGGTTACAATATAAAGAAAAGCCAGCTTTTGAGAAGTACCTAGATGGCACCTTTGGAGGGTCACTGCTGTTCAAACTGAGATCAAGATCACTGGAGCTTCGGGGAAAAATTGGGAGAGATGGGGAAAAGGAATGCCAAATGTGCCACTCTGGAGTAGTGGAGACCCTGGAACATTTTCTCTTGGAATGCCCACAGTATATACCTCATAGAATGAAATTTACTGGAAGAATAATGCAGAAGTGGGGTGAAGAAACAAAGGATAGATGGCTGAAGGGGGACACGAGGGAGAGGGTAGGAATGCTTATTGAAGAAATTGAAAAAGAGGAAGTGAGGGATACTATTAAGCAGTTTATATCTGAATGCTGGGAGGAGAGGAGGGGAAGAGGGGGTGGGGTGCAGGGGGAATGATGGCCTTCTCTTATGAGGACCGCGACAAATCAGCGGCTGGCCAAAGAGTTATTATTATATGACGCATTTATTATATTGTATATATAGCCTGGATCACAAGTAAGAATTCAGTTATAGTTTGGATTTCCAAAAGTTACTCTACTTCGTTTTACTGGGAAATCCCACGAGCTATTATTACGGTGATATTGTTCTGATATCCAACAAGACCAGTTGTTAAATGTTTGTCGCTGTTAGACATTTGGAATACCACATTCAATATTAAATTGTTATCATCTTTAATTTGTCTCCGAGTCATCAGTTCAAATCCAGAGTTACACAACAGACACCGACAGTTATTCCCCACGGTTATATTTGTTTAGATGACCTATTGAATCCAAGACCAAGAATTTGAACCTCTTTGTATGTTCAGTAATATATTCTACTGTACTCACAGTCATAAAATTGTAATGAGTCCCAAGAACAACCGGAAGATGATTCGATCTGCATCTGTTGAAGTTCTATCATAACTTTCATGTTGGAACCAAATGTACGAATAGTCCATTGTATATCCTCATTGCTACATAAAAATAAACAAATAGATTACCTTAGGCTCCTGTGAAAATTCAAAATTTGATTCATTATTCGATTTGATTCGAAATCGGAAATCTGAATATTTTCGAATATACTTCGGCCATAGCCATCAATGTTTACAGATTGTAATTGATCACATTATTTTATATTGAGTGTTGTTCTGAGTTGAGATGTAACTGGCTTGTAGCGGTAACAGTGTTTGTAGTGATGTAGCTACAACTGTACAACAGTTGTAGCTATACATTGCTATAAACACTATTACAACTACAACTGTTCATTTCAACTTATTGTGCATTATGACCAGTGACCGGTTTTTTCCAAGAAAACATGTGATAAAAGTGAGGTATCAGCCCTATCAGCCAGGTTCGTTTGAAATGTTTATTGCTGCTGTTACGGCACTACAAAGTCAACAATTCAAATAGTTTCAGTCAATAACTAGCATATTGGTTTATATCTCAATTTATAGTGTGGGAAGTGGTGAGGCGAAAAATGCACTCTACATACAGTTAAAACTAGATGTCCTGTCATGACATGCACACAAATAGCATGTCGATATGTGCGTTTATCTACTCGTTATGACCATAGTAAGGCTATCAATTTCTGTACATATGGCCTGTGCACAAGCAATGGTTCAGCCAATGGACCTCAACAACGGTAAATGTTGTGCCCAAATAAGATAATTACGCCCAAATTATGCGAAGTTTGAAACTTTTTGCAAAGCATTGCAGTGTTTCGGCAATATATAATTTAGTCAGGTTTCCCTGATGCTTGTAATACAGCTTACAGCTTACCTTCGAATCAAACAATGCAAAAGATAAATACTTTTTAAAAAAAACCCACAGAGTTTGCCACTGAAAACCAATCGGCCTCGGCAGCGTCGAATACAACATGGTCGATGGCGATTGCTTTTCTGTGGTGAATTCTATATGATCATGTACTTAAAGCTTGAGCTCTATTATATTCATGTTTGTGGCATTTCTCAGTAAACGCCATGCGTAATTTAGCTTACATTCAAATAGGCCTTTGGTTTGACACTGGGAAACTAAGAAGCCTTCTCGAGTTAGTCGAGAAAACTTACGTCAAAGGGTGGTGGGAACCAGTGATAATGGCGAAGACCTATAACAAGGGGTTGTAAACTATCATTTTAAGACGGGGACCTAAAACCTAAAACAGACGCCAAGAAGAAGAAAATACCAGTGCTTTTTCTCCAACCATGCAAGCCACATTCAAATTGCCATTGTGCCCAAATTAGACTGATCTAAAGGTCTGGGGCAGAATTATTTAAACAAATGAAAAACAAATCCTCCATGGCATTCAATGTTGAATTTCAAACCCCTCTAGTACCCCTTGCTCCCACCCCTCTCAAAAAAAAAAATTATTTGAGCGCAATGCCTTGGCTAAACTTTAATATTGGAGTCCTACTAACACTGCATACCAAATATCAACTTTATTCTGCCTAGTGGATCTAAAGAAGATGAATTTAAGCAATTTTCCTCATACAGAACTAAGTTAAAATTGGGACTTCCTTTATGGCACCGAAATATGAACCCAGGGACTTGATTTGAACAAAGTTGAATTGGATACGCCTAGGGATGCTGAATACCAAACATCAAAAGATTCTAATAACTGTTAATTCCTCCTAAGGATGCTGAATACCAAACCAAATATCAAATGATTATGTGCTGTGGGACTGAAAGAGGTTTTTAAACAATTCCCCTCATATTGCCCTAAATCAAGTTTCGTGTGCCCAAGGGTAGTCCAAATTTATACCATGATTACCTTTTCTACTATATATGAAAAGCCTATGACAAATTTTAGCTTTATACACCATAATTTACACCAACACTGGAACTACATTCAAGATGACCTTTGGTGACATCGACCTGAATGCGAACTTGTCTAAATTTATCGCACATCGCCTCGCAAAAAGTGAAATGAAAGTGGCAATTATTTATTACGTTTTTAAATTAGTTTACCCCATAAAACACCAAAAATTAACAAACGTGCATTGTCTCATGTTAATAAAGCATCCACAACTCAAAATAGTATATTATTATCTTATTATAATGAAAAGGCCCTGTTTCCTTTTCTATTTCATTTTGGTGATAAAATTGACAGCGGAAGTACCGCCCACCGATGATGTTCATGTAAACAAAAACAAATTCTCATGGATGTATGGCTGCTGCTCAGAAAATTGAGAAAACATAATAGCGACTGTTAATAATCTGATCATCATGGTGTAAATAAAATATACCCATAGTAGCTAGGTGTACCAAATATTCACCACTCGTGGTGAACATTTGGTACACCAAGTGACTATGGATATATTCTATATATAAACCCATCAACCTGATATGAACAAATTTGAATCTCATCCTCTTATGTATATTGAATACCAAATATTAAAAGATTCTGACTTGTGAATCTCAAGAAGAAGATTTTTAAAGAAATTTCCCCATACTCCACTAAGTTAAAATTTGGATTTCCATTGGGAGCCAAAATACGAACCTAGAAACTTGATTTGAAGAAACGTAAATCTGACCTACATAAGGATACTGTATACCAAATATCAACAGATTCTGAATGGTTGATATGAAGAAGAAGAATTTAAAAAAAAAATTTTCATACTGCACTAAGTTAAAATTTGGGAGCCCAACTATGAACGCAGGGATTTGATTTGAACAAATTAGAGTCTGACCACACTATTAAATATCAAAAGATTCTGATAATATGATTAGTGATCTCAAGAAGAATTTTATAGAATTTCCTTTATATTGCACTTAATTGAAAACCGTTCCGCATGGGATTCTGATTGGTGGTTCTGGAGAAGAATATTTTTTTCATTTAAAACAAATTGTCCATGCCAAGATAGACCCCTTGGGTGCCTCAAGTAAGCATGGCAAATATAACTGATCAAACACTTGAAATAACACAAGAGGCCACAAGGGGCCTTAATTGCTCACCGGCCAAAGTGGTTCAAAGAAGTGTTTGGGGTCACATTCAGTTAGACATGGTTCATCAACAGTACAAAGGAATGAAGCCATGCAAAGGCAAATCTTATGGATCTGAACAAACCTGAACCTAACATGCTCCCCCTGCCCCCCCTCCCCCCAACCCTGCCCATAGAGAGCTCAAATAATAAGCCAGGGACTCAAATTGAACAAACTTGAATCTGATCCCTGTTGAGATGTTACAAATGTATATACCAAATATGAAAGAATTCTGACTGGTGTATCTGAACAAGGAGGTTTTTAAACAAATGTCCTCACATTGCATTAAGTTAAACCTTGGGCTCAAATAGGAAGCCAAAATATTAACTCAGATTGGTGGATCTGAAGAAGAAGACTTTTAAAAGAAATTTCCTCATATTGCACTAAGTTAAAATTCAGGCTCCCACAGGAGGATAAATATCAACCCATCGACCAGATTTGAACAAACTTGAATCGGACCCTCCTAGAGATGTTGTATACCAAATATGAAAACATTCTGACTACAGGGTCCAAAGAAGAGGATTTTTTAAAAAAAAATTCCCTATATTGCACTAAGTTGATATTTGGGCTCCCATAGAGAGCCTAAAAATTTACCCAGGTAAGCAATTTGAACAAACCTGAAACTGACCCACCTCAAGATGTTGTATACCAAATATGAATGCATTCTGACTGGTGGATCTGAAGAAGAAGATTTTTAAAGAAATTTCCTCAAATTGCACCAAGTTAAAATTCAGGCTCTCATAGGGAGCCCAAATATAAACCCAGGGACTTGATTTGAACAAATGTGATTCTGACCCCCGCCCCCCCCCCCCCCCCTATAGATGTTGTATACCAAACATAAAAAGATTCTGACTATTGGAGCTGAAGAAGATTTTTAAAGAAATTTACTCAAATTGTATGAAGTTAAACTTTGGACTTCAATAGAGAGCCCAAATACTAACTCAGGGACCTGATTTGTACAAACTTGAATCTGACCCCCCCCCCCCCCCTCCCCCATAGATGTTGTATACCAAATATGAAAGTATTCGGACTGGTGGATCTGAAGAAGAAGATCGGGGTTAAGTGCCTTACCCCAGTATCCTACTGCCAACGCACACACTCAAACCAAATAAGGTTATTTTCTCTCCGCGGCGCTTCCGACTCTCGTGGATTCATAAGCAAAGAAAGTTATTCGGGTCGCAAGGGATTTCAAATCCCATATCGTCCCTGCACCCTTGGCACGCTGAAACCTTTCATTCATTCATTCAGTTGGTCATCATTTCATTCAAAACTACAACTAGGGAAGTCGACATTGCTAACTCTTGTATTCACTTTAATCAGGAAGTCAGACCTAGACAACAAGGCCTTGAATATGAAAACTGTGGTCGGTGGCAGCATCAAACTAATGTAAGCCAGGCAGAATATCGACTTGCAGTCAAAGGACAGTTAACACTTCAATGGAAGTACAACCAGTGTTCTCTATCACCAATACAAGAGAACTCAAACCAGAATAAGCAAACACCAGTTAGTATTTAGTTCATCAGTAATTTATAATACTAATTCTCGTGTCCTATTATTATTATTATTATTCCCAATCGAGGCCACAATAGAGATAGCAAATCTAACAATTCCTTTCACTGATAATTGAACTGTGTCTTACGTCCATGACTGTCACATCTTCTCATTTCCCGTTTTAGTTACTCAACTTCTTCATAATATGATCATTATAATGTTATATATATATTGGCAGTGATATCTATTAATAATTACATTGCTAATGTAGTTATACGTTTTGGGTCCAAATACTCAATTCCCATTGGTCAGCTGGGTGAAAACGTCATGACCAAATGTAATTCATTTTCCAATGAATACATTTGGTCGAACTTTGACCCGCATTTATGGTAGAGCGCAGTTGACAGAATGTAATTCGGGAGGTGTTTGGGCGAGTTTATAACTTTTAGCGCCTTTAGCGTGATCAGTGAATATAGTTTACTAATATGTAAAATAACTTGTTTTGAATATTCCAAGTTTCGTTGCGAAAGACGGCAATTTGACAAATTTGGGTCAATGCCGAAAACTGGCGCTCAACCCAGAGTTGTGCGCTTTATCTTTTGTGTGAAGGTGGTTTTTCGCCTCGTTCGTTCGTACATGTTTTATTTCGTCTTTCTGCTTTGTTGTTTGGTAAAAAGTAGTTTAATCAGTTACGGAATGTAATTATATGAATTGAATGCAATTTTTATAATCTTTATTGGAGTATGAACGTGTGGGATGGGTACAAATTGTATGAATCCCTTTGGGATTCATACATAATTTGTACCCATTCCCACACGTTCATACTCCAATAAAGATTATAAAAATTGCATTCAATTCTTAAATATTTGTTATGTATGTTAAAATATTTCACAATGTTTTCTCACTAGGCCTATTCTAAGTTCCATTAGCTACCTGTTGATATGTATATTTTTCAAATTGAGAATTTCACAGTGTTCCCTTACTATTCCAAGAATCATTAGATACACGTATCTAATGATACTTACAACAGTAATGAAATCTTGTTGATAATTTAGAATGTTCAGCTGCTTGAGTGTCAGCTGACTCAGCTTTTTGTAATTTAAAAGTATTTTACAAGGTTTCCTTACTTAGAGTACTGTACTTAGCACAATGTTCCCTTACTATTCTAAGTATCATAAGATACACGTATCTAATGATACTTACAATAGTAACGAAACCTTGTTGATAATTTAGAATGTTCTACCGCTGTTCAGTGTTAATCCTCGTCACTCGTAGACGCAGACATTTCAAGTTTTCATACTCTTCTAAGTTCCATTGGCCACCCGTTGACATGTATATTTTTCAAACTGAGTATTTCACAACGTTCCCTTACTATTCCAAGAATCATTAGATACGCGTATCTAATGATACTTACAATATAATGAAACCTTGTTGATAATTTGGAATGTTCAGCCGCTTGAGTGTCAAGTTTTTGTAATTTAAAGTATTTCACAAGGTTCCCCTACTATGAGTACTATACTTACCATTAGATACCTCTTGTTAGTTGTTATGTACACTTTTGTAATTGATTATTTCACAACGTCTCCTTATTTATCTCAGAATGAGATAAAGGTGCACAATGTCAAACTGAGTGAGAATGTAAAACATGATAATGTAAAACTTTTGTTCATAATCTGTGTTCTGGTTGGAAATTAATAAATACTTCTAAAATTTTGTTATATAAATCCTGTTTGTTGTCTTTTATAGCCTATAACTCCAGCTGTTGACCTATGAAATCGTATTTTAAATCAGAGTTAATTTCATACGTCCAAAACACCTGGGAAGTCCGAAATCACCTCACCAAAATGATGAAGTGTATCCGACATCACCTCGTTGGCTATCCAATAAAATTGGGCCGAAATCACTTTCATTGTGTCCGAAGTCACTTGGGCCAAAATCACATTTTTTTGTGGTCCGAAGTCACCGAATTGGGCCAAAGTCCCTTAGTCCGAGGTTGCAGAGGTACGAAGTCACCTGATTCCCTCAAGAGAGACACAAAAATAAAGAAACATTACAGAAATTCAAAAGAATCCAGCATAACCGTATAAGCTTTTCATCTTTCAAAACCTCAAATAACAAGACATGGTGTAACAAGATTCTCACTGTGGATGTTTCATCAGGGTCCCTCTAAAGAAAGAACATAAACTAGAAATTATGGCATAGTTCAACCAATTATTTTAACATCTGTATGTTTTTAAGATGAAATACATACTTATTTATTGTATTTTATGATTATGGTATTGTTCAACCAATTATGTTAATATTTGTATGTTTTTAAGATGAAATAAATACTTATTTATTGTATTTTTATGATTATGGTATTGTTCAACCAATTATGTTAATATTTGTATGTTTTTAAGATGAAAAAAATACTTATTTATTGTATTTTTATGATTATGGTATTGTTCAACCAATTATGTTAATATTTATATGTTTCTAAGATGAAATAAATACTTATTTATTGTATTTTTTATGATTATGGTATTGTTCAACCAGTTATGTTAATATTTGTATGTTTTTAAGATGAAATACATACTTATTTATTGTTTTTTTATGATTATGGTATTGTTCAACCACTTATGTTAATATTTGTATGTTTTTAAGATGAAATAAATACTTATTTATTGTATTTGTATGATTATGGTATTGTTCAACCAATTATGTTAATATTTGTATGTTTTTAAGATGAAATAAATACTTATTTATTGTATTTTTATGATTATGGTATTGTTCAACCAATTATGTTAATATTTGTATGTTTCTAAGATGAAATAAATACTTATTTATTGTATTTTTATTATTATGGTATTGTTCAACCAATTATGTTAATATTTGTATGTTTTTAAGATGAAATAAATACTTATTTATTGTATTTTTATGATTATGGTATTGTTCAGCCAATTATGTTAATATTTGTATGTTTTTAAGATGAAATAAATACTTATTTATTGTATTTTTATGATTATGGTATTGTTCAACCAATTATGTTAATATTTGTATGTTTTTAAGATGAAATAAATACTTATTTATTGCATTTTTATGATTATGGTATTGTTCAACCAATTATGTTAATATTTGTATGTTTTTAAGATGAAATAAATACTTATTTATTGTATTTTTATGATTATGGTATAGGTAGTTCAACCAATTATGTTAATATCTGTATTTTTTAAGATGAAATAAACACTTATTTATTATATATTTATGATAAATGGCATAGTTCAAACAATTATGTTAATATCTGTATGTTTCTAAGATGAAATAAATACTTATTTATTCTAGGCTTAGTTAATTAAATAAATATTCTGTTTTTGATCTTTCTAATGTAAAATTATTTTAACAGTGAAGAGTGGGGGAAAAACAATTCTCCTTTACATTTGGCATTGGTTTGGAAATAAGACTTTATTTATTGCGATATACATACTCGGAGTATTTCCTGGAACCAGTGGGATGTTTCAGCGTCCTCCATGAACTTGATGTCGTTAGACTTCTATACGTTGTTCCGAATACATCTGAAATTATTGAATAAAAATTACATTTTGCTCATATAAACACATTCATATCAAAATAGTGATGGTGAAACCATTATTTACTATCATAAACTGGTGTCTCTACGGCTACAAATCATATGACTCTTCTTTCTTTGTCACTCTTTCAAAACTAACCGCGAGATGGTACATGTGTACCACTCGTTCAAGGCCACTCGTCCGTTCACCGAAAAAGTTTTCTTTCTTTGTGTAAAATACAGAACAGAGTCTTTATACTTTGTCAGGCTGCTCACCTCCTTAACCCTTTACCTAACATGAAAAGCAGACGACACATGCAAAAAAAATTCTCGAATAACTCATTTTTTTCATTTTTTGTCTCAAAAACATAGGTTATGACCCCTCATTGGAACGAGCTCAACGAGCTCGTTCCAATGAGGGGTCATAACCTATGTTTTTGAGACAAAAAATGAAAAAAATAATGAAAATTAATTGGCAATTTTTGAGAATAGCGCTGGCCGGTTTTGGCCGTTACGTTGGGTAAAGGGTTAAATTGAACAACTAAAGAAAAAACATTTCTAACCTCTGTACCCCATGATGGTTCAGAACATATCACAATTTTGGCTCAAGATAAAATGTTGGAATATTTGAAAATTACGTTTTAAGAGGGGGGTGTGGGGTAGAGGTGTATAGTAAGTAGGACTAGATTTTCGTTTTTGGCATTCTAGCACCCACCCACCCACAGTATCATGAATTTTCCGCATGAATGTGGACACTCAAAACCAATGGAACAAAGCAAAGTCATGGGAGTATAATATATCTATGGTGCCTCCAAATTTCGAGATGGGTTTTTTTAGAAAGCAGTATACATATAATAAAATGCCAATTGAGAGTATGGCCCCGCGAATCATACATCGAATCTCGAATCGAATCAGGTCTATTAGCCTATTCGAAATCGAACCTCGAATTGAATCAGTGATGTCTGGAAGGTGACCGATTGGGAAAGGAGAGTGATGTAAACCTGATTTGTTGTGACGGTGACAGCTCAAGTCCCGAGAGATAAAATATTTTAACTTCATCATCAAGCATGTAGCTGAAATATCACCCAGTGAGGGTTACAGTTCAGAAACAGAAATGAGTGCGTGAATTGGCCGTACTGTGTATTGCACAGGACTAGCCGCTAGCAACAGCTCATCATCGAGATTGTTTGGAAACTTTAAATGTGCTTCCAACAGTGGTAGTGTGATTGGTGTGACTGGAATTAGCATTTGGTGCAGGTGGAGTCAGTCTATTTGCAGTAAGTTCCTGAACTGCAGTAAGTTCCTGAATTGCAGTAAGTAACTTTGCGGAAGTTCCTCGGTGAGCACGAAGGTGTTATTAATCCTTTGTCTTGATGGTACTTAATTGGATTATGTGCAGTGTTGTCACCTCCATTAGTCTATTATTAATAGTTAATTTTTTATTGATTACATCCATTAAGTTTTTGAATGAAAAGTTCCAGCGCGCCTAAAGCGCACATGGACGATGTGGGATTTCGTTTGCCACCCACAGGTACTCGACATAAGCTGAGAAATCGAAATAAAATTATATCTTAACCCTTTACCCAACGTAACGGCCAAAACCGGCCAGCGCTATTCTCAAAAATTGCCAATTAATTTTCAAAATATTTTCATTTTTTGTCTCAAAAACATAGGTTATGACCCCTCGTTGGAACGAGCTCGTCGAGCTCGTTCCAACGAGGGGTCATAGCCTATGTTTTTGAGACAAAAAATGAAAAAATTTAGTTATTCAAGAATTTTTTTTGCAAGTGTCGTCTGCTTTTCATGTTAGGTAAAGGGTTAACGTTAATATTTATACTCTATTATGGGGGCACGACAGCATCGATTCAAAAATGCTTTGCTATCGAATATCATTTTTTTTTTATTTCTCAGCTTGTGCCGAGTGTCTGTGTTGCGACCCGATTAACTTTATTTGCCTATGAATCCACGGGGATTAAATACCAGGCCCCCCACTACCTCCCCCCCCCACCTCCCCGAACAGCACAGAACCCCAAGAATCATACAGAACCCTCTCTCTAAAATACACTTGCGCAGTATTTTAGTATTTGGTGAAATATTTCATTTCCTGTATTTATCCCTTGTGCATGGTGAGGCGATCATCCAAAGATGCATCGATTTACCCAATACTGTCCATTACATAAGCCCGTCGGATTGAACGTTTTACAAACGTTAGTAGTGTAGGGCGGCATGGGGGCCCTACGGGGATTTAGGCTACTACTATAGATTGGAAAATTAAAATTACACAATAGAATTAAATTGCGTCGAGTTAGTGAGGATTGCCTCGCTACTCATCGAGTACTTTAGGACTGAGTCTGTGAAGATTGCCTCGCAACTCTGCGTGTGAGGAGTGGGCTACGAAGAAACCGACCACTCACCCCATCAATGTCAACAATCGCACAACAGTCACAATATCCAATAGCGGATTTCTATCTCTCTCAAATAAAGATATGGAGGAGTGGAGCAAGTGAGGATTGCCTCGCTATTCATTAGGATTGAGTCTGTGAGGACTGCCTCACAACTCTGCGTGTGGAGAGTTGGCTACAAAGAAACCCGCTCCTTGCCCCATCAATAACAACAATCACACGACAGTCACAATATACAATAGCGGATTTCTAGCTCTCTCTCTATATATAACTTTCCTAACTGAACACTTTCAAATTTTCTTGAACCAGACGAAGCGCAGAAGGTATTGGAACAAGCTTTTTGTTAAACAAACACCAAGAAAAAGGATTGAAACAAGCTTGCCTGGCTGGAGCCGGTGTACATTTTAAATAAATAAACATAATTTATGAATAAAGAGGTAATCCTTTGATCATCCGGATTATTCAACCTACTGACCGTACTACTGGAAACAATAGCTGCCGGCATATCGAGACGACCCCGAATAAAGATATAACAGCCCTTTTAACCCTTTACCTAACATGAAAAGCAGATTAATCTTTTTCATTTTTTGTCTCAAAAACATAAGTATGACACCTCGTTGGAACGAGCCCGCCGAGCTCGTTCCAACGAGGGGTCATAACCTATGTTTTTGAGACAAAAAATTGAAAAAAATTCATTAAAAATAATTGACGATTTTTGAGAATACCGCTGGTCGGTTTTGACCGATACGTTGGGTAAGGGGTTAAGGGCTTTCGAGAGTGAGATGCAATTTAAATTAATGTAGAGGAAGTTACACTATGTCTGCCCATTTAGCATTATTTATGTACAATTTCCATCTGAAATTCGAGACGACGAATATGACTGATATATATTCTAAGAAGCTATATTCCAGTGAAAGGATTCGAAGGGAAACGAATCGAAACGGAAAGCCGATTTCGAAGCGAACCAAATACCAACTTGATATTCGAAATCGAATCGACTGTATGATCTCGAAGCTTCGCAGGTCCCTAATCGAGAACACCCAGTTGAACATACAAGCATTTTCTGGAACCTGACGGTCCTCGGTTTGAATCCCACCTGCGGCAACCGCGTTGTGTCCTTGGGCAAGACACTTCATCTCCATTGCGCGCGTGGGGGCACGGTGGCGTTGTGTACTATAAGGCGTACTGCACGTCGATGGCGCACTTGTCTTCAACCAATGCTAACCCTGCTTGTGTGGAGTTAGTATGTTGGGGAGCTGACAGTTGCTCGCCGTTGCTCGGTGGTTCTCTCCGGGTACTCCGGCTTCCTCCACCCGTAAAACTGTCGCGGTTAAACACCAATAAATAAATAAATAAATAAATAAATAAATAAATAAATAAATAAATTGAACCTGACACAGAGACGGAGCGAAGATGACCAGCTCGGGATGGGAGATATAAGTCTAACTGTGATGGCTCAAGTCCCGAGTGACTAATATTCCAGCTACATCATCAAGGCATGCCTTCGTCGAAGGCATTCCTTGATGATGTAGCAGGAATATTAGCCACTCGGGATTACAGTTAAAAAAAAACCCCTTAAGAGTTACTGGAAATTTATTTGTGGATAAATAAAATATACATGGCGTAGTCGTGACGTAATCGGCACCGTACTGGTAAACTCTGTATCCGCCATGCACGACCGATTACTACCTATAGTGCAAATCCGTAACTAAGACCCCAATCCAGACGAAAGTGCCCCGACTGAAAAACCTACGGGGGGCACACCCCTTACCCAGCCATGGTAATTCACCCTCAGCAATCAGCAGTGCCGAGGAAAATGCCGAGGAAACGAAAAATATCCACAGCAAAAATACTGCCGAGGTTGGCTTCTTCAGAAAGTCTTGTAGTGGTAGAAATTGCACAACTTCCAGGTTACACAAGGAATCAAAGCATGTTGGTTGCACTACGCTGTATTGCTAATCTTACAATTTACAGTACAAATTGCAGCATAAACTATGTTTTCTGCTTCTTTTGTGTTGATAACACTAGAATCTAACATCAGTTTCTGGAAAGCTCTTACAGAGCTTTCGAGGAACTGATGTCAAATTCTAGTGTTATCAATACAGAAGCAGTGAGATACTTAGTTTGTGGTCATGCAGCATCTTATTTTCACTCATACCATACATACTGAGCAAGTCGCCTGCTTACTTCTAAGATTTTTTCTCAGCATTCACATGCTTCATGATATTGGCATTATTTAATTGAGTGAAAGATTCTGCACATTGATTGTGATTATATACACATGTATCTCGAACTACTTTCACATGTTAAAGTTACTTGAAAGTTTTCACTTCACCGCATACTACATATACATGACAATTGAGACTATGCCCTGCGCCCCCCCCCCCCCCACCCCGATGATGTTTACACAACCGAACAGGCTTCACAGCAGTTGCCATAGAACCACCAGTTTTCCACAGCAATTTTTTTTCCTAGGAAACAAGGATGAATTACCAGCACTGCCTTACCACCCCCACCCCTCCCCCCCCCCCCAGAGACGCTCCTGACTCAATAAATTCAAAAATAGATGTAACTGCCGTAGAAATTCTGATTGAGGTTGTATGTAAGGTTGAGATCTGCCCTCTTTACCAGGACCTCGAGGTCAGACCATGACCGGGGTCACTGACCCCGGCGCCCAAATCCGTTAGGCCTCCCCTCCCCTCTCCCTCTCCCCTTCCCTCTCCACACTAGGCCTAGGTTATTTTTAGGCGCCCCCTCACCCTACCCGCCCTGTACGTACCCTATTTTTTAGGCTATCCCGCCCCAAAGCCCATTTTAGTACCCTCTAAAGGGACCCGGGCTATGTATAACCTATTAAGGCTTTCCCACATTGTTTTAGCCTTTCCTGTATGTGGGCTCCCCCTTCTAAAAGCCCAGTCCCTCCCCACCAAAGCCCTGGACTCTTCCTCCCCCCTTCCAAAGGCCAGCCCAAAGCTGGGGGACGTTCAAACTGGGGTGTCCAATGAGTACTAACAAAAGAGTGCCACCATCCCCTATGCCCCTCCCTGCTCCTCCCATAACTTTATTTCTTGGTAAAAATCTCTGAGGTAAATGTTGTCAAGGACATGTACACGTAACGGCATACAAAATGCTTTAGACATAAAGACTACATGGTTTGTTTAGACAGTTATGTAATTACGATACAGTGGCACATCTGATGCTACGTGCATACAAAAATGCTTTATGATAAAAGTCCACTGTGTTTAGACATGTCATAAAGGAATTGAGCCCGTTTTTCATTTTGCCGCAAAAGCCCGAACCGAACCGGAAAACCGCCCAGCTGTAATCGTTTTGGAACTATTGTCATGTACAAACGCAAGCTCACGGGGCACCTGTCTAATTCTATGAAGAATTCGAACAGAATTAAACTGATAGCATGAGAGCTTTGAAGTAATGGTCCTTATAACAGAAACAACATGTCTTGAAAGCTGTTTACAATCAGATAATATTTTATTGTTTGCTAGCAGGGTTACCCGGCGTTGCTCGGGCTGAAGAGAGTATTAAAATTACCCCCACTAGACCCCTTTGTTTTGGTCATAACTGTTGGTGCCCTTCTACACCCCCACCCCCACCCCGGCACTTTTTTAAACCTCATCCATTAGATTCCTGGTAAAAATTTATCGGTGAGAAAAATTTTGGTCGTAACTTTTGGTGCCCCTCTACACCCCCACCCCCACCCGATACTTTTTTAACCCTCACCATTAGATTCCTGATAAAAACGTACCCCTAGTAGACCCCTTTGAAGACATATATCGGTAAAAATAATTTGGTCATAACTTTTGATGCCCTCCTACACCCCCACCCCACACACTTTTTTAAACCTGACGATGACCTCTGCCATAAAAAGTACTCCTAGTAGACCCAATTTGGACACTCGGGGTGGCCCCATTTTCATTTCTATAGCGGGCGGGCGGGCGGGCGGGCGGGCAGACAGGCAGGCAGGCAATATAGTATAGAAAGATTTCAGACACATGATCCACATAAAAAGGAAGTAAAACTGTCATGAAATCGTTACATAATATACGTACTGTGGACAGATCAATGGTAAGATCGCAAATGCATTCTTTATCGGGTAACAATTATCTCAGACAGAACACCACGAATAATCATTGGTATAAAAGGCAGTTCCTGGGTTTGACTAGAAATGAAAAATATCTCAAATCCGACATGCATATCGCCTTAACAATGGAGTGGCTACTAGAAAACATCCGCTTACGGAAACCCTAAGTCATTCTTCTTAAGCACGACAGAGAGAGAATGTCATTCAAGACAAACATGCAGCTAGCACTGCAAAATGCAGATGGTTCATAGCTTTTGCTCAGAGACTGTAGCCGATATGCAGCTTATTCAGTGACCTGATAATGTCATCAGCTATTGAACAGGCGCGGCGATAATATTCCACGCTACCTAACACCATTGGTCTCAAACAATGTTGGAGATACAGTGTGGACCCCCATCACAGAAAAAGATTGCGTGAAATGTCTTTTACGGGCGTCTCCACGAGCGGCAACCGGCACATTGGACCTGCCAATCAGAAGCTGCACTAGAAGACGAATGACAGGGAGGTCCACAAATTATGACCGGGTGCCTTAATAAGAAGAGGTAAAAAGATTATTAAGACGACAGACACGGATATATAACATATACAAAATTTGTCACTTTTTTATTAGTTTCCAAGCAAGGTAAGTGTGCAGAGCCTCCAAATGATCTGTACAATTGACTTCATCAACCCAAGGAATCTTTTAATTGCATGTGCTTCATGCTATTTATTATTATTTATTGGTATTTAAGGCCACATACTTATGCACAATGACTAATCATGACCGTGACAGTTTTATGGGCGAGGAAGCCGGAGTACTAGGAGAAAACCACCGAGCAACGACGAGCAGCTGCCAGCTCCCCAGCATCGTAACACCGCACTGCAGCACAGGCAGGGTTAGATTGGTTGAAGACATGCGCACCATCGACGTGCAGTACGCCTTAGTACACAGCGCCATCGTGCCCCATGTGGACAATCGGGGTTTAAGTGTCTTGCGCTTCATGTTATAGTGGCATATAAAATAATTTTCCGTCCCTGAAATAATTACTAATTTTGAACATCCATCTCCTTACTTTCTCCTGTATCAAATACACAGTCAGTCCGTCATACAAATGAATGTCCGCATTATCCGATTCGTGCTATTGGGGGGGGGGGGGGGGATCAATTTGGTGTACCTTGCGGCGCGTGTTAATTAAATAAGAAGTTGTGTCAATACTAAACTCCAAGCCGTGTTGTCTCCCCTCGCTACGCTCGATACATCGATATATCAGATGTATCGAACGTAGCGGGTGGAGGGAACAATGCTGGGACGTCACGACAAGTGCACGTATATTTTATTTATCTAACAATCATATAGATTTTGGCCTGAAAACCACGAGAAACGGCACGTATCACTTAATGTGTTCCGATTCCGTATCATATAGACGATTCATTCTGATTCCGTATCATGTAGACGACTCGTTTCCTGTAGTGCAACGGGCTATCATAACAGGCACATGGGTATATTCTATGTGCGTTTCGGAGATCTACCGAACATTATGTCCCCAAAATGTTCAAAAATGATTTAACCCTTTACCTAACATGAAAAGCAGACGACACTTGCAAAAAAAATTATTGAATAATTAATTTTTTTTCATTTTTTTGTCTCAAAAACATAGGTTATGACAACTCATTGGAACGAGCTCGACGAGCTCGTTCCAACGAGGGGTCATAACCTATGTTTTTGAGACAAAACCAAAAATTAAAAAATAACGGAAATTATAGGCGATTTTTTGAGAATAGCATTGGCCGGTTTTGGCCGTTAAATTGGGTAAAGGGTTAAAATTTAATCTGTTTATGTGACAGAATTGTTAGATAAATGAATTATCATGATAATGTGCATGTCCTGTGATTTGTATCAGATTCTCGGTGGTGTCCAAAAATGGGATCACAACTCGCTGGCAAAGCCAACTCGTTGAGATCCCATTCTGGACACCACCTCGAATCTGATACAAATCAAAGGACATGCACATTATCATGATAATATGTATTTATTCACTAATAAATTTCCAAGAAGCCTTGAATTTTTAACTATAATCCAGACTTCGACGAAAACATGCCTAGATGATGTTGCTGCGACATTAGTCAGTCGGTACGTGTTTACACCGCACTCGATTTTCTCCGCGAAGACCCTGGGCATGACAATTTTGGCCTTATGGCGTAATTCCAATTTTAGCACTTTTGACATCTCAAAACAGGTGATTGAACATGTCATGTTGGAGAAAGTCTTTTAGACAATGATTAAAGTACTTTGGCAACGGTTTTACCTCAGGTCTTGACTGCCTGTACACACAAGCATGACGTTTTAGAAATCTGACCGCTCTGGAGGTGACAGAGTACCTGACCTGTGGGTTGTGTAGTACACCAGATGCGGCTATCATATCGCGGAGTTTCCTCCACGAGTTCTATTGAGATAGAGAAACATCATTTTGAAACTGGTTAATTCTTTATCTAACTCGACTAACAAACGATATTCGAACAGAGGTATCTTCTCCAATTCAAAATATTATTTTTTTGCCTCGGAAACATAACTTAAGTTATGAGCCCGAAAAAATGGCGACATGGGGGTGGGGGCGGTCACCCCCCCCCCCAATCTTGGCCAAAATTTCCTACAGTTGGAAATGTGGAGGGCAAGTTATGAATAGTTGGAATAGTTGGAAATTCCATCTTTCTGGATTTTAGAGATTCTTGGAAATGCTGATGTCTCCTTTACTTCCCAAAATTCCAACTAGGTTTCAAATCGGCAAAAATTCTAACTGTTACTATTTAAAACTACAGTATACGCAATATCGAGCTTCAGAAGAACACATCATGTCAATCGGTACGAGATATCTATAGAACGTTTACTTATCGTGATAAAAAAAATTCTCGAAATGCACTTCAAGAAAATCACATCATCTAAAATCGTTATCCTGTGTTGGTATCCTCCCAAAACTTTTAGGTGGTTGTTTGTCCTGGGACCTGTTGTCTGATGATGATTCCAAAGAGGGATTTGGAATCTTGCATCATCATCAACCCATGTTGTGACCATATAGTCATTAAAATCTGTTGCTGTAGGTACTTTTGGGGTTGACTCCATGGCGTCTATCCAAGTTTCTTGGACAATCGTTGGTGGAAGAAGAGCAAGTCCTGCTGCTCTTCTAATCCAGGACTGGATAGCTGTGTCTTCCCTATATTGTACAGACAACCCAAGCTCTTGGGTTTTGCGCCAAATGGCCTGACAGAAATGGAAAAAAACAACCTTTCACATCTGCATCTGGAAATTCACTTGTAACCGCATGAATAGCAGCAATCTCAAAATCAGTTTGTATACGACTAGGGACAAATGGTCTATTCAGTCTCTGTTGAATTTCAGCTTTCAGCTGCCTGAACAGTTTTGTATATGTTGATGTCTGCCTGTTTGGTAGAAGAGCAAACACAAGTGGATATGAACTGGTCCCGTTCATTGCATGAATGGTGTAAACCTGGCTCCATAAGTCGGGGCATGATGAAAATGTACCATCCATGTACACGGTTTCAGCAGACTGCAAAGCTTGTAGTTGGTCATCAGTAGAAAAGACAATCATCTTTTCTTCCTCTCCATAAGTTAAAAGTAAATAACGACGTCCATCTGAAGTCTCAGACCATGTGCCGTCAAGGTTAACCTCAGCCCTTGTCTTGGGAAGTGATGGTATGTTTTTTTGCCTGTGCCTATACAAGGCATTACTTATTGATGGAAAAGATGGCAGTAACTCTACTTGGTCTCTACCAATTATTTCTTCATTATATAAGGACTTCATTTGGGTAGTCTCTTCTCTTGCTCTCTTTCTCATTGTGCTGATAAACCTCACAGTGTTACTATCTGCTGGGGGATGTGAATGATCAGAGAAATCTCTGACAAAGTCTCCAACGGTGGTGCACCTTCCCTTGCAAGTAGAATGTATACATCTCCAGTGAGTGCAGCTCTGTCTTATTTTATTTCTGTTATATCTGCAGCCGTCCAA
Source organism: Pictodentalium vernedei (assembly GCA_031216915.1). NCBI lineage: Eukaryota > Metazoa > Mollusca > Scaphopoda > Dentaliida > Dentaliidae > Pictodentalium > Pictodentalium vernedei. Next base: position 155,698,929 of record CM062297.1, read on the forward strand.
AAGTACCTGTGGCGTGCCCTTCTGTGACATTACAAACTCAACTTTCTTAACAGTAGCCATTTTCAGGATATGATTCCCAAGTAAAGTCTGGCATCTTATATAAGCACTTTTTTGACTGTGCGTTTATAACATAACTGAGTTCACTGTAAACATGTTCTGTTTGATCTTGATTAGATGATAAATAATAATAATGATAATAATTAACAACTTATTTGATGTTTTGGTTGTGTGAACAAGTTTTACTAACAAATAATAATCAATTCTTTGGTAATTCTCTTGTTTGGATAAACCTGTTTTCATTAATATAATATCAGTCTATTCCATTGTAATAGTGGGTGAACATAATTAACTACTTTTACTGAGTGTCTGAGTTATGGGATGTCTAAGTTATGGGATGTCTAAGTTTTAGGAGATAACCCCTGTGTTAATTCCATCACAGTTACAAAATGATAAAACATCGAAAATTGATCATTCCTGCATAAGATCTGATTAATGTTAGGACAGTGTGAATTGCTCAAAGTTCTAAGCTTGGGCATTTATTTAGCACATATTCATTTCCCAGAAGAATACCAAATAATAATAACCTGATAAATGTGTTGGTATTTCAGTTACTAGAATCAATTTTATGCCCCTTTTCATGGCTTTCAAAATCTTTCTCGGTAGTGAATTTACACTATAGGGGGAGGGACTGGGAGGTGGTTACCCTACATCCCCCTCCAATCGGAAACCTCTAGCCACGCCCCTGTATGACCCCTTATTGCAACGAGCTCTATTTATTTATTTAGGGTTTAACGACACTTTAAAAGCCAGGGTCATATCATGTCGGTGACCGTTTTATGGGTGGAGGAAGCCGGAGTTCCCAGAGAGAACCACCGAGCAATGACGAGCAGCTGTCAGCTCTCCAGCATCGTAGCTCTGAACTCTGCACCGCGGCACAGGCAGTGTTAGATTGGTTGAAGAAATGCGCACCATCGACGTGCAGTACGCCTTAAACACAGCGTCACCGTCCCCCATATAGGCAATCGGGGTTAAGTGCCTTGCCCAAGGACACAACGCGGGAGCTCGAATTAGTCGCTGAAATGGTCACCCAACCAACTACTAACCGCACTCGACATTGCTTAACTTCGGTGATCTGACGAGAACCGGTTACCGCGACGCCATCGTGCCCCCTGCAATGAGCTCCATGAACTCGTTCTAATAAGGGGCCATAAACTATGTTTCTGAGGCAAATATTGTAAAAATAATAAACTTTACTTGGCGATTTTTGTGAATAAGCCAAGTTCTGACCAGATGAGATTGTTATTTTGGGCACAGGGCTATTCAACAAATTTGCTATGGCATTATTCTGCTTGGGTAAAGAAAATTACTTACGTTCTGTTAAGAAAATGACTATCATTAGAAAAGTACCTCCTCCAGGAAGCTTCATTTTCATTCGAAGATCTGAAATAGAAAATGAATAAGGAAAGATAAGAATGAGAACTTGGAATGAAAGTTGACACCACGAAAAACTGACCTGTTTTTATTGTCACCATACAAGATATCAAAAGCCTTGCGTGTGAGGAAAATAAAATGAAAGTGTCAATGACACTGCAGCTCAACTTGTACATGTATAGTATGTGACACAGCAATGACAAACATCTAGGTAATGACCCGATAACAAAGCTACATATAAAGTATTGTGACCGTCTGTACATAAATGCTGACCGTAGCCTGTAACAAATGTATAAGTAAAGTATTGTAAAGGTGGGTGACAATTAGATGCTAAACTAGAAAAGAAATCTTTGAGTCCCAGAGTGGGTCTGACTGAACCCAAAAATATTTGTTCCCATAGCGTACCTGTCCCAAGGTGATGACAAAGGTACCCAAGAAGTTTCGTGAAGATCGGTTCATAAATACAGCCTCCAGTCCGAGCCATATGTGACATGTGCACTTACAGTGTATAAGTAGTACTGAATAAATCAAAGTTCATCTAATTTACATAATTTCTGCACGAGAAAAAAACCCTATGATATGTGATGTATTCCATGTTACTAAACATTCATACAAAAATTTATTCTAATCAGAACTTTCATACAGAAGTTCTGTACAAAATACTGATTGCACTAATTTTGGTACAAAATGGCTGCTGGTGGCCATCTTGAATTTCGGACCGCACCCAAAAACATTCGTTCTCATCCCACGGTGATAACAAAGGTGCCCAAGAAGTTTCCTAAAGATCGGTTCATAAATACGGCCTCTAGCTGAGCCGTATAGAAGTTGTGTGCAAAAAACTGATTAGACCTAATTTCGGTACAAAATGGCCACTGGCAGCCATCTTGAATTTTGGACCGCACCCAGAGGGTCGTACTAAATACAGCAAGTCCCTAATAAGTCGCTAAGTCCCTAAGTCCCCTCATGTACTAATTACAGCAAGTCCCTTTAAAACATAATCATTTATCATGTAAAGCGCTCACAAAATTTAACCTCAGACATGAATTTGTAAAGGACTGTCAAATTTGTTTATTATGTGCAATTATTAAGTATATATCCAGCATTTTCATCGAAAAATTCGGAACTTTTTTGAATGTTTATAAACAAACACTTCGGAAATTCGGGTTGGCAGTTTCGTTATTTATAATTATTTATTACATTATTTACTGAAATTGTAATTTTCAAGGCATACTTCTCAATGATGATTTTAGTAAATTATTTTCTAGCAAGCTTGCTATTCGGTGTTTGTTTGACCCGTTACGACATGCGTCGACTAGTTTTGCTTAAACAATTTATTTATTTATTTATTTATTTATTTATTTATTTATTTATTTATTTATTTATTTATTTATTTATCTGCACTTTTAGCAGCCGGGGTCGGAACAAAGATATTTTATTGTGGATGAAAGCCAGACAGATTGAACTTATGCACTAGCTTGTTTTGAACAGGTAAAATATTAGAGTGCTCAAGCCGGCGGACCTTCTTTAAACATGATCAATTAAACAAACAAAAAAAAAGAAAAAAGAAATGAAAAAATAAAATAAAAAATAAAACAAGAAAGTATCAAAAAAAACATTTTCAGAAGGAATTTCAAAAGCATCTCTTTAAAAAGTTGTACTTTTATTTTACACACACGCGACTCGGAGATCACCGGAACTTCTGTTCAAAACAACAAAAGATTGTGAAGCATTTACTGCTTTTAAATTTGAAAAAAAAAAAAAATTAAAACAAAAATAAATAGTCAACATGCAGTTCTATGATAAAGTTTCTAATTTTTAATTTTTGAAGCTAGTAGCGGTGTGTTTTGAGGGACTTGCTGTATTTTGCATCCGAGGGGACTTAGGGACTTCAGGACTTCGGGACTTATTAGGGACTTGCTGTATTTAGTACAACCGCACCCAGAAACACTCGTTCTCGTCCCAAAGTGATAACAAAGGTACCCAAGACGTGTCGTGAAGATCGGTTCATAAATACAGCCCCGAGCCCGAGCCGTATGACTATGATGTGCACTTACTGTGTATAAGTAGCACTGAATAAATCAAAGTTCATCTAATTTGCATAATGTTTGCACGAGAAAAAAAAACGTATTATATGTTACGTATCCCATGGTACTAAACATACACACAAAAAATTATTCAAATCAGCGCTTTCATATGGAAGTTCTGCGCAAATATCTGATTGCACCTAATTTTGTATAAAATGGCTGCCAGTGGCCATCTTGAATTTCGGTCCGGACCCCAAAACACTCGTTCTCGTCCCATGGTGATAACAAAGGTACCCAAGAAGTTTCGTACAGATCGGTTCATAAATACGGCCTCTAGCACGAGCCGTATTGGCATTTGCACTTACAGTGCTGAAAGTAACACTAAATAAATCAAAGTTAGTCTAATTTGCATAATTTACGCACGAGAAAAAAACTCTTATTATATGTGATGTATCCCATGGTACTAAACATTGATACAAAAAATTATTCAAATCAGAGCTTTGATATGGAAGTTCTGCGCAAAAAACCGAGTGCACCTAATTTTGTACAAAATGGCTGCCAGCGGCCATCTTGAATTTCGGACCGGACCCCAAAACATTCGTTCTCGTCCCACGGTGATAATAGAGGTACCCAAGAAGTTTCGTACGGATCGGTTCATAAATACGGCCTCTAGACCGAGACGTGTTGACGGCGCGACAGACGGGCAGGCGGACGACGGGCCATGACAATACCTCAAATTTGGCTTCGCCAAAGTTGAGCTAATAATATTAATCCCCTGCATATTAATATCTAAATGTTAAATTTTCAAGATGCAATTTTTTCCCATAGTACAACTTGAACTTTAAATTTTATCTTGCGTGACATAGCTCGGTGATTTGGTTAAATTCCCATAGTTGCATTGTGGGAAAAATTTACAGCGTGGTATTCGGTATTTAGAAATCAGTGTGCAAAGAAAAAAAAGGCTGGCTTTATAATAACGCCTCGCCTAATATTATTCTCACGTCGCCTCATGTGACATCGAATCCAGAAACTAAACATCCCGTAACTTCTAACATGTAGGCCTTCCTGGGGTGGAAGAGATAGTTCAGCTCTCTGAACGTCTCGACATCTCCACTGGGAAGGCCGCGACGTTCAGTGAGCTAAATTAGTTTCCGAAGAGGAAACTTCGGACTGAAAGAATGAGAAACAACTACATTGTCAGAAAACCGTAACATATCTGAGAACACTTTGTAATTATTTGTTATAAATAAAGAGGTTATTACGAGGTTAGTTTAACAACGCCGTGATGCCAGTCCTTGGTAACTTCATATCAGCCTTCAACTTTCGGTCTCGGGCTCATACGAAATTACCTCGGTCTGATATCTCTGTCGATATAACACTGTAGCGGTCGAGGTATAACCCTTTACCCAACGTAACGGCCAAAACCGGCCAGCGCTATTCTCAAAAATCGCCAATTAATTTTCAAAATATTTTCACTTTTTGCCTCAACAACATAGGTTATGACCCCTCGTTGGAACGAGCTCGTCGAGCTCGTTCCAACGAGGGGTCATAACCTATGTTTTTGAGACAAAAAATGAAAAAAATTAGTTATTCAAGAATTTTTTTTGCAAGTGTCGTCTGCTTTTCATGTTAGGTAAAGGGATAAAGGCTATTTACAAACCAGTCTTGTTGGTCCGGAGCTCTTAGTCTAGTGGTAAATCGGTCGCTTTGTGTGCTGGAGGTCGACGGTTCGAACCTCGGCTCCCGCACTTATTTCTCCTCCTGTTACATTTGAGGGGTCGTACGATCCTCAGGAGTTGGTGGCACGGCGGGTGTTTCGACCGCTCTGCGGGAGGAACCTGGGCGAGATTCACATGTAGTGAATCTCAAAAGAAGGGGACAGTAGTGTAGCGGTCGAGATATAAAGGCCAGGTACCAACCAGTCTGGTTGGTCCGGATCTCTTTGTCTCGTGGTAAATCGGTCGCTTGGTGTGCTAGAGGTCGACAGTTCGAACCCCGGCTCCCGCACTTATTTCTCACCCTGATACAACACTAACGAAATAACAACCACTAAAAACTAGGGCGATATTTCAGGACCATACTACGAGCATACAATTATTACGTTAGCTTGTTAGTAATATTGGGAATACAGCACATACAGTCATCGTGGAATTGTCGTAATCCAGGCGTGGGCAATGATGTCCACGCATGAATTTCCCAGATAATAAAAATAATCACCAGCAAAATTTTAATTAATGAAGCTCCGGGGAAATACCTGATGTTCCATTAATTAAATTTTGAGGATTATTCTTATAATTAGTGTTTGGATCTAATAATATTGCGTGCGTTGAAATATGGCCCACCCGTGGAAAGTGACCAGTAAAATTAAGGGCCTATATAAGTAATGAAATTTTGTTTATTTTGAAAATTCTCACCTCTGATATTCCTTCAATTCAAATTAAATATACACAAAATGTACATCAAAATGAAGGTTGGGATGTATAGAACACGAAACACATGTGTAATCAACTCATAGAGTCGACTGTAGGCACCACTGGTTCCTGGAAGTCTGCTGCCGTATTCGCACCAGAACTGATAATTTAATAATATTTCACGAAAACAACTTGTGGCCAAATGTGCTTCACATATCCAAGAACAAAACTAGGGAATAAAAATTCTTCAAAACACGGTCACAGAGCTTCATTGGAGAAAATTCCAAAGCCTTTGCTTTTGTTTACGTATGAGTATACTTTCGATTTCCGGTCGACGTCATCGGACAGAAAAAGCATGTAAAAACAACGCCGTCTAAAATCAAATAATGAAAAAGATCGCCTTCATACAGTATACTGTTATTAGATAGAGATTGCACAGTTGCCATATTCAATGCAAGGTATCATGATACCTGTTGGTATTTCTTAGAATTACGAATTTGTTTTTTTGATGGAAATTCGTGGTAACGAGTGATTTGCGCATGTCTGTCGAGCATGGAAACCATCTTCAATAAAAAATGCAGACAGTGTTGTCCTTTTCCAAAATGCAGACCTATCGCTATATTCGAAAGTGTTGTGAATGCCTAGCTTTGTTCTTGGATATATGAAGCACATTTGGCCACAAGTTGTTCTGATGAAATATTATTTTATTATCAGTTCTGGTGCGAATTCGGTAGCAGACTTCCAGGAACCAGTGGTGCCCACAGTCGACTCTATGAGTTGATTACATATGTGTTTCGTATGCTATACATCCCAACCTTCATTTTGATGTATAATTTGTGTGTATTTAATCTGAATTTAAGGAATATGAGAGGTGACAATTTCAAAATAAACAAAATTTCATTACTTATATAGGCCCTTAATCAGAGTACCTCAGAAACGACTTGTTTGCGAGCACACAGATATATACAATCAGGAAAACAGCAAGACGGGTGATTGTGATATTGATTTTGACCTTTAACCTATGAGCTTGTTGGAGATTGGCGAATCAAAAGATCTCCGGCCCAACTCGTGTGCTGCAAAATATGACGGCTGCCGCTTGAACGACTATTGACGCAGGCAAACAAAAAGATAAACAAACGTTACATATACCCTCGTCGCTCAACTTCCTGCAGGCGCGGATAATAAGATTGCAGGATGTGTATGCACTTAACATCGATTAAAAATCAATGAATGCAGTTCTTATGGGTCGATTATGTACCAAATGTTCGTCTGCCTTTTGCAATGAGTTACGCAAAACCGAAAATCAAAAGATCAAAATTGACTTTGAAGTTTGAATAGCAACTTATGTGAAGTCGGATCATAAAATGTAATACAGACATCTATTATTGATAGACAGATCACCGAGCAAAAGGTTTTACGCTTGACAAATTTACTGAGGCAGCATAAGTTGTTCTTTGTATTTTGTTCTGCGTATTTAAACAGCATTCACTCCATTCATAAATGAAAAGTACCCCATTCAGGGGCGCTGGAACGGCCCAAACATTGGCCCGACCATAACACCCAGACCCCTGTTTTTTAGAATTGTTGCCATCGATTATGTGGGGGAGAAAAAAATGACAGTGCATGCAGTTCGTCTTTCGAGAAACATGATATGACAAAATTCTCTGTCAAATTGCCAAAGGCAATTTGGCAGGGAATTTTGTCATATTATGTTCCTCGAAAGACGAACTTCACTGTGGAGGCCCCCACAAATGTGGGGGCCCTGGGCGTCCGCTCTGTCTGCCCATTCGTAAATCCGGCCCTGCCCGCAGAAAATGTTTCAAAAATGACATCTCCCAGACCCATTTTGGGGCTACTTCTTTAGCATTCCAACCGCTTCTGAAGCGGTTGGAATACTAAAGAAGTAGCCCCCAAAATCTCCTCATCTTTACGGTGGCTGGTTTAGGATCTAGGAAATATTTTTTTTATCTCGTGCGCACGAGATACTAAGTCGTGCGCTCGAGATAATAAGTCATGCGCACGAGATAATTATCTCGTTCGCACGAGATACTAAGTCGTGCGCACGAGATAATTATCTCGTTCGCACGAGATACTAAGTCATGCGCACGAGATAATTATCACGTTTGCACGAGATACTAAGTTGTGCGCACGACATAATTATCTCGTTTGCACGAGATACTAAGTCATGCGAACGAGATAATTATGTCGTGCGCACGACTTAGTATCTCGTGCGAACGAGATAATTATGTCGTGCACACGACTTAGTATCTCGTGCGAACGAGATAATTATCTCGTGCGCATGACTTAGTATCTCGTGCGAACGAGATAATTATGTCGTGCGCACGACTTAGTATCTCGTTCGAACGAGATAATTATCTCGTGCGCATGACTTAGTATCTCGTGCGAACGAGATAATTATGTCGTGCGCACGACTTAGTATCTCGTGCGAACGAGATAATTATGTCGTGCACACGACTTAGTATCTCGTGCGAACGAGATAATTATCTCGTGCGCATGACTTAGTATCTCGTGCGAACGAGATAATTATGTCATGCACACGACTTAGTATCTCGCGCGAATGAGATAATTATGTCGTGCGCACGACTTAGTATATCGTGCGAACGAGATAATTATCTCGTGCGCATGACCTAGTATCTCGTGCGAACGAGATAATTATGTCGTGCGCACGACTTAGTATCTCGTTCGAACGAGATAATTATCTCGTGCGCATGACTTAGTATCTCGTGCGAACGAGATAATTATCTCGTGCGCATGACTTAGTATCTCGTGCGAACGAGATAATTATATCGTGCGCACGACTTAGTATCTCGTGCGAACGAGATAATTATCTCGTGCGCATGACTTAGTATCTCGTGCGAACGAGATAATTATGTCGTGCGCACGACTTAGTATCTCGTGTGAACGAGATAATTATCTCGTGCGCACGACTTAGTATCTCGTGCGAACGAGATAATTATCTCGTGCGCACGACTTATTATCTCGTGCGCACGACTTAGTATCTCGTGCGCACGAGATAAAAAAAATATTTCCTAGGTCCTAAACCAGCCACCGTAATTTTTGGATATCCGCCAGAACAAGATCAAAAAATCATAGCCTAGTTATTTGATATGAATGAGGTTCGGCTGAAGGTCGATCACAAAAGTATCATGATCGGCAAATTTGTTGCCCCAACATTGGTCGGGGCGGCTCCGGCGCCCCTGCCATTGAATATAATATATACTACACACAAAAAGTTGGAATCACCCCAGTTTTCTAACTTTTTCGGAAATACGCTTGGTAGAATGATTTATGAAAGAATATTTTATTCTGCAATATATAGGATCAAGTACATTGAATACGGTACACCTAAATATTTGAATAAACAGTACGGTCGCCGTGGACTGGTCGAATTCTACGCGTGGGCAGTTAAGTCCAGGCATGCGCTTACCAGGTACGAAAATCCTCATCAGCAAAATTTTAAGCACCGGGTTGAACCTGTTGTTTCATTGATTGATTGATTTATATTTATTTATTAGGGTTTAACGACACGTTAACAGCCAGAGGGTCATATCGTGTCGGTGACAGTTTTACGGGTGGAGGAGGCCAGAGTTGTACCTGGTGCTTCATTGATTGATTGATTTATATTTATTAATTAGGGTTTAACGACACATTAACAGCCAGGGTCATATCGTGTCGGTGACAGTTTTACGAGTGGAGGAAGCCAGAGTACCAGGAGAGAACCACCGAGCAGCGACGAGCAGCTGCCAGCTCCCCAACATCGTAACTCCGCACTGCAGCACAGGCAGGTTAGATTGGTTGAAGACATTCGCACCATCGACGTGCAGTACGCCTTAGTACACAGCGTCATCGTGCCCCCGTGTGGACAATCGGGGTGAAGTGCCTTGCCCAAGGACACAACGCGGGAGTCCGAATCGATCGCTCAGATGGTCACCCATCCAATGACTAACCGGGCTCGACGTTGCTTGACTTTAGTGATCTGACGAGAACCGGTTACCGTAACGCCACCGTGCACCCTGCTTTATTGATTAAAGTTTTGATGATTATTCCTATAATTAGTGTTTGGAATCCAATATTATTGCATCCGTGGAAAGTGACCAGTCCACGGCGGCTGTACTACAATGGAACATGACAGGAGATATAATGGAAAGAAAAGTTGTGAACATTGCAAGAAGGTATATTCAGATTGACTGATTTATAATTAACTTTTTACCTAACACGAGCGCATCGACCCTAGCTAAGAACGTTTTACATGGGTTCAGAAACTTTTCACCGCTTCTACCTCGGGAACACAGCACATGGCTTCCTACCGTAGCAGTCTCGATTGAAGGGTCACATTTCCAAGCAAAAAAAACTTAAAAAGAATAAAACATGAATTTATTATTCAAATAATAAAGAAAACCTGGATAGCGATTTTATCTGCATATTTTGATTAACGTGTATAACAATGGTAGAATTAGACCGTTAAGTTGGGCCACTTGTATAAGATTTATTTACTTATTGGGGTTTAACGACACTTTCGACAATCAGAGTCACCTTGTGTCGAAAAGTATAAGATGATCTGACTACACCAGTGACTGGAGTTTGTGGCCACAAAGAAAGGGTGAAGTAGATAAATTACCCCCCCCCCCCCCCTCGAAACACCTATATTTTATATATTTGTGTGTATGTATTTAAAAAATATTGGTGTTGTTTGAGCTTTATTTAGACGAATTTCTTTCGATTTGGCCTCTTGGATCTCTCAGATTCCAGCACACTTGAAATAGATTTGTTTTATCGGAATAGAGACCCTTTTTTATTACATATATTATATATATATCGCCAATGTCAAGCGGGAATTCCACCAGTCATTGTCCTGGGACCCGACGCCACTGGACTGAAAACTGTAACGTTTTTTTGGAAGGTGGCCCTGACGTGAGTCGATCCCAGCTCTTCGGCACACAATTGCGTAGCCATAAATGCTTTCCACCATACCAACTGAGCTAACGGCGACCCCATAAAAGTTTGCAATTAACTCAGTGTGTGACTTCACATTTACAACCAGTCCCGAGACCTATATTCGAGAATTGTCAGTTACTGAATTACTGGGATTGTTTGAAGTGTTGAAAATTAATTGTCTTCAAGTGACCTGTATTTTATTGTGAAATTTACCCGTGGATCGTTGGCTTTTAGCATTCGATGTAACTGGAACAAATAACTGTTATACAGGTTTATGGTCCAAGCTTTTAAACACAGGAATCTCAATTAACCCTTTACCCAACGTAACGACCAAAACCGGCCAATGCTATTCTCAAAAATCGCCAATTAATTTTCATTATATTTTCATTTTTTGTCTCAAAAACATAGGTTATGACCCCTCTCTGGAAAGAGCTCGTCGAGCTCGTTCCAATGAGGGACCATAACCTATGTTTTTGAGACAAAATGAAAACAATTAGTTATTCAAGAATTTTGTTGGCAAGTGTCGTCTGCTTTTCATTGGGTAAAGGGTCAATGGAAGATATGTGAAGATACAACTGCTTGAATTTAATTTTATATCGTCTATGTCAAGCAAACTCAAGCAGGAATTCCACCAAGCATTGTCCTGGGACCGCGTCAACTGATTGAAAACTGTAACGTTTGCAGAAGGTGGCCCTGAGGGACTCGATCTCAGGTCTACGGCAAACAATCGCCTAGCCTTAAATGCTCGGAGACCAACTGAGTTAACGGCAACCCATAAAATGTTGCAATTGACTCAGGCAGTATGTTTTTTGGGGTTTTTTTTTAAATATTTTTTATTCATATTAAAAGTTGTATACATATTGCAAAGTTTGGAAATAAGTATCGTAGGTTGTTAAAAAAACACATTTGTATATCGAACTCCAAGCATCAGCTTCGTAATCGATATGTAAAAGTCTGTTCCATTTTTCCTGAGACCGGGCTGGGAGCGAAGCCATTTGTTGAAGGAATAATGGATAAAATGTTTTGTTTTACCAGGTGGTTTCTTTTAATTTGTCTATCGGTGTGCTCTGGACAACTCTGATTTTCTATGGTGTTTAATAACATTTTGCCATCGTTTTGGAATGGCATTTCTTATGCCCTAGAAAACAGTGAAGGGTGTTTTTATGTTAAATTTTGTGGAGAAGGCTTGAAAGCTGAGAAAACCCCTGCTCTCACTCAAGAGGTCGTTAAGAAGAAAAATATACCTTTGTCACACCAAGTTTGATTATAAAAAAGATTATTATTAATTTTTATATTCTTATTATAGAATATGGGTTGAGGGCAGATTTCTTTAAAGTCTGTCGGAGACTTGTCTTCTAAAAGAGACCAGGTGTTTTTCCAAAAACTATTTGAGTGCTCCCTAACCTTTTTTAACCCTTCTTTGTGTAAAAACCATGTTCTGAAACCGCCATATTTTTCAAAAATGTCTGGAATAAGAGTTTTCCAAGTGCCATTATCTTCGCGTCTATCATTTCTTAATCCAAATATTTTTTAAGGAGTAGCTGTATAACCGAATGTTTGGAAACCTGATCCCCCCCATTCTGTTTCGTTCATTAGAATATTACGTTTAATCTTTTCACCCTCTCCAGACCATAGAAACTGAAATAGTAGTGACTGTATTGTATCTAACATATTATCACGTGGATTTGGTAGAACCGATAGGCAATGTATCAACAGTGGAAGTGCAACAAGTGTTTTTACGTCTGTAGTTCTTCCAATATTAGACTAAGTTTTCTAAACGACCAATCCATTAAATGTTTTTCCATCTTTTTGTATTTTTTCGAGAAAATTTTTTATTATGAAATTTTCACTAAACAGGTCATAAGAAATGCCTAGAATCGTAAATTTCCCACTATGGTTCCATTGGACACTGCGATCCGTAGAGACTCCCTCACTTGACCCTCGTTTCGATCCGATCCATATAATTTGTCTCTTATCAAAATCAACTTTTTGGTCCGACTGCTGAGCAAAAGAGGTAACAACTTCTAAAGCTAAATTTAACGAATGTCCATCATGACTCAAAAATAACGTTGAATCATCTGCATATTGGCTTATGAGGTATTCAGATAAGTTTATCTTGATGCCGTTGATATCCGGGTTGTATTTAAGTGTGACACTTAATATCTCCACACTTAAAATGAAAAGGTAGGGAGGGAGGGGGTCGCCCTGCCTCACTCCTCTTTGTAAGTTTATTCTTTTCCGAACAGTGACCATTGTTTAATACATAACTGAAAATATTGGAATGAAAGGTATAAAACCAGCTAATAACAGAAGGACCGAAATTAAGGAACCTCAGTGTTTTTTGTCAATGAATGACCATTCGAGCAAATCAAATGCTTTTTCAAAGTCTATTAGGACAAGTATTCCAGCCATGTTTTTTTTCCTCGCATTTTTCAGTTAGGTCAAATGTTAGTCTTGAGGACTCTCCAATATATCTCCCTTTCATAAACGCAAGCTGGGATTCCGATATTAGTTTAAGTAAGACCATTTTAATACGGTTGACGGTTGTGGAAGCAATTTTGGTATCGACGTTAATAAAAGAGATAGGCCGCCAGCTTTAGTTTAATGAATTTCTTTGGTTTGTTTTGTTTTGGAATGCAGGTAATGATACCAGTTCTTTGTGGATTAGATAGCTGTTTAACACTGTACCCATAATTTAGAGAGTTGATTAGGTAGTTGCCAGTATCTTTCCAAAACAATTTATAAAACTCTACAGTAAAACCATCGGACCCAAGGGTTTTATTATTTTTCATTGCTTTCAAGGCTCTTAAACATTCAGAACTAGTTAGAAGTCCCTCCAAAGAATTGCTTTCCTCATCATCCAAATCCTGTAAAAAAGGATTGGTTTTATCAAAGAAAGGGTTATTGTCCTTGCAAATACTAGATGAGTTTAACTTTGAGGTATATAAATTTTCGTAAAACATCTTTTGTTCATTTAATAATTCAGATAAATTTTCAGCGGTACTACCTATAGAAGTTACCAATTTGGATATTATCTTTTTGGTGTAGTGTCTTTTTTACAGGCTACAAAAGTATTTGGTTGGTTTTTCTCCCTCAACCTTCCATTTTGCTTTGGCTCTTAAGATCATACCTTTAGGTGTTTTTATTTCTAATTGTTTGGAGTTCGGTATCAAGGGTAATGATTTCGGGAATAACTAACAAATCTCCCTCATCCGTGCGAGAGTTCATAAGTTTAATTTTCTCCTCAATTTTACCAGGGTTGAGTAAACACTAGTTTTGCCTCTAATCATTAGTTTCAGAGTTTCCCAAAATAGCTGATCATCAATAGCAATAATTTATTATTATTATTATTAATATTATTATTATTGTTACTGTTATTTTTATTATTGTTGTTGTTATTATAGTACTGAATAACAGTCTCTGCGATTACAGATTTTACTACTGTAATATATTCTGGATCGTTCAGAAGACTATAATAAATTTGTTAAACTTCCAAAAGCCTTTCCCTCTGGGTTGACTAATAAAGGACAGGGCTACGGCTAGTCTGACTTGTAGCGTATATGAATGTCCGTCATCTGATGAAAGATTTGTAGATCTGTTGAAAGGAGAAAATAGTCTGATCTAGCCATTTTATTGCCCGGGCCTTTCCATGTATATCGCTTTAAATTTTTGTTTTCCAGCCTCCAAACATCACACAAGTCAAATTTATCCATTAGACAAATAATCTTTTCGTTTGCTTTAACGTTATATTTATGTAGGTAGTTTACCCAGGGACCGACCTGGGCATGCGCCAGTGCGTATTTGGTTCTGAAACATCAGGACCTGGCTCTTAAATCTCAGAAATAGGCTTCTCAGTTAGCGCGTAACTTCTCGGATCATATTTTGATAGTCTTTCGATGGATAATCGAGAGAGACACTCTTACATGTATTATATATATGATTATCATTTATCATTGTTGTAGAGTGCTTAAGTTAATACTTCAAGTCTTAATTACCAAGCATTAATCTTCACTGTGGTTTCTGATCAAGTCTTGGCTGCCTAAATAGGCTAATGTTTGCTGTAGTGTACTAAATGAAAATGATGAGAGCTATTACATACTTTCAGTGTGTGTTACAAACAGCAGTGCGACTCCGTAAATTGAAATCTGGCGCATGAATTGAAAAAATAGGCTCCGATGCTAGAGCGTATTTTAAATAGTCCTGATCGGTCCCTGTTACGGTAATGAGGGTGTCGTTTTGAAATACATTCCAATCGCCTCCGACAAGAATACAGCAATTGCCAATGCTCTCAACTTGGTTGAAAATGTTGTCGAAAAAAGTGGGGTTATCTTCATTGGGGCCATACAATACCGAGACAGTAAGTCTTTGATCTTGAATCGTGATGTCAAGAATAAGGTAGTTTCCTCCCTACATCTCTTATTGTATTATGAACTTGATACATAAATGTATTCTTAACCCTTTACCTAACATGAAAAGCAGACGACACTTGCAAAAATAATTCTTGAATAACTAATTTTTTTCATTTTTTGTCTCAAAAACATAGGTTATGACCCCTCGTTGGAACGAGCTCGACGAGCTCGTTCCAACGAGGGGTCAGACAAAAAATGATAATATTTTGAAAATTAATTGGCGATTTTTGAGAATAGCGCTGGCCGGTTTTGGCCGTTACGTTGGGTAAAGGGTTAAACAGAATAGCTACCCCCTACTAGAACTTGAGTGAGAGGAGAAGACAGCTTCATAGCCCCATTCACTTTTCCAGGTGTTTTCTTCTATTTCCTTACAGGAGTGGGTGTCGACCAATAGAGATCAAATTTATCCCTACAGCGTGAGAAAATGTCCCTGCGCTTATTTGTGTCGGAGGACAAACCTCGACAATTTAAACTTCCAATAACAATCGTATTCATAAAAATGGAAATCAGAGGTGATTTTCGCATTTATGCAACAGTTTGTTACTTCAAAGGTTGGGCAGCAATGACTATGAGGAGATGTAGAGAAGACAGTCTGAAATAAAGTACACATGTTAATTATCTGAAATTTTGTTTCTGAAGAACAATAAATAACAACGGCTTTCCGAACGAAAACATTAATGTGGGGTCACAAGATGTCAGGTTTACCTGCTGTGATCATATACGAGGACTGATTTGATTACTGATCTGATCAATGATCTAAGGCTCAATCGACGGATAATAGAGATCAATGGGATGTAATGATTAAAATAAATAAAGGAAATAATAGACGCGACAAATTCAACCTTCAGTATAGTCAAAACAACGACGCAAGAGTTCAAATTCAAAGGCAATTGTTTAACTGGTTGAGTGCTAGAAGCCACTATCAAGGCTTTCAAAACATGAGGATACCAGAGCAAAAGCCAACACTTTCCTTGCTTATATTTCATATTCAGTCAAGCACAAATAATATTTTGTTAATATAAATTTGTTTTATTACAAATTATTGGAGAGTGCCTCCGGGCACTCTCCAATAATTTGTAATAAAACAGGTTTTGAATAACAAATTCAGACCACCAAAAATAATCTAGCCCTCAACCAGTTAAAGGCGATGTTCGGGACGAGGGCGGGCTGTGCAAAATATTTCTGTTTCCAGAACCGCCTTTGCTCATCACAATCACTCACCCACTCATTCATCCCTCACTGCATTCACGGATGCAATAAAGGGTGGAGGAGCAGGCGAGTATAGTAGTGGAAAATATTCATTTTATGCAGTGAAAAAATGGCTGTAATATACTCTATTGTGTAAAAGAGTACTGTTTTACGGGCTTTCAGCAGCAATGTTGCATGCGTTTCTGTTCTTATCAATCATTGTTCTACACACACCATCAGTCAGCCAGTATGTTAGTTCACATTTACAACCCACCCGAGACCGATATTCGAGAACTGACAATTATTGGAATTGTTTACAGTGTTGATTCGTAATTGTTTAGAAGTAGACTGTATTGTATAGTGAGATTTACCCGAGAACCGTTTGCCTTAGCATTAGATGCAACTGGAACAGTTAACTGATGTAAAGATCAATGATCCCAGCTTTTAAACATGGCAATCTCAATTAATGGAAGATCTGTGAAGATGCAACTGCTTGAATTTAATTTACATCGCATATGTCAAACATGAATTCCACCAGGCATTGTCATGGGACCGCGCAACTGGACTGAAAACTGTAACGTTTTTCCGAAGGCGGCCCTGACGGGCCTACGGAACCCAATCGCCTAACCATAAATGCTCAACCACAATATCAACAATTCCAAAAAACGTTATATATATGCGCATCAAGTATGGAGGAAGAGTGGATATTAGGAGATGAGATCCAGGGGGAGGGGGGGGGGGAAGGTTACTAATTAATATCAAGTATTTAATTATTTAAATCTTTATTTGTTTATTGGTTTGATTATTCTAACAGCCACATACTCGTTAACCCTTTACCCAACGTAACGGCCAAATCTGGCCAGCGCTATTCTCAAAAATCGCCAATTAATTTTCATTATTTTTTCATTTTTTGTCTCAAAAACATAGGTTATGACCCCTCGTTGGAACGAGCTCGTCGAGCTCGTTCCAATGAGGGGCCATAACCTATGTTTTTGAGACAAAAATTAAAACAAATAGTTATTCAAGAATTTTTTTTTGCAAGTGTCCTCTGCTTTTCATATTAGGTAAAGGGTTAACCATGCCGCATCAAACACAGCAAGGAATGTGTGTCTGGCTACGGATAGCGAGTCACTATGGACAAGCTGCTGCGTTTACCTCAGACCTCAGTCTTTGGAGAAACATCATATCTTAACGCATCATGGACAATCATGCAGCGACGTCTATCCAGTAAGGTAAGTAAAACCCGTCATCATCTGAAAACCTAATAACCAGGTAGGGAATAAGTTGTTTTCCTGCAGTTTAAAAACGTTTGTTAGTCCAATAAGGTCGAAAATATTATCTTTATTTTGGAGATCAAGGAGTAAGGTATTAAGATCATCCCAATTGTCTTTGATGCTTCTACAGTTCGATTAAAAGGCGTCAAAATCTGATTTTTATGAGGTATAATTTTGACGAAAGTCAGAAGTCATATATTTACAATCATGTGTGTGATTAAAGGGAGATTCGGTCTAAACATCCTTCCAACTGGCATCGAGTTTCTCATTATATTCAGAGATAAAACCATACCCAGCCCTCTCATGGATCTCATCTAAACTTATACTACCCGTCATCGAAGCACAAGGTTAGTGCCACACAAGCGGGAACTTCACATGTAGAGTCATCCGTCTTTACCTTGGAGTTGCATCACAATCCTAAATGGGAATCATCCCTAAAGATGCAATCTTCAGGGGTACCGCAATTTTCATCACTATGGAACAGGAACAAATCACTAAAATGTTTACAAATGGTAATATATATATATATATATATATATATATATATATATATATATATATATATATATATATATATATATATATATGAATTTCCTTTCTTGAGCCTTTGCGAACAGAGGGTTGCATTTACAGAAACATTTCCCTTATTTGTTACTATAAGAAGGACTTGACGATTGAGGTTCGCGTGGTGCACATTCCAATAATCAAACAGGATATAACAAAAAGAATAAGTTATTACTCTTGGATATTGATAATTCCTCAGCGAAAAATTCTGTCAACTGGATGTATTTATCCAGAAAATTATTTTTAACCAACAAACTATACGTCATCGATACACAAGGTTAGTGCCACAGAGGTTAAGCATCCTAAACGCTCTAAGATGATACCCACCAAAAGACAAGCATTCAGAGGGAAAATAGAACCAAGCGGCGATTCTGTGTTAGAAATGAAGTCACCCAGCCTCCGTTGATTAAGAAGTAAAATAAACTTTTGATGTTTCATTTAACACATTGATTACTGCACGGCTATGAACTCATTGTTGAAATTCTTTAGGAATATGTGTGTGGAGTTTTCATCAAATCCAGCCATGACTGCCTCACCACATCCATGACTGGGTTTGATGATAGGTATTCTTCACAATTTCTCTCAATCAGTTTCAATATCCCCCGGAAAGATGTTCCAGGCAAAATATCCTAGCGTTTAATTTTGAGGGAAGAAGACCCAGCGGGAAATTTTGAGGCAAAATAATATTTTGTTTTATGAAATGTAAAACATGAATCCTCAATATTTTCATTAACCCTTCACCCACGTAACGGCCAAAAACCGGCCAGCGTTATTCTCAAAAATCGCCAATTAATTTTCATTATTTTTTCATTTTTTGTCTCAAAAACATAGGTTATGATCCCTCATTGGAACGAGCTCGTCGAGCTCGTTCCAATGAGGGATCATAACCTATGTCTTTGAGACAAAAATTAATTATTCAAGAATTTTTTTGCCAGTGTCGTCTGCTTTTCATGTTTGGTAAAGGGTTAAAAAAAAATTGAAGTTGGTCTACATGTACCCTTAACTACCACAGCGGCTAGTAAGTTTCCAAGGGGTGGTGTTAAGTGTCCCATAAACGATCCATCTGGATATCTAAAAGAATCACTGTTGTCCATATAATGGATATCCACACAATATATCAGCAACAACTGAACCGATAGTGAGTATACATCGTCGCCTGAGTGCTAGAATGTTCTATGACCCATCGGGGACATAGAACATTCTAGCACTCGGATGACGACATGTCACACAAATTGATCGAGAAGTGTTCTGATCTACGTTGTATTTACAGCTCAATTGGACAGCGGTCAAGGTCACCGGTCAATGAGTAAAATTTTTTTACATCTTTGGCAGTCAAAGCAATGTTTCAAAATGCACAAGTTTTTATGCCCCCGATAACCAGTGAGGAAGGAATATTTTTTAAGGCAAAATGCTGAACTTAATGAAATTTGAGCGGCAGTAGGGGCATAAATCGATCCTGGTGATTGTGGGGTTGGAGTGCCACCCTCCCTCTCCCCTCACCGAAAACATTCTTGGCCTTGTAGGTCAGTAGTCGGACAGAGTACTATGGCCCAATGGGTGGCGTGTTCAAATACCTCAGTATAGTCACAAAACTACCACGGGCGGTTGCTGGTGTGGGCATATGCGAGTCGGACCAGTCCTACATAAATTGGACGAGTGTGGCACCGACTTTTGTTACTCTAACCACTTTTGTTACAAGTCACCACTTTTGTTACCGAAATCGCTCACTTTTGTTACAGATCACTACTTGTTACAAAATCGCCCACTTTTGTTACAAAAATAGTTCACGACTTTTGTTACAAAAATCAATAAAATCGCACTGTAACAAAAGTCATTGCTGTCTGAATGCACTGGCTGGTTCTACTAAAATGTAATGCTGCCGATGATCACTGATGATCGCCGATTTATACCAAAATATATTTGTGAAAGTTAGTGGTGTATTTATTCATTCGGACCCACACAAGTGCGTATGGTACTAGACCCCACCCAAATAGTAGTGTAGAGTGACATAAATATTTTCAAAGCAATACACTACATGTATTTGTTTTTAGTCATTAAATGAGTAACCCCAGGAAAGAAGCCCCCAGGGAGAGTACCCCCAGTAAAGTACGCTCTGAGAGTCGCTCCTATCCCCTGTGACTGTGTGTATTTATGTGTGAATATGTGTTTTCGTGCACTCGTGGGTATTTGTGTGTGTCTGTACACGTTTTTCTTTGGGCTTCTGTTAGATACTGGTGTAGAGTAAAAATAGCTACTAGTACCGTGTAAATATCTCGCAGGAGGTCCAGATTGACACATTGTGCTCGTTCCCATGACATCTATGTCTGTATGATTTTATTGACAGATATTTTATTTACATTGTTAAGTTGATACGATGAGTCTTGTGCAGTGTAGTGTAATATCCTTTTGCTTAGAACAGTGTTCAAAAAAGAAAAAAAAAATAAATGTATCAATAAAATACAATCATGATCAGGAACAACTTAAAAAGTGTTGTGCGAAACAAACCAGATCTGGGCTTCGTTGGAACACGCTGTGGAGCTGGTTCCAACAACGTCAATATTAGTGTGCTTTACTTAACTGTCTCGTGTCTTGTTTTTCCTCAGTTTTGTGGAGAGTGACTGTAGTAGTTTTACACTTCAAATTTGTACATTGGTTCCTCTTACATATATATTACTGTTTGTTCTTAAATATTATATTCTTTTGTTTACTGGAGAATGTTTATAGGCACATGCAATATCTGGGTTTAAAACAAGAAATGTTTACAGGGAAAGGAGGAGACTGTCAGAGGCACTAAGATGGCAAATCGTACGTGCAACAGGCCTGTCATTCAAAGATATTGGAAGGCAACTTGGCTATAGTCATTCTGTCATCAGCAGCCATGTCCGAAAACATCAACAAACCAACGATGTTAAGGACTGACCAAGGTCTGGACAACCGCAAAAGACTTTTCCTCGAGAAGATCGGAGTCTGACATGCCTCGTTAGGCGTGAATACTTTGCTTCAAGTGGGGTTTTGAAACGCCTTTGGCCCCCAACAGGCGTTTGTGTAACAGAACTGTCCGAAACCGCCTCAAAGCACTTGGTATGAGGTCCAGAGGGGACGCGTTGGCTCAGTAGGTAGAGGTGCAGGCTGCAAGACGAGAGGTCCTCGGTTCGAATCCCACCTACGGCAACCGCGTTGTGTCCTTGGGCAAGACACTGCAAACCCATTGCCTACGTGGGGGCACGGTGGCATTGTGCACTAAGGCGTACTGCACGTCGATGGTGCACCTGTCTTCAACCAATGTTAATCCTGCTTGTGTGGAGTTAGTATGTTGGGGAGCTGACAGTTGCTCGCCGTTGCTCGGTGGTTTTCTCCGGGTACCCCGGCTTCCTCCACCCGTAAAACTGTCGTGGTCATGATTAGCTGTGCAGAAATATGTGACCTTAAACACCAATAAATAAATAATAATGAGGTCCAGAAGGATCATCAAGCGTCCAGCTCTGTCCGATGAGCATCAAAGAAGACGTATGGCACGACAACATTGCAATCTCAGGACATGGAGGCGAGTCCATTGATTAGTCAGACGAGAGTAGGTTCCTGCTTCACATCACAGAATTGAATTGTTTATTCAACAATATACAAGTTACAAATATATAACATTACATGTACATTTACAGTGATATCTAGATTTGTATACAAAACACTAAGTAACATGCATATTGTATGGAGGTAGCATAGCCAGATTGGCTGTCTTCCTGCTACCCCCCGAGAAAAAGGTTAAAAAATAAAAATGAAAAGTAGGAATTGAGAATTAAGGAGTCGTTTATAGAGTGTTATTTTGGATGTGAAAAATGGCAGCGATGCGTGGATATATATACATAAATGTGCCATGCACAGGTACTCTATGAGATGCTTGCATTAGTCGACAGAAGTTGTCACCCAGCTAATTATGTTGCAACAGTTGTGCTGTGATGCATTGTCTATATCAAATGGAAAGGGTAGAGATTACATGTCACATTTTACCAAAAAATACTATAATTATTTCGCAATTAGTCATTATATCACTGCTCAAATACAACTAGTTAAGATGTAACTAAGCGCGGCAGTCGGAACAAGCAGCGTTTTGGTATCGTACGAAACTGTGATAGGAATCAAGTGCAATTTGGGTAATTTTTTTTATAAATAGTGATCTCGACGTAATATTTTTTATAAAGTTACTCAGGCTATTCCATAATTTTGGAAATGAATGGAGTGGGAGTTTTTTCGAGAAATCTGATCTCGGGATGCCTCTTCTAACTTGACCTGTTTGTCTGGTTATTCTACTAAGTTCACTGCCATGTATCTGGAAGTGATTAGTAAAGCTTACTGGAAGGTTTCCATTGTGCCAATCATACATAAAAGTATAAGCATTACGTTTGTATAGGTCTGGAAATTTCAATATCCGTTCCTTTTTGAATAAAGGATCTGTGTGCGAGTTAAATTTTCTGTTGTTAATAGTACGTAATGCCCGTTTTTGTAGGAGAAAGGGCTTATTGCTGTTATTGACATGTCCCCATGTGTGGATGCAGTACAACAGGTGACTATGAACAAGTGAGAAATATAAGGATCTAAGCGCGCTATGGGGAAGATGTTTCTTTACTCTATTTATTGCATATATCGCCCTTGAGATTTTAGATGCAGTTTGTGCAATATGATGCTTGAAGTTTAGACACTCATCGAAATAAACACCCAAGAATTTCACTGCTTTATTATTATCGGATGTATTGGATACCCTTTCGAGTCTGTTTTGTTCATGATTAGACTTAAATTGAGATTATCGGTTTTAATGTGTGATGGGCTAAAGAGAATATACTTTGTTTTTTAGCATTAATTGCAATTTTATTGGCCTTACACCATTCGTTCAGTTTCGCAATTTCGCTGTTTACGTAATTATGGAGTCGTTCGATGTTATTGTCTGAGACTAATCCAGTTGTATCATCCGCAAAAGAAAGAATATTCAGTGTTGTTGATTTGGAGATATCGTTAATATAAATCAAAAATAAAAGAGGTCCAAGGACTGATCCCTGTGGAGATAGTCGCATGAGAGTGTGGAGGCACAGAAATACTGTTTACGTGCCCAGAAACACCAGACCTTCTGTTCCTTATGGTAGAGGATCAGTAATGATCAGGGGATGCCTCTCTCATGATGGTAAACTTGATATGGTGACTGTACGTGGGAATCTGAATGGTCATCAGTATATCCAGGACATTCTCAATCCGGTTGTCGTGCCTCATTTTGACAACCACCCGCTGACTACCCCCCCCCCCCACCCCCCTGCATTCATGGACGACAATGCAAAACCACATTGTTCCCATGTTGTGAGAGCATTCCTTCAGAACAACGCTATTACAACACTACCTTGGCGGGTCATGAGCCCCGATTTCAATCCCTTAGAAGACATCTTCTTGGACTTTCTAGAACGCCGTGTGCAAGCAAGGGATCCGCCTGTACAGAATTTAGCCGATCTGGAAGCTGCATTGCATGAGGAGTGGCAGCAGTTCCCTCTAGACCATATCAGAAGGCTCACTGGTGGCATTAGGAGGGGGTCAGGCTGTCATCCGGGCACGTGGTGGCTACACTCGCATCTGACGTCAGACACAACTATTGTGTTTAGATCACAAGTTACATTTATTTGTCAGTAATTACCGGCATTATTTCATCATGGATCGTTCCAGCACCATACTTGTCGAGAGAACATTTTACCATCATAAACATTAGTGACAGATATGTGTAATTAGCGCCATTAAAATACCGGATATTTTCATCATTGTGTTGAATTTCATTTGTCAATAGGCCATTCTTTCCGCAAACAAACACTTTTGGCCACCTGAAAGATAGCATAAAAGTAATGACCGTTTCTATTAACACCACTGCGAAAAAACAGGGGTGCTTAATTAAGTTTAAGGTTTATTTATTAACAAGAATAAGCCATATAACATTGGCAATAGCATATTATTCAGCACAAAAATACTCATTTGAATCTCACATCGATGGGACATTTAACTCTACCGGTTAACACGCATTCAAAACTTCCCACCCATTTTAGTAAATTTCTGGTACGGTTCTGTCAAGCCCAAATCCACTGTCATTCATCCCTTCTGGAAGCGTATTGGTGCCAACAAGTATAAAAAAATGGATGTCATAAGTCCTAATGATGAGATATTATCTCATCATTAGGAGATATTATCTCATAATTAGGAGATATTATCTCATCATTAGGACTTATTATCTCATCATTAGGACTTATTATCTCATCATTGGGAGATATTATCTCATCATTAGGACTTTTTATTTCATCATTATGAGATATTATCTCATCATTAGGAGATATTATCTTATCACTAGGACTTAATACATCATCATTAGGACTTATTATCTCATCATTAGGCGATATTATCTCCTCATTAGGACTTCTTATCTCATCATTAGGAGACATTATCTTCTCAATAGGAGATATTATCTCATCATTAGGACTTTTTATCTCATCATTAGGACATATTATCTCATCATTAGGATATATTAACTCATCATTAGGATTGTTTATCTCATCATTATGCGATATTCTCTCATCATTATGAGATATTATCTTATCATTAGGACTTAGTATCTCATCATTAGGACTCATTATCGCATCATTAGGCGATATTATCTCATCATTAGGACTTATTATCTCATCATTATGAGATATTATCTCATCATTGGGAGATATTATCTCATCATTATGAGATAATATCTCATCATTATGAGATAATATCTCATCATTATGATATATTATCTCATTATTATGAGATAATATCTCATCATTACGAGATATTATCTCATCATTAGGAGATATTATTTCATCATTAGGACTTTTTATATTAGATGAGATATTATCTCATCATTTGGAGATATTATCTCATCATTAGGACTTATTATCTCATCATTAGGAGATATCTTCTATTCCTAGTTTATGGCTATGGCGTTTTTGATGGGAAAAATTGAGCCCTTGTACAGGGAAGCCATTGAAGAACCTCACTGACTTTCCATTTTTCAAAATGTTACCCAGGAAAACTGGCCTCACCAACGAGAATGGGATACCCCTTCTTGTGATCGGTCACAGCTCGCCGCTACGTGCGTTCAATCATGCGCATCACGACTAACAGGCCTAACTGAGATATTTAACAGTTGGGGTTTCTTGAAATGAGGCCTAGTTAAATTTTGTAGTGCTGGTTCAGTTCCATTCCAGTCACTGGAAAGGAGTTACGAGGGAGTTTGATGGACAACTGGGTTCAAAGTTCAGCTAAAATGTCTGCTGGTCGTGTTCGGTGAACAGTTAAATTTCCACCACTCTGTGGCGTTGCTGAGGGGGACTCACCCCAACACCCCACCTTCCTGAAAAATTGGAACACTATATATATTCATACCTGAAACCCCTAGAACTGGTTCATGTACTTTCACTCTGATATTTGTCAGGTCATTTTTCTATGGTTACTCTTAGACTCTCTAGCCTTCAAAAAGTACCTAGGTTCTCAAGTTGGCAGGGAAAGTTACTATCGTTCTCCAGGACGTTCACCTATGGGAAATAGACGATCTTAGCCCTTTAGCCTAACACGAAAGGCTGACGACACTTGTAAACAAAATTCTTGACTAAATATTTTCTTTCATTTTTTTGCGTCACAAACATAGCCTATTGGAACGAGCTCAACGCACTCTTCCCATGATGGGTCATAAGCTATGTTTTTGAGACAAAAAATGAAAAAATAATGCATATTGAATGGCATATCGAATAGCGCTGGTCGGTTTTGTCCATTATGTTAGGCAAAGGGTTAACCCAGCATGAGGTGAAAGGAAGTGGGGTTGGGGGTATAAAGCATTTATCTGCTGCTGTAAAATATTTTCCCCTCCGCACTTCATTTTGGCCTACCATGCCCCTCCACAACCTTCTAGTCATTACGAGGAGAATGTGAAGACATTTAACTCTTCACTGAATAGGACGAGCAGATCTCGTAATGATGAGATAATAAGTACTAATGATGAGATAATATCTCGTAATGATGAGATAATATCTCCTAATGATGAGATAAAAAGTCCTAATGATGAGATAAAAAGCCCTAATGATGAGATAATAAGTCCTAATGATGAGATAATATCTCCTAACGGTGCGATAATATCTCGTAATGATGAGATAATATCTCGTAATGATGAGATATTATCTCCTAATGATGAGATAATATCTCCTAATGATGAGATAATATCCCATAATGATGAGATAAAACATCCTAATGATGAGATAATATCTCCCAATGATGAGATAATAAGTCAAAATGATGAGATACGAAGTCTTAATGATAAGATAATATCTCCTAATGATGAGATAATTTCTCATAATGATGAGATAAAAAGTCCTAATGATGAGATAATACCTCCTAATGATGAGATAATAAGTCCTAATGATGAGATAATATCTCCTAATGATGAGATAATATCTCGTAATGATGAGATATTATCTCCTAATGATGAGATAATATCTCCTAATGATGAGATAAAAAGTCCCAATGATGAGATAATGAGTCCTAATGATGAGATAATAAGTCCTAATGATGAGATAATATCTCCTAATGATGAGATAATTATGTCCCAATGATGAGATAGTATGTCCTAATGATGAGATAATAAGTTCTAATGATGAGATAATAAGTCCTAATGATGAGATAATATCTTCTAATGATGAGATAATATCTCATCTTTAGGACTTAAGACATCCATTTTTTTATACTTGTTGGCACCAATACTTCCATAATCCCTTGACGAAGAAGTAACACGATATTCTTACATGGTATGACAGTGTATTTGTCAGCCTTCAACTTTGGTCATATCTCGTTTAAGACTTTCGCTGTTACATATAAACAGGAGTTGGGGTGGGTTTGCGTAGTCTCTGGGTGGGTAATATCACAGGTGGATCCGGGGGGGGGGGGATCTCGATGGTAAGTTTCCGGGGAACTCTACGGGAGTGGTGAGCTTTGTGTACGTAACTGTACGGGGGAACTCCACAGAGGTAGTATGCCTGAAGGGTACTCACTTGTTTTTTCCGCAGTGTGGGGGTAATATATGGAGGATTATCTGGGGGGTATTCTCCGGGGATATTCTCGGGGGAGGGTGGGAGGTGGCTAGGCCGTTACGGGGGTGTGGAGGAATCCGAAGTACCCGGGTAGAAACACACACTATACAAAGGTGGTTTTGTATTATTAATGGGTAAGTTTAAATCATAAAAACTAATAAAAAGCATACCATTATGATAGACCAACATATGATGATATGATTTCCAAAGTATCGTCACTCCAAAAACGTGAAATATGCGATGGGAAGTAGAAACGATTCCATTTATTCTTGGTATACAAAGAATACTTTTTTTTATTATTCAACTTATTTAACGTAAATTGTCTTTTGTAATAAAAGCTGACGTTTTCTGACAGAAAAGTGGTGAGCTGTGACAAAAGTTGGAGAGTTTTGCAACAAAAGTTGTGACCTGTAACAAAAATGGATAGAGTAATAAAAGTCGGTGCAACAAGTAGCACCGACTTTTGTTACATGTGCAATTTTATTGATTTTTGTAACAAAAGAATTGAGTTGTTTTAGTAACAAAAGTGGGCTATTTTGTAAAAAAAAAGTGGTGACCTGTAACAAAAGTGGGCGATTTCGGTAACAAAAGTGGCTAGAGTAACAAAAGTCGGTGCAACAGACGAGGCAATCGGCAATGCTGTCGTAAAAGACATGACAGTCCGTCATGTTTTTTACCACGACACTGCCGACCGTCATGTTAAATTTCGGTGATTGCTGGTTCCTTGTCAGAAAAAAACTCACTAAAAACATAGATATGTGAAAGAGCATCGTTATGGGGGTTTAACGCCTTACCAAATACGACACTTACAAACAAAACTCTTTGAATAATTACTTTTTTCATTTTTTGCGTCAAAAACATATTATACCCCATTACTGGATCGAGCTTTAGACAACAAAAAATATTGAAAAGCGAAGGGTGATTTTTGCGAATAGCACTGGTCAGTTTTGGCAGTTACGTTGGGTATAAAGCGTTATAGGTACACCCCAATAATGTTTCCCCTAGGGGCAGTTTTCGTCAAGAATGGAGTCTAGGATTTCAATTCTCGCTAACTATACCACTCAAAGTTTGCTGAGCACCAAATATTTGACACATCATTGTGAAATTTGCTTGTGACATATTTGCGATATTTTTGGTGGATATGATTGAGGAATGTATTGAGATGGTCCCCAGTGTTCATATTAGCTCTCTTGACAGGCAGACTTTTCGTGACAATCATGGAAAGCATGTACCCCTTGATTTTCATGATGTTTTCGTGTACTGTCTACATGTATATGACATGTGTAGGGTATTCAATCTCCATTTCAACACAAACCCTTGTGATTTAAAGATTGAATATGTCAAATGAAAATGTAAGGAACCGCTTTGCCACAGTAACCCAACTTCACAGTGACGTTCAGATTGCATCCGAGGTAAATGTTTCGATGCAGACTCTCCGGTCATGGTTGCACGAAGGTGGTCTCATGTATTCGCATTCCGCAGTCCCAGGAATCACCGCCGGGCACGATATGAATGGGCCATGGACCACGCTGATTGGCCCAGAGAAGATTGGCGACCTGTCCTTTTTACAGACGAGTCACGGTACTGCCTAGACCACACAGATAGGCGTTCTAGGGCATGGAGAAGACCAGGAGAGCGATTCCATGCAGCAAACATTGCTGAGCATGACCTCTATGGTGGCGGGTCAATCATGGTCTGGGGCGGCATCAGCAGGGATGGGCGTATAGTGCTCTGTGTCCTTGAACGTGGTACATTGACTACACAGCGGTACATTGATGAGATCCTGGATGTCAACGCAGATTGTATGCAGGTGCAGTGGGTGATAGTTTCATTCTCAGGGACGTTAATGCCCGTCCTCTGGTTGCCCGTGCCGTCGGGGAGTACCGACAGAGGGGGTGAGGGGGGTGGGGTGGGAATTGAGCGTTTTGACTGGCCAGCAAGATTCCCCGACCTCAATCCAATCGAACATGTCTGGAATGAGTTGCAGCTTGCAATTTCAGCACGTCCAGTCCAGCCAAGAAGTGTACAGGAGCTTGGTGCCATGCTGGTCCAAGAATGGAACAACATCCCACAAAGGACCACCAGGAACCTGATTGGGAGCACGAGAAGGCGTTGTCAAGCTGTAATTAACAGTAATGGGTCTCATACTCGATATTGAACCCATACCAGTTCCCTCAGTCAACTTTTTGGCAAATTGAAAAATTTCCTCTTTTACCAATAATATCCATTTTTTCATGGTTATCGAATTCAAAAGCTAAAAACTAATGTCAAACACAAACAAAATCTTAATTTGTGTACATAAATCTTTAAAGATATAATTAAATAAAAAATATATACACTTTTCATTACAATATTTCAACTAAAACGTAAAACATGTAGTTGGATATACATGGTGATTAGCAAACTTTCAGTAGTATAGTAACCGTGTACTTTATTAAACAAGAGGGCAGCGCAATGCGTGGGTCAATGCCCCCGGCCCGCAAAAACTTTTCCAAGTCGAAAGGGTGAAAAGGGCCATAACTCTGGAAAAAGTGTGGAAGAAACTCACGCTACACAGATATCGTCCCCCACTCCCCATGATGCTCTATCACAACACCAAGTATCATTCGAACCGGAGTTGCCATGGCTGAGATACAAGAGAAAATCTTGGTACGGACGGATGGACAACCGGACGGACGGACAGAGGTCTCCACTAGATACCCCTTCGACTTTTCAAGTCGGGGACATAAAAAGGCTAGATTTCGTATACTTGGACTTGTATCGCACACGCAGTCGGTCATACAGATTAGGACCTGTAGTACCCGATTGGAGCACGACCAATTTGGAGAACCGGTTCCTTGTGTGTTAATTAAATAGGATGTTGCATCACGAACGACTACTACGAGCAAATTTTGTTTACTCATTAGAGGGAGACGGTCCAAATGAGCTCAAAGCTTTCTGTCGAATCCCTCCTTTAAAATAGATCTTCTCTATTGTAATATTCTATAATACTAAGTTTTGTACAAGCATTCCATTCTGTATACATCAAATGTAATATGTTCCAATAAATATTGTTTAAACTAATAAATTTACAACAAGTCTTAACCCTTTACCCAACGTAACGGCCAAAACCGGCCAACACTATTCTCAAAAATCCCCAATTAATTTTCATTATTTTTTCATTTTTTGTCTCAAAACCATAGGTTATGACCCCTCGTTGAAACGAGCTCGTCGAGCTCGTTCCAACGAGGGGTCATAACCTATGTTTGTGAGACAAAAAATGAAAAAAAATAGTTATTCAAGAATTTTTTTGGCAAGTATCGTCTGCTTTCCATGTTAGGTAAAGGGTTAAGAATTGTTTTAACTATAATCCCGATTGACTAATATTCCAACTACATCCTCGAGGCATGCCTTCACCGAAGGCATGGGGGAGCGTGGTGGCTCAGTAGGTAGAGGTGCAGGCTGCAA
Source organism: Pictodentalium vernedei (assembly GCA_031216915.1). Taxonomy (NCBI): domain Eukaryota; kingdom Metazoa; phylum Mollusca; class Scaphopoda; order Dentaliida; family Dentaliidae; genus Pictodentalium; species Pictodentalium vernedei. Next base: position 155,729,755 of record CM062297.1, read on the forward strand.
GCCGAGAGGTCCTCGGTTCGAATCCCACCTGCGGCAACCACGTTGTGTCCTTGGGCAAGACACTTCATCTCCATTGCCCGTGTGGGGGCACGATGACGCCGTGTACTAAGGCGTACTGCACGTCGATGGTACGCATGTCTTCAACCAATCTAACCCTGCCTGTGCTGCAGTGCGGAGTTACGATGTTGGGGAGCTGGCAGCTGCTCGTCGTTGCTCGGTGGTTCTCTCCGGGTACTCCGGCTTCCTCCACCCGTAAAACTGTCGCGGTCATGATTAGCCATTGTGCATAAATGTGACCTTAAACGTCAATAAATAAATAAATACCGAAGGCATGTCTCGATGATGTAGTTGGACATTCCCAACAATTCGTCCGGTGCTGACTGCGCAGGCGCATCTTTCGGGGAAAAACTGAGTCTAAATTTGAACACTGTGGCCTATGGAGAAAATATTTTAAACATTTATTACACAACGGACAGGTTAAGTGACAATATTTTACGTGTTAAACATTTATTACACAACGGACAGGTTAAGTGACAATATTTTACGTGTTATGTCCATTTAGTTCAATGTTTCTAGTTTTATTTGCTATGCTTATGTCAGTTATTGCGTCATTTCATTTTGCTTCCTTTTTGGATTGAAAACTGGTCCAAAAATCGTGTATAACGTTAGTAAATTTTACGAAAATAGTTTAAGCCCATTTTCTGACCTTTTTGAATATCTGTCGAAATTTTTACGTGTTATTTGAGTAATCTGCAATGGAGACTGAAGACAATAATCTAAAAATAATAAGTACACACTAATGGTTTTTTGCTTCCTTTTATCGCTAAAGAAGAGCATTTTGGGAGATTTTTCTTAGTGGACACCAATTTCCCTGTGAACTGAGTATCGTTGTCCAACAGGTACAAAAATTCTCCTTACTTTGAATTGAGGTGGGAAATTAATGCGTTAGGTACTTTTCTTTCAAAATTTTACATCAAGGTGATTATAATTGTTATAATTGATTAGTCGGGACTTGAGCCATCACAGACGGGACAAATGAGGTTTACGCCCTCAATCGATCACCTTTACGACGCCCCTGGGCATGTGCATCTAAGAATCGTCAATCTAAAATTGTAACAGTCATGGGTTCGCGTTTTTGTAAATAAAATGAAGTAATAAAGAAGTCTATACAGGTTTTTATCTTACAATGAACATGTATTTTGTCTGTATTAACTCCGCAACTGTCGTGTATCCGACCCCCTGATACAGATGTTTGTATCAGGGGGTCGGATACAAGCACGTTCCTTTCGCGTGAGTTCCATTTTTTTTTCTTTTTGTTCATCCGTACGAATAAATAGTTCATATATTCCTCTGCATTCTTGACTTATCCCCAATATATTGTAAGATAAAATGATGTACATGTATCCGAGTTTCGCTCCGGGTTCTTAGGGTAGATCACGACTCGTCTTCGACTCGTCGTGATCTGCCCTTAGAACCCGGAGCTCGATTCGGATACATATTTTGTACATTCACATAATGGTAATAATCTCTATTTAACGAGTCGGTATCGGTCGGCTAACAGTGTATCCGGCAGTGGCGTAGCCGGGTCGGCGGCTGAGGGGCACATGCCCCCCCCCCCCAAAAAAAAAATTCAGCCATGCTCCTCTAATGGGATGTGGCCTAATTATTGATGCCTTTCGCAACTTATCAATTTTGGACACAAACGGACTCGGAGTCAAGGGAATTGCGTTTATTTGTTTCAAATTTCATTATTTGTCCTGGGGGAGGTTCCCCCCTTTTGCTCGCCCCATCTAACCTCTACGTGACACGGATGATGCTGCGTATCTCTCTATGACTCCCCCCCCCCCCCTACTAGTAGTTCAGCGATCTGAACTAGCCCCCCTAGATATTACTCTCGTCCCCCCCCCCCCACCACCACCCACCCAAGTTTGATATCCTGGCTACGCGCCTGGTTGCTAGACACATTTATCTGTAAATTCACTAATGACACCGCAGCTATGAGATCAAAAAATATCAGAATTGTTAGAATTTACCTTCTGAGTGTATGGATTCTGTCAGGGACGAATCATCCTCTGTTCTCAACTTGACCAAAATTAAAACTGTGACAACAATACAAATTTCTGAAAAAGGCAGTTCCTCCGATTAAAAGTGTTGTGGCAGGAGTGAAAAAAAGACACCCACACAAAAGAACTAATTTCAACAATACAGCCGCCAGTACATAACGTCACTAAGAGCAACAAATGTGTGCAGGTGTCAGGATATTTTAATTCCTTTGACGAAAAAGATCAAATAACACGTTGAGCGGAACCAGATTTACTCCGCTATACTGTTGTCCTCGGTATGTGACAGTGCTCCATAATTCATTGACGGGACGCCACTGTTTTGTTGATACATTTCCATAGCGTTACAGTAAATACATTGCTATTGTAAAAGTTATGTATTGATCTGTGGTGTGCGAATAAATGTCGCATTCATTAGTAATTTTTACTCCAGCACAGACGGAGCGGTTTGTCAATTATATCATATTGATAAATGTTCCGTTAACTTCCCTGATCTATTTTGTTGTCCTTCCTATTTATCGTTGATGGTTGCGTGATGACGGTAATTCTTAAGGTGAGGCTAGAAGAGTTTGAAAGCGATGTTTGTGAAATTGTCACTTGGTTTCGCAAAGGGGGAGTCGCTGCTTGTTGGTAAAAAAATTGGACTTAAGACCTAAAAGTTGAGTGGTTGAAGCGTCGATCCTGACCAGCGCCATCAGCGTATTGTCTTTGGGCAAGACACTTACTCAATGGTGAATGCCCACGTGGTGGCCACCTCGATGGCGCAGTTTTCTTCAACCACTGCAAGCTCGGCTTTTGCCGGATTAGAACGTTGGGCAGTCTGGCGGTTGCCGTTGCTCGGCAGTTGTCACCGGGTACTTCGGCATCCAACACCAGCAAAACTACCCGACATGATGTGGCACTGACTGTTGAGATTGTCGTTAAACCCCAATAAACAAACTTGGTCCCGCTTTCCAAATGAAACTTATAACCGAGTTCAGATTGACAGATTTCACATTTGTCAAGTATCGGTGATGCTAACGCGCCTTAGTGGATACAGTTAATTTCATAGGTACAAGTTACAGTTTACACTCTCCTACTGCCCCCCCCCCCCCCTTTCCCGTCCCTCTGTCTCTCTCCCTCTATGTCTCTGTCTCGGTCTCTATCTTTCTACCTATCTCTTACCCTGCGCCAGTCCATTTCCATGATAAGTTACTGGCCAATCCCTCGGGTTATAGACTGGAGGACTACAGGCCATAACTTGCCATACTCTCTATTCTCGGTCCAGAATGGCTGAGGTTGTCCGACGAGAGTTTACCATAGCTTATTTTAGTCGCTTGCAACGATCTTAAACATACAGTCGGTGATGCTAACGCGCCTTAGTGGATACAGTTAATTTCATATGTACAAGTTAAAGTTTTATAATCCATATATAATGTATAGCATCTATATGTTTATATGATATGTAGCGTATATGTATATGTATATAGTCGATGTCATATGAGAAGTCCATGTATATATCTATGTTGGGTATAAGTATGCAAGCATATATGTATACATGCCCTTCTCTTAATCACATGACTCAAAAAATACCCTTGTGTCTCTGTCTCTATGCCTATCACTCTGTATGGTCCTTACCCTCTCTTTCTCACTTTCTCGACTTGAAATATTCCTACCATTCTCCCCCATCCTCTCTCTCTCTCTCTCTCTGTCCGTCTCTATTTCCCCCTCGCTCTCACACGCCCCCCTCTCTCTCTCTACTCTCTCTTTCTCTCTCTCGCCCTCCATCTCTTGCCTTCTCAACCGGACCACGTATCACATAGGTGATGATGCTGTTGAGTTTTTAAACTCTCCCAAATGGCAAAGTTATACCTGACGTAAAAGTGGTAAGTCTTCCCTCTTGTTATTATTTTACAAAAAACCCCAAACACAGTATACCTCGATGTGAAATGTACATTAAATCCTTCGTTCATTTATGTTATAAGTGTTTGCCTTGCCGAAAGAGTTGTGATTATTTACAAAACCAACCAAATATGAGTAAGATCAACTTCTGTAGTATGAACTGCCGGGGTCTCGCTTCAGATACTGTAAAGCGAAGGGATTTCTTCTCCCGCTGAAGGAACATGTGTGACATTGCTCTTTTAGTAGACACCCATTCCAGTAAGAAGACCGAATTACCGTGGAAGCACGAATGGGGTTTAGATGCCTTTTTCTGCTCGAATACAAGTCACAAGCGAGGTACAGCTATACTGTTCAGAAACACATTTAAATACGAAATAAAAAAATGAGATTTATGACACTTCTGGAAACTTCATTATATTAGACATCGTGGTTCAGGATAATTGTATGACAATTGCAGTAGTATATGGCCCAAACAATGACTCACCCGATTTTTACAACGATTTTTCCGATAAAATAGAAAACGTAGGGAACACTTCCATAATAATTGGTGGTGATTGGAACATCCCAATGGACTATCGCCTCGACACCAAAAACTACAAAAATAAGAACAATGTAAAAGCCCAACAATGTGTATCTAATTACATGGAACTTTTAGATCTGAATGACGTATGGAGACAACAAAATCCATCCTGCAAACGTTTCACGTGGAGGGGTCCAAATAATAAATCTGCTCGATTGGATTATTTCTTAATAACTTCGGACCTGCAGGACCTAGTTCAGTCAACTGACATTGAGCCTAGTTACCGCTCAGATCACTCTCCTGATTGATCGTTAAGAAATCTTACCCTTGTTGGAAAAGCTACGGTGTTAAAAACTCTTGCTCTTCCAATTATCATACACTCTCTCACAGTCCTTCCCAACCCACGCGATTGGATTATCGCTAAACTCCAGAAAATGGTTTTCACATTCCTTTGGTCACATAAGAAAGACAAAATCAAACGCTCTACCATGATAAACACAGTGGAGAAAGGTGGTCTCAAAATCCCGCACATTAAAACTCTGCGTAATTCATTAAAAATTATTTGGGTTAAGAAGCTCTTAGACCCGGAAAATTCATCACAGTGGAAAACACTGGCACTTGATAACTTTGAAAAATTTGGATTCAACAATGTTTGGCATTTTACAAAAGACGGACTACAAAAATTAGCGGAATCAATGCTCCCATTCTGGCGAAATGTTGTAATTTCGTGGTCACTCCTTCAAGACTGTTCTATATCAACATATAAGGATATTTTATCACAACCAATATTTTATAATAAAAGTATCAAATTAAATAATGCATGCTATCATTTAGAAAAATGGTTTGCAGCTGGTGTGTTTTTTATAAACGATATTGTAGATTCTAACAGAAATTTCTTAACACATGGAGCATTTAAAACCAAATACAACTTAGATATCCCGTTCACTACATATTTGGGATTGATAAATGCAATACCCCAAAACTGGAAAAAAATAATCCAAGAATGTACACAAAAAATTGATGTTGTGGAGAATGCATTAGTATCCCGCTTAAAGTCAACTGCCAAAGTTAATAAAGATTTTTACGGCCTTTTCCTGAACAAGATAGCTGTACCTGCAAGAAAATACAAAGCAAAATAGAGCGATGAGCTTAGATATGATATAAGCACAGACGAATGGCAATATGTATACAAGACAACATTTACTTCTACCAGCGACACATATTTACAGACACTACAGTTTAAAATAAATCACCGTATATTATACACCAATTCTAAACTATTTCGTAGTGGTCTTTCAGAAACTCGGCTCTGCCGCTTTTGTTTTAATTCAAAAGAATCAATAACACATCTCTTTTACGATTGTTCACATTCAAAAACAGTTTTACTTCAACTCATAGAAAAGGTTAATACTGTTTGTAATTCAAATGTTCAGGTCAGCCCTAAGGAAGTAATATTAGGAATGCAAACAGAAGCTCAGTTATCCGACATACTGTGTACATGTTTACAAATTTTTAAAAAATATATATTTTCATGTAGTCTTGAAAACCGGCTACCCAACTACACCGCGTATACAGAAGTTTTAAAGAATTACAGAACGATCGACATATACTCACTCTATTTATACTCGTTCAGCAAGGCAAACAAAATCAAACTGAGATGGGAGACAATATCTAAAATATTTAGCTAAATTTAAGCATGTTGAATTTTGATCGGAAGAATTCTTTACACATTGTATTTTTGTTTTATATATATATATATATATATATATATATATATATATATATATATATATATATATATATATATATATATATATATATATATATATATATACACTTCATCAAATATTATGACGGCAATTTGACGAAGTTATATATATATATATATATAATGTGTGTGTTTGATGTAATTTACTGTGAAAACTGTAAATAAAAAAAAAATAAAAAAAAAAAAGTACGGTGTTTTCAGACAGATTTTGGTACCCAGTGAAGATAATCCTGCAGTCACTGTTGGCCCACATTGGAAGGAAAAAAAGTAATGCTGTCAGCAAGGTCGTCGCACTCTCACCAAACGTTATTTGTTTATTGGATTCACGTCACTTCTGCTCCACCGGCAGATGGAGTAACCGGAAGGAACATCAAGCAGCAAGAAGCTCCTGTCAGGCTTTTCAACTTTTTGACCCACGATCTCCAACTGTAAATTATCTGTGACTTTCGGTGGTCACAAATTCCAACTACATATTAATATTTGAGGGTTGGGGTTTCCTATTTTTTAATTAATATTTGGAGGACTTTCACTCTTTTTTCGTCTAAAAACTCCATATTTTCGCAAAATTCTAGACATGTTTGGAGAAATTTCACTTGCGCACAATCTACAATTTTCAACTTTTTCCAGTTTAGCTTTTAGGGCTTCGAATTTCCAACTATTGTAAAGTTGGCGAATGATGGGGAGGGAAGGTTCAAACCAAACACACCCTCCTCCTCCCCCGTGGTAGATATGAATGACGTAACCCCCGAAATTGGCTTTAGTAGTATATCTGGGTCCAGACGATCAGTATTTGGGGATCTCATAAGGGGATTTCATGTAACGTCATGTCGTGGGGCATTGTTGACGTCACGTGTGTTGCCTTGGTAGCGTGCGTGAGCTAACATTCTTTTGGCGTCACTGTCATGGCGGTACGTGGTGTTAGTGCGCATGTGCATTACTTGTTGTTGGGGCAAGTGTTTCCGTCGTCTATTTTTTTACTGAAGGCCGCCATCTTGGTTTCTATGATAGCCCGTGGTCCTGTAACAGAAAGTTCTATACAATAGGGCGGGCTTATGTTTGGAGGCATGTTCAATTCAATAGGAGTATATCTAATGACCGAAAACGACCCGATAACTGCTTATTTGGATCGAATTATTCCGGAATCCCAATTTCTATTACCATCTTGGGGTTATCGGAGTAGCACGTAGTTGTAAATAGTGTGGGTGTTTCTTGATTATTACATATAGTGATGTACCATACAAGGATATATTTTAGGATATCTATCCATGGATGGCTATGGCTCCACACCACTACTACCGACTTTTCTATTACTACCGACTTGTGGCAGTTGTGGCTTTCAGAATTCCTGTAGCACTACTGTCGATTTATCCATCGCCACCGCTGCCAGTCCTGTGATCAGCTTCCATTGTCTCCATCCAGTACTATAGTGTTCTACCACTCAAGCTGGTTTGTAACATGGCCACCATTTTTGTGTGGTAAAAAAAGTCAAGTGTCTTTCGGTATTGCTTCCGTTTTGTGCCATCCTATGACCTTCATAGGTCCTAGACCACTATTACGGACATCTATGGTCGCCACTCTCTGTCCTGTGATAAGTTTTCACTGTCTTCATCCAATATTATAATGTTCTGCTACTCATGCTTACCTACACAGTAGCTTCCGCCATTACCACTTACGTGTTGTAATACTACAGCCTTGCAAGCTATCTCTGTACCAGTCTGGTCCTCTGTCTTAGACCAAGTCTGAGTAGGCTCAATCACATCGGTCCATTCATCTAAGTCTATAATACAGTTTCATGAACAAGTTAATAGCAGTCTGATACTTCTACTTGGCAACGGTCAAAACGGCACTACAAACATAGAACATAGACAGGAACACAAACTAGAAGTTAATTTGGATTAATTTTAAATCGTTGTTGTGTTGTTTGTGGTAACTCGTCGTATTCGCAATACATCGAGGGACCCCACATACTATTTGAGGCCATACAGCAACAATTTCACTCATATACCCCAGATATGAATAGAAAAAAAAATTCTGTGATAATCAGAGCCAAATTAACAGTTGTGGGGTCATTTTCGCTAATGACATATTCTGCTTTTGAATAGAACTTACCCCCAACATACCTCGCCGTATTGTGGTAACGTGCTACTAGGAATGCGGACCGTAATGCAAAAAGCCGGTACGGTCCGCGGTCCAGGGCCGGACCGCTGTCATCGGACAACTTAGGGCCGGTCCACACATGGTGATCCGGCACTGGACCGGTTCGCAGGCTTTAATACATAGATGTATGTCTAGCTTTAGCACTGGGGTTATCTGGTACGGAAATCCGAAGCTCCAATCACCAGTGAATAGACTCAATACACTGTCGCAAATGTCTGGTTATCTGGTGTGAGATCTCAAAACAGCTCATCAGATACATTCTTTGATGTCGGTGACTCCAAACGACAGTGACTAACGAGTACCGCCTCTGTCTTTTGATTCCACCGACTTCAGAGAACGCCCTGATTGGAACGCGCTTGGTTTAGTAACAAACTCACAATCTTCAATCACGACGATGTCACATGGCAAACGTTCACTGACTTGAGGGTTGGGTCGCTGGAAGATGCCAGATGGTTCCAAATAAATCATTTGTAATTCTGTAACTCTACCTACCAGTCGTTTGTTTAAGATATAGCACAATCAGTGTTAAAAATTAAAATAATAATGGAGCCTTCTCGAGAGTCGAATGATACTCAATCTAGTGAAATTAGTGAATCGCCCAGTAATTCTAATACAGCGACACGTACAGGAACGATACCAAAACACAGGACACTACGGGACTCACACCTGACAAAATATTCTTTCCCAGTATATGGGTATCTGTATTCAGAAAAGAATGATGCAGCTGGTGTTTTCCGATGTGTAAAATGCTAGGAGTAAAGAAAGATGGTGATGGCCAGTCCAGCTTAAAAAAAAAACATTTTAAGAAGCACCATAAATACATTTTCGATACAGTGATTGAACCACCAGCCAAAAGACACACGTCCATGTTGAACTATGTAAAAAAGACATCCTCAGTTGCATCATCATCCGAATCTATCTCGCTTCCACAAGGAACTACAGTCGGTGAAGCCGAGTTCGGGTCAGAAGAATACTACATGAAAGATAGTGTTCGATACGCGCAATGTAAACGGAATCTCGCTGAGATGATATGTTCAGATATTCAGCCTGTATCTACAGTGGATGACCCTGGATTTCTACAGTACTCTTACACATTAAATCCAAGATTCATAGTTCCTTCGAGAGACACAATAGACAATGAGATCACAAAACTATACGACGATAGGAAAGCTACAGTGCAGAAACTATTTGAAAAAAACATCACATACTTCTGTGCCACGTTTGATATATGGACATCCAAGGCAATGCATTCCTATATCAGTTTGAGTGTACATTTCTTTTCAAATTCATGGTGATTTGAGAGTGTTAGACTTGGAGCTGTATCTTTTCCCGGAGAACACTCAGGGAAGGTATCGCTGACGAAGTTCTCGAAATGTTGAACACATGTGAGCTGCCGAGAGACAAGTTAGTTGCAGCAACATGCGACAACAGCAGTATGTCATGTACCCGGACAGCCATAGGTTGACCTCGGTGGATGACCTCGGAAGTGACGTCACGTCACGTGACCCAATGGCGCCATGTTTTGTTGTAATGGTAACCCGCGTGAGCGGCCATGTTGTGAAGTCATCCCTATCGCGATATGTGGTGTTAGTGCGCATGCGCAGTGCGTATTGTTAGGGTGATACGTGTTTCCGTCGTCCATTTTGTATACTGGAGGCCGCCATCTTGATTTCTATGGTAGCACGTGGTTTATATGTTACCCAAAGGCGTACAACAAGACAGGGGTATGTTCGGAAAGTATGTTCGATTGAATAGGAGTAAATCTAATTACATAAATAAACCCGACAAGTTGTACTTTTTCGAATTCTTTCAAAATTCTCTGCTTCTATCAATCTATGCAATAGTTTTCGTCTACCTGACCATGTTCCTTTGTCCTGGAGTATACTCCAGTAGAGTAGAAGATCCTATCAGCTGGAACTGTTTTGCTTATTATTACTATATTTAGCTGTTCTGGTCTGTTCTTGTTAGTTCTGACCCTATTCCGAGTACTCTTGTTGTTTCATTTATCTAGATCACCCATCACTTCACTTTCCTGACGCTAACTAACCAATGAGATTGCTTGATTTCACGTAATCTCTATGAAGAGTTATCTCCCCTTATTACAACGAAGTCCTATCCGATTATCATCACCTCTATATCCAATGGCCACGTCCCGTGGAATCCCTTTTTGTGAAACGTCTCTGGTTATGGAATCCCTTTTTAGTTGTATGAGGCAATGAGGTCTATGAGAAAAGCCCTCAATGAGGGATTTTTTCATGGCCCTCAGCCTCATTTCGATTGAGGCCATGAGCGTCATGAAAAAATCCCTCAATGAGGTATAATTTACTATCCCTCTTAGCCTCATTTCGGTAATTAACAGCCATATCCCGTGGAAACCCATTTTTAGAAAACGCATGTGGCTATGGAATCCCTTTTTTGTCGTATGAGGCCACGAGAAAGCCCTCAATGAGGCCTCATTTACCATCCCTTTTAGCTTCAGTTCTTTTGGGGGCATGAGAGTCCTGAACAAATCCCTCAATGAGGCCTCATTTACTATCCCACTTAGCCTCATTTCGGTATTTGAGGATACCTATGGCCTGGTATTGTAGTATTTGAGGATACCTATCGAGGATACCTTTTGGAGAATCCCTTTTTGTTGTATGTGGCCATGAGGGTCATGAGATATCCCTCAATAAGATCTAATGTAGTCTTACTAACGGCTTCCATCTTATCTCCAAAGCCCCAAAGCCACTACTTGACTATGGTCTATCTGTCCTATCATTAGCTTCTACAACAGTCTTGTTCCATTGCGGCCTTGTACCAGTACTACTGACTAAACTATCATCCATTAATATTGACTTGTAACACTACTTCCTAGCTATACCGATCTCAGTCTCGACTATAACATCGACCAAGGATGAATCTGATTGCTTCAGTTCCCTGTATACATATAAACGGGTTATATAAGAGATTCCGTAATTGAGATTCCTAGCGATCCCGTAAAGTTGGATTCCGTGATTTAACATAGCAACCACGTGTCACTATAGAAACCAAGATGGCGGCCTCCAGTATACAAAATGAACGACAGGAACATGTATCTCCATAACAACACGCGCTGCGCATGCGTACTAACACCACGTATCACTATAGGGATGACGTCACAAGATGGCTGCTCACGCGAGTTACCATGGCAATACAACATAGCGCCACGGGGTCACGTGACTATGATGTCACATGAGATCCTGCGTGAGATCCTGCCAATAAGTCCTCAAACGTTCATGACATACTACTGACAATGTCAGTTCGAACAACAATTGTTGCAGAGACTTCTTACATGCTGAACGATTTCCATGCCTCGGCCATGTTTTGAACTTAGCTGTACAAGATGGGCTGAATGTGCGGGCAGTAACTGAAGCCATAGACCGATGTAAGAAACTGTTAATGCATTTCCGCGAGAGCAAGGTCCTGTTTGATAAAATGGAGGCTGTACAACGAGAAAAGAAACTTAAGACATTGAGACTCATTCAAGATGTATGTACCCGATGGCACTCAACCTATTTGATGTTGTCAAGACTTTGGAACTTTATAACCTTTGTAGATGATACCCTACCACACAGGAATGCTCCAAAACCCACTTACTTCCCCACTGAAGTTGGGTGGCAGTTGCACGAGTTCCTCTCCGTATGTGACAATATCGGCGGTTGGACCAGCTGTTCCAATGTCAAGACAACCCTTGGAAACGAAAGTAAACTACCCGCCCGGAATAAAAGAACTTCAAGGAGCAAGCAACACTGAAGATGAACAAATACTTCGATATGAAAGATGAAGAAAATCAAGTGGCATTAATTTAGGAGATATGTGGACCCTCGTTTCCGTGCTTTCGGTCACCAGTTGGAGGCGAGATCGACTATTGAGGCAAATGTGACATCAGAACTTACGGGGCTAATCGGGTGTATAAAAGCGCAGGCATCAGATACATGTGGAAGTGATTCTGTGGTGCCAGGTGTTGGGGATCCGACAGCACCGACACCAAGCGAAGAGAAAGGGCTTGGTCGTCTTCTTGGCGCCATGCTTGGTGCACACGTGTCACGTAATTCGAGCAATTCAGACATCGCAATGACAGAAATAAATAGGTACAATGCCCTACCGTGCGCTGGGAAAAATACTAACCCACTTGATTGGTGGAAGTTACATAAAGATACGCTTCCATACATGTCTGAATTGGTGAAAAACGTTGATGTGTGTAGTTGCTACTAGTGTGCCAAGTGAGTTCTTGTTCAGTGTTACAGGATACATTATTACTTCAATACGAAATCGTCTATTAACCGATATAGTAGCTAAGTTATCATTTTTGAATGACAATGTTGGTAAACGTCACCTTCCCCAATACCTACGGATGCGTAGTTTGTGCAACTTCGGGAATTGCAAGCGTCTTGTCCAAAAAGAAGGATTTGAAAACCTATGAAATGCCCGACTGACAAGGAATACATGTGTATTGCGTTTACTGTTTATGTGACTCCCGTGTGACAATCAGCAATCAACATGATGCAACAAGTTAACAATTGCAAGTGTTTTGTAATTATTTTTCTGTTTATAATTGCACATTGGCAGGTGACCAGTCTACAATAATTATGCATTGCAGATTACACAAATATGAGACGATAGTTATTGTTTTATTATGGTTGGGGCAAATGGGCAAGCGACGATGCAGTCTACAATATACATTATCGATTACAATAAGCCGTTTTATAAAGCCAGATATTGCCGCTTTAGAGGTTAGATGTTTAGCGGGACACTTTCCAAAACGCGATTCATACAGCCATCTTCTCTAGCATGACAGCTTGCATCCAGGACAAAAACAACGATCCTTGAACAAACGAATAAGCGTTTTACAGAAATATCCCCTTTAACCTGTGATCTCTGAAATGGCAATGTCTGAAATTAGGAAACCGCTTATACAATTACCATGTTCTCGACATTTGGGCCTATATCTGACACATTGGGCAATTTGGGTAATAACCCAATCATACACTATATATCATATAGGATATTACGGGGTTAATCCTTTACCTAACTTATCGGCCAAAACCGGCCAGTGCTATTCTCAAAAATCGCCAGTTAATTTTCATTTTTTTTTCATTTTTTGTCTCAAAAACATAGGTTATGACCCCTCGTTGGAACGAGCTCGTCGAGCTCGTTCCAAAGAGGGGTCATAACCTATGTTTTTGAGACAAAAAATGAAAAAAATTAGTTATTCAAGAATTATTTTTGCAAGTGTCGTCTGCTTTTCATGTTAGGTAAAGGGTTAAGAACTTAAAGACAGATAGTGCAAATGCTCCAAGTCTTTCAGCACTAATAACATTTAGTCTGTAGTTGACGTTTCCGCTATCCTCCACATGCCATATGACATATAGCATGAGCAGGATAGCGGAACGTAAACTACAAACTCCACAGTGAGTCACAATCACAAGTTATAAGCACATTTATTCGCTCTCTAACTTCTCTATAATGATGGATATGAGAAAATATTTCAAAATACACTACACCTTTCCACAATGTGCATACAATGTATTTTATAACATGCACAGAATTACCAAGCTTGTCCGTCAGATGGCAGTAACTTGATGCTTTCTTGAACACAAACGCGTATACCAATTCAATCATTATAAAAGATCTTAAATAAAGCAAATGTGTTAAATAAGGCTGCACGATATTCGGATTTCAATACCGGTAACGATATTTTAAAAAATATCGCGATATACCGGTATATCGTCAAGTTCAAAACATAACATGTAAGATTCTCACCCAAATTGTTTCGGTATTTTTTTGACATTCGAAGTCAAATAATTGCGTTTTAAAAGCATTGAAATAATAAGCCTAGTAACTTGTCTTAATTAATTCTTGTATAAATATTTGGAAATAAACTTCATGATGGCACAACAAATATCATTTGTTTTGAGTCGATAATTTCATATAAATATATACTATCTGATCCATCGCTTTACAAAACAAAAACGCTTGACCTGCATTTTGTCGTATACATGTGAATAGATCACAACTAGAGGGCGTTTGCCATGTACTGGTTTAGCAGGACGCCGCTAGAGGGCTAGGAGTTTGTCCACTTTTCCACAAATGAAAGCAGTCAGTTTTGTCACGTGGTATCACAAACAGCTGAAACGCACATGCTCGATAGGCACGTTTTGATGTAACCACCTCGTGCAGTGGGTGAATGCTGGCGATGTATAAATACTATTTCAATATTAAATCACTCTTAACAAAGTGAAAATAAACAATATTATTCCCTTTATATTTATGTCTCCCCTTCCCAGAAGGGAGACATATTGTTTTAGTGCATATTCTTCTTCTTCTTCTTCTTCTTCTTCTTTCTTCTTCTTCTTCTTCTTTCTTCTTCTTCTTCTTCTTCTCATACAAACTTTGTCCGGGCCTTAACTTTTTTGTCTTTTGACCTACACCTTAGATACTTAGCATGTGGATATATCACCATGAGACGGTGTGCAGTGTACCATAGTGACCTTCATGTGACCTTGACCTTTGACCTGAAGGTCAGATTTATGTGGGGTTTTTTTTAGGAAAACATCACACAAACTTTGTCCGGGCCATAACTTTCTTGTCTTTTGACCAACACCTTAGATACTTGGCATGTGGATGTATCACCACGAGCCGGTGTGCAGTGTACCATAGTGACCTTCATGTGACCTTGACCTTTGACCTGAAGGTCAGATTTATGCGCTTTTTTAAGGTAAACTGTCTGGACCAGAACTTTTTTGTATTTCGAGCCAGGCCTTAGATATTTGGCACGTGGATGTATCACCATGAGCCAGGGTGTTGCATACCATTGTGACCTTCATGTAACCTTGACCTCAAGGTCAAATTTATGTACTTCAAATAGGGAGTAATTGTCCAGACCAGAATTTTTTTGTTTTTTTTACCTAGGACTTGGTTATTTGACATGTGGATGCGTCACCATGAGACCGCATGTCGTGACCTTCATGTGATCTTGACCTCAAGGTCAAATTTATGTACTTCAAATAGGGAATAATTATCCAGACCAGAACGTTTTTGTTTTTTGACCTAGGACTTAGATATTTGACATGTGGATGTATCGTAATTAGATCGCATGTCACATGTAATCATGACCTTCATGTGACCTTGACCTCAAGGTCAAATTTATGTACTTTAAATAGGGAATAATTGTCCAGACCAGATTTTTTTTTGGACATGTGGATGTGTCACCATGAAACCGCATGTCCGCTACCTTGATGAACTGCATGTGACCTTGACCTCTGACCTCAAGGTCAAATTTATGTACTTCAAATAGGGAATAATTGTCCAGATAAGAACTTTTTTGTTTTTTGACCTAGGACTTAGATGATTGGTATGTGGATGTATCACAATGAGACCACATGTTATCATGACCTTCATGTGACGTTGACCTCAAGGTCAAATTTATGTATTTTAAATAGGGAGTAATTGTCCAGACCAGAATTTTTTTTTTTTGACATGTGGATGTGTCACCATGAAACCGTATGTCCGCTACCTTGATGAACTGCATGTGACCTTGACCTCTGACCTCAAAAGGAAGGGGAGACATATGCTTTAGTGTGCTAAAACACTTTCTAGTTTATTAGTGTTTTGATGACTATCTGTCTAATTTTTAAGATGTGGCATACAAGTCAGATCAAAACGTTCACCTACTTTTCAAAACATTAACACGTACGAACTGGTGTTGACAAAAATGAATATTCATTACCGCAGCGCTTGCGAATTGTGGGTTCATTAATACGTATGCGATTTGTTCATATTGAAAAGCACATTCCAAGTGTGTCGGTAATAAAATAAACTTTGAAAATATTACTGCAGTGCTTGGAATTGCGAGAACAAGTGCAATGAAGTGGGAGGAACTATTAGTATTAAACCAGAAATTTCCCGGTCCAACAAAAGCCATTATTAATGGAAATATGGTAATCATTCTTCACGGTTTACGTTCGAAGCCATACTGTTTGGGAAAAATCTGTACTTTCCTGTGTCATCGGAGAAACAAAAATAAAACAGCTTATGGGAGAATATTTTACTAGTACCAGGACATGAAGTGTATTGATAAAAAAAACCCCAAACAAACTGCTTTCACAGTTAAACACTGTTAAAATCTTAATTTGGTGTTACCAAAAGTATGATTTTAAACATAGTTCACTTCATTTAAGGTATTTTATAATGATTGGACCGGTCCGGAACCGGCCCAGGCAAGAATATCGGACCACCTAGGGCTGGAGCGGAGCGGACCACCTCTACCCTGGACCGGACCACCACTGGCGGTCCGGTCCGGTCCGGTCCGCATCCCTATTCCCTACGTGCTGCTACTGAAGCAAGACGACTACTTCCAGTAAATGAAATGAACAACCTAAGCACGTATTACTCCCAATAACACGCCAACACTAACACCATACATCACCATGGCAATGACGTCACAGCATTACCGCTCAAGTGGTCTACTATGACAGTATATGTGGCGCCATCAATGTACCGCGACGTGGCGCAACATGAGATCCCGCGATGAGACAATATTCCAAACACAGAACGAAAACTGTCTGCAAACCACCTCGCCCCTGCAATGTCCACCATATTTCAGAGTTCAAAAGCTCATGGTACACTACCAAACGACAGGCTCAACGCAAATATATCCTACATATTCAAAAAGGGAGATAAACACGCAGCAGAAAATGATAGGCCAAGATCCCTAAGCTCAATGTCACATTAGCTACTCGAACACATGATCTCGCAGACAAAATTTTGCTGAAACACCTGCAAAAGCACAAAGTAATAACATCATTGAAGCGTGGATTCAGATCCGGTTACTCCTGTCAAACACAACTTGCATACAGTCATAACCCATAACATACTACAACCATACGACCAAGGCAAACATGTCGACATGGCCAGGCTGGAATTATTCAAAGCATTCGACGCAGTCTCACACGACAGACTCCTCTATAAAATACAGCAACACGGAATTAGAGAACCGCTGCACACATGGTTCACCATGTCCATCACGGAAAGGAAAATGCGAGTAGCTCCAGAAGTCTAATTTTCGAATGAAGAAAACGTTAACTCAGGTATGTCCCAGGGAACTCTCTGGGCCCTGTGCCACATCTCACTAATATATTCAAATTGTCCTTTGCAAGTTTATCTTGAAAGGGAGGAAGTTTTTTCTGCACATCTGAACATTTTGATTAATGAAAAGCCTTTTTTCTGCAATATTTTTCCACATAATTTCAGACACCCACCCCTTCATAAAAGGTATTTAATTGATTTATCCAATATTTTCTTTACTTTAGGGGGCTTTAGCTTTTATTATTTCACTTTGTCTGTCCACATGGAATGATATGAATTTAATATATGCAGGAAGAGTAATTTGAAAAAAGAAAAGAAAAAATGAGTGAAATCCTTTGAGCTCTCCGCCACTCAGCCGATATTCTCACCTGATGTAAGCTTTCATTTCCATTTTAAATATTGATTGAAGCATGAAATTCTGCACTTTACAAATTTTGCTTCAGTTCACATTTGTTGGATTCTCGAAATGCAAACTCAATGAGGGATATCAGGTGATATGCAAGAATTCATGATATAAACAAAAAAAAAAACAAATTAAGAATTTTTTTTTATTTTGAGGTTTCACGGATAATTGTATTTTCTGTAAAGAAATGTATACACATACAGGCGCATACCCTGGACTAGTAGAAGTTTGGCTGGTTTCCAGAGATTCCAACAAGATGGCTGGTTTCCAGAGATTCCAACAAGACCCAACACTCAAAAGCTTATTATTCACATAATCAACAAAGAAAATATAATAACAGTGTATGTGTTTTAATACATTAAATTTAAAAAAAACTCAAGTGTATCGAGTGTTAGGTGGTCATGTTTGCTCAGAAAGTCTCTTTAGAAACAAGTTTTGAAATGATTAAACTGAGAGGGAGATGACGCACATAAGCTTTCAGCTTTTTGTCAAATCCCTCTATTATTCTGTTACTCTACACTGTTGAACAAATGTTATATAAGATATCTCATCCTACTTCTTTACTTTTTGTAAACATTTTGTTACATATGACATTTTTAAAGAATAAAATATTGTTTAAACCAAACAGAGAGTAATCGTCTGACTGGACTGGTTGCGTGAAATAATTCATGAGAGGCGAGGTACGTTGTACAAACACGAGTGCGCGAATGCGCACAAGTGTTTTACAATATAGTCCCTCGCCTCGAATGAATAATTTCACGTAACCAGACCAGTCAAGCGATTACTCTGTTTATTACTTTTCATTATTAACGATAATTATATTATAAAACCTTTTACCTAACGTAACGGTCAAAACCGGCCAGCGCTATTCTCAAAAATCGCCAATTAATTTTCATTATTTTTTCATTTTTTGTCTCTGAAACATAGGTTATGACCCCTCCTTGGAACGAGCTCGTCGAGCTCGTTCCAATGAGGGGTCATAACCTATGTTTTTGAGACAAAAAATGAAAATAATAGTTATTCAAGGGGTTAAAAAAACAAAAAACAATGAAGTCCCCATTGCACCCACGGCAAAGCGTCTTCGTTTGCGCGCACGGATACATGACCCAATTGTTGATTGTATAATTCACTTGTGAAGTTATCGTTTATAATCAAACCCGGAAATTCCAATAAATCACACTTTGAAAAGTAATAAATTGAATTATCAGTTATGTTAGTGACATAAAAGTGCCTTAAACGGTTGTTGACTTGTCATTTGTAAGCGGTTAACCATACATAGTATCCTTCATTAACCAGTTAACTGTGGATCTGTGGAGGATTTTGTCCTCTCTTTGTCATCGGGAATAGTACAATAAACATGTAATTTATGAATAAGTATTGATATAACAACCACACTAGTAGAATATCGTGTGGTTTTCGTCCCTGAACATCAGGACACGTCATGTCACGTGACCCAGTAGCGTCATGTTGGGTTGCCATGGTAGCCCGCGTGAGTGACTATGCTCTCATGGTCCTGCCCTGGGTCCTGTTGATCAGGGATGAAAACCACTTGATATACTACTCGCAGTGCTTTGCTATTGTTGAAACTGGACACCTGACATGTGTGACAAAATATTGAACTTGTTGTAGTCGATTAAAAAAGGTAGAAGTATCATTCTGAGCAATTCTATTGATATACGACTTTGAATTCGGGAGAGTGGAAAATGTTAGCTCATTTCAGGAGAGGGGACAGAACATAGAACGTCATGTTTAATTTTTTTCAAAGGCACAAGGGGTAGGTGTCAAATGGAAACATATGCACCCGAGTGTGGGTGAGTCGACAAAATGTCAAGACCAAAACATTCCACCTTGGGTCGTGTGGGTGGGTCGACAAAATGTCAAGACTAAAACATTCTACCTTGGACCTGCAACTCTTTTTCCATACCCTCACCCCGACCCCTCCTGTTTGGTTAGAAAATTCTTGTACCTGCCTGCACATTATTTGTTAGAAATTAGAAAACAATTTTCAGGCAGATACTAAAACAAACTAAAGAAACCCGAGTCCGATTTTTTATGACCATAAAAGCAATCTTTGTTTCTACTTTCATAATAAACGATACAGTGAAGTGTAGCGGAAAAATAAGCTAAGAGTACGCATATATTTGTGATTTGCACAATTGATTTAATCTTTTCTTAAGAAAGAACAACATCTTGCTGTTACTTATGAAATACTTTTATGTCACGCTGTTGGAAAGGGCTCTAAGAGTCATTTCCAACAATGACTCCAGATATGATACTTTGTCAGTCTTTTTCGGATGACACTCAGATTGCGGGCCGATGGATAACCGGGTCAAGTGACACAGCCACATTGAAAGCGGTCAGTGGAACTGGTGGGGGTGGGGTGGGGTGGTGCCGGTTACATGTAGATTATATATGATGAAGTTACCTGAATTACCTGGTAAATCATCCAACCAGCAGATAGCGTAAAACCACGTTTGACCATATATGGAACTCTAATATTCAGACAAGGCGAGGAAACTAATGGAGAATTAGTCTACCGAGACCGAAGATCTAGAATGGGCACTGAAGCAGGAGTAGCTTTATCAGGGGAAGAGTGGACGAGGATTACAATAGAAACTGGTGCCCTGGAGTTAGGACTACGAGCTCTTTAGACAGACTATATGAAAAAAGATGCGCCAGCTTTTGTGGAGTACTGCATGGATCGCTTGGTGGTCATTCCCCTGCCCGGTTATCCCCCGCCCACTCTCCCCCCCCCCCCCCCAATCTTCCAGCATTCAGTCAAAGACTGTTCATAATTATCCCACGCCCCACGAAGCTGATGACTCCTGCCATCGCCTTTATTCAATCAGATATTAATATACCAGAAACTAAAAAAACAATGGAGAAAAAATGTTTGTAGATTATTTATACACCTAACTTAGCCAATTGATGGATGGAAAACAAGGTTAGTCAATGGGAAAAATGAGGTGGAGGTTGGTATTGCAGCAAAAAAGCCAGCTCAGTGCATTGACCTCATATAATCCTCTCTGACTCATCTTGGGTGCTCAATACGCCTTCAACCTGGCAATCGAAACGAATATCTCCCTGATAGGGAGGCCTATCATTTTCGTGTATCACACTTTGCACTACTGGTGGTTTGAAGCAGGGTCCCCATGTATTTCAACAATTGTTCTTTTTCGATGCGTGCAACGTTGTCCAATTCATCAGCTTTCACTCGTGCATTTGTGTCTGACGGGAGATCTTTCCATTTGCTCAAATATTGCACGCCGTACTCAACGGCATCACACTTTCTGATCACTTCCTTTGTTATTCTTTTTGATTTCACCTCATTTGCTGGATGGGTCTCTCTATTGGGTGAATTGTTTTAGTCCCCTTGTCTGTCATACGTCCGCGTTAGCGCGTTAGACGAACAATGTACATATAGCCCCGATGTAGTTGTGTTAAATTGACGAAATGGTGCTTTAAAACAAGAGGTGCTCAAGGACCCGACCCCGACCCACTATAAACATGGGAGTAGAGGGTCGCGAACTCAAAGCGAAATTAGTGTGCCATCAAATGGAGGATGTCCGTGGACCAGTCCATTAGTCTTGCGAACAGTCGAGTAGAAGAACGCGATCTCAATGAGAAAATAACACTGATCCTGTCAGAAAATCCCCCTCAAGATGTCGGATTTATATAGAGTATATCGAGAAATCCTGTCAAAACATTCCCTCTCCAAAAACCAAGATGGTGGATATACATTCAAAATGTAGAGAACACACAGAAAAAAAATGTTTTCAAAAGGAATGGGTAGTGTTACTCCTCTGCTTGTCCTCCACCTCGGGATTCCTCGTCCACCAGTGGGCCCTTTGGTCTATCCTGTCTGAAAGCCACATTTTCCACTGTGGAAGTTAGTCTACCCATTTTGGAAAGCAGGTTTTCTAAGTTAATTTCTAAAGTGTAAGCCGTCAACGAATGCAGATCAATCCACTTCTCGCTTTTGGTTAGGAGATGGTGTTGAATCCTGTGACTGTTGTATTCTGTGCCCCCCCCCCCCCCCCCCCAGCATCACCTCCTCCCCCCCCCCCCCAGATTTAAGCAATAGGGGTTCTCTTGTTGGGCTTATGTCGTTATCCGTGTCGGACGCCACATAGCATACTTCGCGGTGAGGTAAGTTTAAGCCGTGGATGGCTGCCGTGTTACACTGACTCCAGCGAATTTTGTTAATGACTTCTTGTATTGTGGTCGGTGTTTTCATGGCCACAGCTGTCGCTCGTGTATCATTACAACCCTGGCGAAGTTTTAGTATGGTTTGTTGGTTAGGAAACCCTGGGGTGCATTGGCGGTAAGCACTGTGCGTAAAGGGAGGATTGTTTTAGGCCATTCTTCGAATGACTCCCCTTTCTGTTGTCAGGTTTGCTGAAACCGCAGCTGAGCGGTATCAGGAAGATCAAGCCAACCAAAACGATTTGCCAACTCTAGAAACAGTTGCAATACGTCTGGTTGCATTTCTTTGAGTGTGTAATGTGAATTACTCGCTTGGTTTCCCAGTTTGACACCATTAGAAGACTTGCTTCTGCTTCTGTTAGTTTCACTGTAAACTTAGTTTAAAAGGTTTATCAAGGCCAGGTCTAGTATACCTATTCTGGAAATCGAGAAGGATGCGACCTGGCTTTGGAATCGCTATCTCCCTGTCTTCGAGTAACAGGAGTAGTTTGCCTGGTCGGCACCTGGATGCTTGGGTCTGTTCCCGGATAAACCAGTGGTGCGCTAGCCATTCGCGCTCCTAGCTACGTTTTTGGTATGCTGTTCCATAGCTCCTATCGTTGAAAGTATCGTCGAGTGTGCGCTCCGGTGTGACTTGCTGGCAGAAATAGCCTCCTGGGTCTTGAAATGCCCTCACATTGGCCGGCATTTCTATTTGGGTGGTCACCAGCTGTGTTGTCTGAATTGGTTCACAATCCGAGTTTCAGAAACTTTCACAGTTCCGCGCTGGATCTGTCTCGTCTCCTGGTATCATCTGATCCACTTTCCTATAATCGCGTAAAGGCACTGTGATTCTTTGAAAACGAGATGTTCTAAACCGTGGATTTGCTCCACAGCTTAGCAGATTAGCTTCATATGAAGATGAGTTGCCCCGGTTGTCGGGAATACCCTGAGCAGGCTTCACTTACTGAAGCCCTTGTGGGTGAATGGGTACTAATTTTGAATAATAACTCTGGGCCGGCTGCTGTGAGACGCGCGAGTGTTGGGGCTTGGCCACGCCATGTGGCCTGTCAGTGTAGGAATAATCGGGAAATTCCTGTTTTCTTATTCCTGATTCCCAATTTGGAATGCTTCCATAATAATTACTTTTCAGTGGATCGTCCGTTTGTTGAATCTGTCGAACATGAATCTGAGCCACATTTCTCTGGTTGCACTCAAAATATTGCCCTAAATCTCTGCTGGACTTGTTCTGCGTCTCGGTATGTTACAGGGTTCGGCGACCTTCGAATAGGATGTTTGACTGGTTTTCATAGCTTTCAGTTCTTCAAGTGTGACTGGGGGGATACCTATCCGGATTGGACCAATGAGGCCCTCCAGGCGCATCACTTTGATCAATGTGACCTTGATTTGCTGTCGGGAAATAGTTCTCCGAAGTATCCATCCACTGCCTGTTGACCTCCATCGTATTCGGAGCCCTAACCCAGCTATTGAGGCATGACACCCAACGGTTAGACTTTGGCCTTAAGCACTGTTAACCCTCTGATCTCTGCGGGGACTGATGTACCTCGTATGGAGACACAATATTTCTGCGCGAGATGTGTCCATCCCGTTCTTCTTGAACTTTAGCAGGTTAGGCCATTTCATAGCGTGTGTATGTGGAATGGGGGGGGGGGGCGGGGGGGGGGGGGGGGGCTTCCCCTGTAATATCTTCCAGTCTAATTGTATGCCTTGTGCCGAACATTTCATTCCCCCTGGAAAGGATGAGCGGATAGTTTCAACCAGCTCGGCTTTCTCATTTCGGTACCAGTCCTATCACTACTATGTCGGTTTTCTGGCTAGATTGGAGGGTCTTATTCCCTCACCCGTGCTTTTAAGGAATGGGTTAACCCTTTTTTGTTGTCAGAATGCTTTGGAACCATTTCAGCCACCTTCCCTTTTTAATTTCCTCCCTTAAGCGATGGAAAGGGGTTTGCGGCTGCAAGTCATTTTGTGGGTTTCTGCTAACGCGGGTGTGCAGCTGTGACTCCCCATCACTACTTGAATTTAGGTCCTTGAATAAATCCAGTCCTGTCAGTGTATATAGTGTGCGACGTCAAGGGCGAATCCTGGAGTTGTGCATTCATCGCGGACTAACCGGTATTCTAAAAAGAAAACTGACTGCAAAGAACTTCTCCAGTTTTTCAGTTATTGGTGGTGCACCGGAAGGTGGGTGGTAGTGTCATAACTGCTGTCACCAGCGAGAACAATTGTCATAGAAGCTGTCCCTTGTCATCGACTCCTCCCTTTATTTCTGAAAAAGATTCCTTGTTGTATGTGATTATTTACAAAGCCATCCGGGTGGCCTAAAAAAATCTAATGACTACCATTGTTCTTGTGAAACCCGAATATAGGGAATACTTTGTAAATAACACCCCCCACGCCTGCACCCCCACCTCGCTACTTTATCAGTTGATTTATTGTGGAATGCAATCGGTAAATTAATAATTTAATATTGGCACATTTCAACGATTTCGCTAAACCATCGCATAATTATAAATGTGATTAGACAATCATGTTAGGCAAAAACATAATAAATTGAGAGTGATGGGTGTAAAAATATTGCGTAATGTTGAACATGTTGGTGACATGTTGTGAAAAGGTTGAAAAAATGTTGTAAAAATAAGTGGTATCACCATTTGAAAATAAAACTCTATTTCACTTTGTGTTACTGCATTTCATTTTGAGAATCGATGGGCATTTTGTCTGAATAGCATTTTGTCCATGGGTATTTTCTCCAGGGGCATTTTGTCTGATTGGCATTTTGTCCATGAACATTTTGTCCTGGATTCAATTTATTGGTGTCTGCACACATGTTGCTTGTTCTGAATCTATACAAATGACATAAACCCATTGCTCATTTATTTGGCTAAGTTTATTTGCACTTAGCAAAGATGAACTACCCGGAATCTAACAAGAAATTAGAATAGTCCACATTAATATACCTATCATTCCATATATGTATACTAACCAGCTGTTTCCATTTTCAATATTGGAATAACTGGACATTACATTCTTAACTATACATTATATTCCGCCATGATCGCGTTTAAACGTTTCAAAGGCCATCACACTGATGAAAACACCAGTAACGAATACGAAGAGGTCATAGCGTGTTACAACATTGCCGAGAAATAATCAACTTCATCACCGACAACGCATTCAAAATGATGATGGTCTTTGACATTCCTGGGGATGAAGACATTCCATCAACTGAGCGTCTCTTTAGTAAAGCCGGCAAAGTTTTCCGACCTGCAGAATGAAAGACGACACATTCGAACATATGATGATGGTCCGATGCAAATACGATATAGAGTAGTGCTTGCGTTTTTTGTTATGTTTCCCTAATTTAATTATGTGTTGTGTTAATTTAATATTTATACCATGATCATGTTTCTATGTTATTTTAATCACGATTTTAATAAAGTGCATCAAACAAACTCATCTTGTCATTTACCCCTAAAAATGTAATTGAGAATGTAATTAATTCCTTTACCATGCAATTTGTAATTGTACTTAATTACTTTCTGTTTTAGTTGTAATTGTAACTGAAATATAACTGACATTTTCCAATGTAACTGTAATTTTAATTAATTACATTGGTGATGTAACTGACCCAAGCCTGCACGCAGGACCAACAGCAACTCCTCGGAGAAACACTGTTCACATTAATTTTCACCATTGAACATTGTTTTGGGTAAGGTGATAACAACGTTAAACTATTAGCATAAACTATTTATGAAAATACAGAATCACATTCTGCTTCAAAAAACAAACTGCACTGTGGCAATAAACAAATCACAGAAGAGAAAAAAAATAACGCGGCGAAATCTTTACCGGGCAAAATGATGGTGACTGTAAATAGAAGTAGTAGTGCTCGCACCTTTAATGCCTTATTTGCCGGACTCACTCCTGGACATCGGAAGTGACGTGATTTTCATACGACCAGTTACGCCATGTTTGGTTGTAATGGCAGGCCACGTAAGCGGCGATGTTGAAACGCCATTATGATAATGATACGTAGTACCTGAGCGCAGCGCGTCAATGTTGTTAGAGTAAACTTGTTTCTGTCGTCCATTTTGTATACTGGAGACCGCCATCTTGGTGTCTGTGGCGGCACGTGGTTGCTATGAACCTGGAAAGCATCAAATATTGTTGTGGTTTGTTCGGAGGGTGTGTTCGATTGAACAGTTGGACGGGAGTTCATCTGGTTATCCAGATGGATCCGACAATTACTCATTTGGCTCAAATTCTCCGAGAATCCTCGGGTTCTATCTATCCTGACTGCCATATTTGATAGCATGTCGTTATTATGAGCTTGGGGCGTCAAATAGAAGGGTTTTGTTTTGGGGATGTGTTCCATTCAAGAGGCGTAAATTATTTACCCAAATAGACCCGACAATTGTTTATTTGGCTCGGATTCTTCCTGAATCACCGGCTTGTGCCGTCCGCAGTCTCTATTCTGGCTACTTGCACCCTAGCATTTGATCTAGTCCTAGCAACTCATTGCTGTATCTGGTCTGACCACTCAAATCATCCCATTAATCTAAACTACGCCCCTTCTCCCCACATATTGTGTCTAGACTAGACTAGGCGTGTAAGTTTGCCTGTCGTCATATGAGGGTATGAGGAAATCCCTCAATGAGGTTCAACTTCAACTCCCCCATATCCTCATCCATATGAGGCCACAAGGAAATCCCTTAATGAGATATAACCTAGCATCCCCGTCTAGGTATTTCAAGATACCTATGAAATGGCTCTTATACAGATCATAGCCCCTACATCGATCCTGTATAGCTCCCGGTAAGCTCCCAATAGTCCTACTGTGGGCTTCTAACACGATTTAGCCATATACCCATGATCAGCCTGAATTGTTTTCGGTTATGTCAGCTTGAAATTATAAATTAATTATTTTTAGTCCCGTGTCATCTATACGTAGCGTAATACAATGATGAACAACTGTGAACAGTAACTTACCCTCTAGATCATAAAAAATAGGTCCTCACTGATTGATCATTTATACTCCAGTCTTTCATTTTAAATACTTCATTCTTCATCCATTAGTTATCGATGTACTCAACTAACTGTTTTAGATGGTCGAAGCTGGCTTTCTGACTCAGCACATTAAATGTTTCGAATATCACAAAGGATTATAAATGATATTTTTCACTATGGAATGTCAGTACTTCATATTTTGGTAAAATTTTTAATAAATATGTTAAAATGTATCCAAAATGTATCACAACCATATTGATAATACAAATAAATTAATTGTTAAAACTCTTGAAATAAAAAGAAAGTCATAAAAATGTGGGAAAGGCGGGACAAGTCTGCCCAAAACGGGGCCGAGTTGTCCCGGAAACTCGACCCGGGCTTTACCCCGAGGCCGAGTTGACACGGAATCAGCAGCGTCATTGAGAATAGAAAGCACTCAAACTCCCCGGCAGCGTGCTCCTCTTTTCCAATCGAGTGAGGTACATTTGTTTACAAATTGAGAATTTAAAAAATGACGGGTTCAAACTCGTATTTGCTGATGTTTTGACGAGAATTATGATATCTGTAGTCATTAATTATTGTTTAAACCGATGCTTCTGAATTCAAATATATTCGTTTAAACCGCTGAAGCCTTTTGGTAACCATTCTATTTGATAAAATTCTGTTAAGTTTTCCATTTTCGTGTTAGTTTTACATTATATCTGAATGCCCGAATGGGATTACGGTGTAAAAATATAATATGAAATTTAGGCAAACCTAAAATCGTGCGAAAACTGCAACTGTACAAGTTATTATGAAATAAAATTGTAGGTCCAAAATGTATTTTTTTCCCTTTGAAAAACTGCTTGAAGCAGTCCACAGACACAGTGCCAGTGGCTCTTCCCAATATTTGTAAACAATATTTGTAAACAGCACGTGACGTGTTTTGTCTATTTCAAGATACCTATTTTTATCCGCGTTTTGATTGGAAGATATTATTTTCCAGTGCTCTGATTGAAAGATAATTTTATCATTGCTTTGATTGGAAGATATATTTATGGCATCGTTTTCCGGAATTTATCCGATGAGTTACGGAAAATGCTGTGTTCATTTTTATTTTTTCACAAATAGCGTGTAGCATTTATTGTTAATATTATGAACTGTTAGTAGCCACATAAATATACTGCCAAAATGTAGTATTGTTCTTCGATAAATAAATAATTTCTTCAATTGCGAATGTCAATTTCTGCCATGCGCAACATGTCAGCGTCCTTGTGTACCACTTCCGTTAAAAAAATTTCAAGTTGATGCCTTTGAGATTAGCTTGGCTTTGAGTTCATACAAACGGTACATACGTGTTGCCTAATAGCTTGCGAAGCATGCGATCCTTCGGATCACTTGCACGCGACCCTGCAGGTTGCATTTGCTAACTATCATACGAACGAATTTAATGACAATGTCCAAAGAGAGGGCACTGATAATGTAGTATGAAAATAGGCTTTGAGTATTCATGATTCTAAATTCCAGTCGGGGAAAGGCCGACACATATCTAGATCTTCAGAAAATTGCTTTGTTACAAATTAGAGTTGCGGAACCATAACTCTAGTCTTTTCCAAAGCGATGTTCTTAACCATACAGCATTTTTTATTCAAAGAGAGAGAGATAGCGATCTGAACATAGTGGATATTCCCCATGCATTCATATTCCTCTCACTCAAATCTGTTTATGACGTGTACACTCCATTAGCAACCCCGTTTCCAACTGCAACACCCATGAAATCCTGTGCTAAAGACCTGTTGCTGACCTCGAAATGGTTACTATTTTTGATGCACTGGAACCACTTACTTGTTGTTTTTACGACCAGAAAAAAATCACAACACATAAGATAGGTTTCCGAAAATGAAAATGTACTTGTAAAATTCCATGAATTGATGCAATTTCTTTCTATAATTTATAAATATAACAAAGATGCATGAACATTGAATTAAAAATGTGTGAATAATAGTGATGAACCGATATGGTAAACAAACCATCGGCCGATTCCGATGTTAAAAATTTAATAATCGGCCGATACTGATGCCGATTCCGATGTTTTAAATTCTGTGAAAAGGCGTTAATAACTTGATCGAACCCTGCAAAGTTGCAATTAGAATGTCAATGCGGAGTTGTGTTTCTTGGTTAAACTCGCCACCAAATCAACTCCCCAGACAATTTATCCGATCGTTTTGTGCAGTCCTTTCCTCAGTGAGAAGAACGGAATCACCCGTGTCAAATTGACTCTCCCTGCATGGAATACTACATGTTCTTCCAATAAGATTAAATCCCATATATTTAAAACTCATAGCAATCCTGTGGGAACTCGTACACAGGCCGACAGACACTGTCCTGACTCGGGATAAATCCGACTTATTTCTTTCCTCTTATATCGGTCATAAGCCCAATATTCAATATGTACGTTCTGAATAGACCTCTCCATTTTGAAAATCATGTGATTCTGCCCCGCCATGGAAGGGGGCTGGGCGTTTCATACACGGCAATTTAGGATGTTTCGTACACAAACTTGTAGGACGTTTTGTGCACAAGCTACGATGTTTCATACATGAGGTTATGACTGCCTTGAGCCAAGCAAAGATAACAACCCCATATGTAAAAATAATTTATATTGGATTATAATACCGTCTATTATTTCATATAAAAAATACTTAAAAACCCTATAAAATTTGCCTGTGTACTAGTGATGATATATGTACGAAATGTCTTCTTTTGTATACGAAAGTCAGTATACGAAATGGGATCAGGGACAACCTGCCCCAGGCCTATTTTTGGGGCGGGTTGTCACACTTTTTGGGGTGGGTTGTCCCGATTTTTTTCTGATTTTTGAAGAAAAAGTTTTTGGGGATAGTAATATATAAAAAAAATTTTACTCACTTTTTTATCGAAAAATTATCCAATTTTATCTAAAATTATCCATAATCCACAGTGATCCTATTAAAACATCCCAGAATGACTGAATTAAAGTAATAATAGTTCTATGCTGAATTGGTTGCATGTAGTCAGAAGTGATGTGTTGTTTTAGTCATGTTGTTTCAGTCGGGTACCCTCTAAGGGGAATGATATTTGTTTGATGCGAAAAAATCAAATGACCAGACATGTTGTTTCAGCGTGATATGGATTGATCACAGCGTTGATCGCTTTTCCTTTATCTAAGACTAAGACAATAAATGTGCTTTTTTAAGCTGATAACAATCATTGACTCAGATGAAGCCATGAACACGTCCGAGACAACAAACAGTCAGGCCACTGAAACATCCATCAGTGAGACACCCACAGATAACATTACTTCTGATGATAATAATTCATTCTGAATTATTCATGATATTACTTTTAATATCATCATAATAAGTCCAATAAACAAATCTATTGTCTGCTAATTAATAATGATCGTATTACAAGTAATAACAGCTGAATAGTTCATTTGTTATTACTTATAATCCAATCATAGGCCAATATCATAGTCAAATAGCTCATAACTGCGACACGTGAAAAACTTGGGGCGGGTTTTCCCAGCTTGTTTGGGGCGGGTTGTCCCGTTCCCTACAAAATGCCTGTGTACGAAGCGACACTAATCCTCCATGGAATGCGTACGTGTTGTTTTCAAAGAAACTGCCTTGTATAATTTACTTCACTTGTGTCCCACCAGATTTTTTTTCGTAATACAGTACTTACATGTATGAATAAAGGAAAAAATGAAACAGGCACTGACAGTCTGATACTATGTGTTTTAATAAGAATTGTACGATTTCCAAAGTGGAGTAATATAGGAAAGCTAAACTTTAAACAATGACGTTACAACTCGAGAAACTGGGTCGAGATTTCCACGTAATAAGAATCATACATGACTGTGTGACAGATTGAAATTGTGGCTTAGCTTTAAATTATTCATAGAATATTAAAACACACAGAATTTTGGAATCAGTAGTGTTGACACGTTCCCCAGACGTTTCAGGTGTAAATGCTGTTTTCGGCGATATGGCTGTGAGTAAAAAAATAAAAAAACAACAGTTTATTTTGACCCTGTAACAATCGGTGCACCCCTATCGGCAAATGATGCCCTTTTCTGCCGATGCCGAGGATTCACCGATTACCCCATTATCGGCCGATGCCGATGGCCGATGCCGATAATAGGTTCATCACTAGTGAATAATAGGATTTAATCCGCCGAGTGATGAGGTATGACAAGCTATGGCTGAGCTAATTCCCACCCACTAATTACTGCTATCCAATCAGACACCAGAGCAACTGATAATCAGACCCAACATGTACCACATGCTGTCACAACTGTATACATGTATAGGTACATGTAGCGTTGTTAGCAACTGGAAAATATATATTTTTATACTGTACCAATGACCCAGACTTAGCTGGTGCTTAACTCTAAAATTTAATTCAGGGCCAAACACAAATTTTGTCCCCCCAATCCCCCAAATTTGCATTAAAAAACCGAAAATTACATGTCCTATATGGTCCTCCATACATTTACTCCTCTGCGTATGCGCAGTGTCAAGGAGGTCTCGAAATTGGCGCCAATTATCATTCTTTGTTTGGCCCTCAACACAGTTACACTTCACTGTTACACTTCACTGTTATTTGTGCTTCCAAATCTCAGTTTTCATGATGCCAGACACATTTTGATGAGAGAAATGTTGGAAATAAAGAGGAAATATAAGGAGGAGAGGAAAAAATAGTCCAAGAAAATGTTCAGGGCTTTAACTTACAATTATTTTATGAAATTATTTCATGTTGCCTTTTTTCAAGGCATGGCCCTGGTGTTGTCATTCTTGCTATGAAAGTACCATTGTTTGATCAGTGTTTCCTCCCTACCTTCCTTAGTCCCCCCTAGCTATTCTCCCATGTTTTGGCATATTTTTTGTAATGTTCGTTACTAAAACTTCTTGGGAGTTTTGGCCTGGTAACAGAATTTTTTATGTTTTTTCCCCATGTTTACGTCCTCACCCTAGGGGTGTTTAGGTGTTTTGGTCTGCATCTGCCATCTGATGTTCTACAGTTTCTTCTATGGAAGCCTCTGTTTTGCATCAGATAGTGTTTTAAATTGGTTGATTTCGGGCCAGGTTTTTTCAGTGCCTGGAGTCATGTTTCTGGTTTGTTGACACTTTTGCTTAGATTGACAACAGTTACTGCTGATAGTGATTATTTGTCTTCTGCATCACTTATTTCATAGCAAGATACATTAATATTGTCCGTAAGTGTTACATTAATTTTTTCAAAATGAATTTAAATTTTTGTCCACACTTAGGCTTTTTTGGGATCCATTGGGCTCAGGGTTCCCATTGAGAACTTGGGCTCTTCTGAAAAATTGTTTTGAAAAATAATTTTTTTTTTCTTTTCGAATCATTATTTCGTAATGATTATAATGGATTGTTTTATTATGTATCTTTATTTTCAAGGATTAGTGCGAGTACTATGATTGTTTACCTTTTTTCACAATGAATGATTATTGTTCAAATTGTAATAGGAGGAAATCTTCCTATGATTCTCATGATCTCTGTATTAATTGTACTCTCTGTACTCGCACTGATCTTTGTTCTGTGTGTTTCAAATGGGATGACAAACGTTGGAAACGTGTGTCACGGTATGTTGTTACTGGAGAGAGGGCCATGCCGGTCCTCTCTCCGCAGAGTCACTCTAGTTTTTCACTCTCTTTTTCAGAGGAACAAGAACAGTGTGATATTTCCGTGATGTCCAGAAGTTTGCCTCCGTCGTCACAAACAAGCGAAGAGCTAGCGGCAAAAGTGCTCATGGAGATCTGTCAATTACCTGAAAGGAACTTGAAGGGGTTGACGTCTGCTAGCTCGCCCGGTGTCGCATCCATTCACCAAATGGGTCAGAACCCGGGTTCGTCCGTTGCGGTCCAGAGGAGAGAGTCGGGTGTTGCAAGCACTATAAAACTTCCGCGTGCAAACCCAGTGACGACGGAAAGGAGGATGGATCGGAGGAAGCCTGATAGTCCCGATTTAGCTTGTCCAGCTCGGCACGAGCTGCAAGCGAGAGAGGTCCCTCTCTCATACAGCAGCATCTGGGACCAGATGTTGTAGTTCGTAGCGTTACGCAGTCGGAGCATACGTCCGCCGCTCGGGACGCTCCGGTATATAGGCAGTCCGGCAAGGCTACCTATAAGGCTTCCTCATCCTCACGACAGCACACACGACCGCACCTTGGATACGTGACCGGCAATATACAGTCAGCTTCGCCGACCAGGGATTCCACGGCGACCAGGTCACGTCATCCGGTAGCCAGGGATACGAGGCCTTCTACATCCGGACGTTCGCATAAAAGATGTATGCAGGATGCAACGTCCAGGGAGCTTCCAGCGGCTAAATCCAGTAAGGCCGCGGCTCCCCAGGCCTCCGTAACGGATGTGCTATCACAGATAGCAAAGATCATCGCAGCATCCCAGCAACCGGCAGAGCCTCTGTCAGAACATGAAGTTTCAGACGAAGCTGGGTCGGTATGTTCCGCTGCTGGATCAGGTGCGGACGACCGAGAATTGCAAGAGGTCCGGCAGGATGGCGAAAGGGATTCCGATGAGTTAGATATTTCCCTTTCGGAACAACATAAAATAGCCGTAGAGTTCATCCGGCATTACCTTCCAGAAGTTGTTCCGCCGGACCAGAATGCTGCGCAGCCGGATAGGAGGGTGATAGCGCAACTGGACACCGACTTTTTTAATCGGTTTAGGGACATTGTCCCGGAATTTCTGTCACAGTCCTGGAATATCTCTCAGATATTTGAATTATTACAGTTAAAACTAGAAGTCCTGTCACAAATAGTGCGCTTATCTAGGCTTAATTGCGCGTTGGAATTGCGCGCAATTGCCATATCAAATGGCATCCAAAGCACGGAAGGTTCTCTTGGTTACTCATAGCAAACACATGCAATGTTTCTGCCAATGGACCTCCGGGTTACCCGGAGGTCCATTGGCTGAAACATTGCTTGTGCACAGGCCATATGTACAGAATTTGATAGCTTTACTTGGGCCTTAACGCGTACATTAACGCGCATATCAACGTGCTATTTGTGCGCATTTCCTGACAGGACTTCTAGTTTTAACTGTAGATGACGCTATTGATAAACTTGCCAACAAGACAGGCAGGTCAGCCTTCCTACCGGCAGCTGCTCTACAACTGCCTTTTATCAATCAAAGGAATAAATTAGATACGGCAGGTCAGGGCATCCAGAGAGTTCCTCTGCGTTTAGATGACCAGGCTGAAGACCTTGATATATCCATGTCGTTGTCTATGTCACTTACTTCGTCAACAATGGAAACAACAATATCGTCTAACGGAGCTAGTTTAGACGCTCTTTCATCGCAGATCACCTTACTAGAGTGTTGTCACTACGCTTTGAAGGACCAGAATTCCAAGATGTACAGACGTCCTTAAGAGTTCTGTCCAGGGCCATAGCTTTTTCCACGTATAACTACGCCCTTTCAGTGGCGAATCTGGAGTTGGCCAGAGGTGGCGTTCCTCTAGCTTCTTCCACACGTGTGGACAGTAAGGTCACATGAAAAACTCTCTTAGAGTCGCTCCGGTCTCTGGAGAGTTTCTCTTCAGCGGCAAGTTTTCTGCAGTATATGATAAATTAACTAAGAAAGCTTCTGACTCTGCTATTTAAGTCTGCTTCCAAGAAGTCGGAGCCAGCAGAGAGGAGTAGGCCAGGCACTTCTGGGACGTGTTCGTCCAAGGGAAGTTCCTATAGAGGTTCCTATCTGTCCTCTAGGTCTTACTCTAGAGACCGTCAGAGTAGCGACTCGAGTAGGGGCCGTTACGCTGGCCGAAATAACCGGTCAGACGCCCCTAGGCCGACACGGCGGGTCGTGGAGGACGTAGTTTCTCCTCCCGCAAGCTTCACAGATCCAGGAGGTGATGGTTTAGACCTCTGTCACGTTCCGGTGGGCGGAAGACTGTCGAGTTTCTCAAGCAACTGGGAATCAATTACGGAGGACCCTTGGATTTGAGGGGTTATTTCAGAAGGACTAAAACTGTCCTTCAAAGGCAAACCTCCGTTAACTCGAAGTCCAAGATGGACTCAGCTTCTGTCAAATTTTCAGAAAAGAACGACACTTCTATCAGAAGGCCAGTCTCTTTTAAAGAAGAACGTGATAGAGGTCGTAGAAAACCAGGAATCTCCAGGTTTCTACAGCCATCTCTTTCTGGTTCCGCTTCGCTGTCCTAGGTGTTGTTTATCAGTTCCGAGTGATGTGCTTCGGTCTGAATCTAGCGCCCTGGGCTTTCACTCGAGTAATGAACTCGGTAATGACTTATTTCAGAGCTCATTCGTCTGCGGTAACGTCAGCTTGCCTGGACAATATTCTTCAGAGGTATGGCAACGAGCTAACGCTTCAGAACGATATGCAGAATCTGCTCCTATTGCTCCGACGTCTCGATTTCATAGTAAACGAAGAGAAGTCGGATCTGGTGCCGTCCAAGTCATTCACCCACCTGGGATGAGCTTCAAGACGCACAACATTCTTGTTCATCTGCCGTTACCCAGAGCGAAATTAATCAGTTGTTATGCTCACTATTGTCTTCACTCAGACAAGGTTTCAGCGAGAGATCTCAGGAGACTGATAGGTTTGTGTGGAGCTGCCGCGATTTTATTCCAATGGGCGGC
Organism: Pictodentalium vernedei; assembly: GCA_031216915.1. Lineage (NCBI taxonomy): Eukaryota > Metazoa > Mollusca > Scaphopoda > Dentaliida > Dentaliidae > Pictodentalium > Pictodentalium vernedei. The sequence continues at coordinate 155,765,538 of CM062297.1, forward strand.
GACGCACTTGTCCTCTCCAATTTCTTCTGACCCAGAATTGGAGGGTGAAGATTCTTTCGCTCGATACGGACATCCTCTTGTCAAATCAAGTGAATAAGAGATTCAGACGTGGGCAGATATTCAGTGGTTAACTCAGGGAATTCCACTGCAATTGCTGGATCTGAGTTTTACAGTTTTGACGGATGCCAGTCAAACAGATTGGGACGCAACATTGAGCCCAACAGATTTGAAGTGCCAGGGTCTTTGGGATCCGTAGTTCCTAATCAAGCACAGAAACATCAAGAATTGATGTCATTTTGGCTTGCGCTACGTCATTCGATGAACGTTATTCAGAATGCTCATGTGCAAATTCTGTCCGACAATTTTTACCCTATTAGCGTATTTTCGGAACCAGGGAGGCACTCATTCCATTCTGTTATTCAAGTTAACGGAATGAATCCTTCTTTTTGTACTAGAACATCAAGTTCTCCTATTGGTCTGTCATATTCCGGGTCGTCTGAATGTATTAGCGGACTCCCTTTCACGGATGGGCCGCTTGTTGCCGTCAGAATGGACTTTCAACAAATGAGTATTCAATCAGATTTGCTACCAATGAGAGCGGCCAATGATGGACTTATTTGCGACGCATCTGAAAAATCAGTTGCAGACGTATGTGTCACCTTGTTCGTATCCTCGAGCGTTTGCAGTAGACGCTTTATCGATCTCGTGAGATAGAATAATAGGATATGCGTATCCTCCAGCGCCGTTGATTCGTCAGATATTGCTCAAGTTAAATAATCTCAATGCAAAATTCTGTTGGTAGCATTTCTATCTCCACAAAGTCCGTGGATTAATCTACTCAGGTGTCTGTTGTGGGACATGCCGTGGAAGCTTCCTCCACATTTCGGTCCATTCTATGGCTAGATGGATTCAATTAACTATCAGTACTGCTTATGATAATATCTTCAACTCAGCAGTCTGTGCTTAAGATTTCAGCTCATGAAGTAAGAGTTCTTTCTACATCATGGGCTTACGTTAATAGTGTTGCTATTACAGATCTAATGAGGGCTGCATATTGGTTTCAGCCTTCCACTTTCCTGAATTTGTACCTTAGAAATATTGAGTCCATTTCTGTAGATCTGCATTGTTTAGGTCCATTATCTGTTGCTCAGAATGTCGTCCACTAAACAGTTGCAACTATAGATGTGTCGGCTTTCGGTTCCGGCAGTGACTGTGTCCTGCTGCCCTCTTCGCTCTGGAGTATTTGATCCAGGGTAAGGGGGAGGGGGGGGGGGGTGCAGGTGTTCCCTTTGGTCATCTGCTTTATAGTGATAAGCAAAGGAATACCTCCCCTGGAGTCAGTAATTCCAGTCACTACCAGGATGATTTTAAAGTGTCAAGCTAATGTTTACTCATCCATGTAATATTTTGAAAGTGTAGCTCGGTGTGAAGCATTTGTATATGTCACATGTGATACGGGCGTTAATATACAATCCTCGAACACTTTTAATGAGTATTAAGAGTCTCATTTCTCTGGACTTCCTTTATTTATTGCCTTTCCTTTAAAAATAATTAACATAACAGGTTATACTGGAGGTTAATAGAGATCATTGATGTTATTGTGCTCAAGTACAGAATGGTGTTGTGTCTTTCTCGTTTTGATGCAGATAGAAAGATACATGTAAAGCCTCTTTCTCCTTTCTCCTCGAGGGGATAATTCTGTATATGTAGTTGAGTCTATTGGATTTTCTTTATGTCCTAGGCCCTCCAACCTTTTTACTATTCAGCTAAGTCTGGGTCATTGGTACAGTATAAAAATGTTAACTTTTTTTTAGTAATTTATATATTTTTTATACTTACTAATGACCCAGACAGGGATGGCCCTCCCATGAGTTGGGAACTCATACCTCCCCGCTGAGTACATAATGCTTACCAGGCACTGGTTGTAAGAATGATAATTGCGCCAATTTCGAGACCTCCTTGACACTGTGCATGCACAGTTGAGTAAAAGTATGGAGGACCATATAGGACATGGAATTTTCGGTTTTAGACGCAAATTTTAGGGATTGGGGGGTAAAATTTGTATTTGGCCCTAAATATTTTAGAGTTAGCACCAGCTAAGTCTGGGTCATTGGTAAGTATTAAAAATATATAAATTTTTAACTTTTTGGATTATTTCATATATAAAAATGTGAATCAAATAAGGGCCCCAAACCCCACCAATGGGAGGGCCATACCCACCCCACCTCAGACTTATGGCCATTGGATACGCCTGTGGCACATATCGACCTCCCCCCCTCCCACCCCCCTTCCAAATTATGCCCCTATCAATAGGAAATCCTAGCTATGTCCCAGATATAGCACAATTTTTGGGTACCCCCCCCCTGCCCCCCCCCCCCCCCCCCCCCCCCAAAAAAAAAGAGAAAAAGAAAGAAGGAACCAAATAAAATGGAAGAAATTATGCGACCCCCATAAGGCCTATTTCAACATTCCCAAAAGCCCCTTGCAGGTTTGATGATGTCAGGCAAAGGGAAAAATAAACTCTTTGACAGGTAATGTGAATTGAATTCGATTCACATTAGCTGACAGAGTAGGCTTTCATTTATGGATGTAAGGGCGAGTTTGCTCTTGAAAATCACAGTAGCCTACATATGTTGTTCATTTGAATTTCCTTGTTACCTGGCATGCTGATTGAGGTATTAGTAAAGATTTTGCCCATGGTGTGGAAATTCACTACCAGTGCTTCAGTGAATTTAACCCACGTCGGGAAACTCACAGTTGAGTAACTGTAGGCCTACAGGCCAGTTTAATTTGGGAGTTCAGTTTTTTTCTTAGATGGAGTTGAGATAGAAGATGTGTGCAGGTTAGTATGGTAGGCCTGTACGTCCAGTAACAGTTTATTTTCCAAAGAGAAAGGCTCAGTTGAATCTTTACTTGGGTGTTCAAAAATATGAAAAGACTTCCAGTCCTGGTCATTAAGGCTCCCGACCACTACGATATTTACACTATGGTCCTGAAGATGCCAAACCACTCTTTATTTATGCTAACAACAACATCATTTCATTAAACACTAATCAGCTGGCTTGTTTGTTGACATAGTGAATGTAGTCCCAGCAGTCACTGTCAATCTTTACCAACCAGTCAAGTGTGAAAGTCTATTTATAGATTGTCTGCAGTTATAATTAGCTGTCAACCTGTGATTGGCTTTTTAATGGACTGTACACGTAATGTGTAAAATTCCCCAATAAGTTTTATTGGGAACTCAAAACTCGAAAATAGGAATATGTATCAAGCATTTGCCCTAATTACCAGTTGCATTCGATAGAACACGTATTTCCTTACATTTGTGCAGAGTTTATTGATCCAAACTATGTTTTACTCTCTACTTATCAAGATTTGAACACTTGTGAAGCATCAACCACCGCTTCAATGTCGTCCATGTTTTTTTCGCAACCTGGAGTTTCTGTCAAAACAAATATCAATGTGGAAATAGAAACTCTTAATAAACTGCCCACGCAATGATCATAATCAACCTCTGCACAAATGCAGTCGCGTTTCCGTTTCCCGGTTTCCGCATAGATATTTGTTTAGGTGCAACTCCGGGTTATTCTTTTACAGCCAATACAGATGTACAGTAACATGGACAACATCAAAGTGGTGGTTGACACTTTTCCCATGTTGAAATCTCAATAAGTAAAGGATAAAACATGTTTGGATCAATAAACTCTGCATAAATGTAAGGAAATACATGTACTATTGAATGCAGCTGGTAATAAGGGCGAAAGCTTGATATATATTCCTATTTTCGTGTTTTAAGTTCCCAATAAAACTTATTGGGAAATTTTACAACAGATTTGAAAGGGAGGAAGCCACTATGTTCAGATCGTTGAACTAAGAGAGAGAGAGAGAGAGAGTGCAGGTCAGGAACAACCTGTCTAAGTCTATTTTTGGGGCATGTTGTCCTGGTTTTTAGGGCGGGCTGTTCTGATTTTTAGGGTGGCTTGTCCCAGTTTTTTCTCACTTTTGAAGAAAAATAAAACTTAAGTATTATATAAAAAATATTTACTCACTCTTTTATCGAAAACTAGCCACATTAACACATCCCAGAATGACTGAATTAAACTAATAATAGTTCAAAACAGAATTGGAGATCAGTCAAAGAGTCATGTTGTTTTAGTCAAGTTGTTTTAGTCATGTTGTTTCAGTCGTGTTCCCGTTAACCCTTTACCCAATGCAGACGATATCCAAATTTGTCATTTAATTTGTTTTTTCATATTTTTCAAAAAATTTCAACAAAACGATATTATGTGACCCCCTCATTGGAACGAGCTTGCTGAGCTCGTTCTAATGAGGGGTCACATGATATGGTTTTGTTGAAATGTTCTGAAAAATCTATATTTTTATACTGTACCAATGACCCAGACTTAGCTGGTGCTAACTCTAAAAAATCCAGGGCCAAACACAAATTTTGCCCCCCAATCCCCAAAATTTGCATCCAAACCAAAAGAAATCATGTCCTATAGGACCTCCATACTTCGCCCTTACTGCACATGCGCAATGTCAAGGACGTTCCGAAATTGGCGCCAATTATCATTCTCTGTTTGGCCCTTCATCAGTCAACATCTCACTGATCTTTGTGCTTGTAAATCTCAGTTTAAAGGATGCCAGACACGTAATTATTGGAGAAATGGTGATTCTAAGGAGGATATAGAAGGCGGAGAGGAAAAAGGAGTGACAAAAAATAATCATGGCTGCACTTAAAATTTTTTATGAAATTATGTTAAGTTGCCTATTTTCGAGGCATGGGCCTCTTGTTGTCATTCTTGCTAAAAAGTTGCACTGCTTATTCAGTGTTTCCTCTCCCCTGGTCTTCTAAGTCCCCCCTTGCAATTCTCCCATGCTTTTGGCATATTTTTGAGAAAGATCATTTCTAAATTCTCTTGGGAGAGTTGCTTGGTTACAGAATGTTTTCTGTTATTTTCCCCATAGTTACGTTTTCACCCATGGGTGTATAAACGTTGTGTTCTGCATCTTCCATCTGATGTTCTGCAGATTCTCCCCTGGGAGTCTCTGTCTTGCATCAGATAGAGTGTAATTTTGATGACTGATTTCGGGCCAGTTTTGTCAGTGCCTGGAGTCATGTTTTCTGGTGTTTTACACTGTTTGTTTACATTGGCAACAGTCTCTTTTGAGGGGGGCTGTTTGCCTTTGGTGTAGTTTATCTCACTATAAGATACATTTTTATTATCCGTAAGTGTTGCATTAATTATTTAATATAAATTTAAAATTTTTGACCACACTTAGCCATCGGATCCATCGGGGCTCAACGTTACTTTTCAGAAACTTGGGCTTCGCTGAAAAAATATTTTTCAAAAATTATTTTGATTTGCAATTGTTTTTTCATTATTAATGGATCATGTTATTATGTATCTTTGTGTCAGGGGTTTGTGCGAGTAACTAGGACTTGTTGACTTTTCACAATGAAAGTATATTGTTCAAATTGTGATAGGAAGAAATCTTCCTCTGACTTTCATGATCATTGCATTAATTGTAGTCAGTGTTCTCGCACTAATCCCTGTTCTATATGTCAATATTGGGATGACAAACATTGGAAACGTGTGTCACGATATGCTGTTAGTGGAGAAAGGGCTATGCCGGCTCTTTCTCCGCAAGGTCACTCTACTCCCTCAGTTTCTATTTCAGAGGAACAAGAACAGGGTGATGTTTCCATGTTATCTTCCGCAAGTGCGCTTCCGTCGTCACAAATGAATACAGAGCTAGCGGCAAAAGTGCTCATGGAGATTAAACAAATGTCGTCCGCTAGCTCGCCCGGTGTAGCGTCCATTCACCGAATGGTTCGGCAGCCGGGTTCGTCCGATGCGGTCCAGGAGGAAATGTTGGGTGATGCGAGCACTATAAACATTCAACGTGCACACCCAGTGACGGCGGATAGTAGGCGAGATCGGAGGAAGCCTTTGAGCCCAGTTCCTAGCTCGTCCAGGTCCAGCCGGGCCGCGAGCGAGAGAGGCCCCTCTCTCGTACAACAACATCTGGGACCAGATGTTGTGGTACAAAATGTGTCGCAAGCGGAGCATCCGTCCGTCGCTCGGGACGCTCCGTTGTATAGGCAGTCCGCGGAGACTGCTCAGGCTTCTTCCTCTCGTCAGCGCACATGACCGCACCTTGGCTACGTGGCCGCCGATATTTTACCAGCTTCGCCGATCAGGGATTCTTCGGCGACCAGGTCACACCATCCAGTAGCCAGGGACACGAGGCCGATGGACTCCGGACGTTCGCATAGGAAGAGTATACGGGAGTCATCAGATGCGGAGCTGCCCTCGGCAAAGCAGCGAAAGACTGCATCTCCGCAGGCCTCGATGTCGGATGTACTTGTGCAGATAGCACAACTTATCGCAGCATCCCAGCAACCGACAGAAACGGTGTCGGATCGGGAATTATCCGACGGCGCTGGGTCGGTACGCTCCGCCGAAGCATCGGGGGTGGACGACCGGGAGCATCATGAGGTCCGACCGGATGGTGAAAGGGATACGGATGACTTGGAGCTATCCCTTTCGGAACAACATAAAGCTGCCGTGGACTTCATCCGGCACTTTCTCCCTCAAGTTGTTCCGTCGGGCCAGACTGCTGCGGTTCCGGACAAGAGAATTATAGCATCATTGGACTCTGATTTCTTTGAGCGGTTCAGGGACATCACTCCCGAGTTTCCGTCTCAGTCCAATAATGTTGCAAGAACATTTGAATTATTGAACGACGCTATATTCAAACTTGCTTCCAAAACGGGAAAAGCAGGTTTCTTGTCCGCCAATACTCTCAACCTGCCTTTCATTAATGCAAGGAATAAATTCGACACGGCAGGACAGGGTATCCCGAGAGTTCCTCTGCGTATGGGCGACGAGGCGGAAGACTTAGAGTTATCATTACCGTCGTCGGCGTCTATTCCAACCGCGGTGTTGGAAACAACTATTTCGTCTAACAGAGCCAGTTTAGATGCCTTATCTTACGCAGATCACCTTACTAAGGCATTATCACTGCGCCTTCAAGGGAAAGAATTTCAGGATATACAATCCTCTTTAAGACTTCTTTCAAGGGCAGTAGCTTATTCCACGTGTAACTCCGCCCTTTCAGTGGCAAACCTGGAGTTGGTTAGACGTGACGCAGCCCTAGCTACATCCACACTCGTGGATACTAAGGTGAAGAACTCTCTCAGAGTCGCTTCGGTCTCCGGAGAACTTCTCTTTGACGGCAAGCTTTCTGCAATTTACGATAAAATTACAAAGAAAGCTTCGGATTCTCTGCTGTTCAAATCTGCTTCTAAGAAGTCGGACACGGCAGATAAGAGTAACACAGGCACTTCTGGGTCTAATGCGCCCAAGAGAGGTTCCTATAGAGGTTCCGGTGCGTCCTCTTGGTCTTATTCAAGAGACCGTCAAGGTAGCGACTCACGTTCGGGACGTCCTTCGGGCCGGGACAACCGGTCGGACGCCCCGAGGTCGACGGGACGAGGTGCGGGTCGTGGAGGACGTGGTTTCTCCTACCGCAGGCCTCGCAGGTCCAGGAGGTGATGGCTTCAACCTCTATCGTGTACCTGTTGGCGGAAGGTTGTCGAGTTTTTCACAAGAGTGGGCGTCGATTACGGACGACCCTTGGGTGAGAGGGGTGACTTCGGAAGGTCTAAAGATATCCTTCAAACGAAAGCCTCCATTAACTCGAAGTCCAAAATGGACTCAACTTCCGTCAAATCCGCAGAAAAGAGACGCTCTGTTATCAGAGGTGCAGTCTCTTTTAATGAAGAACGCGGTAGAGGTCGTAGAAAACCAGGAGACTCCGGGATTCTACAGCCATCTATTTCTGGTTCCGAAACCAGACGGCTCGTTCCGTCCAGTCATAGATTTGAGCTGGATAAACAAGCTGATCATCGCTCCGAAGTTTTATATGGAGACAATTCGGTCGGTCAGAGCGAGTATTCGGGAGAACGATTATGCAACGAGCATGGATCTCAAAGATGCGTACTTTCACGTCATGGTACATCCGACATTCAGAAAGTATCTACGCTTCGCAGTCCTAGGAGTGGTGTATCAGTTCCGGGCGATGTGCTTCAGATTGAATCTAGCACCCTGGGCTTTCACTCGGGTAATGAACTCGGTAATGATGTATTTCCGAGCTCATTCGTCTGCGGTAACGTCGACCTACCTGGACGACATTCTTCAGAGGTACGGCAACGAGTTAACGCTTCAGAATGATGTTCAGAATCTACTTCTATTGCTCCGACGTCTCGGTTTTATAGTAAATGAGGAGAAGTCGGATCTGGTGCCGTCCAAGTCATTCACACATCTGGGAATGAGCTTCGAGACGCACAACAATCTCGTTCGTCTGCCGTTAACCAGAGCGAAATTAGTCAGTTGTTACGCTCGCTATTGTCTGCACGCAGACAAAGTCACAGCGAGAGAATTTATGAGACTGATAGGTCTGTGCATAGCCGCTGCGGATCTCATTCTGATGGGGCGGTTACGCACGCGTCCTCTCCAAATTTTCTTGACTCAGAATTGGAGTGTGAAAATTCATTCGCTCGACATAGACGTTCTCTTGTCAGATCAAGTGAAACGAGAGATTCAGACTTGGGCAAACATTCAGTGGTTAACTCAGGGAGTTCCGCTGCAGTTGCCGGATCCGAGTTTTACCATTATGACGGATGCCAGTCAAACAGGTTGGGGTGCATCATTGATCCCAATGGATTCGAGATGCCACGGTCTTTGGGATCCGCAATTCCTGGGCAAGCACATAAGCATCAAGGAAATGATGTCAATTTGGCTTGCGTTACGTCATTGGATGGACATTATTCACAATGCTCATGTCCAAATCCTATCCGACAATACGACAGTAGTGGCGTATATATGGAATCAGGGAGGCACTCATTCAGTTCCGTTGTTCAATCTAACGGAAAGAATCCTTCTGTTTGCTCTAGAACATCAGGTTCTTCTTTCGGTCCGTCACATATCGGGTCGTCTGAATGTACTAGCAGACTCCCTTTCACGAAAGGGTCGCTTGTTGCCGTCGGAGTGGACTCTCAACAAACAAGTATTCAATCAGATTTGCTACCAATGGGAACGGCCAATGATAGACTTATTTGCGACACATCTCAACAATCAGTTGCAGACGTATGTGTCTCCGTGTCCGGATCCAAGAGCATTTGCAGTAGACGCTCTGTCGATCCCTTGGGACGGAATGATAGGATATGCGTATCCTCCAGCGCCGTTAATTCAGCAAGTATTGCTAAAGATAAAACAATCTCAATGCAAGATTCTGTTGGTAGCATCTCTGTCTCCACAGAGACCGTGGATAAATCTACTCAGGTGTCTGTTGTGGGACCTACCGCGAAAGCTTCCTCCACGGGAGGATCTTCTTTCGCAGGGGAAATCGCGTCAACTCCATCACAACCCGCAAGGTCTCAACCTTCACATTTTTCCGTTGTGCGGTCCTTCTTGCATGGCAAGCACTTTACAGGACGAGCAGTGGATGCGATTTCTAACTGTAGGAGGACCTCCTCTTCGCTAAACTATGCGGCTAAGTGGAAGGTTTTTCGTCGTTGGTGTTGGGATCATTCTGTGGATATTTTTGATCCCTCTATACCAGACATTGCAAACTTTCTAGTATACTTGTTTGACGAAATCAAACTGCAGCCTGTTACTATTAAGGGTTATAGGTCTATGTTATCTGATACCTATGCACATCATGATAGTTTACAAATTGGATCTAATGTCTCTTTATCTAAGTTGGTTAGAAACTTCTCGATAAATAGACCCAGAACTCTTAGGTTAATTCCTAAATGGAATTTAGCTTGGGTTCTTCTTAAACTGAAGGAAAAGCCATTTGAACCTCTTGGGACAGTAGATTTCAAATTCTTATCTTATAAGACAGCTTTTCTCTTAGCTTTCTCTTCTGCTAGAAGAGTCAGTGAGCTTCATGCACTGTCGGTGGATGATTCTCACTATCGTAGTGTCGGGAACACTATCACCTTCACTACTAATGTGGGTTTTTTAGCTAGGAATCAGGCTCCTAATAAATATCCGGAACCTATTGTTATTAAGGCTCTTCCGTCTTCAGACGGGCGTAGGCCTTTACTTTGTCCTCTTAGAGCGTTACGTATCTATAAACAGAGATCTCAGTTTATCAGAAAGGGACGAAAACGTTTCTTTCTGTCTCTGATGCCTAATAGAAGGGACATTTCGGTCCATTCTATTGCTAGATGGATTCAATTAACTATCCGTACTGCTTATGAGAGTTTATCTTCTTCTCAGCAGTCTGTGCTTAAGATTTCGGCTCATGAAGTAAGAGCTCTTGCTACTTCTTGGGCTTGCGCTAATAGTATTGCTATTACAGATTTAATGAAGGCTGCTTATTGGTCTCAGCCATCCACATTCACAAATTTTTATCTCAGAAATATTGAGTCCATTTCTGGAGACCTGCATTGTTTAGATCCGTTATCTGTTGCTCAGAATGTCGTCCACTAAACAGTTGCAACTATAGTTATGCAGGCTTTCTGTTCCGGCAGTGACTCCGTCCGGCTGCCCTCTTCGCTCTGGGCTATTTGACCAAGGGGAAGGGGGGGGGGGGGGGAGGGTGTTCCCTTAGGTCACCTGCTTTATAGTGAAAAGCAAGGGAATGCCTCCTCCGAAGTCAGTATTTCTGAGTCGTTTCCGGGATGGTTTTAAAGCGTAATATTAATGTTAAAATTCATTCATGTCATATTTTTAAAGTGTAGCTCGGTGTGAAGCATTTGTATATGTCAAGTGTCAAACGGGCGTTAATATACAATCCTCGGACACTTTTAAAAGAATATAAAGAGTCTCAATTCTCTGGACTAACTTTATTTATTGGCTTACTTTAAAAATAATTAGTATAAAGGGTTATACTGGATGTTAATAGAGAACATGAATGTTATTGTGCTCAATTATGAAGGGCATTGTATCTTTCTAATTTAACATAAAATAAGAAAGATACATGTAAAGCCTAATACTCCTTTTCTCCTTGGGGGTTGCCTCTATATTATATAGTTGAGCTTATTGGATTTTCCTCTATGTCCTAGGCCCTCCAGCCTTTTTACTATTCAGCTAAGTCTGGGTCATTGGTACAGTATAAAAATGTTAAAAAATTTATAGTAATTTATATATTTTTTATACTTACCAATGACCCGGACGGGGATGGCCCTCCCAGGAGTTGGGAACTCTTACCTCCCCGCTGAGTACATAGCGCTGACCAGGCACTGCCAGTAAGAATGATAATTGGCGCCAATTTCGGAACGTCCTTGACACTGCGCATGCGCAGTAAGGGCGAAGTATGGAGGTCCTATAGGACATGATTTCTTTTGGTTTTGGATGCAAATTTTGATGATTGGGGGACAAAATTTGTGTTTGGCCCTGGATTTTTTAGAGTTAGCACCAGCTAAGTCTGGGTCATTGGTAAGTATAAAAAATATATAAATTACTATAAATTTTTTAACTTTTTTCAACTGCTTAATTTGTAATTTACAGTTAAAACTAGAAGTCCTGTCACGAATGGTGCGCTTATGTAGGCTTAATAGCGCGTTGGAATTGTGCGCAATTGCCATATCGAATGGCATCCAAACCACGGCGGGTTCTCCTGGTTACTCAAAGCAAACACATGCACTGTTTCTGCCAATGGACCTCCGAGTTACCCGGAGGTCCATTGGCTGAAACAATGCTTTTGTACAGGCCATATGTACCGAATTTGATAGCCTTACTTTGGCCATAACGCGCATATTAACGCGCATATCAACGTGCTATTTGTGCGCATTTCATGACAGGACTTCTAGTTTTAACTGTACATGGGCGGATTCGGCCGATTCATTAGGTAAAGAGTTAATGGGAATGATATTTGTTTGATGCACATAAGTCAAATGACAAGACAACATGCTGTTGACTGCTACGTGTGTGGGAGATGGCAAAACCGACTATATTCACGGGAATAAACCATCTTGAATATCTGAATGCCAGAAGGGGCGAGACAACAATCCAGTTCACTTGGAGACAATGCAGAGACCAGTCGACTGACAATGTTATGTCTGTCTGATGACCCAATTGAAGTCATGGACATGTCAGAGAACATAGATAGGCAGGCCTCTGACATGTTAACCACCGAAATCACCAAAACCTCCATAGAGACGACCTCCATACTATCCAATAACACATCCATAGAAATAGACTTGACTAGAAATTACTGCTAAGCAACTGGACATGTACAAGATGTAGTCTCGTGGAAATTCAGAACAATTGCCAGACCACTGAGAATTAACAAAACTGAGAAGAAAATCAGTCACTTCTTTAACCCTTTACCCAACGCAGACGATATCAAAATTTATTATTTTAAATATCATTTTTTATAATTTATCAAAAAAGTTCAACAAAACCATATCATGTGACCCCTCGTTGGAACGTGCTCGATGAGCTCGTTCCAACGAGGGGTCACATGATATGGTTTTGTTGAAATTTTTTGAAAAATTATTTTTTCAACTGCTGAATTTGCATATTACGCGGGCGGATGCGGCCGATTCGTTGGGTAAAGGGTTAATGAAAATGAACCTTTCAACTGTTATCAAGCCTCAACAGGACCTTATAAATTGCATATGTAGGAAAATTTGAAAATTCAGATGTTTCGGTATTCAACTATTGGTTTGGTTTGGTTTTTCGGTATCCCCAGATCGGCATCAGTTTGGTTTTTCGGTATATTGCCCATCTCTACTCCAGTGCAGGACATGCACACTTCCATTTTGCTATACATTGTGTTAATACATTACTTTCACTATTTCAGGAGATATGGTTTTTGATGAAGTATGAGCTATAATTCAGGTGATAGTGACATAGGTAAGTTGAGTTAGTGTAAGAGCTGCACAGTATTAATATTTCTTGTTTGTTGTCAGTATTTTTGAGAAAAGATGCTGAAGTTTTGGTACAGTATTCGGGATCTTCACAAAACACAAAAATAGACTAACATTGTAATGTAATATCCCAGCGAAGGTGATGCCTCTCTCCCAAAGGTGTGTGGCCTGTGGGGCCTCCCCCAGAAAAATATGGAAAATTAAACCCGCTCAGATTGCATCTAGTGGCTTCTGGGGTGACATTGGGACTTAATGGGTGAAAGTCGTCACTAACATATCCTTGATTTAGGTTACTGACTTATGGGAACTCCTTGGTAGAGCTGTGCGCTTAACCAAAAATTCAGTTTGGTTTCGGCTTTGTTATCAAAACCAAAACCAAGACAATTACAGTGAACCGGTTGTCCCAGTTTCCAAATTTCATGTTGACAATGTCTAATCAGATTTTTACTTCTCAGAATAGTGTTACTACCCCGACCCTGCTACTATCAGAAATTGAATTTGATGTGGATATCTCGACAAAATGTCATGTTCTGTTTTCTTTTATAAATGGGTCAGTTACAAGTTTTTATTTGATGCAAATTTAAATATTGCAAAATAATCTTCCAATACGCTGTACATGTATATGCATGGTTATGTTTGGACAGTCCAATGAAAACCGAAACTGTAAACCAAGAGGTTTTTTTAAAAAAAATTGAACTGAAACCGATTTCAATTTTCAAAACCGCACAGCTCTACTCCTTGGGACACCGAGGTGGACAGGCCATTTCGTCCACCAGGAAAATTCCCTGTGGGCCCCCTATTGGATTCTCCCTGGGGCCCCCAAAATTGATGCAGCCCAACATCAATTGGTGTGTGAAATTTCATGAAAATCACCAAAAGACGAAATGGATCTGATTGCATAGGCTGCCAGTATATCATAATGTTCTCCATATGGACTGTCATTGGCGGTCCACATAGCAGACATTCCAATATACCAGCAGTCTAGTCTGCCATTGATTGCTCAGATGAAAGGAAACAGTATTCCTTCAATTTCCAAAATCAAATTCTTCTCCGATTGGGCCTAACTATGGTCTTCTTGATGGGTCCCTCCAGTAGAACCATTTTTAGTCCCCTACGGGAACAGTAAGGGGACTATAGGATTGCACTCTGTCCGTCTGTCTGTCTGTCCATCTGCCCATCTGTTTGTCTGTCCGTCCGTCTGTCTGTCTGTTTTTTATGTTACCACCTCTCCCTCCAACATGCTTTAAGCTACACCTTTCGTATTTGGTACATGGATAAATGGTTCTGAGGGGATGATGCACGCTCAAATTTTTTTTTTCAAAATCCAAGATGGCGGAATGGCGGCCATTTTTGTTGTGTTTTTTAAGCTTTTTTTTCTCTATTTTCATGTTACCACCCCTCCCACCAACATGGTTCAAGCTACACTTTGCATATTTGGCACATGGATAGAGGGTTGGGAGGGGATGATGCACATTCAATATTTTTTCTTCAAAATCCAAGATGGCGACATGGTGGCCATTTTTGTTGTGTTTTTTAAGCTTTTTTCTCTATTTTATGTTATCACTGCTCCCTCCAACATGGTTCAAGCTTCACTTTTGATTTATCGTACATGTATAAAGGGGTTGTGAGGGGATTATGCACACTCAATATTTTTTTTTCAAAATCTAACATCTGTCTGTCTGTCCGTCTGTCTGTCTGTTTTTATGTTACCACCTCTCCCTCTAATATGCTTCAAGCTACACCTTTCATATTTGGTACATGGATAAATGGTTCTAAGGGGATGATGCACAGTCAATATTTATTTTTCAAAATCGAAGATGGCAGAATGGCGGCCATTTTTGTTGTGTTTTTTAAGCTTTTTTCTCTATTTTATGTTACCACCCCTCCCGCCAACATGGTTCAAGCTACGCCTTTCATATATGGTACATGTATAAAGGGTTGTGAGTGGATTATGCACGCTCGATATTTTTTTTCAAAATCCAAAATGCTTATATACTCTAGTGTCTTCTGTGACAAAAACACCTTATGTCACAAAAGCACCTTAAGGGACTAATACCACCTCGGTGGTCAAACACTTGTTGCCAAATGATCAATGAAGGTGATATAAAAATGCCATTGAAATGTTCTTTGTGTGGACTGCCATTGATCGCTCAGATGTAAGGAAGCCACATTCATTCAATTCAAAAAATCTAAATTTTCTCCGTGTCTGGTGCACTTCCCGTTAACATTTCTTGGCCCAATACTCCCCTGTTGGGACACATCAGTTAAATTTACATTTACGCATCTCACCTTCATCATAATCCTAATGCGTTACATGTATGTTTCATTTTATTTGAAAAATTTTAATGGCATTTGTCAATAAAAACATACAAATATGGATATCAGTACAGAGAGCTGGTTCCAATGACATCCATATTTGAACAATTTTGTCAACAAAGTTCAATGATGTTCCTGGTCTTCTTAGGCATGTATCTGTTTTGGTTTCTATGTCAGAAGTTTAGGGTCCATTTGGGTTAATTTAGGTACTTGTCGGGTTCATTCTGGTAATTTGACATCCCCCAATACTACATAACCACTCTGTTGATGGGTGATTGAATGGAGGCAGTTGGACATGGATGAAGGGAATTTTGAATTGTTCGATCTCATTTTTCAATGAGACATGAAATTATATCTCAACACAAAACATCTTAGGGCCAAAATATCTTTGTAAATGATTAAAAAGAACTATAATATATTTTATTTTAATATCAACTTTCACAGATTTATTTCACCAGCAGTACAATTCCTTTCAGAACCAACCTTATAAAATCGTAAATCGCATTTATTTGAATCTGTATTTCATTTGCAGACACCTATTTTATACAATTGGAAAAATTGAGTGAAATGTTTCCATTTTTAGCTTAACTTGACAGAGTCAAGATAAGCTATTGCCATCACGCGTACAGACGTCTGTTAGTCTGTTCATATTTTCCTTTAGCACAGGGTACACCCCATAGTTCTTGTCCGGTCGTCACAAAATGTCATATGCAGGTTTGGGGTCATGTCTAGATGAGAATGTCCCCTTTTGGTCGCGATCAGTCAACTGTGATGGCTGCCCGAGCCCAAAACCCAAAAATGTTTAGCACAGTCTGTAGTTCATATTTAATATGGAGGGATTTCATTGTAACTTGGTAGGATGACTCCGTATGATGTCTAGATGAGAACTCCCCCATTTGGTTGCGATCTGTCAACCGTGATGACTGCCGGAGCCCAAAACCCGGAAACCTTTAGCACAGTCTTCAGGTCGTATTTATGGAGGGATTTCATTGTAACCGGGTAGGTTGACTTCATATAATATCTAAATGAAAACGTCCCCTTTTGGTTGCAATTGGTCAACTGTGATGGCTACAGGGGCCTTAAGCCCAAAAACCTTTAGCACAGTCTACAGGTCAAATTTATGAAGGAATTTCATTGTAACTTGGTAGGATGACTCCAGATAAAGTCTAGATGAGAATGTCCCTTTTGGTCGCGATCATTCAGCCATGACGGCTGCCCAAGCCCAAAACCTTAAAAACTTTAGCACAGTCTATAGGTCGTATTGATGGAGGGATTTCATTGTAACTTGGTAGGTAATATAATGTCTAGATGATAACGTTCCCTTTTGGTCATGATTGGTCAGCTTTGATGGCTACGGGAGCCCGAAGCCCAGAAACTTTTAGCACAGTCTCCAGGTCATATTTATGAATGGATTTCATTGCAACTTGGTAGGATGACTCAGTATAATGTCTAGATGAGGACATCCCCTTTTGGTTGCGGTCAGTCAACCGTGATGGCTACACAGGCCCGAAGCCCAAAAACATTGAGCACAGTCTTCAGGCCGTATTTATGAAGGGATTTCATTGTAACTTGATAGGATGACTCATTTTGGAATAATTTCACTGTAACTTGGAAACACTCATTGACATACATTAACTGTAAGGGCCACCTTCATTAACTGTGAGAGCCACATTAACCCATCCCTCAATTCTTTAGAACAGTATCCACCTCATATTATTTTTATTGAAAACATAGCATACAGGGAGGTTCAGTCTACTTTCGCCTACAGTGCACTTTCGCCTACAAAAATTATCAGGTAAAAGTGTAGGCGAAAGTGCACTAATTGAGGTATAGATATTAGTGGCTAATTACCATCTCTACCCACAATAAAATAGACTGACCTTTTGGGAATAGAAATAATGACAAACCTTGCAGTCAAGTTACTTTATTACAACATTTTAATTCTAACAGAATATTAGACATCAATATGTAATAAATATACATAAATAAGAAAAGAAAGAATGTAACATGAGTGAACTCTCCATGGAATAATAGCGGAACCTGACACTTTATATAGAATTTTGGCTCCAATATGTAATTTGTTGCGCTTCATTGGTGGCACCAGAGTCTGCTATTATTCCATGGAGAGGCCACATGAGCGAACTCTCCATGAAATAATAGTGGAACCTGACACTTTATATAGAACTTATGCGAAGTTACATTTCCGACAAAATCATCTACAGTTGTGCATTTTCCATTACAACCAGAGTTAACACATTTCCAGTGCACACATGACTTTCTACGGTTATTCAGTCTGTATCTGTAATCATTAAACAGAACCTGCATTCCACCTCTTTGAGACTGTACATACTCCACATGTTGGAGGTGTGCCATTTTGGTAACTCTGACTAAACGAGATGAATGAATGAATGAAAGGTTTTAGCGTGCCGAAGGCGCGCAGGGACGATGTGGGATTTACAAATCCCTTGCGACCCGGTTAGCCTTATTTTATTTCACTTGGATCTTGGATCACACAGGCCTAGCTTTCCTATTGCCTCAAATAGGGTCTGAAGGGGTATGCACGCGGTTAGAATTCCCGGCAGTTTGCATTGGAGTGATAGATTGTCAAAGACCAAACCCATTAAGACTATTAGAGATTGGGCTCTGTTCGGTTCCAGCTTAGCGATGGTAGAGGTTTGAGTCCCACGATGGTGGCAAGCCAGAATATAATGTTGTGCAATGGCAATTTTAAGGGAAAAAGAAAAAAGAAAACCAAACAGCAACGCCGGTTTGGTAGCGGCCCTGGTATATGACCATAGCGGTTACAAAAAAGGAATGGAGAAAGCTCCAACAGTTTAGTTTGAAAAAACCGGGAGTCATCCATCAAGCCTTCTGGGAGATAGGATGCCGTATGTGATTTTGAGGTATCTGGTTATCCTTCGGGAATTCCAAATGACCTCCAACACCCCCCACCCCCACCCACAAAAAAAAAAACAAAAAAAAAAAAAAAGGGCTGTTTGCTGGCAAGATTGTTTCAATCCTTGCCTTGGTCTTGTTAGGTTTTCTGCACATCTTTGCTTGAGGATTGTTTCAATCCCTCATAGTTTGTCATTCAGTTTGGTCGTGTGGTTGATGAGATAGAGGAGGTAGAAAAGATAGAGAGCTGGAAATTAGAGCAATTCGGTTTTTAATTTACAACTTTTCCGTCCTTTTGGATGGGGAAGCCAGCATTTTTTCCCCGAGATTATATCTCAGGGAGGGGGGACCCGGCAGCAGGTGGAGATTTTCCTCGCTGTTTGCTACTCCCACTGGTAACAGAGGCAAGCTTTCGTGCGTATCATGTCACCCGCAGCCAGTTCTAAATTTAGGTCACAGAATGCCTGGCTCACCCCATCACAATGATGTAATCTCTAACCCTTTCGATAGACATGCCCCAGATTATTTAGTTTTCCTATTGAGGACGCGATGCGCATTGAGTTCTATTATTAATTCGCTGTCTTGAAGTCTATTTAGAGTTTTGCTTTGAAGATCTTTTAAGCGCATTGCTATAGTGTCTATTTTTGCTATCTCGTGAAGTTGTTTTATCGATGTCCACGTGGGCTTGCGCAGAGCCACGCGCAAGGCATGATTTTGGACCCGTTGTAGTTTTTCAATGTTGGTTTTATTCAGGTCACTTGTTATTATGGCCCCATACTCTAGTACTGGGCGTATATATGATTTGTAAAGATTGAGGAGAATTTCTTTATTGGCTCCCCAATTTTTACCTCTAATCATTTTCAGGAAATTGATGCGTTTAGTGGCTTTGACGGTGACTGAGTTTATGTGATTGTTTAGATTGAGACTGCTATCCAGGTTGAATCCCAGAAACTTTGCCTCATTACTAGCTTCAAGTTTATGATCATAAAGCTTAAGCTCAATATTAGGGACAGGCTTTTTCCTTTATTTTTTATAGAATGTGATTCTTTGTGTTTTCGTGGCATTTAGCTTGATGCGCCACAGAGCGCACCAGTCTTGCAGGTTGCGGATGGTATCCTGCAGGCGGTTTTGTATTATGTTTCCAGACTTACTGGCCGTCCACATTCCTTTGTCGTCTGAGAATTGAGATAGTTCAACATGGTTCTTCCCTAGTTTGTCAATGTCATTCACATATATTATAAATAGAAGCGGGCTGAGGACCGAACCCTGTGGAGTGCCCGCTTCGAGTTTTACCTTGGCTGACACTTCGCGGTTGACCCTCACTTTGATTTTTCGATCAGATAAAAATGATGATATGATCCTTAGAATTTTTGTAGGTAGCCCCATTTTAGCTAGTTTGTATCTCATGCCATTGTGCCAGACAGAGTCAAATGCTTTTTCTACGTCGAGTAATAGCACGGTTCCTATTTCATTTTGACTGAACGCCGTTTTCATATAATCTACCAGTCTATAAACATGCTCGATTCCCTCTCTTTGGCTCCTGTATGCCCTTTGCCACTTATTGAAAAAGCTGATTGATTCGAGATGGCTGCGGAGTCTAGTCGTGAGAATCCGTTCGAAAATTTTTCCAATACAGCTGAGTAGGCTGATAGGGCGGTTATTAGCTGGGTTGCTCAAATCCTTGTCGGGTTTGGGTATCATGACTCCTGTAGCTACTTTCCAACATTTTGGGAAGTATCCACTAGAGAGACAGCAGTTTAGGAGGTTAGTGAGTCTACCGAAAAAAGTGTTGGGACATTGTTTCAGGATTTTGTATGAGACCTCGTCCCCTCCTGGGGAAGAAGAAGACTTACATTTTTTAATTGTGTTAGCCACTTCTTCTTTGCTTATCGGTTCCATGAGTTCATGGCCATCCCCGTCCTCGGGCGTTTGGCTGAAGTTGGCATCGTTAAACGTTGTCTTGTTGTCTTGAACAAATTTGTTTACTTTTTCTTTGAACTCGTCATCAAACCTATCGCCCTCATGTGGACGATGATATTTCTTAAGGAGCTCAGCAAAGGCGCTAGCCTTCGCCTTGTCATCCAGGGCCATAGTTCCATCGTTGATCTTTAGTGCCTTACTGTTGGCGTCTTTATGTTTTTGTCCAGTAAGGGTTTTAAAAGTATCCCAAAACTTTTTAGTCTCCCTGAGTCCATTTAGATTTTCCGTTGCTTTTTCCCATCTCACGCGATTGTCATTCGCTATTGCTTTTTTAACTTCGCCGTGGAGGCGATTATACATGGCTTTAAGTTCGACCTTTTTAGTTGGAAGTTTTTCTGATTTGTATGCACGGAAGGCCTTTCTTTTTTGTTTTATTATTTGGAGTGTGGTTTCAGTTATTCTGTTGGCCCGCGGTTTAACTGTCTGTTTGGGACAAATCTCATCAAGAGTGTTGTTAATGACTTCACTGAGATTGGTACATGCTTGCTCGAGCTCGCAGGTATTCATTGGGTCGTTTTTGTTTATTTTAACCTGAATTATTTTTCTGAAGAGGTCCCAGTCAATTTTGGATAGATTCCTCCTCCTCATTGTGGGGTATCTTGCGGGTCCGCTGCAACCGTGTAATGTAGCATGAACAGGCAGGTGGTCGCTACCTAAATCATTGTCCCCCACATATATGTCTTGCATTTGATTAGTTAGTGATTTACTGGTTATAATTAGGTCAAGGATGTCGGATTGGTGGAGGGTGTTGTTACTGACGTGAGTAATGTCGTGGTCGTTATTTAATACAAAAAGATCAAATTGTTCGATGATATTGAAGAGAGCGTTGCCATTGGGCTCCGTTTTATTGCATCCGAAAACCTGATGTTTGGCATTGAAATCACCTAAGAAAATACAGTGTTTGTGATTTTTCACAAAGGGGTGCTGGACGTTTCGT
Organism: Pictodentalium vernedei; assembly: GCA_031216915.1. Lineage (NCBI taxonomy): Eukaryota > Metazoa > Mollusca > Scaphopoda > Dentaliida > Dentaliidae > Pictodentalium > Pictodentalium vernedei. The sequence continues at coordinate 155,786,558 of CM062297.1, forward strand.
ACACGGGCGTTTCATACACGGCCAATTTAGGACGTTTCGTACACAAAACGCCTGGACGTTTCGTACACAGATTTTAATTTCGCATTTTCTCTTTATATCTCACCTTTTTCCTTCTAATTTCAGATTTTGGGTTTAAAAGCAAGAAAGAAGACTATTTTCTTGCATGAAATAATTTTATTTTCCAATAAATACGTGGTGATTTTAGTTGAAATCTCATACATACTAAATTAAAATAAATTCATTACACAAAAATAACATGTTTTGTTTTTATGTGTTTGATGTATTCTGCCAGTGATTTTATTGTATTACATCAATATAAAATATATTGCTATCTTTGATAGTGATAAAATTTTATTCCGTTTTTATGACAATTTATCTCCAGCGATACTGTACATTTTCGGCGAATCACCTCATTGCATTATGCTAAACTGATTTTATTTTATCGATATTTGCCCTTTATTGATAGCAACAGTATTTGGTGTCATTTAACACCACCAGTATGTTGAGGATTCTGAGCTCCTCCTCATCGTGTACGAATACGCCCAAACCGGCCTCCAGCCAAACCGACCTCCAGCCAAACCGGCCTCCGACATTTTGGCCCAAACCGGCCTCCACTTAACCCAAACCGACCTCCACATTTTTACCCAAACCGGCCTCTAATATTTTCATCGTCGGCGACGGACAGACTCTTTGCAATTTACCGCTGACTAGATTAGCCATCGCATGTACAAACAAAATAACCTAAAAACATCCCGGCAATATTCAAACAAGTCACTCATCGGTAAAATCAAACAGTAAATCAAACAATAAATCAAAGAAATCAAGGAAAATTAACCTATTCAACATGCAATTAAACACCAACAGTATCTATAAAAACAGGAATAATTTTACATAAATATTCACAGGAGATATTCATAAATGTAAAAATATTAATTTAATGTAACAAAAATAATAAATAATTATATAATACAAGGTCTAAAACAGATAATTAAACACGTGTACGAAACGCTCACTTTGTGTACGAAACGTCCAATTTTTGTGTACGAAACGTCTTATTTGTGTACAAATCGTCGCGTGTACGAAACGTCTTGTGTACGAAACGTCAGTAAACCTTCACAAAGAATTCAAAGACTTTGCTGTCAACTGTTTTTTTCGGTTCATTATAATATGAGATTACGGCAACTTTTTTATGATCTAGTTCAATCTCAGCGGCAATCACCTCTGCGTTGAGATGATCGCTTGATATTGTTTTATATTTTAAGTCCTGCCTTATGAGGAGAGCGACTCCGCCTCCACGTTGTGTGGGACGGTCTCGTCTAATGATGTTGAATCCACTTAGCAAAAATGTCTTACTTGGCTTTAACCATGTTTCGCTGATACCAATTACATCTACGTTTGTGAAGTAATCGGACATCTGTGAGCTTTTACAGTTAACGCTTCAAGCGTTCCACTGAATTATTTTCAACTTATCCATAAGTGTTCAGTACCTGACGTAATTTTACTAGTTAACGTGTTGTGGGTGTGATTTATATTTTATTTATAGCGGCTTCTATTAGCGAGGAAGAAATTTGAGTTTGATATAATTTGGATGCTGTTTTCCCAACTTTTTTACATATGTCGGAAAGACTGACGTCGAAGTGTTTGTTCATTATATTAAAAATTGAACCAGCCATTAGGCTGCACATCGAATGTGGAGAGGTTGAGTTTTCTACACTTTTGACATTAATAGCTTTGAGTTCTATGTCAGTTTTAACTTTTTTGTAGTGGGGACACCCCCGATAATTGCTTGGGTGTTGCCTGTTACAATTTGGGCATTTCAGTGTTGAAACCTTGCACGACTTTGTTATATGTTTTTCGCCGCATTTCATGCAACGCAACTCTCCTTTGCATCTGTTCGACATATGGCCAAATTTCTGGCATTTATGACATTGTGTGGGCTGAGGCAAAACACGATACTCCTCAGTCTCATATTTTTGCCCGTTTATACAAACACCTTTGTTAATGAAGTTAAGTTTTATGGCTCTATTGGGGCATTTTACTTTAATTTTCCACGTAGGGTTGCCTGTTGTCTTAGATATTAGTCCTCCCCCCCACGAGTATCCCGACAGGGCTTCATCAATATCCCCATCATTGATCTTTGTGGGAACCCTTGTGACGACTACGCAAGGGTTTTGCAGCGGTTGATGTGGTTGTTTATTCGTCCGGTGTTTGGCCGTATTATCCTTTTGAGGTTGTTTAGAAAGGGCTCTTACCTTGTCGGCAAAAGATACACCACCGTCAGTGGTGAATGTCGGCTTCTGACTAAACATTGCCATGCCTCTATATATGTACATTTAGATGTTCACAGTTTACACAAATCTGAGGGCTGATTACTTTATTATTGCAAACTACAGTCTTTGATTTGGTAATTAATCAGCAGTTGATATGTCTTCAACAACAACAACAGTGTTTGTTGTCTGTAAGTTGAGTGTCTTAAAAACAACAAACAAAAAAGTTGTTTTAACTGAGGCCATGCTAATAAGTTGATTTATGCTTTAAAAACATATCAGTAGTTTGTCTTGAAAACAACAAACACTGTACTTGTTCTAACTGATGCCATTCCAGTAAGTTGATTTGTGCTTTTAAAAACAAATCAATATTTGTCTAAAACAACTATCTTACACTCATGTTCTATGTGTAACAAACAAACAAACGCATAACATAAGAAAAAACACATAACATTAGAAAATGGTCGGTCAGTCCATTTATTGTAGGTAGAGCAGGTAATTATCTAGTAATATCCATACCTTAATTAGTGCACTTTCGCCTACACTTTTACCTGATAATTTTTGTAGGCGAAAGTGCACTGTAGGCGAAAGTAGACTACACCTACAGGGAACAGAAATTAACATATTCCCAAATATCACAATTCTTGTCTTATTTCATAATCCTTTCATAAACATTGAACATTATCCTTTTCCTCAAACACAACACACAGACAAGTTAAGCTGCAGTGTCATTGACACTTTCATTTATTGTACACTTCAACTGAACACAGTTAATAATCTTTGATTTATCTTTAGATACTGCTATTAATTTTATATTAGATATATAGACAATAAACATATAGTGTGTTTTTATATCTGTGTTATACAACGAGTTGAAATATGGTTTATTTTTTCGAGGCTTTGCCGAGAAAAAATAAACCATATTTCAGCGAGTTGTATAACACAGATATAAAAACACACTATATGTTTATTGTTTTTATCTGATAACAAACAGACACCCGTCTCGTGCGTCTACCCGACATATATGCTTCCCACGGGCCTCCAAAGAAAACCAGTCTACGAGACAAAAGAAATAGGACAAGATGCATAGAGTTGTGTCCCTTACATTACAAAATCGATGACGGCGATTGTGAAGTGCGATTGCACTTCTTGCATCATGTAACTGCGCTGGAACAAAATAAATTTCAACTATTTTATTAACAGTAACAAAACGGTGTTTCAGTAGAGTTATTCTTTTTTTGACATAGTTCCAGTTTTCTTCTGTGTTTTATGCTGTAGTAACCAATATAACAAATAATTTTGCGTTTGTTTACAATTTTTACAAAGTGTTTTTTTTTCAGGTAGAGCAGACGAACTTTTAATTAGCGCAGTTCCGCGAGTACTTTTGATCGAGGCCATGACTATAAATAGTTTGCAGTCGCCACATACTAATTACTATTAACATTCAAGTAATTTCTACAATGTTTTGAAGCAAAATTTTAGGTTGCCTTTATTGAAGCAAAATAAATAAGAAATGACACCATCAGAGGATTTTGACAAAGTGCAATAAGCATACAATTAAAACCTGCCCTGTGATATAACGATGTTTCATGAATGAAAATGGAATTGAAAGAGGTCAGAGGTCGTTTGCATAAATTATAATTATATACAACACCCGTTGTATATATACTTCAAGTATATACAACGGTTGTTATACTCTATGGTTATCAGATAAAGGTGAATCTTATATTATCACTTTCAACTACTGTCCTTTGTCATAAACTCATATATTTTGTTCAGCATGGAGATTTTTTTTCAGTTTAAAAATACAGAACAAGTTCCACCATTAGGCTTTGGTAAAAGAAGATTTAATGACAGTAATGCCGTTTCATGCAAACTTCTTTCATCTGTCATATATAAGATTTCAGTGTTTGTAAACACAGAAAAATGTGAAGGATTACTGAATAACTATTTTGAAAAGTAACACAATAGGAGACAATGGTGTGTTAAATTCAAGTCAGGGAGTTAGGCATCAAAAGTCTCCCAGTGAAATCTGACAAGTTAACCCTTTATCCAATACAGACAAAATTAAATTTGTTATTTTAAATATTAGTATTTTTATACTGTACCAATGACCCAGACATAGCTGGTGCTAACTCTTAAAAATCTAGGGCCAAACACAAATTTTCCCCCCCCCCCAATCCCCAAAATTTGCATCTAAAACCAAAAGAAATCATGTCCTAAAGGACCTCCATACTTTGCCCCTACTGCGCATGCGCAGTGTCAAGGACGTTCTGAAATTGGCGCCAATCATCATTCTTTGTTTGGCCCTTCATCAGTTAACATCTCACTGATCTTTGTGCTTGTAAATCTCAGTTAAAATGATGCCAGACACATAAATATTGGAGAAATGGTGATTCTAAGGAGGATAGAGAAGGAGGAGAGGAAAATGGAGTGACAGAAAATATTCAGGGCGTAACTTAAAATTTTGTAATGAAATTATGTTAAGTTGCCTATTTTCGAGGCATGGACCTGTTGTTGTCATTCTTGCTTTGAAGTTGCACTGCTTATTCAGTGTTTCCTCTCTCCTTATCCTGTAAGTCCCCCTTGCTATTCTCCCATGCTTTTGGCATATTTTTGAGTAAGATTACTACTAAAATTTCTTGGGAGAATTAGCTTGGTTACAGAATGAATTCTGTTATTTTCCCCATTTTTACGTTCTCACCCATGGGTGTTTAGACGTTGTGTTCTGCATCTACCATCTGATGTTCTGCAGATTCTTCTCTGGAAGTCTCTGTTTTGCATCAGATAGTGTGTATTGTTGATAACTGATTTCGGGCCAGTATTGTCAGTGCCTGGAGTCATGTTTTCTGGTGTTTATACACTTCTTGTTTACATTGGCAACAGTCTCTTTTGAGGGGGGCTTTTTGTCTTTGGAGTAGTTTACTCATTACTAGATACATTATTATTATCCGTAAGTGTTGCATTAATTATTTAAAATAATTTTAAAATTTTTGACCACACTTACCCTTGGGATCCATTGGGGCTCAACGTTACTTTTCAGAAACTTGGGCTTCGCTGAAAAAATATATTTTTATACTGTACCAATGACCCAGACATAGCTGGTGCTAACTCTTAAAATATAGGGCCAAACACAAATTTTGCCCCCCAATCCCCAAAATTTGCATCTAAAACTAAAGAAAACATGTCCTGAAAGGCCCTCCACACTTCGCCCCTACTGCGCATGCGCAGTGTCAAGGACGTTCCGAAATTGGCGCCATTTATCATTCTAAGTTTGGCCCTTCATCAGTTAACATCTGACTGATCTTTGTGCTTTTAAATCTCAGTTTAAATGATGCCAGACACATAAATATTAGTGAAATGGTGATTCTAAGGAGGATAGAAAAGGAGGAGAGGAAAAGAATGTGTGACAGAATATTATCAGGGCTGTAACTTAAAATTTTTTTAATGAAATTATGTTAAGTTACCTATTTTCAAGGCAGCAGCCATTTTGTTGTCATTCTGATTATTTAGTTACACTGTTTTTTCAAGTGTTTTTCCTCTCTCCCTGTCCTTTAAGTTCCCCCTTGCTATTCTCCCATGCTTTTGGCATAGTTTCTGTAATTATTATTACTAAAATTTCTTGGGAGTTTTAGCTGAATAACAGAATGAATTCTGTTCTTTCCCCATGTTTACGTCTTCACCTACGGGTGGTTAGGCGTTGTGTTCTGCATCTACCATCTGATGTTCTGCAGTTTCTTCCCTGGAAGTCTCTGTTTTGCATCAGATGGTGTATTTTTGGTAACTGATTTCGGGCCTGGGTGCCTGGAGTCTTATTTTAGTGTTTTTACACTCTTTGTTTACATTTACAACAGCCCTCTGTGTGAGGGGGGGATTTCTAAATAATAATATCTTTATGTTATTTTAATCATAACTAGATACATTATTATTGTTCGTAAGTGTTGAATAAATTGTTTAAAATATTTTTAAAATTTTTGTCCACACTTAGGCTTGGGATCCATTGGGGCTCAACGTTACTTTTCAAAAACTTGGGCTGTTCTGAAAAAATATTTTTTCAAAATATTTTGATTTCAATTATTTTTTCTATATTAATGGATCATATTATTATTATGTATTTTGATTGCCAGGGGTTAGTGCGAGTACCAGGACTTGTTTTCTTTTCACATTGAAAGGATATTGATCAATTGTTTTAAGAGGAAGTCTTCCTCTGACCTTATTATCATTCTATATGTGGTCAGTGTACTCGCATTAACTCCTGTTCTGTATCGTATGATTTCGATGACAATATGGGAAGCGTATGTCACGGTATGTTGTTGGGGATTTGGACACTCCGGTCCTTTCCCCGCAGGGTCACTCTACTTTATCAATTTCTATTTCAGACGATCAAGATTAGGGTGATGTATCTGTGATGTCTTCCAACAGTGTGCCTCCGTCGTCACAATTAATTAAGGGCTAGCGGAAAAGTGCTCATGTAATACGCCAATTGCCTAAGAGGACCCTAGTAGGTTCGACGGCCTTTGACGTCCGCTAGCTCGCCCGGTGTAGCGTCCATTCACCGAATGGTTCGGCAGCCGGGTTCGTCCGTTGCGGTCTAGAAGGAATTTTGGGGTGATGCGAGCACTATAAAATTAACTTAATGCACACCCAGTGACGGCGGATCGGAGGGAGAACGGAGGAAGCCTTTTAGTCCGGTTCATAGCTCGTTCCGGTCCATCCGGACGGCAAGCGAGAGAGGCCCCTCTCTCGTTCAACAACATCTGGCCCCAGATGTTGTGGTACAAATGTGTCGTTAGCGGAGCATACGTCCGTCGCTCGGGACGCTCCGTTGTATAGGCAGTCCGCTGAGACTGCTAAGGCTTCCTCTTCTCGTCAGCGCAAACGACCGCACCTTGGCTGCGTGACCGCCGATATATTACCAGCTTCGCCGATCAAGGATTCTTCGGCGACCAGGTCACACCATCCGGCAGCCAGGGATTCGAGACCGATGGACTCCGGACGTTCGCATAGGAAAAGTATGCGGGAGCCATCTGATGCGGAGCTGCCCTCGGCGAAGCAGCGATAGACTGCGCCTCCGCAGGTCTCGACGCCGGACATTCTTGTGCACATAGCACAGCTTATCGCAGCATCCCAGCAGCCGACAGAAACGGTGTCGGATCGAGAATTATCCGACAGCGCTGGGTCGGTAGCCGGGGACTCGAGGCCTGCAGACTCCGGACGTTCGCATAGGAAGTGTGCGGGAGTCAACGTACACGGAGCTTCCAGCGGCAATGCATCGTAAGTCCGCTACTGCACAGGCCTCGGGAACGGACGTGCTTTCCTTAATAGCACAGTTTATCGCAGCATCCCAGCATCAACTGAATCTGTCGCATATATTTTATCCGACGATGCTGGGTCGGGACGCTCCGCGGAAGCGGGTACGGACGTCCGAAAGTTTCATCCGGTCCGACGGGATACCGAAAGGGATTCGGTGGATTTCAAGCTTTCCCTTTCGGAACAACATATGCTGCGATGCCGGATAAGAAACTGATAGCGTCGGTGGACTTAGAAATTTTTGGTTCGGTTCAGGGACATCGTCCCTCAGTTCCGACATAGTCCAATAATGTCACACAAACTTTCGAATTATTGAACGACGCTATATATATTATTATTTTATGCTTGCTATCCAAGCATTTCTGGTTTCTTGTTCGAAGAGTTATGGAGATGTCTTTCAAAAGTGTGCCTCTGTCGTCATAGTTAATGAAGAGTTAGCGGCAATAAGTGCTCATGGAATATGTCTATCGCTTACGGAGTGACATTCGCTAGCTCACCCGGTGTAGCGTACATTCATCGAATGGTTCGGCTGCCGGGTTCGTCCGTTGCGGTCTAGGAAGGAGATTTGGGTGATGCGAGCACTTTAATTACTTTAGTACTCACCCAGTGACGGCAGATTGAGGACAGATCGGAGGAAGCCAACAACATAGGGGACCGCATGTTGTGGTTCAGATATTTTACATTCGGAGCATATGTCCGTTGCTCGGGACGCTCCGTTATATTGACAGTCCGAGAGACTGTCTTTAATGCTTCCTCATCCTCACAGCAGGGCACACGACTGCACATTGGCTACGTGACCTCGAGTATCCGATCAGTTTCGGCATTCAGTGATTCCACAGCGAATAGGTCGCGCCATCCGGTAGCCAAGGGACACGAGGCCTATACACTCCGTTCGCTCGCATATTGGAAGTATGCACGGGGTAACGATCTCGGAGCTTCCTGCGGCAATGCATCGTAAGACCGCTGCTCCTCAGGCCTCAGTGACGGACGTGCTATCCGAGTTAGCACAGTTGTTTCGCAGCATCCCAGCAATTGATGGTTTCTCGGTCGAATCAGGAATTATCCGACGGCGCTGGGTCGGTGCGGTCCGCGGTTGCATCAAGCTACGGACGACCGAACGCTTTATAGGGTCCGACAGGATGGCGAAAGGGATTCGAAAGATTTCGAGTTTTCCCTTTAGTAGTATCGGAAGATGCCTTTCATATCTTCTGGCATTTCTTCCAGTGATTATTTTTTCGGACTTCATTGCTGCGATCTTGGATAAGAGACTTATAGCGTCATTGGACTCGGATTTTTCGATCGGTACAGGGACTTTGTCCCTGACTTACCGACGCAGTCCAATATTGTCATTACAACATGTGTTTTATTTTTCGACGCTATATATTTATATATATATACAAGCCTGCTACTAAGCATGATAGTTTAGTTTCTTGTCCGCGTGGCTCATTTCTGCCATTTTATCTTTTTTACATATAGTTTATTTTGGCAGAGCAGGGCATACCGAGAGTTCATATGCGTCTAGACGGTGTGATTAAAGACTGCATATATTCTTTTTCGCCGTTTATGTCTTTTCCAATTTCAATGTTGGGAACGACATTATGTATAGTAGACTTAACTTAGACGCTTTATTATACGTAATCCGCCTTACTGAGGCGTTATCATTACGTCTTCAAGAAAAGATTTATGGGATATTATTCTCAATGTAATTTCTTTTGAGGGCAGTAGTTTGTTCACGTATAACTCCGCCCTTCAGTGGCTGATTGGAGTTGGTTAGAAGTGATGCAGCCCTAGCTACATCCACGCGTGGATAGTAGGTTAAGAACTCTCTCAGAGTCGCTTCGTTCTCGGAGGAGCTTCTCTTCGACGGCAACTTTCCGGCAATCCATGAATTGCTTGATTTATACATTCTCTTGTCTATCTAGTGTTACAAGAGATTCAGACTGGGGCAAACATTCGGTGGTTGACTCAGAGAGTGCCGCCGCAGTTGCCGGACCCGAGTGTGGCTGTTATGACGGTTGCCAGTCAAACAGATTGGGATATATACTGATCCCTACAGATTCGAAGTGCCAGGGTCTTTGGGTTCCGCAGTCTTTTAGCTATCAGTTTAACTTCCGCGGAATAATGTTTTTTAGGCTTGCTTTATGTCATTGCATGAACATTATTCAGAAACGCATGCCCAAATTCCTGTCCTTTAATTCGACAGTAGTGGCGTATCTCCGGAACCAGGGAGGCACTCTTTCGTTTCCGTTATTCTATTTAATGGAAAGAATCCGTCTGTTGGTTATAGTACACCAAGTTCAGTTTTGGTCCGTCATATTCTGGGTCGTCTGATTGTTTTATCGCACTCCCGTTCTCTTACGGGTCGCTTGTTGCTGTCAGAATGGACTCTCAACAAACAAGTATTTTATCAGATTTGCTATCTATGGGAGCGCCCAATGATGTTTTATTTATGACACAGCTTGCTAATCAATTGCAGACGTATGTGTTGGCTTGTCCAGATCTCTGAGCTAATACTGTTAACGCTCTATTGATCTATAGGACGGAATGATAGGATACGCGTATCCTCCGGCGCTGTTGTTTTAGCAGGTATTGCTAAGATAAACAACCACAATACATTTCTGTTGATAGCATCTCTATCTTCACAGAGATCATGAGTAATTTACTCTCTTGTCTACTGTGGCTCTTAACGTGAAATCTTCCTCTATGTGAGGATCTTTTTTCACTGGGTAAATCGTGTCATCTTTATCACAACCAGCAAGGTCGCAACCTTCATGTATTCCGTTGTGTGGTCCGTATTGCATTGTAAGCACTGTACTGGACGAGCTTTGGACGCGATTTCTTACTATAGGAGATCCTCTTCTTCGCTATTCTATGCAACTAAAGTGGAGGCTCTTCCGTCGTGGTGTAGGGATCATTATGTTCATATGGTTGATCCCTCCATACTACTCATTGCTATTTTTTAGTATACTTGTTTCACAAGATCTACTGCAGCCTGTTGTTATTTAGGTTATAGGTTTATGTTACCTCATACCTATGCACTCTACGATAGTTTACAATTGAGTCTTTTGTCTCTTTATCTAAGTCAGTTAGTAACTTTTTGATAAATAGACTTAGAATCTTTAGATTAAATTCCTATACGGATTTTAACTTCGGTTCTTATTTAGCTAAGTAATCATTTGAGCCTCTGGAAACAGTAGTTTTCAAATTCTGACCTTTTAGACAGTAATTCTGTTGGTTTCTCTTTTACTGTAGAGTCAGTGAGTTTCATGCACTATCGATGGATGATTTTCACTTTCATAGTTTCGGAATCAATACTTCCGTTACTATTTAGGTTGGATTGTTGCATAAGAGTTAGGCTCCTATTATCCGGAACCTATTATTTTAAGGTCCTTCCGTCTTCGTATGGGCATAGGCCTTTACTCTTTCCGGGTACAGTTTATGTATTTATAAACAGATATCTGTTTATTACAAGGGCGTAAGCTTCTTCTGTCTTTGATGTCTAGTAGAAGGACGTTACGCTCCATTTTATTGTTAATGGATTCTATTAACTAGCGTACTGCTTATGGTATATCATTGGCTTAGCAGTTGTGCTTAAGATTTCGGCTCATGAAGTAAGAGTTCTTCTACTTCTTGGGCTTACATTAATAGTGTTGCTATTATAGATTTTTGAAGGCTGCTCATTGCGCTCAGCCATCCATTCATGAATTTTATCTCAGAAATATCGAGTCCATTTCTGGAGGCCTTCTATTGTTAGGTCTATTATCTACTGCTCAGAATGTCATTCACTTAACAGTTGCTACTATAGCTTGGTAGGCTGTCTGTTTCGGCAGTGTCTCCGTTCGGCTGCCCTCTTCGCTCTGGGCTATTTGACCCAGGGCAAGAAAAAGGGGGGGGGGGGGAGGGTGTTCCCTTGGGTCACCTGTTTTTACTATGAAAACAAGGGGATACCTCCTCCGGAGTTAGTAATTCTGAGCTGTTATTGGGATGGTTGTTTAGTGAGAAGTTTAAGTTTATAAAATTCATTCAAGTCTTAGTTTTTAAAGTATAGCTTTTGAATATTGCATATGTCAACGGACATGATTATGCAATTCTCACACACTTTTAGGAGTATAAGAGTCTCTATTCTCTAGACTTACTTTATTATTGGCTTACTTTAAAAATTATTAGTATAAGGATTATTGGATATTAATAGAGTACATGGATGTATGAAGCTCAATTTTTGGAAGGTGTTGTATCTTTCTAATTTATCATAAATAAGAAAGATACATGTAAGGCCTATTACTTCTTTTCCCTACAGGGGATGACTCTATTTTATTTTATTGAGCGTATTCCATTTTGCTCTATGTCCTTGGCCCTCCAGCCTTTTTACTATTCAGCTATGTCTGGGTCATTGGTACAGTATAAAAATGTTAAAAAATTTATAGTAATTTATATATTTTTTATACTTACCAATGACCCAGACGGGGATGGCCCTCCCAGGAGTTGGGAACTCTTGCCTCCCCGCTGAGTACATAGCGCTTACCAGGCACTGGTTATTAGAATGATAAATGGCGCCAATTTCGGAATGTCCTTGACACTGCGCATGCGCAGTAGGGGCGAAGTGTGGAGGGCCTTTCAGGACATGTTTTCTTTAGTTTTAGATGCAAATTTTGGGGATTGGGGGGCAAAATTTGTGTTTGGCCCTATATTTTAAGAGTTAGCACCAGCTATGTCTGGGTCATTGGTAAGTATAAAAAATATATAAATTACTATAAATTTTTTAACTTTTCAAAAATTATTTTGAATTTCAATTGCTTTTTTCAATGATAATGGATCATGTTATTATGTATCTTTGTGTTTAGGGGTTTGTGCGAGTACTAGGACTTGTTGTTGTCTTTTCACAATGAAGGGACTTTGTTCAAATTGTAATAGGAAGAAATCTTCCTCTGACTTTCATGATCATTGTATTAATTGTAGTCAGTGTACTCGCACTAACTCCTGTTCAGTATGTCAATATTGGGATGACAAACATTGGAAACGTGTGTCACGGTATGTTGTTAGTGGAGAAAGGGCTATGCTGGTCCTTTCTCTGCAGGGTCACTCTAGTCTATCAGTTTCTATTTCAGAGGAACAAGAACAGGGTGATGTTTCCATGTTATCTTCCAAGAGTGCGCTTCCGTAGTCACAATTGAATGCAGAGCTAGTGGCAAAAGTGCTCATGGAGATACGACAGTTGCCTAAGAGGTCCCGAGTAGGATCGACGGCGCTGTCGTCCGCTAGCTCGCCCGGTGTAGCGTCCATTCACCGAATGGTTCGGCAGCCGGGTTCGTCCATTGCGGTCCAAGAGGAAATGTTGGGTGATGCGAGCACTATAAACATACAAGGTGCACACCCTCTGACGGCGGATGATAGGAGAGATCGGAGGAAGCCTTCTAGTCCGGTTCCTAGCTCGTCCAGGTCCAGCCGGGCCGCGAGCGAGATAGGCCCCTCTCTCGTACAACAACATCAGAGACCTGATGTTGTGGTACAAAATGTGTTGCAAGCGGAGCACACGTCCGTCGCTTGGGACGCTCCGTTGTATAGGCAGTCCTCAGAGACTGCTCAGGCTTCCTCATCCTCTCACCAGCACACTCGACCGCACCTTGGCTACGTGACTGCAGATATTCTACCAGCTTCGTCGATAAGGGATTCTTCGGTGACCAGGTCACGCCATCCGGTAGCCAGGGACATGAGGCCGGTAGACTCCGGACGTTCACATAGGAAGAGTATGCGGGAGTCAGTTGATGCGGAGCTTCCCGTGGCTAAGCAGCGAAAGACCGCTACTCCGCAGGCCTCGATGACGGACGTGCTTGCTCAGATAGCACAAATTATCGCAGCATCCCAGCAAACGACAGAATCGGTGTCGGATCGGGAATTATCCGACGGCGCTGGGTCGGTACGCTCCGCCGAAGCATCGGGTGCGGACGACCGGAAGCATCATGAGGTCCGACTGGATGGTGAAAGGGATACGGATGACTTGGAGCTATCCCTTTCGGAACAACATAAAGCTGCCGTGGATTTCATCCGACACTTCCTTCCTCAGGTTGTTCCGTCGGGCCAGACTGCTGCGGTACCGGACAAGAGGCTGATAGCGTCATTGGACACTGAATATTTTTATACTGTACCAATGACCCAGACATAGCTGGTGCTAACTCTTAAAATATAGGGCCAAACACAAATTTTGCCACCCAATCCCCAAAATTTGCATCTAAAACCAAAGAAAACATGTCCTGAAAGGCCCTCCACACTTCGCCTCTACTGCGAATGCGCAGTGTCAAGGACGTTCCGAAATTGGCGCCATTAATCATTCTAAGTTTGGCCCTTCATCAGTTAACATCTGACTGATCTTTGTGCTTGTAAATCTCAGTTTAAATGATGCCAGACACATAAATATTAGTGAAATGGTGATTCTAAGGAGGATAGAGAAGGAGGAGAGGAAAAAATGTGTGACAGAATATTATCAGGGCTGTAACTTAAAATTTTTTAATGAAATTATGTTAAGTTACCTATTTTCGAGGCAGCAGCCATTTTGTTGTCATTCTGATTATTTAGTTACACTGTTCTTTAAGTGTTCTCCTCTCTCCCTGTCCTTTAAGTCCCCCCTTGCTATTCTCCCATGCTTTTGGCATAGTTTTTGTAATTATTATTACTAAATTTTCTTGGGAGTTTTAGCTGAATAACAGAATGAATTCTGTTCTTTTCCCCATGTTTACGTCTTCACCTACGGGTGGTTAGGCATTGTGTTCTGCATCTACCATCTGATGTTCTGCAGTTTCTTCCCTGGAAGTCTCTGTTTTGCATCAGATAGTGTATTTTTGGTAACTGATTTCGGGCCTGGGTGCCTGGAGTCTTATTTTAGTGTTTTTACACTCATTGTTTACATTTACAACAGCCCTCTGTGTGAGGGGGGGATTTTTGGAAAATAATATCTTGATGTTATTTTAATCATAACTAGATACATTATTATTGTTCGTAAGTGTTGAATAAATTGTTTAAAATATTTTTAAAATTTTTGTCCACACTTAGGCTTGGGATCCATTGGGGCTCAACGTTACTTTTCAGAAACTTGGGCTGTTCTGAAAAAATATTTTTTCAAAATATTTTGATTTCAATTATTTTTTCTATAATAATGGATCATATTATTATTATGTATTTTGATTGCCAGGGGTTAGTGCGAGTACCAGGACTTGTTTCTTTTCACATTGAAAGGATATTGATCAATTGTATTAAGAGGAAGTCTTCCTCTGACTTTATAATCGTTCTATATGTGGTCAGTGTACTCGCATTAACTCCTGTTCTGTATCGTATGATTTCGATGACAATATGGGAAGCGTATGTCACGGTATGTTATTGGGGAATTGGACACTCCGGTCCTTTTCCCCGCAGGGTCACTCTACTTTATCAATTTCTATTTCAGACGATCAAGATTAGGGTGATGTATCTGTGATGTCTTCCAACAGTGTGCCTCCGTCGTCACAATTAATGAAGGGCTAGCGGAAAAGTGCTCATGTAAATGCGCCAATTGCCTAAGAGGACCCTAGTAGGTTCGACGGCCTTTGACGTCCGCTAGCTCGCCCGGTGTAGCGTCCATTCACCGAATGGTTCGGCAGCCGGGTTCGTCCGTTGCGGTCTAGAAGGAATTTTGGGGTGATGCGAGCACTATAAATCAACCTAATGCACACCAAGTGACGGCGGATCGGAGGGAGAACGGAGGAAGCCTTTTAGTCCGGTTCATAGCCCGTTCCGGTCCATCCGGACGGCAAGTGAGAGAGGCCCCTCTCTCGTTCAACAACATCTGGCCCCAGATGTTGTGGTACAAAATGTGTCGCAAGCGGAGCATACGTCCGTCGCTCGGGACGCTCTGTTGTATAGGCAGTCCGCGGAGACTGCTAAGGCTTCCTCTTCTCATCAGTGCACACGACCGCACCTTGGCTGCGTGACCGCCGATATATTACCAGCTTCGCCGATCAAGGATTCTTCGGCGACCAGGTCACACCATCCGGTAGCCAGGGACACGAGGCCTGCAGACTCCGGACGTTCGCATAGGAAGTGTGCGGGAGTCAACGTACACGGAGCTTCCGGCGGCAATGCATCGTAAGACCGCTACTGCACAGGCCTCGGGAACGGACGTGCTTTCCTAAATAGCACAGTTTATCGCAGCATCCCAGCATCAACTGAATCTGTCGCATATTTTTTATCCGACGATGCTGGGTCGGGACGCTCCGCGGAAGCGGGTACGGACGTCCGAAAGTTTCATCCGGTCTGACGGGATACCGAAAGGGATTTGGAGGATTTCGAGCTTTCCCTTTCGGAACAACATATGCTGTTGTGTGTGTCATCTGACTTGGTCTTCTACAGCTTCTTTTGTCGGACCAGAATGCTGCGATGCCGGATAAGAAACTGATAGCGTCGGTGGACTTAGAAATTTTTGGTTCGGTTCAGGGACATCGTCCCTCAGTTCCGACATAGTCCAATAATGTCACACAAACTTTCGAATTATTGAACGACGCTATATATATTATTATTTTATGCTTGCTATAACCAAGCATTTCTGGTTTCTTGTTCGCAAAGTTACGGAGATGTCTTTCAAAAGTGTGCCTCTGTCGTCATAGTTAATGAAGAGCTAGCAGCAATAAGTGCTCATGGAATATGTCTTTCGCCTACGGAGTGACATTCGCTAGCTCACCCGGTGTAGCGTACATTCATCGAATGGTTCGGCTGCCTGGTTCGTCCGTCACGGTCTAGGAAGGAGATTTGGGTGATGCGAGCACTTTAATTACTTTAGTACTCACCCAGTGACGGCAGATTGAGGACAGATCGGAGGAAGCCTGTTAGTCCGGTTCCTGGCTTGTCCAGGTCCGTCCGGGCTGTGAGCGAGAGAGGTCCCTCTCTCGTCCAACAACATAGGGGACCGCATGTTGTGGTTCAGATATTTTACATTCGGAGCATATGTCCGTCGGTCGGGACGCTCCGTTATATTGACAGTCCGAGAGACTGTCCTTAATGCTTCCTCATCCTCACAGCAGGGCACACGACCGCACATTGGCTACGTGACCTCGAGTATCCGATCAGTTTCGTCATTCAGTGATTTCACGGCGAATAGGTCGCGCCATCCGGTAGCCAAGGGACACGAGGCCTATACACTCCGTTCGCTCGCATATTGGTAGTATGCACGGGGTAACGATCACGGAGCTTCCAGTGGCAATGCATCGTAAGACCGCTTCTCCTCAGGCCTCAGTGACGGACGTGCTATCCGAGTTAGCACAGTTGTTTCGCAGCATCCCAGCAATTGATAGTTTCTCGGCCGAATCAGGAATTATCCGATGGCGCTGGGTCGGTGCGGTCCGCGGTTGCATCAGGTACAGACGACTGAACGCTTTATAGGGTCCGACAAGATGGCGAAAGGGATTCGAAAGATTTCGAGTTTTCCCTTTAGTAGTATCGAAAGCTGCCTTTCATATCTTCTGGCATTATCTTCCAGTGATTGTTATTTCGGACTTCATTGCTGCGATCTTGGATAAGAGACTTATAGCGTCATTGGACTCGGATTTTTCGATCGGTTCAGGGACATTGTCCCTGTCTTACCGACTCAGTCCAATATTGTCATTACAACATGTGTTTTATTTTTCGACGCTATATATATATATATACAAGCCTGCTACCAAGCATGATAGTTTAGTTTCTTGTCCGCGTTGCTCATTTCTGCCATTTTATCATTTATACGAATAGTTTATTTTGGCAGAGCAGGGCATACCGAGAGTTCATATGCGTCTAGACAGTGTGGTTAAAGACTGGATATATTCTTTTTCGCCATTTATGTCTTTTCCAACTTCAATGTTGGAAACGACATGATGTATAGTAGACTTAACTTAGACGCTTTATCATACGTAATCCGCCTTACTGAGGCGTTATCATTACGTCTTCAAGAAAAGATTTACGAGATATTATTCTCAATGTAATTTCTTTTGAGGGCAGTAGTTTGTTCACGTATAACTCCGCCCTTCAGTGGCTGATTGGAGTTGGTTAGACGTGACGCAGCCCTAGCTACATCCACACGCGTGGATAGTAAGGTTAAGAATTCTCTCAGAGTCGCTTCGTTCTCGGAGGAGCTTCTCTTCGACGGCAACTTTTCGGCAATCCATGAATTGCTCGATTTACACGTTCTCTTGTCTATCTAGTGTTACAAGAGATTCAGACTGGGGCAAACATTCGGTGGTTGACTCAGAGAGTGCCACCGCAGTTGCCGGACCCGAGTGTGACTGTTATAACGGTTGCCAGTCAAACAGATTGGGATATAATACTGAGCCCTACGGATTCGAAGTGCCAGGGCCTTTGGGTTCCGCAGTCTCTTAGCAACCAGTTTTCTTCCGCGGAATAATGTTTTTTAGGCTTGCTTTATGTCATTACATGAACATTATTCAGAAACGCATGCCCAAATCCTGTCCTTTAATTCGACAGTAGTGGCATATCTCCGGAGCCAGGGAGGCACTCTTTCGTTTCCGTTATTCAATTTAATGGAAAGAATCCGTCTGTTGGTTATAGTACACCAAGTTCTGTTTTGGTCCGTCATATTCCGGGTCGTCTGATTGTTTTACCGGACTCCCGTTCTCTTACGGGTTGCTTGTGGCTGTCAGAATGGACTCTCAACAAACAAGTATTCAATCAGATTTGCTATCTATGGGAGCGCCCAATGATGATTTATTTACGACACAGCTTGCTAATCAATTGCAGATGTATGTGTTGGCTTGTCCAGATCTCTGAGCTAATGTTGTTAACGCTCTATTGATCTATAGGACGGAATGATAGGATACGCGTATCCTTCGGCGCTGTTGTTTCAGCAGGTATTGCTAAGATAAACAACCACAATACATTGCGGTTGATAGCATCTCTATCTTCACAGAGATCATGGGTAATTTACTCTCTTGTCTACTGTGGGTCTTAACGTGAAATCTTCCTCTATGTGAGGATCTTTTTTCACTGGGTAAATCGTGTCATCTTTATCACAACCCGCAAGGTCGCAACCTTCATGTATTCCATTGTGTGGTCCGTATTGCATTGTAAGCACTGTACTGGATGAGCTTTGGACGCGATTTCTTACTATAGGAGATCCTCTTCTTCGCTATTTTATGCGGCTAAAGTGGAGGCTCTTCCGTCGTTGGTGTAGGGATCATTATGTTCATATTGTTGATCCCTCCATACTACTCATTGCAATTTTTTAGTATACTTGTTTGACAAGATCTACTGCAGCCTGTTATTATTAAGGTTATAGGTTTATGTTACCTCATACCTATGCACTCTACGATAGTTTACAATTGAGTCTTATGTCTCTTTATCTAAGTCAGTTAGTAACTTTTTGATAAATAGACTTAGAATCTTTAGATTAAATTCCTATATGGATTTTAACTTCGGTTCTTATTTAGCTAAGTAATCATTTGAGCCTCTGGAAACAGTAGTTTTCAAGTTCTGACCTTTTAGACAGTAATTCTGTTGGTTTCTCTTTTACTGTAGAGTCAGTGAGTTTCATGCACTATCGATGGATGATTTTCACTTTCGTAGTTTCGGAATCACTACTTCCGTTATTATTTAGGTTGGATTTTTGCATAAGAGTTAGGCTCCTATTATCCGGAACCTATCATTTTTAAGGTCCTTCCGTCTTCGTATGGGCATAGGCCTTTACTCTTTCCGGGTAGAGTTTATGTATTTATAAACAGATATCTGTTTATTACTATGGGCGTAAGCTTCTTCTGTCTTTGATGCCTAGTAGAAGGACGTTACGCTCCATTTTATTGTTAATGGATTCTATTAACTATCGGTACTGCTTATGGTATATCATTGACTTAGCAGTTGTGCTTGAGTTTTCGGCTCATGAAGTAAGAGTTCTTCTACTTCTTGGGCTTACATTAATAGTGTCGCTATTATAGATTTTTGAAGGCTGCTCATTGCGCTCAGCCATCCACATTCATGAATTTTTATCTCAGAAATATCGAGTCCATTTCTGGAGGCCTCTATTGTTAGGTCTATTATCTACTGCTCAGAATGTCATTCACTTAACAGTTGCTACTATAGCTAGGTAGGCTGTCTGTTTCGGCAGTGTCTCCGTTCTGCTGCCCTCTTCGCTCTGGGCTATTTGACCCAGGGCAAGAAAAAGGGGGGGGGGGAGGGTGTTCCCTTGGGTCACCTGTTTTACTATGAAAACAAGGGGATACCTCCTCCGGAGTTAGTAATTCTGAGCTGTTATTGGGATGGTTGTTTAGTGAGAAGTTTAGGTTTTTAAAATTCATTCAAGTCTTAGTTTTTAAAGTATAGCTTTTGAATATTGCATATGTCAACGGACATGATTATGCAATCCTCAGACACTTTTAGGAGTATAAGAGTCTCTATTCTCTAGACTTACTTTATTTATTGGCTTACTTTAAAAATTATTAGTATAAGGATTATATTGGATATTAATAGAGTACATGGATGTATGAAGCTCAATTTTGGAAGGTGTTGTATCTTTCTAATTTATCATAAATAAGAAAGATACATGTAAGGCCTATTACTTTTTTTTCCCTACAGGGGATGACTCTATTTTATTTTATTGAGCGTATTCCATTTTGCTCTATGTCCTTGGCCCTCCAGCCTTTTTACTATTCAGCTATGTCTGGGTCATTGGTACAGTATAAAAATGTTAAAAAATTTATAGTAATTTCTATATTTTTTATACTTACCAATGACCCAGACGGGGATGGCCCTCCCAGGAGTTGGGAACTCTTGCCTCCCCGCTGAGTACATAGCGCTTACCAGGCACTGGTTATTAGAATGATTAATGGCGCCAATTTTGGAACGTCCTTGACACTGCGCATGCGCAGTAGAGGCGAAGTGTGGAGGGCCTTTCAGGACATGTTTTCTTTGGTTTTAGATGCAAATTTTGGGGATTGGGGGGCAAAATTTGTGTTTGGCCCTATATTTTAAGAGTTAGCACCAGCTATGTCTGGGTCATTGGTAAGTATAAAAAATATAGAAATTACTATAAATTTTTTAACTTTTCGAGTGGTTCAGAGACATCGTCCCTGAGTTTCCGTCTCAGTCCAATAATGTCACAAGAACATTTGATTTATTGAATGACGCTATATTTAAGCTTGCTTCAAAAACAGGCAAAGCGGGTTTCTTGTCCTCCAATGCTCTTAACCTGCCTTTCATTAATGCAAGGAATAAATTCGATACGGCAGGACAGGGTATTCCGAGAGTTCCTCTGCGTCTTGACGACGAGGCATAAGACTTAGAATTGTCATTACCGTCGTCTATGTCTGTTCCAACCGCGGTGTTGGATATGACAATCACGTCTAACAGGGCCAGTTTCGACGCTTTATCTTTCGCAGACCACCTTACTAAGGCGTTATCACTGCGTCTTCAAGGGAAAGAATTCCAGGATATACAATCCTCTTTAAGACTTCTTTCAAGGGCAGTGGCTTATTCCACGTATAACTCCGCCCTCTCAGTGGCAAACCTGGAGTTGGTTAGATGTGACGCAGCCCTAGCTACATCCACACGCGTGGATAGTAAGGTGAAGAACTCTCTCAGAGTCGCTTCGGTCTCCGGAGAACTTCTATTTGACGGCAAGCTTTCTGCAATCTACGATAAAATTACTAAGAAAGCTTCGGATTCTCTGCTTTTTAAATCCGCTTCCAAAAAGTCGGATACAGCAGAGAAGAGTAAGACAGGCACTTCTGGGACAAATACGCCCAAGAGAGGTTCCTATAGAGGTTCTTTTTCATCCTCTAGGTCTTATTCTAGAGACCGTCAAGGCAAGAATAAGGCAGGCACTTCTGGGACTAATGCGCCCAGGAAAGGTTCCTATAGAGGTTCCGGTGTGTCCTCCTGGTCTTATTCAAGAGACTGTCAAGGCAGCGACTCACGTGCGGGACGTCCTTCGGGCCGGGACAATCGGTCGGACGCCCCGAGGTCGACGGGTCGAGGTGCGGATCGTGGAGGACGTGGTTTCTCCTCCCGCAGGCCTCGCAGGTCCAGGAGGTGATGGCTTCAACCTCTATCGTGTTCCGGTTGGCGGAAGGTTGTCGAGTTTTTCAGAAGAGTGGGCGTCGATTACGGACGACCCTTGGGTGAGAGGGGTGATTTCAGAAGGTCTAAAGATATCCTTCAAACGAAAGCCTCCTTTAACTCGAAGTCCAAAATGGACTCAACTTCTGTCAAATCCGCAGAAAAGAGACGCTCTGTTATCGGAGGTGCAGTCTCTTTTAATGAAGAACGCGGTAGAGGTCGTAGAAGACCAGGAAACACCGGGATTCTACAGCCATCTCTTTCTGGTTCTGAAACCAGACGGCTCGTTCCGTCCAGTCATAGATTTGAGCTGGATAAACAAGCTGATCGTCGGTCCGAAATTCTATATGGAGACGATTCGGTCGGTCAGAGCGAGTATTCGGTTGAACGATTATGCTACAAGCATAGATCTCAAAGATGCGTACTTTCATGTCATGGTACATCCGACATTCAGAAAGTATCTACGCTTCGCAGTCCTAGGAGTGGTGTATCAATTCCGGGCGATGTGCTTCGGATTGAACCTAGCACCATGGGCTTTCACTCGGGTAATGAACTCGGTAATGACATTTCCGAGCTAATTCGTCTGCGGTAACGTCGGCCTACCTGGACGACATTCTTCAGAGGTATGGCAACGAGTTAACGCTTCAGAATGATGTGCAGAATCTGCTTCTATTGCTCCGACGTCTCGGTTTTATTATAAACGAGGAGAAGTCGGATCTGGTGCCGTCCAAGTCATTCACACATCTGGGAATGAGCTTCGAGACGCACAACAATCTTGTTCGTCTGCCGTTAACGAGAGCGAAATTAGTCAGTTGTTACGCTCGCTATTGTCTTCATGCAGACAAAGTCACAGCGAGGGAGTTCTTGAGACTGATAGGTCTGTGCGGAGCCACCGCGGATCTCATTCCGATGGGGCGGTTACGCACTCGTCCTCTCCAAATTTTCTTAACTCAGAATTGGAGTGTGAAGATTCATTCGCTCGACATAGACGTTCTCTTGTCAGATCAAGTGAAACAAGAGATTCAGACTTGGGCAAACATTCAGTGGTTCACTCAGGGAGTTCCGCTGCAGTTGCCGGATCCGAGTTTTACCATTATGACGGATGCCAGTCAAACAGGTTGGGGTGCATCATTGATCCCAACGGATTCGAGATGCCAGGGTCTTTGGGATCCACAGTTCCTAAGCAAGCACATAAACATCAAGGAAATGATGTCAATCTGGCTTGCGTTACGTCATTGGATGGACATTATTCACAAAGCTCATGTCTAAATCCTGTCCGACAATACGACAGTAGTGGCGTATATACGGAACCAGGGAGGCACTCATTCCGTTCCCTTATTCATTCTAACGGAGAGAATCCTTCTGTTTGCTCTAGAACATCAAGTTCTACTTTCGGTCCGTCATATACCGGGTCGTCTGAATGTACTAGCAGACTCCCTTTCACGGAAGGGTCGCTTGTTGCCGTCGGAGTGGACTCTCAACAAACAAGTATTCAATCAGATTTGCTACCAGTGGGAACGGCCAATGATAGACTTATTTGCGATGCATCTCAACAATCAGTTGCAGACGTATGTGTCACCATGCCCGGATCCAAGAGCATTTGCAGTAGACGCTCTATCGATCTCATGGGACGGAATGATAGGATATGCGTATCCTCCAGCGCCGTTGATTCAGCAAGTATTGCTAAAGATAAAACAATCTCAATGCAAGATTCTGTTGGTAGCATCTCTGTCTCCACAGAGACCGTGGATAAATTTTCTCAGGTTTCTGTTGTGGGACCTACCGCGAAAGCTTCCTCGGGAGGATCTTCTTTCGCAGGGGAAACCGCGTCAACTTCATCACAACCCGCAAGGTCTCAACCTTCACGTTTTTCCGTTGTGCGGTTCTTCTTGCATGGCAAGCACTTTACAGGACGAGCAGTGGACGCGATTTCTAACTGTAGGAGGACCTCCTCTTCGCTAAACTATGCGGTTAAGTGAAAGGTTTTTCGTCGTTGGTGTAGGGATCATTCTGTTGATATCTTTGATCCCTCCATACCAGACATTGCAAACTTTCTAGTATACTTGTTTGACGAAATCAAACTGCAGCCTGTTACTATTAAGGGTTATAGGTCTATGTTATCTGATACCTATGCACACCACGATAGTTTACAAATTGGATCTAATGTCTCTTTATCTAAGTTAGTTAGAAACTTCTCGATAAATAGACCCAGAACTCTTAGATTAATTCCTAAGTGGAATTTAGCTTGGGTTCTTCTTAAACTAAAGGATAAGCCATTTGAGCCTCTTGGGACAGTAGATTTCAAATTCTTGTCTTATAAGACAGCTTTTCTCTTAGCTTTCTCTTCTGCTAGAAGAGTCAGTGAGCTTCATGCACTATCGGTGGACAATTCTCTCTATCGTAGTGTCGGGAACACTATCACCTTCACTACTAATGTTGAATTTTTAGCTAAGAATCAGTCTCCTAATAAATATCCGGAACCTATTGTTATTAAGGCTCTTCCGTTTTCAGACGGGCGTAGGCCTTTACTCTGTCCTGTTAGAGCTTTACGCATTTATAAACAGAGATCTCAGTTTATCAGAAAGGGACGAAAACGTTTCTTTCTGTCTCTGATGCCTAATAGAAAGGACATTTCGGTCCATTCTATTGCTAGATGGATTCAATTAACTATCTGTACTGCTTATGAAAATCTATCTTCAATGCAGCAGTCTGTGCTTAAGATTTCGGCTCATGAAGTAAGAGCTCTTTCTACATCGTGGGCTTACGCAAATAGTGTGGCTGTTACAGATTTAATGAAGGCTGCTTATTGGTCTCAGCCATCCACATTCACGAATTTTTATCTCAGAAATATTGAGTCCATTTCTGGAGACCTGCATTGTTTAGGTCCGTTATCTGTTGCTCAGAATGTCGTCCACTAAACAGTTGCAACTATAGTTATGCAGGCTTTCTGTTCCGGCAGTGACTCAGTCCTGCTGCCCTCTTCGCTCTGGGCTATTTGACCCAGGGCAAGGGGAAGGGGGGGGGGAGGGTGTTCCCTTAGGTCACCTGCTTTATAGTGAAGAGCAAGGGAATTCCTCCTCCAGAGTCAGTAATTCTGAGTCATTTCCGGGATGGTTTTAAAGTGTAATATTAATGTTAAAAATTCATTCATGTCATATTTTTAAAGTGTAGCTCAGTGTGAAGCATTTGTATATGTCAAGTGTCAAACGGGCGTTAATATACAATCCTCGGACACTTTTAAAGAATATAAAGAGTCTCAAATCTCTGGACTAACTTTATTTATTGGCTTACTTTAAAAATAATTAGTATAATGGGTTATACTGGATGTTAATAGAGAACATGAATGTTATTGTGCTCAATTATGAAGGGTATTGTATCTTTCTAATTTAATATAAAATAAGAAAGATACATGTAAAACCTAATACTCCTTTTCTCCTTGAGGAGTTCACTCTATATTATATAGTTGAGCTTATTGGATTTTCCTCTATGTCCTAGGCCCTCCAGCCTTTTTACTATTCAGCTATGTCTGGGTCATTGGTACAGTATAAAAATGTTAAAAAATTTATAGTAATTTTTATATTTTTTATACTTACCAATGACCCAGACGGGGATGGCCCTCCCAGGAGTTGGGAACTCATACCTCCCCGCTGAGTACATAGCGCTGACCAGGCACTGCCAGTAAGAATGATGATTGGCGCCAATTTTGGAACGTCCTTGACACTGCGCATGCGCAGTAGGAGCAAAGTATGGAGGTCCTTTAGGACATGATTTCTTTTGGTTTTAGATGCAAATTTTGGGGATTGGGGGGCACAATTTGTGTTTGGCCCTAGATTTTTAAGAGTTAGCACCAGCTATGTCTGGGTCATTGGTAAGTATAAAAAATATATAAATTACTATAAATTTTTTAACTTTTCAAATGTTTCAAAAAAATTTCAACAATACATGTACAGTGGAACCTGTCTTGAGAGACCGCCCTTTGGCACTAATTCCGTTCTCTTCCTGAGTGCTGCACATGCACAGATAGTAAAAGTATGGAGGGCCAGATAGGACTTTTAATTTTTGGTATTGTACAGTAGAACCTGTCTTGAGAGACCGCGCTTTGGGCCACACAAAAGTTGTCTCTCAAGACAGGTGGTCTCTCATAACAGGTTTCAGGTTTTCTCAAGTCAGTGAATAACCAACCACAAAATTCCGAAATGGAGAAGAATAGATTTTTGTAATTACTTCGTAGTTGTTCTTTTTTATGAAGTTTTTGTAACAAATTGAAATGGACTGTTATAAAAATTATAAAAATAAATTCGTGTTGAAAATCTTCATTGAAGATTTTCAACACTAATTTATTTTTATAATTGTCATTGTAAATGTGGAACAAGTGTCAAAGTTCCAATTCTGCAAAGGAAGTCGCATTTGATAAACAGATGAACGTTTAAAACACGATGCGTAAGAAGTAATTTTGTCACCTATTTTCACGGTAAATGCCATGCTCGAACGCAATACCACTTAGTGCAGCTGTTTTGAAAAAGGGGTATCACGACTGAAGTTAGAAAACAAGGTTAACTTAATGCTAAATCGAATGTCGCCTGTTGGCTTCCATACATTGTTTTTCAACGTGTCTTTAAATTTAGGTCAATCAAATCTTTCCAATCTCTTTGTCACATTTTCCACTGGATTAGTCAATAAGGAAGAAAATGTGACAACGACAATGCAACAGAGATTAGATGAACTTGATTCATTTGTTACCCTAATTTATGTGTTTTTTCTGACTGAATCTGACTGAATAGGCTTAATAACTGACTGGCTGAACCCAATGGTGATACTTACAGACAGGACTTTTTGTGGAGAGGAGCGTCGTACAAACGTTGAGGACTTTTTCCAAGTTAACCCTTTACCAACATAATGTCCAAAACCGGCCAGCAATATTCACAAAAATTACCATTCAGTTTTAATTATGTTTTTCATTTTTTTGTCTAAAAACCTAGTTTATGATCCCTCATTGGAATGAGCTCATTGAGTCCATTTCATTGAGGGGCTATAAGCTATTTTTTGTTGCAAAAAATTAAAATATTTAGTTATTCAAGAATTTTGTTTGCAAATATTGTCTGCTTTTGGTGTTAGGTAAAGGGTTAATTAGCCTGAAGTGTTATTTATTATACAGTACAGCCACTGTGGACTGGTTACTTTCCATGGGGTGGGCGCTATTTCCACAGACGCAATAATATTAGATTCCAAACACTACTCTTACAGGAATAATCATTAAAAATTTAATTAATAAAGCACCAGGTACAACCCAGTGCTTCATTAGCTCACCTGACTGAAAGTCAGGGTGAGCTATTCTGATCACTTTTCGCCCGTCGTCTGTCGTCCGTCGTGAAGGTGGTGTTTGGGCTTTTTTTCCCAAACCACTGGCCGCATATTAATGAAATTTCATGTGAGAAGGGGTTATGTATGCGGACTTTGATTTTTTGTCAAATTAGGTTTCGGCTCACATTGAGCAGAGGGATGGGGCAAAAATGCTCCAATTCTTAAAAAATCTTCTTCTCAAGAACCAGCAATAGCAGAGACTCGATATTTGGTATGCAGCTTCCTTTTGAGGTGTAGACTCAAGTTTGTTTAAGAGAAGTTGGAGGGGCTATATTTGACGATGTTAAAGGAGGGGCAAAAATTTTGGCCCCCGCCCCAAATTTCTATTTTCCAAACCGCGAGGCCGATTTGAACAAAAATTTACATGAGTGCTTATTGGGTCATAAGTACCTAATTTATGCCGAAATTTTTTTCCCCATAGCCCCGTGGGAACCACAGGAGCTAAAACTAGAAAAAAATGAAAATGCCCATATCTCCAAAACTACACGGCACTGAGAATTCTTATTTGTTGTGAAGCTTTCTTAGGACGAACAGAATGGAATGATCAAAAAAAATTGCCATTGGCTTTATGATGGGGTAGTTTTTGGGGACTTTGAAAAAGTGCTGAGTCAGCATTTTTTAACACTGTGTGTAATGGGAAAAACATAAGACTACTTTTCTCCGAAACCACTGCTCGAAACGCTTTAAAATTTCACATATAACATCTTTGGAAGATTGTTTCACATGTTTATTGAAATCAATTGCCTGGATGGATATTTGGGCTCTCTATGGGAGCTCAAATGTTTAAATTAGTGCAGTATGAGGAGTATTTTTTAAAAATCTTCTTCTTCAGATCTGGCAATACCGCATCCTTAGGGGGGTGAGATTGAAGTTTGTTGAAGCCAAATCCCTGGGTTCATATTTAGGCTGAAAATTTGGGGGCCCGTTGCAGACTTCGAAATTTTGGACCAAAATCCGAAAAAAAATTTTTTTGTTTTTTATGCGTTTCTGTCAATTTTAAGACATAAAAAAAAATAAAAAATTTTCCGCTGAAAATTTGGGGTGCGGGTGGGACTTGGAAAATTTTGGACCAAAATCCGAAAAATTTTTTTTTTGTTTTTTATGCATTTCTGTCAATTTTAAGAGAAAAAAAAAAAAAATTTTTTTTCCCCTGAAAATTTTGGGTCCGGGTGGGACTTAGAAAATTTTGGACCAAAATCCAGAATTTTTTTTTTTTGTTTTTCATTTATTTCTGTCAATTTTAAGACAAAAAAAAAAAAAATTTTCCGCCTGAAAATTTGGGGTCTGGGTGGGACTTAGAAAATTTTGGACCAAAATCCGGAATTTTTTTTTTCTGTTTTTTATGCATTTCTGTCAATTTTAAGACAAAAAAAAAAAAAAAAATTTTTTTTTTACCCTGAAAATTTGGGGTCCGGGTGGGACTTAGAAAATTTGGGACCAAAATCTGGAATTTTTGTTTTTTTGTTTTTTATGTGTTTCTGTCAATTTTAAGACAAAAAAATTTGGGGTCCGGTGGGACTTCGAAAATTTTGGACCAAAATCCGTAAATTTTTTTTTTTGTGTTTTTTATGCGTTTCTGTCAATTCTAAGACAAAAAGAAATTTTTTTTTTTACACCGAAAATTTTGGGTCCGGGTGGGACTTCGAAAATTTTGGACCAAAATCCGGAATTTTTTGTTTTTGTTTTTTATTCATTTCGGTCAGTTTTAAGACAAAAAAAAATTTTTTTTTTTTACCCTGAATATTTGGGGTCCGGGTGGGACTTCGAAAATTTTGGACCAAAATCCATAATTTTTTTGTTATTTGTTTTTTATGCGTTTCTGTCAATTTTAAGACAAAAAAAACCATTTTTTTTTTACACCAAAAATTTGGGGTCCGGGTGGGACTTCGAAAATTTTGGACCAAAATCCAGAAATTTTTGTTTTTGTTTTTTATGCATTTCGGTCAGTTTTAAGACAAAAAAAAAAATTTTTTTTTTTACCCTGAATATATGGGGTCCGGGTGGGACTTCGAAAATTTTGGACCAAAATCCATAATTTTTTGGTTTTTTGTTTTTTATGCGTTTCTGTCAATTTTAAGACAAAAAAAACATTTTTTTTTTACACCAAAAATTTGGGGTCCGGGTGGGACTTAGAAAATTTTGGACCAAAATCCGGAAATTAGTTTTAGCGTTTTTTATGCGTTTTAAGAAGAAGAAAAAAAATTTAGGCTGAAAGTATTTTGTTTGGGAAAAAAATCTGTTTTTTATGTGTTTATCTCAATTTTGGGACGTTAAAGTGCAGGAACTGAAAATAGAAGGAAAATCCTGTGTATTGTGTGGGCACAATCACTTCATCTAGTTGGTATATGCTTTTCTTAGGAGGGGCGTATGCAGCTTATTCAAGTCAAGTCCCTGGTTTGATATTTAGACTACCATGTCAGGTGAGCGCCCTCAGGCCCCCTGGGGCCTCTTGTTAAATAAAATTTTGCTGATGATGATTTTCATTACCTGGTAAATGCAAGCGTGGACATCACTGCACACTCATGGATTACAAATAGCCCACAGCATCTGTACTGTATGTTTTTAACACAGAAAAAACAAACTGAGGACAAGGTTTTTTCCTGAAACCGAATCTGAAAAATGAAAATTTCGCAACTCTAATCATTTTGATAATTGAACATTTTGTTGTGATTAATTAATAAGCCCTTAATGTTTATTTTTTCTCCTATCTTTAATGCTGCACAGAGGTGATGCAAGGTGCCCATGATTCAAAAAATTATGTAAATCTGGAAAGTCAAAGCTCTGCAGTTTTTTTGTCAATTTTTACCTTCAAATCACAGCTTATGACTCCTTATTGGAATGAGTTTCTCGAGAGTGTTTCAAAGAGGGGCTCATAACTATATTTTGGGGGGTCAAAAATTTAAAAAAAAATTTGTCATTCAAGAAAATGTTTTCGCAAGTGTCTTCTTCTCTTCATGTTAGGTAAAGAGTAAATACATTATCCTTGTGCAGTTATTTTTTTTTCTTTTACAGAATCAGCCATAACTCCTATCGAGCAAGAGGAGTTTATCGCTCATGGGCAGATTGTAGAGTCTGACAGTTTTTCTGATTTCCATCTGCATGATGTCATGAACAAAGGCAAAACAAGAAAACACCACAGAAGCATTTCCCCAGAAGAACCAGATGGCTTTCCAGATCATGGCAATAATGATAATGGTTAGTTAGGTTTTAACTTTCAAACTCATCAAATGCTATTGCCCTGATGTCAGCTGTCTCACACTTAACTGGTTGAGTTCTTTAAGCCCACATTCCGGCTTTATCCCAAATTTTGCAGGTAATGCAACTTGAAGGAAATACAACTTAACTGGTAGATTGCTCAAATATTTTCGACCATCAAATCTTGTACACATGTCTTTGCCTTGTTACAGTTTATGGGAGAGTGCCTGCCCATAAATTGTAACAAGGCAAATCCTTATAGATCGAATAATATCACTTCAAAGATAATATAAAACACATCCACTGAATATGAGCCTTCAGGTTGGGGTACCTGCCCTTCAGATTAAAGCCCAAATATGTACGTCCAGTAGTCTCCCAGTGAAGGCATCATATTTTATGGGGGTGCTTCATGTTATCTTTGATAGGGAGTTATTTATCCCCCCCACAAGGGAGGGATATAGCGAAGACCTCCTACCATCTTCTGTCTGCTCATCTGTTTGTCCATCCATCAATCTGCCCATCCATCTGTCCATCCAAACTTTGTTCATGGCATAACTTGAACAATAGTTAATGGATTTTAATTCTCTTTGGTATATGTCTCTATAGCAACAAGTTCGATGACCACCGATATCTCTTGAAAATTGTGGGAGTTAAGGCCCTTTGTTGTAAAAATATCTTGTAAAACTTGTTTATGGCATAACTTGAACAATAGTTAACGGATTTCAATGTAGCAGCAATGCCTACGTCATGTTCAATGACCACCAATATCCGATGAAAATTATGGGTTTTATTACCTTTTTGTTAAAAAAATATTGTGTAATGCTTGTTTATGGCTTAACTTTAAGAAGGGCCTGAGTGTGATTGGTTTCAAATATATTTGTTTGCAGGGGGGATTGGAATTGCTTTACCGTGCTTTTCTTGTTTTTTCTGTGTGGATTTGCCTTGTTATAATTTATAGGAGAGTGCTTGCAGGCACTATCCTATAAATTGCAATAAGGCAAAGTAGGGGCAGAATTTTGAAGCATTTTGTGATAATTAAAATGACATACTTTGCATTCTATTCTACTGTTCAGAAATAAATTTGTGGGAATCATTAAAAGAATCTAATTCTTCTGAAATTCTACTACAAAGACATGAACAAATTTTGATGTCTAAGAATAATTTTACTGTTAGTCTGTTGTTAATATGTTTCTTTTCTTTCTTGGAACATTTTCAGGAGAGGTTATAGGTTCATAATTGATAGTAGATATCAGAAAGTCTCCAATTCATGTTGGGAGGAATTTTTCTACTAATGGAAGATCTGTGGAGGTCATACTGTTAAATTTGCATTGTAGAGGACCTAATTTGGGAATACCTGTCCATCATAGTACGCACTGAAACAATCATCTGTAACTTCGTATTTATCAAAACCTGGTGATAATGTGCGTTCATGTGTGTTTTAGTGTTTAAAATTTGGAGTTAAATTTCCTAGCAGGCTATGAGCAGGATTCGTTTTAGTAGGTGCCTGAAAATATCAAATTTTGGGTTGAATCAAATCCCAGATCGAATCAAGTAGAGGACATCAAAACATATCTTGAATCAAATCTCCCTGCTACTAAAATTATTGATATAGCACCCCCTTCTCCCTGGAAACTCCAGGAAGTGAAGCAGTGCTTGTTTACTATTAAAATTATAGATATTGCACCATTTGACTACCTTTCCATCACTTCTTATCACAATAAATAATGCCAGTCTGTACACAAGACTGTTGAATTCAATGGCTACTTGTCTGTTTGGTTCTGTGAATCAAAAAGTGAAATATTCCAGAGATGGATTCAGAGTAATTTTCAGGGACCGATCAGGACTATTTAAAATACGCTCTAGCCTCGGAGCCTATTTTTTCAATTCATGCACCAGATTTCAATTTACGGAGTCACACTGCTGTTTGTAATACACACTGCAAGTATGCAATAGCTCTCATCATTTTCATTTAGTACACTATAGCAAACATTAATTTTCACTGTAGTTTCTGATCAAGTCTTGGCTGCCTATTTAGGCAGCCAAGACTTGATCAGAAACCACAGTGAAGATTAATGCTTGGTAATTAAGACTTGAAGTATTAACTTAAGCACTCTACAACAATGATAAATGATAATCATATATATAATACATGTAAGAGTGTCTCTCTTGATTATCCATCGAAAGAATATCAAAATATGATCTGAGAAGTTACGCGCCAACTGAGAAGCCTATTTCTGAGATTTAAGAGCCAGGTCCTGATGTTTCAGAACCAAATACGCACTGGTGCATGCCCAGGTCGGTCCCTGAATTTTGTCAGCAAAACCTCCTTGAACTCTTCTTCTATCATCAGGTTTCCTGTTGGAGACCTGATGACAGAAGAAGAGTTCAAGAGGTGACACTTGGATGGATTCTCAGAATATCTCGACAATTGAAAAATTTCCAAAACAGCAGATTCAAATTAAATCAAAGATACAATTTCAAATCAAATCAAATTTTGAGCTTTGTAAGACCCTACTTTTCAAGGGAGATAATTTCATTTGCACTTGTTAATGTATTTACATATATCTCTCACCGTGAAACAGAAAATGCTTGCCAATGAAAGTTTCATGAAAAACCAGATAATGGACAAGTCAAATTTTGAACAAAAATTTACAAAGTTATTGTCAGGGTGGGAGCTCCTCTTCTTGTGTTCTTTTGCAGTATGTATGTACGTACGTACATAATATGGTTTTCAGATGATAACTTTAGTTTGAGTGAACAAAATGAAACAACATTTTATACATAGGTTTATAACCACATAATAGAGGTTGAGATTGATAGTGGGCATGGTCCAATATTTTTCAGCAGAGTTGTGGTCCTTTTCCAGCTTAGAAGACATGTTGATATTCATTTCTGGACGATAACTTTAGTTGGGCTGAACAAAATGAAACAAAATTTATACACAGGTTTATAACCACACAATACAAGTTGAGATTGATAGTGGGCTTGGTCTGATATTTTGTGGCCGAGTTATGGCACTTTTCCGACTTAGAAGACATGTTGATATTGGTTTCCGGATTGTAACTTGCGTTATAGGTGTCCGATTTCAATCAAACTTGGAATATATAGCTTAATGTAGACAGTATACCAGACAGGTTACATTTTTAGTGTGGTGCTATAATTTTTATCTGAGTTATGGCTACTTTTCGGACTTTGTTAACCACTAAATATAGTTTGTCATGAAGTGGGGGCATTAATGTCCCGTGGACACATTTGGTGGCCTGCTGTATTGGTGCTGTGGTTTAATGAAGATAAGACAAGATATTTATCAACAAAGATAATTCTAGTCATGCTTGGCATTTGGGGCGGGGGCATAGCCACCCTTGGCATTGCACTTGTTTCAAATTAAATTACCACAAACTATAGAGGTTAACCCTTTAGCTAACAAATCAGATGCATCCGCCCACTTAATTGATAAACTGATGATGAGCAGTTAAAAAAAACATTTTTTCCAAACAATTCTCCAAATCCATATCATATGATCTCATTGGAATGAGCTTGTTGAGATCATTCCAAAGAGGAGTCACATGATATGGTTCTGTTGCAATGTTTGGAAAAAATTTGAAGAAAGATTAATTAAAAGAGCAAGTTATGATATCGTTTGGATTGGATAAAGGGTTAATTCTGTACTGTATGTTATTTAATCCCTTTCCATAAACACCAGCCAAATTCCTTCCAAAACATAGCTTATGCTCCCTTATTGGAATGAGCACATCTGGCTGATTCCAATAAGAAATCATTGACTGTGAATGGAATCCAGAAATGAAAAATGTTAGAAAAAATATTTTAATTGTTGTCTGCTATCTATTTTAGGAAGAGAGTCAAGCCTGAAAATAAGCAGGCTGCCATCTGCAGAATGAGGTCCCCAGACTAAATTTACCTTCTGTAAACCTCAGTCTGAATCAAGGTCTCAGGCCTAAACAGGCAGAGTTACCCCGAGGATAAACTGGAGGATTCTATCCCACTGTATGTGATAACATCTGCAAATTCACCCCTCTGGGACCTCGATCTGCAAATGATAGATTACTTATATCCAGGCTTGGAGAGAGTTACCTAATGTAGCCTGTTTAAGAAACTATTTGTTTGGAATAGAATAAGTCCTGAATAGATTATAGGAATCATTTTATTATCATTCTAGGAGAATAATAAAGGTACAATGTAAGATGTTCAGAGTTTTTTCTGATCTATATATATATGTGTATATTGGTAAAAGTTAGAAATTAAAAAGCTTGGTTTAAATGTTCATTTTTTTTTATTTTTGTAGGATATGGTGGAAAAGATGTCAGAAAAATATACAGAGAATTGCAGATTATCAGTGATAAACTGAAGGTATTAAACCAAGTTTGGTGTCATTTTTAAAAAAGAGTATTCCATTATTTCATAGTTTGTCATTTATCACAGTATTTCTCCAGTGAGCATCTTACAGCATATGATATGAGCTATCAGGATATAATGCACAGCTATGATAGGAACTTGAGTATTTTCTCCCTTTCTTTTTGTTTTATGGAATTGTTTACAGTATGTTTTATGCCCTCGTCACAACAAAAACTGTTCTTCAACAGGCCTTAAGGTGGGTCTGATTTGAGTGCATTGGGAAAAGCAGTGACCTAGAGCTGAAATGGTTAACTGATTAATTGATTAACCATTGATCAATGTCTTGATCAATCAAAAAAGTGATTGATTGATTAATCATTACTTTTGAACTACTCTTTTTTACAAGTTAACAAAGGAACAGACTTGCTCCAAAATAGGCAAACATTGTCACACTGACTCACATCAATTATACGAGACAGAGTAAAGCATGCAAGTTACATGCTGACATACTTGTTCCCTTGCATGATCATTATACTGTATCAGAAGCTGGAAATGGTCTTTCTTAACCATTTAGCAAATGTGGGTAGCAGACCCTACATGCAAATTAAATTCTTGAATTACTAAAAATGTTCAATTTTTGTCTCAAAAACACAGCTTATGACTCCACATTGGAACAAGTGTAGCAAGCTTGTTCCAATGAGGGGTCATAAGCTATGTTTTTGAGACAAAAGTTGAAAACAATAAAATTTGGATGGAGATTTTTTTGTATGGAGTGCTGGCCGGTTTTGTCCATTACATTGGATACAGGATTAATGCTGGACATCATCAACGGTATAGCAATTATTCAACTGCCTATTAGGGCAAGTTACTCTGCACTACCACTCCCCCATGCAAACTATTATTTGGTCCAGTCAAAAAATTTCAAAATTTCTTTTGAAGCCGAATGTTTTGAAATTTCAGTGTTTTACTTATGGTTATTTATTGGATATTATTTTCTTTCCCAGAATTGCCCATTATCACGCTTGGCTGATATGTCTTCAAACTTGGCTGATATGATGTTATCTCAGCCGATATGAGCCAAGCCAGAGTTGCTCTCCCCGATGCACCATTACTAGGTGCAACCAATTTGTTTACATCCAAACCTTTACTCGTTGAACATAATGATGGAGTATTTAACCCCTTACCAAATGAATCGCCTGTATCTGCCCGCGTAATATGCAAATTGAGCAGTTGAAAAAATTAAATTTTTCAAAATATTTCAGCAAAACCTTATCATGTGACCCCTCATTGAAACGAGCTCATTGAGCTCGTTCCAATGAGCGGTCACATGATATGGTTTTGTTGAAATTTTTCGAAAAATTTAAAAAAAATATATTTAAAATAATAAATTTTGATATCTTTTGCATTGGGTAAAGGATTAAAGCAGAGTTTTTGAATGATGAGGAGTTAACTCCTTGCATACTGCTGGTGGATTTTCCTGCAAAGGACAGGATTTCTCTTGCCACTGAAATAAATATAATTTGGGCATGTTTAATTCAATTTTCTCTCTGAAAATTGAATGTATTTTTTCACCAATGATTTCTTCAGATAAATTTAGATGAATTTTTAGCTTAACTTGACAAGTCAAGATAAGGTATTGCTATCACGCGTGCAGAAGTCTGTGAAACTGTAAGTCTGTTCACATTTTCCTTTAGCACAGTCTACACCCCGTAGTTCTTGTCCGATCATCACAAAATTTCATGTGCAGGTTTGAGGTCATGTCTAGATGAGAACGTCCCCTTTTGGTCATGATCGATCAACCGTGATGGCTGCCTGAGCCCCAAACACGAAAACCTTTAGCACAGTCTACATGTCGTATTTATGAGGGATTTCATTGTAACTTGGTGGGGTGACTGTATAATATGTAGATGAGAACGACCACTTTTGATCATGATCTGTCAACCGTGATGGATGTCCAAACCCGTAACTGAAAAACTTTTAGCACAGTCTATAGGTTGTATTTAATATGGAGGAATGTCATTGTAACTTGGTAAGATGACTCCGTATGATGTCTAGATGAGAACTTCACCATTTGGTCGCGATTTGTCAACTGTGATGACTGCCCGAGCCCAAAACCCGAAAACCTTTAGCACAGTCTACAGGTAATATTTATGAAGGGATTTCATTGTAACTTGGTAGGATGACTCCAAATAATGTCTAGATGAGAACGTCCTCTTTTGGTTGCAATCATTCAGCCTTGATGGCTGCTCAAGCTCAAGTCCAAACCCCGAAAACCTTTAGCTCTGTCTACAAGTTGTATTTATGGAGGGATTTTATTGTAACTTAGTAGGATAACTCCATATAATGTCTAGTTCATCAAATCTAGTCATGGCTGCTTCACAGCAGCCATGACTAGATTTTATGAAAACTATCTCCAAAATACTCAGCAGGTTAAGAGTTAAAGATGGCAATGAGTAAAGATTGTGTGGAGAAAGGGAAGAAAGAAGAGAGTTGTAATGTAAATTATTTATTATTATTTATTTATTTATTGATGTTTAAGGTCAGATACTTATGCACAATGGCTAATCATGACCGTGGCAGTTTTACGGGTGGAGGAAGCCGGAGTACCCGGAGAGAACCACCGAGCAACAACGAGCAGCTGCCAGCTCCCCAACATCGTAACTCCGCACTGCAGCACAGGCAGGGTTAGATTGGTTGAAGACATGCGTACCAACGACGTGCAGTACGCCTTAGTACACGGCGTCATCGTGCCCCCACATGGGCAATGGGGGTGAAGTGTCTTGCCCAAGGACACAACGTGGTTGCCGCAGGTGGGATTCGAACCGAGGACCTCTCGGCTTGCAGCCTGCACTTCTACCTACTGAGCCACCGCGCCCCCGTACTGTAAATTCAATGTAAACTTAAGATTCAGAGTCTTAACTCTTTGCGTGCTGCTGGCGGATATTCCTGCCCAGCACAGGGTTTCTCTTGTTACTAAAACAAGTATATGTTGGGCACATTTAATCATATTTGCCCCGTGTAAATTGAATGGATTTTTTCACCAATGATTTCTTGTGTTACACTTATATTAATTTTTTATCAAATCTAGCCATGGCTGCTTTAAAGCAGCCATGACTAGATTTGATGAAAAATATCTAGAAAATACTCAGCAGGTTAAGAGTTAAGCAGTGATTTGTTGAAGTGGGAGAAGAGAAGTTTAGCTGTCTAAAAGCTTCAGCTTTCCCAGTGTGAAGCTGAGACATTTGAATAACTGAACTTGAAGAGGAAATCTTAGAATTTGTGAAAAGAATGAGAAAAATAACACTGTTAGAAAACTGTAACAAATTTGAGAACATTTTGAAATTATTATATTATGGATTACCACTTGATGATGTATCGTATACAAAATTCATAACTAACCCACCAAAGTCAAGGTCACAGATAGAGGTCCACTCATGAATGCCTATCAACTTTTAATGGAAGGAGATACAGTGGAACCCTGTTAATTGAATAGCCACTTTGCCAGTGGAAATTATTCAATTAACAGGAGTATATCTCATAACAGGGATTGTGCCAGGGACCAGTCTAGGGGGTTAATTTTAGGGAGACTTCAAGTCTCCCTCCAGAACAAATAGGGAGACTGCAGTGTCATATAGGGAGATTTCATAGGCAAGTGGGGAAAATTAAGAATATTCATGTACCACCCCCGCCACCCCTTCATATTTTCAATTTGTGGTCCTCCATTAACGTCCAAATAATCCAGGTCCAGTTGTCTATGATGCGTCTGTGCCAGGTTAAAAAATCACAAAGTAATTATTGACTGAAAATCCCCCACTGCTACCCTCTCCTTCATGACCCCTCCCCTCTTCTTCGTGCCAATCTGAAAGTGTGAACAGGACCAGATGTAAGAAGGTTGCTTGGGAGGTACTTTGTTAGTTAATAAACAAAATAAATTCTGGGGTTGAGTATTTTGTAAAAGAAATGTCATTCCGCATCATTTTTATGGCATTCCGGTGTCATTCCGCGTCATTTTGTGTCATTCCGGTGTTTAGGAGGACCCTTTTTCAAGATCGTCCACATGCACACTTGTGTCCTGTACAAAGCTTTTCTTGTCATCTATGAAGCTTTTTTTCATGTGTTTCAATTCCATTCGTGTTTTTCTGGGAATAGACAGCCCAACAGTTAACAGTTGTCAGAAAAACAAAATGAAAATACTGTGTTATAAAATACGTCTGTTGTGTATACATTTTCGGCATCCTAAGGGACGTAACCTACTTTCAAACCGGGTTATTTTGTTGAGTCGCGTAAGTCACCTATTTTCGTTTCGACACTTGAAGCTCCGACAGAAACACAACAAAATAGAAATAAAAAAATCCGCCAAAAGCGACAATGGACAATTGATTGTCGTGTGATTTCAAATAAATGGACGTTTATTTGACAAATTAAAATGCACATTTATCACACTCGAGCACATTCGATATATGAAAATAATAGTTTTCATGTGAACCTCGCATCACTCAGTTCAGCCTTTCCTCATTTTGGCCAATTTTTAGAGGGCGACTTGTAATCGCCCCGACTATTTTTCTAGGCGACTTTGGGCTTAGAAGGGCGACATAATCGCCCTAGTCGCCCTCACGGCTGGTCCTGGATTGTGCCACTTTCCTGTATTCTAGAGATAAACTTAGCATTTAATCCATTATATCTTGTTTGACAGAGCACTATGAGCTCTGTCAAACAAGATATAATAGATTGAATGCCTGTATTGGATGTACTGAGGCCAAATAGGTCTATAAACAAGGAAAACTGGTGGGATTTAGGGTAATGTCCCGACAGGTTGGAAGATTTTTTATTCAATTAACCGGAGTTTACTCTTTAACCTATATTCAATTAACAGGTCAAATTTGTACTGCAAGTATGGTAAATGGTTTTATGTTGGGAAATTATATTAAATTAACAGAGATATTCAATTACCAGATATACAATTAAGTGGGCTTCACTGTATAACAATGAAACTTACACAATATGTGGGCCACCGCTAGCGTGTGGGAATGCGTGTCACAAAAGTCATGACTGGCTCACCAATGTCAAGATCATAGACAGAGGTCAACACATGGAATCAGCAT
This sequence comes from Pictodentalium vernedei, assembly GCA_031216915.1. Classification (NCBI taxonomy): domain Eukaryota; kingdom Metazoa; phylum Mollusca; class Scaphopoda; order Dentaliida; family Dentaliidae; genus Pictodentalium; species Pictodentalium vernedei. The sequence continues at coordinate 155,826,204 of CM062297.1, forward strand.
ACACATCAACATATTTGATTCAGAGGCGTAACCTAAAGATTCAAGTTTGTTCAAAGAAAGTTTCTCTGGGAATATTTAGGCTTGTGCTGGGAGAGACAGTATTTTTGGCCCTGCTCAAAATTTTTATTTTCTGAACCGATGTTTCAATTTAGACCATATTCGGTATACAATGGTATTAGGGGAAATGCACTTGATTTAGTCCCCAAAAGTTTTTTTTCTGCCCCGTGGAAACCCCAGGAGCTCCGCGTGGCAAACCTGGGAAGTAAGCAGTGATTATGTACTGTGTTAAACAGGCTCTGTTTTACTAGTAAAATAGAACCCGTTAACCAGTGTGATGAAATATGTGACCTTAACTGGTTGAGTGCTAGAAGCCACTATCAGGGCTTTCCAAAAAGAAATGAGGATTGAAGAGTGCCTGTGGGCAAGGTGCCTGTGGGCACTCTTCAATAATTTATAATAAAACAAATTTTGATGAACAAATTCAGACCACCAAAAATAATGTAGCCCTGAACCAGTTAAACACCAGTGAATAAATAATAAATAAATAACCCGAGGAGCTAGTAATAGAAAAAAAAATGCCCATATTTCCCAAATGGCACAGAACAAAGAATTGTTATCTGACATACAACATCCTTAGGACTAATAGAATTGAATAGGCCAAAAAAAATTAAGTTGATTGTGTCATGGTTGCCATATGGGGGTGGGGGGAGGGTGGAGGTAATGGAAAAATACTATGTTTGAACTTTGAAAAATATCTTTTCTTCAGAACTAACAATCTGAATCTTTCAACATTTGTTATACGACATCCTTACTGGCTCTGATTGAAGTTTGTGCAAATTAAGTCACTGGGTTCTTATTTGATTTAAATTTGATCAAATCAAATCTGAGAGTTCATCTATGTGTCACCAAATTTCAACCCCAAATTTTAACCAAACTAAATGGACTTTTCAGAGGGAATCCTTTTTATTGTTTTTCAACATAATCTCAAGCCTAATCTACTGGGAGTGGGGGGTGGGAGGATTGAGTAACAGACATAATTTTTCAGAGCCTTTTTTGGTTACTTGAACTTACGTCATTGCAATATACACACATGTACATTTTTTGCGTCCATCTTTTTCATCCTTTAACACTAATACCCTTATTCCTTGTAGACAACTTGATCCAGGTGTGTGTTTTAGGTCACTTGAGCCTCTGGTTTTCTTAGGCCTGATCTACATTATGGCCGCTGTGGACTGGTCGCTTTCTACAGGTGGGCAATATTTCCATGGATGCAATAATAGTAGATTCCAATCACTAATTATAGGAATAATCATCAAAAATTTAATTAATGAAGCACTGGGTACATTAATTAAAATTTTGCTGATGATGATGTTTATTACCTGGTATATGCATGCGTGGATATAACTGCCCATGCGTGGATTACGACCCCTTCACGGCGACTGTACTGTAATACTTATTGTAATTTGGAAACTTGTTTGTAGGAAGAGACAAGACTTCTTCATGAAAGAGAACAAAAGGTTAAAGAAAGGGAGAGAATGGTGTCCATTTCAAATTCAAACATACAGATGATAACACAGCATGAAATCAAACAGAAAGTATCCATAATTGAGCAGGTGAGTTACAGCTTGCGAACAGTTGATCAGTATTATTCATCAGATAATTGCATCTAAGCACTTAATTCTATGAACTGCTCCTCAGAAGAAATCAGCGCCACTTGTCTTTTTCAAATTTCTAGGATGCCATAGAATTAAGAAAGGTCGCTGGTTTTGTTTACATTGGCATGGCAGGGGTTTGAACCCACACCGAGAGAGTTTCCTTTGGCACCAACTGCCTTGCAAAACTATAATGAACCACGCACACCACTCGGCCACCGACAGACCCCTAATGTGATCAGTATTAGCCTGTTACCCAACAGAAATAGAAAATGTTGCACATGTAAAAAATATCCTTAATACCTAAAACATTTTGTCTTAAAAACATAGCTTATGATACCTCTTGAAATGGGCTCAGTGAGCCTGTTCCAGCAGGGAGTAATAAGCAATGAATGCAACAATTAAAGACAATAGAATTTAAAAAGCGATGTTTGTGAATAGCACCAGCTCATTATAGCCAGGTCATTAGGTGAATGGTTAACCCATTATCTAACCCACAGGGTATCAAAATTTATTATTTTAATTATTGTTTTAAAATGTTTTCAAAAATTTCAACAAAACCATATCATGTGACCCCCCACCCCCCCTCCCTCCCCACTGGAACGAGCTTGATGAGCTCATTCCAATGAGGGGGCACATATTTGATTTTGGAAAAAAATTTTTTTTTCAACTGCCTAATTTGAAAATTACGCATATGGATGTGGTCAATTCATTAGGTAAAGGGTGAAGCTATTTTATGCTGATTCCCAAAAGTCCTCGTCAGTTGAAAGTCTATTTCTTCCACCTTCCACACATTGAGATATGCATATTCTGAATGTTCATCCTGCATATGGTAGTAATTATCGATGTCATGAGTGCCATTAGAGCAAATCATGGCATTTTTCTCATTGCTTCAATGTCGTAAGACAGCCTTTATGCAGAGTGTCGATCATTTTCCATGTATAACACGGTGATATATTTTGTGGGTCCTTTCAGGCTGTGTGGTTAGTTTTTGCCGTAGACCATTATCTGGAAGATTGGGTGGCACAATACCAGTTTTTAAACCTAAATGATGTTTCATTAGCATTTGGATGAGAGAAAAATTATCCATGTTTAGAGATAGGCAGTATACTGAAAATTCGAATTGATACCGATATCATGGGAATATCCGAAAACCAAACCGAACCAATCATTGAATATCGAAACCATCCGTATTTTCAATTTTTCTTACATTTGCTTTTATAAGGACTTTTTGAGGCTTGGTAGCACTTGAAGTGTTCATTTTTATGAAAAAAAGAGACTGATTTTCTTTTAAGTTTTGTTAACCCTTAACCCTTTAAACCCTTGTTTCCTGGAATGGTACCACCTTTGTGTACACTTACAGTGAGATGGGTCAGTCCAGTGTCAATATACAGGGAGGATAAAATAATAACTGAAGTGTGCAGCCGTCTGGCTGTAGACTGCAGTTATTATTTTATCATCAATGCCCCGTGTATAGACATCTTATAATAAGGTAAAAATGGGACGAAATTATGCCTAGGACTGAAAAATCAGTCTTACGTGATCAAAACGTTGAGGGTCTGGGCAATTGTTCTGAATTCCCACTAGACTACTACCTATACATGCCCAGTTGTTTAGCAGTGATCTCTAGTCAAGTCTTGGCTGCCTGTTAAGGCAGCCAAGACTTGACTAGAAATCACTGCCCAGGTGATTCGTCTATAGTCCACAGGACTTCCTAATGATGGCATATTATGAGCCCATGCTCTGAGATTGCAGAAGCCCGAAATAGGCCCTTTAAGGTTAAGGTGTGTTTAGAACAAGTCACAAAATTACTGTAGATATGATTTGTGTTGGCAGAAGAATTCCAGAGTTGAGCTCATTGGCAGTGGCATTTGTGGCACTCTGGTAGAGTGGTATAAGAACAACTTGTTCGGTATTTTTCTGGTGTGAATTCCCATCAGGTACCATCAGCAAATCTAAGTCAATACCAAATATTGTATCGATACTGCAGTATACCCCACTAAAAATACTGCAACCAATACTGAACTCAAAGTTCCCATTCCATCTGTCTCTATCAAAGATGGGTTTGGTGTGAAGGCAACGTTTAATTCATGGGAATTGTGGAGGGGCCTTTTAGGGCCCTGCAAAGCTTCGAGATTCAAATCAATTTCGATTCTTAAATTGTTATTCAGTTTGAAATCAGCTGCTCGATTTGTTGCCCATTGAAACTTTTCATAGGAATATAGCTAGCTTGGTATTAGTCATCTACGTCAACTCACAACACAATATTTTTATACTGTACCAATGACCCAGACTTAGCTGGTGCTAACTCTAACAAAACCAGGGCCAAACACAAATTTTGCCCCCCAATCCCCAAAATTTGCATCCAAAACAAAAAGAAATCATGTCCTAAAGGACCTCCATACTACGCCTCTACTGCGCATGCGCAGTGATGCAGACGTCCCGAAATTGGTGCCAATTATCATTCTCTGTTTGGCCCTTCATCAGTCAACATCTCACTGATCTTTGTGCTTGTAAATCTCAGTTTAAAGGATGCCAGACACGTAATTTTTGGAGAAAATGTGATTCTAAGGAGGATAGAAGGAGGAGAGGAAAAAGAAGTGACAAAAAATAATCAGGGCTGTACTTAAAATTTTTTGATGAAATTATGTTAAGTTGCCTATTTTCGAGGCATGGGCCTCTTGTTGTCATTCTTGCTAATTGTTGCACTGCTTATTCAGTGTTTCCTCTCCCCTAGCCTTCTAAAGTCCCCCCTTGCAATTCTCCCATGCTTTTGGCATATTTTTGAGAAATTTCATTTCTAAAATTTCCTGGGAGAGTTGCTTGGTTACAGAATGTTTTCTGTTATTTTCCCCATAGTTACGTTTTCACCCAGGGGTGTATAACGTTTGTGTTCTGCATCTTCCATCTGATGTTCTGCAGATTCTCCCCTGGGAGTCTCTGTTTTGCATCAGATAGAGTGTAATTGATGACTGATTCCAGGCCAGTTTTTTCAGTGCCTGGAGTCATGTTTTCTGGTGTTTTTACACTGTTTGTTTTCATTGGCAACAGCCTTTTTTGAGGGGGGCTGTTTGCCTTTGCTGTAGTTTATCTCACTATAAGATACATTTATATTATCCGTAAGTGTCTCATTAATTATTTAATATAAATTTAAAATTTTTGACCACACTTTGCCATCGGATCCATCGGGGCTCAACGTTACTTTTCAGCAACTTGGGCTTCGCTGAAAAAATATTTTTTCAAAATTATTTTGTTTTGCAATTGTTTTTTCATTTATTAATGGATCATGTTGTTATGTATCTTTGTGTCAGGGGTTTTTGCGAGTAACTAGGACTTTTTGTTGTTCTTTCACAATGAAGGGACGTTGTTCAAATTGTAATAGGAAGAAATCTTCCTCTGACTTTCATGATCATTGTATTAATTGTAGTCAGTGTTCTCGCATTAATCCCTGTCCTATATGTGAACATTGGGATGAGAAACATTGGAAACGTGTGTCACGATATGTTGTTTCTGGAGAAAGAACGATGCCGGCTCTTTCTCCGCAAGGTCACTCTACTCTCTCAGTTTCTATTTCAGAGGAACCAGAACAGGGTGATGTTTCCATGTTATCTTCTTCAAGTGTGCGTCCGTCGTCACAAATGAATTCAGAGCTAGCGGCAAAAGTGCTCATGGAGATTAGACAAATGTCGTCCGCTAGCTCGCCCGGTGTAGCGTCCATTCACCGAATGGTTCGGCAGCCGGGTTCGTCCGATGCGGTCCAAGAGGAAATTTTGGGTGATGCGAGCACTATAAACATAATAGATGCACACCCAGTGACGGCGGATAGTAAGCGAGAACGGAGGAAGCCTTTGAGTCCGGTTCCTAGCTCGTCCAGGTCCAGCCGGGCCGCGAGCGAGAGAGGCCCCTCTCTCGTACAACAACATCTGGGACCAGATGTTGTGGTACAAAATGTGTCTTTAGCGGAGCATACATCCGTCGCTCGGGATGCTCCGTTGTATAAGCAGTCCGCAGAGACTGTTAAGGCTTCCTCTTCTCGTCAGCGCACACGACCGCACCTTGGCTGCGTGACCGCCGATATATTACCAGCTTCGCTGATCAAGGATTCTTCGGCGACCAGGTCACACCATCCGGCAGCCAGGGATTCGAGACCGATGGACTCCGGACGTTCGCATAGGAAAAGTATGCGGGAGCCATCTGATGCGGAGCTGCCCTCGGCGAAGCAGCGAAAGACTGCGTCTCCGCAGGTCTCGACGCCGGACATTCTTGTGCAGATAGCACAGCTTATCGCAGCATCCCAGCAGCCGACAGAGACGGTGTCGGATTGAGAATTATCCGACGGCGCTGGGTCGGTACGCTCCGCCGAAGCATCGGGGCGGATGACCGGGAACATCATGAGGTCCGACCGGATGGTGAAAGGGATACGGATGACTTGGAGCTATCCCTTTCGGAACAACATAAAGCTGCCGTGGACTTCATCCGGCACTTTCTCCCTCAAGTTGTTCCGTCGGGCCAGACTGCTGCGCTTCCGGACAAGAGAATTATAGCGTCATTGGACTCTGAATTTTTTGAGCGGTTCTGGGACATCGCTCCCGAGTTTCCGTCGCAGTCCAATAATGTTGCAAGAACATTTGAATTATTGAACGACGCTATATTTAAACTTGCTTCCAGGACGGGGAAAGCAGGTTTCTTGTCCGCTAATACTCTCAACCTGCCTTTCATTAATGCAAGGAATAAATTCGATACGGCAGGACAGGGTATACCGAGAGTTCCTCTGCGTATGGACGACGAGGCGGAAGACTTAGAGCTATCATTACCGTCGTCAGCTTCTATTCCAACCGCGGTGTTGGAAACAGCTATTGCGTCTAACAGAGCCAATTTAGATGCCTTATCTTACGCAGATCACCTTACTAAGGCGTTATCACTGCGCCTTCAGGGGAAAGAGTTTCAGGATATACAATCCTCTTTAAGACTTCTTTCAAGGGCAGTAGCTTATTCCACGTGTAACTCCGCCCTTTCAGTGGCAAATCTGGAGTTGGTTAGACGTGACGCAGCCCTAGCTACATCCACACTAGTGGATTCTAAGGTGAAGAACTCTCTTAGAGTCGCTTCGGTCTCAGGAGAACTTCTCTTTGACGGCAAGCTTTCCGCTATTTATGATAAAATTACAAAGAAAGCTAAGGATTCTCTGTTGTTCAAATCTGCTCCTAAGAAGTCGGATACAGCAGACACGAATAAGACAGGCACTTCTGGGTCTAATGCGCCCAAGAGAGGTTCCTATAGAGGTTCCGGTGCGTCCTCTTGGTCTTATTCGAGAGACCGTCAGGATAGCGACTCTCGTTCGGGACGTCCTTCAGGCCGGGACAATCGGTCGGACGCCCCGAGATCGACGAGGCGAGGTGCGGGTCGTGGAAGACGTGGTTTCTCCTACCGCAGGCCTCGCAGGTCCAGGAGGTGATGGCTTAAACCTCTATCGCGCTCCGGTTGGCGGAAGGTTGTCGAGTTTTTCACAAGAATGGGCGTCGATTACGAACGACCCTTGGGTGAGAGGAGTGACTTCGGAAGGTCTAAAGATATCCTTCAAACGAAAGCCTCCATTAACTCGAAGTCCAAAGTGGACTCATCTTCCGTCAAATCCGCAGAAAAGAGACACCCTGTTATCAGAGGTGCAGTCTCTTTTAATGAAGAACGCGGTAGAGGTCGTAGAAAACCAGGAATCTCCGGGATTCTACAGCCATCTGTTTCTGGTTCCGAAACCAGATGGCTCGTTCCGTCCAGTCATAGATTTGAGCTGGATAAACAAGCTGATCGTCGCTCCGAAGTTTTATATGGAGACGATTCGATCGGTCAGAGCGAGTATTCGGGTGAACGATTATGCAACGAGCATAGATCTCAAAGATGCGTACTTTCACGTCATGGTACATCCGACATTTCGAAAGTATCTACGCTTCGCAGCCCTAGGAGTGGTGTATCAATTCCGGGCGATGTGCTTCGGATTGAATCTAGCACCCTGGGCTTTCACTCGGGTAATGAACTCGGTAATGATCTACTTCCGAGCTCATTCGTCTGCGGTAACGTTGGCCTACCTGGACGACATTCTTCAGAGGTACGGCAACGAGTTAACGCTTCAGAACGATGTTCAGAATCTTCTTCTATTGCTCCGACGTCTCGGTTTTATAGTAAACGAGGAGAAGTCGGATCTGGTGCCGTCCAAGTCATTCACTCATCTGGGAATGAGCTTCGAGACGCACAACAATCTCGTTCGTCTGCCATTAACCAGAGCAAAATTAGTCAGTTGTTACGCTCGCTATTGTCTGCACGCAGACAAAGTCACGGCGAGAGAATTTATGAGACTGATAGGAGCCGCCGCAGATCTCATTCCGATGGGGCGGTTACGCACACGTCCTCTTCAAATTTTCCTGACTCAGAATTGGAGTGTGAAAATTCATTCGCTCGATGTAGACGTTCTCTTGTCAGATCAAGTGAAACAAGAGATTCAGACTTGGGCAAACATTCAGTGGTTAACTCAAGGAGTTCCGCTGCAGTTGCCGGATCCGAGTTTTACAGTTATGACGGATGCCAGTCAAACAGGTTGGGGTGCATCATTAATCCCAACGGATTCGAGATGCCAGGGTCTTTGGGATCCGCAATTCCTGTGCAAGCACATAAACATCAAGGAAATGATGTCAATTTGGCTTGCGTTACGTCATTGGATGGACATTATTCACAATGCTCATGTCCAAATCCTATCCGACAATACGACAGTAGTGGCGTATATACGGAATCAGGGAGGCACTCATTCAGTTCCGTTGTTCAATCTAACGGAAAGAATCCTTCTGTTTGCGCTAGAACATCACGTTCTTCTTTCGGTCCGTCACATACCGGGTCGTCTGAATGTGCTAGCAGACTCCCTTTCACGAAAGGGTCGCTTGTTGCCGTCGGAGTGGACTCTCAACAAACAAGTATTCAATCAGATTTGCTACCAATGGGAACGGCCAATGATAGACTTATTTGCGACACATCTCAACAATCAGTTGCAGACGTATGTGTCTCCGTGTCCGGATCCAAGAGCATTTGCAGTAGATGCTTTGTCGATCCCTTGGGACGGAATGATAGGATATGCGTATCCTCCAGCGCCGTTAATTCAACAAGTATTGCTAAAGATAAAACAATCTCAATGCAAGATTCTGTTGGTAGCATCTCTGTCGCCACAGGATAAATCTACTCAGGTGTCTGTTGTGGGACATACCACGGAAGCTTCCTCCACGGGAGGATCTTCTTTCGCAGGGGAAATCGCGCCAACTCCATCACAACCCGCAAGGTCTCAACCTTCACGTTTTTCCATTGTGCGGTCCTTCTTGCATGGCAAGCACTTTACAGGTCGAGCAGTGGACGCGATTTCTAACTGTAGGAGGACCTCCTCTTCGCTAAACTATGCGGCTAAGTGGAAGGTTTTTCGTCGTTGGTGTAGGGATCATTCTGTAGATATATTAGATCCCTCTATACCAGACATCGCAAACTTTCTAGTATACTTGTTTGACCAAATCAAACTGCAGCCTGTTACTATAAAGGGTTATAGATCTATGTTATCTGATACCTATGCACATCATGATAGTTTACAAATTGGATCTAATGTCTCTTTATCGAAGTTGGTTAGAAACTTTTCGATAAATAGACCCAGAACTCTTAGATTAATTCCTAAGTGGAATTTAGCTTGGGTTCTTCTTAAATTGAAGGAAAAGCCATTTGAACCTCTTGGGACAGTAGATTTCAAATTCTTATCTTATAAGACAGCTTTTCTCTTAGCTTTCTCTTCTGCTAGAAGAGTCAGTGAGCTTCATGCACTATCGGTGGATGATTCTCATTATCGTAGTGTTGGGAACACTATCACCTTCACTACTAACGTGGGTTTTTTAGCTAAGAATCAGGCTCCTAATAAATATCCGGAACCTATTGTTATTAAGGCTCTTCCGTCTTTAGACGGGCGTAGGCCTTTACTCTGTCCTGTTAGAGCGTTACGTGTCTATAAACAGAGATCTCAGTTTATCAGAAAGGGACGGAAACGTTTCTTTTGTCTTTGATGCCTAATAGAAAGGACATTTCGGTCCATTCTATTGCTAGATGGATTCAATTAACTATCCGTACTGCTTATGAAGATTTATCTTCTTCTCAGCAGTCTGTGCTTAAGATTTCTGCTCGTGAAGTAAGAGCTCTTTCTACTTCCTGGGCTTATGCTAATAGTGTTGCTATTACAGATTTAATGAAGGCTGCTTATTGGTCTCAGCCATCCACTTTTACGAATTTTTATCTCAGAAATATTGAGTCCATTTCTGGAGACCTGCATTGTTTAGGTCCGTTATCTGTTGCTCAGAATGTCGTCCACTAAACAGTTGCAACTATAGTTATGCAGGCTTTCTGTTCCGGCAGTGACTCCGTCCGGCTGCCCTCTTCGCTCTAGGCTATTTGACCCAGGGCAAGGGGAAGGGGGGGGGGGGGGGGGTGTTCCCTTAGGTCACCTGCTTTATAGTGAAAAGCAAGGGAATGCCTCCTCCAAGTCAGTATTTCTGAGTCGCTTCCGGGATGGTTTTAAAGTGTAATATTAATGTTAAATTTCATTCATGTCTTATTTTTAAAGTGTAGCTCGGTGTGAAGCATTTGTATATGTCAAGTGTCAAACGGGCTTTAATATACAATACTCGGACACTTTTAAATGACTATAAAGAGTCTCAATTCTCTGGACTACTTTATTTATTGGCTTGCTTTAAAAATAATTAGTATAAGGGTTATACTGGATGTTAATAGAGAACATGAATGTTATTGTGCTCAATTATTAAGGGTAGTGTATCTTTCTAATTTAATATTAAATAAGAAAGATACATGTAAAGCCTAATACTCCTTTTCTCCTTAAGGGGTTACCTCTTTACTATATAGTTGAGCTTATTGGATTTTCCTCTATGTCCTAGGCCCTCCAGCCTGTTTACTATTCAGCTAAGTCTGGGTCATTGGTACAGTATAAAAATGTTAAAAAATTTATAGTAATTTATATATTTTTTATACTTACCAATGACTCAGACGGGGATGGCCCTCCCTGGAGTTGGGAACTCTTGCCTCCCCGCTGAGTACATAGCGCTGACCAGGCACTGCCAGTGAGAATGATAATTGGCGCCTATTTCGGGACGTCTGCGTCACTGCGCATGCGCAGTAGAGGCGTAGTATGGAGGTCCTTTAGGACATGATTTCTTTTTGTTTTGGATGCAAATTTTGGGGATTGGGGGGCAAAATTTGTGTTTGGCCCTGGTTTTGTTAGAGTTAGAAACAGCTAAGTCTGGGTCATTGGTAAGTATAAAAAATATATAAATTACTATAAATTTTTTAACTTTTCACGGTGGAAATTGTACATAAATAATGCTGAAAATAAAGACTGAGTGTAATTTCTGCTTGATTAATATAAATAGCATCTGCACCCATGCCACCAACCATCCTTATTCTGCACTCACTTGTCACTCCCATTCTTGAAAGCAAATTTAAAGTTTCCAAACAATGCCGATGATGAGCTGTTGCTAGTGATTAGCCATGTGCAGTACTAGTACCGATAATTCTCTCAGACTCATTCCTGTTTTTTTAACTATAATCCTTACTGGGTAATATTCCAACTACATCATCAAGGCATGCCCTTGATGATGTAGTTAGAATACTTTATCAGTCAAGACTTGACCAATCACATTTGGTCCAAGTCAGTTTTACAACACCCCACTCCTAAAACATCAACTACAAGTCGATGCTGATTTGATTCAAGGTTCAATTCGATTTCAAATAATGATCTGATTTTATTTGAGATTCAATTCAAATCGAAGGAAGATGCACTAGAGTCACCAAAACCTGTTAAGTTTATGTCAAGTACATCATAACTGCAAGAATCGCAATGGATATATAGTGCCTGACAATTTTTCACGCACCACGGTTATATTGAGGTGCGTGGAATTGAGGAACTGGCAACTCACCTGATATTAAACCCAGTGAAAAATAATCCATGGCAATTTAGCAGCTACTTATATGTCTACAGTATATCGATAACTGACCTGTTTCATTTTGGAAGTGGGACAGAAATTCAACCCCAAAGAGGCCTTGGTAAGATGGGCAGATCTTACTCTTGGGACAGGAGATTTGCATCAAATAATGGAGAAGTTTTCCCCCTGTTGAGATTTCCCCACCCCAAACACACACACTGAGAATAATAATAATCTCATACTTTGCATGTTACCATTTCAATAATTACAAACGTATGAAACACTACATGTATTTCACCTCCCATGAACAAGGTTTATAAATTCTGTGCAAAACCAGGTGAATTTGAGTTTTGATTTTTCTTCCACCTGGATTCTTGAATAGTGGGTGCCCGAGCGTGCTTTTTTTAATGGGGTGGGGGGGGGGGGGGGGGGGGGGGGGGGTGTCACTAGGCCATCTTAGCATATATATTATTAACAATTCCTTTCGCATACACACTCTAAGGGCTAATAAAATTGATAAATTTGTCCCTTGCATGCAACAAGGATTTGCAGTGCTTTAGCATTGCGAAGCCTTCTTACACTCAAGGGTCGAAATACACCAATACCCCTGCTATTCTGTAGATAATGAGGCCTAAAACCTAAAACAAACCCAAACCATGAACTTTTGGCACATGAATTGTCAGCAATTCTATTAGCACTACAGGCCACATTTCTCACCCAATCTTTTTCAAATTTCATAAGTAGCTTTGGTGTGATGTCTTCATAGGAGCTTTTAAATTTTTATTTTAGTAGGCTTGTCTACAAAGAATGATGTTGGCGCTAATTCCGTTCTCTTCCTGAGTGCTGCACATGCGCAGATAGTAAAAGTATGGAGGGCCAGATAGGACTTTTAATTTTTGGTATTGTACAGTAGAACCTGCCTTGAGAGACCGCACTTTGGGCCACACAAAACTGGTCTCTCAAGACAGGTGGTCTCTCATAACAGGTTTCAGGTTTCTCAAGTCAGTGAATAACCAACCACAAAATTCAGAAATGGAGAAGAATGGATTTTTGTAATTACTTTGTAGTTGTTCCTTTTTATGAAGTTTTTGTAACAAATTGAAATGGACTGTTATAAAAATTATAAAAATAAATTAGTGTTGAAAATCTTCATTGAAGATTTTCATCACAAATTTATTTTTATAAGTCTATCTGTCACGTTTCAGGTGTGTATGAAATTGTTTATTCAGCAATAATCCTAATCTCTTCACAGGGGTCTTATAAAAACATCTCAATCTTTAATGAGTTATGTAACTGAATAGCAATTGAAACCTAATTAAAAGCTTTTAATACTTTTAATTATGTTAGTATAACCACAATGGATTTTCCAATTCCAGAACAGGTAAAAAGTTTTTGTCATGGTTTCAGTCTTCCAGGGGCGGTCCATTATGGCATAAAAATACAAGTTGGTACCAGGTCACATGCGCCATTCATTTTCGTTCACCATCATTCACACATCTGACTTCAGAGCATGAACACCTGGACAGCAATGGAACTACCAGACAGACTAGTGAAAGCCATCTCATGCCCTATCTCCTGGACTCTCCAGGAAATAGCCTTTAGCGTCCATCTGAAACTTGAATTTGAAGTTGAGAAGACCGAAATACCACCCTCTTTGGGGAGAGGTAGTACATTTGGCGAGAGGATCCCCTCTCCCACTGGTCCTCACCCGAAGGGGCACGGAGGCCCTGAAAAGAGAGGCCCGGAAGGCCTTCCGGAATAGGAAGAAAGAGTTGAGTGAGGGGATGGAGGTTCTGGAGGCAACCGCCAGTTCACCTCCTAGTCCCACTGGCACACTCAACCAACTGCCGGCTCCTGAGCCAGTACAATTGGATGAGGAGCGTCTGGTGGAGACGGGAGGAACCGAAAGTTTCATTTTCACCACCCCCCTCGCTCCCCTCTTCCTTCACTACCGGAAAGCCCGGGAGCGGAAGTCACAGCAGAACAGCCACCTCAGTCCTCAGTCACCATCGACATAGAGAGTGTAATGAGAAACATGCAGAGAGCAAACCAAATTGTCCCCGACACCCGAGAGTTCATCAAAAACTCCAAGGAAATTTCCAACACGGCATTAGAGTTAACTCAACATCTAAACTCAACAACATCGCCATCCATATCACCATCCCAACCACCTCCTAAGAAAAAGAGCTGTAAGAAACACAGACGGGGTTAAGCTGCCTCCCTCCTTCTCTTTCCTTCCTTTACCACGCTCTGACATGACACATCACTACACAGTCACTAAGGGTAGAAAGGGGCTCGTTCCCCAAACCATCCCTGCGCGGCTTTGGTGTGCAAAAACCATTTCATTTGGATCACAGTGGTCTCTCAAGACAGGTGGTCTCTCAAAACAGGTGGTCCCTCAAGACAGGTGGCCTCCCATACGGGTCCATTATAGAGTAAAACCAATCGGTGCCTGGCAGATGTGGTCTCTCAAGACAGATTTTACTGTATGCAAATTTGGGGGATTGGCGGGTTCAAAATTTGTGTTTAGCCCTTGATAATATTGAGTTTGCACCAGCTAAGTCTGGGCCATTGGTAAGTATAAAAAATATACAAATTACTTTAAATTTATCATTTTTCTGAATTTTGTTGAAAAACATGGCCACCAGATGCCGTCTTGGATATGGCATATATATTATAAACAATTCCTTTTGCACACACACTCTACAGGCTGCATTTCTCACCCAATCTTTTTCAAATTTCATATGTAGCTTTGGAGTGAAGTCTAGATGGGAGCTATGAAATTCTTCTGAATTTTGTTGAAAAATATGGCTGCTAGCAACCAAATTTAATTTGGCATATAAATTGTCAGAATTCCATTAGCACACCCTACAGACCATATCTCTCATACAACTTTTTTCGAATTTCATATGTAGCTTTAGTATGATGTCTAAATAAGAGTTATCAAATTTTTCTGAATTTCATTGAAAAACATGGCCACCACTGGTCATCTTGGATTTGGCATCCAAATTATCAACAATTCCTTTTGCTCATATGGGTACATCTCTCACTCAATCTTTCTTAACTCTAATAAGTGGCTTTAGGGTGATGTCTGCATGGGAGCAATTATGTTGTTTCTAATTACATCTTGCTCAATATGACAATGTCCGGTACGAGCTATTGGGATGGGTTGTTTTCTGTAGAAACTTGAGTGAATGACTTGGCATTACTGGAACTTTCTATTTAGTCAAGTTCCTTGGTCAAGTTGAGCTGCAGTATCATTGACACTTTCATTTAGACAACACTTTTGGTTGAGCAATTCACTTTTAATTTCCATTTTGAAGTATAAAGTAAGTAAAAATACATCTTTCTTGTTGATATTATCAGGGTGTACTCTATTAGTTTCAAAGAGTACTTGTTCCAGAAAGGGTCCTCCTGAACACTGGAATTACCATGAATTACTTATGGTGATCTGTACTTTGTAAGAATTTTTGCAGAATTTTTTTAAAAATAAATTACGTAAACATGTTTTTTTTTCTCTGTCTTTATTTCTCTCAGCTTTAGTAATTCATTTGCATGTTAGAAAACTATGTAATGGAATCATCATGCAGAAGCCCATTATTAATGCTTCTCCTTCCAGCTCACTTCTGTTTTCAGTTGACTTATCTCTAAAGTCTGTAGAGGGAGAAGTTACTTCTCCCTCAATTTATCCCCTAGGCTGGCCATGACTAACACTTGTAACATTTTTTTTACCTTCCTGTTGTTAAAAAATTCAGAAAAAGGTTGCCTGAAAAACATTTATGTAATCCAGAGACCAGCCTTCCAGGTCACTCGGGTGAAGAAGTTTTGGATCAGCACAATTTACTCTGTCTTCACTCAAAAGGGGCTAATGTCACCCTCTGAAAATTTTGCTCTTCATTGAAGTTTTGCATAAAGCTCAGAAAATAATTTTGAGACCAGCCTTCCAGGTCACTCGGGTGAAGAAATTGCTTTGGATCTGCACAATTTACTCCATCTTCACTCAAAAGGGGCTAATATCGCCCTCTGAAAATTTTGCTCTACATTGAAGTTTTGCATAAAGCTCAGAAAATAATTTTGACTCCTTGAAGTTTTATTAGAAGCATTTACTGATTGTGGGACTAACTATTAATAACTGAAAATCAAAACAACTGCTCAAAAACTTGCTGTAAAATATAATATCCACATCCAATATTTTATGTTATCTGTTCTGAAGTATGAATTAAAACTGAAGTATGAATTAAAAAACAAAAATGTTTGGTGTGTTGACATTATAGGTGTGTTTGAAGGCTTTACATTGTGAAAGGAGACCTGCACTTTGTAAAAACTAATTTATTTTTTTAATAATTTATTTGTGGAATTTATAGGGAGTTTACAAATAAACATGTTATTTTCACAACTTTAACAATTTATTTTCATGTAAATGAATATATAAATTGGAACAATAATGCAAGAGCTCACTCAGGTCTCTCCTATTTGGGCTCTCTTCTCCCTCTTTTCATCTGACTTTTCCCTGAAGATTAACTCTCAGGCTAGTTACTTAGTTGAACTCACTTTTGTCTTGCCATAACACTTTGTATGCTGCTGGTAGATATGCCTTATTAGAACAGGATTTCTTTTGCCACTGAAATAAGTAGAATTTGGGTATATTTAGTCCCGTTTTGTCCTTGTAAATTGAATGGATTTTTTCACCAATGATTTTTTGAGTTAAATTTAAATGAATTTTTCATCAAATCTAGTCATGGCTGCTTCATAGCAGCCATGACTAGATTTGATGAAAAATGTCTTGCATATACTCAGCGGGTTAAGAGTTAATAGTTAGTTTGTCAATGGAATTCTTGTTATTTGCAGCAGTGATGTTACAGGATCAGGGTGTATTTGCTTACTGCCTTAATATGTTACTAAAATATATATTAAATTTGTGTGTGATATTGTTGAGGTGTTTAGTTCAAACAATATTTTTATTTCAATGCAAAAAATCATGTTATTTGTATACATTATGTACAAAAAGAAAGAAGCCGGAACAGAGCAAAATCTACAATAATAGCACACAGAATAACAAAGAAAACAACTTGTAAGTAAGGGATTCCACAGTGAGCTTGAAACTTTTGTGAGTTGTCTCCCTTGTTGAAGTATATAAAATGCATCTTTTTGGCTCTGTTGATGACGGTCTTCATATTGTATTTTCAGAAATATAATGCTGAAGTGACTAAACTAGAACATGCACTGAAGGAAAAAAATAAGGAGAACAAAAGGTTGAAAGAAAATTTTGAGACTCTGAAGCAAGCTAATGACATGTTGAAAATAGAGGTATGACTGATTTAATAATGTTGTGAGCAACAGTTTTTTAAGTGAATAAAGTGAGTATTCATGTTGTCATGAATCTGTAAGACAAGATATCTTTTTATGCCCCCATGATGAAAAGTCAGGGGCTTATTCTTTTACTTGTCTGTCCATCCAGCCATTTGTCTGCCCATCCGTTCATCCATCCATCTGTTTGTCTATTCATTTTCCATCCGCATATAAGGTACAAGGTTTATCCACCTAACTCCTCTTACAGTTTTCAGGCTAGAACCTTTTTATTTTACAGGGTATTTATATTTATACCATGATTACCTATTCTGCTTTTTATGAAAATCCTTTGACATAAATCTTAGCTTTATACACCAACCTTGGTGCACATGCCAGCAATGGGATTTCAATAGTTAAAATTTACACCTACAGTGGAACTGCATCCAAGTTGACCTTTGGTGACGTCGACCTGAATGCGAACTTGTCTAAATTTATCGCATGTTGCCTCACGAAGAGTGAAATGAGAGTGGCAATTATTTATTACATTTTTAAATGAGTTTACCCCATAAGACACCAAAATTTAGCAAACATGCATTGTCTCGTGTTAATAAAGCATCCATCAGGGACCAGCTTTGAGGACGACTAGGGCGATTATGTCGCCCTTCTAAACCCAAAGTCGCCTAGAAAAATAGTCGGGGCGATTACAAGTCGCCCTCTAAAAATTGGCCAAAATGAGGAAAGGCTGAACTGAGTGATGCGAGGTTTACATGAAAACGATTATTTTCAAGAATCGAGTGTAATAAATAGGCATTTTAATTCGTCAAATAAACGTCCATTTATTTGAAATCACATGACAATCAATTGTCCATTGTCGCTTTTGGCGGATTTTTTTATTTCTATTTTGTTGCGTTTCAGTTGGAGCTTCAAATGTCGAAACGAAAATAGGTGACTTACGCGACTTAACAAAATAACCCACTTTGAAAGTAGGTTACGTCACTTAGGATGCCGAAAATGTATACACAACGGACGTATTTTATAACACAGTATTTTTATTTCGTTTTGCTGACGACTGTTAACTGTTGGGCCATCGATTCCCAGAAAAACATGAATGGAATTGAAACACATGAAAAAAGCTTTAGTGATGACAAGAAAAGAATTGAGCAGGACACAAGTGTGCATGTGGACGATCTTGAAAAAGGGTCTTCCTAAACAATGGAATGACACGAAATGACGTGGAATGACACCAGAATGCCATAAAAATGATGCGGAATGACATTTCTTTTACAAAATACTCGACCCCAGAATGTATTTTGTTTATTAACTAACAAAGTACCGCCCAAGCAACCTTCTTACATCTGGTCCTGTTCACACTTTCAGACTTAGGAAATTATTAGCTTAGTAGAGTGCTGGGTGATTGGCACGAAGAAGATTGGAGGGGTCATGAAGGAGAGGGTAGCAGTGGGGGATTTTCAGTCAATAATTACTTGGTGATTTTTTAACCTGGCATAGAGGCATCATAGACAACTGGACCTGGATTATTTGCACATTAATGGAGGACCACAAATTGAAAATATGAAAGTGCAGCGGGGGTGGTACATGAATATTCTTAATTTTCCCCACTTGCCTATGAAGTCTCCCTACATGACTCTACAGTCTCCCTATTTTTTCTGGAGGGAGCCAGGAGTCTCCCTAAAATTCCCCCCTAGGCTGGTCCCTGGCATCCATAACACAAAATAGTATGTTATTAAAATGAAAAAGGCCCTGTTTCTTTTTCTGTTTCGTTGCAGTGATAAAATTGACAGCGGAAGTAGCACCCACCGATGCTCATGTAAACAAAAACAAATTCACATGTATGTACGGCTGCTGCTTAGTAAAATCAAGAAAAAATAATAGCGCCTCTTAATAATCTGATGATCATGGTATAAATAAAATATACCCAAAGTAGCTTGGTGTACCAAATGTTCACCACTTGTGGTGAAGTGGTGTTAACCACGCGCTGAAGACTCGTGGTTAACACCGCTTCACCACTAGTGGTGAACATTTGGTGCACCAAGCTACTATGGGTATATTCTATATATATATTACATCTTGTATGACAGAGCTCATGGAGCTCTGTCAAATAAGATATAACAGATTTATGTCAGTATTGGATATACTGATGCTAAATAGGTCTATAAACCAGAGGAATTCAGTGATTGTCAGGGTAATTTCTTGACATATTACAAGATTCAATTATCAGGAATTTTCTCCATAACTTATATGCAATGAACAAGGCAGATTTGTACTTATGGTATGGTAGGTAAATGGCTTTGTGTTTGGAAATTATATTCAATTAACAGGATCATTCAATTATATCTGTATTGTGTATTATATATCTAATGAATTTTGATTAAAACAGGTGTAGAAATATGAGGCAGGTGATTTTATCTCTTGCCTAGTGCCTGCACAAAATTAACCCCACACTGGCAAAAATATTGCCCACACATATATTCTGACGAAACAGACTTGACACACAGTCACTCCACCACCTTCCTGTTGACCTCACGATAGTAGTATAATAGCAACATGCTTTAGTCTGCAAATGGTGAAATCAGGGTTAAACTTGTGTAAAAAGATGTTCCGACATCAGGAATAGCATCAAAGACCAAAGCTCAATATAATGTAAATTGTGTGAAATCAGCACTGTTTCCCAGCTGATAGGAGTCTCTGTTCTTTGACCATGATGCAACGTTGCATTGAGAACATAACATGAAAGAATAAATACAGTGTGTTCAGCTGGTAGTCTGCTGTATTTCATTATACAGACATCACAACACAATGGGAGAATAAAATGGAGAAAAAAAGCTCAAATAGAATCTTTTTTTTCAATGGTAGATGGCTGTTACACAACATGTGTGTCACATGGCTGTCACAACCACGTTTTCAGTTTAGTTTAAACAATATTTATTGAACAAAAACAGGTTAACTGTATACATGCAAACAAGTGTAAACAGATTGAATGTTTTGTACATAACTTTCAGTGAATACAATTAACACATAATGTTTCAGACTAAATTGTTGCAGTAGGGGATTCGGAAGAAATCTGAAAGCCTATGTGAATCGTCTCCCAAGTCTGTAAGTTTCCACAGTTTCAAATGGACACATAGAAGTTTGTCAAGTTCAGTGTTCAATTTGGTTACCAACATTGATGTGTCTCTCCAATGTTGACTTCAAAGTAAATATTGGAGAAGCACATCAAGGGAGGTAAAAAGATGAAAATTAAACATTATATTTTGAAACGTCTCATGCCAATCTATCTGTAGACCATGCATGGTCACAAGTTCACAACACACATTTTACATCAAAGTTATTATTAAATTGAGATATAAAGTATTTGTACTGAGTATGTTTCTGATTAACACAGCAGAGTGAATTGTATTCATACACTAAAACAGTATTTATACTATTTACCATAATAAACACAACCCTCACAAGAGAACAATATTGTGATTATATTGTTAATCATGATCTTCTTTCCCCCAAAACACAAATATTATTTTGCTAATATCACCCTGCACTGAACATGCATAGTCTGAGACCTTATGCTATTAAATTTTTGTGTCCTTTTCAAACTGGCACAGGAATCGACAGAATGTTTGATAAAATAATTGGTTATCAGTTCATAGTAAGTTTGATAATCAGTTCATCACTAAAATTTGTATCAACTTTGAACAAATTTCTTATTTGAGTGCCGGGAGCTATTGGCTCCCACAAATGGTCCTAGGAGGGTGATTTCCTAGTGCCTGCAAATTTTTCATAAAAGCCAGGCCTGATTAAAGTACACTTACCCCTCCCAACATTTTCTCCATCTTTCATCTAAACTACCAAAACCTAAATGCTCACTGGGGCCCTTTAAACATGTTTTTACAATGTATGCCCAAATACTGATATTTTTTTCATGCTGTTTTAAAAGCTTACATGTACAATCGAGACTGAGTTTCAGCCGTGAAAAACTTGCATAGTAGAACCTTGTTGATTGAATTTCACGTTTTGTGGTGGAAAATATACAATTAACATGAATAGTCAATCCATTAGAGTTTCGTTAATTTATTATATAAATGGGAAGTCTGATTCAGTCATTCCATCAGCTAGAAAATATTTCGGCAGGTGGGCAGGGCTTCCCTTCCTGTGATGGGTGGGCCTGCTAGTTTCTTACCATTGATTTAAGATTTTGAGTATTTAACCCTTTACCAAACATGATATCTGCAAAAACAAAATTTCTTTAATATCTAAATATTTTCAATCTTTGCCTCAAAAACATAGCTTAAGACCCCCCCTATGGAATGAGCAGAATGACCTTGTTTCAGTGAGGGGCCATAAGCTGTATTTTGGAGGCAAAAAAGATGAAAAATAATTTTGAATGGCGATTTTTGTGAATAGGGCTGGTTGGATATGGCTGTTATTCCGAGTAAAGGGTAAATGCATTGGATGCTGCTAGGCAAAGATAACTTCCAGAACAAGGCACTACATGGTGACTCTTCACTTGTGCTGTGTAGATTTCGACTCAAAGAACACAAGACGGCCTAAAGTTTTAAGAGATTAAGAGCTATAAACCATCGACTATTCACTCAACTGGACTTTATCCCAATGTTGCCATCACAATTAGCCATTGTGTAGAAATATGTGACCTCAAACACCAATATTCACCGTAGTTTGCCCATCAATTTCCGGCTCCCTGTAAATGAAAGTCTCAACATTTCCAAAAATATATCTTGCCTCTCTTAACTCTTTACCTAACATGAAAAGCAGACAACACTTGCAAACAAAATTCTTGAATAACTAATTTTTTTCATTTTTTGTCTCAAAAACATAGGTTATGACTCCTCATTGGAATGAGCTCGATAAGCTCATTCCAAAGAGAGGTCATAACCTATGTTTTTGAGACAAAAAATGAAAAATATATTGAAAATTAATTGGCAATTTTTGAGAATACCGATGGCAGGTTTTTGCCATTACGTTAGGTAAAGGGTTAAATGAAGTTCACATGACATCAATTATGTGTGCAGATTATTGATAATTTTACAAATGCGAAGTTCCTTTATACTGAACACTGTGTTTAAATTTCAGGGTTGTAATCAATTTCAAGAAATCCATATTTATCTTATCTCAGACCAGATCAGCCACATTAAACACCATGTCTATAACATATTGTTTGATCTGGCTAATCTACTCTTGTCAACTTGACAGAATATGACACCCCTGATTAATTGACTGTAGTAATAATCTGTAAATACTTTACCTTTCTGAAGGAAAATAAATGTTTGCTTTTTGTGTTTTTAATGTGATATTATTCACTTTCTACAGTTAGAAACATTACAGAAAATACATGAGAAATTAGAGAAACAGTCAACAACAGTGCAAGCTAGATTAACTAATCTACAGGTGTGTTTTATAAATTAATCACTGGATATACTTTCCACTCAGTCCTGAATGTGCTCATTTTTGTTCTTTTCCCTTATATACAGTGGATCTCTAGTTGTGATTTCATATGAAATTTCTGTACTGAGTTCACTAAAATCGACCTGAGCTGAGGTTGACCGAGGCTCAGATTGATTTTAGCAGACATGGTAACTCTCCCAGCATGCCCTGGAAAATCCTGTAAATTCAGTGTTAGTTCCCAGCTTACCAGAAGGAATCAATTTGGTACAAAAATCCCGGAAAATAGTACAGTTGAATACTTTTCAGTTTCAAGACTTTCTGTGTCTAATTATAGTCCTCCGAATCTCCGATCATAACAAATGAAACAAAAAATATGCATACAAGGGAATTATATTTAATAAAAGATTATTGTTTTATAAATATTTCACTTATATCCACGTTTTTTTTCTGTTTTATATTCATTTCAATTTAGCTGCGTGGTCAGTTTACAAATGCCGAGAAAAAATAGGTTTCTTACACATATGTTGCATCACATCATTTTATTGTCAAAGTTAGAGAACTCTTTAACCTTTTACCCAATGCATACAGTATCAAACTTAATTTTTTCAAATTTAAAAAAAAATTTCAACAAAACCATATCACATAACACCTCATTAGAATGAGCTCGATGAGGGTTCACATGATATGGGCTTGTTGAAATTTTTTGAAAAAAGAGTTTTTTTCCAACTGATCAATTTTTATATTATGCAGATGGATGTGGCTGATTTGTTACGTAAAGGAGGAAGTTTTTTTCTGCAAAAACATTGCTCATAAGAAATGTTTTTGAGGCAAAAACTGAATACAGTGGAGCCCACTTAATTGGATATCTCTTAATTGTATATCCCTGTTAATTGAATATCATTTTCAAACACAAAACCATTTACCATACCTTCAGTACAAATTTGATCTGTTAATTGCATATGAGTTGTAGAGTAAACTCCTGTTAATTGTATATAAATTTTTGTAATATGTCGAAAAAGTTACTGTGACACGCGCCAAATTCCCCTTATTTATCAAACTTTTTGGCCTCACTACATTCAATACAGGCATTTATTGTATTATATCTTGTTTGACAGAGCTCTATGAGCTCTGTCAAACAAGATATAATAGAATAAATGCTCAGTTTACCTCCAGAACACAGGAAACTGACCAAATCCCTGTTAATTGTATACTCCTGTTAATTGAATAATTTTCAGTGGCAAAATGGATATTCAATTAAGAGGATTCTACTGTATATAATAAAATTATTCTGTGAATAGCGATGGCCAGATATTGCCTCTACGTAAGGTAAAAAGTTAAAGTGAGTTGATTGTTCCTTAAAATATCTTGGTGGTAGGTTTAGGCCCCACAAAGTAGATCTACTGTTTTTTATCATCCTACCTTACAATTGTTTACTACAGGCTTGCACTATAGTGGAAGACCCTAACTTGGATAAAATACTGGTTAACCGAAGCAGTGATCAAACCATTCTTTTTTTGTCCGCGAAATGTGGAGGACGTGTCGCCATTTTTTACATTATGAAACAGTGATAATTCAACTCATCGATAATGGTTTTCCTTTGACTTTAATTATGGATCTGACGATTGTATAATAACAGGACTGTGTTTTATATATTCTCGTTAATATTTTCAACCACACGTTCATTGAATTTTATTTATATATTCCGATTTCGCATATGATTTTCGACATCGTTTCAATGCGGTTCGGACATAAAATATTTTTATACTGTACTAATGACCCAGACTTAGCTGGTGCTAACTCTAAATTATTCAGGGTTAAACACAAATTTTGCCCCCCCCAATCCCCAAGATTTGCATCCAAGTAAAAAAAAATCAATGTCCTATACTTTTGTCCGCTGCACATGTGCAGTGTCAAGGAAGTACCAAAATTGGCACCAAATCTTCATTCTTTGTTTGGCCCCTCTATCAGTAACATCTCACTGATATCTGTGCTTATAACCTCAGTTAAAATGATGCCAGACAAAATCATGAAGGAAATGGTGGATCCAAGGATGAAATAAGAGGATGAGAGGAAGAAACAGTGGAAGGACGTGTTCAGGGCTGTAACTTATAGTTTTTATGTAAAATTATTTTATGTTCCCTAATTTTGGGGCATGGGCCTGATGTTTTCATTCTTGCTATGAAATCTCCTCTGTTTGTTAAGTGTTTCCTCTCTCCCTTTCCTTGATACCCCCCTTGCTAATCTCCCATGCTTTTGGTATAATTTTGGAAATTTTTTTATTGAAATTTCTTGGGAGTTTTAGCACAGTTACAGAATGTTTATTCTGTTATCCCCATGGTTACGTCCTCACCCTAGGGGTGTTTAGGCATTTTGGTCATGCATCTACCATCCGATGTATTCGGTTTTACATCAGATAGTATTTTAAATTGGTTACTGATTTCGGGCCATGTTTTTCAGTGCTGGAGGCTTGTTTCCGGTTCTTATTGACTTTTGTTTACGTTGACAGCGGTTACTTCTGTCAGTGATTCCTTGTCTTCTGTAAGGTTTATTATATAGTCAGATACATTAATATTGTCCGTAAGTGTAACATTAATTTTTAGAAATGTTTTAAAATTTTTGTCAACTCTCAGGCTTTTTTTGGGGAACTTGGGCTCATGTCAAAATTTTTTTTTTTTTTAAATTTTCTTTTGAATTATTTTTCAAAATTTTTGATATGGATTATATTATTACTATGTACCTTTGTATTTCCAACGGTTAGTGTGAGTACTACGGTTGTATATATCTTTTAATTATGAAAGAATATTGTTCAAATTGTAAATCGAGGAAGTCTTCCTCTGATTCTCATGCTCATTGTATTTGCTGTAGTCACTGTACTCGCACTAATTCTTGTTCAGTGTGTTCCAGTTGGGATGACAAACGTTGGAGACGTGTGTCACGGTATATTGTTAGTGGTGAGAAGTTCATGCCGGTCCTCTCACCACAGGGTCACTCTAGTCTTTCAGTGTCTTTTTCAGAGGAACAAGAACAGGGTGATGTTTTCGGTGATGTCTTCCAGAAGTGTGCTGCCCTCGTCGCAAACCAATGAAGAGCTAGTGGAAAAAGTGCTCAAGGAAATTCGACAAGTGCCTAGATCTTTAGTAGGATTGATGACCTTGTCACCAGCTAGTTCGCCCAGTGGATCTATAACTCGTAATGTGGGTGATGTGATGCCGGGTTCGTCCGTTGTGGTCCAGCAGAGGAGAAAGGGTGTTGCGAGCACTGTAATCTCGGATCACGCACACCCAGCGACGACCGTTCGGAGGATGGATCATAGGAAGCCTGTTAGTCCGGTAGCTAGCTTGTTCAGGTCTACCCGGACCGCGAGCGAGAGAGGCCCCTCTCTCTTACAACAACGTCTGGGGCCAGATGTTGTCGTACATAACGTTCGTCAGTCAGAGCTTACATCCATTCCTCCTGCTCGGGACACTCCGTTGCATAGGCAACCGGCGTCGGCTAGTCTATTGGCTTTCTCTTCCACACGCCAGCACACACAACCACACCTTCGCTACGTGACCTCGGATATCCAGCCTGCTTCGCTGACAAAAGATTCCATGTCGACCAGGTCACTCCAACCGGTAGCCAAGGACACGACGAGGCCTTACCAGTCGGGACGTATGCATAAAAGAATTATGCAAGAGGAACCGTCCCAGGAGCTTCCAGCGGCTAAACAATGTAAGACCGCAGCACCACAGGCCTCCGTGACGGACTTGCTATCGCAGATAGCGCAACTCATCGCAGCATCCCAGCAACCTTCGGAAACTCTTTCAGAACAGGAACTGTCTGAGGAAGCTGAGTCGGTACGTTCCCCTGCAGTGTCAGGGACGACCAAGATTCACGTCTGGTCCATGGTGAAGGGGAATCTGCGGAGCTGGATTTTTCCCTTCAGGAACAACATAAGGTGGCTGTAGATTTTATCCTACAACATCTTCCAGACGTTCCATCGGACCAGAGGGCTGCAATACCAGATAAGAGACTGATAGCATCACTGGACACAGACTTTTTTGGCCGGACTAAGGATGTCGTTCCTGAGTCCAGTCCAGCAGTGTCTCACAGACGTTTGAATTGCTGAATGACGCTATTTTTAGGCTAGCCTCTAAGTCTGGCAGATCCAGTTTCTTATCGAAAAATGCTCTACATCTGCCGTTCATTAACAGTAGAAATAAATTTGAAACGGCAGGAAAGGGCATTCCGAGAGTTCCTCTGCGTTTAGACGACCAGGCAGAAGACTTGGAGTTGTCATTGCCGGCGTCTATGTCGATTCTCTCCAGTATGTTGGAGACGGCAATCTCGTCTAACAGAACCAGTTTAGATGCCTTATCATATGCAGATCACCTTACCAGAGCGTTAGAACAACGTCTCACTGGTAAAGAATTCCAGGATGTTCAAACTTCCTTGAGAGTTCTTTCTAGGGCAATTGCATTTTCCACGTATAACTCCGCCCTTTCAGTGGCAAATTTGGAGTTAGTCAGACGTGATGCTGCCCTGGCATCATCCACTAGGGTGGATTCTAAGGTGAAAAACTCTCTTCGACCGGTTTCAGGAGAACTTCTCTTTGATGGTAAGCTTTCATTAATCTACGATCAGATTACTAAGAAAGCTTCAGACTCTCTGCGCTTTAAGTCCGATTCTAAAAAAACGGACTCAGCAGAGAGGAGTAAGTCAGGAACTTCTGGGGCGAGTCCGTCCAAGGGAAGCTCCTATAGAGGATCTAAAAAAGCCTCTAGTTCTGACTCCAGAGACCGCCAGAGTAGCAACTCAGGTAGGGGATGTAATGCTGGCCGAGACAACCGGTCAGACGCCCCTAGGACGACTGGTCGAGGTGTGGGTCGGGGAGAACGTAGTTTCTCCTCCCACAAGGCTTGCAGGTCCAAGAGGTGAAGGTCAGAACCTATATTGCACTCCTGTGGGCGGAAGGCTGTCAAGATTCTTAACCCATTGCTTGTCAATTACGGACGACCGATGGGTTCAGGAAGTTATTTCAGAAGGTCTAAAATTGTCCTTCATAGAAAAACCTCCGTTAACATGAAGTCCACGATGGACTCACTTCAGTCAAACCTTCAGAAGAGAGATTCGCTTCTATCAGAGGTGCAATCTCTTCTGGAGAAGAATGCAATAGAGGTCGAAGAAAACCAGGAATCTCCCGGTTTTTACAGTCACCTGTTCCTTGTACCAAAACCAGACGGCTTGTTCCATCCAGTTATAGATCTAAGCTGGATAAACAAGCTGATCATGGCTCCGAAATTTTATATGGAGACCATTCGATCGGTGAGAGCGAGCATTTGAGTGAACGATTATGCTGCAAGCATAGATCTCAAGGATGCGTACTTTCACGTCATGGTACATCCGACATTCAGAAAGTACCTTCGCTTCGCTGTCCTAGGAGTCATTTATCAGTTCCGAGCAATGTGCTTCGGACTGAATCTAGCACCCTGGACCTTCACTCGAATAATGAATTTGGTAATGACTCATTTCCGAGCTCATTCGTCTGTGGTAACGTCGGCCTACTTGGACGACATTCTTCAGAGGTACGGCGACAGATTAACTCTTCAGAACGATGTTCAGAGTCTGCTTCAATTGCTCCGCCATCTCTTTTTCACAGTAAATGAAAAGAAGTTGGATCTAGTTCCGTCCAAGTCGTTCATTCACTTGGGAATGAGCTTCGAGACGCACAACAATCTGGTTCGTCTGCCGTTACCCAGAGCGAAATTAGTCAGTTGTTATGCTTGCTTTTGTCTACACTCAGATGTAGTAACAGCGAGAGAATTTATGCGACTGATAGGTTTGTGCGGAGCTGCCGCGGACCTTATTCCGATGGGGCGCCTACGCACTCGTCCACTCCAGATATATTTTTATACTGTACCAATGATCCAGACATAGCTGGTGCTAACTCTTAAAATATAGGGCCAAACACAAATTTTGCCCCCCAATCCCTAAAATTTGCATCTAAAACCAAAGAAAACATGTCCTGAAAGGCCCTCCACACTTCGCCTCTACTGCGCATGCGCAGTGTCAAGGACGTTCCGAAATTGGCGCCATTAATCATTCTAAGTTTGGCCCTTCATCAGTTAACATCTGACTGATCTTTGTGCTTGTAAATCTCAGTTTAAATGATGCCAGACACATAAATATTAGTGAAATGGTGATTCTAAGGAGGATAGAGAAGGAGGAGAGGAAAAAATGTGTGACAGAATATTATCAGGGCTGTAACTTAAAATTTTTTAATGAAATTATGTTAAGTTACCTATTTTCGAGGCAGCAGCCATTTTGTTGTCATTCTGATTGTTTAGTTACACTGTTTTTTAAGTGTTTTCCTCTCTCCCTGTCCTTTAAGTCCCCCCTTGCTATTCTCCCATGCTTTTGGCATAGTTTTTGTAATTATTATTACTAAATTTTCTTGGGAGTTTTAGCTGAATAACAGAATGAATTCTGTTCTTTTCCCCATGTTTACGTCTTCACCTACGGGTGGTTAGGCGTTGTGTTCTGCATCTACCATCTGATGTTCTGCAGTTTCTTCCCTGGAAGTCTCAGTTTTGCATCAGATGGTGTATTTTTGGTAACTGATTTCGGGCCTGGGTGCCTGGAGTCTTATTTTAGTGTTTTTACACTCATTGTTTACATTTACAACAGCCCTCTGTGTGAGGGGGGGATTTCTGGAAAATAATATCTGGATGTTATTTTAATCATAACTAGATACATTATTATTGTTCGTAAGTGTTGAATAAATTGTTTAAAATATTTTTAAAATTTTTGTCCACACTTAGGCTTGGGATCCATTGGGGCTCAACGTTACTTTTCAGAAACTTGGGCTGTTCTGAAAAAATATTTTTTCAAAATATTTTGATTTCAATTATTTTTTCTATATTAATGGATCATATTATTATTATGTATTTTGATTGCCAGGGGTTAGTGCGAGTACCAGGACTTGTTTTCTTTTCACATTGAAAGGATTTTGATCAATTGTATTAAGAGGAAGTCTTACTCTGACTTTATAATCATTCTATATGTGGTCAGTGTACTCGCATTAACTCCTGTTCTGTATCGTATGATTTCGATGACAATATGGGAAGCGTATGTCACGGTATGTTATTGGGGAATTGGACACTCCGGTCCTTTCCCAGCAGGGTCACTCTACTTTATCAATTTCTATTTCAGACGATCAAGATTAGGGTGATGTATCTGTGATGTCTTCCAACAGTGTGCCTCCGTCGTCACAATTAATGAAGGGCTAGCGGAAAAGTGCTCATGTAAATACGCCAATTGCCTAAGAGGACCATAGTAGGTTCGACGGCCTTTGACGTCCGCTAGCTCGCCCGGTGTAGCGTCCATTCACCGAGTGGTTCGGCAGCCGGGTTCGTCCGTTGCGGTCTAGAATGAATTTTGGGGTGATGCGAGCACTATAAATCAACCTACTGCACACCCAGTGACGGCGGATTGGAGGGAGAACGGAGGAAGCCTTTTAGTCCGGTTCATAGCTCGTTCCGGTCCATCCGGACGGCAAGCGAGAGAGGTCCCTCTCTCGTTCAACAACATCTGGCCCCAGATGTTGTGGTACAAAATGTTTCGCAAGCGGAGCATACGTCCGTCGCTCGGGACGCTCCATTGTATAGGCAGTCCGCGGAGACTGCTAAGGCTTCCTCTTCTTGTCAGCGCACACGACCGCACCTTGGCTGCGTGACCGCCGATATATTACCAGCTTCGCCGATCAAGGATTCTTCGGTGACCAGGTCACACCATCCGGTAGCCAGGGACACGAGGCCTGCAGACTCCGGACGTTCGCATAGGAAGTGTGCGGGAGTCAACGTACACGGAGCTTCCGGCGGCAATGCATCGTAAGACCGCTACTGCACAGGCCTCGGGAACGGACGTGCTTTCCTAAATAGTACAGTTTATCGCAGCATCCCAGCATCAACTGATTCTGTCGCATATTTTTTATCCGACGATGCTGGGTCGGGACGCTCTGCGGAAGCGGGTACGGACGTCCGAAAGTTTCATCCGGTCCGACGGGATTCCGAAAGGGATTTGGAGGATTCGAGCCTTCCCTTTCGGAACAACATATGCTGTTGTGTATGTCATCTGACTTGGTCTTCTACAGCTTCTTTCGTCGGACCAGAATGCTGCGATGCCGGATAAGAAACTGATAGCGTCGGTGGACTTAGAAATTTTTGGTTCGGTTCAGGGACATCGTCCCTCAGTTCCGACATAGTCCAATAATGTCACACAAACTTTCGAATTATTGAACGACGCTATATATATTATTATTTTATGCTTGCTATAACCAAGCATTTCTGGTTTCTTGTTCGCAAAGTTACGGAGATGTCTTTCAAAGTGTGCCTCTGTCGTCATAGTTAATGAAGAGCTAGCGGCAATAAGTGCTCATGGAATATGTCTATCGCCTACGGAGTGACATTCGCTAGCTCACCCGGTGTAGCGTACATTCATCGAATGGTTCGGCTGCCGGGTTTGTCCATTGCGGTCTAGGAAGGAGATTTGGGTGATGCGAGCACTTTAATTACTTTAGTACTCACCCAGTGACGGCAGATTGAGGAGAGATCGGAGGAAGCCTGTTAGTCCGGTTCCTGGCTTGTCCAGGTCCGTCCGGGCTGTGAGCGAGAGAGGTCCCTCTCTCGTCCAACAACATAGGGGACCGCATGTTGTGGTTCAGATATTTTACATTCGGAGCATATGTCCGTTGGTCGGGACGCTCCGTTATATTGACAGTCCGAGAGACTGTCCTTAATGCTTCCTCATCCTCACAGCAGGGCACACGACCGCACATTAGCTACGTGACCTCGAGTATCCGATCAGTTTCGTCATTCAGTGATTCCACGGTGAATAGGTCGCGCCATCCGGTAGCCAAGGGACACGAGGCCTATACACTCCGTTCGCTCGCATATTGGTAGTATGCACGGGGTAACGATCACGGAGCTTCCAGCGGCAATGCATCGTAAGACCGCTTCTCCTCAGGCCTCAGTGACGGACGTGCTATCCGAGTTAGCACAGTTGTTTCGCAGCATCCCAGCAATTGACAATTTCTCGGTCGAATCAGGAATTATCCGACGGCGCTGGGTCGGTGCGGTCCGTGGTTGCATCAGGTACGGACGACCGAACGCTTTATAGGGTCCGACAGGATGGCGAAAGGGATTCGAAAGATTTCGAGTTTTCCCTTTAGTAGTATCGGAAGCTGCCTTTCATATCTTCTGGCATTATCTTCCAGTGATTGTTATTTCGGACTTCATTGCTGCGATCTTGGATAAGAGACTTATAGCGTCATTGGACTCGGATTTTTCGATCGGTTCAGGGACATTGTCCCTGACTTACCGACGCAGTCCAATATTGTCATTACAACATGTGTTTTATTTTCGACGCTATATATATATATATACAAGCCTGCTACCAAGCATGATAGTTTAGTTTCTTGTCCGCGTTGCTCATTTCTGCCATTTTATCATTTATACGTATAGTTTATTTTGGCAGAGCAGGGCATACCGAGAGTTCATATGCGTCTAGACGGTGTGGTTAAAGACTGGATATATTCTTTTTCGCCGTTTATGTCTTTTCCAACTTCAATGTTGGAAACGACATGATGTATAGTAGACTTAACTTAGACGCTTTATCATACGTAATCCGCCTTACTGAGTCGTTATCATTACGTTTTCAAGAAAAGATTTACGGGATATTATTCTCAATGTAATTTCTTTTCAGGGCAGTAGTTTGTTCATGTATAACTCTGCCCTTCAGTGGCTGATTGGAGTTGGTTGACGCGACGCAGCCCTAGCTACATCCATACGCGTGGATAGTAAGGTTAAGAACTCTCTCAGAGTCGCTTCGTTCTCGGAGGAGCTTCTCTTCGACGGCAACTTTTCGGCAATCCATGAATTGCTCGATTATACGTTCTCTTGTCTATCTAGTGTTACAAGAGATTCAGTCTGGGGCAAACATTCGGTGGTTGACTCAAGAGTGCCACCGCAGTTGCCGGACCCGAGTGTGGCTGTTATGACGGTTGTCAGTCAAACAGATTGGGATATAATACTGATCCCAATGGATTCGAAGTGCCAGGGTCTTTGGGTTCCGCAGTCTCTTAGCAACCAATTTTCTTCCGCGGAATAATGTTTTTTAGGCTTGCTTTATGTCATTGCATGAACATTATTCAGAAACGCATGCCCAAATCCTGTCCGTTATTTCAACAGTAGTGGCGTATCTCCGGAACCAGGGAGGCACTCTTTCTTTTCCGTTATTCAATTTAATGGAAAGAATCCGTCTGTTGGTTATAACACACCAAGTTCTGTTTTGGTCCGTCATATTCCGGGTCGACTGATTGTTTTACCGGACTCCCGTTCACTTACGGGTCGCTTGTTGCTGTCAGAATGGACTCTCAACAAACAAGTATTCAATCAGTTTTGCTATCTATGGGAGCGCCCAATGATGATTTATTTTCGAGACAGCTTGCTAATCAATTGCAGACGTATGTGTTGGCTTGTCCAGATCTCTGAGCTAATGTTGTTAACGCTCTATTGATCTATAGGACGGAATGATAGGATACGCGTATCCTCCGGCGCTGTTGTTTCAGCAGGTATTGCTAAGATAAACAACCACAATACATTTCTGTTGATAGCATCTCTATCTTCACAGAGATCATGGGTAATTTACTCTCTTGTCTACTGTGGGTCTTAACGTGAAATCTTCCTCAGTGTGAGGATCTTTTTTCACTGGGTAAATCGTGTCATTTTTATCACAACCCGCAAGGTCTCAACCTTCATGTATTCCGTTGTGTGGTCCGTATTGCATTGTAAGCATTGTACTGGACGAGCTTTGGACGCGATTTCTTACTATAGGAGGTCCTCTTCTTCGCTATTCTATGTGGCTAAAGTGGAGGCTCTTCCGTCGTTGGTGTAGGGATCATTATGTTCATATTGTTGATCCCTCCATACTACTCATTGCAATTTTTTAGTATTCTTGTTTCACAAGATCTACTGCAGCCTGTTATTAGTTAGGTTATAGGTTTATATTACCTCATACCTATGCACTCTACGATAGTTTACAATTGAGTCTTATGTCTCTTTATCTAAGTCAGTTAGTAACTTTTTGATATATAGACTTAGAATCTTTAGATTAAATTCCTATATGGATTTTAACTTCAGTTCTTATTTAGCTAAGTAATCATTTGAGCCTCTGGAAACAGTAGTTTTCAAATTCTGACCTTCTAGACAGTAATTCTGTTGGTTTCTCTTTTACTGTAGAGTCAGTGAGTTTCATGCACTATCGATGGATGATTTTCACTTTCGTAGTTTCGGAATCACTATTCCGTTACTATTTAGGTTGGATTTTTGCATAAGAGTTAGGCTCCTAATATCCGGAACCTATTGTTATTAAGGTCCTTCCGTCTTCGTACGGACATAGGCCTTTACTCTTTCCGGGTAGAGTTTATGTATTTATAAACAGATATCTGTTTATTACTATGGGCGTAAGCTTCATCTGTCTTTGATGCCTAGTAGAAGGACGTTACGCTCCATTCTATTGTTAATGGATTCTATTAACTATCGGTACTGCTTATGGTATATCATTGACTTAGCAGTTGTGCTTAAGATTTCGGCTCATGAAGTAAGAGTTCTTCTACATCTTGGGCTTACATTAATAGTGTCGCTATTATAGATTTTTGAAGGCTGCTCATTGCGCTCAGCCATCCACATTCATGAATTTTTATCTCAGAAATATCGAGTCCATTTCTGGAGGCCTCTATTGTTAGGTCTATTATCTTCTGCTCAGAATGTCATTCACTTAACAGTTGCTACTATAGCTAGGTAGGCTGTCTGTTTCGGCAGTGTCTCCGTTCTGCTGCCCTCTTCGCTCTGGGCTATTTGACCCAGGGCAAGAAAAAGGGAGGGGGGGGAGGGTGTTCCCTTGGGTCACCTGTTTTACTATGAAAACAAGGGGATACCTCCTCCGGAGTTAATAATTCTGAGCTGTTATTGGGATGGTTGTTTAGTGAGAAGTTTAGGTTTTTAAAATTCATTCAAGTCTTAGTTTTTAAAGTATAGCTTTTGATTATTGCATATGTCAACGGACATGATTATGCAATCCTCAGACACTTTTAGGAGTATAAGAGTCTCTATTCTCTAGACTTACTTTATTTATTGGCTTACTTTAAAAATTATTAGTATAAGGATTATACTAGATATTAATAGAGTTCATGGATGTATGATGCTGAATTTTGCAAGGTGTTGTATCTTTCTAATTTAACATAAATAAGAAAGATACATGTAAGGCCTAATACTTCTTTTTCCCTAGTGGGGATGACTCTATTTTATATAATTGAGCGTATTCCAACTTGCTCTATGTCCTAGGCCCTCCAGCCTTTTTACTATTCAGCTATGTCTGGGTCATTGGTACAGTATAAAAATGTTTAAAAATTTATAGTAATTTCTATATTTTTTATACTTACCAATGACCCAGACGGGGATGGCCCTCCCAGGAGTTGGGAACTCTTGCCTCCCCGCTGAGTACATAGCGCTTACCAGGCACTGGTTTTTAGAAAGATTAATGGCGCCAATTTCGGAACGTCCTTGACACTGCGCATGCGCAGTAGAGGCGAAGTGTGGAGGGCCTTTCAGGACATGTTTTCTTTGGTTTTAGATGCAAATTTTGGGGATTGGGGGGCAAAATTTGTGTTTGGCCCTATATTTTAAGAGTTAGCACCAGCTATGTCTGGGTCATTGGTAAGTATAAAAAATATAGAAATTACTATAAATTTTTTAACTTTTCACTCAAAATTGGAGTGTGAAGATTCATTTGCTCGAAACGAACATCGTCTTGTCGAACCAAGTAAAACAAGAGATTCAGACTTGGGCAGATATTCAGTGGTTAACTCAGGGAGTTCCACTGCAACTGCCGGATCCGGTTTTTACGATTATGACGGACAAACAGGTTGGGGCGCGACATTGAGCCCAACAGATTTGAGGTGCCAGGGTCTTTGGGATCCGCAATTTCTGAACAAGCACATGAACGTCAAAGAGATGATGTCACTTTGGCTTGCGCTGCGTCATTGGATGAACACAATTCAGAATTCACATGTTCAAATACTGTCCGACAATTCGACAGTAGTAACGTACATTCGGAATCAAGGAGCCACTCGTTCCATTCCGTTATTCAACTTAACGGAAAGAATCCTTCTGTTTGTCCTAGAGCATCAGGTTCTTCTGTCGGTCCGTCATATTCCAGGTTGTCTGAACGTTCTAGCGGACTCCCTTTCTCGGAAAGGTCGTATGTTGCGGTCAGAATGGACTCTCAACAAGCGAGTATTCAATTAGATATGCTACTGCTACCAATGGGATCGTCCAATGATAGACTTGTTTGCGACCCATCACAACAATCGGTTGCAGACGTATGTGTCGCCATGCCCAGATCCTCGAGCGTTCGCAGTAGACGCCCTCTCGATATCTTGGGACGGAATGATAGGATACGTGTATCCTCCAGCTCCGTTGATTCGACAGATGTTGCTAAAAATCAAGCAATCTCACTGCAAGATTCTGTTGGTTGCATCTCTGTCACCCCAGAGACCATGGATAAATCTACTCAGGTGTCTGTTATGGGACATTCCTCGGAAGCTTTCTCCATGGGAGGACATTCTTTCGCAGGGGAAATTGCACACACTGCATCACAACCCGCAAGGTCTCAACCTTCACGTATTTCCGTTGTGCGGTCCTTCTTGCACAGCAAGCAATTTACAGGACGAGCAGTGGATGCCATTTCTAACTGTAGGAGGACCTCCTCTTAGCTAAATTATGCTGCTAATTGAAATGTTTTCTCTCGTTGGTGTAGGGATCATTCAATTGATTTCTATGATCCCTCCATTCCAGACATTGCTAATTTTTTGGTCTGCTTGTTTGACGAGATCAAACTGCAGGCAATAATTATTAAGGGTTATAGGTCTATGCTATCGGATACTTTTGCTCATCACGATAGCTAACAAATTGTATCTAATGTCTCTTTATCAAAGTTAGTTAAAAAATTTTCGATAAATAGACCTAGAGCCCTTAGGTTCATTCCTAAGCGGAATTTAGCTTGGGTTCTTCTGAAGCTAAAAGAAGTGCCATTTGAGCCCCATGACTTGGTAGACTTCAAATACTTATCTTATAAGACAGCTTTTCTCTTAGCCTTCTCTTCTGCTAGAAGAGTTAGTAAGCTTCATGCTTTATCTGTTGATGATTCTCACTATCGTAGTGTTGGTAATACTATTACTTTGACTACTAATGTGGGATTTTTGGCTAAGAATCAGGCTCCTAATAAGTACCCTGAGGCTATTGTTATTAAGGCTCTTCCATCCTCAGATGGCCATAGGCCTTTGCTGTGTCCAGTTAGAGCTACGCGTATTTACAAACGTAGATCTGAGTTTATCAGAAAGGGACGAAAATGTTTCTTTCTGTCTCTGCTTCCAAATAGAAGGGACATCACAGTCCATTCTATTTCTAGGTGGATTCAGTTGACTATTCGTACTGCTTATGAAAGATTATCTTCTACTCAGCAGTCTGTGCTTAAGATTTCAGCTCATGAAGTTAGAGCGCTGTCTACATCTTGGGCTTATGCTAATAGTATTGCTATTTCTGATCTGATGAAGCCTGCATACTGGTCTCAGTCTTCTACGTTCAGGAATTTTTACCTTAGAAGTATTGAGTCTATTTCTGGCGACCTTAGATGTTTGGGTCCGTTATCTATTGCTTAGAATGTCGTCCACTAAACAGTTACAACTATAGTTATGCAGGCTTTCTGTTCAAGCAGTGACTATGTCCTGCTGCCCTCTTCGTTCTGGGGTGATTGTCCCAGAGCAAGGGAAGGGGAGGGGGGGGGGTGGTTGGTGTTCCCTCATATCACCTGCTTTATAGTGAAAAGAAAGGGAATACCTCCTCTGGAGTCAGTAATTCCGAGTCGGTGCTGGGATGGTTTTAAAGTGTAAAGCTAATGTCTATCTCATTTATGTAATATTTTTAAAGTGTAGCTCGGTGTGAAGCATTTGTATATGTCACGTGTCATACGAGTGTTAATATACAATCCTCGGACATTTTTAATGAGTATAAAGAGTCTCATTCTCTGGACTATCTTTATTTATTGGCTTTCCTTTAAGAAATTAGTATAATGGGTTATACTCGATGTTAATAGAGATCATTGATGTTATTGTGCTCAATTACAGATTGGTAATTTGTCTTTCTTATTTTGTATAAACACGAAAGATATATGTAAATCCTGTTTCTCCTTTTCTCCTTGAGGGGATAATTCTATATATGTAATTTAGCCTATTGGATTTTCCTTTATGTCCTAGGCCCTCCGGCCTTTTTTCTATTCAGCTAAGTCTGGGTCATTGGTACAGTATAAAATATGAAAAGAATTTATAGTAATTTATATATTTTTTATACTTACCAATGACCCAGACGGGGATGGCCCTCCCATGAGTTGTGAACTCATACCTCCCCGCAGATCATGTAACATTTACCAGGCACTGGTTGTAAGAATGAGGATTTGGCGCCAATTTCGGTACTTCCTTGACACTGCGCATGCAGTGGACAAAAGTATGGAGGACCATGTAGGACATTCATTTTTTTGGATTTGGATGCAAATTCTGGGGATTGGGGCGGGGGGTGGGGGGGGGGGGCAAAATTTGTGTTTGGCCCTGAATAATTTAGAGTTAGCACCAGCTAAGTCTGGGTCATTGGTAAGTATAAAAAATATATAAATTTCTATAATTTTTTTCATTTTTCGGTTGATAAATTTTAATATTATTATTGGAGCTAGGTGTCAACGAGGGACTGTTTGGACAGAATTTCTTCACTCTGTTGAGGGCTGAATTTCTGTTTCTTAGGTCCCTGTCAGCCGCCTGGATTCTGTTGTGTACCCACCAGTTCTTTTTTTTTTCTGCCACCTTTCTCTCGCAGTTGGGGGTGTTCTACTTTCTGTATCTGTTGAGTTCACCTTTTCTTCTACTGCTCTCACCTCTGTTATGTCCAGTTCAGTTCCTTTAGGGCAATGCCTTTTGCCCTCGCTTTTGGTGCATTCTCGTGGCTGTTCCTCCAGCATCTGTGGGAGGGGAGGGGAAGGGGGGCTCGCGGTGGGAGGGGAATGCTGTCGTTTCGGGGCCTCCCAACTTGACCACGTCTGGTGAGAGTTATACCCCCTCTGTGGGGGATGTGCAGTTTTTTTACCATGGTGGATACTGCGGGAGCTGTTGGATGTCTGGTGAAGAGATGCCTGGTTCCGGGACTATGCGCCCTCTCCAGTCAAAATCTGAGGCTGTCTCTAGGGTTGTGACTCCTCCCTTGGAGGCTGAGCTAGATTGCTCTCTCCTCTTTTCCGCCAGTTTCAACAGCTCCTGTCGTATTTGCTGTTTTGTCTACAACGTCAACAGTCACTGTTTTAGCTGGCCTTGGCTTATCCCTGCAGGGTCTGCAGTGATGTCTGTAGTGTGGATGTGGGGTATCAACCTCAGCCTTCCCTGACTTCAACTTGGCGAAGTCGGAAGTGGCTGCCGACCGAACCCCCTGCTGTGTCCTCTCAGCATTGAGCACAGCTATTTTATTCCCGCAGGGGTCTGCAGAGGTGTCTGGTAGTGTAGACGTGGGGTATCGGCCTCAGCCTTCCCTGATTTCAACTCGGCGAAGCTGGAAGTGGCTACCGACCGAACCCCCTGTTGTGTCCTCTCCTCCAATGAGCACAGCAGTTTTATCCCTGCGGGGGTCTGCAGAGATGTCTGATGGTGTAGACGTGGGGCATTGGCCTCAGCCTTCCCTGACTTCAACTTGGCAAAGTTGGAAGGGGCTGCCGGCCGAACCCTCTACTGTGGTCTCTCAGCCGTCTAGTACCTCAGTTTTTCTCTTTGGTTTCAGATGTTCATGGTGGGGTCACCATGAGCTCCGTGGCATTTCCATCCACGCACTCTGGTCCCATGGCCAGTTTTGCGGGACCAACGCTTTTTGTGCAGCCTGGACCTTCTGTCCTGCAGAGGTCCGCGGCAACTCTCCTGAGTTTCTGCTCTGTAGATCCTCGGGGTATGTCATACCCCTATACACATCTGCCTTCAGATGTTTTGACTGCAGCCCGTCGCCCCACGTCGGGTGTTTTTGAGGATCGTGACCCTTCGCTGGTAAAATTGGTCAGGAGTGAAGCCACTTTGTCGGTTTGTTCCCACGTCGAACCGTTCCGACACAGTCAGTGAGCTTAGGGAGGCCCTCTCCTTGCTCACTTAGGTTCTGTCCAAGAGCCTTTGCTGTTGGTTCCAGCGAGGCTTCGAGTGGTTTCCGGGTGCCCCCTGTGGTGCCGCCTCCCGGGATTGGAAACAGGCCGCTTTCTGATCCCCCTGGTGTGCCTATACCATGGTAGGCGTCAGCTGGTTTGCCCATAATGGGCTATGTGTCTTCTGACTCATGGGATGAGTCCTACATACCTGGCGTTGAGAGCCAACAGTCTTCTGACTTGGGGGCAGCTCTTGACTTTGTGTTTGGGTTCCTTCCAGATCTCAAACCGTCAAACCAGCCGGCAGTGTCAGCCCAGCCACGATCATCGGTTGCGTGCCTACAGCCTGTGGAGCAACCTGCTTCTGG
This sequence comes from Pictodentalium vernedei, assembly GCA_031216915.1. NCBI lineage: Eukaryota > Metazoa > Mollusca > Scaphopoda > Dentaliida > Dentaliidae > Pictodentalium > Pictodentalium vernedei. The sequence continues at coordinate 155,866,188 of CM062297.1, forward strand.
GCACCTTTGATGGTGCCTGTCGGTACAGGTGGTTAAAGCTTTTACAGCTTTGGACTCTAAGTTGAGTTCCAAGGCTATGAAGACACTTTTTTGCCTTTTTTGCATTATCGTTCCTATGATTCTGCCAATCCGTCAGTCTGCCAGACTTTGCCGGTCTTGGATCGGGACTCCAACTCCCAAGCCGGCTATTTTTCATATGGAGACTCTGAAGTCCATGTTGGGGGTATCGGGAGAGATGCTTGAATGCATTCTCTCTTCGATCACGTCTCTGCTTTGCTGCTTATCTGCTCCCAGGTAAGTTTGACGACGAACAGGTTTTTTGTGTGTGCTGTCCAAGGCGCTCAGGCATCTTCTCACACACATGCCTGTAACACGGCTAACTTGGAATTAGTTCACAGGGACACTGTGCTGGACACATGTCGTTCCCTTCTTGAGGGGCAGTGCGCTGCTCTTCGATCTGCCTCTCTCGGTGAGTCCGCTACCATTCCATGGTTCCGCTGCGAAGGTCCGGGATGACACCCTATGTCATTCCATAGATCAGCTGCTGCTTCGTCAGCTTGATCAGAATTCTGTTGGAGGCAGAGGCCATCCAAAGCCTAACAAGGACCCTTCTGCTTCCTCTGCGAAGCTAAGGGCTGATCCTCCTGCTGCCACTTCTACTCACTAATAGGGTAAGAGTAGGCGTCGGCAGTAGTCACCTCGAATTTGTCCCAGGTTGAGACATTCCACTCAGTCGAGAGTGCCTCTTCCCACACAAGTCCCTTTCAAAGTTACACGTTGGGAACTTTTGATCACGGAGATAGGCAGTCTCCTGTCAAAGATTCTTTCAGTGGGATTTTATTCTTGGTGGCAAAGAAGGACGGCTGACTCCGACAGGTTATCGATCTGAGTATCCTGACCCAGTCTATCATTGCTCCTCAGTTCAGCATGAAGGCTTTCAGGTCGGTTCGCCGCTCCATTCCCCCAGATGTTTTCCAGTTCAAGGCCATGCCCTTTGGATTCGACCTGGATCCTTGGGGCTTCACCCGTCTGATGTCGCATGTGTTAGTCTTACATCGCACACAGTCCAGGATGTCTTCTTCGGCATACCTAGTTGATATCCTCCAGAGGCGTTCTAATGCTGCCTTTCTGGAATCGGATGCTGTCACACTGTTGAGCCTGCTCACATCACTAGGGTTCAGAGTCAACAAGGAGAAGTCGAACCTGGTCCCTTCTCCGTCGTTTTGTCATCTGGGATGGGCTTCCATACTCAGCTGGATATGGTGGCGGTTTCCCAAGCAGGGGCTGTGCTTTTCCCAGCCTTTTGCCCTGACTCTGTCCCAGTCCACGTCCGCAACAGGTCGGGGTCTTCCCCAGCTACTCGGTCTCTGTGGTTCGGTGACGGATCTCATTCCTCTAGGTTGGCTGCATGTCTGACCTCTCCAACACTTTCTACTCAGTCGTTGGAGGCCGAATGTGAATCCTCTGGATCTGGTGCTTCAGTTACCAGAGTCTCTTCCTCGTCACCGTTTCCCCTGACAGATGTTCAGTTGATTATGCAAGGAATTCTGTTGGACATCCCCATGTCTGATTGTGTTCTGATGGCAGTCACCAGCGATCTCAGATGGGGTGTGATGTTGGATACTCTAGGTCGTTTCCTTCACGGGTCATGGGACCAGGATCTTGCAGCTCATCACGTCATCCAGAAGGAGCTTCTATCTCTTCTTCTGAGTTTCTGGCTGTGGATCTCCCGTCTTTCGAATTGTCAGGTCCTTCTATTGTCCGACAATTCGACAGTGGTTGTTTACATTCGGAACCAGGGCGGCATGCACTATGTTCCCATGTACGAATTGGTTCAGGATCTTCTACTGCTCGCTCAGGATGTCAACGCCGGGGTGGTGGTTCGTCACATTCCTGGTCATCTGAACATCCTAGCCGACTCCCTGTCCCAATGGGGCAGGTTCTTTTCCTTCGAGTGGATGCTCCACATGGCGGTGTTCCAGTCTCTTTGCGATCTCTGGGGTCTTCCCCACATCGATCTCTTTGCGACTCGTTGGAACCATCAGGTGGACACTTTCGTGTCCCCATGTCCAGATGCTCTGGCTTTCGCCGTGGACGTTCTGTCCCTCCTTTGGAACGGTCTTGTCGGCTACGCCTTCCTGCCGGTTCCGATTCTGCCTCAGGTTCTAGCCCAGATACGAACCTGCAGTTGTCGAATCATTTTGATCTCACCCCTGTCACCCCAGTGAGTGTGGATCAATCTGTTCCGTTCTCTGTTGGCAGCGGTTCTGGCACGTCTCCCTTTACATCACAACCTTCTTTGCCAAGGTCGCCCAAGGAGGTTTCACGTCGACCCGACTTCATTGTGCCTGGTCCTGTCTCCCCCGTAGTGGTTTTTTTTAGACATGCAGTGGAGTTGCTTTTCTTCTTCAAGGAGGCACTCCACTGGTTTAGCCTCTGCGGCTAAGTGGAAGGTCTTCTTTTGATGGTGTGCGGATCACTCTGTTGCTTCTGTCACTCCTTTGATCACACAGATTGCAGAGTTTCTGGTATATGTTTGATTCTGGGGGTCTCCAGCCTGTTTCCATCAATGGGCACAGGTCCATGCTTTGGAGACCTTTTCGTATTTGGGACAGCGTCGTATTGGCACTACTCCATGCCTCTCCAAGCTTGTTCGGCACTTTTCCTTGAAAAGGCCTAGGACTTTCTTACCCCAAGATGCGTTTTCTCACAAGACGGCTTTTATGATCACTTTTGCCTCAGCCAGACGGGTTAGTGAGCTTCACACCCTCTCGGTTGACTCTGCCTTTTTCTGGAGCTCTCCGACCACTGTTATGTTTACCAGTAATTGCTCCTTTCTGGCCAAGAATCAGATACCCGAAACTACTCCGCCTCCTATCTGTATCGGGACTCTTCCTTCTGTTGAGGGTAAACACCCTTTGCTCTGGCGCAGACAGAAGACCTTTGTTCTATGGGCTCTTTTTCGTCTGCTCAGGCTGTGGTCTATCCCAGCCATTCGGCTGCTTACAAGGTCACTTCCAGCTCTGTGCTGTTACTGCCCTTTCTGTCTGAACCATACACCTCATCTCTCATTGCCTTTTACTAATGTTTGTGATGCTATGGTTTGATAGGCCTAGGGACCTCTTCCTCTGTCCACGGTTCCAGTGCAGTTGGGTTATGTGTGGGTTGGTTATGTGATTCCCTCAATCCTCTTGTCTATTCAGCCTGTAGTAAACAGTTGTAAGGTAGGTTGATAAGAAATTTAAATTTTATAGTAAATTTCCTTTCTTATTATACCTACCGCAATTGTTTACATGGAGGCCCTCCCGTCTTCTTATTTGGGTAAGAATCCTTCCTCCCCGCTGATCACATAACTCCTATGTTGGCGGACTCAAAAGAATGGTTTGATGACTGCTTGCGCACTGGTTAACGGAAGCCGTGGAATTGTACTAGAGAAGAGCATCCCCTACTGGGTGTGTGCCGATGGCGCTTGACCCAGTTTTGGCTTATTTTTTCGTGGTGTTTTTACTCCACTTTTCTTTCCCAAATCTCTTGAGGAAAGATTAAAATAGAGAGTATTTTATTTGAGTTAGGGTCTTCCACTGTAGTGCAAGCCTGTAGTAAACAATTGCTGTAGGTATAATAAGAAAGGAAATTTACTTTTAAATTTAAATTTCTGAAGCCATTTTTGCAAAATTGCATGTGGGCAGGTGGGCGGTTTTTAGCTCACCGAAGGGAGCTTAACTTATCACCGGCCGGCCGTCGTCTGTCGTCCGGCATCGGCCGTCGTCGTGAACATTTTTCAAACGACTTCTCCTCTGAAACCACTGGTCCGATTTTCATGAAACTTCATGTGGATGTTCCTTACTATATGGCAATTCATGTTTGTTCAAATGAAATGGCCACGTCCCATGGGGGCTCTGTACGGGGCATAACTCTGATAGCACCGTATGAATTATAGAAAAAATTATTAAAAAATCTCCTTCTACAGAACCAGTGGGCAGAATCTTTTGATACTTGGTAAGCAGCATCTTGGTATGGGTCTGATTCAAGTTTGTTCAAATCAGCCCCCTGGATTCAAATATGGGCTCACTATAGGAACTTAGTGCATTTCAGGCAAATTTCTTAAAAAATCTTCTTCTCCAGATCCAGCAGGCAGAATCTTTTGATATTTGGTATGCAACATTGTGGGGTGGATCTGATTCAAGTTTGTTCAAATCGGCCCCCTGGATTCATATTTGGGCTCACTATAGAAGCTCGAATTCAAACTTAGTGCATTTCAGGCAAATTTCTTCAAAAATCTTCTTCTCCAGATCCAGCAGGCAGCATCTTTTGATATTTGGTATGCAACATTGCGGGGTGGATCTGATTCAAGTTTGTTCAAATCGGCCCCCTGGGTTCATATTTGGGCTCAGTATATGAGGTCAAATTTGAACTTAGTGCATTTCAGGCAAATTTCTTTAAAAATCTTCTTCTCCAGATCCAGCAGGCAGAATCTTTTGATATTTGGTATGCAACATTGTGGAGTGGATCTGATTCAAGTTTGTTCAAATCGGCCCCCTGGATTCATATTTGGGCTCACTTTAGAAGCTCGAATTCAAACTTAGTGCATTTCAGGCAAATTTCTTCAAAAATCTTCTTCTCCAGATCCAGCAGGCAGCATCTTTTCATATTTGGTATGCAACATTGTGGGGTGGATCTGATTCAAGTTTGTTCAAATCGGCCCCCTGGGTTCATATTTGGGCTCAGTATATGAGCCCAAATTTGAACTTAGTGCATTTCAGGCAAATTTCTTTAAAAATCTTCTTCTCAAGATCCAGCAGGCAGAATCATTTGATATTGGGTATTCAGCATGCTCAGGAGGGTGAGATTCAAGTTTGTTCAAGCCAAGTCCCTGGTTTCATATTTGGGCTCACTGTGGTAGCCCGAATTATAACTTAGTTCAAAATGAGGAATTTTCTTTAAAAATCTTCTTCTTCAGATCCAGCAGTCAGAATGTTTTGATATTTGGTGCGCAGCATCCTTAGGGGGGTGTGATTCAAGTTTGTTAAAGCCAAGTCCCTGGGTCCATATTTGGGCTCCCTGTGGGAGCCCAAATTATAACTTAGTCAATATCAGGAATTTTTCTTTAAAAGTCTTCTTCAGATTCAGCAGTCAGAATGTTTTGATATTTGGCATGCAGCATCCTTAGGGGGTGAGATTCAAGTTTGTTCAAACCAAGTCCCTGGGTTCATATTTGGGCTCACTGTGGGAGCCCGTCTGATAACTTAGTTCAAAATGAGGAATTTTCTTTAGAAATCTTCTTCTTCAGATCCAGCAGATGAATGCGTTTGATATTTGGTATGCAGCATCCTTAGGGGGGTAAGATTCAAGTTTGTTCAAGCCATGTCCCTAGTTCCATAACATTTGTCTCTCATGACTTCATTCCTTTGTAGTGTTGATGAACCATGTCTAACTGAATGTGACCCCAAATACTTTTTTGAACCACCTTGTTTGAATCACTTTGCCTGGTGAGCGATTAAGGCCCCTTGGGGCCTCTTGTTTAATTTATTTTGATTTTTGTAATTATTTCATTCCTGTTCTTGGTTTCTTTTATGTTTTACGCCTCATAACCTACAGAATATCATGGGTAGAGGTCTATTTCGTCCCTTGAGTACGACAACGATTTGCAATGCTTTAGCATTGCAAAGCCTTGTTGCACTCAAGAGACAGATTTATCAATTTTATAAACTTTGATAAAATATCAGACCTAAATCAATTAAATTTTATTTTTTAAGTTTGCATTGGTTATAAAAAGAGAGCATGTCGCAGTCAAAAGGACCATGTAGGAGGGTCTGAGAAACAGATTTTTAACTTTTTAGGCCTTAAGAACCTTGATTTTAATCGTGCGTTGATAGTGAATATTGTAGAAGAAAGGATGCCTCTAGAACACAATTTTTTTTTTATTTGTGTAGAGAAAACAAGAGTTTGATCAGAGAACAAAAGATGCTGATGCCTCTAGTTCACAAGAGAAAATACACAAACCGAAGGATGTGGATGGTGCATCAAAAAAAGATAAAACTTCTAAACCTCAAAGGGTATGTGTATACTCTCAAGTTCACTTAATTGGTTCTCTCTTTACCCTTGAAGTCCTGGAAATTTTTTATTATACATTTTTCCCGCTTTGCAGTTGTGTCAAGGCAAGCCTTGGTTGCCCATACAGAGAGCCAAGACATGCCTGGAAACCACTGTCAAAGTTCTTAGAATTCAGCTTGCAAAATTCTGTCAAGATAAAACACATGTTGTGGCACCTGTTTTTTGCTGTAAAATGATCAAAGTGAGAATTATCCCTTGAAGGATTAACTGAATAAACCTGTTAATTGAATATGATTTCCAAACTCCAAACCCTAAGAGGTGGGTAGTACAGTTAAAACTAGAAGTCTTGTCATGAAATGCATACAAATAGCACATCGATCTGCACATTAATCTATGTATTATGAGAATAGTAAGGCTATCAAATTCTGTACATATGGCCTGTGCACAAGCAATGTTTCAGCCAATGGACCTCCGGGTGGCCCGGAGATCGTTGGCAGAAACCTTGCCTGTGTTTGCTATGACTAACCATGAGAACCTGCCTCTGCTTTGGATGCAATTCAATATGGCAATTGCGCACAATTCCTACGCGCAATTAAGCCTAGATATGCACACAGTTCGTGACAGTACTTCTAGTTTTAACTGTATACCATTGTATACCATATATATTGTGCCGTATCGCTGTAGTGCCAAAACTGATTTACCATACTGAGGGTATCTCAAAATACAAAACTTTTGGTATCGAAAAATATTCCTGCCATTAGAAAATAAATTACACAACTGAGCATTAACCCTTTACTTAACACATAGGACATCTAAATTTATTAATTTTTATACTGTACCAATGACCCAGACATAGCTGGTGCTAACTCTTAAAATATAGGGCCAAACACAAATTTTGCCCCCCAATCCCCAAAATTTGCATCTAAGACTAAAGAAAACATGTCCTGAGAGGCCCTCCACACTTCGCCCCTACTGCGCATGCGCAGTGTCAAGGACGTTCCGAAATTGGCGCCATTTATCATTCTAAGTTTGGCCCTTCATCAGTTAACATCTGACTGATCTTTGTGCTTTTAAATCTCAGTTTAAATGATGCCAGACACATAAATATTAGTGAAATGGTGATTCTAAGGAGGATAGAAAAGGAGGAGAGGAAAAGAATGTGTGACAGAATATTATCAGGGCTGTAACTTAAAATTTTTTAATGAAATTATGTTAAGTTACCTATTTTCAAGGCAGCAGCCATTTTGTTGTCATTCTGATTATTTAGTTACACTGTTTTTTCAAGTGTTTTTCCTCTCTCCCTGTCCTTTAAGTTCCCCCTTGCTATTCTCCCATGCTTTTGGCATAATTTCTGTAATTATTATTACTAAAATTTCTTGGGAGTTTAGCTGAATAACAGAATGAATTCTGTTCTTTCCCCATGTTTACGTCTTCACCTACGGGTGGTTAGGCGTTGTGTTCTGCATCTACCATCTGATGTTCTGCAGTTTCTTCCCTGGAAGTCTCTGTTTTGCATCAGATGGTGTATTTTTGGAGATGTCTTTCAAAAGTGTGCCTCTGTCGTCATAGTTAATGAAGAGTTAGCGGCAATAAGTGCTCATGGAATATGTCTATCGCTTACGGAGTGACATTCGCTAGCTCACCCGGTGTAGCGTACATTCATCGAATGGTTCGGCTGCCGGGTTCGTCCGTTGCGGTCTAGGAAGGAGATTTGGGTGATGCGAGCACTTTAATTACTTTAGTACTCACCCAGTGACGGCAGATTGAGGACAGATCGGAGGAAGCCAACAACATAGGGGACCGCATGTTGTGGTTCAGATATTTTACATTCGGAGCATATGTCCGTTGCTCGGGACGCTCCGTTATATTGACAGTCCGAGAGACTGTCTTTAATGCTTCCTCATCCTCACAGCAGGGCACACGACCGCACATTGGCTACGTGACCTCGAGTATCCGATCAGTTTCGGCATTCAGTGATTCCACAGCGAATAGGTCGCGCCATCCGGTAGCCAAGGGACACGAGGCCTATACACTCCGTTCGCTCGCATATTGGAAGTATGCACGGGGTAACGATCTCGGAGCTTCCTGCGGCAATGCATCGTAAGACCGCTGCTCCTCAGGCCTCAGTGACGGACGTGCTATCCGAGTTAGCACAGTTGTTTCGCAGCATCCCAGCAATTGACGGTTTCTCGGTCGAATCAGGAATTATCCGACGGCGCTGGGTCGGTGCGGTCCGCGGTTGCATCAAGCTACGGACGACCGAACGCTTTATAGGGTCCGACAGGATGGCGAAAGGGATTCGAAAGATTTCGAGTTTTCCCTTTAGTAGTATCGGAAGATGCCTTTCATATCTTCTGGCATTTCTTCCAGTGATTATTTTTCGGACTTCATTGCTGCGATCTTGGATAAGAGACTTATAGCGTCATTGGACTCGGATTTTTCGATCGGTACAGGGACTTTGTCCCTGACTTACCGACGCAGTCCAATATTGTCATTACAACATGTGTTTTATTTTTCGACGCTATATATTTATATATATATACAAGCCTGCTACTAAGCATGATAGTTTAGTTTCTTGTCCGCGTGGCTCATTTCTGCCATTTTATCTTTTTTACATATAGTTTATTTTGGCAGAGCAGGGCATACCGAGAGTTCTTATGCGTCTAGACGGTGTGATTAAAGACTGCATATATTCTTTTTCACCGTTTATGTCTTTTTCAATTTCAATGTTGGGAACGACATTATGTATAGTAGACTTAACTTAGACGCTTTATTATACGTAATCCGCCTTACTGAGGCGTTATCATTACGTCTTCAAGAAAAGATTTACGGGATATTATTCTCAATGTAATTTCTTTTGAGGGCAGTAGTTTGTTCACGTGTAACTCCGCCCTTCAGTGGCTGATTGGAGTTGGTTAGACGTGATGCAGCCCTAGCTACATCCACGCGTGGATAGTAGGTTAAGAACTCTCTCAGAGTCGCTTCGTTCTCGGAGGAGCTTCTCTTCGACGGCAACTTTCCGGCAATCCATGAATTGCTTGATTTATACATTCTCTTGTCTATCTAGTGTTACAAGAGATTCAGACTGGGGCAAACATTCGGTGGTTGACTCAGAGAGTGCCGCCGCAGTTGCCGGACCCGAGTGTGGCTGTTATGACGGTTGCCAGTCAAACAGATTGGGATATATACTGATCCCTACGGATTCGAAGTGCCAGGGTCTTTGGGTTCCGCAGTCTTTTAGCTATTAGTTAACTTCCGCGGAATAATGTTTTTTAGGCTTGCTTTATGTCATTGCATGAACATTATTCAGAAACGCATGCCCAAATTCCTGTCCTTTAATTCGACAGTAGTGGCGTATCTCCGGAACCAGGGAGGCACTCTTTCGTTTCCGTTATTCAATTTAATGGAAAGAATCCGTCTGTTGGTTATAGTACACCAAGTTCAGTTTTGGTCCGTCATATTCTGGGTCGTCTGATTGTTTTATCGCACTCCCGTTCTCTTACGGGTCGCTTGTTGCTGTCAGAATGGACTCTCAACAAACAAGTATTCAATCAGATTTGCTATCTATGGGAGCGCCCAATGATGTTGTATTTATGACACAGCTGGCTAATCAATTGCAGACGTATGTGTTGGCTTGTCCAGATCTCTGAGCTAATACTGTTAACGCTCTATTGATCTATAGGACGGAATGATAGGATACGCGTATCCTCCGGCGCTGTTTTTAGCAGGTATTGCTAAGATAAACAACCACAATACATTTCTGTTGATAGCATCTCTATCTTCACAGAGATCATGAGTAATTTACTCTCTTGTCTACTGTGGATCTTAACGTGAAATCTTCCTCTATGTGAGGATCTTTTTTCACTGGGTAAATCGTGTCATCTTTATCACAACCAGCAAGGTCGCAACCTTCATGTATTCCGTTGTGTGGTCCGTATTGCATTGTAAGCACTGTACTGGACGAGCTTTGGACGCGATTTCTTACTATAGGAGATCCTCTTCTTCGCTATTCTATGCGACTAAAGTGGAGGCTCTTCCGTCGTGGTGTGGGGATCATTATGTTCATATGGTTGATCCCTCCATACTACTCATTGCTATATTTTTATACTGTACCAATGACCCAGACTTAGCTGGTGCTAACTCCACAAAAACCAGGGCCAAACACAAATTTTGCCCCCCAATCCCCAAAATTTGCATCCAAAACAAAAAGAAATCATGTCCTAAAGGACCTCCATAGTACGACTCTACTGCGCATGCGCAGTGACGCAGTCGTCCCGAAATTGGCGCCAAATATCATTCTCTGTTTGGCCCTTCATCAGTCAACATCTCACTGATCTTTGTGCTTGTAAATCTCAGTTTAAAGGATGCCAGACACGTAATTCTTGGAGAAAATGTGATTCTAAGGAGGATAGAAGGAGGAGAGGAAAAAAGAAGTGGCAAAAAATAATCAGGGCTGTACTTAAAATTTTTTGTTAAAATTATGTTAAGTTGCCTATTTTCGAGGCAAACGCCTCTTGTTGTCATTCTTGCTAATTGTTGCACTGCTTATTCAGTGTTTCCTCTCCCCTAACCTTCTAAAGTCCCCCCTTGCAATTCTCCCATGCTTTTGGCATATTTTTGAGAAGTTTCATTTCTAAAATTTCCCTGGGAGAGTTGCTTGGTTACAGAATGTTTTCTGTTATTTTCCCCATAGTTACGTTTTCACCCATGGGTGTATAACGTTTGTGTTCTGCATCTTCCATCTGATGTTCTGCAGATTCTCCCCTGGGAGTCTCTGTTTTGCATCAGATAGAGTGTAATTGAGGACTGATTCCGGGCCAGTTTTTTCAGTGCCTGGAGTCATGTTTTCTTCTGTGTTTACACTGTTTGTTTTCATTGGCAACAGCCTTTTTTGAGGGGGGCTGTTTGCCTTTGAGGTAGTTTATCTCATTATAAGATACATTTATATTATCCGAAAGTGTCTCATTAATTATTTTATATAATTTTAAAATTTTTGACCACACTTTGCCATCGGATCCATCGGGGCTCAACGTTACTTTTCAGCAACTTGGGCTTCTCTGAAAAAATATTTTTTCAAAATTATTTTGTTTTGCAATTGTTTTTTCATTTATTAATGGATCATGTTATTATGTATCTTTGTGTCAGGGGTTTTTGCGAGTAACTAGGACTTATTGTTGTTCCTTCACAATGAAAGGAACTTGTTCAAATTGTAATAGGAAGAAATCTTCCTCTGACTTTCATGATTATTGCATAAATTGTAGTCAGTGTTCTCGCATTAATCCCTGTCCTGTATGTGAACATTGGGATGAGAAACATTGGAAACGTGTGTCACGATATGTTGTTTCTGGAGAAAGAGCGATGCCGGCTCTTTCTCCACAAGGTCACTCTACTCTCTCAGTTTCTATTTCAGAGGAACCAGAACAGGGTGATGTTTCCATGTTATCTTCTTCAAGTGTGCGTCCGTCGTCACAATTAAATACAGAGCTAGCGGCAAAAGTGCTCATGGAGATTAGACAAATGTCGTCCGCTAGCTCGCCCGGTGTAGCGTCCATTCACCGAATGGTTCGGCAGCCGGGTTCGTCCGATGCGGTCCAAGAGGAAATTTTGGGTGATGCGAGCACTATAAAAATAATAGATGCACACCCAGTGACGGCGGATAGTGAACGAGAACGGAGGAAGCCTTTTAGTCCGGTTCCTAGCTCGTCCAGGTCCAGCCGGGCTGCGAGCGAGAGAGGCCCCTCTCTCGTACAACAACATCTGGGACCAGATGTTGTGGTACAAAATGTGTCTTTAGCGGAGCATACGTCCGTCGCTCGGGACGCTCCGTTGTATAAGCAGTCCGCAGAGACTGTTAAGGCTTCCTCTTCTCGCCGGCGCACACGACCGCACCTTGGCTGCGTGACCTCCGATATCTTGCCAGCTTCGCCGATGAAGGATTATTCGGCGACCAGGTCACACCATCCGGCAGCCAGGGATTCGAGACCGATGGACTCCGGACGTTCGCATAGGAAAAGTATGCGGGAGCCATCTGATGCGGAGCTGCCCTCGGCAAAGCAGCGAAAGACCGCTCCTCCGCAGGTCTCGACGTCGGACATTCTAGTGCAGATAGCACAGCTTATCGCAGCATCCCAGCAGCCGACAGAGACGGTGTCGGATCGAGAATTATCCGACGGCGCTGGGTCGGTATGCTCCGCCGAAGCATCGGGGGCGGACGACCGGGAACATCGGGAGGTCCGACCGGATGGTGAAAGGGATACGGATGAATTGGAGCTATCCCTTTCGGAACAACACAAAGCTGCCGTAGACTTCATCCGGCACTTTCTTCCTCAAGTTGTTCCGTCGGGCCAGACTGCTGCGCTTCCGGACAGGAGAATTATAGCGTCATTGGACTCTGATTTTTTCGAGCGGTTCAGGGACATCGCTCCCGAGTTTCCGTCGCAGTCCAATAATGTTGCAAGAACATTTGAATTATCGAACGACGCTATTTTTAAACTTGCTTCCAGGACAGGGAAAGCAGGCTTCTTGTCCGCAAATACTCTCAACCTGCCTTTCATTAATGCAAGGAATAAATTCGACACGGCAGGTCAGGGTATACCGAGAGTTCCTCTGCGTATGGACGACGAGGCGGAAGACTTAGAGCTATCATTACCGTCGTCAGCTTCTATTCCAACCGCAGTGTTGGAAACAGCTATTGCGTCTAACAGAGCCAATTTAGATGCCTTATCTTACGCAGATCACCTTACGAAGGCGTTATCACTGCGTCTTCAAGGGGAAGAGTTTCAGGATATACAATCCTCCTTAAGACTTCTTTCAAGGGCAGTAGCTTATTCCACGTGTAACTCCGCCCTTTCAGTGGCAAATCTGGAGTTGGTTAGACGTGACGCAGCCCTGTCTACATCCACACTAGTGGATTCTAAGGTGAAGAACTCTCTTAGAGTCGCTTCGGTCTCAGGAGATCTTCTCTTTGACGGCAAGCTTTCCGCTATTTATGATAATATTAAAAAGAAAGCTAGTGATTCTCTGTTGTTTAGATCCGCTCCTAAAAGGTCGGATTCAGCAGACACGAATAAGGCGGGCACTTCTGGGTCTTATCCGCCCAAGAGAGGTTCCTATAGAGGTTCCGGTGCGTCCTCTAGCTCTTATTCGAGAGACCGTCAGGATAGCGACTCTCGTTCGGGACGTCCTTCAGGCCGGGACAATCGGTCGGACGCCCCGAGGTCGACGAGGCGAGGTGCGGGTCGTGGAAGACGTGGTTTCTCCTACCGCAGGCCTCGCAGATCCAGGAGGTGATGGCTCAAACCTCTATCGCGTTCCGGTTGGCGGAAGGTTGTCGAGTTTTTCTCAAGAGTGGGCGTCGATTACGGACGATCCGTGGGTGAGTGGAGTGACTTCGGAAGGTCTAAAGATATCCTTCAAACGAAAGCCTCCATTAACTCGAAGTCCAAAGTGGACTCATCTTCCGTCAAACCCTCAGAAAAGAGACGCTCTGCTATCAGAGGTGCAGTCTCTTTTAATGAAGAACGCGGTAGAGGTCGTAGAAAACCAGGAATCGCTGGGATTCTACAGCCATCTGTTTCTGGTTCCGAAACCAGACGGCTCGTTCCGTCCAGTCATAGATTTGAGCTGGATAAACAAGCTGATCATCGCTCCGAAGTTTTATATGGAGACGATTCGATCGGTCAGAGCGAGTATTCGGGTGAACGATTATGCAACGAGCATAGATCTCAAAGATGCGTACTTTCACGTCATGGTACATCCGACATTCCGAAAGTATCTACGCTTCGCAGTCCTAGGAGTGGTGTATCAGTTCCGGGCCATGTGCTTCGGATTGAATCTAGCACCCTGGGCTTTCACTCGGGTAATGAACTCGGTAATGATTTACTTCCGAGCTCATTCGTCTGCGGTAACGTCGGCCTACCTGGACGACATTCTTCAGAGGTACGGCAACGAGTTAACGCTTCAGAACGATGTTCAGAATCTTCTTCTATTGCTCCGACGTCTCGGTTTCATAGTAAACGAGGAGAAGTCGGATCTGGTGCCGTCCAAGTCATTCACTCATCTGGGAATGAGCTTCGAGACGCACAACAATCTCGTTCGTCTGCCGTTAACCAGAGCGAAATTAGTCAGTTGTTACGCTCGCTATTGTCTAAATACAGACAAAGGCACAGCGAGAGAATTTATGAGACTGATAGGTCTGTGCGGAGCCGCTGCGGATCTCATTCCGATGGGACGGCTACGCACACGGCCTCTTCAAATTTTCTTGACTCAGAATTGGAGTGTGAAAATTCATTCGCTCGATGTAGACGTTCTCTTGTCAGATCAAGTGAAACAAGAGATTCAGACTTGGGCAAACATTCAGTGGTTAACTCAAGGAGTTCCGCTGCAGTTGCCGGATCCGAGTTTTACCATTATGACGGATGCCAGTCAAACAGGTTGGGGTGCATCATTAATCCCAACGGATTCGAGATGCCAGGGTCTTTGGGATCCGCAATTCCTGTGCAAGCACATAAACATCAAGGAAATGATGTCAATTTCGCTTGCGTTACGTCACTGGATGGACATTATTCACGATGCTCATGTCCAAATCCTATCCGACAATACGACAGTAGTGGCGTATATACGGAATCAGGGAGGCACTCATTCAGTTCCGTTGTTCAATCTAACGGAAAGAATCCTTCTGTTTGCGTTGGAACATCACGTTCTTCTTTCGGTCCGTCACATACCGGGTCGTCTGAATGTGCTAGCAGACTCCCTTTCTCGAAAGGGTCGCTTGTTGCCGTCGGAGTGGACTCTCAATAAACAAGTATTCAATCAGATTTGCTACCAATGGGAACGGCCAATGATAGACTTATTTGCGACACATCTCAACAATCAGTTGCAGACGTATGTGTCCCCGTGTCCGGATCCAAGAGCATTTGCTGTAGACGCTCTATCGATCCCTTGGGACGGAATGATAGGATATGCGTATCCTCCAGCGCCGTTAATTCAACAAGTATTGCTAAAGATAAAACAATCTCAATGCAAGATTCTGTTGGTAGCATCTCTGTCGCCACAGAGACCGTGGATAAATCTACTCAGGTGTCTGTTGTGGGACCTACCGCGGAAGCTCCCTCCACGAGAGGATCTTCTTTGGCAGGGGAAATCGCGCCAACTGCATCACAACCCGCAAGGTCTCAACCTTCACGTTTTTCCGTTGTGCGGTCCTTCTTGCATGGCAAGCACTTTACAGGACGAGCAGTGGACGCGATTTCTAACTGTAGGAGGACCTCCTCTTCGCTAAACTATGCGGCTAAGTGGAAGGTTTTCCGTCGTTGGTGTAGGGATCATTCTGTTGATATATTTGATCCCTCTATACCAGACATTGCTAACTTTCTAGTATACTTGTTTGACGAAATCAAACTGCAACCGGTTACTATAAAGGGTTATAGATCTATGTTATCTGATACCTATGCACATCATGATAGTTTACAAATTGGATCTAATGTCTCTTTATCGAAATTGGTTAGAAACTTTTCGATAAATAGACCCAGAACTCTTAGATTAATTCCTAAGTGGAATTTAGCTTGGGTTCTCCTTAAATTGAAGGAAAAGCCATTTGAACCTCTTGGGACAGTAGATTTCAAATTCTTATCTTATAAGACAGCTTTTCTCTTAGCTTTCTCTTCTGCCAGAAGAGTCAGTGAGCTTCATGCACTATCGGTGGATGATTCTCATTATCGTAGTGTTGGGAACACTATCACCTTCACTACTAACGTCGGTTTTTTAGCTAAGAATCAGGCTCCTAATAAATATCCGGAACCTATTGTTATTAAGGCTCTTCCGTCTTCAGACGGGCGTAGGCCTTTACTCTGTCCTGTTAGAGCACTACGTATCTATAAACAGAGATCTCAGTTCATCAGAAAGGGACGGAAACGTTTCTTTCTGTCTTTGATGCCTAATAGAAAGGACATTTCAGTCCATTCTATTGCTAGATGGATTCAGTTAACTATCCGTACTGCGTATGAAGATTTATCTTCTTCTCAGCAGTCTGTGCTTAAGATTTCTGCTCATGAAGTAAGAGCTCTTTCTACTTCCTGGGCTTATGCTAATAGTGTTGCTATTACAGATTTAATGAAGGCTGCTTATTGGTCTCAGCCATCCACATTTACTAATTTTTATCTCAGAAATATTGAGTCCATTTCTGGAGACCTGCATTGTTTAGGTCCGTTATCTGTTGCTCAGAATGTCGTCCACTAAACAGTTGCAACTATAGTTATGCAGGCTTTCTGTTCCGGCAGTGACTCCGTCCGGCTGCCCTCTTCGCTCTGGGCTATTTGACCCAGGGCAAGGGGAAGGGGGGGGGGCGGGTGTTCCCTTAGGTCACCTGCTTTATAGTGAAAAGCAAGGGAATGCCTCCTCCAAGACAGTATTTCTGAGTCGCTTCCGGGATGGTTTTAAAGTGTAATATTAATGTTTAATTTCATTCATGTCTTATTTTTAAAGTGTAGCTCGGTGTGAAGCATTTGTATATGTCAAGTGTCAAACGGGCTTTAATATACAATACTCGGACACTTTTAAATGATTATAAAGAGTCTCAATTCTCTGGACTACTTTATTTATTGGCTTGTTTTAAAAATAATTAGTATAAAGGTTATACTGGATGTTAATAGAGAACATGAATGTTATTGTGCTCAATTATTAAGGGTAGTGTATCTTTCTAATTTAAATATTAAATAAGAAAGATACATGTAAAGCCTAATACTCCTTTTCTCCTTAAGGGGTTACCTCTTTATTTTATAATTGAGCTTATTGGATTTTCCTCTATGTCCTAGGCCCTCCAGCCTGTTTACTATTCAGCTAAGTCTGGGTCATTGGTACAGTATAAAAATGTTAAAAAATTTATAGTAATTTATATATTTTTTATACTTACCAATGACCCAGACGGGGATGGCCCTCCCTGAGTTGGGAACTCTTGCCTCCCCGCTGAGTACATAGCGCTGACCAGGCACTGCCAGTAAGAATGATATTTGGCGCCAATTTCGGGACGACTGCGTCACTGCGCATGCGCAGTAGAGTCGTACTATGGAGGTCCTTTAGGACATGATTTCTTTTTGTTTTGGATGCAAATTTTGGGGATTGGGGGGCAAAATTTGTGTTTGGCCCTGGTTTTTGTGGAGTTAGCACCAGCTAAGTCTGGGTCATTGGTAAGTATAAAAAATATATAAATTACTATAAATTTTTTAACTTTTTAGTATACTTGTTTCACAAGATCTACTGCAGCCTGTTGTTATTTAGGTTATAGGTTTATGTTACCTCATACCTATGCACTCTACGATAGTTTACAATTGAGTCTTTTGTCTCTTTATCTAAGTCAGTTAGTATCTTTTTGATAAATAGACTTAGAATCTTTAGATTAAATTCCTATACGGATTTTAACTTCAGGTTCTTATTTAGCTAAGTAATCATTTGAGCCTCTGGAAACAGTAGTTTTCAAATTCTGACCTTTTAGACAGTAATTCTGTTGGTTTCTCTTTTACTGTAGAGTCAGTGAGTTTCATGCACTATCGATGGATGATTTTCACTTTCATAGTTTCGGAATCAATACTTCCCTTACTATTTAGGTTGGATTGTTGCATAAGAGTTAGGCTCCTATTATCCGGAACCTATTATTTTAAGGTCCTTCCGTCTTCGTATGGGCATAGGCCTTTACTCTTTCCGGGTACAGTTTATGTATTTATAAACAGATATCTGTTTATTACAAGGGCGTAAGCTTCTTCTGTCTTTGATGTCTAGTAGAAGGACGTTACGCTCCATTTTATTGTTAATGGATTCTATTAACTAGCGTACTGCTTATGGTATATCATTGGCTTAGCAGTTGTGCTTAAGATTTCGGCTCATGAAGTAAGAGTTCTTCTACTTCTTGGGCTTACATTAATAGTGTTGCTATTATAGATTTTTGAAGGCTGCTCATTGCGCTCAGCCATCCATTCATGAATTTTATCTCAGAAATATCGAGTCCATTTCTGGAGGCCTCTATTGTTAGGTCTATTATCTACTGCTCAGAATGTCATTCACTTAACAGTTGCTACTATAGCTAGGTAGGCTGTCTGTTTCGGCAGTGTCTCCGTTCGGCTGCCCTCTTCGCTCTGGGCTATTTGACCCAGGGCAAGAAAAAGGGGGGGGGGGGTGTTCCCTTGGGTCACCTGTTTTTACTATGAAAACAAGGGGATACCTCCTTCGGAGTTAGTAATTCTGAGCTGTTATTGGGATGGTTGTTTAGTGAGAAGTTTAAGTTTATAAAATTCATTCAAGTCTTAGTTTTTAAAGTATAGCTTTTGAATATTGCATATGTCAACGGACATGATTATGCAATTCTCACACACTTTTAGGAGTATAAGAGTCTCTATTCTCTAGACTTACTTTATTATTGGCTTACTTTAAAAATTATTAGTATAAGGATTATTGGATATTAATAGAGTACATGGATGTATGAAGCTCAATTTTTGGAAGGTGTTGTATCTTTCTAATTTATCATAAATAAGAAAGATACATGTAAGGCCTATTACTTCTTTTCCCTACAGGGGATGACTCTATTTTATTTTATTGAGCATATTCCATTTTGCTCTATGTCCTTGGCCCTCCAGCCTTTTTACTATTCAGCTATGTCTGGGTCATTGGTACAGTATAAAAATGTTAAAAAATTTATAGTAATTTATATATTTTTTATACTTACCAATGACCCAGACGGGGATGGCCCTCCCAGGAGTTGGGAACTCTTGCCTCCCCGCTGAGTACATAGCGCTTACCAGGCACTGGTTATTAGAATGATAAATGGCGCCAATTTCGGAACGTCCTTGACACTGCGCATGCGCAGTAGGGGCGAAGTGTGGAGGGCCTCTCAGGACATGTTTTCTTTAGTCTTAGATGCAAATTTTGGGGATTGGGGGGCAAAATTTGTGTTTGGCCCTATATTTTAAGAGTTAGCACCAGCTATGTCTGGGTCATTGGTAAGTATAAAAAATATATAAATTACTATAAATTTTTTAACTTTTTAATTGTTTTTTTTTATTTTTTTTTAAATTTTTAACAAAACTATATCATGTGACCCCTCATTGGAATGAGCTCAAAGAACATGTTCCAGTGAGGGATCACATGATATGGTTGGTTTTGTTGAAATTTTTAAAAAAATATATTTTTATCAACTGCTTAATTTGTAAATTGCATGGGCAGATGTGGTTGATTTGATAGGTAAAGGGTTAACCGAATATGGCTGACACAAAGAGCATACCCAAAATATTTAGAGAGTAATGGCCAAGCAAATAAGTGTACTGGTCTCTCATGCCAGAGGTCATGCATCGATCCTCGGGGTGTCCAAACACTCCCTGTCAGCATCAATTGTGGGATTGATGCTGTCACAGCTTATAGTCCCATTGTGTGGGGACGTAAAATGGCTGTCTTCTGTGCGGTGAGAGTTACACTCCCTGCAGGCTAAATATCTCTTTGTAGTATTCGAGAAGAGTGAGGCCATGAAGTTGCTGCTACACACCTGTGCCATTGGCCAAAGGAGAAGCATTAATATAAGTTGCATAACTTGCTCTCCAATCCTTGTAAAACAAATAAGCTTAACCCTTTACCCAACGAATTGCCCGCATCCGCCCATGTAATATGCAAATTCAGCAGCTGAAAATTTTTTAACAAAACTATATCACGTGACCCTTCTTTGGAACGCGCTCATCAAGCTCATTGCAAAGAGGGGTCACATGATATGGTTTTGTTGAAATATTTTGAAAAATTTAAAAAATGATATTTAAAATAATAAATTGTGAAATCGTCTGCGTTGGGTAAAGGCTTAAAACAAAAGCACAAAGACCATTTATTTCCAACTTACTGACAGAAATACTGCATGCTTCTTGTACAAATGAGAGAGTGCTAGTTGACCACAGCAATACAAGAAAATTAATTCATTAAATTTATCGTGTCTTATCATCCTGATCATTTGATAGTTGTACCCTGGAAAAAAATTTTGCAGGGACTATTGAAATGGCCAGTGTACATGCATCCGTCCCACTTGGTTTCCTGATGATAACTTTAGTTATATTTGACCAAAGCAAATAAAATTTAGTATGCAGGTGTATCAACATAAAATACAGGTCAAGTTCGAATCAGGGTGCAGTCCGACAATTTTTGTCAGAGTTATGCCCCTTCTTTCACATTGAAAACTCTATATTTTTATACTGTATCAATGACCCAGACTTAGCTGGTGCTAACTCTTAAATTGTAGGGCCAAACACAAATTTTACCCCCAATACCCAAAATTTGCATCGAAATCCAAAAAATAGATGTCCTATGTGGTCCTCCATACTTTTGTTCACTGCGCATGCGCAGTGTTCAGGAAGTACCGAAATTGGAGCCAAATCCTCATTCTTTGTTTGGCCCTTCAATCAGTAACATTTTACTATCTGTGCTTATAATCTCAGTTAACCCTTTACCTAACATGAAAAGCAGACGACACTTGCAAAAAAAATTCTTGAATAACTAATTTTTTTCATTTTTTGTCGCAAAAACATAGGTTAGGACTCCTCGTTGGAACGAGCTCGATGAGCTCGTTCCAATGAGGGGTCATAACCTATGTTTTTGAGACAAAAATAATGAAAATTAATTGGCGATTTGTTACGTTGGGTAAAGGGTTAAAATGATGCCAGACACAAAATCATGATCAGGATCTTAGGATGAAATAAGAGGATGAGAGGAAGAAATAGTGGAAGGATGTGTTCAGGGATGTAACTTATAATTTTTATGCAAAATTATTTCATGTTCCCTAATTTCGGGGCATAGGCCTGATGTTTACATTCTTGTTATGAAATTTCCACAGTTTGTTCAGAGTTTTCTCTCTCCCTTTCCTGTATACCCCCCTTGCTATTCTCCCTTGCTTTTGACATAATTTTTGTAATTTTTTTACTGAAATTTCTTGGGAGTTTTGGCTTGGTAACAGAATGTTTATTCTGTTTTTCCCCATTGTTACGCCCTCACCCTAGGGTGGTTAGGCATTTCGGTCATGCATCTACCATCCGATGTACTGCAGTTTCTTCTCGGGAAGCCTCTGTTTTACATCGGATAGTGTTAAAATTGATTACTGATTTCAGGCCATATTTTCAGAGCCTGGAGTCTTGTTTCCAGTTTTTATTCACTTTTGTTTATATTGACAACGGTTACTTCTGACAGTGATTCCTTGTCTTCTATTAGTCCTACTCATAGCCAGATACATTAATATTGTCCGTAAGTGTAACATTAATTTTTAAACATGTTTTAAAAATTTTTGTCCACACTTAGGCTTTTTTGGGATCCATTTGGGATCATCGTTTCCATTGGGAACTTGGGCTCATCTTGAAATTGTTTCGAAAAAAATTTTTTCTTTTGAATTAATTTTAGGAATGTTTGTAATGGATTATTATTATTATTTATCTTTGTTTTCAAGGGTTGGTGCAAGTACGATGACTGTTTAATATTTTTTCATAATGAAAGAATATTGTTCAATTGTAAATCGGGGAAGTCTTCCTCTGATTCTCATGTTCATTGTATTTGTTGTAGTCTGTATACTCGCACTAATTCTTGCTCAGTGTGTGCCAATTCAGATGACAAACGTTGGAGACGTGTGTCATGGTATATTGTTAGTGGTGAGAGGTCCTTGACGGTCCTCTCTCCACAGGGTCACTCTAGTTTTTTCAATCTCTTTTTCAGAGGAACAAGAACAGGGTGATGTTTCCATGACGTCTTCAAAAGTGTGCTTCCATCGTCACAATAATGAGCTAGCGGCAAAGTGCTCAAAGGAATGCGGCAAGTGCCTAAGAGGTCCCACATAGGATCGACGGTCACTTGTCGCCCACTAGCTCCCCCGGTGAAGCAATCATTCACGAAGTGGTTGTGACGCCAGGTTCGTCCGTTGCGGTCCAGGAGAGGAGAAGGGGTGTTGCGAGCACTATAATCTCGGATCACGCACACCTGGCGACAACGGATCGGAGGATGGAACGGAGGAAGCCAGTCAGTCCGGTAGCTAGCTCGTCCAGGTCTATCTGGACCGCGAACGAGAGAGGCCCTCTCTCTCTTACAACAACATCTGGGCCCAGATGTTGTATGTAACGTTCGTTAGTCGGAGCATCCGTCCACTCCAGCTCGGAACTCTCCATCGCATAGACAGTCCGATGCGGCTTGTCTATTGGCTTCCTCATCCTCACGTCAGCACACACGACCGCACCTTGGCTATGTGACCGCAGATATCCAGCCTGCTTCGCCGACCAGGGAGTCCATGTTAACCAGGTCACGCCATCTGCTAGCCAAGGACACGAGGCCTTTCCAGTTGGGACGTTCGCATATGAGAAGTATGCAGGAATTAATGACCCATGAGCTTCCAGCGGCTAAATTAAGTAAGACCGCGGCTCCACAGGCCTCCGTGACGGACTTGCTATCACAGATAGCTCAATTCATCACAGCATCCCAGCAGCCATCAAAAACGTTTTCCGTAAAGAAACTGTCTGAGGAAGCTGGGTCTGTTCGCTCCCCTGCAGAGTCAGTAAGCGACGACCGAGATTCTTCATGTGGTCCAGGCAGATGGTAAAAGGGAATCGGCGCAGCTGAAATTTTCCCTTTCCGAACAACTTAAAAGTGCCGTAGATTTCATCTGGCAACACCTTTTAGAAGTTGTTTCTCCGGACTCAAATGCTGTGTTACCTGATAAGAAACTGAAAGCGTCACTGGACACAGATTTATTCAGCCGGAATAGGGACATTGAGCCTGACTTTTCGACCCAGTCCAGAAATGTCACGGACATTTGTACTTCTTAATGATGCTATATTCAAGCTGGCCTTTAAGACTGCCGGCGTCTATGTCGATTTATCCAGTACGCTGGTGACAACTATCTTGTCTAACAGAAAAATCAGTTTAGACGCATTATTTTACGCAGATCACCTTACCAGAGCGTTATCATTACGTCTCGAAGGAAAGAATTCCAGGATGTTCAAAACTTCCTTGAGAGTTCTTTCGAGGGCCATAGCATTTTCTACGTATAACTCCGCCCTTTCAGTGGCAATATGGAGTTAGACGTGATGCTGGCCCTGGCTGCATCCACAAGAGTGGATAGTAAGGTGAAAAACTCTCTTCCAGTCGCTCTGGTCTCAGGAGAGCTTCTCTTCGACTTTAAGCTTTCTTCAATCTATAATCAGATTACTAAGAAAGCTTCGGATTCTCAGCTTTTAAATCTGCTTTGAAAAAGTCAGACTCAGCAGGGAGGAGTAAGGCAGGCACTTCGGGGGCGAATACATCCAAAGGAAGTTCCTACAGACGATCTAGGAAAGCCTCTACGTCTTACTCTGGAGACCATCAGAGTATCGACTTAGATAGGTATCGTAATGCTGGCCGAGATAACTGCTCAGACGCACCTAGGTCGACTGGGTGAGGTGCGGGTTGTGGTGGACGTGGATTCTCCTCCCGCAACCCTCGCAGGGCCAGGAGGTGATGGTCTAAACCTGTATTGCTTTCCAGTGGGCGGAAGGCTGTCGAGATTCTTAACAATTAGTTGTCAATTACAGATGACCCATGGGTGCAAGGGATTATTTCCGAAGGTCTAAAACTGTCCTTCAAGGAAAAACCTCTGTTAACTCGAAGTCCACACTGGTCTCAGCTTCCGTTAAACGTTCAGAAGAGAGATTCGCTTCTATCAGAAGTCCAATCTCTTCTGGACAAGAATGCTCTAGACGTTGTAGAAAACCAGGAATCACCAGTTTTCTACAGTCACATGTTCCTGGTTCCAAGACCAGACAGCTCGTTTCGTCCAGTTATAGATATGAGCTGGATAAACAAGCTGATCGTGGCTCCAAAATTTTATATGGAGACCATCCGGTCAGTCAGAGGAAGCATTCGAGTGAACGATTATGCTGCGATCATAGATCATAGAATCATAGAATGATTTTCAGAGTCTGCTTCATTTGCTCCAATGTCTCGCTTTCATAGTAAACGAAAAGAAGTCGGATCTAATGCCGTCCAAGTCATTCACCCACGTAGGAATGAGCTTAGAGATGCACAACAATCTTGTTCGTCTGCCGTTAACCAGAGCGATATTAGTCAGTTGTTACACTCGCTTTTGTCTTCACTCAGATGTAGTAACAGCTAGAGAATTCATGAGACTGACAGGTTTGTGCGGAGCCACTGCGGATCTTATTCCGATGGGGGCGGTTACGCACTCGCTCACTCCAGATATATTTTTATACTGTACCAATGACCCAGACTTAGCTGGTGCTAACTCTAACAAAACCAGGGCCAAACACAAATTTTGCCCCCCAATCCCCAAAATTTGCATCCAAAACAAAAAGAAATCATGTCCTAAAGGACCTCCATACTACGCCTCTACTGCGCATGCGCAGTGACGCAGACGTCCCGAAATTGGCGCCAGTTATCATTCTCTGTTTGGCCCTTCATCAGTCAACATCTCACTGATCTTTGTGCTTGTAAATCTCAGTTTAAAGGATGCCAGACACGTAATTTTTGGAGAAAATGTGATTCTAAGGAGGATAGAAGGAGGAGAGGAAAAAGAAGTGACAAAAAATAATCAGGGCTGTACTTAAAATTTTTTGATGAAATTATGTTAAGTTGCCTATTTTCGAGGCATGGGCCTCTTGTTGTCATTCTTGCTAATTGTTGCACTGCTTATTCAGTGTTTCCTCTCCCCTAGCCTTCTAAAGTTCCCCCTTGCAATTCTCCCATGCTTTTGGCATATTTTTGAGAAATTTCATTTCTAAAATTTCCTGGGAGAGTTGCTTGGTTACAGAATGTTTTCTGTTATTTTCCCCATAGTTACGTTTTCACCCATGGGTGTATAATGTTTGTGTTCTGCATCTTCCATCTGATGTTCTACAGATTCTCCCCTGGGAGTCTCTGTTTTGCATCAGATAGAGTGTAATTGATGACTGATTCCGGGCCAGTTTTTTCAGTGCCTGGAGTCATGTTTTCTGGTGTTTTTACACTGTTTGTTTTCATTGGCAACAGCCTTTTTTGAGGGGGGCTGTTTGCCTTTGCTGTAGTTTATCTCACTATAAGATACATTTATATTATCCGAAAGTGTCTCATTAATTATTTAATATAAATTTAAAATTTTTGACCACACTTTGCCATCGGATCCATCGGGGCTCAACGTTACTTTTCAGCAACTTGGGCTTCGCTGAAAAAAATTTTTTTCAAAATTATTTTGTTTTGCAATTGTTTTTTCATTTATTAATAGATCATGTTATTATGTATCTTTGTGTCAGGGGTTTTTGCGAGTAACTAGGACTTATTGTTGTTCTTTCACAATGAAGGGACGTTGTTCAAATTGTAATAGGAAGAAATCTTCCTCTGACTTTCATGATCATTGTATTAATTGTAGTCAGTGTTCTCGCATTAATCCCTGTCCTATATGTGAACATTGGGATGAGAAACATTGGAAACGTGTGTCACGATATGTTGTTTCTGGAGAAAGAGCGATTCCGGCTCTTTCTCCGCAAGGTCACTCTACTCTCTCAGTTTCTATTTCAGAGGAACCAGAACAGGGTGATGTTTCCATGTTATCTTCTTCAAGTGTGCGTCCGTCGTCACAAATGAATTCAGAGCTAGCGGCAAAAGTGCTCATGGAGATTAGACAAATGTCGTCCGCTAGCTCGCCCGGTGTAGCGTCCATTCACCGAATGGTTCGGCAGCCGGGTTCGTCCGATGCGGTCCAAGAGGAAATTTTGGGTGATGCGAGCACTATAAACATAATAGATGCACACCCAGTGACGGCGGATAGTAAGTGAGAACGGAGGAAGCCTTTGAGTCCGGTTCCTAGCTCGTCCAGGTCCAGCCGGGCCGCGAGCGAGAGAGGCCCCTCTCTCGTACAACAACATCTGGGACCAGATGTTGTGGTACAAAATGTGTCTTTAGCGGAGCATACATCCGTCGCTCGGGACGCTCCGTTGTATAAGCAGTCCGCAGAGACTGTTAAGGCTTCGTCTTCTCGTCAGCGCACACGACCGCACCTTGGCTGCGTGACCGCCGATATATTACCAGCTTCGCCGATGAAGGATTCTTCGGCGACCAGGTCACACCATCCGGCAGCCAGGGATTCGAGACCGATGGACTCTGGACGTTCGCATAGGAAAAGTATGCGGGAGCCATCTGATGCGGAGCTGCCCTCGGCGAAGCAGCGAAAGACTGCGCCTCCGCAGGTCTCGACGCCGGACATTCTTGTGCAGATAGCACAGCTTATCGCAGCATCCCAGCAGCCGACAGAAACGGTGTCGGATCGAGAATTATCCGACGGCGCTGGGTCGGTACGCTCCGCCGAAGCATCGGGGGCGGACAACCGGGAACATCATGAGGTCCGACCGGATGGTGAAAGGGATACGGATGACTTGAAGCTATCCCTTTCGGAACAACATAAAGCTGCCGTGGACTTCATCCGGCACTTTCTCCCTCAAGTTGTTCCGTTGGGCCAGACTGCTGCGCTTCCGGACAAGAGAATTATAGCGTCATTGGACTCTGAATTTTTTGAGCGGTTCAGGGACATCGCTCCCGAGTTTCCGTCGCAGTCCAATAATGTTGCAAGAACATTTGAATTATTGAACGACGCTATATTTAAACTTGCTTCCAGGACGGGGAAAGCAGGTTTCTTGTCCGCTAATACTCTCAACCTGCCTTTCATTAATGCAAGGAATAAATTCGATACGGCAGGACAGGGTATACCGAGAGTTCCTCTGCGTATGGACGACGAGGCGGAAGACTTAGAGCTATCATTACCGTCATCAGCTTCTATTCCAACCGCGGTGTTGGAAACAGCTATTGCGTCTAACAGAGCCAATTTAGATGCCTTATCTTATGCAGATCACCTTACTAAGGCGTTATCACTGCGCCTTCAGGGGAAAGAGTTTCAGGATATACAATCCTCTTTAAGACTTCTTTCAAGGGCAGTAGCTTATTCCACGTGTAACTCCGCCCTTTCAGTGGCAAATCTGGAGTTGGTTAGACGTGACGCAGCCCTAGCTACATCCACACTAGTGGATTCTAAGGTGAAGAACTCTCTTAGAGTCGCTTCGGTCTCAGGAGAACTTCTCTTTGACGGCAAGCTTTCTGCTATTTATGATAAAATTAAAAAGAAAGCTAATGATTCTCTGTTGTTCAGATCTGCTCCTAAGAAGTCGGATACAGCAGACACGAATAAGACAGGCACTTCTGGGTCTAATGCGCCCAAGAGAGGTTCCTATAGAGGTTCCGGTGCGTCCTCTTCGTCTTATTCGAGAGACCGTCAGGATAGCGACTCTCGTTCGGGACGTCCTTCAGGCCGGGACAATCGGTCGGACGCCCCGAGGTCGACGAGGCGAGGTGCGGGTCGTGGAAGACGTGGTTTCTCCTACCGCAGGCCTCGCAGGTCCAGGAGGTGATGGCTTAAACCTCTATCGCGTTCCGGTTGGCGGAAGGTTGTCGAGCTTTTCACAAGAGTGGGCGTCGATTACGGACGACCCTTGGGTGAGAGGAGTGACTTCGGAAGGTCTAAAGATATCCTTCAAACGAAAGCCTCCATTAACTCGGAAGTCCAAAGTGGACTCATCTTCCGTCAAATCCACAGAAAAGAGACGCTCTGTTATCAGAGGTGCAGTCTCTTTTAATGAAGAACGCGGTAGAGGTCGTAGAAAACCAGGAATCTCCGGGATTCTACAGCCATCTGTTTCTGGTTCCGAAACCAGACGGCTCGTTCCGTCCAGTCATAGATTTGAGCTGGATAAACAAACTGGTCGTCGCTCCGAAGTTTTATATGGAGACGATTCGATCGGTCAGAGCGAGTATTCGGGTGAACGATTATGCAACGAGCATAGATCTCAAAGATGCATACTTTCACATCATGGTACATCCGACATTCCGAAAGTATCTACGCTTCGCAGTCCTAGGAGTGGTGTATCAATTCCGGGCGATGTACTTCGGATTGAATCTAGCACCCTGGGCTTTCACTCGGGTAATGAACTCGGTAATGATCTACTTCCGAGCTCATTCGTCTGCGGTAACGTCGGCCTACCTGGACGACATTCTTCAGAGGTACGGCAACGAGTTAACGCTTCAGAACGATGTTCAGAATCTTCTTCTATTGCTCCGACGTCTCGGTTTTATAGTAAACGAGGAGAAGTCGGATCTGGTGCCGTCCAAGTCATTCACTCATCTGGGAATGAGCTTCGAGACGCACAACAATCTCGTTTGTCTGCCGTTAACCAGAGCGAAATTAGTCAGTTGTTACGCTCGCTATTGTCTGCACGCAGACAAAGTCACGGCGAGAGAATTTATGAGACTGATAGGTCTGTGCGGAGCCGCCACGGATCTCATTCCGATGGGGCGGTTACGCACACGTCCTCTTCAAATTTTCCTGACTCAGAATTGGAGTGTGAAAATTCATTCGCTCGATGTAGACGTTCTCTTGTCAGATCAAGTGAAACAAGAGATTCAGACTTGGGCAAACATTCAGTGGTTAACTCAAGGAGTTCCGCTGCAGTTGCCGGATCCGAGTTTTACCGTTATGACGGATGCCAGTCAAACAGGTTGGGGTGCATCATTAATCCCAACGGATTCGAGATGCCAGGGTCTTTGGGATCCGCAATTCCTGTGCAAGCACATAAACATCAAGGAAATGATGTCAATTTGGCTTGCGTTACGTCACTGGATGGACATTATTCACGATGCTCATGTCCAAATCCTATCCGACAATACGACAGTAGTGGCGTATATACGGAATCAGGGAGGCACTCATTCAGTTCCGTTGTTCAATCTAACGGAAAGAATCCTTCTGTTTGCGTTAGAACATCACGTTCTTCTTTCGGTCCGTCACATACCGGGTCGTCTGAATGTGCTAGCAGACTCCCTTTCACGAAAGGGTCGCTTGTTGCCGTCGGAGTGGACTCTCAACAAACAAGTATTCAATCAGATTTGCTACCAATGGGAACGGCCAATGATAGACTTATTTGCGACACATCTCAACAATCAGTTGCAGACGTATGTGTCTCCGTGTCCGGATCCAAGAGCATTTGCAGTAGACGCTCTGTCGATCCCTTGGGACGGAATGATAGGATATGCGTATCCTCCAGCGCCGTTAATTCAACAAGTATTGCTAAAGATAAAACAATCTCAATGCAAGATTCTGTTGGTAGCATCTCTGTCGCCACAGAGACCGTGGATAAATCTACTCAGGTGTCTGTTGTGGGACCTACCGCGGAAGCTTCCTCCACGGGAGGATCTTCTTTGGCAGGGGAAATCGCGCCAACTCCATCACAACCCGCAAGGTCTCAACCTTCACGTTTTTTCCGTTGTGCGGTCCTTCTTGCATGGCAAGCACTTTACAGGACGAGCAGTGGACGCGATTTCTAACTGTAGGAGGACCTCCTCTTCGCTAAACTATGCGGCTAAGTGGAAGGTTTTTCGTCGCTGGTGTAGGGATCATTCTGTAGATATATTCGATCCCTCTATACCAGACATTGCAAACTTTCTAGTATACTTGTTTGACGAAATCAAACTGCAGCCTGTTACTATAAAGGGTTATAGATCTATGTTATCTGATACCTATGCACATCATGATAGTTTACAAATTGGATCTAATGTCTCTTTATCGAAGTTGGTTAGAAACTTTTCGATAAATAGACCCAGAACTCTTAGATTAATTCCTAAGTGGAATTTAGCTTGGGTTCTCCTTAAATTGAAGGAAAAGCCATTTGAACCTCTTGGGACAGTAGATTTCAAATTCTTATCTTATAAGACAGCTTTTCTCTTAGCTTTCTCTTCTGCTAGAAGAGTCAGTGAGCTTCATGCACTATCGGTGGATGATTCTCATTATCGTAGTGTTAGGAACACTATCACCTTCACTACTAATGTGGGTTTTTTAGCTAAGAATCAGGCTCCTAATAAATATCCGGAACCTATTGTTATTAAGGCTCTTCCGTCTTCAGACGGGCGTAGGCCTTTACTCTGTCCTGTTAGAGCACTACGTATCTATAAACAGAGATCTCAGTTTATCAGAAAGGGACGGAAACGTTTCTTTCTGTCTTTGATGCCTAATAGAAAGGACATTTCAGTCCATTCTATTGCTAGATGGATTCAGTTAACTATCCGTACTGCTTATGAAGATTTATCTTCTTCTCAGCAGTCTGTGCTTAAGATTTCTGCTCATGAAGTAAGAGCTCTTTCTACTTCCTGGGCTTATGCTAATAGTGTTGCTATTACAGATTTAATGAAGGCTGCTTATTGGTCTCAGCCATCCACATTTACGAATTTTTATCTCAGAAATATTGAGTCCATTTCTGGAGACCTGCATTGTTTAGGTCCGTTATCTGTTGCTCAGAATGTCGTCCACTAAACAGTTGCAACTATAGTTATGCAGGCTTTCTGTTCCGGCAGTGACTCCGTCCGGCTGCCCTCTTCACTCTGGGCTATTTGACCCAGGGCAAGGGGAAGGGGGGGGGGGCGGGTGTTCCCTTAGGTCACCTGCTTTATAGTGAAAAGCAAGGGAATGCCTCCTCCAAGTCAGTATTTCTGAGTCGCTTCCGGGATGGTTTTAAAGTGTAATATTAATGTTTAAATTCATTCATGTCTTATTTTTAAAGTGTAGCTCGGTGTGAAGCATTTGTATATGTCAAGTGTCAAACGGGCTTTAATATACAATACTCGGACACTTTTAAATGACTATAAAGAGTCTCAATTCTCTGGACTACTTTATTTATTGGCTTGCTTTAAAAATAATTAGTATAAGGGTTATACTGGATGTTAATAGAGAACATGAATGTTATTGTGCTCAATTATTAAGGGTAGTGTATCTTTCTAATTTAATATTAAATAAGAAAGATACATGTAAAGCCTAATACTCCTTTTCTCCTTAAGGGGTTACCTCTTTACTATATAGTTGAGCTTATTGGATTTTCCTCTATGTCCTAGGCCCTCCAGCCTGTTTACTATTCAGCTAAGTCTGGGTCATTGGTACAGTATAAAAATGTTAAAAAATTTATAGTAATTTATATATTTTTTATACTTACCAATGACCCAGACGGGGATGGCCCTCCCTGGAGTTGGGAACTCTTGCCTCCCCGCTGAGTACATAGCGCTGACCAGGCACTGCCAGTAAGAATGATAATTGGCGCCAATTTCGGGACGTCTGCGTCACTGCGCATGTGCAGTAGAGGCGTAGTATGGAGGTCCTTTAGGACATGATTTCTTTTTGTTTTGGATGCAAATTTTGGGGATTGGGGGGCAAAATTTGTGTTTGGCCCTGGTTTTGTTAGAGTTAGCACCAGCTAAGTCTGGGTCATTGGTAAGTATAAAAAATATATAAATTACTATAAATTTTTTAACTTTTACTCAGAATTGGAGTGTGAAGACTCATTCGCTCGATATGAACATCGTCTTGTCAAATCATGTGAAACATAAGCTTCAGACTTGGGCAGATATTCAGTGGTTAACTCAGGGACTACCACTGCAACTGCCGGATCTGATTTTTATGATATTGACGGATGCGAGT
The DNA here is from genome assembly GCA_031216915.1 of Pictodentalium vernedei. NCBI lineage: Eukaryota > Metazoa > Mollusca > Scaphopoda > Dentaliida > Dentaliidae > Pictodentalium > Pictodentalium vernedei. The sequence continues at coordinate 155,897,764 of CM062297.1, forward strand.
CAAACAGGTTGGGGTGCAACTTTGAGCCCATCAGATTCGAGGTGCCAGGGTCTTGGGGATCTGCAGTTTCTAAACAAGCACATAAACATCAAAAGATGATGTCAGTTGGGTTGCGCTATGTCAGTGGATGAACATCATTCAGAATTCGCATGTTCAATTTCTGTCCGACAATTCGACATTAGTAGCGTATATTCGGATCCAGGGAGGCACTCATTCCATTCCATTGTTCAATCTAACGGAAAGAATCCTTCTGTTTGTCCTAGAGCATCAAGTTCTTCTATCGCGGTCCGTCATATTCCGGGTCGTCTGAACGTTCTAGCAGACTCCCTTTCTCGGAAAGGTTGTATGTTGCGTCAGAATGGACTCTCAACAAACGAGTATTCTATCAGATTTGCTACCTATGGGACCGTCCTATGATAGACTTATTTGCGACGTATTTCAACAATCAGTTGCAGACGTATGTGTCATCATGCCCAGATCCTCGAGCGTTTGCAGTAGACGCCCTCTCGATCTCTTGGGACAGAATGATAGGATACGCGTATCCTCCAGCTCCGTTGATTCAGCCGATATTGCTCAAATCAAGCAATCTCACTGCAAGATCCTATTGGTAACATCTCTTTCACCCCAGAGACCATGGATAAATCTACTCAGGTGTCGGTTGTGGGACATCCCGCAGAAGCTTCCTCCACGGGAGGACTTTCTTTCGCAGGGGAAATCGCGCACACTGCATCACAACCCGCTAGGTCTCAACCTTCACGTATTTCCGTTGTGCGGTCCTTCTTGCATGGCAAGCATTTTACAGGACGAGCAGTGAACGCAATTTCTAACTGTAGGAGGACCTCCTCTTAGCTAAATTATGCTGGTAAGTGGAAGGTTTTCTCTCGATGGTGTATGGATCAATCTGTTGATTTTATGATTCCTCCATTCCAGACATTGCTAATTTTTTGGTCTACTTCTTTGACGAGATCAAACTGCAGCCAAATACTATTAAGGGTTATCGGATACCTATCCTCATCATGATAGCTTACAGATTGGATCTAATGTCTCTTTATCTAAGTTAGCGTAAAACTTTTCGATAAATAGACCTAGAACCCTTAGGTTAATTCTTAAGTGGAATTTAGCTTGGGTTCTTCTGAAGCTAAAAGAAGCGCCATTTGAACCTCTTGATACCGTGGGTTTCAAATACTTTATAAGACAGCTTTTCTCTTAGCCTTCTCTTCTGCTAAAAGAGTTAGTGAGCTTCCTGCACTATCTGTTGATGATTCTCACTATCGTAGTTTTGGTAATACTATTACATTGACTACTAATGTTGGATTTTGGGCTAACAATCAGGCTCCTAATAAGTACCCTGAACCTATTGTTTAGGCTCCTCTGTCTCCAGGTGGTCATAGGCCTTTGCTTTGTCCAGTCAGAGCTATGCATATTTACAACGTAAATTTGAGTTTATCAGAAAGGAACGTAAGCGTTTCTTTCTGTCTTTGCTGCCCATTAGAAAGGACATTATGGTCCATTCTATTGCAAGGTGGATTCAATTAACTATCCGTACTGCTTATGATAAATTATCTTCATCTCAGCAGTCTGTGCTTAAGATTTAGGCGCATGAAGTAATAGCGCTGTCTACATCTTGCGCTTATGCTAATAGTGTTGCTATTACCGATTTGATGAAGGCTGCATATTGGTCTCAGCCTTCCACGTTCACGAATTTTTATCTTAGAAATATTGAATCCATTTCTGGTGACCTGCGTTGTTTAGGTCTGTTATCTGTTGCTCAGAATGTCGTCCACTAAACAGTTGCAACTATAGTTATGCAGGCTTTCTGTTCTGGTAGTGACTCTGTCCTGCTGCCCTCTTCGTTCTGGGTATTTGACCCAGAGCAGGGAGAAGGGGGAGGACGGTGTTCCCTTATATCACCTGCTTTATAGTGAAAAGCAAGGGAATACCTCCTCTGGAGTCAGTAATTCCGAATCGGTGCCGGGATGGTTTTAAAGTGTAAAGCTAATGTTTATCTCATTTATGTAATATTTTTAAAGTGTAGCTTGGTGTGAAGCATTTGTATATATCACGTGTCATACGAGCGCTAATATACAATCCTCGGACACTTTTAAAAGAGTATAAAGAGTCTCATTCTCTGGACTATCTTTATTTATTGGCTTTCCTTTAAAAAGATTAGTATAATGGGTTATACTGGATGTTAATAGAGATCATTGATATTATTGTGCTCAATTATGGAATGGTATTGTGTCTTTCTTTTTTGGTATTAACAAGAAAGATACATGTAAAGCCTGTTCTCCTCTTCTCATGGAGGGGATAATTCTGTTTACATGTTATTGAGTCTATTGGATTTTCCTTTATGTCCTAGGCCCTCCAGCCTTTTTTCTATTCAGCTAAATCTGGGTCATTGGTACAGTATAAAAATGTTAAAAAATTTATAGTAATTTATATATTTTTTATACTTACCAATGACCCAGACGGGGATGGCCCTCCCATGAGTTGGGAACTCATACCTCCCCGCTGATTACATAACACTTACCAGGCACTGGTTGTAAGAATGAGGATTTGGCTCCAATTTAGGTACGTCCTGGACACTGCGCATGCGCAGTGGACAAAAGTATGGAGGACCACATAGGACATCTATTTTTTTTTATTTTGATGTAAATTTTGGGGATTGGTGGGGCATGGGAGAGGGGGGGGGGGGGGTTGCAAAATTTGTGTTTGGCCCTAGAATTTAAGAGTTAGCACCAGCTAAGTCTGGGTCATTGGTAAGTATAAAAAATATATAAAGTACTATAAATTTTTTAACTTTTTTTAATTTCCAACCAATAACTTAAGCTGTAATTGACCGAATCAAATAAAATTTATTGTGTAGGTGTATCAACACAAAATACAGGTCAAGTTTAAATCGGGGTTCGGTCCAACATTTTTGCCAGAGTTATGTCCCTTTTTCGACTTCGAAAAATTCAATTTTTTTTCTGGGGACATGTGGCTGAGCGGCCTTTTTTATTGAATATGTGTTTGCCTCTAACCATCACAGAATACTGATCAAAAACTGCGTTGTATACAGTACAGTTGCCGTGGACTGGTCTCATAATCCGTAATGTCCATGCATGTGTTTACCAGGTAATAAAAATTATTATTATTATTGCCATTTATTTCTTTGAATATTGGCTGTATTCTATACAAGTACCAATAAGGTACAAAGCTAACTGCTTATCAAATCATTTTCAGATTTAATCTAATGGTTTGTTACAACACTATTTCGCTTGCATACATGTATAAAGCCAGTGTTTCAGCTACTTTTCCACTAAGCATGCAGGCAGTATCCTGAGTTGTTCCATTTCTCTTTCCACCTTTTCCTCAGCCAAGATATATACCTGAAAGTAACATCAATGTTAAATAACAGGACTATTTCAAGATTGGTCCAGGTCTTGTTTCATTTACATGTAGTTTTAGTGCTGCAACTAATGACACGAGTCAATCCCTATGACTGAAATAAATATCGCATGTGATCAGTATAAAACTATAATACATGAATTTTGTGTGATTGCATGTAGTAATCACCATTTAGTTTTCAATGTTTATCTTTTCAAATTTATGAAATCAGAAAATTGAACAGAGGTGAGTAGAGTGAAGTCAGGGTGTTTTCCTTTACTGCACATCAGCAGTCTTCCCTAAAAGTAAGATTCCTTCATCTCAGGTGTCAGGTAAGGGTGTTTCAGTCTAATAAAACAAGAAATCTTCATTGCATGGCACATGTGTGCCATGCAAAGAAAATTTGTGGTTGTGTCAAATCCAGATTCTTCTCATGGTCCTGCTCCAACCTTTCTTTCCTCTTTAGAAAACCTGATTAAGCCAACCAAGGTGATTTTTTTTCACATGTACTTTTGATTTATAAATAAGATCTACTTTCATTCGTTTCAGTTGACAACTGGTTCCTATGATGTTTTAGCTGTGTTGCTTGACTGGGTATCAGATGCACATCTGCGATACACTGTTACAGATCAACCAACAAAGCCTCTAGAGAGACTTACATCACCAGATTATCTGCAAGAGAAAGTTCATAAAGTGAGTTTAAACCGATTTTACTTCCAATTTTGATTATATAGAGGGTAATCAATTTGTTTTGAGCGTTACGGTAAATAATTCATTGAGAGACAGGACTGTTTCGTAAATCACGAGGGCGTACTGTTTATTACATGACATTTGGAATAAAGAGGTCTTTTACTATAATAATTCAACCCAAACTATTGTCAGATATAATCCAATTTAGTGTAAACACGGAAACATTTCTAAAATTAGCAGAAAGGAAATACGAAATAGTCCTGTCTCGAGGCGAATTATATACTGTAACTTGCCGTAAGAATGAGTCACTCTCTTTAGTAAATGACATTTTAGACCAAAATGTCTTTTATGAAAAATAATTCAACACAAAATATTTGCAAATGCAACTCTGAAATACTTCTGAAATTAGCGTGTATGAATACATCACTTTCTGTGTCAAATCTTCGATTGGAAATGGCCCAGTTTTATTTTTGTGACTTTCGTTCGATATTTTGCTATTTTATGTGGCGTTCCAGTCGCATTTGGGGAATGGCATTCAGCCATAAGATAAAACATTTCTATTTGGATTTTGTCAACTGTGCTAACGAACCTGTTCATAGAGGAAAGAAAGGATTTTTAAAAATATTCAGAAGGAAAATTCATTTTAATTAACTGATGTGGAACTGGAAAACAAAACATCAACAAATCCAAATAGTTCCGGTGGGGGTGTGGTTTATATATGTCAGTCGTTCCAAAGTTACTATTGAAGTGACATAATTCACTCGTGACATTACCACTTTTTAATCAACATTAAATTCAATGCAAAACGAACTGAGGAATGTAATAAAAGTAGTTTACCCCATATTTCTAAATTTGAATTATCAAGGAAACTACAGTACAGTCGATATGGACTGCTTGTAATCCATGCATGGGCTGTGATGTTCATGCATGCATTCACCAGGTAATAATAATCATCATCAGCAAAATTATAATTAATGAAACATACAGATTCCAAATTACAGTAAGTATTACAGTACAGTCGACGTGGTCTGGTCATAATTCACGTATGGGCAGTGATGTCCACGCATGCATTTACCAGGTACAGTAGAATCCTCTTAATTGAATATCCATTTTGCCAGTGAAAATTATTCAATTAACAGGAGTATACAATTAACAGGGATTTGGTCAGTTTCCTGTGTTCTGGAGGTAAACTGAGCATTTATTCTATTATATCTTGTTTGACAGAGCTCAGAGCTCTGTCAAACAAGATATAATAGAATAAATACCTGTATTGGATGTAGTGAGGCCAAAAAGGTTGATAAATACGGGGAATTTGGTGCTTGTCACAGTATATTTTTCGACATATTACAAAAATTTAGATACAATTAACAGGAGTTTACTCTACAACCCATATGCAATTAACAGATGAAATTTGTACTGAAGGTATGGTAAATGGTTTTGTGTTTGAAAATTATATTCAATTAACAGGAATATACAATTAAGAGATATCCAATTAAGTGGGCTCCACTGTAATACAAGAAAAAGTTGGCACAGCCAACAGATGCTCCCCAAACACCAAGGGTGGCTATGTCCCTGCCCCAGAGTCATTTCATATCTGATATTCAGCATCCTTTGGTTGTCAGATTCAAGTTTGTTCAAATAAACTCCATCTTTTCATATTTGGGCTTCCTGGATGAGTCTGAATTATATAACCTTGGGCAAAATGAGGAATATTCTTTGAAAATCTTCTTTCACCAGTCAGAATCTTCTGATAGTTGGCATACAGCTTCCTCATAGGGCACCCGATTCAGGTTTTTTAACATCAAGTCTGTGGGTTCATATTTTTATACTAAAACCAATGGCCCAGACTTAGCTGGTGCAGACTAATTAATTTCCAGGGCCAAACACAGATTTTGACCCCCCCCCCCCCCCAATCCCCCAAATTTGCATACAATACCAAAAATCCGAAGTCCTGTCTGGTCCTCCATAATTTTGTTTACTGCACAGGTCGGTGACCCAAAATTGGTGCCAACATCATTCTTTTGTTTGGCTCAAGTCAGTAAACATCTGAACTGACATCTGTGCTTTAAATCTCTTTTTTGAAGATGCCAGACACAAATCATTGATGATTATGCTGGATTCAAGGATGTGAAAGCATACTGGAAGTGAACTATGGTGGTTTTAGATGTTCAGGGCTGTAACTTTAAAATAGTTATGTAAAATTATTCATGTTTCCCATTTTCGGGACATGGGCCTGAATGTCATCATTCTTGCTAATGATTAAACCTACGGTTTGTTAAATGTTCCTTCCCTCTCTTCCCAAGAACCCTCCTGTTAAACTCCCAAGCTTTGTTGGCTTTTTTATCAAAATTTTTTATTAAATATCTTGGGAGTTTAACGTGATCTACGGAATGTTTATTTCAGTTATCCCCATGGTTATGTCATCATCCTGTCGGTGTTAAGACGTATGTAGTCTTGCATCTTCTACCAGATGCATTGTTTTTTCTTCTTATGAAGATCTGGCTTTGCATCAGGTAGTGATTGATCGGTCACTGACTTGGGCTTGTTGTATGCCCGTTGTTTAGTTTCCGTTTTTTCCTGTTAACGTTGTTTTCAGTTTGACAACTCTTTAATTTATAGTATTCTTATATTATAGTATAGCACAGTTATTATATTTATTGTAGTATACATGTATTAAATAATTCCAGTAGCGTAGCTTTAATTATTTAGTGTTTGACCACACTTAAGCTCTATCGGGATGCCCTTGGGTTCATGAGGTTCCCTTTGGGAAAAAAAAAAAATTTAAATTTTGATTTCTTTCAAAACGATTTTGATTGCCATATTTTTGTATCCTTATTATGCATAAATTATTTTATAGTTTAGGAGTGAAGTGGACTTTGTCTTTGGCTTAAATATTATTATGAAATCTTTTTGCTTAAAGTGTAAGGTGAGGAAGTCTGCTTCGGATTTACATGCTTGTTGTCTTGCTTGCAGTCGCTGCGCTCCTTCAGATAATGTTTTACTTGTGTAGTTTGGGATGCCAAACATTTGAAGCAGGTGTCGCGTTATGTGCACGGTGAAGTTCCGATGCCGAAACTTTCACCGCAGGCTAATTCTAGCTTTTTAGTTTCTTATTCGGAGGAACAAAAACATGATGATGGTACAGCGACACCCATCCAAAATGTACTGCCGTCATCGTGCTCTAATGAGCAAACAGAGCGAGCTGCAAAGGTGCTCTTGAATATCAAACAAGGAATAAGGCATCTTATTTCTTTACAAGCAGCTAGCTCGGCCAGTGAAGCGGTTACTCCGTTAGTGGAGCTGTAACACCGGATAAGTCCATAGCGGTCGAGGAGAGTGTAGATTTGGGTAGTGCGAGCACCTCAATAACAAAAGTTCACCCAGCGACGATGGCAAAGGGGAAGAAGCCAGCAAGTTTCTCAGCCTAAGGCCGGCGGCAGTTACAGCTTCTTCCATATCTCTTACTAAGCTTATTAGACTGCTCACTAGCTATCCAACTTTGGACATTCAAGCCGTTCTGCAAAGATGCTCCCAGTCTTCACCTCTGAAGTCGGGCCATCCAATAGATAGTGGTTCGAAGCATGATTATGTGCAGCATTACGACGTTCAGTGAAAAGATCTGGGGACAGATCTCTGTCCTGCAAACATCATGTGGCAAAAAAACATAAGTCTGCTGCTCCGCAAGCCTCAGTAACGGACTTGCTGTCACAGATTGCGCAGCTTATCGCAGCTTCCCAGTCAACGCAGGTGCAACAGACTCTGTCGGACGGTGCTGCGTTGGTACGGTCATCCATTCATTCAGATGGAGCTGACCGAAATTCACAGCTAGACCAAGCGGATGGTGAAAGGGAACTGGAGGAAGATTCTCTGACCCTTTTGGAACAACATATGGAAGCGATGAATTTTATTCATCAGTTTCTTCCTGATCTTGTTCCTCCTGGTCAGCAAGCTGCATCTGCTAGGCAGAAATCTCCATCGTCCCTGGATAGGGATACCCAGCAGAGAAAAGATGTTGTTCTTTCCTTCCCGGGTTAGTCAGTTCATGTGTCTGTGGCCTTCGGTCACATTGATGATGCAATATTCAGCCTAGCAAATTCAAGAAAGAAAAATCCTTTCTTATCGACATCTTCTATTCACATACTGTTTCCTGGATCACGTCACTTAAAAAATGGTTCGAGAAGATGTTCAGAGAACTCCTCTATGTCTGGATGATCATGCTTTAGATCTGGATATCTTGTTACTTGCATCACTCATTGTCCGCTCAGATGTGATTGAATCTACAATTGATTCTAGTTGGGCAGTTTTGGATGCTTTGTCCTACGCAGATCATATCACCAGGGCTTTGGACCATCATCTTGGTGGTAAAGAATTTGAAGATATTAATTTGTCTCTCAGAGTTCTTTTAAGGCAGTTATGTATGCCACACATCATTCTGCCTTTACAGTGGCTAATATGAAATTGATAAGACGTGATGAAGCCTTGGCATCGTATTCATTGATAGACAATCGGGTGAAAAGCTCTCTAAGAGTCGCTCCTGTATCTGGGCATACCTTGTTTGATGACAAGTTATCCTTAGTGTACGAAGAAGCTACCAAAAAAGCTACCAGCACTCTTTTGCTGAGGTCAGTTTTCCAGTGGCAGTCGTCTGCTGGAGGTGTTAGGCGAGGGGGCTCCAGTTCGCAGTCAGTGAAAAAAGGCTCCTCGCAGGTTTCTAAGAAACTCCAGTATGGCTACTCAGGGAACTGTCAGTATAGCGACTCAGGAAAGGGGTGTAAGTCTTTCAAAGTCTATAAGCCAGACGGCGGCACAAAGTGGTTCTCGGGGAGGACGTTTCTCTTCCCGAAAGCCTCGCAAGTCATACAGGTGATGGTGTAAACCTCTATTGCTCTCCAGTTGGCGGAAAGTTATCAAACTTCACTAGAAACTGGACGGACATAACGGAAGATCAGTGGGTCAGGAATGTAGTCAGAATGTGTCTTCAGCTATCATTCCGTTCAAAACTCCCACGTTGGGCAGATCTTCCATCAAATCCTTCAAAAAGGGAGTCTCTTCTTGCAGAAATTCAATCTCTCCTAGTAAAGGAAGCAATAGAGGTTGTAGAAAATCCCAAATCACCGGGATTTTACAGTCACCTGTTTCTTGTGCTGAAACCAGGCAGCTCATTTCGACCGGTGATAGACTTGAACTGGATAAACAAACTGATTATCGCTCCAAAGTTCTATATGGAAATCATTCGGTTGGTAAAAGCGAGCATTCGAGTGAACGACTTTGCGCCAAGCATTGACCCAAAGGACTCGTACTTTCACGTCATGGTCCATCCGGCTTTCAGAAAGTACCTGCGCTTTGGCATTCAAGGGAAGGTTCATCATTTCAGAGTGATGTGTTTCTGTCTAAACCTGGCACCTTGGGCATTCACACGGATAATGAACTCGGTAATGTCATACTTCCGAGCTCATTCGGTGGTGGTAACGTCAGCTTTTCTGGATGACATTCTTCAGAGATACGGCAACAAAGATGCACTTCAGAACAATGTGCAGTTCATTCCGACATCTCAGTTTCATTGTAAATGAAAATAAGTTGGATTCAGCTCCGTCCAAGTCCTTCATTCACTTGGGGATGAGCTTAGAGACTCCAAGCAATCTGGTTTGCCTTCCGATAACCTGAGCGAAATTAGTCAGTTGCTATGCTTGCTTTTGTCTAAACTCTCTCACAGTATCAGCGAGGGAGTTTATGCGACTGATGGGACTGTGCGGGGCAGTGGCAGACTTGATTCTTCTGTGTCACTTACGCTCGCGCCCTCTCCAGATTTTCTTTACTCAGAACTGGAGTGTCAAGACGCATTCGCTCAAAGGCCAGATTGTTTTAACAGATCTGATAAAACAAAAGGTTCAGATTTGGGCAGATCTCGAGTGGTTGACTCAAGGAGTTCTGCTTCAAGTACCAGATCCGGTCTTTACTATTATGACGGATGCAAGTCTGACGGGTTGGGGTGCATCCCTGATTCCCTCAGACCTGAAGTGCCAGGGTCTTTGGGACTCTTCGTTCCTGAAAAGCACATGAACATCAAAGAGATGATGTCTATTTGGCTTGTACTGAAACACCGGATTGCTCATGAAGCAAACATCCATGTGCCGATTCTGTTGGACAATTCTACAGTAGTGGCTTATCCCAGGAACCAGGGCGGCACTCATTCAATACCTCTATACGAATTGACGGAGAAAATTCTCCTATTTGCTAGGAGTCATCACATTCATCTCTCAGTCCGTCATATTCCGGGTCGACTTGATGTAGTAGCAGACTCGCTCTCAAGGAAAGGTTGCCCGTTGCCATCAGAGTGGACTCTCAATAAACGAATATTCCGGCAGATATGCTACCAGTGGGATCGTCCCATGATAGATCTCTTTGCCATGAACCTAAACAATCAGCTTCCGACATTCATGTCACCTTGTTCGGATCACTGAGTGTTTGCAGTAGATGCTCTATCGATCTCATGGAATGGGAAAATAGGATGTGCGTATCCTCCAATTCCATTGATTCAGCAGATTCTGTTAAAAATCAAACAGTATCCTTGCAAAACCTTAGCACCTCTGTCAGCTCAGAAACCTTGGCTCAACCTGGTCAGGTGTCTGTTATGGGACATTCCTCAGAAGTTTTCTCCTCTCAAGGACCTTCTGTATCAGTGGAAGCATCACAACCCGGAAGGTCTCAACCTTCTTGTATTTCCGTTGTGCGGTCCTTCTTGCATGGAAAGCAGTTTTCAGGATGAGCAGTGGATGCTATTTCTAACTGTAGAAGGACCTCCTCTTTGCTGAATTATGCAGCGAAATGGAGAGTTTTCTTTTGTTGGTGTACAGATCAGTCGGTGGATATTTATAATCCATCTATTCCTCAAATTGCAAATTTTCTGGTCTAACTGTTTGACATACTCAAACTGCAGCCCGTCACGATTAAGGGCTATAGGTCTATGTTATCAGACACATATTCTTATTATGATAACTTGAATATTGGATCAGATCCTTCTTTATCCAAACTAGTTAGAGATTTCTCTATCAATAGACCTAGAACCCTCAGATTAATTCCTAAATGGAATTTGGCGTGGGTTCTCTTGAGCTTCAAGAAGCTCCTTTTGAGCTGTGAGATGATGTAGAATTTAAATTCCTGACTTATAAAATGGCATTTCTCTTGGCCTTCAGTTCTGCCAGAGCAGTTAGTGAACTCCATGCATTATCTGTTGAAGATTCCCATTACCATAGTGTGGGTGATACTCTTACTACGGAAGTGGGATTCTTGGTTAAGAATCAGATTCCAGATAAACGGCGGGAGCCTATTGTCATTAAGGCCTTGCCATCCTCGGACAACTGTAGACTGCTGTTGTGTCCAGTGAGAGCGACGCACATTTATAAACGTCGATCTAGCTTTATTAGAAAAGGAAGAAAAAGGTTTGTCCTTTCTCTTATGCCTAACAGAAGGGATATTTTTGTTCATTCAGTCGCTAGATGGATTCAATTGGCAGTAAGAATCGCTTATGATCTGCGGATCAACGTTCTGTCAATTAGATTGCAGCGCATGAGGTTAGGGCACTGTCTTCTTGGGCTTATTCTAATAGTATTGCTATTACTGATTTAATGAAGGCAGCCCACTGGACGCAACTGTCTTCATTTACTAAGTTCTATCTTAGAAATTTAGAGTCTATTTCTGGTGACCTTAGATCCTTGGGTCCTCTTTCTGTCGCACAGAATGTCGTCCATTAATAATACATCTTACTGATGTCTTAGGCAGTCTGCTCGAGCACTGACGCCGTTCCTCTGCCCTCTTCGTTCTGAAGATTCTTCCTTCAGAACAAGGGGAAGGGGGTTGGGGGATGGTTTTTCCCTTAATATCATCTGGCTTTATAGGGAAAAGCAAGGGAATACCTCCTCCAGTGTCAGTAGTCCAGCATCAGTGCTGGGTGGTTTTAATGTGTAGCTCAGTGTGAAGCAACAATTATGTCTCATTTATGTATTGCTTTTAAAGTGTAGCTCAGTGTGAAGCATTTGTATATATCACGCTTCAAACGTGTGTTAATATACAAGCCTCGGACACCTTTAAATGAGGATAAGGCGTCTCATTCTCTGGACTTACCTTATAATTGGTTTCCTTCACCAAATTAGCATAAAGGTTTATGCTGGCATTAAATGGAGAAATTATTGTGTATTACTCCAATATATGATTGGTGTTGTGTCATTCTCTTTTTTTATTAAGAAAAAGAAAGACATATGTAATTCCTCTGCCTTTTCCTATTCTCCTGTAGGAGCTATTCTTTATTGTGGAGTAATAGAGATATTGTATTCATCTTAGTCTTAGGCTCTCCAGCCTTTTTATGATTCAGCTAAGTCTGGGCCATTAGTTTTAGTATAAAATATGATAAATTTAAAGTAATTTGTATATTATTTATACTTACCATAGGCCCAGATGGGGATGGCCCTCCCATGAGAGGCACTCATACCTCCCCACTGATTTATAACATTTAGCAGGCATTAACTAAAAATAATGATGTTGGCACCAATTTTGGTACCTCCCTGGTTACCGCTTATGCGCAGTAAACAAAAGTATGGAGGACCAGACAGGATTTCGAATTTTGCGAATTTGGGGGATTGGGGGGTTCAAAATTTGTGTTTGGCCCTAGAAATTAATGAGTTTGCACCAGTCAAGTCTAGGCCATTGGTAAGTATAAAAAATATACAAATTCCTTTAAATTTATTATATTTTATCTTCTTATGGGAACCCAATTTTTTTCTTTTTGCTACATGATCAATAAGATCTTCTACAGATCCATCAGACAGAATCTTTTTTTTAGCTGTGAGCTTTTGCCATTACTTGGCGTCCGTTGTCCGTTGTCCGTCATCCATTAACTTTTGCAATTCGGTCTTCTCCTTCAAAACCACTAGCCCAAACCCAAACAAATTTGACATACAATATTTTGGGGGTATCCTCTTTCCAGTTTGTTAAAATGAACTCGGTGCCCCCACTGGGGTGGGAGTGATGCCCCAAAAGCATCAGTTTCTCCTGAAATCTTCTTCTTATGAACCAGCAGTCAGAATGCTGTGATATTTGGTATATAAGCTCCTTTGGTACTCAAGATTCAAGTTTGTTCAAAGAAATTTTCTCGGTCAATATTTAGGCTCGCTACGGGAGGATCCCCATTTTGTGCCCTGTCCAAAATTTCTATTTTCCGAACCTAGAGGCTGATTTGAACCAAATTTGCTATGACGTATTATTGGGTCCTAAGTACTTGATTCATACCAAAAAAAATTTTCCTGCTGCCCTGTGGAAACCTCAGGAGCTAAAAATAGAAAAAAATTAAAACGCCCATATCTCCAAAACTACACTGCACTGAGAATTCTTATTTGGTGTGAAGCTTCCTTAGAACCAACAGAATGGAGTGGTCAAAAAAAATTGCTATCGGTTTTATCATGGGGTACTTTTGGGGACTTTGAAAAAGTGCTGAGTCGGCATTTCTTATCAACCTACCTTACAATTGTTTACTACAGGCTTGCACTACAGTGGAAGACCATAACTCGAATAAAATACTCTCTATTTTTAATCTTTCCCAAGAGATTTGGGAAAGAAAAGTGGTGTAAAAACACCACAAAAAAAATAAGCCAAAACTGGGTCGAGCACCATCGGCGCACACCCAGTAAGGGACTCTCTTCTCTTAGTACAATTCTACGACTTCCGTTAACCAGTGTGCAAGCAGTCATCAAACCATTCTTTTTTATTTATCCGCGAAACGTGGTTGATGTGTCGCCATCTTTGCATTACGAAACAGTGATAATTCAACTCGTCGATAATAATGGTTTTCTTGTGACTGGAATTATGGATCTGAAGATCGTATAATAACAGGACTGTGTTTTATATATTCTCGTTAATATTTTCAACCACATTCTCATTGTATTTTATTTATATATTCCGTTTTCGCGAATGTTTTTTCGACATCGTGTCAACACGGTTCGGAAATAAAATTTTTCGGTTGATAAATTTTATTATTGTTATTGGAGTTAGGTGTCAATGAGGGACTGTATGGACAGGATTTCTTCACTCTGTTGAGGGCTGAATTTCTGTTTTTAGGTCCTTGTTCCCACCGGTTATTTTTTCTGCCACCTTCTCTCGTAGTTGGGGGTGTTCTTCTACTTTATGTATCTGTTGAGTTCACCTTTTTCTTCTACTGCTCTCACCGCTGTTATTCCCAGTTCGGTTCCTTTTAGGGCAATTCCTTTTGCCCTTGTGTGCATTTTCGTGGCTGTTCCTCTCACACCTGCGGGGGTGGGGGGGGAGGGGGCATACTGTCATTCTGGTGAAGAGATGCGTATTTCCTGGACTATGCATCTTCTCTAGTCGACATCTGAGGCTGTCACTAGGGTTGTGACTCCTCCTTTGGAGGCTGAGCTAGGTGGCTCTCTCCTCTTTTCCGCCAGTTCCAACATCTCCCGTCGTGTCTGCTGCTACTGTTGTTCTGTCTACAAGGTCATCGGTCACCGTTTTAGCAGGCCTCAGCTTATCCCTGCAGGGGTCTGCAGTGATGTCTGTAGTGTGGTTGTGGGGTATCAGCCTCAGCCTTCCCTGACTTCAACTCGGCGAAGTGGATGCTGACTGAACCCCCTGCTGTGTTCTCTCAGCCATTGAGCACAGCAGTTTTATCCCTGCAGGGATCTGCAGAGGTGTCTGGTGGTGTTGACATGGGGTATCAGCCTCAGCCTTCCCTGACTTCAACTCGGCGAAGTCGGAAGTGGCTGCCGACCGAACCCCCTGCTGTGTCCTCTCTCGGTCATTGAGCACAGCAGTTTTCTCCCTGCAGGGGTCTGCAGCGGTGTCTGGTAGTGTAGACGTGGGGTATCGGCCTCAGCCTTCCCTGACTTCAACTCGGCGAAGTTGGAAGGAGCTGCCTGCCAAACCCTCTACTGTGGTCTCTCAGCCGTCGAGTACCTCAGTTTTTCTCATTGGATTTGAATGTTCATGGTGGGGTCACCATGAGCTCTGTGGCATTTCCGTCCACGCACTCTGATCCCATGGCCAGTTTTGTGTGACCAACGCTTTTTGTGCAGCCTGGACCTTCTGTCCTGCAGAGGTCCATGGCAACTCTCCTGAGTTTCTGCTCTGTTGATCCTCGGGGTAGGTGATACCCCACTACACATCTGCCTTCAGATGTTTTCGGCTGCAGCCCGTCGCCCCACGTCAGGTGTATTTGATGATCGTGACCCTTTGCTGGTAAATGGGTCAGGAGTGAAGCTACTTTGTTGGTTCGTTCCCACGTCGTTCTGTTCCAACTGTCAGTGAGCTTAGGGAGTCCCTCTCCTTGCTCACTTAGGTTCTGTCCAAGAGCCTTTTCCGTTGCTTCGCAACGAGTGGTTTCCAGGCGCCCCCTGTGGCGCCGCCTCCCAGGATTGGAAACAGGTTGCTTTCTGATCCATGGGAGGCGTCGGCTGGTTTGCCCATGATGGGCTATGTGTCTTTCAACTCATGGGATGAATCTGACATTCCTGACGTCGAGAGCCAACAGTCTTCTGACTTGGGGGCAGCTCTTGACTTTGTGTTTGGGTTCCTTCCAGGTCTCAAACCATCAAACCACTCGACAGTGTCAGCCCAGCTGCGATCATTGTTCGCACGCCTACAGCCTGTGGAGCAACATGCTTCTGGGCGCCTTCGACCATGCCTGTCGGTACAGGTGTTGAAGCATTTACCGCTTTGGACTCTAAGCTGAGTTCCAAGGCTATGAAGACGTCGTTCTTCATCAAGGTTGACACTTTTTGCCTCTGGTGCATTATCGTTCCTACGATTTCGCCAATCCATCAGTCTACCAGACTGTGACGGTTTTGGATCGGGACTCCAACTCCTCAGCCATATGGAGACTGTGGAGTCCAGGTTGGCCTTATCGAGAGGGATGCTGGAATGTGTTCTTTCTTCGATCACCTCGTCTCAGCTTTGCTGCTTATCTGCTCCCAGATGAGTTTGATGACAAACAGGTTTTTGTTTTGTATGTGCTGTTCAAGGCGCTCATGGATTTTCTCACACACATGCCTGTTACACGGCTAGCTTGGAATTAGTTCGCAGGTACGCTGTGCTGGACACAAGACGTCTCCTTTTTGAGGGGCAGTGCCCTGCTCTTCGATCTGCCTCTTTTGGCGGGTCTGCGACTATTCTGTGGTTCGTGGCGACGATCCGAGATGGCTCCCTTTGTCATTCCATTGATCTGCTGCTGCTTAGTCAGCTTGATCGGCCTTCTGTTGGAGGCAGGCGCCATCCAAAGTCTAACAAGTACCCTTCTGCTTCCTCTGCGAAGCTAAGGGCTGATCCTCCTACCGCCACTTCTACTCACTCACAGGGTGGGGTAGGCGTCGACAGTAGTCGCCTCGATTTCGTCCCAGGTTGAGGCACTCCACTAAGTAGAGAGTGCCTCTTCCCACATGAGTCCCTTTCAACGTTACACGTTGGGAACTTTTGACCACGGAGATAGGCGATCACCTGTCAATTGTCAGAGGGGACAATCGAGGTCATCAAGAACTTTCTTTCAGTGAGATTTTGTTTCCCGCATGTTCTTGGTGCCGAAGAAGGACGGCTGACTCAGATAGGTTATCGATCTGAGTATTCTGACGCAGTCTATCAGTGCTCCTCAGTTCAGCATGGAGGCTTTCAGATCAGTTTGCCGCTCCATTCCCCAGGATGTTTTCCAGTTCAAGGCCATTCCCTTTGGCCTCGGCCTGGATCCTTTGGCCTTCACCTGTCTGATGTCGCATGTGTTAGTCTTACATCACTCACAGTCCAAGGTGTCTTCTTTGGCTTGTCTAGTTGATATCCTCCAGAGGCAATCCAATGCTGCTTTTCTGGAGTCTGATGTTGTCACACTGTTGAGCCTACTCACGTCACTAGGGTTCAGAGTCAACGGAGAGAAGTCGGACCTGGTCCCTTCTCCATCTTGTCATCTGGGATGGACTTCATTAGCTCAGAGTCTTCCCCTGACTGCTTGGTCTCTGCATTTCGGTGATGGATCTCATTCCTCTAGGTTACCTGCATGTCAGACCTCTCCAACACTTTTTGCTCAGTTGTTGGAGGCCGATTGTCGATCCTCTGGTTCTGGTGCTTCTGTTACCGGAGTCTCTTCCTCGTCACCTTCTCCCCTGACAGATGTTCAGTGGATTATGCAGGGAGTTCCATTTGACTTCCCCACGTCTGATCGTGTTCTGACGGTAACGCCAGCTATCTCGGATGGGGTGTGACGTTGGATCGTCTAGGTCTTTTCCTTCATGGGTCATGGGACCAGGATCTTGCAGCTCTTCATGTTAACCAGAAGGAGCTTCTTTCTCTTCTTCTGTGTTTCCGACAGTGGATCCCCCACTTTTCGGATTGTCAGGTCCTTCTGTGGTCTGACAATTCTACGGTGGTTGTTTACATTTGGAACCAGGGCGGAACGAACTATGTTCCCATGTACGATTTGGTTTGGGATCTTCTACTGCTTGCTCAGGATGTCAACGTTGGAGTTGTGGTTCGTCACATTCCCGGCCGTCTGAACGTCTTAGTCGACTCCCTGTCCCGACGGTGCAGGTTATTTTCCACTGAGTGGATGCTCCACATGGCGGTGTTCCAGTCTCTTTGCGATCTCTGGGGTCGTCCCCACATCGATCTCTTTGCGACTCATTGGAACCATCAGGTGGACATTTTCGTGTCCCCGTGTCCAGATGCTCTGGCTTTCGCCATGGATGCTCTGGCTCTCCTTTGGGACGGTCTTGTCAGCTATGCCTTCCTGCCGGTTCCGATTCTGCCTCCGGTTCTAGCCCAGATATGAACCTGCAGTTGTCAAATCCTTTCGATCACACCCCTGTCTCATCGGTGGGTGTGGATCAATCTGCTCTTCTCTCTGTTAGTGGCGGTTCCGGCATGTCTCCCTCTACATCGCGACTTTCTTTGCCAAAGTCACCTGAGGAGGTTTCAGGTCGACACGACTTCATTGTGCCTTCGCGCATGTCTTTTTCGGGTCCTGTCTCCTCCGTAATGGTTTTTAGAGATGAGCAGTGGAGTTGCTTTTCTTCTTCAAGGATGCACTCACTCCACTGGTTTAACCTCTGTGGCTAAGAAGAAGGTTCTTCTGTCGATGATGTGCGATCACTCTGTTGCTTCTGTCACTCTTTCGGTCATACCAATTGCTGAGTTTCTGGTATATGTTTGTTTCTGGGGGTCTCCAGCAATGGGTACAAGTCCATGCTTCGGAGACCTTTTTCATATGTGGTACCGCATCGTTTCGGCCCTCTTCCTTGCCTCTCCAATCTTGTTCAGTACTTTTCCTTGAAAAGGCCTAGGACTTTGCAGTTTACTTCAAGATGGACACTTTCTTGGGCGCTGCTCTGCTTGGGGGGTGGAGGGGGGGGGGGGGCATTCACGCCTTTATCCCGGGTGGATATGCCTTTTCTCACATGCCAGATCTCTCTTGAATCCATTTCTCAATGGATTTGTCTTGCTATTCATGCAGCTTCCGCTCATCTAGCTAATGGCGATTGTATTACCAGTTGTTTTTCTGCCACGAGGTGCGTGCGTTGTCGTCCTCTCAGGGCTTATACTAACTCTGTCATGCTGTCGGATGTAATGCTAGCAGCCTACTGGAGAAATGCTACCTTCTCCACTTATCTGCAACAGTTGCAGGAGCAGACAGAGGACCTTTGTTCTACGGGCCCTCTTTCTTCTGCTCAGGCTGTTGTCTGTCCCAGCCATTCAGATTTTCTGTCAGAGCGTCGCACATCACCATACGCCTCATCTTTCATTGTCTTTTACTAATGTTTGTGATGCTATGGTTTGATAGGACTAGGGATCTCTTCCTCTGTCCACAGTTCGAGTGCAATTGAGTTATGTGTGGGTTGGTTATGTGATTCCCTCCAGCCTATTGTCTATTCAGCCTGTAGTAAACAATTGTAAGGTAGGTTGATAAGAAATATAAATTTTATAGTAAATTTCCTTTCTTATTATACCTACCATAATTGTTTACATGGAGGCCCTCCCGTCTTCTTATTCGGGTAAGAATCCTTTCTCCCTGCTGATCACATAACTCCTATGTTGGCGGACTCAAAAGAATGGTTTGATGACTGCTTGTGCACTGGTTAACGGAAGTCGTGGAATTGTACTAAGAGAAGAGCGTCCCCTACTGGATGTGCGCTGACGACGCTTGACCCAGTTTTGGCTTATTTTGTTCGTGGTGTTTTTACATCACTTTTCTTTCCCAAATCTCTTGGGAAAGATTAAAATAGAGAGTATTTTATCCGAGTTAGGGTCTTCCACTGTAGTGCAAGCCTGTAGTAAACAATTGCGGTAGTTATAATAAGAAAGGAAATTTACTATAAAATTTATATATTTTTATACTGTACCAATGACCCAGACATAGCTGGTGCTAACTCTTAAAATATAGGGCCAAACACAAATTTTGCCCCCCAATCCCCAAAATTTGCATCTAAAACTAAAGAAAACATGTCCTGAGAGGCCCTCCACACTTCGCCCCTACTGCGCATGCGCAGTGTCAAGGACGTTCCGAAATTGGCGCCATTTATCATTCTAAGTTTGGCCCTTCATCAGTTAACATCTGACTGATCTTTGTGCTTTTAAATCTCAGTTTAAATGATGCCAGACACATAAATATTAGTGAAATGGTGATTCTAAGGAGGATAGAAAAGGAGGAGAGGAAAAGAATGTGTGACAGAATATTATCAGGGCGTAACTTAAAATTTTTTAATGAAATTATGTTAAGTTACCTATTTTCAAGGCAGCAGCCATTTTGTTGTCATTCTGATTATTTAGTTACACTGTTTTTTCAAGTGTTTTTCCTCTCTCCCTGTCCTTTAAGTTCCCCCTTGCTATTCTCCCATGCTTTTGGCATAATTTCTGTAATTATTATTACTAAAATTTCTTGGGAGTTTAGCTGAATAACAGAATGAATTCTGTTCTTTCCCCATGTTTACGTCTTCACCTACGGGTGGTTAGGCGTTGTGTTCTGCATCTACCATCTGATGTTCTGCAGTTTCTTCCCTGGAAGTCTCTGTTTTGCATCAGATGGTGTATTTTTGGTAACTGATTTCGGGCCTGGGTGCCTGGAGTCTTATTTTAGTGTTTTTACACTCATTGTTTACATTTACAACAGCCCTCTGTGTGAGGGGGGGATTTCTAAATAATAATATCTTTATGTTATTTTAATCATAACTAGATACATTATTATTGTTCGTAAGTGTTGAATAAATTGTCTAAAATATTTTTAAAATTTTTGTCCACACTTAGGCTTGGGATCCATTGGGGCTCAACGTTACTTTTCAGAAACTTGGGCTGTTCTGAAAAAATATTTTTTCAAAATATTTTGATTTCAATTATTTTTTCTATATTAATGGATCATATTATTATTATGTATTTTGATTGCCAGGGGTTAGTGCGAGTACCAGGACTTGTTTTCTTTTCACATTGAAAGGATATTGATCAATTGTTTTAAGATGAAGTCTTCCTCTGACCTTATTATCATTCTATATGTGGTCGGTGTACTCGCATTAACTCCGGTTCTGTATCGTATGATTTCGATGACAATATGGGAAGCGTATGTCACGGTATGTTGTTGGGGATTTGGACACTCCGGTCCTTTCCCCGCAGGGTCACTCTACTTTTTCAATTTCTATTTCAGACGATCAAGATTAGGGTGATGTATCTGTGATGTCTTCCAACAGTGTGCCTCCGTCGTCACAATTAATGAAGGGCTAGCGGAAAAGTGCTCATGTAATACGCCAATTGCCTAAGAGGACCCTAGTAGGTTCGACGGCCTTTGACGTCCGCTAGCTCGCCCGGTGTAGCGTCCATTCACCGAATGGTTCGGCAGCCGGGTTCGTTCCGTTGCGGTCTAGAAGGAATTTTGGGGTGATGCGAGCACTATAAAATTAACTTAATGCACACCCAGTGACGGCGGATCGGAGGGAGAACGGAGGAAGCCTTTTAGTCCGGTTCATAGCTCGTTCCGGTCCATCCGGACGGCAAGCGAGAGAGGCCCCTCTCTCGTTCAACAACATCTGGCCCCAGATGTTGTGGTACAAATGTGTCGTTAGCGGAGCATACGTCCGTCGCTCGGGACGCTCCGTTGTATAGGCAGTCCGCTGAGACTGCTAAGGCTTCCTCTTCTCGTCAGCGCACACGACCGCACCTTGGCTGCGTGACCGCCGATATATTACCAGCTTCGCCGATCAAGGATTCTTCGGCGACCAGGTCACACCATCCAGCAGCCAGGGATTCGAGACCGATGGACTCCGGACGTTCGCATAGGAAAAGTATGCGGGAGCCATCTGATGCGGAGCTGCCCTCGGCAAAGCAGCGATAGACTGCATCTCCGCAGGTCTCGACGCCGGACATTCTTGTGCACATAGCACAGCTTATCGCAGCATCCCAGCAGCCGACAGAAACGGTGTCGGATCGAGAATTATCCGACAGTGCTGGGTCGGTAGCCGGGGACTCGAGGCCTGCAGACTCCGGACGTTCGCATAGGAAGTATGCGGGAGTCAACGTTCACGGAGCTTCCAGCGGCAATGCATCGTAAGTCCGCTACTGCACAGGCCTCGGGAACAGACGTGCTTTTCCTTATTAGCACAGTTTATCGCAGCATCCCAGCATCAACTGTATCTGTCGCATATATTTTATCCGACGATGCTGGGTCGGGATGCTCCGCGGAAGCGGGTACGGACGTCCAAAAGTTTCATCCGGTCCGACGGGATACCGAAAGGGATTCGGTGGATTTCAAGCTTTCCCTTTCGGAACAACATATGCTGCGATGCCGGATAAGAAACTGATAGCGTCGGTGGACTTAGAAATTTTTGGTTCGGTTCAGGGACATCGTCCCTCAGTTCCGACATAGTCCAATAATGTCACACAAACTTTCGAATTATTGAACGACGCTATATATATTATTATTTTATGCTTGCTATCCAAGCATTTCTGGTTTCTTGTTCGAAGAGTTATGGAGATGTCTTTCAAAAGTGTGCCTCTGTCGTCATAGTTAATGAAGAGTTAGCGGCAATAAGTGCTCATGGAATATGTCTATCGCTTACGGAGTGACATTCGCTAGCTCACCCGGTGTAGCGTACATTCATCGAATGGTTCGGCTGCCGGGTTCGTCTGTTGCGGTCTAGGAAGGAGATTTGGGTGATGCGAGCACTTTAATTACTTTAGTACTCACCCAGTGATGGCAGATTGAGGACAGATCGGAGGAAGCCAACAACATAGGGGACCGCATGTTGTGGTTCAGATATTTTACATTCGGAGCATATGTCCGTTGCTCGGGACGCTCCGTTATATTGACAGTCCGAGAGACTGTCTTTAATGCTTCCTCATCCTCACAGCAGGGCACACGACCGCACATTGGCTACGTGACCTCGAGTATCCGATCAGTTTCGGCATTCAGTGATTCCACAGTGAATAGGTCGCGCCATCCGGTAGCCAAGGGACACGAGGCCTATACACTCCGTTCGCTCGCATATTGGAAGTATGCACGGGGTAACGATCTCGGAGCTTCCTGCGGCAATGCATCGTAAGACCGCTGCTCCTCAGGCCTCAGTGACGGACGTGCTATCCGAGTTAGCACAGTTGTTTCGCAGCATCCCAGCAATTGACGGTTTCTCGGTCGAATCAGGAATTATCCGACGGCGCTGGGTCGGTGCGGTCCGCGGTTGCATCAAGCTACGGATGACCGAACGCTTTATAGGGTCCGACAGGATGGCGAAAGGGATTCGAAAGATTTCGAGTTTTCCCTTTAGTAGTATCGGAAGATGCCTTTCATATCTTCTGGCATTTCTTCCAGTGATTATTTTTCGGACTTCATTGCTGCGATCTTGGATAAGAGACTTATAGCGTCATTGGACTCGGATTTTTCGATCGGTACAGGGACTTTGTCCCTGACTTACCGACGCAGTCCAATATTGTCATTACAACATGTGTTTTATTTTTCGACGCTATATATTTATATATATATACAAGCTTGCTACTAAGCATGATAGTTTAGTTTCTTGTCCGCGTGGCTCATTTCTGCCATTTTATCTTTTTTACATATAGTTTATTTTGGCAGAGCAGGGCATACCGAGAGTTCATATGCGTCTAGACGGTGTGATTAAAGACTGCATATATTCTTTTTCGCCGTTTATGTCTTTTCCAATTTCAATGTTGGGAACGACATTATGTATAGTAGACTTAACTTAGACGCTTTATTATACGTAATCCGCCTTACTGAGGCGTTATCATTACGTCTTCAAGAATAGATTTACGGGATATTATTCTCAATGTAATTTCTTTTGAGGGCAGTAGTTTGTTCACGTATAACTCCGCCCTTCAGTGGCTGATTGGAGTTGGTTAGACGTGATGCAGCCCTAGCTACATCCACGCGTGGATAGTAGGTTAAGAACTCTCTCAGAGTCGCTTCGTTCTCGGAGGAGCTTCTCTTCGACGGCAACTTTCCGGCAATCCATGAATTGCTTGATTTATACATTCTCTTGTCTATCTAGTGTTACAAGAGATTCAGACTGGGGCAAACATTCGGTGGTTGACTCAGAGAGTGCCGCCGCAGTTGCCGGACCCGAGTGTGGCTGTTATGACGGTTGCCAGTCAAACAGATTGGGATATATACTGATCCCTACGGATTCGAAGTGCCAGGGTCTTTGGGTTCCGCAGTCTTTTAGCTATCAGTTTAACTTCCGCGGAATAATGTTTTTTAGGCTTGCTTTATGTCATTGCATGAACATTATTCAGAAACGCATGCCCAAATTCCTGTCCTTTAATTCGACAGTAGTGGCGTATCTCCGGAACCAGGGAGGCACTCTTTCGTTTCCGTTATTCAATTTAATGGAAAGAATCCGTCTGTTGGTTATAGTACACCAAGTTCAGTTTTGGTCCGTCATATTCTGGGTCGTCTGATTGTTTTATCGCACTCCCGTTCTCTTACGGGTCGCTTGTTGCTGTCAGAATGGACTCTCAACAAACAAGTATTCAATCAGATTTGCTATCTATGGGAGCGCCCAATGATGTTTTATTTATGACACAGCTTGCTAATCAATTGCAGACGTATGTGTTGGCTTGTCCAGATCTCTGAGCTAATACTGTTAACGCTCTATTGATCTATAGGACGGAATGATAGGATACGCGTATCCTCCGGCGCTGTTGTTTTAGCAGGTATTGCTAAGATAAACAACCACAATACATTTCTGTTGATAGCATCTCTATCTTCACAGAGATCATGAGTAATTTACTCTCTTGTCTACTGTGGATCTTAACGTGAAATCTTCCTCTATGTGAGGATCTTTTTTCACTGGGTAAATCGTGTCATCTTTATCACAACCAGCAAGGTCGCAACCTTCATGTATTCCGTTGTGTGGTCCGTATTGCATTGTAAGCACTGTACTGGACGAGCTTTGGACGCGATTTCTTACTATAGGAGATCCTCTTCTTCGCTATTCTATGCGACTAAAGTGGAGGCTCTTCCGTCGTGGTGTAGGGATCATTATGTTCATATGGTTGATCCCTCCATACTACTCATTGCTATTTTTTAGTATACTTGTTTCACAAGATCTACTGCAGCCTGTTGTTATTTAGGTTATAGGTTTATGTTACCTCATACCTATGCACTCTACGATAGTTTACAATTGAGTCTTTTGTCTCTTTATCTAAGTCAGTTAGTAACTTTTTGATAAATAGACTTAGAATCTTTAGATTAAATTCCTATACGGATTTTAACTTCAGGTTTTTATTTAGCTAAGTAATCATTTGAGCCTCTGGAAACAGTAGTTTTCAAATTCTGACCTTTTAGACAGTAATTCTGTTGGTTTCTCTTTTACTGTAGAGTCAGTGAGTTTCATGCACTATCGATGGATGATTTTCACTTTCATAGTTTCGGAATCAATACTTCCATTACTATTTAGGTTGGATTGTTGCATAAGAGTTAGGCTCCTATTATCCGGAACCTATTATTTTAAGGTCCTTCCATCTTCGTATGGGCATAGGCCTTTACTCTTTCCGGGTACAGTTTATGTATTTATAAACAGATATCTGTTTATTACAAGGGCGTAAGCTTCTTCTGTCTTTGATGTCTAGTAGAAGGACGTTACGCTCCATTTTATTGTTAATGGATTCTATTAACTAGCGTACTGCTTATGGTATATCATTGGCTTAGCAGTTGTGCTTAAGTTTTCGGCTCATGAAGTAAGAGTTCTTCTACTTCTTGGGCTTACATTAATAGTGTTGCTATTATAGATTTTTGAAGGCTGCTCATTGCGCTCAGCCATCCATTCATGAATTTTATCTCAGAAATATCGAGTCCATTTCTGGAGGCCTCTATTGTTAGGTCTATTATCTACTGCTCAGAATGTCATTCACTTAACAGTTGCTACTATAGCTAGGTAGGCTGTCTGTTTCGGCAGTGTCTCCGTTCGGCTGCCCTCTTCGCTCTGGGCTATTTGACCCAGGGCAAGAAAAAGGGGGGGGGGGAGGGTGTTCCCTTGGGTCACCTGTTTTTACTATGAAAACAAGGGGATACCTCCTCCGGAGTTAGTAATTCTGAGCTGTTATTGGGATGGTTGTTTAGTGAGAAGTTTAAGTTTATAAAATTCATTCAAGTCTTAGTTTTTAAAGTATAGCTTTTGAATATTGCATATGTCAACGGACATGATTATGCAATTCTCACACACTTTTAGGAGTATAAGAGTCTCTATTCTCTAGACTTACTTTATTATTGGCTTACTTTAAAAATTATTAGTATAAGGATTATTGGATATTAATAGAGTACATGGATGTATGAAGCTCAATTTTTGGAAGGTGTTGTATCTTTCTAATTTATCATAAATAAGAAAGATACATGTAAGGCCTATTACTTCTTTTCCCTACAGGGGATGACTCTATTTTATTTTATTGAGCGTATTCCATTTTGCTCTATGTCCTTGGCCCTCCAGCCTTTTTACTATTCAGCTATGTCTGGGTCATTGGTACAGTATAAAAATGTTAAAAAATTTATAGTAATTTATATATTTTTTATACTTACCAATGACCCAGACGGGGATGGCCCTCCCAGGAGTTGGGAACTCTTGCCTCCCCGCTGAGTACATAGCGCTTACCAGGCACTGGTTTTTAGAATGATAAATGGCACCAATTTCGGAACGTCCTTGACACTGCGCATGCGCAGTAGGGGCGAAGTGTGGAGGGCCTCTCAGGACATGTTTTCTTTAGTTTTAGATGCAAATTTTGGGGATTGGGGGGCAAAATTTGTGTTTGGCCCTATATTTTAAGAGTTAGCACCAGCTATGTCTGGGTCATTGGTAAGTATAAAAAATATATAAATTACTATAAATTTTTTAACTTTTTAACACTGTGGGTAATGAGAAAAACATTTAAGACTACTTTTCTCCCAAACCACTGCTTTCAAATTTCACATATAACATCTTTGGAAGATTGTTTCACATGTTTATTGAAATCAATTCCCTGGGTCCATATTTGGGCTCTCCATGGGAGCCCAAATGTTTAAATCAGTGCAGTATGAGGTATATTCTTTAAAAATCTTCTTCTTCAGATCTACCAATAAGAATCTTTGGATATTTGGTATGCAGCATCCTTAGGGGGGTGAGATTCAAGTTTGTTTAAGCCAAGTCCCCGGGTTCATATTTAGGCTGAAAATTTGGGGTCCCGGTCCGGACATAGAAATTTTGGACCAAAATCCAGAAATAAGTTTTTTTATGCGTTTCGGTCAGTTTTAAGACAAAAAATTTTTTTTTTTTTTACACCGAAAATTTGGGGTCCAGGTGGGACCAAAATCCGGAAATTATTTTTTTGGGTTTTTTATGCGTTTTGGTCAATTTTAAGACAAATTTTTTTTTTTTTTTACACTTAAAATTTGGGTTCTGGCTGGGGACTAAGAAAATTTTGGACCAAAATCCGGAAATGAGTTTTTTTGTTTTTATGCATTTTGTCAATTTTATTTAATTATCTTCTCACATACCAATGGCCCAAATTGAACCATATATGGGCCACATCATCTTGGTGGTATTCTGTTTTAGTTTTGTTCAAATGGGGTCTCCACCCTTTTTGGGCATGGGCTTATGCTCAAATATCATGAAATTCATTAAAAAATCATCTTCTCATGAACCTCAAGTGGAAATGCTTTAATATTTGGAATGAAACTTCCTCTGGTGTTCAAGATTAAAAGTTGTTCATAGGAAGTTGGCAGGTCCTTATTTGGGCTCTCCAGGGGATGGGCTCACTTTTGAGCTCCCCCAAAAATTTCTATTTCAAGAACCAATGGAGCGATTTGAACCAAATTTTATATGTGGCGTTAGTTGACCCTAAGTACTTCATTCATGCCCCCAAAACTTTTTGCGAGATTTTGTATTTGGTCTGAAGCTTTTGTCTGAGCAGTTGAAACAATTAGACAAATTAAATTGCTGGCGAATCTGTCATATGGTTCATTCAGATTACTTTTTCTCCATACCCATAACCCTTACAGTTTAGGACAATTTGGTCCAGGTGAGCATTTTAGGCTCTCTTGAGCCTCCAGTTATTATGTAATCCCCATCTACAGCAACACTAAAGCATGCAGAAAAGGAAAATCTGTTATGCATATATGTGCAGAACGGAAATCGTTGGAGGACTATTTTTATATAGAAGCAAAATTTTACTGGAATTTTCTACAAATCGTGCAATGCAATTACAATTTGAATCGCTAGCAATAGCTGAAAATCGTCGCCTGCTCGCAGTAGGCACAAAGAAAACATTGCAACTCAGGGGACGAAATGGTAACACGGGTTCCCCTCGCAAATTTGGTTGGCAATAAAATGTGTTCTTTGTGTTGATAGTTGTCAAATGAATTGCTGAGTGTCCTTCTAATAACTGTTTTTATAGACGTGAAGGCGTGTAATAAACACAAAATGACACGTGTGTGTGAATGGGTTAATTGATATGGCACTTATTCCATCACAGAAAGATGAAACTCGAGGCCTGAGGCCTCGCGTTCTATCCTTCCGCACTGGCACTTGAGCCATATCGATTAACCCATTCACATGCATGTGTCATTCTGTGTATATATTTGGTAAGAAAACAAATTATGTTTCAATCAGTCGTTCTGTTATCATTAATGATTGCATTTGTTTGTGAGTGTGTTGGGACACGTAACCTAATTTGTCAAAAAAGTCTTATCTCAATGATGTTCTTGTTGACAGCCATTTCACACTATTTCTTCACACAACTGATGGCTTCTATGAATATTTCACTGAATTTCAACCCAAAATTTTTACCAACCTTGGCAGTTTTTTTTTTCAAAGAGAAGCCCTTTTGTCATTTTTTGACATAATCTTGAGCCTAATATAGGATGTGTGCTGGGAGTGGGAAGTTGGGGTTAAAATATAGACATAATTTTTCAGTGCTTTCTTGGTGACAGTCATTGCAGTATGCACACCTGTACAAAGTGACACTTCTTTTTTGTCTCTGTCTTTCTGACCCCATAACACTAATACCCTTATTCTTTGTAGACAACTTGATCATGGTGAGCGTATTAGGCTTACTTGAGCCTTTGGTTTTGTTTTCAGGTTTGGTCCTGATTTTATGGCAAACTGGAAAACAACTACAAAACCCAGTCAAAACTGGCTTTTACTATGTTTGTGCATAAACTGATCACACTATACTACATTGAGAAAATTTGACTAGAGGTCCCTATGAACTCTCGTCACATAGTCTATCTGGCAAACGGGCAGATATGTTGAGTTCTCATTGTCACATTTTCTCGTTTATTGCCTCATCAGTGAGAGAGAAAATTTGACAATAAGAATGCAACGTACATTAAATGAACTTTATCCATTTGAAACTCTAATTTATATTTTTTTCTGACTCAATAGACTTAGCAACTGATCCCCTAGAACCCCTAAGAATGATCAAAGGGGCATTAGGCTGAACCCATTGGAGATACTTACAGACCAGGCTTTTTGTGGTGTAAGAAACCATTGGGAATTTTTTCCAAGTTAACTAGTAGAATGTTACATTATTTTTCTAAGGTGATTTGTAACATGAGTATTTTTATTTTTAGCTTAACTTGACAAAGTCAAGATAAGCTATTACCATCACGCTCGCGTAAGTCGGTGTGAGTCTGTTAGTCTGTTCACATTTTCCTTTAGCACCGGCTATACCCCGTAGTTCTTGTCCGATTATTACAAAATTTCACATGCAGGTTTGAGTTCATGTCTAGATGAGAACATCCCCTTTTGGTCTCAATCGGTCAGCCGTGATGGCTGCCCGAGCCCAAAAACCTTTAGCCCAGTCTACAGGTTGTATTTATGAAGGGATTTCATTGTAACTTGGTAGGATGGCTCTGTATAATGTCCAGATGAGAACATCCCCTTTTGGTCATGATCTGTCAGCTGTGACGGCTGACTAAGCCTGAAACCTGAAAACCTTTAGAACAGTATACAGGTCGTATTTATGAAGGGATTTCATTGTAACTTGGTAGGATGACTCTGTATAATGTCTAGATGAAAACATCCCCATTTGGTTGCAGTCTGTCAACCGTGACAGGTTCCTGAGCCCAAATCCTGAAAACCTTTAGCACAGTCTATTTATGGAGGGATTTCATTGTAACTTGGTGGGATAACTCCATATAATGTTTTGATGAGAACGTCCCCTTTTGGTTGCGATTGGTCGACTGTGATGGCTACAGGGGCCCAAAAATCTTTAGCACAGTCTACAGGTCAAATTTATGAAGGGATTTAATTGTAACTTGGTAGAATGACTCCAGATAATGTCTAGATGAAAATGTCCCCTTTTGGTCGTGATCAGTCAACTGTGATTGCTATGGGGGCCCAAAGCCCAAAAACGTTTAGCACAGTCTGCAGGTCATATTTATGAAGGAATTTCATTGTCACTTGGTAGGATGACTTCTGATAATGTCTAGATGAGAATGTCTTCTTTGGTCGTGATTGATCAACCATGATGGCTGCCCGAGCCCCAAACCCAAAAATCTTTAGCACAGACTACATGTCGTATTTATGAAGGGATTTCATAGTAATTTGGTAGGATGACTCAGTTTAATCTCTAGATGAGGACATCCCCTTTTGCTTGTGATCGGTCAACTATGATGGCTACCCAGGCCCAAAGCCCAAAAACCTTTAGCACAGTCTACAGGAGTCTACAGTCTACAGGAGTATATGAAGGGATTTCATTGTAACTTGATAGGATGACTCGTTTCGGAATAATTTCACTGTAACTTGGTAACTTTGGTTGACATACATTAACTGTGAGGGCCACATTAACCCACCCCTCAGTTCTTTAGTACAGTCTGCACCTCAAATTATTTTTATTGAAAACATATCATCTATATTGACCTGGAAAAGGCATATGACACAACGTGGACGTATGGGATTTTAAAAGATCTTTTTAACATGGGGTTGAGAGGGCATATGTCTCTTTTTATTGAAAACTTTTTAAAGGACCGCCAATTTCAGGTTCGTGTTGGGTCAACGTTATCTGATCTGATCCTCATGAGCAGGAATGGGGGTCCCTCAGGGTAGTATTTTATCCGTTACCCTTTTTAGCTTAACTTGACGTAGTCAAGATAAGCTATTGCCATCACGCGTGCGGAAGTCTGTTAGTCTGTGAGTCTGTGACGTCTGTTCACATTTCCTTTAGCACGGGCTACACCCCGCAGTTCTTGTCTGATCGTCACGAAATTTCATATGCAGGTTTGGGGTCACGTCTAG
The DNA here is from genome assembly GCA_031216915.1 of Pictodentalium vernedei. Lineage (NCBI taxonomy): Eukaryota > Metazoa > Mollusca > Scaphopoda > Dentaliida > Dentaliidae > Pictodentalium > Pictodentalium vernedei. The sequence continues at coordinate 155,928,570 of CM062297.1, forward strand.
ATGAGAACGTCCCCTTTTGGTCGCGATCGGGCAACCGGTATGGCTGCCCGAGCCCAAAACCCGAAAACCATTAGCACAGTCTACAGGTCGTATTTATGAAGGGATTTTATTGTAACTTGGTAGGATGCCTCTGTATAGTGCCTAGATGAGAACGTCCCCTTTTGGGCATGATCTATCAACCGTGATGGCTGCCCAAGCCCGAAACCCAAAAACTTTTAGCACAGTCTGCAGGTCATGTTTAATGTGGAGGGATTTCATTGTAACTTGGTAGGATGACTCCTTATGATGTCTAGATGCGAATTTCCCCATTTGGGCATGATCTGCCAACCGTGACGACTGCCCGAGCCCAAAACCCGAAAACCTTTATCACAGTCTACAGGTCATATTTATTGAGGAATTTCATTGTAACTTGGTAGGATGCCTCTGTATAGTGTCTAGACGAGAACGTCCCCTTTTGGGCATGATCTATCAACCGTGATGGCTGCCCAAGCCCGAAACCCAAAAACTTTTAGCACAGTCTGCAGGTCATGTTTAATGTGGAGGGATTTCATTGTAACTTGGTAGGATGACTCCTTATGATGTCTAGATGCGAATTTCCCCATTTGGGCATGATCTGCCAACCATGACGACTGCCCGAGCCCAAAACCCGAAAACCTTTAGCACAGTCTACAGGTCATATTTATTGAGGAATTTCATTGTAACTTGGTGGGTTGACTTCATACAATGTCTAGATGAGAAAGTCCCCCTTTGGACGTGATTGGGCAACTGTGACGGCTACAGGAGCCCAATGCCCGAAAATCTTTAGCACAGTCTAGAGGTCATATTTATGAAATGATTTCATTGTAACTTGGCAGGATGACTCCAACTAATGTCTAGATGAGAACGTCCCATTTTGATCGCGATCATGCAGCCTTGATGGGTGCCCGAGCCCAAAAACCTTCAGCGTAGGCAAAAGGTCATATTTATGGAAGGATTTCATTGTAACCTGTTAGGTTGACTTCATATAATGCCTAGATGATCACATCCCCTCTCGGTCGTGATTGGCCATTTGTGATGGCTACAAGTGCCCGAAGCCCGAAAACCTTGAGCACAGTCTACAGGTCATATTTATGAAGGGATTGCATTGTAACTTCTTAGGATCACTCCAGATGATGCTCAGATGAGATTGTCCCCTATGGTTGCGATCATTCACCCATGATGGCTGCCCAAGCCCGAAGCCCGAAAACCTTTAGCACAGTCTACAGGTCATATTTATGAAGGGATTTCATTGTAACTTGGTAGGTTAACTTCATATAATGTCTAGATGAGAACGTGCGATCATTCACCCATGATGGCTGCCCGAGCCCGAAAACCTTTAGCACAGTCTACAGGTCATATTTATGAAGGGATTTCATTGTAACTTGGTAGGTTAACTTCATATAATGTCTAGATGAGAACGTCCCCTTTTGGACATGATTGGGCAACTGTGACGGCTAAAGGTGCCCGAAGCCCGAAAACCTTTAGCACAGTCTACAGGTCATATTTATGAGGGGATTTCATTGTAACTTGGTAGGATGACTCCAAATAATGTCTAGATGAGAACGGCCCCTTTTGATCGCGATCATTCAGCCTTGATGGGTGCCCGAGCCCAAAAACCTTTAGCATAGGTAAAGAGTCATATTTATGGAAGGATTTCATTGTAACGTATTAGGTTGACTCCATATAATGCCTAGATGATGACATCCCCTTTTGGTCGTAATTGGTCAGCTGTGTTGGCTACAAGTGCCCGAAGCCCAAAAACCTTGAGCACAGTCTACAGGCCATATTTATGAAGGGATTTCATTGTAACTTCATAGGATCATTCCAGATGATGCCCAGATGAGATTGTCCCCTTTGGTTGCGATTATTCAACCATGATGGCTGCCCGAACCCGAAGCCCGAAAACCTTAAGCACAGTCTACAAGTCATATTTGTGAAGGGATTTCATTGTAACTTGGTAGGTTGACTCCATATAATGCCTAGATGAGAACGTCCCCTTTTGGACATGTTTGGGCAACTTTGACGGCTAAGGGTGCCCGAAGCCGAAAAACCTTTAGCACTGTCTACAGGTCATATTTATGAAGGGATTTCATTGTAACTTGGTAGGTTGACTCCAAATAAGGTCAAGATGAGAACGTCCCATTTTGGCCGTGATCATTCAGCCTTGATGGGTGCCCGAGCCCAAAAACCTTTAGCATAGGCAAAAGTTTATATTTATAGAAGGATTTCATTGTAACATTGTTAGGTTGACTCCATATAATGCCTGGATGATGACATCCCCTTTTGGTTGTGATTGGTCAACTGTGATGGCTACAGGTGCCCGAAGCTCGAAAACCTTGAACACAGTCTACAGGTCATATTTATGAAGGGATTTCATTGTAACTTCGCAGGATCACTCCAGATGATGCCCAGATGAGATTGTCCCCTTTGGTTGCGATCATTCAACCATGATGGCTGCCCGAGCCCGAAGCCCCAAAAACTTTAGCACAGTCTAAGGTCATATTTATGAAGGGATTTCATTGTAACTTGGTAGGTTGACTTCATATAATGTCTAGATGAGAACGTCCCCTTTTGGACACGAGTGGGCAACTGTGACGGCTTCAGGAGCCCAAAGCCCGAAAACCTTTAGAACAGTCTACAGGTCATAATTATGAAGGGATTTTATTGTAGCTTGGTAGGATGACTCCAAATAGTGTCCAGATGAGAACGGCCCCTTTTGGTCACGATCATTCAGCCTTGATGGCTGCCCGAGCCCAAAAACCTTTAGCATGTCTGTAGGTCGTATTTATGGAAGGATTTCATTGTAACTTGTTAGGTTGACTCCATATAATGCCTAGATGAGAACGTCCCCTTTGGACGCAATTGGGAAACTGACGGCTACAGGGGCCCGAAGCCCGAAAACCTTTAGCACAGTCTACAGGCCATATTTATGAAGGGATTTTAATGTAACTTGATAGGATGACTCATTTTGGAATAATTTCATTGTAATTTTGTTGATATATGTTAACTGTGAGGGCCACATATATTAACTGTGAGGTCATATTAACCCACCCCTCAGATCTTTAGTACAGTGTACACCTCATATTATTTTTATCATAAACATAGCATACAGGGAACAGAAATGAACATATTCCCAATTATCACAATTCTTGTCTTATTTCATAATCCTTTCATAAACATTGAACATTATCCTTTTCATCAAACACAACACACAAGTTAAGCTACAGTGTCATTGACACTTTCATTTCAATTAAGATTAATTGTATCATCGATGCAATTGAGAATATGGTAGATTCGTCATTGTATGTCGATGACTTTTTGGTCTGCTATAGCAGCAAAAACATGAATGCTATAGAACGCAAACTTCAGCTGTGTTTAAATAGGATCCAAAAATGGGCTATCGAAAATGGTTTCAAATTTTCAAAGACAAAAACGAATTGTGTTCATTTTTGCAAACTTCGGAAACATCAGCTCGATCCAGAGTTGAAAATTGATGGTAGTCCTATTAAAGTTGTTAAAGAAGTGAAATTCTTAGGTTTGTTGTTTGACAACAAACTGAATTTCACTTCCCACATAAAACAATTAAAAGTTAAATGTAAGAAAGCTCTGAACCTACTGAAAGTTGTTGGTAGCGCCGATTGGGGTGCTGACCAAAAAACTTTGCTCCATCTGTATAGATCACTTGTTCGGTCAAAATTAGATTACGGTTGTGTAGTTTACGGTTCTGCAAGGAAATCATATCTCAAACCACTTGATGCAATTCATAATAGTGGTATTAGAATTAGTCTAGGGGCTTTTCGAACATCCCCTACAGACTCGATGCTTGTTGAAGCAGAGGAACCTTCTCTTGAGAAGCGCAGAATTAAATTGTCTCTCCAATATGTGTCTAAACTTTTGGCCAATCCTTCAAATCCTGCTTATAATTGTGTTACAGACCCTCAAAATGTTGATTTCTTTAACAGCCACCAGAAATATATTCCTCCATTGGGAATTAGAATTAAACCCCACATGGAGTCCACCAAAATTGAACCACATACAATAAAAGAAAATCGTAAAACACATATTCCTCCTTGGCATCTTAAAAAACCTACAGTTATTTTGGACCTTGCTTCTACCAAAAAATCTGATACCAATTCCTTGCAGTTCAAACAAAAATATGCCGAAATAAAGTCCAATTATAGTACATATACAAGGATCTATAAGGATGGATCCAAGGACGGTGACAAAGTATCATCAGCTGCTGTTACTGGTGATCATATCACCTCAATCAGAATACCGATTCAGAGTTCTATTTTCACAGCTGAAGTTAAAGCTTTACAACTTGCTCTTGAACATATCGAGAATGCTCAGGAAAAGAAGTTGATTATTTTTTCCAACTCTCTTTCCTCTTTACTTGCTTTACTCAACCCCAAGTTGAAGAACCCTCTCATTTTGGAACTTCGTGAGAAGTTAACAACACTCATGTCTGACCAATATGATATCGTGTTTTGCTGGTTACCCGGACATGTAGGTATCGCTGGTAACACCAAAGCAGACAGTGCAGCAAAACAGGCTTTAACAAAGCCTCTCACTGATTTTAACATCCCTTACAGTGATTTTAAGCCTCATATTAGTAGTTACATCAAATCTATGTGGCAGGCGGAATGGGATGGGGCGACAAATAACAAGCTCCATCGCTTCCGACCAACTATTTCTGATCACTACCCAGCCAGTAACCTTTGTAGAAAAGATCATGTTATTCTGACATGGTGTCATATTCGTCATACACGACTAACACATTCCTTTTTGTTGGAGGGTTCTGTGCAACCAGAGTGTGTTCCCTGTCAGCAGGTGTTGTCAGTGGAACACATTCTTTTACATTGTATGGATTTTAATCATGTCAGAGGGCAGTATTTTTCTGTAGGATCTCTGAGGGATCTGTTTTATCATACGAGCCCGAATATAATTCTATCATTTTTGAAAACAATCAACCTTTTTAGTAAATTTTAAAATTGTTTTTATCATCTTAAACTAGAGTCATTAAGACTTAAATTCACCAGGTTGATTTGTGAATTATTCATCTTTCTTGTTTCTTCACGCATCACTGTTCATATTACATTGAGTATCATTTTTATTATAGTTGTTTTTTTACTCATCTTTGAATATCGTTTCTGCCATGTTTTTCTTTTAATGTTTTCTCGCCACGATATAGCCTTAGCTGCTGATGTGGCATTAAGCACCAATAAATAAATAAATAAATTGAAAACATATCAAACAGGGAACAGAAATTAACATATTCTCAATTATCACAATTCTTGTCGTATTTCATAATCCTTTCATATACATTGAACATTATCCTTTTCATCAAACACAACATACAGTCAAGTTAAGCTACAGTGTCATTGACACTTTTTTTTTTAAATAACAAGCTACCATCAAGGGGAGCCTGAGTTTAGCAAGATGTTTTTCAGAAATAATTTTTTATTACCATTTATTGCTTTCTTGCACTCTCCAATAAATGGTAACAAACCAGTTTTATACAAACATTTCTTTTTCTACTGTTGCGCAAACAACAAGCTAATGCATACATTGTAAAGCCACTTAAGTGGCTTTCAGCCCTTTTCAATAGAGCCATGATAGTGGCTTCTAGCTCTCAACCAGTTAAGGGGCTGGAAGTATTATTCACTACATGTTCTCAGGCCTGAAAATAAGCAGTCTGACATTTGCAGAATGAGGTCTCCGAGGATGAATTTGATGATGCTAAATATAAATATCCTATACAGTGGGCCAATTTATCCTCTGGGTTCCTCTTTCTGTTTAGTTTTGAGACCCTGATTCAGATTGAAGTAAACAGAGGGTAAATTTAGTGATGCTACCCAGCTGTGCAGGGTAGCATCACTAAATTTACCCGTTGGGGACCTCATTTTGCAGATGACAGTCTGCTTATTTTCTGGCTTACATGTTCTTTACACATAGAAAAACTGAACCAAACCAAAACTGAATCTGAAAAATCAAACCTCCCAGCTCTTGCACCTGATACTGATAACAAAAATTTACTCCCACATATTGTTTATATCACAAATTGTTCTGATTTAGTTGAGCATTTCCTCTGTAGAGCTCATATTTTGGAGTCATGACCAGTGGACATCATTAAGTGTCATAAACTTCACTAATCTGAATTAGAAAGTGACAATTGCAGGCCTTAAATTTTGTCCCAAATCAAGAGAATCAGTTGTGATTCTTACGAACCCCTCTACAAGAATCAATCTTCATTTCTTAACTGGTAGAGTACTAAATTATTTTTGATCAACAGAATGTGTTCACATGTCTTTGGCTTGCTAAAATTTATGGGAGAGTGCCTTAAGGCACAAGGCAAATCCATACAGACGAAATAATTTCACATCAAAGAAAATATGAAGTATATTCTCATCGAATATGAAACCTTTAAGTTATGGTACTTTCCCTTCAGAGTAAAGCCCAAATATGATCTTCCAGTACTTTACCGGTAAAATAATTTAGAGTTTGGGAGGAGTATTTTTTACGCCCTTATGAGTGCAACCAGTACATATTCCATAGTAAAATTCAAACCTCATGTTTATATATTTTAGAGATGGGCAATATTCCGAAAAACCAAACCGATACCGATATTTTGAAGATACTGAAAAATCGCAAACCAATCCAATCATTGAATACCGAATCCATCTGTATTTTCAAATTTTTGTACAATTGCTATTTATATGACCTTGTGAAGGCTTGATAGCAGTGATAGTGTTCATTTTCATTTTTTTTTAAAGCTTATTTGTTTTTACAAGGATTGGCGAACAAGTTATGCAACTTATATTAACGCCTCTCCTTGGCCCAATGGCGTAGGTGTGTGGGATGACCTTCATAGCGGCAACTTCGTGGCCTAGCTCTTCTCGAATACTACGAAGGGATCTTTAGCCTGAGTGTGTCTCTCTCCACGCAGAGAACAGCCATTTTACGTCCCCACCCGATAGGACGATACGCTGTGACAGCAGCAACCCCACAATTGATGCTGACAGAGAGTGTTCGGATACCTCAAGAACTTATCCCGACCGGGGATCGATCCCGGGACCTCTGGCATGAGAGACCAGCGCACTTATCCACTCGGCCACCACTCTCTTTTCATGAAAGAAGCGACTGATTTTCTTTTCAGGTTGTTAACCCTTTACCTAACGTAACGGCCAAAACCGGCCAGCGCTATTCTCAAAAATCGTCAGTGAATTTTCCTTATTTTTTCATTTTTTGTCTCAAAAACATAGGTTATGACCCCTCATTGGAACGAGCTCGTCGAGCTCGTTCCAATGAGGGGTCATAACCTATGTTTTTGAGACAAAAAATGAAAAAAATTAGTCGTTCAAGATTTTTTTTTGCAAGTGTCGTCTGCTTTTCACGTTAGGTAAAGGGTTAACCCTTGTGGGCCTTGTCAGTTGTCCTGAATTTTTACTAGACTACAACCTGTACATTTCTAGTTGCTTAGCAATGATTCCCAGGTGATTGCTTTATTGTCAGTAGATCCTTCTAATGATGACATGTTAAGGGCACATGCTCTGACATCATAAAAGCCTGAAATATGCCTTTAAAGGTTAAGATGTGTTTGGAATAACTTACAAACTTACTGTAGATATGATTTGTGTCGGCAAAGAATGCCAATGTTGAGCTCATTGGCTGTGGCATTTGTTGCACTCTGGTGGAATGATACAAGAACAACTTATTCTGTATTTCCTGGTTTGATTTTCCCTTTCATTCTATCAGCAAATCTCAGTCAAGTCAGATACCGAATACCAAACAGACACCTGTGGTATATCCCCTAAAAATACTGAAAAACTGAACTGGGGCTAGTTCCAATTTTGGTGAGTTTCTGTCTTACTTGTACATGTAGAACACATGTTCCAACATACAGGCTTTTGGTGGTCTCGTCAGTGTAAGTTACAGTACCTTGGCAGAGGTTGCTATTCAAGTCTGAATCAAGTTGGCATTTTGCAAGAATCCAAGTTGATTCTCATTGTTTTCCTTGCGAGAATCATTAGCAAGAGTTTCTTCTGATTCTCACTAGTGTTCAACCGATTCCCAAAAATGGTCGCTGACCAATTACTTGTTATTTGAGCTCAAAATAGGCCGATTCTGATGCCGATTCCAATTGTAATACCGTGCACTACTAGATGAGTCGAGGCTCAAAAGACCTACATTAAACTGAACATTTTTCACGGTGTTAAACTTCACTGACTTGGGTTGGAGTAAAATTACCACTCACGCACACTTGGGCTGTAAACATGGCGCCCAGAGCCACGTTTACCGCCCAAGTGTGTTCGACTGGTAATTTTACTGCGACCTGAGTCAATGAAGTGCAACTTTCTCTTTTCTGGAATGAACTGGCGATTGCCACAAGTAAGCTCAATTGTAAGCTATATGTGTCGTTTAACTTGTATATCCCGTAAAGGGGAGTCCAGAGAGAGTAAGAATACACATTGTGGTTTTTTCTGAACTTTATTGAATGGGATCATTGACATTTTTTTACATTAACAATTGAACAATTGCAGAAGATAATAAAATGCTGTTAATGAATCATCACAAAATTATTGGCAACAATCGGCTGTACCGCTGTTCCAGGAGTCGTTGCCGTTGTCATCTGATTGCCCACAATCGGCCGATTTTGGTGGCCGGTTCTGATCATCGGTTGAACACTAATTCTTACATGAATTTTATGTCTCAAAAATGTGCTTTAGAAACAACTATGGCAAATGTCATCGTGAAGTTGGTATAGGTAAAAGGATAAAACAGTCAAGTTCCTTGGGACTGGAGAGGTAGCATTTGAAATAGTTGACAAGGATGGACTGAGACAACCACACACTATTGTGACAGTATGATCTTATTTTGTAGATACTGCCTTCTCTGGTGGAGATTTTGAAAGACTTTCCCAGTGGCAACATAAAGCTATGCTTACCATGTTTACAGTTCATGTATTGGGCTTTGGTAAATATGGAAGGCTTTCAAGGACAGCAGGTGAGTTGATAACCAACTTCTTAATTCATTGAAACAATATCAATTACCATATCCAGCAACATAGAGTAGAAACAAATGTGAATGCGGATTTTACATTAAGCTGTGAATTTGTAGTATTGTTTCCACTAAACTTATTCTCTATCAAGACAACAGTTTGAAATTCTAAATTTATACAAATATATCTTTGTGTGGAGTTTCATGAGGAGTCAAATGCTATGGTTTTGTTGAACTTTTCTAACCCTTTACCCAACGTAACGGCCAAAACCGGCCAGTGCTATTCAGAAAAATCACCATTCAAGTTTCATTATTTTTGCCTTTTTTTTTGGTCAAAAACACAGCTTTTGACCCTTATTGGAATGACCCCGTTGAGGTCATTCCAATGAGGGTCATACGGTGTTTTTTATGCAAAAAATGAAAAAAAATCAGTCAAGACTTTTGTTTGCAAGTGCCGGTTGCGTTTCGTGTTAGGTAAAGGGTTAAAAAGATATTTTCCAACTACTCGATTTGTAAATTGCATAGGAGAGTCTTGTCGATTCATTGGGTAAAGGGTTAACCCTTTACCCAACGTAGACGATATCAAAATTTATTATTTTAAATATTTTTTTAAATTTTTCAAAAAAATTCAACAAAACCATATCATGTGACCCCTCGTTGGAACGAGCTCAACGAGCTCGTTCCAACGAGGGATCACATGATATGATTTTGTTGAAATTTTTTTAAATATAACATTTTTTCAACTGCTGAATTTGCATATTACGCGGACGGATGCGGGCGATTCGTTGGGTAAAGGGTAACAGTGAGCTGAAATTTTCTGGAATTGTTCGTCTTTGACCAATACATTTTTTACCTAAGAGAATGAGAATCATGCAGTAGATTGTGGTTATAATTGTGATGTGACATTAAAATGGGAAATATTGAGTACAAATTCCCTCAACTTGCATCTTCATGTGACTATGTGAAGTTCTTTAACCCTTTACCTAACAAATTTCCACATCTGCCCATGTAATTTACAAATTAATCATTTGAAAAACATATTTTTGAAAAAGTTTCAACAACAAAACCATATCAAACATCTTATTCCAATGAGGAGTCTCATATGGTTTTGTTGTAATTGTTTTTAAAATTTGAAAAAAACAACAATTAAAATAATAAATTTTGATATCCTGTGCAATGGGTAAAGAGTTAAAGGAAGCCCCCACCCCCCACCCCCATTTGAAAGTCCTTGAATTTCTAACCTAAAGCTTCCTGAAAACCTTTGAAAATATACCTTGAAAGTCTTGGAAACTACTTGAATTGAAAACTTATTCGAGTGCAGGATCCTGTACAGACACTGTTTTTTTTTTTTGTTCTGTAGAAATCCAGTCTAGCATCCACATTTAGAAGACTTGGAGAAGAGATGTACAGATGTAAAGCAGTTAGGTTTACGGAAACTGATGGTGCTGCTTCATCAGCATGTAAAACAGAGTCAAAATACAAAGACAATGTCTATTTTAAAAGCTCTAATCAACATGTTAGACTTTTGTCATCTCTGATAATATTGAAGACGTTAACCCAAGGTAAGCTTAAAGTTTATTACTGGAGTGTGACTCTCAAATTGTCCAGTGAATAATTCAGAGCAATATCAGTAGACATACATGAAAATGCTATTGTTTCCAAAATGATGCTCCCATTTCTGTAATGACAACTGAAGATTCCACCCCCCCCCCCCCCCCCCCCCCAATATTTGTAAATACTGTACTGAGTCAAACCAAAAAGGTATTTTATTCCTTTCCAAAGTGTGATTTACTGGGATTTCCGGGTTTGATTATAAACGATAACTTCACAAGTGAATTATGCAATCAACAATTGTGTCATGTATCCGTGCTCGCAAACAAAGACGCTTTGCCATGGATGTAATGGTTTGACTTCATTGTTTTTTTTTTTTTAACCCTTTACCTAGCATGAAAAGCAGACAACACTTGCCAAAAAATTCTCGAATAACTATTTTTTTCATTTTTTGTCTCAAACACATAGGTTATGACCCATCATTGCATTGAGCTCAACGAGCACATTCCAATGAGGTGTCATAACCTATGTTTTAGAGACAAAAAAATTGGTGATTTTTTAGAATAACACTGGCCGGTTTTTGGCCATTACATTAGGTAAAGGGTTAAATAATATAATTATCGTTAATATTGAAACGTAATAAACAGAGTAATTGCTTGACTGGACTAGTTTCGTGAAATAAAACAGTTCTGAAAATAGTTGGAATCAGAAATTTAATTACTTACACTGTTATGTGGCAAGCCAATGTTTTCAGCAGTGCAAATTTCCCATTAATGTAGTTGAAAATTTAACCAACTATATCTTGTTTGAAAGAGCTCTATGTGCTCTGTCAAACAAGGTATAGTTGGTTAAACATCTGTCCTACAAGTGGAGAATAATGTCATAGAAGAGATTTCCAGGTGAAAAAAAGGTGATCAGATTTTCTGTGACGATGGAAGTGTCTGAGAAATAAGAATTTTTTTTAATAGCCTTGGTATTGTTATCACTTGACATTCTGAAATGCATCCCACATATCCATTGCAACACAGAATTCACAGTAAGGCACATTTTTTGACAATGGATGCTGAACCTGTATGGAAAATATTACTTGACATTATTTGCACAAGCCTAAGGGTTTTACCATCATTTCAATAACTTCTCTCTCTTCTAATTCACATGTTTGTGAAAACTGATGAAATCATTCTTGCTGGTCCAGAACAACAAAGATTTTTGGACTCTAAGGCCCTACATTCTTACAAGGATATAGCATTGATATATACTTGCAGGATCATGGCCCACTCTATAGGCTTGTTGCATAGATAACTGAGCGCATTCTCTTCTGGGTGTCCTTCATATTTGCAGAGATCCATTTACCTTTTCACTGCAAGACGTATGCACCTTCATTATGGCAAATGTTCTCATTTCAGCCATCTGGAAAATAGAATACAGAAAGAAAAGTAACATTCCTTCATGTAATGAAAAATTTAAATTTGTTGAAATGTCCTCTGCAACTCCTTGACAAATACAATTACAAACATATACATAGAAACCTGATGGAGGGGAGGCTTTTTTTTCTATAAATTCACAAAATCTTGAAAATGAATTAGAAATTGAACTACTTAACTCTTAACCCACTGAGTATTTTCAAAATATTTTTCATCAAATCTAGTCATGGCTGCTGTAAATTTGATGAAAAATTAATCAAAATTTAACTCACGAAATCATTAGTGAAAAATCCATTCAACTTACTGGAGAGAAATTTGATTAAATGAACCCAAATTATCCTCATTTCAGTGGCAAAAATAATTTTTCATCAGCGAACATTTTATATAATGTAGTTGCAAAGATAACCATCTTTATCTTGTTTGACAGAGAATTATCTCTATCAAACAGGAAAAAGTTGAGTAATGTTTTGTCCCTTGCCAGCAGAAAAGTTTCATTAAAGATCCAGGCAAAAAAAAGTGATGGGGCAGATTTTTAGTGATGAAGGGGATGCTTCAGAAACAAGGACATTTTTTTTATTACAATTAATCTCTTTTTTTTTGACAGCGGATTATCTTGCACATGTCTTTGATGTCCTCAGAAATGATTTGAAGTCAGATGTTGTAAAGGAATTATTTCTTTATTATCAAGCTACCCCTGTGATATTACACTACCTGAAGCCAGTGAATAAGGTACGTTCAGGTATTTGTATCTCAAATAGATTCTCTCTTTTTATGTCTGTTTTGTTTGTTTCTTTTTATCTCACACTTTTTCCTCTTTTGGGGATGGAAAAGAATGTTTTTCAAAGCATTTGGAATAAATATTGGACTCCCCATTGAATAAACTTTGATTCATACTATCAAATTGAACCAAATTTGATGTGCATGTTCCTTATCATATGTCAGTTCAAGTTTGTTCAAATAAAGTTGCCACGCCCACATGGGGTACCACAATTAGCATTACTCTGATAGCACCCATAAATTGTTTTCCAAAATTGAAAAAATCTTCTCTAGAACCTTCAAATAGAATCTTTTGATATTTGGTATATAACATCTCTAGGGGGGTGTGGGGGGGTGGGGTGGGGGGGGGGGGGGTGTGGTGGATGGGGTCAGATTCAAATTAGTTCAAATTGAGTCCCTGGGTTAATAACTGGGCTCCCTGTAGGAGCCCGAATTTTAACTCAGTGAAATATGAGGACATTTTTTTTTAAAGTCTTCTTCTTCAAACCCATCGGTCAAAATTGCTGCCTAAAGTTGAACTTGGTGCAATTTGTGGAAATTTGTTTAAAAAGCTTCTTCAGATCCACCAGTCAGAATGCATTCATATTTGGTACACAACATCTCTAGAGGGGTCAGATTCAAGTTTGTTCAAATCGAGTCCCTGGTTTTATATTTAGGCGCCCTATGGGAGCCTGAATTTTAACTTAGTGCAGTATGAAGGGATTTCTTAAAAATCTTCTTCAGTTTCACCATTCAGAATCCTTTAATATTTGGTATACAACATCTCGAGGTGAGTCAGTTTTAGGTTTGTTCAAATCGGTTACCTGGGTAAGTATTTGGGCTCCCTATGGGAGCCTGAATATCAACTTAGTGCAATATGAGGAATTTATTTTAAAATCTTCTTCTTTGGACCCTGGAGTCAGAATGCTTTCATATTTGTATACAACATCTCTATGAGGGTCAAATTCAAGTATGTTCAAACCTAGTCGCTGGGTTGATATTTGGGCTCCCCACGGGGCCCCAAATTTTAACTTAGTGCAATATAAGGAAATTTCTTTAAAAATCATCTTCAGAACCACTGGTCAGAATCTTTTCATATCAGTTAGAATCATCAGATATTTGGTATACAACATCTCTAGAATGGTCAGATTCAAATTTGTTGAAATCAGATCCCTGGGTTGATATTTGGGCTCTCTTTGGGCAGGGGTGGGTTAGGAGGTGGGTGGCAGGGGGAAGCATGTTAGCTTCAGGTTTGGTCAAATTCATTCCTTAGTGTTTTTCCATACAATTTGCCTTTCATGACATCATTCTTTTGTAGTGTTGATGAACCATGTCTAACTGAACATGACCCCAAATACTTCTTTGAACCACTTTGGCAGGTGAACGATTAAGGCCCCTTGGGGGCCTCTTGTTTTTAAAGTAACATTAAATTTTGTTCCAGTGAAGGATTATACAGTATGTTCATTCAGCTGGTTGAGTTCTATCTGTACTCTGTTGAAGAGTACTTGTAGAGCAGCTTCATGTGCCTCATATTCTGATAGAAGTCAGTATTTTGTTTACATTTTAATATTTTTTAAATTTTTGTCTAAAAAACTTTACTCCAATCCTCAAGAGACAGATTCATTGTGCTCTTTCCAAAGAGAGTCATAAGAGTATAAACTATGTTTTTTGGGGAAAAAAAAGGAAAAAAATTCAGTTAATCATGAAGAACAATTTTTACATGCCTCATCCTCAAGTCATGTTAGGTAAAGGGTTATTAAGAAAGAATTAAAGAACTAGCAGATACTTTTTACCTATATTTGATGATTTTAATCAATTTTATAAAAAAAATTGGGGAGCGTGATGGCTCAGTGGTTATAGAATTCGACCTCAAACTGAAAGGTCCACGGTTCAATCCCCACCAGGAGGTAACTGCGTTGTGTCCTTGGGAAATGCACTTTATCCCAACTGCCCACATTGGAGCACCATGGCATTGTGTACTAAGGCATATTGCATGTCAATGGTACACTTACCTTCAATCATTGCAAACCCTACATGTGTAGAGTTATTACAGTATGTGGAGAGTGTATTATCACTAAATCACCTGGAGAGTGGAGATTCCACCCAACCAATAATTGCAAATTTGTTGCAGTGTATAACAAGCACAAGCAAAGTTCCAGCCAATGGACCTCCGGGTTAAACCCGGAGGTCCATTGGCTGAAACATTGCTTGTGTTTTTGTCCATATATTCGGAATTTGAAAGTGATACTTTGGGTGATAACTCCACTCCATGGGTGATTTAGTCTCAATCCACTCTCCACGTACTGTATGTTGCAGAGTGTAACAGTTGCTTGCCAATGCTCGGCGGTTTTCTCCAGGTACTCTGGCTTCCTCCACCCATAAAGGTGTCCCACACGAGGTGACCCTGGCTGTCAAAAGAGTGAATATATGCAGTTTTGGTGTATTTTGGGAGGGTGGGGCAGTTTGGGGTTCAGGTGAGGTGAAAGTTGGTGTAGACACAAAAGCATTAACAGTTTTCTTCTCTACATACAGTTGACCATTAATTCTTTTTAGGTTTCATGTTCTCTGAAAACAAAGCTTATCACCCTTGAATGAAATTCACTGAGCTCATTCCAGAGGAGACATGAAGAATGTTTGGTTATAAAAATAAAACTTAAGGTCTTTACAAGTCAAACATTTGTGGTTATTGAGAAAAGATTTAGGTGAAGTGTCGAGTTGAGTGGTTTAAGGCTGGAAACTTATTGATAAAGCATTAATTATGCTCAATTATGGGATTGCATTATACCTCAGTCAATTTTCTAACCAAATAAATTTCCTGCCTATCACAATAAATTGAGCTTTTTTTCCATTTGTAATTGAACAAACACTGTGTTTTGTTTAAGAACTTGCATAACATCTTTCTGATTTTCAGGCTTTTATTGGGTCTGCAGTAGATATCTTTCTACAAATGTCAATGGAGTCACCATTTCTCCAGTCATTCCTAGATAGCTGCAGCAATGAGAGTTGGTTTCGCACAATTGCAATGCTTCTACGATCTCCTAACATAGACAGTAAATTAATGGAGAAAGTCAGTATTATTCTTCAGAAGCTCTCAAAAATGAAGTAAGTAAAGCTATCTTTAAACCATAAATATGCTAATTATTTTCTTTATTTCAGATGCATATGTGTTATGTGCACATTGTGCTCGTATAGTATATTTACCGTGCAGAGACTTGTTTTTGAGGACATGTAGCTACAAGTCGTGCTTAGAGCTGGGAAGTTTTGATATTTTTATACTGTACCAATGACCCAGACTTAGCTGGTGCTAGGGGGCGCGGTGGCTCAGTAGGTAGAAGTGCAGGCTGCAAGCCGAGAGGTCCTCGGTTCGAATCCCACCTGCGGCAACCGCGTTGTGTCCATGGGCAAGACACTTCACCCCCATTGCCCATGTGGGGGCACGATGACACCGTGTACTAAGGCGTACTGCACGTCGATGGTACGCATGTCTTCAACCAATCTAACCCTGCCTGTGCTGCAGTGCGTAGTTACGATGTTGGGGAACTGGCAGCTGCTCGTCGTTGCTCGGTGGTTCTTTCCGGGTACTCCGGCTTCCTCCACCCGTAAAACTGTCACGGTCATGATTAGCCATTGTGCATAACTATGTGACCTTAAACATCAATAAATAAATAAATAGCTGGTGCTAACTCTTAAAAATTCAGGGCCAAACACAAATTTTGTCCCTCAATCCCCAAAATTTGCATCAAAATCCAAAAAATCAATGTCCTATATGGTCCTCCATACTTTTGTCCACTGCGCATGCACAGTGTCCAGGAAGTACCGAAATTGGAGCCAAATCTTTATTCTTTGTTTGGCCCTTCAATCAGTAACATCTCACTGATACCTGTGCTTATAATCTTTGTTAAAATGATGTCAGACACAAAATCATGAAGGAAATGGTGGATCCAAGGATGAAATGAGAGGAAGAAACAGTGGAAGAATGTGTTCAGGGCTGTAAGTTATAATTTTTATGTAAAATTATTTCATGTTCCCTAATTTCGGGGCATGGGCCTGATGTTTTCATTCTTGCTATGAAATCTCCACTGTTTGTTCAGTGTTGCCTCTCTCCCTTTCCTTGGTAATCTCCCATACTTTTGGTATAATTTTTGAAATTTTTTTATTGAAATTTCTTGGGAGTTTTAGCATAGTTACAGAATGTTTATTCTGTTATCCCCATGGTTACATCCTCACCCTAGGGGTGTTTAGGCGTTTTGGTCATGCATCTACCATCCTATGTACTGCAGATTCTTCTGTGGAAGATTCTGTTTTACATCGGATAGTGTTTTAAAATTGGTTACTGATTTCGGGCCATATTTTCAGTGCCTGGAGTCTTGTTTCTGGTTTTTTATTGACTTTTGTTTACGTTGACAACGGTTTCTTCTGACAGTGATTCCTTGTCTTCTGTAAGGTTCAACTTATTGCCAGATATATTAATATCGTCCATAAGTGTAACATTAATTTTTAGATATGTTTTAAAATTTTTGTCCCCACTTAGGCTTTTTTGGGATCCAGTTGGGCTCATCGTTCCCTTTGGGAACTTGGGCTCATGTCAAAATTTTTTCGAAAATTTTTTCTTTTGAATTATTTTTCTAAATTTTTGTAATGGATTATATTATTATTATGTATCTTTGTATTTTCAAATGTTAGTGCGAGTACTACGGCTGTTTAATATTTTTTTAAATATGAAAGAATATTGTTCAAATTGTAAATCGAGGAAGTCTTCCTCTGATTCTCATGCTCATTGTATTTGCTGTAGTCAATGTACTCGCACTAATTCTTGCTCAGTGTGTGCCAATTGGGATGACAAACGTTAGAGACGTGTGCCACGGTATATTGTTAGTGGTGAGAGGTCCATGCCGGTCCTCTCGCCACAGGGTCACTCTAGTTTTTCAGTCTCTTTTTCAGAGGAACAAGAACAGGGTGATGTTTCCGTCATCGCATTCAAATGAAGAGCTAGCGGCAAAAGTGCTCAAGGAAATTCGACAAGTGCCTAGATCCTTAGTAGGATTGACGACCTTGTCGCCAGCTAGCTCGCCCGGTGAAGCTATCACTCGTAGATCGGGTGATGTGATGCCGGGTTCATCCGTTGTGGTCCAGGAGAGGAGAAGGGGTGTTGTGAACACTATAATCTCGGATCACGCACAGCCGGCGACGACGGATCAGAGGATGGAACAGAGGAAGCCAGTCAGTCCGGTAGCTAGCTCGTTCAGGTCTACCCGGACCGCGAGCGAGAGAGGCCCCTCTCTCTTACAACAACATCTGGGGCCAGATGTTGTCGTAACATTCATCAGTCGGAGCATACGTCCACTCCTCCTGCTCGGGACGCTCCGTCTCATAGACAGCTGGGCACGGCTAGTCTATTGGCTTCCTCTTCCACACGCCAGCACACATGACTGCACCTTGGCTACGTAACCCCAGATATCCAGCCTGCTTCGCCGACCAAGGATTCCACGTCAACCAGGTCACTCCATCCGGTAGCCAAGGACATAAGGCCGTACCAGTCGGGACGTTCACATAAAAGAATTATGCAAGAGCCACCGTCCCAGGATCTTCCACCGGCAAAACAACGTAAGACCGCAGCTCCACAGGCCTCTGTGACGGACTTGCTATCGCAGATAGCACAACTTATCGCAGCATCCCAGCAACCTTCGGAAACTCTTTCAGATCAGGAACTGTCTGAGGAAGCTGGGTCGGTACACTCCCTTGCAGTGTCAGATAGGAACGACCGAGATTCACATTTGGTCCAGTCGGATGGTGAAAGGGAATCTGCGGAGCTGGATTTTTCCCTTTCAGAACAACATAACCGGGCAGATGCCCCTAGGTCGACTGGTCGAGGAGCGGGTCTGGGAGGATGTAGTTTCTCCTCCCGCAAGCCTCGCAGGTCCAAGAGGTGAAGGTCAGAACCTCTATTGCACTCCAGTGGGCGGAAGGCTGTCGAGATTCTTAACCAATTGGTTGTCAATTACAGATGACCGATGGGTTCAGGAGGTTATTTCGGAAGGTCTAAAGCTGTCCTTCAGAGAAAAACCTCCATTAACACGAAGTCCACGATGGACTCAGCTTCCGTCAAACCTTCAGAAGAGAGATTCACTTCTATCAGAGGTGCAATCTCTTCTGGAGAAGAACGCAATAGAGGTCGTAGAAAACCAGGAATCTCCCGGTTTTTACAGTCACCTGTTCCTGGTACCCAAACCAGACGGCTCGTTCCGTCCAGTTAGAGATCTAAGCTGGATAAA
This sequence comes from Pictodentalium vernedei, assembly GCA_031216915.1. Taxonomy (NCBI): domain Eukaryota; kingdom Metazoa; phylum Mollusca; class Scaphopoda; order Dentaliida; family Dentaliidae; genus Pictodentalium; species Pictodentalium vernedei. Next base: position 155,947,588 of record CM062297.1, read on the forward strand.
CAAGCTGATTGTGGCCCCAAAATTTTATATGGAGACCATTCGATCCCGAGCATTCGAGTGAACGATTATACTGCGAGCATAGATCTCAAGGATGCGTACTTTCATGTCATGGTACATCCGGCGTTCAGAAAGTACCTTCGCTTCGCTGTCCTAGAAGTCGTTTATCAGTTCCGAGCAATGTGCTTCGAACTGAATCTAGCGCCCTGGGCCTTCACTTGAATAATGAACTCCGTAATGACTCATTTCCGAGCTCATTCGTCTGCAGTAACGTCGGCCTACTTGGACGACATTCTTCAGAGGTACGGCGACAGATTAATACTTCAGAACGATGTTCAGAGTCTGCTTCAACTGCTCCGACATCTCGGTTTCATAGTAAACAAAAAGAAGTCGGATCTAGTTCCGTCCAAGTCGTTCATTCACTTGGGAATGAGCTTCGAGACGCACAACAATCTGGATCGTCTGCTGTTACCCAGAGCGAAATTAGTGAGTGGTTACGTTCGCTTTTGTCTAAACTCAGATGTAATAACAGCGAGAGAATTCATGTGACTGATAGGTTTGTGCGGACCCGCCTCGGACCTTATTCCGAAGGGGCGCCTACTCACTCGTCCCCTCCAGATATATTTTTATACTGTACCAATGACCCAGACTTAGCTGGTGCTAACTCTAACAAAACCAGGGCCAAACACAAATTTTGCCCCCCAATCCCCAAAATTTGCATCCAAAACAAAAAGAAATCATGTCCTAAAGGACCTCCATACTACGCCTCTACTGCGCATGCGCAGTGACGCAGTCGTCCCGAAATTGGCGCCAATTATCATTCTCTGTTTGGCCCTTCATCAGTCAACATCTCACTGATCTTTGTGCTTGTAAATCTCAGTTTAAAGGATGCCAGACACGTAATTTTTGGAGAAAATGTGATTCTAAGGAGGATAGAAGGAGGAGAGGAAAAAGAAGTGGCAAAAAATAATCAGGGCTGTACTTAAAATTTTTTGATGAAATTATGTTAAGTTGCCTATTTTCGAGGCATGGGCCTCTTGTTGTCATTCTTGCTAATTGTTGCACTGCTTATTCAGTGTTTCCTCTCCCCTAGCCTTCTAAAGTCCCCCCTGGCAATTCTCCCATGCTTTTGGCATATTTTTGAGAAATTTCATTTCTAAAATTTCCTGGGAGAGTTGCTTGGTTACAGAATGTTTTCTGTTATTTTCCCCATAGTTACGTTTTCACCCATGGGTGTATAACGTTTGTGTTCTGCATCTTCCATCTGATGTTCTACAGATTCTCCCCTGGGAGTCTCTGTTTTGCATCAGATAGAGTGTAATTGATGACTGATTCCGGGCCAGTTTTTTCAGTGCCTGGAGTCATGTTTTCTAGTGTGTTTACACTGTTTGTTTTCATTGGCAACAGCCTTTTTTGAGGGGGGCTGTTTGCCTTTGTGGTAGTTTATCTCATTATAAGATACATTTATATTATCCGAAAGTGTCTCATTAATTATTTTATATAAATTTAAAATTTTTGACCACACTTTGCCATCGGATCCATCGGGGCTCAATGTTACTTTTCAGCAACTTGGGCTTCTCTGAAAAAATATTTTTTCAAAATTATTTTGTTTTGCAATTGTTTTTTCATTTATTAATGGATCATGTTATTATGTATCTTTGTGTCAGGGGTTTTTGCGAGTAACTAGGACTTATTGTTGTTCTTTCACAATGAAGGGATGTTGTTCAAATTGTAATAGGAAGAAATCTTCCTCTGACTTTCATGATCATTGTATTAATTGTAGTCAGTGTTCTCGCATTAATCCCTGTCCTATATGTGAACATTGGGATGAGAAACATTGGAAGCATGTGTCACGATATGTTGTTTCTGGAGAAAGAGCGATGCCGGCTCTTTCTCCACAAGATCACTCTACTCTCTCAGTTTCTATTTCAGAGGAACCAGAACAGGGTGATGTTTCCATGTTATCTTCTTCAAGTGTGCGTCCGTCGTCACAAATGAATTCAGAGCTAGCGGCAAAAGTGCTCATGGAGATTAGACAAATGTCGTCCGCTAGCTCGCCCGGTGTAGCGTCCATTCACCGAATGGTTCGGCAGCTGGGTTCGTCCGATGCGGTCCAAGAGGAAATTTTGGGTGATGCGAGCACTATAAACATAATAGATGCACACCCAGTGATGGCGGATAGTAAGCGAGAACGGAGGAAGCCTTTTAGTCCGGTTCCTAGCTCGTCCAGGTCCAGCCGGGCCGCGAGCGAGAGAGGTCCCTCTCTCGTACAACAACATCTGGGACCAGATGTTGTGGTACAAAATGTGTCTTTAGCGGAGCATACGTCCGTCGCTCGGGACGCTCCATTGTATAAGCAGTCCGCAGAGACTGTTAAGGCTCCCTCTTCTCGTCAGCGCACACGACCGCACCTTGGCTGCGTGACCGCCGATATATTACCAGCTTCGCCGATGAAGGATTCTTCGGCGACCAGGTCACACCATCCGGCAGCCAGGGATTCGAGACCGATGGACTCCGGACGTTCGCATAGGAAAAGTATGCGGGAGCCATCTGATGCGGAGCTGCCCTCGGCGAAGCAGCGAAAGACTGCGCCTCCGCAGGTCTCGACGCCGGACATTCTTGTGCAGATAGCACAGCTTATCGCAGCATCCCAGCAGCCGACAGAAACGGTGTCGGATCGAGAATTATCTGACGGCGCTGGGTCGGTACGCTCCGCCGAAGCATCGGGGGCGGACGACCGGGAACATCGTGAGGTCCGACCGGATGGTGAAAGGGATACGGATGACTTGGAGCTATCCCTTTCGGAACAACATAAAGCTGCCGTGGACTTCATCCGGCACTTTCTCCCTCAAGTTGTTCCGTCGGGCCAGACTGCTGCGCTTCCAGACAAGAGAATTATAGCGTCATTGGACTCTGAATTTTTTGAGCGGTTCAGGGACATCGCTCCCGAGTTTCCATCGCAGTCCAATAATGTTGCTAGAACATTTGAATTATTGAACGACGCTATATTTAAACTTGCTTCCAGGACGGGGAAAGCAGGTTTCTTGTCCGCTAATACTCTCAACCTGCCTTTCATTAATGCAAGGAATAAATTCGATACGGCAGGACAGGGTATACCGAGAGTTCCTCTGCGTATGGACGACGAGGCGGAAGACTTAGAGCTATCATTACCGTCGTCAGCTTCTATTCCAACCGCGGTGTTGGAAACAGCTACTGCGTCTAACAGAGCCAATTTAGATGTCTTATCTTACGCAGATCACCTTACTAAGGCGTTATCACTGCGCCTTCAAGGGGAAGAGTTTCAGGATATACAATCCTCTTTAAGACTTCTTTCAAGGGCAGTAGCTTATTCCACGTGTAACTCCGCCCTTTCAGTGGCAAATCTGGAGTTGGTTAGACGTGACGCAGCCCTAGCTACATCCACACTAGTGGATTCTAAGGTGAAGAACTCTCTTAGAGTCGCTTCGGTCTCAGGAGAACTTCTCTTTGACGGCAAGCTTTCCGCTATTTATGATAAAATTAAAAAGAAAGCTAATGATTCTCTGTTGTTCAGATCGGCTCCTAAAAAGTCGGATACAGCAGACACGAATAAGACAGGCACTTCTGGGTCTAATGCGCCCAAGAGAGGTTCCTATAGAGGTTCCGGTGCGTCCTCTTGGTCTTATTCGAGAGACCGTCAGGATAGCGACTCTCGTTCGGGACGTCCTTCAGGCCGGGACAATCGGTCGGACGCCCCGAGGTCGACGAGGCGAGGTGCGGGTCGTGGAAGACGTGGTTTCTCCTACCGCAGGCCTCGCAGGTCCAGGAGGTGATGGCTTAAACCTCTATCGCGTTCCGGTTGGCGGAAGGTTGTCGAGTTTTTCACAAGAGTGGGCGTCGATTACGGACGACCCTTGGGTGAGAGGAGTGACTTCGGAAGGTCTAAAGATATCCTTCAAACGAAAGCCTCCATTAACTCGAAGTCCAAAGTGGACTCATCTTCCGTCAAATCCACAGAAAAGAGACGCTCTGTTATCAGAGGTGCAGTCTCTTTTAATGAAGAACGCGGTAGAGGTCGTAGAAAACCAGGAATCTCTGGGATTCTACAGCCATCTGTTTCTGGTTCCGAAACCAGACGGCTCGTTCCGTCCAGTCATAGATTTGAGCTGGATAAACAAGCTGATCGTCGCTCCGAAGTTTTATATGGAGACGATTCGATCGGTCAGAGCGAGTATTCGGGTGAACGATTATGCAACGAGCATAGATCTCAAAGATGCGTACTTTCACGTCATGGTACATCCGACATTCCGAAAGTATCTACGCTTTGCAGTCCTGGGAGTGGTGTATCAATTCCGGGCGATGTGCTTCGGATTGAATCTAGCACCCTGGGCTTTCACTCGGGTAATGAACTCGGTAATGATCTACTTCCGAGCTCATTCGTCTGCGGTAACGTCGGCCTACCTGGACGACATTCTTCAGAGGTACGGCAACGAGTTAACGCTTCAGAACGATGTTCAGAATCTTCTTCTATTGCTCCGACGTCTCGGTTTTATAGTAAACGAGGAGAAGTCGGATCTGGTGCCGTCCAAGTCATTCACTCATCTCGGAATGAGCTTCGAGACGCACAACAATCTCGTTCGTCTGCCGTTAACCAGAGCGAAATTAGTCAGTTGTTACGCTCGCTATTGTCTGCACGCAGACAAAGTCATGGCGAGAGAATTTATGAGACTGATAGGTCTGTGCGGAGCCGCCGCGGATCTCATTCCGATGGGGCGGCTACGCACACGTCCTCTTCAAATTTTCCTGACTCAGAATTGGAGTGTGAAAATTCATTCGCTCGATGTAGACGTTCTCTTGTCAGATCAAGTGAAACAAGAGATTCAGACTTGGGCAAACATTCAGTGGTTAACTCAAGGAGTTCCGCTGCAGTTGCCGGATCCGAGTTTTACCGTTATGACGGATGCCAGTCAAACAGGTTGGGGTGCATCATTAATCCCAACGGATTCGAGATGCCAGGGTCTTTGGGATCCGCAATTCCTGTGCAAGCACATAAACATCAAGGAAATGATGTCAATTTGGCTTGCGTTACGTCACTGGATGGACATTATTCACGATACTCATGTCCAAATCCTATCCGACAATACGACAGTAGTGGCGTATATACGGAATCAGGGAGGCACTCATTCAGTTCCGTTGTTCAATCTAACGGAAAGAATCCTTCTGTTTGCGTTAGAACATCACGTTCTTCTTTTGGTCCGTCACATACCGGGTCGTCTGAATGTGCTAGCAGACTCCCTTTCACGAAAGGGTCGCTTGTTGCCGTCGGAGTGGACTCTCAACAAACAAGTATTCAATCAGATTTGCTACCAATGGGAACGGCCAATGATAGACTTATTTGCGACACATCTCAACAATCAGTTGCAGACGTATGTGTCTCCGTGTCCGGATCCAAGAGCATTTGCAGTAGACGCTCTGTCGATCCCTTGGGACGGAATGATAGGATATGCGTATCCTCCAGCGCCGTTAATTCAACAAGTATTGCTAAAGATAAAACAATCTCAATGCAAGATTCTGTTGGTAGCATCTCTGTCGCCACAGAGACCGTGGATAAATCTACTCAGGTGTCTGTTGTGGGACCTACCGCGGAAGCTTCCTCCACGAGAGGATCTTCTTTCGCAGGGGAAATCGCGCCAACTCCATCACAACCCGCAAGGTCTCAACCTTCACGTTTTTCCGTTGTGCGGTCCTTCTTGCATGGCAAGCACTTTACAGGACGAGCAGTGGACGCGATTTCTAACTGTAGGAGGACCTCCTCTTCGCTAAACTATGCGGCTAAGTGGAAGGTTTTTCGTCGTTGGTGTAGGGATCATTCTGTAGATATATTTGATCCCTCTATACCAGACATTGCAAACTTTCTAGTATACTTGTTTGACGAAATCAAACTGCAGCCTGTTACTATAAAGGGTTATAGATCTATGTTATCTGATACCTATGCACATCATGATAGTTTACAAATTGGATCTAATGTCTCTTTATCGAACTTGGTTAGAAACTTTTCGATAAATAGACCCAGAACTCTTAGATTAATTCCTAAGTGGAATTTAGCTTGGGTTCTCCTTAAATTGAAGGAAAAGCCATTTGAACCTCTTGGGACAGTAGATTTCAAATTCTTATCTTATAAGACAGCTTTTCTCTTAGCTTTCTCTTCTGCCAGAAGAGTCAGTGAGCTTCATGCACTATCGGTGGATGATTCTCATTATCGTAGTGTTGGGAACACTATCACCTTCACTACTAATGTGGGTTTTTTAGCTAAGAATCAGGCTCCTAATAAATATCCGGAACCTATTGTTATTAAGGCTCTTCCGTCTTCAGACGGGCGTAGGCCTTTACTCTGTCCTGTTAGAGCACTACGTATCTATAAACAGAGATCTCAGTTTATCAGAAAGGGACGGAAACGTTTCTTTCTGTCTTTGATGCCTAATAGAAAGGACATTTCAGTCCATTCTATTGCTAGATGGATTCAGTTAACTATCCGTACTGCTTATGAAGATTTATCTTCTCAGCAGTCTGTGCTTAACATTTCTGCTCATGAAGTAAGAGCTCTTTCTACTTCCTGGCTTATGCTAATAGTGTTGCTATTACAGATTTAATGAAGGCTGCTTATTGGTCTCAGCCATCCACATTTACGAATTTTTATCTCAGAAATATTGAGTCCATTTCTGGAGACCTGCATTGTTTAGGTCCGTTATCTGTTGCTCAGAATGTCGTCCACTAAACAGTTGCAACTATAGTTATGCAGGCTTTCTGTTCCAGCAGTGACTCTGTCTGGCTGCCCTCTTCGCTCTGGGCTATTTGACCCAGGGCAAGGGGAAGGGGGGGGGGGGGGGGCGGGTGTTCCCTTAGGTCACCTGCTTTATAGTGAAAAGCAAGGGAATGCCTCCTCCAAGTCAGTATTTCTGAGTCGCTTCCGGGATGGTTTTAAAGTGTAATATTAATGTTTAAATTCATTCATGTCTTATTTTTAAAGTGTAGCTCGGTGTGAAGCATTTGTATATGTCAAGTGTCAAACGGGCTTTAATATACAATACTCGGACACTTTTGTATATGTCAAGTGTCAAACGGGCTTTAATATACAATACTCGGACACTTTTAAATGATTATAAAGAGTCTCAATTCTCTGGACTACTTTATTTATTGGCTTGCTTTAAAAATAATTAGTATAAGGGTTATACTGGATGTTAATAGAGAACATGAATGTTATTGTGCTCAATTATTAAGGGTAGTGTATCTTTCTAATTTAATATTAAATAAGAAAGATACATGTAAAGCCTAATACTCCTTTTCTCCTTAAGGGGTTACCTCTTTACTATATAGTTGAGCTTATTGGATTTTCCTCTATGTCCTAGGCCCTCCAGCCTGTTTACTATTCAGCTAAGTCTGGGTCATTGGTACAGTATAAAAATGTTTAAAAATTTATAGTAATTTATATATTTTTTATACTTACCAATGACCCAGACGGGGATGGCCCTCCCTGGAGTTGGGAACTCTTGCCTCCCCGCTGAGTACATAGCGCTGACCAGGCACTGCCAGTAAGAATGATAATTGGCGCCAATTTCGGGACGACTGCGTCACTGCGCATGCGCAGTAGAGGCGTAGTATGGAGGTCCTTTAGGACATGATTTCTTTTTGTTTTGGATGCAAATTTTGGGGATTGGGGGGCAAAATTTGTGTTTGGCCCTGGTTTTGTTAGAGTTAGCACCAGCTAAGTCTGGGTCATTGGTAAGTATAAAAAATATATAAATTACTATAAATTTTTAAACTTTTCACTCAGAATTGGAGTGTGAAGATTCATTCGCTCGAAACGAACGTCGTCTTGTCGAACCAAGTAAAACAAGAGATTCAGACTTGGGCAGATATTCAGTGGTTAACTCAGGGAGTTCCACTGCAACTGCTGGATCCGATTTTTACGATTATGACGGATGCAAGTCAAACAGGTTGGGGCATGACTTTGAGCCCAACAGATTCGAGGTGCCAGGGTCTTTGGGATCCGCAATTTCTGAACAAGCACATAAACATCAAAGAGGTGATGTCAGTTTGGCTTGCGCTACGTCATTGGATGAACATTAATCAGAATTCACATGTTCAAATTCTGTCCGACAATTCGACAGTAGTAGCGTATATTCGGAACCAGGAAAGCTCTCATTCCATTCCGTTGTTCAACTTAACGGAAAGAATCCTTCTGTTTGTCCTAGAGCATCATGTTCTTCTGTCGGTCTGTCATATTTCGGGTCGTCTGAACGTTCTAGCGGACTCCCTTTCTCGGAAAGGTCGTATGTTGCCGTCATAATGGACTCTCAACAAACGAGTATTCAATCAGATCTGCTACCAATGGGATCGTCCAATGATAGACTTGTTTGCCATGCATCTCAACAATCAGTTGCAAACGTATGTGTCGCCATGCCCAGATCCTCGAGCGTTCGCAGTAGACGCTCTTTCGATCTCTTGAGACGGAATGATAGGATATGCGTATCTTCCAGCTCCGTTGATTCAACAGATATTGCTAAAAATCAAGCAATCTCACTGCAAGATTCTGTTGGTAGCATCTCTGTCACCCTAGAGACCACGGATAAATCTACTCAGGTGTCTGTTATGGGACATTCCTCGGAAGCTTCCTCCATGGGAGGACCTTCTTTCGCAGGGGAAATCGCGCACACTGCATCACAACCCGCAAGGTCTCAACCTTCACGTATTTCTGTTGTGTGGCCCTTCTTGCACAGCAAGCAATTTACAGGATGAGCAGTGGACACAATTTCTAACTGTAGGAGGACCTCCTCTTCGCTAAATTATGCCGCTAAGTGGAAGGTTTTCTCTCGTTGGTGTAGGGATCATTCTATTGATATCTATGATCCCTCCATTCCAGACATTGCTAAATTGTTTGGTCTACCTGTTTGACGAGATCAAACTGCAGCCAGTAACTATTAAGGGTTATAGGTCTATGCTATCGGATACTTATGCTCATCATGATAGCTTATAAATTGGATCTAATGTCTCTTTATCTAAGTTCGTTAAAAACTTTTCGATAAATAGACCTAGAACCCTTAGGTTAATTCCTAAGTGGAATTTAGCTTGGGTTCTTCAGAAGCTAAAAGAAGCGCCATTTGAACCCCTGGATATGGTAGACTTCAAATACTTATCTTATAAGACAGCTTTTCTCTTAGTCTTCTCTTCTGCTAGAAGAGTTAGTGAGCTTCATGCTCTATCTGTTGATGATTCTCACTATCGTAGTGTTGGTAATACTATTACATTGACTACTAATGTTGGATTTTTGGCTAAGAATCAGGCTCCTAATAAGTACCCTGAACCTATTGTTATTAAGGCTCTTCCGTCCTCAGACGGCCATAGGCCTTTGCTATGTCCAGTTAGAGCTATGCGTATTTACAAACGTAGATCTGAGTTTATCAGAAAGGGATGAAAACATTTCTTTCTGTCTCTGCTGCCAAATAGAAGGGCCATCTCGGTCCATTCTATTTCAAGGTGGATTCAATTTGAAAAATTATCTTCTTCTCAGCAGTCTGTGCTTAAGATTTCAGCGCATGAAGTTAGAGCGCTGTCTACATCTTGGGCTTATGCTAATAGTATTGCTATTACTGATTTGATGAAGGCTGCATACTAGTCTCAGCCTTCTGCGTTCATGAACTTTTACCTTAGAAATATTGAGTCTATTCCTGCGACCTTCGTTGTTTAGGTCCGTTATCTGTTGCTCTGAATGTCATCCACTAAACAGTTGCAACTATAGTTATGCAGGCTTTCTGTTCCAGCAGTGACTATGTCCTGCTGCCCTCTTCGTTCTGGGGTGATTGACCCAGAGCAAGGGGAAGGGGGGGGGGGGGATGGTGTTCCCTTATATCACCTGCTTTATAGTGAAAAGTAAGGGAATACCTCCTCTGGAGTCAGTAATTCAGAGTCTGTGCTGGGATGGTTTTAAAGTGTAAAGCTAATGTTTATCTCATTTATGTAATATCTTTAAAGTGTAGCTCGGTGTGAAGCATTTGTATATGTCACGTGTCATTCGAGCATTAATATACAATCCTCGGACACTTTTAAATGAGTATAAAGAGTCTCATTCTCTGGACTATCTTTATTTATTGGCTTTCCTTTAAAAAAATTAGTATAATGGATGTTAATAGAGATCATTGATGTTATTGTACTCAATTACGGATTGGTAATATGACTTTCTTTTTTTGTATAAACAAGAAAGATATATGTAAATCCTGCTTCTCCTTTTCTCCTTGAGGGGATAATTATGTTTATATGTAATTGAGCCTATTGGATTTTCCTCTATGTCCTAGGCCCTCCAACCTTTTTACTATTCCGCTAAGTCTGGGTCATTGGTACAGTATAAAAATATGAAAAAATTTATAGTAATTTATATATTTTTTATACTTACCAATGACCCAGACGGGGATGGCCCGCCCATGAGTTGGGAACTCATACCTCCCCGCTGATTATATAACATTTACCAGGCACTGATTGTAGGAATTTACCAACTGCAATTGGTACGAGATCGCCATCATTTCCCATATATTGTAGAGTTCATGTAACATTGGAGAAACACATCAAGGGAGCTAACAAGTTGAAAAAAGAACATTGAATAATACATTCTGACATAAGTGTAAACCATGCGTCATACGACTTCACAACACACATTAACATCAAAATTATTATTAATTTAAGACACAAAGTATGTGTGCTCAGTATATTCCTGGTTAATACAGCCAAGTGTATTGTATCCTTACACAAAACCGTATTAACACTATTTACTGGAATAAAGTAATCTTCACGACAACAATATTGTGTGATTGTATTGTTAATACTGATCTTTTCTCCACAGCCCAACCAAAATGCAAATATTATTTTGGCTAATATTGCCCAGCACTAAATATGCATACTCAGAACTTATGTGGTATTAAGCTTTTGTAATTGATGATTTATAAACGAAATTCTGTAGTATAACAGGCACCAACAGATTTTCTTCTGTGTCCTATTTCAACCATCGGAATCGGCATAATCAGCAGAGAAATAATCGGTAATCGGTTGATAGCAAGTTTTGATAATCGGTTCATGACTAATTTTAGAAAAAACCCTCAGTTTTGGTTTGATTTTTCTGTTTGTTAAGAACAGATAATAAATAACTCTTCAGGCTCCTTAATTTGGAAACAAATCCGCAACTGTTTGTAGGACACCATTCACCATAAAAGCCCTGTCTGTATTGAGTTCAGCCTAACATTCCTTTGCATTCTAGGGAATCAGATGCCAAACCTATTTGGTAAGAAAAAAACCCATAATTCAGAGTGACAAATGAATAAGATTCATATAAACTATGTTGTGTTTTCATTGTTGCATTTTCTCCCTTGCTGACTCATATCAATAAGGCCTAAAAAAATAAAAAATCTGTTTCTCAGGCCCTCCCGCATGGTCCTTTTGGCTGCCGCATGCTCTCTTTTTATAACCAATTTAAACTTAAAAAAAATTAAAACTAAATGGTTTATGTCTGATATTTTACCCAAGTTAAAAAAATTGATGAATTTGTCCCTTGAGTGCAAGAAGGCTTTGCAATGCTTTAGCATTGCAAAGCCTTCTTGCACTCAAGGGATGAAATACACCACCACCCATGCTATTCTGTAGATTATGAGGCCTAAAACTCGAAACAAGAACATGAACTTTTGATGGCAAAGAAGTAATTACTGAAATCAAAAATAAAATAAAAAAACGCTCGTCCGCATGCAATTTTACAAATAATGGCCTGAGAAACGGAAGATCTACTTTGTGTGGCCTAATGGAGAAAATGTGGCAATGAGAATACATGTACAATGCATTTGCCCCTTTGCCAGACAGACAAAGTGATGAGAGTCTATAGTGGTTGCTAGTCCTGTTCCCTCCAAGTAATGTAGTTTGATCAGTTTATGCATAAAAACTGTAAAACCATTTGACCGGTGTTTTCAGGGTTTTGCCGTTTGGTTTTCTGGTTTGCTGCAAAAAATGAAACCAAACCAGAAAAATGAAAAACTGCCTGGCCCTAGTTGTGCTTAATTCACGACTAGCTACAGTAAAACCTGTCTTGAGAGACCACTGTCATGAGAGACCACCTGTCTTGAGAGACCACTGTGAACTTGTACCGTTTGGTTGTTTTACTCTTTAATGGACCTGTCATGAGAGACCACCTGTTTTGAGAGACCACTTTTCCATGGCAAAAAGGGTGGTCTCTCAAGACAGGTTCTACTGTATACCTACCCCAAATCGAGTCGAGTCACTATAAAAGATTGTATACAAGCACAATTCGCTCATAATACTTTTATCTACCCTTAAGTCAACAAAACCCATACTCATGACTTCTCAAAAACAATTGCTAACAAACAAACAGTCACCCTCAAATGATCAAAATAATGGGTCTCCATTTTCAATTATCTCAACCCAATGGCACGTGGAGAAATTTCTTCAACATGAATGAAATTGTACCTTGTGATTAAAAATATACAAACTCGGACCAAGTACGCTTTTTCGGTTGGGCAGTGATATGTAATTCAATTCATGAGGTTATCTAAGGGATAGGTGTGTGATTTGCAAAAACAACTGGGGAAATATATTTTTGTAGTAAACAAGAATCACTTTAAATACATGACGTCTCTTCAATCATACTCTTTAAAAGCATGCAAACCACAATGAAATTGATGTTACGTTTCAGAATCTCCTCACTGTAACTTTCAATGTTTTGTGTTTTGCATTATAAGTTATTGTGATGAATTGATGGTAACATGGTATGAGGTTTGCATCTTGGAGCTTATGTTCAACCGAGATGCGAAGCATCGAGGTTGAACATAATCTCTGAGCTGCAAACCTCAGACCATGTTACCGTCAGTCCATCACAATAATGTATATGTTCCAATAAGACACTACCCATAGCCTAAAATTTGCATTGTGGAACACAAGAGGCTTATTTACTAAACTTGTGATGTTAAAGTTGCCTTGTTCAAGGCAAGTTTTAACGATCACAGGTTTAGTAAATAGACCTCTTGTGTACTCCACAACGGCACTGGATAAATAATCAATAAACCAGATAAACTTACTCCATCTTAGTTGAAATTGTAAATCGGTTTGTAATTTAAATATCACTTTATCCAGAAAAAATGAAGTGGCTTGCTAGTCACTCCATTGAAGCAATTACGAAACGGCGACGTCATTCAAAATATTTCGCGTGGTGACGTCAGACGCTAACATTTGCTACTGGAGCCATAAACATAAAAGAAACTATGCCAGCTCTCATCCAATCAGAGAGCAAGGATTTTACTCTCATTGGAACATAGTGGATTGTTGATGAACTTGATCGCGCAATTCCTTGAATTATGGAATTTTGTTGAGGAAATTAGATGCATCATTCATTTCAGCATTACAGATTTTTTAAGGAAATATTATTGCCATTGCCACTGAAATAATCTTCCACGTGTGTGTGTGTGTGTGTTCATTTCTCACAATGTCACTTGACATTTATCGCTACTACAATAGTGATACAAGATCTTTCATCACAAAATTTTTATTGTTACTGATACCGTGGTTTGCGATTGTGTTTTTAGGTAAATAGTAGATAAAAGATAACATCATCAATGCTCTGAAGGAGTTATGTCTTAATTTAACCATTCACCTAACACAAATAGCAGACAAAACTTGCAAAATTATTTTTTAAATAACCTAAAACATTAATTTTTTTGCCTCAAAAACATGACTTATGACCCCTCATTGGAACAAGCTCAGTGAGATTGTCCCGATGAGGGGTTATATTCAATATATTTTAGGCACATATTTTTAAAATATTAAAATTTGAAAGATGACTTTTGTGAATAGCACTGGTCTGATACTAACAATATTTTGGGTAAAAGTACACTATAAGTTGCGGATCGTTTAGTTGGCAGATATGGTGTCACATGAGGCTTAGCGAGAACAATGTTGTTCTCACTGAGCGTCATGTGACACCATATCCACCAACTAAACGTTCCAGAACATAATTATTATGTCAGCCTTTGAAGTGTTTGCAAACAATTTTTGTTAAATCTTCCTATTGACATTTCATTTGTGACCAAAAGCAGATGACTAGTGATGCAATCTAAGGGGAGTAATCCAACATCTCATTAATTGCCAAGAAAAGTATTGATTTATCACCTCTGATATTTTGGGGCACATTTTACAATTATGGCTGCTTTCCAACAATTTGAACTGAAAACAAACTTGCAAAAGAGCCAATGAACCAAATTCAGACTGCAATTTCTGCGATAAAAACAAAATGGCGACATTATTAGTTACATGGCGTGTAGCTGGCTGATACATTTCCAAACAAGGTAGTGAGAGTTCCTATCAGGTGAGGAAGTAGGAGTTCATATCAGGTGAGGCTTTGCCTCACCTAATATGAACTCTCACTGCCTTGTATGGAAATGTATCAGCCAGCTAAACGTCATGTAACATATTTATGTCGATAGTCCATGTAAATCAATGGATTAATAAATTTTCATGAGAAACAAAGAATGGCTAGACGTTTATTTTTTAGAAACCGCTATTGACAGCACTGTGCAGAATCATTAACAGTAACTGGCACCAGTATGCATCCATGGTGACAGTAAACAATCTTCGCTGTTTGAAGTGCGATATTTGTTTACAGAATAAAACATATCGCTACAAGCTTATCTGAACATACATTATTTACTGTCTTTACCACCTGACAAGGGTTAACAAAGCACATTTAAGTGTTCAAAAAATCACTTTTTATCTGTTGAGTAAACTGTAAAGAAAATGTTCGCTTCAGCATAAAACATCGATATTATAGTCTGTATCGTGTCGTAAAAAACAAAGAACTTATGTGACTACAAATAATATTTTCTGTCCATTTTTTAAATATTTAATGTTTTAAATCAATAAATATGGTACCTTGAAAATATTTTTGTTACCTAAATTCTCTTATTTTGTTTCAATTCAAATTTTGAAAATTCGAAGCGAATGGAAATGCATCAATTTTATCATAATAGAAATGGCTGCTACATGCCTGATATCAAATAATAACGTGTGAGTTACCCGATACAAGGGGACTCCTAAAATGGTATTCCAGCATTCTGATTGGACACACTATCTTTGAGGCATAATAATTACAATCATTATACAGTAAAACCTATCTTGAGAGACCACTGTCTTGAGAGACCACCTGTCTTGAGAGACCACATCTACCAGGCACCGATTGATTTTACTCTATAATGGACCTGCTATGGGAGACCACCTGTCTTGAGAGACCACCTGTCTTGAGAGACCACTGTGACCTGGTACCAACTTGTATTTTTGTGCCATAATGGACCTGTCTTGAGAGACCGCCCCTTTGAAGACTGAAACCATGACAAAAACTTTTTACCTGTTCTGGAATTGGAAAATCCATTGTGGTTATACTAACATAATTAAAAGTATTAAAAGCTCTTAATTGGGTTTCAATTGCAAACTTATTAAAGATTGAGATGTTTTTATAAGACCTCTGTGAAAAGATTAGGATTATTGCTGAATAAACAATTTCAAACATACCTGAAATGTGACAGATAGGAATAAAATAAATTTGTGTTGAAAATCTTTTTGTAACAAATTAAAATGGATTGTTATAAAAATTATAAAAATAAATTAGTGTTGAAAATCTTCAATGAAGATTTTCAACACTAATTTATTTTTATAATTTTTATAACAGTCCATTTCAATTTGTTACAAAAACTTCATAAAAAAGAACAACTACAAAGTAATTACAAAAATCCATTATTTTCCATTTCTGAATTTTGTGGTAGGTTTCTCACTGACTTGAGAAAACCTGAAACCTGTTATGAGAGACCACCTGTCTTGAGAGACCACTTTTGTGTGGGCCAAAGGGCGGTCTCTCAAGACAGGTTCTACTGTATAATAAATACTGCTCTTCCTCGGATTAAAACATTCATTCATTTCTCATAATTGTCTATTTGTTTTTCTTGCAGGATTTACTCTACAAAGTTAGCAAATGAGTAATATTTCGTAATTTTTTTTATTCTTTTTGCAGGACCAACAAAAAATTATTTGAGGTATATATGATTGTAAGCATTGTGCAAGAGATGCTGTGCAACTGTGGAAGTGAAAATAACTTCTTGGCATTAAATCTTAAATCAGTTCTTTTCAATATGAATGTGACAGTCAGAGCTCCACCTGTTGGACAGTTATGAACAGGAACTAGATTAGGAAATAATTACATACATCCTGTTGTTGAAGATTTTTCTCACCTTTGAAAGGACCTGTTTTCCATTGCTACATATGCTTTATTCAAAATCATTTTCCAGTGAAATATCTCTTTTGACTTCATATATTTTTTCAGCACCAAACTATTCGCCATTCAGATAAAATGTGACTTAGGCCTAAAAAAATAAAAAATCTGTTTCTCAGGCCCTCCCGCATGGTCCTTTTGGCTGCTGCATGCTCTCTTTTTATAACGAATTTAAACTTTAAAAAAATAAAAATTAAATGGTTTATGTCTGATATTTTACCCAAGTTAAAAAAATTGATCAATTTGTCCCTTGAGTGCAAGAAGGCTTTGCAATGCTTTAGCATTGCAAAGCCTTCTTGCACTCAAGAGATGAAATTCACCACCACCCATGCTATTCTGTAGATTATGAGGCCTAAAACTTGAACCAAGGACATGAACTTTTGATGGCAAAGAAGTAATTACTAAAATAAAAAATAAAATAAAAAAACGCTCGCCCGCATGCAATTTCACAAATAATGGCCTGAGAAACAGAAGATCTACTTTGTGTGGCCTTATTCATTGCATATTGGTGAAAAAGGACACTGACTATAAAATTCTCATCCACAAGAAATTTTAGAAGACAACACTCACATTTTCTCCCGAATAACAGAATAATTTCATTGTTTGCTCAGAAAATAGCTTATAGCTCTTCATTAGAACAAGCTTCAGGAGCAACCCAACCCATGCATGTGACCACTCATTGGAACAAACTGAACAAGCTTGTTCCATTGAGTGGTCACTTGATGTAGTTTTGTTGAACTTTTTTGAAAAAGAAAGTTTTATCAACTGTTCAGTATGTAAATTACGTGAGCTGATGTGGATGGTTGGTTAGGTAAAGGGTTAATCTGGAGAGAAAGACAAAGTAATACAGATTTGTTTACCAGTGTTAGTACCATGTTCCAATCTGTAATAATATTAGTTACACAGTTTGTTGGTGGCCTAATATGGTATATATGGTGTCAGTTAATTTTCATATTGGACGAGAGCGAAGCTCGAGTCCAATATGGAATTAACTGACACATATATACCATATTAGTTCGCTCTCGTCCAATATGAAATTAACTGACACCATATATACCATATTAGGCCACCATCAAACTGTAACGAATATATCTTACCGACTGCTGCATCGATGCACAGAACTAATAACAACAGCAATCAAAATTAAATGAGAGAATTCTCACAATGTGTTCATGTGTCTTTGCCTTGTTACAATTTATGGGAGAGTGCCAACAGGCACTCTCTCATAAATTCTAACAAGGCAAATTCATACATACCCAACAGTTTCATTTTGAAGGTAACATTACACACATCCACAGAATTTGAAGCCTTTTAAGTTGCCTAACCTGCACTTCAGACCAAATATGGGCTTCCAACACTCAATCTTTCAACTTGAAGTGTTTATCGGCTGTTGCCATTTTGAATAATCAATGAACAAAGGGGAGATTACCCATAGCTGTGGTACTGCACGTCAATGGTGTGCATGTCTTCAACCAATCTAACCCTGCCTGTGCCGCGGTGCAGAGTTCAGAGTTACGATGTTGGAGAGCTGACAGCTGCACGTCGTTGCTCGGTGGTTCTCTCCGGGTACTCCAGCTTCCTCCACCCGTAAAACTGTCACCGACATGATATGACCCTGGCTGTTAATGTGTCGTTAAACCCTAATATATATATATACCCATAGCTGTCAGCGTATATTGATGTTGACAGGCAGTATATGGTTTTATATGCAGTCTGCATGTGACGTCTTTGAACCAATGAAATTTCCAGATACTTGTTGGAACTAAGATATTGTAGATTATTTCACAAATTGGGTGCATGGTGACTCAGTGGTTAGAGCATTGAACTTCAAACTGAGAGGTCCACGGTTTGATCCTGACCAGCGGTATCTGCATTGTGTTCTTTGGCAAGGCACTAAATTCTGATTGCCCAAGTGAGGTCACAGTGGTGCTGTATACTGCACGTCAGTTGTGCATTTGCCTTCAACACAATGCTAACACTGCTTGTGTAGAGTTGGTTTGTTGGGGAGTCTGACAGTTGCTCGCCACTGCCCAGTGACTCTCTCTCTTCATACTCCGGGTTCCTCCTCCCGTAAAACTCTCTGACATGAGGTGACGCTGACTATCAAAAATGTCATTTATTTATTTATTTATTTGGATTTAACCCTTTACCCAATGGAGACGATATCAAAATTTATTATTTTAAATATAATTTTTAAAAAATTTTCAAAACATTTCACCAAAACCATATCATGTGATCCCTAGTGAGGGGTCACATGATATGGTTTTGTTGAAATATTTTGAAAAATTAAATTTTTTCAACTGCTCAATTTGCATGTTATGCGGTCGGATGCGGGCGATTGATTAGGTAAAGGGTTAATGACACTTTTGACAGCAAGGTTATCTTGTGTCAGACAGTCAGAAGCCGGAGTATGCAGAGAGTAGGGCTGAAACGGTTACAGGATTTTCATAACTGGTTAACCCTTTACCTAACATGAAAAGCAGACGACACTTGCAAAAAAAATTCTTGAATAACTAATTTTGTTCATTTTTTGTCTCAAAAACATAGGTTATGACCCCTCGTTGGAACGAGCTCGACGAGGGCAGGATCAATCTGAAAAATGACAAAATCAATCCTGGCAAGGTGCCCTCAGTGATTGGCAATGTTGCGGAAAATGTTGTTTAGCAATGCACATTGTCAGCAAAAACAAATTACCGAAGGTGTTGTGTTGTAAAATGTCAGGGCCCCCTTCTGCCCCCTGCCCCCCAAAATACCGGTTTAGGATAACCCAACTGACCCCAAAATGTTCATCGAGTAAAAGTCGCTCACTTAGTTCATTGTAACCCTAAACTTCCATCAGACTTCACCTGTGAATTTGAAACCGATTTTGGAGTTCAAGCTTTCAAAATTACGTGGAGAAATAAATCTATCGGACAGTATAAATGGGGAGCAAGAGGTAAGGGATTTTGGGGCAATTTGAAACATGCTGTCAAAAAGGGAACATTTTTGCCTTCCCCCAAAAACAAGCGTATTTGCTCTCAAAAAGTCACCAGAAGGCTCCATTTGATAGCACATTTCAAGGCTCCATTTTCCATTTGATAGCACCCTCCCCCCCCCCCCCCCCCCCCCCAAATTGCTCGTCTGCATATTTCGATGCCAAGAGAGTGATGGCACATTTCCTGAACTGTAAAATGGACACACCAACCTTGTATAACATTCTCATCTAATAACTCGGAATAAATGTCTTTTCAAGTTATCCTCAGTTGAAGCGATTATAATTTACGGAAAAATAATCCCCCCTCCGTATGTATCTCAACTGTTTTGAGACTGTTAACATCGACAAAGCCACCAAAACATTGCCCAGATGAAGAAGTAGAATGCGTCCATTAGTTCAGATAGCATATCCTGTAACAGCATTAATGTTTTTTGCTTGCTTCTTCATGATCCTTTTAACTCCACTTAGGTTGGTATATGTTATATGTGGCGATGGTTAACCGGTTGTGGAAACCATAACTGGTCACGTCTCTGACTGATTATTAACCGGCTAACCAGTTAATAGTTTCAGCCCTACCAGAGAGAACTACTGAGCAATGTCAAGCAACTGCCATAGTCCCCAACATACTAACTCCACACAAGCAGGGTTAGATTTGGTTAAAGACAAGTGCTCCATCAACGAGCAGAATACCTTAGTGCACAGTGTCCCGCCATGATGAAGTGCCTTGCCGAAGGATGCAATGATGTTACCCCTGGTGGGGTTTCGAACTGTGAACCTTTCGGTTTAAAGTTCAATTCCGTAACCACCGAGCAACTATGCTCCCAAAAGTGTCATTAACCCTTTATCCAACGAATCGCCCGCATCCGCTTGCGTAATATGCAAATTCAGCAGTTGAAAAAATATTATATTTTTATACTGTACCAATGACCCAGACATAGCTGGTGCTAACTCTTAAAATATAGGGCCAAACACAAATTTTGCCCCCCAATCCCCAAAATTTGCATCTAAAACTAAAGAAAACATGTCCTGAGAGGCCCTCCACACTTCGCCCCTACTGCGCATGCGCAGTGTCAAGGACGTTCCGAAATTGGCGCCATTTATCATTCTAAGTTTGGCCCTTCATCAGTTAACATCTGACTGATCTTTGTGCTTTTAAATCTCAGTTTAAATGATGCCAGACACATAAATATTAGTGAAATGGTGATTCTAAGGAGGATAGAAAAGGAGGAGAGGAAAAGAATGTGTGACAGAATATTATCAGGGCTGTAACTTAAAATTTTTTAATGAAATTATGTTAAGTTACCTATTTTCAAGGCAGCAGCCATTTTGTTGTCATTCTGATTATTTAGTTACACTGTTTTTTCAAGTGTTTTTCCTCTCTCCCTGTCCTTTAAGTTCCCCCTTGCTATTCTCCCATGCTTTTGGCATAATTTCTGTAATTATTATTACTAAAATTTCTTGGGAGTTTAGCTGAATAACAGAATGAATTCTGTTCTTTCCCCATGTTTACGTCTTCACCTACGGGTGGTTAGGCGTTGTGTTCTGCATCTACCATCTGATGTTCTGCAGTTTCTTCCCTGGAAGTCTCTGTTTTGCATCAGATGGTGTATTTTTGGTAACTGATTTCGGGCCTGGGTGCCTGGAGTCTTATTTTAGTGTTTTTACACTCATTGTTTACATTTACAACAGCCCTCTGTGTGAGGGGGGGATTTCTAAATAATAATATCTTTATGTTATTTTAATCATAACTAGATACATTATTATTGTTCGTAAGTGTTGAATAAATTGTTTTAAATATTTTAAAAATTTTTGTCCACACTTAGGCTTGGGATCCATTGGGGCTCAACGTTACTTTTCAGAAACTTGGGCTGTTCTGAAAAAATATTTTTTCAAAATATTTTGATTTCAATTATTTTTTCTATATTAATGGATCATATTATTATTATGTATTTTGATTGCCAGGGGTTAGTGCGAGTACCAGGACTTGTTTCTTTTCACATTGAAAGGATATTGATCAATTGTTTTAAGAGGAAGTCTTCCTCTGACCTTATTATCATTCTATATGTGGTCGGTGTGCTCGCATTAACTCCGGTTCTGTATCGTATGATTTCGATGACAATATGGGAAGCGTATGTCACGGTATGTTGTTGGGGATTTGGACACTCCGGTCCTTTCCCCGCAGGGTCACTCTACTTTATCAATTTCTATTTCAGACGATCAAGATTTGGGTGATGTATCTGTGATGTCTTCCAACAGTGTGCCTCCGTCGTCACAATTAATGAAGGGCTAGCGGAAAAGTGCTCATGTAAAACGCCAATTGCCTAAGAGGACCCTAGTAGGTTCGACGGCCTTTGACGTCTGCTAGCTCGCCCGGTGTAGCATCCATTCACCGAATGGTTCGGCAGCCGGGTTCGTCCGTTGCGGTCTAGAAGGAATTTTGGGGTGATGCGAGCACTATAAAATTAACTTAATGCACACCCAGTGACGGCGGATCGGAGGGAGAACGGAGGAAGCCTTTTAGTCCGGTTCATAGCTCGTTCCGGTCCATCCGGACGGCAAGCGAGAGAGGCCCCTCTCTCGTTCAACAACATCTGGCCCCAGATGTTGTGGTACAAATGTGTCGTTAGCGGAGCATACGTCCGTCGCTCGGGACGCTCCGTTGTATAGGCAGTCCGCTGAGACTGCTAAGGCTTCCTCTTCTCGTCAGCGCACACGACCGCACCTTGGCTGCGTGACCGCCGATATATTACCAGCTTCGCCGATCAAGGATTCTTCGGCGACCAGGTCACACCATCCGGCAGCCAGGGATTCGAGACCGATGGACTCCGGACGTTCGCATAGGAAAAGTATGCGGGAGCCATCTGATGCGGAGCTGCCCTCGGCGAAGCAGCGATAGACTGCGCCTCCGCAGGTCTCGACGCCGGACATTCTTGTGCACATAGCACAGCTTATCGCAGCATCCCAGCAGCCGACAGGAACGGTGTCGGATCGAGAATTATCCGACAGTGCTGGGTTGGTAGCCGGGGACTCGAGGCCTGCAGACTCCGGACGTTCGCATAGGAAGTATGCGGGAGTCAACGTACACGGAGCTTCCAGCGGCAATGCATCGTAAGTCCGCTACTGCACAGGCCTCGGGAACGGACGTGCTTTCCTTATTAGCACAGTTTATCGCAGCATCCCAGCATCAACTGTATCTGTCGCATATATTTTATCCGACGATGCTGGGTCGGGACGCTCCGCGGAAGCGGGTACGGACGTCCGAAAGTTTCATCCGGTCCGACGGGATACCGAAAGGGATTCGGTGGATTTCAAGCTTTCCCTTTCGGAACAACATATGCTGCGATGCCGGATAAGAAACTGATAGCGTCGGTGGACTTAATTTTTGGTTCGGTTCAGGGACATCGTCCCTCAGTTCCGACATAGTCCAATAATGTCACACAAACTTTCGAATTATTGAACGACGCTATATATATTATTATTTTATGCTTGCTATCCAAGCATTTCTGGTTTCTTGTTCGAAGAGTTATGGAGATGTCTTTCAAAAGTGTGCCTCTGTCGTCATAGTTAATGAAGAGTTAGCGGCAATAAGTGCTCATGGAATATGTCTATCGCTTACGGAGTGACATTCGCTAGCTCACCCGGTGTAGCGTACATTCATCGAATGGTTCGGCTGCCGGGTTCGTCCGTTGCGGTTTAGGAAGGAGATTTGGGTGATGCGAGCACTTTAATTACTTTAGTACTCACCCAGTGACGGCAGATTGAGGACAGATCGGAGGAAGCCAACAACATAGGGGACCGCATGTTGTGGTTCAGATATTTTACATTCGGAGCATATGTCCGTTGCTCGGGACGCTCCGTTATATTGACAGTCCGAGAGACTGTCTTTAATGCTTCCTCATCCTCACAGCAGGGCACACGACCGCACATTGGCTACGTGACCTCGAGTATCCGATCAGTTTCGGCATTCAGTGATTCCACAGCGAATAGGTCGCGCCATCCGGTAGCCAAGGGACACGAGGCCTATACACTCCGTTCGCTCGCATATTGGAAGTATGCACGGGGTAACGATCTCGGAGCTTCCTGCGGCAATGCATCGTAAGACCGCTGCTCCTCAGGCCTCAGTGACGGACGTGCTATCCGAGTTAGCACAGTTGTTTCGCAGCATCCCAGCAATCGACAGTTTCTCGGTCGAATCAGGAATTATCCGACGGCGCTGGGTCGGTGCGGTCCGCGGTTGCATCAAGCTACGGACGACCGAACGCTTTATAGGGTCCGACAGGATGGCGAAAGGGATTCGAAAGATTTCGAGTTTTCCCTTTAGTAGTATCGGAAGATGCCTTTCATATCTTCTGGCATTTCTTCCAGTGATTATTTTTCGGACTTCATTGCTGCGATCTTGGATAAGAGACTTATAGCGTCATTGGACTCGGATTTTTCGATCGGTACAGGGACTTTGTCCCTGACTTACCGACGCAGTCCAATATTGTCATTACAACATGTGTTTTATTTTTCGACGCTATATATTTATATATATATACAAGCCTGCTACTAAGCATGATAGTTTAGTTTCTTGTCCGCGTGGCTCATTTCTGCCATTTTATCTTTTTTACATATAGTTTATTTTGGCAGAGCAGGGCATACCGAGAGTTCATATGCGTCTAGACGGTGTGATTAAAGACTGCATATATTCTTTTTCGCCGTTTATGTCTTTTCCAATTTCAATGTTGGGAACGACATTATGTATAGTAGACTTAACTTAGACGCTTTATTATACGTAATCCGCCTTACTGAGGCGTTATCATTACGTCTTCAAGAAAAGATTTACGGGATATTATTCTCAATGTAATTTCTTTTGAGGGCAGTAGTTTGTTCACGTATAACTCCGCCCTTCAGTGGCTGATTGGAGTTGGTTAGACGTGATGCAGCCCTAGCTACATCCACGCGTGGATAGTAGGTTAAGAACTCTCTCAGAGTCGCTTCGTTCTCGGAGGAGCTTCTCTTCGACGGCAACTTTCCGGCAATCCATGAATTGCTTGATTTATACATTCTCTTGTCTATCTAGTGTTACAAGAGATTCAGACTGGGGCAAACATTCGGTGGTTGACTCAGAGAGTGCCGCCGCAGTTGCCGGACCCTAGTGTGGCTGTTATGACGGTTGCCAGTCAAACAGATTGGGATATATACTGATCCCTACGGATTCGAAGTGCCAGGGTCTTTGCGTTCCGCAGTCTTTTAGCTATCAGTTTAACTTCCGCGGAATAATGTTTTTTAGGCTTGCTTTATGTCATTGCATGAACATTATTCAGAAACGCATGCCCAAATTCCTGTCCTTTAATTCGACAGTAGTGGCGTATCTCCGGAACCAGGGAGGCACTCTTTCGTTTCCGTTATTCAATTTAATGGAAGAATCCGTCTGTTGGTTATAGTACACCAAGTTCAGTTTTGGTCCGTCATATTCTGGGTCGTCTGATTGTTTTATCGCACTCCCGTTCTCTTACGGGTCGCTTGTTGCTGTCAGAATGGACTCTCAACAAACAAGTATTCAATCAGATTTGCTATCTATGGGAGCGCCCAATGATGTTTTATTTATGACACAGCTTGCTAATCAATTGCAGACGTATGTGTTGGCTTGTCCAGATCTCTGAGCTAATACTGTTAACGCTCTATTGATCTATAGGACGGAATGATAGGATACGCGTATCCTCCGGCGCTGTTGTTTTAGCAGGTATTGCTAAGATAAACAACCACAATACATTTCTGTTGATAGCATCTCTATCTTCACAGAGATCATGAGTAATTTACTCTCTTGTCTACTGTGGATCTTAACGTGAAATCTTCCTCTATGTGAGGATCTTTTTTCACTGGATAAATCGTGTCATCTTTATCACAACCAGCAAGGTCGCAACCTTCATGTATTCCGTTGTGTGGTCCGTATTGCATTGTAAGCACTGTACTGGACGAGCTTTGGACGCGATTTCTTACTATAGGAGATCCTCTTCTTCGCTATTCTATGCGACTAAAGTGGAGGCTCTTCCCTCGTGGTGTAGGGATCATTATGTTCATATGGTTGATCCCTCCATACTACTCATTGCTATTTTTTAGTATACTTGTTTCACAAGATCTACTGCAGCCTGTTGTTATTTAGGTTATAGGTTTATGTTACCTCATACCTATGCACTCTACGATAGTTTACAATTGAGTCTTTTGTCTCTTTATCTAAGTCAGTTAGTAACTTTTTGATAAATAGACTTAGAATCTTTAGATTAAATTCCTATACGGATTTTAACTTCAGGTTCTTATTTAGCTAAGTAATCATTTGAGCCTCTGGAAACAGTAGTTTTCAAATTCTGACCTTTTAGACAGTAATTCTGTTGGTTTCTCTTTTACTGTAGAGTCAGTGAGTTTCATGCACTATCGATGGATGATTTTCACTTTCATAGTTTCGGAATCAATACTTCCGTTACTATTTAGGTTGGATTGTTGCATAAGAGTTAGGCTCCTATTATCCGGAACCTATTATTTTAAGGTCCTTCCGTCTTCGTATGGGCATAGGCCTTTACTCTTTCCGGGTACAGTTTATGTATTATAAACAGATATCTGTTTATTACAAGGGCGTAAGCTTCTTCTGTCTTTGATGTCTAGTAGAAGGACGTTACGCTCCATTTTATTGTTAATGGATTCTATTAACTAGCGTACTGCTTATGGTATATCATTGGCTTAGCAGTTGTGCTTAAGATTTCGGCTCATGAAGTAAGAGTTCTTCTACTTCTTGGGCTTACATTAATAGTGTTGCTATTATAGATTTTTGAAGGCTGCTCATTGCGCTCAGCCATCCGTTCATGAATTTTATCTCAGAAATATCGAGTCCATTTCTGGAGGCCTCTATTGTTAGGTCTATTATCTACTGCTCAGAATGTCATTCACTTAACAGTTGCTACTATAGCTAGGTAGGCTGTCTGTTTCGGCAGTGTCTCCGTTCGGCTGCCCTCTTCGCTCTGGGCTATTTGACCCAGGGCAAGAAAAAGGGGGGGGGAGGGTGTTCCCTTGGGTCACCTGTTTTTACTATGAAAACAAGGGGATACCTCCTCCGGAGTTAGTAATTCTGAGCTGTTATTGGGATGGTTGTTTAGTGAGAAGTTTAAGTTTATAAAATTCATTCAAGTCTTAGTTTTTAAAGTATAGCTTTTGAATATTGCATATGTCAACGGACATGATTATGCAATTCTCACACACTTTTAGGAGTATAAGAGTCTCTATTCTCTAGACTTACTTTATTATTGGCTTACTTTAAAAATTATTAGTATAAGGATTATTGGATATTAATAGAGTACATGGATGTATGAAGCTCAATTTTTGGAAGGTGTTGTATCTTTCTAATTTATCATAAACAAGAAAGATACATGTAAGGCCTATTACTTCTTTTCCCTACAGGGGATGACTCTATTTTATTTTATTGAGCGTATTCCATTTTGCTCTATGTCCTTGGCCCTCCAGCCTTTTTACTATTCAGCTATGTCTGGGTCATTGGTACAGTATAAAAATGTTAAAAAATTTATAGTAATTTATATATTTTTTATACTTACCAATGACCCAGACGGGGATGGCCCTCCCAGGAGTTGGGAACTCTTGCCTCCCCGCTGAGTACATAGCGCTTACCAGGCACTGGTTATTAGAATGATAAATGGCGCCAATTTCGGAACGTCCTTGACACTGCGCATGCGCAGTAGGGGCGAAGTGTGGAGGGCCTCTCAGGACATGTTTTCTTTAGTTTTAGATGCAAATTTTGGGGATTGGGGGGCAAAATTTGTGTTTGGCCCTATATTTTAAGAGTTAGCACCAGCTATGTCTGGGTCATTGGTAAGTATAAAAAATATATAAATTACTATAAATTTTTTAACTTTTCAAAAAATTTCAACAAAACCATATCTTGTGACCCTCCGTTGGAACGAGCTCATCGAGCTCGTTCCAATGAGGGGTCACATGATATGGATTTGTTGAAATTTTTTGAAAAATTTGAAAAAATGATATTTAAAATAATAAATGTTGATATCGTCTGCGTTGGGTAAAGGGTTAAGCCCCAATAAATAAATAAATATTTTCACAAATTACTTACATGAAACTGGGGGTGCGGTTGCTCAGTAGGTAGAGGTGCAGGCTGCAAGCCAAGAGGTCCTCGGTTTGAATCCCACCTGCGGCAACCGCGTTGTGTCCTTGGGCAAGACACTTCACCCCCATTGCCCACGTGGGGGCACGGTGACGCTGTGTACTAAGGTGTACTGCACGTTGATGGTGCACCTGTCTTCAATCAATGCTAACCCTGCTTGTGTGGAGTTGGTATGTTGGGGAGCTGACAGTTGCTCGCCGTTGCTCGGTGGTTCTCTCCGGGTACTCCGGCTTCCTCCACCCGTAAAACTGTCACGGTCATGGTTAGCCATTGTGCAGAAATATGTGACCTTAAACACCAATAAATAATAATAAATACATGAAACTGATATTCTGTGATATAATACACTTTGTTTAAGGGCTCTAGGAGCCCTTTCTAACAGTGTGTTAAATCACATAATTTTTTCACACGGGCAAAGAAAATGAAGATGATGGGCAATTTCAGTTAGCTTTCTCGCTTCTTGTTGATGATCCAGTAATGTAGGCAAATGAAAATTGGTAAACTCATTCATTTTGAGGAAAATGATGGGTTGATGAGATTTATTTACTGCGATTTATTCTGGAGTAATCCACTCTCACTATTTATTTATTCGTTTATTTATTTATTGGAGTTTAACAGCACTTTACGGGAGCGCGGTGGCTCAGTTGGTAGAGGTGCAGGCTGCAAGCCGAGAGGTCCTCGGTTCGAATCCCACCTGCGGCAACCGCGTTGTGTCCTTGGGCAAGACACTTCATCCCCATTGCCCGCGTGGGGGCACGATGACGCCGTGTACTAAGGCGTACTGCACGTCGATGGTACGCATGTCTTCAACCAGTCTAACCCTGTCTGTGCTGCAGTGCGAAGTTACGATGTTGGGGAGCTGGCAGCTGCTCGTCGTTGCTCGGTGGTTCTCTCCGGGTACTCCGGCTTCCTCCACCCGTAAAACTGTCACAGTCATGATTAGCCATTGTGCATAAATATGTGACCTTAAACATCAATAAATAAATAAATAAATAACAGAACTTTACAAACGCCAGTGTTGAATTATGTCATTCCCCATGGAGGAAACCTAAGTTCCCAGAGAGAAATACTGAGCTAGGTTATCATTGGTTGAAGGAATGTACACCGTCAACATGCTGTATGTCTTTGTATACTGCATCATGACACTCCCACTTGGGCTATTGGGATTATGTGTCTTTCCCGACATAACAAAGATGACACAGGTCAGAATCAGGTGTGTGACCTTTCAATGTAAAGTCCAGTGTGCTGACCAGTAAACCACGCTCCCTTATTACAGGATTTGTATGGGTCATGGAATCCTGGAAAAGTCATGGGAAAACTAAAATATTTGTTCCAGGCTTGGGAGTTTTGTAAAAATGTCCTGGAAATTCATCATGATGATGTTGCAAAATGCCATTTCCCCGAAAAATCATGCTTAATCCTTTACCCAACATCGACAATATCAAAATTTATTATTTTAAATATTTTTTTTCAAATTTTTCAACAAATTTCAACAAAACCATATCATGTGACATCTCAATGGAACAAGCTCTGTGAGCTTGTTCCAATGAGAGGGTCACATGATATGTGTCTGTTGAAATTTTTGGAAAAATATGGGTTTTTTTTTCAACTTCTGATTTTGTATATTATGTGGGCAGATATGACAGGTTCGTTAGGTAAAGGGTTAAAAGTCCCAAAAAAGAGAAAGTGGTGGTCATACTAACAAGGGAAAGGTCATGGAAATTGGGTAGAAGGTTTTGGAAAGGTCAAGGCAGTTGATTCTCAAAAAAGAATACGAACCCTGTATTATCTCTGTAGTGTTGTAAGTCTTTTGTAGTTCCAGTCATTTCTGTAAGATTATTTCATTGGTAATTTTCCTCAACTGACTGTACCAACTTTATATATCTGATCTAGTTTCATTTCATTGATAATTCATATAATCTGGGGGGGGGGGGGGGGGGGGGGGGGGTGTTATGTGTGTGTCTATTTATTTAAGTTTATGCATGTGCATTTATTTCATGAATCAAATTTCATTGAATTTTTCATGAGGTGTTTGCATGCATTGAATTTTTGCTGCGAAACAGGTTTGTGATATGCCTCTGTGATCAATCTTTGAATTTTTCAAATAAATAAATTTTTGAAAAATGTGTCTTCTTCTTTATTTTTATCTCCTTTTGCCCACTTTTCCACCTTAAATGTGGCTGGATAAAGTCATCATGAGCATGTATGTCTGTTAATCCATCTGCCCATGTTGTGTTTCTGGGAAAACAAATACATTGAAAACCAATATATATATGCCTTTTAACCCTTTACCTTCCCCGTGGGGACCCCGGGAAGTAAGCAGCACTTGTTTACTGTGGTAAATCAGTTCCGCTTTACAAGTAAAGTAGGACCCAGTCACCAATGCTTGGGGTGAAAGTCCTCTAAAATGGGCAACATGTAGATCAACGATTGACTAAACTTGACTTCATGTCCATGTTGTGTCACGATTAGCCATGGTGCATAAATATGTGACGTTAACCACCAACAAACAAACAAACAAACATAACCCTTTACCTAACATGAAAAGCAGACGACACTTGCAAAAAAAATTCTTGAATAACTAATTTTTTTCATTTTTTGTCTCAAAAACATAGGTTATGACCCCTCGTTGGAACGAGCTCGACGAGCTCGTTCCAACGAGGGGTCATAACCTATGTTTTTGAGACAAAAAATGAAAATATTTTGAAAATTAATTGGTGATTTTTGAGAATAGCGCTGGCCGGTTTTGGCCGTTACGTTGGGTAAAGGGTTAATACAGTTAAATCCTGAATAGCCAACTTTTCCAAGCAAAAAATATCCATTTAACAGGACTATTCATTTAACAGGAATTTGATCATTTTCCTGCATTCTAATGATAAATTAACATTTGGTCATTTGTATCTTGTTTGATGGAGCTCAATCAAACATGATTAACATACTAAACCCTGTTGGGTGTGCTGAGGTAAAATACATCTAGAAACGTGCAAAATTGTTTTTTATGTGAGATAACCACAATTAACCCTTTACCTAACGAATTGCCCGCAACCGCCTGCATAATTTGCAAATTAAGCAATTGAAATAATTTGAAAAAAATATTTTTTTCAACAAAACGATATCAAGTCACCCCCTCATTGGTATGAGCTCATTGAGCTCGTTCCAATGAGGGGTCACATGATATGGCTTTGTTGAAATATTTTTGAAAATTTTTGAAAAATAATAATTAAAATAATAAATTTTGATATTCTCTACGTTGGGTAAAGGGTTAACAAGAGTTGCTGTTATTTGCAATTAACTCTTTATACCAAATACACAGGATATCAAAAATGTGATGTCCCTCAGAATTTTGCAGAAAACATCAAGTTTATTTTGCTTGAACTCTTTGCATGCTGCTGATAAGAGCTGGAGGTTTTTAAGTTTCTTGTTCGGTTTCGGTTTTTCAGGTTGAGTAAAACCTCCGTTCGGTTCGGTTTTCGGTTTGTTCATGAGGCCAAATAAAATTCAATAAAACTCATTCTATATGTCTGGAATCATAACTGAATGGCAGTGAAATTGAATGAAACTCAATGAATGCCCGAAATAAGCTATAATACATGAAGAATCAGGAAGGCCAATATAATAATTACCTAAATATACAGAACTTTTATTGTGCTTGGCCATTTTTCGAGGTCTGACACCTACGCGCAACTTGAGGAAAGCTGCGAACACAACTAAGCTGAAATGTAGGAAATTCACAGAATGTAGCCATCCCAGAGTAGTGAGAGTACCCAGACACTGCCAATGGCAGTGTCTGGGTACCCTCACTACTCTGGGATGGCTACATTCTGTGAATTTCTGCAGCAAGAGAGTATTTTAATAAAAACGAAAAACGTTAGATTACGGGATGTCGACGGTTTCGGTTTTTAAAAAACCTAAAAACCTCGGTTCGGTTTCGGTTAACCTACAGCTTTACTGCTGATGGATATTCCTGCCAAGCACAGGGTTTCTCTTGTCATTGAAATAAATTGAGGAAATGAAATAAAGAATGTAGGTACTTATTCTGAGCTTTAAAAAAAATCACACTGCCAAATTTTGTGTGCTCGTAAAATGGAAACTGTGTGTACAATTTTTCAAATGCCTGTATGTTTCCCCCTCAGATGTCACTGGTTAGCTCACCTGACTGAAAGTCAGGTTGAGCTTTTCTTATCACTCTTAGTCCGTCGTCCGTCATCCGTCATCTGTCGTCCGTCGTCCTGCGTGAAGAAGGTGGTGTTTGAGCCTCTTTCTCCTAAACCACTCGCCACATTTTAATTAAATTTCATGTAAGTAGTGGTTATATAGGGGCATTTTGATTTTTATGCAAATTAGGTTTCGGCTCATATTGAGCAGAGGGGTGTGGAAAAAATGGCCAAATTTTTTGAAAATCTTCTTCTAATGAACCACCAGTAGCAGAGACTTGATATATGGTATACAGAGTCCTTTTGAGGTTTAGAATCAAGTTTGTTCAAGAGAAGTTTGTCGGGCATTAATTGCCTTCGTTATGGGAGGGGCAAACATTTTGGCCACGCCTAAAATTTCTGTTTTCAGAACCGTGAGGTCAATTTGAACCAAATTTGATATGAGATGGTAATGGGTCATAAGTAGTTGACTGATGCAAAAATTTTTTTTCTCATTGCCTGATGGAAACCTCGGGAGCTAAAAATAGGAAAAACCTTAAAACTGCCATATCTCCAAAACTACACGGCACAGAGAATTCTTGTTTTGTATAAAGCTTACTTTTGTCCAGTAGAATAGAATGGTTAAAAAAAATCCCTATCGGTATGATCACAAGGTACTTTTTTTCAGGACTTTGAAAAAGTGCTGAGTCAGCACTTTTTAACACTGTGGGCAATGGGAAAAACATTAAAAAATCTTCTTCTCCAGATCCAGCAGGCAGAATCTTTTGATATTTGGTATGCAACATTGTAGGGTGGATCTGATTCAGGTTTGTTCAAATCGGCCCCCTGGGTTCATATTCGAGCTCAGTATGGGAGCCTGATTTCGAACTTAGTGCATTTCTTGTAAATTTCTTAAAAAATCTTCTTCTCCAGATCCAGCAGGCAGAATCTTTTGATATTTGGTATGCAACATTGTGGGGTGGATCTGATTCAGGTTTGTTCAAATCGGCTCACTAGATTCATATTTGGGCTCACTATAGAAGCTTGAATTGGAACTTCGTGCATTTCAGGCAAATTTCTTAAAAAATCTTCTTCTCCAGATCCAGCAGGCAGAATCTTTTGATGTTTGGTATGCATCTTTGTGGGGTGGATCTGATTCAAGTTTGTTCAAATCTGCCCCCTGGATTCATATTTGGGCTCACTATAGAAGCCCGAATTCAAACTTTGTGCATTTCAGGCAAATTTTTAAAAAAATCTTCTTCTCTAGATCCAGCAGGCAGAATCTTTTGATATTTGGTATGCAACATTGTGGGGTGGATCTGATTCAAGTTTGTACAAATCGGCCCCCTGGGGTCATATTTGGGCTCAGTATAGGAGCCTGAATTCAAACTTAGTGCATTTCAGGCAAATTTTTAAAAAACTCTTCTTCTCCAGATCCAGCAGGCAGAATCTTTTGAAATTTGGTATGCAACATTTTTGGGGTGGATCTGATTCAAGTTTGTTCAAATCGGAACCCTGGGTTTATATTTGGGCTCAGTATAGGAGCCCAAATTTGAACTTAGTGCATTTCAGGCAAATTTTTTGAAAATCTTCTTCTCAAGATCCAGCAGGCAGAATCTTTTGATATTGGGTATGCACCATGGTTAGGGGGGTGAGATTCAAGTTTGTTCAAGCCAAGTCCCTGGTTTCATATTTGGGCTCACTGTGGTAGCCCGAATTATAACTTAGTTCAAAATGAGGAATATTTTTATACTGTACCAATGACCCAGACATAGCTGGTGCTAACTCTTAAAATATAGGGCCAAACACAAATTTTGCCCCCCAATCCCCAAAATTTGCATCTAAAATCAAAGAAAACATGTCCTGAAAGGCCCTCCACACTTCGCCCCCACTGCGCATGCGCAGTGTCAAGGACGTTCCGAAATTGGCGCCATTAATCATTCTAAGTTTGGCCCTTCATCAGTTAACATCTGACTGATCTTTGTGCTTATAAATCTCAGTTTAAATGATGCCAGACACATAAATATTAGTGAAATGGTGATTCTAAGGAGGATAGAGAAGGAGGAGAGGAAAAAAATGTGTGACAGAATATTATCAGGGCTGTAACTTAAAATTTTTTAATGAAATTATGTTAAGTTACCTATTTTCGAGGCAGCAGCCATTTTGTTGTCATTCTGATTATTTAGTTACACTGTTTTTTAAGTGTTTTCCTCTCTCCCTGTCCTTTAAGTCCCCCCTTGCTATTCTCCCATGCTTTTGGCATAGTTTTTGTAATTATTATTACTAAATTTTCTTGGGAGTTTTAGCTGAAATAACAGAATGAATTCTGTTCTTTCCCCATGTTTACGTCTTCACCTACGGGTGGTTAGGCGTTGTGTTCTGCATCTACCATCTGATGTTCTGCAGTTTCTTCCCTGGAAGTCTCTGTTTTGCATCAGATAGTGTATTTTTGGTAACTGATTTCGGGCCTGGGTGCCTGGAGTCTTATTTTGGTGTTTTTACACTCATTGTTTACATTTTCAACAGCCCTCTGTGTGAGGGGGGGATTTCTAAAAAATAATATCTTGATGTTATTTTAATCATAACTGGATACATTATTATTGTTCGTAAGTGTTGAATAAATTGTTTAAAATATTTTTAAAATTTTTGTCCACACTTAGGCTTGGGATCCATTGGGGCTCAACGTTACTTTTCAGAAACTTGGGCTGTTCTGAAAAAAAAAAATTTTTTTTCAAAATATTTTGATTTCAATTATTTTTTCTATATTAATGGATCATATTATTATTATGTATTTTGATTGCCAGGGGTTAGTGCGAGTACCAGGACTTGTTTTCTTTTCACATTGAAAGGATATTGATCAATTGTTTTAAGAGGAAGTCTTCCTCTGACTTTATTATCATTCTTTTTGTGGTCAGTGTACTCGCATTAACTCCTGTTCTGTATCGTATGATTTCGATGACAATATGGGAAGCGTATGTCACGGTATGTTATTGGGGATTTGGACACTCCGGTCCTTTCCCCGCAGGGTCACTCTACTTTATCAATTTCTATTTCAGACGATCAAGATTAGGGTGATGTATCCGTGATGTCTTCCAACAGTGTGCCTCCGTCGTCACAATTAATGAAGGGCTAGCGGAAAAGTGCTCATGTAAATACGCCAATTGCCTAAGAGGACCCTAGTAGGTTCGACGGCCTTTGACGTCCGCTAGCTCGCCCGGTGTAGCGTCCATTCACCGAATGGTTCGGCAGCCGGGTTCGTCCATTGCGGTCTAGAAGGAATTTTGGGGTGATGCGAGCACTATAAATTAACTTAATGCACACCCAGTGACGGCGGATCGGAGGGAGAACGGAGGAAGCCTTTTAGTCCGGTTCATAGCTCGTTCCGGTCCATCCGGACGGCAAGCGAGAGAGGCCCCTCTCTCGTTCAACAACATCTGGCCCCAGATGTTGTGGTACAAAATGTGTCGCAAGCGGAGCATACGTCCGTCGCTCGGGACGCTCCGTTGTATAGGCAGTCCGTGGAGACTGCTAAGGCTTCCTCTTCTCGTCAGCGCACACGACCGCACCTTGGCTGCGTGACCGCCGATATATTACCAGCTTCGCCGATCAAGGATTCTTTGGCGACCAGGTCACACCATCCGGTAGCCAGGGACACGAGGCCTGCAGACTCCGGACGTTCGCATAGGAAGTGTGCGGGAGTCAACGTACACGGAGCTTCCGGCGGCAATGCATCGTAAGACCGCTACTGCACAGGCCTCGGGAACGGACGTGCTTTCCTTAATAGCACAGTTTATCGCAGCATCCCAGCATCAACTGAATCTGTCGCATATATTTTATCCGACGATGCTGGGTCGGGACGCTCCGCGGAAGCGGGTACGGACGTCCGAAAGTTTCATCCGGTCCGACAGGATACCGAAAGGGATTCGGAGGATTTCAAGCTTTCCCTTTCGGAACAACATATGCTGATGTGTATGTCAACTGACTTGGTCTTCTACAGCTTCTTTCGTCGGACCAGAATGCTGCGATGCCGGATAAGAAACTGATAGCGTCGGTGGACTTAGAAATTTTTGGTTCGGTTCAGGGACATCGTCCCTCAGTTCCGACATAGTCCAATAATGTCACACAAATTTTCGAATTATTGAACGACGCTATATATATTATT
This sequence comes from Pictodentalium vernedei, assembly GCA_031216915.1. NCBI lineage: Eukaryota > Metazoa > Mollusca > Scaphopoda > Dentaliida > Dentaliidae > Pictodentalium > Pictodentalium vernedei. Next base: position 155,983,357 of record CM062297.1, read on the forward strand.
ATTTTATGCTTGCTAACCAAGCATTTCTGGTTTCTTGTTCGAAGAGTTATGGAGATGTCTTTCAAAAGTGTGCCTCTGTCGTCATAGTTAATGAAGAGCTAGCGGCAATAAGTGCTCATGGAATATGTCTATTGCCTACGGAGTGACATTCGCTAGCTCACCCGGTGTAGCATACATTCATTGAATGGTTCGGCTGCCGGGTTCGTCCGTTGCGGTCTAGGAAGGAGATTTGGGTGATGCGAGCACTTTAATTACTTTAGTACTCACCCAGTGACGGCAGATTGAGGACAGATCGGAGGAAGCCTGTTAGTCCGGTTCCTGGCTTGTCCAGGTCCGTCCGGGCTGTGAGCGAGAGAGGTCCCTCTCTCGTCCAACAACATAGGGGACCGCATGTTGTGGTTCAGATATTTTACATTCGGAGTATATGTCCGTCGGTCGGGCCGCTCCGTTATATTGACAGTCCGAGAGACTGTCCTTGATGCTTCCTCATCCTCACAGCAGGGCACACGACCGCACATTGGCTACGTGACCTCGAGTATCCGATCAGTTTCGGCATTCAGTGATTCCACGGCGAATAGGTCGCGCCATCCGGTAGCCAAGGGACACGAGGCCTATACACTCCGTTCGCTCGCATATTGGTAGTATGCACGGGGTAACGATCACGGAGCTTCCAGCGGCAATGCATCGTAAGACCGCTTCTCCTCAGGCCTCAGTGACGGACGTGCTATCCGAGTTAGCACAGTTGTTTCGCAGCATCCCAGCAATTGACTGTTTCTCGGTCGAATCAGGAATTATCCGACGGCGCTGGGTCGGTGCGGTCCGCGGTTGCATCAGGTACGGACGACCGAACGCTTTATAGGGTCCGACAGGATGGCGAAAGGGATTCGAAAGATTTCGAGTTTTCCCTTTAGTAGTATCGGAAGATGCCTTTCATGTCTTCTGGCATTATCTTCCAGTGATTGTTATTTCGGACTTCATTGCTGCGATCTTGGATAAGAGACTTATAGCGTCATTGGACTCGGATTTTTCGATCGGTTCAGGGACATTGTCCCTGACTTACCGACGCAGTCCAATATTGTCATTATAACATGTGTTTTATTTTTCGACGCTATATATATATATATACAAGCCTGCTACCAAGCATGATAGTTTAGTTTCTTGTCCGCGTTGCTCATTTCTGCCATTTTATCATTTATACGAATAGTTTATTTTGGCAGAGCAGGGCATACCGAGAGTTCATATGCGTCTAGACGGTGTGATTAAAGACTGCATATATTCTTTTTCGCCGTTTATGTCTTTTCCAATTTCAATGTTGGGAACGACATGATGTATAGTAGACTTAACTTAGACGTTTTATCATACGTAATCCGCCTTACTGAGGCGTTATCATTACGTCTTCAAGAAAAGATTTACGGGATATTATTCTCAATGTAATTTCTTTTGAGGGCAGTGGTTTGTTCACGTATAACTCCGCCCTTCAGTGGCTGATTGGAGTTGGTTAGACGTGACGCAGCCCTAGCTACATCCACACGCGTGGATAGTAAGGTTAAGAACTCTCTCAGAGTCGCTTCGTTCTCGGAGGAGCTTCTCTTCGACGGCAACTTTTCGGCAATCCATGAATTGCTTGATTTACACGTTCTCTTGTTTATCTAGTGTTGCAAGAGATTCAGACTGGGGCAAACATTCGGTGGTTGACTCAGAGAGTGCCACCGCAGTTGCCGGACCCGAGTGTGGCTGTTATGACGGTTGCCAATCAAACAGATTGGGATATAATACTGATCCCTACGGATTCGAAGTGCCAGGGTCTTTGGGTTCTGCAGTCTCTTAGCAATCAGTTTTCTTCCGCGGAATAATGTTTTTTAGGCTTGCTTTATGTCATTGCATGAACATTATTCAGAAACGCATGCCCAAATTCCTGTCCTTTAATTCGACAGTAGTGGCATATCTCCGGAACCAGAGAGGCACTCTTTCGTTTCCGTTATTCAATTTAATGGAAAGAATCCGTCTGTTGGTTATAGTACACCAAGTTCAATTTTGGTCCGTCATATTCCGGGTCGTCTGATTGTTTTATCGGACTCCCGTTCTCTTACGGGTCGCTTGTTGCTGTCAGAATGGACTCTCAACAAACAAGTATTCAATCAGATTTGCTATCTATGGGAGCGCCCAATGATGATTTATTTATGACACAGCTTGCTAATCAATTGCAGACATATGTGTTGGCTTGTCCAGATCTCTGAGCTAATGTTGTTAACGCTCTATTGATTTATAGGACGGAATGATAGGATACGCGTATCTTCCGGCGCTGTTGTTTCAGCAGGTATTGCTAAAATAAACAACCACAATACATTTCTGTTGATAGCATTTCTATCTTCACAGAGATCATGGGTAATTTACTCTCTTGTCTACTGTGGGTCTTAACGTGAAATCTTCCTCTATGTGAGGATCTTTTTTCACTGGGTAAATCGTGTCATCTTTATCACAACCCGCAAGGTCGCAACCTTCATGTATTCCGTTGTGTGGTCCGTATTGCATTGTAAGCACTGTACTGGACGAGCTTTGGATGCGATTTCTTACTATAGAAGATCCTCTTCTTCGCTATTCTATGCGGCTAAAGTAGAGGCTCTTCCGTCGTGGTGTAGGGATCATTATGTTCATATTGTGGATCCCTCCATACTACTCATTGCTATTTTTTAGTATACTTGTTTCACAAGATCTACTGCAACCTGTTATTATTTAGGTTATAGGTTTATGTTACCTCATACCTATGCACTCTACGATAGTTTACAATTGAGTCTTTTGTCTCTTTATCTAAGTCAGTTAGTAACTTTTTGATAAATAGACTTAGAATCTTTAGATTAAATTCCTATATGGATTTTAACTTCGGTTCTTATTTAGCTAAGTAATCATTTGAGCCTCTGGAAACAGTAGTTTTCAAATTCTGACCTTTTAGACAGTAATTCTGTTGGTTTCTCTTTTACTGTAGAGTCAGTGAGTTTCATGCACTATCGATGGATGATTTTCACTTTCGTAGTTTCGGAATCACTACTTCCGTTACTATTTAGGTTGGATTGTTGCATAAGAGTTCTATTATCCGGAACCTATTATTTTAAGGTCCTTCTGTCTTTGTATGGGCATAGGCCTTTACTCTTTCCGGGTACAGTTTATGTATTTATAAACAGATATCTGTTTATTACTATGGGCGTAAACTTCTTCTGTCTTTGATGTCTAGTAGAGGGACGTTACGCTCCATTTTATTAATAGATTCTATTAACTATCGGTACTGCTTATGGTATATCATTGACTTAGCAGTTGTGCTTAAGATTTCGGCTCATGAAGTAAGAGTTCTTCTACTTCTTGGGCTTACATTAATAGTGTCGCTATTATAGATTTTTGAAGGCTGCTCATTGCGCTCAGCCATCCACATTCATGAATTTTATCTCAGAAATATCGAGTCCATTTCTGGAGGCCTCTATTGTTAGGTCTATTATCTACTGCTCAGAATGTCATTCACTTAACAGTTGCTACTATAGCTAGGTAGGCTGTCTGTTTCAGCAGTGTCTCCGTTCGGCTGCCCTCTTCGCTCTGGGCTATTTGACCCAGGGCAAGAAAAAAGGGGGGGGGGGGGGGGAGGGTGTTCCCTTGGGTCACCTGTTTTACTATGAAAACAAGGGGATACCTCATCCGGAGTTAGTAATTCTGAGCTGTTATTGGGATGGTTGTTTAGTGAGAAGTTTAGGTTTTTAAAATTCATTCAAGTCTTAGTTTTTAAAGTATAGCTTTTGAATATTGCATATGTCAACGGACATGATTATGCAATCCTCAGACACTTTTAGGAGTATAAGAGTCTCTATTCTCTAGACTTACTTTATTTATTGGCTTACTTTAAAAATTATTAGTATAAGGATTATATTGGATATTAATAGAGTACATGGATGTATGAAGCTCAATTTTGGAAGGTGTTGTATCTTTCTAATTTATCATAAATAAGAAAGATACATGTAAGGCCTATTACTTCTTTTTCCCTACAGGGGATGACTCTATTTTATTTTATTGAGCGTATTCCATTTTGCTCTATGTCCTTGGCCCTCCAGCCTTTTTACTATTCAGCTATGTCTGGGTCATTGGTACAGTATAAAAATGTTAAAAAATTTATAGTAATTTATATATTTTTTATACTTACCAATGACCCAGACGGGGATGGCCCTCCCAGGAGTTGGGAACTCTTGCCTCCCCGCTGAGTACATAGCGCTTACCAGGCACTGGTTATTAGAATGATTAATGGCGCCAATTTCGGAACGTCCTTGACACTGCGCATGCGCAGTGGGGGCGAAGTGTGGAGGGCCTTTCAGGACATGTTTTCTTTGATTTTAGATGCAAATTTTGGGGATTGGGGGGCAAAATTTGTGTTTGGCCCTATATTTTAAGAGTTAGCACCAGCTATGTCTGGGTCATTGGTAAGTATAAAAAATATATAAATTACTATAAATTTTTTGACTTTCTTTAAAAATCTTCTTCTTCAGATCCAGCAGTCGGAATGTTTTTATATTTCGTATGCAGCATCCTTAGGGGGGGGGGTGAGATTCAAGTTTGTTCAAGCCATATCCCTAGGTCCATATTTGGGCTCACTGTGGGAGCCCGAATGATAACTTAGTTCAAAATGAGGAATTTTTTAACTTTCTTTAAAAATCTTCTTCAGATCCAGCAGTCCGAATGCTTTGATATTTGGTATGCAGCATCCTTAGGGGGGGTGAGATTCAAGTTTGTTCAAGCCATGTCCCTAGGTCCATATTTGGACTCACTGTGGGAGCTCAAATTGTAACTTAGTTCAAAATGAGGAATTTTCTTAAAAAATCTTCTTCAGATCCAGCAGTCCGAATGTTTTGATATTTGGTGTGCACATCCTTAGGGGGGTGAGATTCAAGTTTGTTAAAGCCAAGTCCCTGGGTTCATATATGAGCTTCCTGTGGGAGCCTGAATTATAACTTAGTTCAATATGAGGAATATTCTTTAAAAATCCTTTTTTTTTTAGATCCACTGGTAAGAATCTTTGGATATTTGGTATAAGCTTTTCTTAGGAAGAGCAGATGCAACTTGTTGAAATCAATTCTCTGGGTTGATATTTAGGCTACCATGTCAGGTGAGCACTCTCAGGCCCCCTGGGGCCTCTTGTTTATTCAATGACTACCATGGACTTCCCCACAACACCCCAATAGTTGACCCATCAGTTCTGGCTACAAAGAAAATGTCCCAACTTTTCCAAATCCATATCATGTCGGTCTCAAAAGAGTCTCTCGTGACATTACTGACGAGGCCTTAAAATTTGTCATGATTCAAGGCAATAAGATTTGATTCTCATGATTCAAGAGAATGAGCTTCGCTGATAGAAATTACAGTACAATGGCAGTGGTGTCAAGTAGTGTCCACTGTGTTTTCTTGAATTAATATTAACCCTCTACACTCAGATTTCAAAATGCCATTCAAGCAGCAAGTATTCCGATAATGCAACTAGAAACTGAACCAATCAATCTTGTTTGACAGAGCTCAATGAGCTCTGTCAAACAAGATTGATTTGGTTCAATTTCTAGTTGCATTTATATGGGAAGAATCTGCATGTAGAAATTTTGATATTTTGACATCCGTGTACAAAGGGTTAAGCAAAAGTCATGTTCATATATTTACAAGTTTAACTTTTAAGAACTCAGTTTTAATTTACTGCCAGTACAGTGGCAGTGGTGTCTAGTGAAGTCTTGGCTGTCCATGTAGGCACCCATCACTTAACTAGACACCACTGCCAAAGGAAGTTTTGTTACTTTAGTTTAACCCTTTACCCAACGCAAACGATATCAAAATTTATTATTTTAAATATAATTTTTTTTAATTTTTCAAAAAGTTTCAAGAAAACCATATCATGTGACCTCTTTGGAATGAGCTCAATAAGCTCGTTCCAATGAGGGGTCACATGATATGGTTTTGTTGAAATATTTTGAAAAATTTAATTTTTTCAACTGCTCAGTTTGCATATTACGCGGGCGGATGCGGGCTATTCGTTAGGTAAAGAGTTAACTGGTAAAGTGCTGAGTTTTTTCTGATAACAGATCAAAGCTCATCATATACTGCTCTATTACATTTAATTGGATAGTGCCTTATAGGCACTATCCAATTAACTGTCAGAGAGCAAGGTTTTGTATAAAAAATCCGATTCATATCAGGGACAATAAAGGCTTCCTCAGGCAGAATGTACCTACAGACAGTTAGTGCCTGTCACTTTTAGTAAAGCCCAAAATAGGGCTTCCAGCACTCTACCAGTTAAACAATATTTATTCAAGATAATGTTATATGTATACATTACATAACAGTATAATAGATTAATAAAAAAGGTTTTGCTAGCAGTATTCGAAATAACAGCAACAGTCATAATCAAGTCGGTAGGTAGACTAGGATTCATCAGGAAGCCTTAGGCTTATATGAGTCATCTCCTACGTTTATTGCACTGTTCGTAAAAATTTTGAAATTGATCAGTAGTAACTATTTATTTATTTATTATTTATTTATTGATGTTTAAGGTCACATATTTATGTACAATGGCTAATCATGACCGTGACAGTTTTACGGGTGGAGGAAGCCGGAGTACCCGGAGAGAACCACCGAGCAGCGATGAGCAGCTGCCAGCTCCCCAACATCGGAACTCCACACTGCAGCACAGGCAGGGTTAGACTGGTTGAAGACATGCGTACCATCGACGTGCAGTACGCCTTAGTACACGGCATCATCATGCCCCCACGCGGGCAATGGAGATGAAGTGTCTTGCCCAAGGACACAATGCGGTTGCCACAGGTGGGATTCGAACCGAGCACCTCTCGGCCTGCAGCCTGAACCTCTACCTACTGAGCCACCGTGCTCCCGTTCAGTAGTAACAAATGAAACATGTATATCATAGCCTTAGGGGCATGAGCACTAGCTGGCCAATGAATCTGGTTGAACCTCTGACCTTGTTATGAGATTTAAAAAAATAATTCTCCTGGCTTTTTAAATGAAATGAACATTTTTTGTGATTGTTTATTCAGAATCCATGGATAAGACCAGAAAAATGACTTAACCTTTTGAGATTTTAATTATCATGATGTTCAAACGTCACTGGGAATTCAGTTTCTTCCAACGTTTTTCAAAATGCGACGTCAAACGTCGGAAAGAACAAATAACAAAATATTTTTCACATAAGTGATTATCTGGTTGAGGGCTAGATTATTTTTTGTGGTCTGAATTTGTTATTCAAAACTTGTTTTATTACAAATTATTGGAGAGTGCCCACAGGCACTCTCCAATAATTTGTAATGAAACAAATTAATGTAAACAAAATATTTGTGTTTGACTGAATATGAAATATAAGTTTATTTTTTCTGGGAAGTGACCAGAAATGCCCAAATAGGGTATGTTGCCTCCTGAAGATGCTAATAACTATCTGTATCCTATTGCATTCATTGTACTTGTATATCTTCGAATAAAATTCTGTTCTGTTCTCAGCAAGGAAAGTGTTGGCTTTTGCTCTGGTATCCTCATTTTTTGAAAGACCTGATAGTGGCCATTCAACCAGTTAAGAAGTCTTGACAGCAGGATTATACAGTAGAATCCTCTTAATTGAATATCCATTTTGCCAGTGAAAATTATTCAATTAACAGGAGTATACAATTAACAGGGATTTGGTCAGTTTCCTGTGTTCTGGAGGTAAACTGAGCATTTATTCTATTATATCTTGTTTGACAGAGCTCATAGAGCTCTGTCAAACAAGATATAATAGAATAAATGTCTGTATTGGATGTATGAGGCTAAAAAGTTTGATAAATAAGGGGAATTTGGTGTGTGTCACAGCAATTTTTTCGACATATTACAAAAATTTATATACAATTAACAGGAGTTTCCTTTACAACCCATATGCAATTAACAGATCAAATTTGTACTGAAGGTATGGTAAATGGTTTTGTGTTTGAAAATTATATTCAGTTAACAGGGATATACAATTAAGAGATATCCAATTAAGTGGGCTCCACTGTATTAGTATTTTAAACTGCGATAACATTTGGCTCAGTGGTTGTCACTGAGTACTATTCGGGAGAAAGTAGGAATTGAGGTTAAAACTTGAAAAAATCGATAAATAATAGCAAAACAAATGACCACAAAGTATCAACGTGTTGTTTGTTTCCGTACATAATAACACGTACAAAAGTATCAAAGGGTTAATATTATTTAAGATAACACTGTATTCATTACATGAATGGCATGACACAAAAAATAAGAAAATATATTGTGGTCAACAGGCTGCAGTTCTTAAATATTTAGAATTTGAGAGTACTGTTATACCTGAGTGTAACCTTTACAAAATGCCAGAGTACAAAGCAAACGTCATCTTTGTAGAACACATGTCCCAACATGCAGGCTTTTGGAGGTATTGCTGATGGAAATTACAGTACTGTGTGACAGTGGTGTCTAGTGAAGTCTTGGCTGCCCACAAAGGCAGCAGTGACTTCACGAGACACCACTGCTAAGTTAAGCTTTGTTACTTTATTATGAGGTAACGCAGATGAAAGTGTCAGTTACACTGTAGCTTAACTTAACTCTGTGTTGTGTTTAATGAAAAGGATAATGTTCAATGTTTATGAAAGGATTATGAAATAAGACAAGAATTGTGATAATTGGGAATATGCTAATTTCTGTTCCCTGTATGCTATGTTTTCAATAAAAATAATTTGAGGTGTAGACTGTACTAAAAAATTGAGGGGTGGGTTAATGTGGCCCTCACAGTTAATGTCTGTCAACCAAAGTTAGTGAAATTATTCCAAAACTAGTCATCCCATCAAGTTACAATGAAAGCCCTTCATAAATACAGCCTGTAGACTGAGCTGAGGTTTTCGGGTTTTGGGCTTGAGCAGTCGTCATGGCTTAATGATTGGGACCAAAAGGGGACGTTTCTCATCTAGACATTATCTGGAGTCATTCTACCAAGTTACAATGAAATCTCTTCATAAATACAACCTGTAGACTGTGCTAAAGGTTTTGGGGCTTTGGGCCCCTGTAGCCGTCATGGTTGACCAATCGTGACCAAAAGGGGACATTATGCATTCTCATCTAGACAATATATGGAGTCATCCTACCAAGTTACAATGAAATCGCTCCATAAATACGACCTGTAGACTGTGCTAAAGGTTTTCGAGTTTTGTGCTTGGGCAGTCTTCATGGTTGACAGATCGCAACCAAATGGGGAAGTTCGCATCTTGACATCATATGGAGTCATCCTAGCAAGTTACAATAAAATCCCTCCATATTAACTATGACCTGTAGACTGTGCTTAAAGTTTTGGGGTTTCGGGCTTGGGCAGCCATCAAGGTTGACAGATCATGACCAAAAGGGGACGTTCTCATCTAGATATTATGCAGAGTCATCCTACCCAGTTACCATGATATCCCTTCAGAAATACAACCTGTAGACTGTGCTAAAGGTTTTCGGGTTTTGGGTTTGGTTTTTAGCTTAACTTGACCAAGTCAAGATAAGCTATTGCCATCACGTGTGTGGAAGTCTGTTAGTCTGTGAGTGTCAGGGCAAAGCCAGTCTAAATATAGGGGCAAGGGGCCTCATATATAAAGATATTGTAAGTTCAAAAGATATTCCGCATCAAGGCGAAAAACCTACGTGAATTGCATATCTCTGTGAAGCTGGACATGGAAAAAACACACGTGGTGCATATCCAACTTCAGCGCAGGGACCCAGGGGAGAAACGGTATGTTAGATAAGGTCTAATCTCATTTAATTTATACAGTAGTCGCGAGTCTTACGCGACGTAATCGGTTGGTGGCAGGATATCGTCATGGGCAATTGAGAAACGAGTTTCTATAAGATAGAAATGTCTCGTGTCGTCACCTGATCATTAGTTTTGCAGTGACCGGTAGAAACGAATCGGTTCTCTCGACAAGTGAAATCACTGTTAAGTCACGCGCGAGATGACTTGTATTGATTCTGCCTCGATATACGTCATCTCCCACCGTTTTGACAGATGGACAGATGAGCGTCTGTCCACCTGACAGTTTAGGGTAAAGTATATATACCTTGAAGTCCAGGGCAGGCGGACTCTGTTTCCTGGCATAGGGGTACCTTCGATCACAGGACCCTGAAACGGCTGGAATCGCCAGACAGGGCATTCCACGATTGATTTAGCTTAAGGTTGATAGGCGGCTACAGTGCCAAATTCGTTGAGAAGGAAAACCCAAGGTGAAACGTTAAAGTTTAGATTGTTGAGTCGAGTAGCAGGTATCAGCCTGCAATAGTCAGAAGTTAGGTTAATTGTATCGTGCGTATTAACCCTTTGAAGCGTCAGACTGATTGCATTGTGAGTAGTTTGTTTTGCTGTCGAAGCATCGTAATACCGACTGGAGATCGGTGTGAGTGACAATTTCTCCCTAGCTCAAAAAGGGGCATTTGTGAATCGTGAATTCAACCAGGAACAGTGAATATTTCAAAAGGACTTTCATGGATGACTTTCAAAAGGCACATAAGGTATGAGTAGACAATATCTTACCCAAATCAGAAGTACGGTGGCTTTATAGATGACAAACATTGCTGGTCGGAACCCTCTGACAGCCAGAGGTACAGTTACGCGCAGACGTTGCCATTTGAGCCTAAGCGGGTGAAGCTCTTATGGCGAGCTCACGCCAATAACATTTCAGATTTGTGAAGCTCTTATGGCGAGCTCACGGCAGTAACATTTCCAGTGTGTAGACTATAGTGCCAGTACAGGGCTATAGAATGACTATATAATTGCTGAGAATTGTTTGACCCTAGCAAACCATTTTCTGTGAAAAGAATCGAATTGTTCATTGTTGAAATATTGAAACGGCTTTATTTTTATGTGTAAATAAAAGAATCGTTGTTACTTTAAATCATTCTTTCCATTACGCAGCCTGAAGTGATTAGGAATCACACCTAACGGAAATCGAACCTATCTTAGGCCAATTTGGCAGAGGAGAAATCACAGCGCCGGTCGAACTCAGCTCCCAGCACAGAGTTCGCGGCACCAGGATTCCGACTTTCCATGTCTGTCTAATTTTCCTGCAATTTCATCAGCGGGACTAAATAACCCCACGTCAGCCCAGGCCTTACGGGGCCTCAGGTGTCCTGACAGTGAGTCTGTTCACATTTTTCTATAGCACAGTCTGCACCCCGTAGTTCTTGTCTGATCGTCACAAAATTTCATATGCAGGTTTGGGGTCATGCCTAGATGAGAACGTCCCCGTTTGGTTGTGATCAGTCAACCGGTATGGTTGCCCGAGCCCAAAACCCGAAAATCATTAGCACAGTCCACGTCATATTTATGAAGGGATTTCATTGTAACTTGGTAGGATGCATCTGTATAATGCCTAGATGAGAACGTCCCCTTTTGGTCATGATCGGTCAACTGTGATGGTTGCCCAAGCCTGAAACCCAAAAACTTTTTGAACAGTCTGCAGGTCACATTTAATATGGAGGGATTTCATTGTAACTTGGTAGGAGAACTCTGTATGGTGTCTAGAAGAGAACTTCCCCATTTGGTTGTGATCTGTCAACCGTGACGACTGCCCGAGCCCAAAAGCCTTTAGCACAGTTTACAGGTCATATTTATGAAGGGATTTCATTGTAACTTTGTAGGATGACTTCATATAATATCTAGATGAGAACGTCCTCTTTTGGACATGATTGGCAACTGTGACGGCTACAGGGACCTGAAGCCCGAAAACCTTTAGTGTAGTCTACAGGTCATATTTATGAAGGGATTTCATTGTAACTTGGTAGGGTGACTCCAAATAATGACTAGATGAGAACGTCCCCTTTTGGTCGCGATCATTCAGCCTTGATGGCTGCCCGAGCCCAAAAACATTTAGCATAGTCTATAGGTCATATTTTTGGAAGGATTTCATTGTAACTTGTTAGGTTGACTCCATATAATGCCTAAATGATGACATCCTCTTTTGGTCATGATTGGTCAACTGTGACGGCTTCAGGGGCTCGAAGCCCGAAAATCCTGAGCACAGTCTACAGGTCATATATATGAAGGGATTTCATTGTAACTTCGTAGGATCACTCTAGATTATGCCCAGATGATAACGCCCCCAAGCCCACCCCCCCCCCCCCCCCCCCCCCCCACCTCCATTTGTCGCGATCATTCAACCATGATGGCTTCCCGAGCCCAAAACCCAAAAAACTTTAGTACAGACTACATGTATTTGTGAAGAGATTTCTTTGTAACTTAGTAAAATGACTCGGTATAATGTCGAGATGAGGACGTCCCCTTTTAGTTGCAATCGGTCTACTGTCATGGCTACACAGGCCTGAAGCCTGAAAACCTTTAGCACAGTCTATCGGCCATATTTATGAAGAGATTTCAATGTAACTTGATAGGATGACTTGTCTTGGAATAATTTCAATGTAACTTGGTAACTTTCGTTGACATACGTTAACTGTGAGGGCTACATACATCAACTGTGAGGTCATATTAACCCACCCCCAGCTCTTTAGTACAGAGTACACCTCATATTATTTTTATTAAAAACATAGCATACAGGGAACAGAAATTAAAATATTCCCAATTATCACAATTCTTGTCTTATTTCATAATCCTTTCATAAACATTGAACATTATTCTTTTCATCAAACACAACACACAGACAAGTTAAGCGACAGTGTCATCGACACTTTCATTGGGTTTTGACCGATCACGACCAAAAGGGGACATTCTCATCTAGACGTGACCTCAAACCTCATCTGCATATGAAATTCTGTGATGATCGGACAAGACCTGCGGGGTTTAGCCTGTTCGAAAGGAAAATGTGAACAGACTCACAGACTAACAGATTTCATGCGTGATAGCAGTAGCTTATCTTAACTTTGTCAAGTTAAGCTAAACATAAGAATTCTCCTGTTTTTTTTAAATCAAATGAACATTTTGTGCGAATCAAAGTTGATTCTCATTTTAATTGCGAGAATCATTTGCATCAATTGATTCTGGTTCTCGCATGAATTTTTTGCACAGCAGATATTCTAAGCAACAATTTCAATAATGTGAAATGAAAACTTAAGTGCCTTGGTTCTAAACCCTCCAGACAAACATCCTAACTTTCTTTTTAGCTCAGGAGTTGTACTCAGTTTTAAAGATCAGCTGTCATAACAGTCAGTTAATTTGACATATTTCATCTCCTTTTTGAGACCAAATTAGTCAGATCAAACAGGATGCCTATTGCATCCTGTTTGATATGGCTGATCAAGTCTTGTTAACTTGGCATAATCAGGCGACCCAGGTCAAATGACTGTTGTCGTCAGTTTTAAAGATCTGCATCCTGTTTGAGCTGGCTGATGGAGTCTTTTTAGCGTGGCAGAATCAAATAACTGCTGTACTCAGTTTCAAAGACCCATGCTTCAGAGCATGGTGGCTCAGTGGTTACGGCATTGAACTTCAAACTGAGAGGTGCACGGTTTGTTCTCCGCCAGGGATAACTGTGTCCTGTCCTTGGGCAACTTAATCCTGCTTGCCCACATGGGGCTGTGTGCCAAGGCATACTGCATGTCGATGGTGCACCTGTCTTCAACCAATGCTAGCTCTGCTTGTGTGGAGTTAGTACATTGAGGAGTCTGGCAGTTGCTCGCCATTGCTTGGTGGTTCTCTCCATCTTCCTCCACCCCTAAAACTCTCTGACACAAGGTGACCCTGGCTGTTGAAATTGTCGTTAAACACCAATAAAATAATATAAATATATAAAGACCTGTCCCCATACAATAAAAAATTTTTTACAACAGTTTGTGCTGTCATATTTCATCTTATTTATGAGACCAGATCGGTCAAACTAAATAGACACCTGTGGTATCCTGTTTGATCTGGCTGATTAAGTCTCGTTATCTTGGGGGAATCTGACAATCCAGATCAAATGATTGTACTCAGTTCTAAAGATCTGCTGTCATACAATGAACAAATTGTTGCAGCAGTCAGTTAATTTGGGCTGTCATATTTCATCTCGTTTATGAGACCAGATTAGTCAGATCCAAGATAATGCCTACTGCATCTGATTTGATCTGGCAGATCAGGTCTCGTTAACTTGGCAGAATCAGACGATTCAGATCAAATGACTGTTGTAATAATCTATATAATATTCTGGAAGAAGCCCCAGTATACATGATTGTATTCTTACATAAAATTTGAAAGCTGACTTCTGATTGTCTGGTTGCTTTGTCAGGAATTATTTTAGGGTACCCCCTCAATTTCAGGAACTGCATTTAAAAGCCTTTCATGGACGTTATGGAATTCAATTCAATGATTTTCAAGGACCACATTCCATCACTTTTCAAGGACATTCAGTGACCTTTGATATATAAATTACAACATTTCTGGTACATGTACAGTACCAGCTGAAAGTAAAACTATCACTAAAGTATCAGAACTTTCACTGAAAGTGATTAATACACCACTCCCCCACTTCGCGCTTTCCAGAATGACCTCTAAATGTGGAACTTCAAAATCAGTTATAAAATCAAGGGATGTAACTTGGTTAAAATTGTCGCAGATTGAAATTTCTGGGCTATGGGTATGTTTACTTGTTGGTGGTCATATTTAAGAGTTTCAGTTCAATTCATAAATGTAGGAGAATCTCCTTTACAAATCTATATTAAATATTCTAAGTTGAAGGGAGATAACCTGGTTCAAATCATCACAGATCAAAATTTTTGAAATATGCACATCTTCACTTATTAATGTTTGTGTTTGAGAAGGTTCATTGAAATTGGTTCTTTAATGATAAAGGAGGAGTTGCACAAACAAGTACCTTAATTAGAAATCTATAATAAATCTGCGTTCAAGGGAAATAACCTGGTTAAAATTGTGGCAGATAAAAAGTTTTGGAATATGCACATGTCCACTTACATTGTAGTCCTAATATTTGAGATGTTTCATCAAAATCGATTCACACATGCAGGAGAATTTTCACTCAAGAATCTCATTCAGAAATTTGTTTTAAATCTAAGTCAAAGGGGAGATAACCTGGTTGTTTGTTTGTTTGTTGGTGGTTAACGTCACATATTTATGCACTATGGCTAATCGTGACACAACATAGAGATGAAGTCAAGTTTAGTCAATCGTTAATCTACATGTTGCCCATTTTAGAGGACTTTCACCCCAAACATTGGTGACTGGGTCCTATTTTACTAGTAAAGCGGAACTGGTTTACCACAGTAAACAAGTGCTGCTTACTTCCCGGGGTTCCCACGGGGAAGATAACCTGGTTAAAACTGTCGCAGATCAAATATATTGGAAGGTACACATGTCCACTGGTTACACGTAATGTATGAGAAGTTTCATCAAAACTGGTTGGTAAATGCAGGAGGAGTTGTGTACATAAAAATCTCGAATAGAAATCAGAATACAATTTTCTAAGTTGAAAGGGAGATAACCTAGTTAAAACTCTTCTGATTTGAACATACACGCATCGCCACTCATTAGTGGTCGTGTTTGAAAAGTTTTATCGAAATCGGTTCATTAATGTAGGAGGAATTGCACTCGCAAGTTTCTCATTTGAAAAACAATAAATCTAATTTCAAGGGAGATAATCTGGTTAAAATTGTAGCAGATACATAATTTTGGAATATGCATGCAAGAAATAGAATAAATCCCTGCTTACTGAATAAAAAACATTGTTATTTTTCTAAAACTTCCACTAACAGCCCTCAAATTCTCAAGCATTACAGACCTATTTGGTCCCTTTAGTTCATAAAAGCTTTTATTCTATTAGATATTGTTTGACAGACTCAGTGAGCTCTGTCAAACAATATATAATAGAATAAATACTCAATTTGTCACAGGAATGGAGCAAAAATTACCAAGTTCTAGTTTATGTTTTGCTGGCAAAATGCCAATTCAATTAACAGAGTTCCACTGTACTTTTGTACTCTTGGTTATGAAATATTTTCTTAAAAAAGGAAAAAAACTTGTCCCCAAGATAAAAATAATTTAATATGTAACCCATATATTACATGCACCATACAAAATTCATGTGATGACAAAAATGCAATAATAAATTTAATATTTGTGGTGAAACTGAAGCATTTAGAATGATTAATAAGATTTTCTCCACAAGGTAATATGTGAAACATAAAATTTTGATGCTTGTTGTGATGAGGAAAGTCACATCAAAATGTTGTTACATACATGGTTTCAAGGATATGAAAATGGAGCTGTCCAGTTAACTGAAAAATCTACTTAGTGTTGGGTGTCGAAAAAAAAAAAAAGTCACAACTGTGTATGTCTAAAAAATGAAATTTTTGGTTTTATGTCTTCAGGCCTGAAAATAATTTTCATTGCGCTTCCAGACAAAATGTCAAACACCAAATAAATCATGTCTGTCATTTAAGAATGATATCTGACATTAAAACTGCCCAGAATTCATCCAAACAAGGTATGATTGGTTTCATTCTGAATTGGAACTGAATTACCCTTCTTACGCTTCAGACATAATTTAGATACATGTATGGTTGTATCAAATCATATTCCTTCACATGATGTTAATACTGATGAGCTGTACAGTCACTTACTTCACACTTCCCAACTTGCCAGGACCAGAAATCACAATAATCATTAATTTTAGGCTTGCTAGTTTTGTACATGATTTCCAGCATGCATGTTGTTGTAATTACTGAACTTCATTGATAATTTTGGCATCAGACATTTTGTCTGATGATTTTAAACCTCAGTCAGACATTGGCCTCTTTGTTCCTGACATTGTACTTGTCTGACCACTTATTTTCTGGTATGTATGTATTGTGTCTACCAATGATAAAACATAACATGCTGGAAAAAAGTCCTGTGCTGATATACTTTGAAAAACATTTAGAAAGACAAATATCCTAAAAACCTGAGTAATGTTTTTTCCATACTTTTCAAGACCTTTTCCTGATACAAATTTTCATACTCGTTCAAGAGTTTCAAAATAGCATAATAACCCTGCATCATGGAGTTAAAAATTGCAAATTGAAAGTCAAATTTGGTAATCATGATTTGATCACCCTGCGTATAATGAACAAGAGCAACGCTAACATGTGTGCTGATGCTCCCGAAGGTAGCAAAGTCAGACTTGCATGTAATTAAATAACTTCTGAATGTTTGAAGAGAATTGGTTCATCCAAACAACTTTGAATGAACGGAATTAAAAAACACTATGATTCTTGTGTCATCCATATCTATATGAATATATCGATATGTAGTAGGTTAAAATGACATGCAAACCTGCCCTGCAAACACTGGGCAGTACAGAAATAGTGGACTAGAAAAAATTGGGATAGTGGACTAAAAAAAAAATTGGGCAGCACTTCCCAATAAGACACTGGCCAGTAAGAATAAAGCTGAAATTGGCATCCATATTTATATGGTTATATCGATATGTAGTAGGTTAAACTGACATGCAACCTCCCCACCAAGCACTGGGCAGCACAGAAATAGTGGACTAAAAACAAGAGGCCCCAGGGGGCCTGAGGGCACTCACCTGACATGGTAGCCTAAATATCAACCCAGAGAATTGATTTCCACAAGTTGCATCTGCTCCTCCTAATAAAAGCTGAAACCAAATATCCAAATATTCTGACCAGTGGATCTAAAAAAAGATTTTTAAAGAATATTCCTCATATTGAACTAAGTCATAATTCGGGCTACCACAGGGAGCCCATGTATGAACCCAGGGACTTGGCTTTAACAAACCTGAATCTCACACCCCTAAGGATTCTGCACACCAAATATCAAAACATTCCGACTGCTGGATCTGAAGAAGAAGATTTTTAAAGAAAATTCCTCATTTTGAACCAAGTTACAATTCGAGCTCCCACAATCAGCCCAAATATGGACCTAGGGACATGGCTTGAACAAACTTGAATCTTACCCCCCTAAGGATGCTGCATAAAAAATATCAAAAGCATTCATCTGCTGGATCTGAAGATTTTTAAAGAAAATTCCTCATTTTGAACTAAGTTGTCATTCAGGCTCCCATAGTGAGCCCAAATATGAACCAAGGGACTTGGCTTGAACAAACTTGAATCTCAGCCCCCTAAGGTTGCTCCATGTCAAATATCAAAACATTCCAACTGCTGAATCTGAAGAAGAAGAAGATTTTTAAAGAAAAATTCATCATATTGACTACGTTATAATTTGGGCTCCCACAGGGAGCCCAAATATAGACCCGTGGACTTGGCTTTAACACACTTGAATCAACTTTGAACAAACTGGAATCAGATCCACCCCACAATGTTGCATACCAAATATCAAAAGATTCTGCCTGCAGGATCTGGAGAAGAAGATTTTTGAAGAAATTTGCCTGAAATGCACTAAGTTTGAATTCGAGCTTCTATAGTGAGCCCAAATATGAATCTAGGGAGCCGATTTGAACAAAATAGAATCAGATCCACCCCACAATGTTGCATACCAAATATCAAAAGATTCTGCCTGCTGGATCTGGAGAAGAAGATTTTTTAAGAAATTTGCCTGAAAAGCACTAAGTTCAAATTTGGGCTCCTATACTGAGCCCAAATATAAACCCAGGGAGCCGATTTGAACAAACTTGAATCAGATCCACCCCACAATGTTGCATACCCAATATCAAAAGATTCTGCCTGCTGGATCTTGAGAAGAAGAAATGCACTAAGTTCAAATTTGGGCTCCTATACTGAGCCCAAATATAAACCCAAGGGGCCGGTTTGAACAACTTGAATCAGATCCACCCCACAATGTTGCATACCAAATATCAAAAGATTCTGCCTGCTGGATGTGGAGAAGAAGATTTTCAAAGAAATTTGCCTGAAATGCAGTAAGTTCAAATTTGGGCTCCTATACTGAGCCCAAATATGAACCCAGGGGGGCCGATTTGAACAAACTTGAATCAGATCCACCCTACAATGTTGCATACCAAATATCAAAAGATTCTGCCTGCTGGATCTGGAGAAGATTTTTTAATGTTTTTCCCATTGCCTAGTGTTAAAAAGTGCTGACTCAGCACTTTTTCAAAGTCCCGAAACTGTACCCTATGATAAAACCGATGG
Source organism: Pictodentalium vernedei (assembly GCA_031216915.1). NCBI lineage: Eukaryota > Metazoa > Mollusca > Scaphopoda > Dentaliida > Dentaliidae > Pictodentalium > Pictodentalium vernedei. The sequence continues at coordinate 156,002,440 of CM062297.1, forward strand.
CAATTTTTTTTTACCAATTCTTTCTGTTGGTCCTAAGGAAGCTTCACACCAAATAAAAATTCTCGGTGCCGTGCAGTTTTGGAGATATGAGCGTTTTAATTTTTTTCTATTTTTAGCTCCTGCGGTTCCCATGGGGCTACGGGAAAAAAAAAATCAGCTTAAATTAGGTACTTATGACCCAATAAGCCCTCACATAAAATTTGGTTCAAATCAGCCTCTCGGTTTGGAAAATAGAAATTTTGGGCGGGGCAAAAAATTTTGCCCCTCCCATAACGATGCCAAGTATAGCCCCACAAACTTCTCTTGAACAAATCTGAGTCTACACCTCAAAAGGAAGCTGCACACCAAATATCAAGTCTCTGTTACTGCTGGTTCATGAGAAGAAGATTTTTTAAGATTTCAGCACACTTTTTGGGTGTGGCCCTACCCACGGGCGAGGCAACTTGATTTGAACAAAATCAAATTGCGATGTCATAACAAACTATTATCTCAAATATCAATTAAATTGGTTCAGCAGTTTGGGAGGAGAAGACGCAAACACCATGTTCACGGACGCCGGACGGTGAGTGATCAAAAAAGCTCTCCTGACTGAAAGTCAGGTGAGCTAAAAATTGGGCAGCACTTCCCCGATAGGCACTGGCCAGTAAGAATAAAGCTGACATTGGCATCCATATTTATATGGTTATATTGTTATGTAGTTTAAAATGACATGCAACCTCCCCTGCAAGCACTGGGCAGTACAGAAATAGTGGACTAAAAAAAACATCAGGCAGCACTTCCCCTATAGGCACTGGACAGTAAGAATAAAGCTGAAGTTGGGAAATTTGTGATTTTTTAATTCAAAAAAGAGGCATAACTCTTGCAAGAATGGTCGGAGTGAACCTCCAAATTGAACTTGACCTGTATTTTGACATAAGTAATAAGCAAATAAGCAAACAAAATTTGAAATCGATTGGTGCGGTGATACAATTTTAAATGGTCTGGAACCAAAATCACTATAATTCTTGTGTCATCCATATTTATACGGATATATTGATATGTAGAGGTTAAAATGTCGTGCAACCTCCCCTGGAAGCACTGGGCTGCAGAAAAATAAAAAACTAAAAAAAACATTTGGGCAGGACTTTGCCCTATAGGCTATGGTACAATTTACCTTAGTCAGAAACAGAGGCCAAAAACAAACAGGGGCCATAACTCTACCAAACATGAATGGACGAAATGCTAGGTATGAGGGCATCCGTTCCCCCAAGCTGCCCTATCACCATATCAAAGAACATTAAAATTCGACAACTGATGCTCAAGTTATAATACAAAATGTTCGTACGATGGACGGACGGAGACCTCGACCATATACCCCCTCAAAAATTTTTCGGGGGCATAATAACATATCCAGTGCAAGCCTGAATATGAGCAATATGTCATTTGCAGAATGAGGTCCCCAGAGGGTGAATTTGCAGATGCTATTCCATACAGTGGGCCAGTTTATCCTCTAGCACATCTTTCTGTTTGGGCTTGAGACCTTGATTCAGATTGAGGTTCACAGAGGTTCAATTCATGATGCTACCCTGCATCCCCAAATTCACCCTCTGGGGACCTCATTTTGCAGATGACAGTCTGCTTATTTTCAGACTTGAACCAATGTCTGAACAGCAATCTAAAAATAATCCAAACACATCAGAAAATAGCAATAATACAAAATAAAATAGAAAAACTGAGAGCATAATATCAAATAGTTAATGAAATGATAAATTAAATAAAATAAAAATCTGCTTAACTATTGCAACATGGTCCCACATATTTTTTTATTTATTAAGAATCATGGATAATTTATGTAAAAACAAACCTATCTGGGGCCAATGATATAAAACTTTTGCAATTGTATTTTCTTAAATTGTATTTTCTTATCATAACTTCAAATGGATTAAAATGAACCATTAGTATTTTCAAGGATCTGGCAATTTGCCAGCTGGTAAATTGTCATATCTTTTAAAATGCTAAGGATTCATTTTAGTCAGTTAATAGGTAGAAAATACAATTCTAGAAAATACAATTGTAAAAGTTTTATAGTATTGGCTCCTGGTCTTTTCCAAACTTAATTGGTAGAATGCTGGAAGCCCATATTTGGTCTTTAATCTGAAGTGTTGGTAACCCAACTTGAAGACTATATATTCAGTTGATGTACTTAACACTGGCTTTGAAGAGAAATTATTTAGTCTTTAAAGATTTGCCTTGTTACAATTTATGGGTGAGTGCCTATGTGCACTCTCCCATAAATTTTAACAAGGCACTAACAGGATGATAACGTTTGATGACTGAAAATAATTTAGCACTCTACCAGTTAATCACTCACCTGATAAAATTGTTTAACCCTTTACCCAACGAATCAGCCACATCTGCCTGCATAATATGCAAATTCAGCAGCTGAAAAAATACTCTTTTTCAAAAAAATTCTACAAAACCACATCATGTGACCCCACTTTGGAATGAGCTTGTCAAGCCCATTCCAATGAGGGTTCACATGATATGGTTTCATTGAAATTTTTTAAATATTTAAAAAATTATATTTAAAATAATAAATTTTGATATCATCTGCATTGGGTAAAGGGTTAAAGAAGGATTTAAGGTACATTCAGCATCTACTTGTTAAAAAAGTTAATATAATTTAGCTGGAGGCATGTCTGTTGGGTGAATCAGTTTTTTGTGTAAAATCATACAAAACCCTTCAAAACTCATTTTAAAGCAAGCGAAAAAAAATCTCCCAAAAGGACCAACACCCATAGGCTAACACGTAGAGAATACAAAGTTCATGTTGCACGACGGGTGATGGACGATGGATGGAAAGTGATCACTAAAGCTCCCCTTGAGCTTTGCTCAAGTGAACTAAAAAATCATTTCCAGATCTCTTCCATACTAATTTTAAAATATCTCTTCAGTAAATGCATACCTTATGATCACTGACTGCATTGACTAGGGTCCAACGAATTTGAATCTTTGATGGAATTCAATCTGATTCGAATCCATTATCACGGATTCGACTTTTCGAATCCTCCCAATTATTTTCAACATACTCATCGAGAGGAAGTTGTAACATCATTGTTCTGGTGTATTTCACCCGTGAGATCGGCATTGCAATGTGTATCATCTGGTTGAAGGCTAGATTAGTTTTGGTGGTATGAATTTGTTATTCAAAATTGGTTTTATTAGAAATTATTGGAGAGTGTCTACAGGCACTCTCCAATAATTTGTAATAAAACAAATTTATCTAAATAAAATATTATTTACGTTTGACTGAATATAGCCTGTTTCAAGTCAAGGGCCATAAAAGTCAATAGAGTTACTCCCCATTAACAGGCGAAGGAGGGAGTGTTTATCGGCACTATTCAATTGTGCCGATGTCGGATGAAATTGCAACGGACAATGCTGAATACCTCTTAATCAGCTCTGGCTTTGAACCTGACGTTATGTCATTGTACTGACATTTCCCCTTAACCTCGCAATTAAGAATTTTATATATCTGTTTCGTCTTGGATTCTTCCCCTTACCCTACGGTAGAGCAAAATGCTGAAATACTTCGATGGCTCCGATGTCCGTTTGTTTCTTTGTCGATCGATGCAATATGGATATACAGTGCAGAGAATTTCCTTCAGAAATGGATTCGATTTGCATTCGATTAAGATTCGAATCATTTGCAAGGTTCGATTTGATATTTGATTCGAGCCAAAAATGAGGATTCACAGGGCCCTAGCACTGAGTACAACATGGTCAACCGAAGAGTCAGTCTTGATGCTTTACACTGTATAACGGACAAAACCGGCCCGTGCCATTCATAAAAATTACTATTCCTATTTGATTATTTTTTTCATTTTTTTACACACCTGTTCTATATAATCTCCATCTACAGCAACACTAAACCAAGTGGAAAATAAAAATATGTTCCGCACATATGGGCGGAACAGAAATCGCCGATGGACTACGTTTATAAAGAAGTGAAATTTCACTGGAATTTTCTACAAATCGTGCACTGCAATTACAATTTGAATCGTTGGTGATAGCTAAAAATCGTACTCTGAGTTCCAATGTGTTCTATGTGCCAGTAGGCACATAGAACACATTGGAACTCAGGGGACGAAATAGTAAAACGGGTTCCCCTCGCAAATGTGGTTGGCGATAAAATGTATTCTTTTTGCTGATAGTTGTCAAATGAATTGCTGAGTGTCCTTCTAGTAACTGTTTTTGTAGATGGGAAGGCATGTAATAAACACAGAATGACACACGCATGTGAATGGGCTAATCGATATGGCCCTTGTGCCATCGGAGAAGGATAAAACATGAGGCCCACGGCTTCTCGTTTTATCCTTCCACGCTGGGACTCGCGCCATATCGATCAACCCATTCACACACGTGTATCGTTCTGTGTATTTATGTTTCAAAAAAATGGGTTTTGACCCCTCATTGGAAAAAGCTTAATGTTTCGAGGCCAAGAATGAAATAGAGACGAATAGTTGATGAAATATTATGAAATAAAATACTGTGTGTAAATTTGAGAAAAGCCCTTTCCAACAGTGTGTCATATGACAGCCATTCATAAGTAAAATCAAATAACAATAATTTTGTTCATTATTATAAAATAAGTCATCATTCAGGAAAATTTATCAGATGAGTACCACTGATCTCAATATAACTCGATTGCTGGACCATTAGCAAAAAACAACTCAATCTGACCCCCTCCCCCAACCCCTGAAGATGGTATCGAGTCAATCAACACAAAAAAAGTAACTCAGCCCAATGGATATGGTTGAGGATGTGAAAGCTGTAATGCAGTGATGATAGACAAAGTGTAACAGCTTTCATGTCATCAAACATCATGCACAAAAAACTAGTAACACAACATCAATTTTCCAATATTAGCCCTTGTTTTTTGTCAATAATAAAATAAAATATGTTGTAAATATTCAATTTGTATTTCCACAAAAAATGTACACATCATCCAAGTATTCATTTTTATTACATTCCAAAGTGTGATTTACTGGGATTTCCGGGTTTGATTATAAACGATAACTTCACAAGTAAATTATGCAATCAACAATTGTGTCATGCATATGTGCACGCAAATGAAGACGCTCTGCCGTGGATGTAACAGGGACTTCATTGTTTTTAACCCTTTATCTTGATTAACTATTATTTTCATTTTTTGTCGCAAAAACATAGGTTATGACCCCTCATTGGAACGAGCTTGATGAGCTCGTTCCAATGAGGGGTCATAACCTATATTTTAGAGACAAAAAATGAAAAAATACTGAAAATTAATTGGCGAGTTTCGAGAATAGCGCTGGCCGTTTTTGGCCGTTACGTTAGGTAAAGGGTTATATAATATAATTATCATTAATAATGAAAAGTAATAAACAGAATAATCGCTTGACTGGACTGGTTACGTGAAATAATTCATTCGAGGCGAGGGACTATATTGTAAAACACTCGTGCGCATTCGGGCACTCGTGTTTGTACAACGTCCCTCACCTCTCGTGAATTATTTCACGTAACCACTCCAGTCAAGCGATTACTCTCTATATCGTATTAACCAAAGTATTATCTTTAACCCTTTACCCAACGTAGACAATATCAAAATTTATAATTTTAACTACTATTTTAAAAAAAATTTCCATACATTTCAACAAAACCATGACATGTGACCTCTCATTGGAATGAGCTCGTTCCAATGAGGGGTCACATGATATTGTTTTGTTGAAATATTTTGAAAAATTTAATTTTTTTAGCTGCTCAATTTGCAAATTACGCAGGCGGATGCGGGCAATTCATTAGGTAAATGGTTAAAACCTGATCAGCCATTGTGAGGCATCCGCAAATTCAAAACTTTTGGAGAAAAATTTTGTCATTGTGCATTGTCTATTTATTGCAACAAATTCCCCCACCCCTAATTTATTTATTGGTGTTTAAGGTGACATATTTCTGCACAATGGCTAATCATGACCACGGCAGTTTTACAGGTGGAGGAAGCCGGAGTACCTGGAGAGAACCACCGAGCAATGGCGAGCAACTGTCAGCTCCCCAACATACTAACTCCACACAAGCAGGGTTAGCATTGGGTGAAAACAGGTGCATCATCGACATGCAGTATACCTTAGTACACAATGTCACTATGCCCCCACGTGGGCAATGGGGGTGAAGTGTCATGCCCAAGCACACAACGTGGTTGCCGGGATTCGAACTGAGGACCTCTCGGCTTGCAGCCTGTACTTCAAGCAACTGAGCCACACCCTCCCCCCCACTACCCCGAAGATGAGACACTTTCTACATGTGATCAAGCAATCCAGTTGTATAGAGAACAGTGATGAGTATCAGGGGCAATTCAAGTCAACTTTTCGTGCTATTTGTCAAAGGACGAGTAATGTAGTCAAACAAGAAACCTGTCACCCTACAGTTAAAACTAGAAGTCCTGTCACCTAATGTGCGCTTATCTAGGCTTAATAGCGCGTAGGAATTGCGCGCAATTGCCATATCGAATGGCATCCAAAGCACGGCAAGTTCTCCTGGTTACTCATAGCAAACACAGGCAATGTTTCTGCCAATGGACTCTGGGTTACCCGGAGGTCCATTGGCTGAAACATTGCTTGTGCACAGGCCACATGTACAGAATTTGATAGTCTTACTATGGTCATAACGCGTAGATTAACGCGCAGATCGACGTGCTCTGTGTGCGCATTTCATGACAGGACTTCTAGTTTTAACTGTATTTCTTTGGAAGCGAGCTCTTGGCAAATGAATTGGTCATTCAGCATTTTTTTACTGAAATGTTTTTATGAACATTTGTATGTTGTTATTCAGTATTATTACCAATTTATAGGGCATTCCCTAGTACATTAACAAAGTTTAACAGGGCATTACAATAACGTTAATGCCCAACTTACAAAGTCGCGTGATGTGTCGGGCCGTTAATGAGTTGAATATCTCATTAACAGCCCGACACGTCAAGTGACTTTTGTTCTTCGCTGTTGTACACTCGAAAATGGAAACAGTTTCCAGAAATGCTTTGAACTAGTAAACAATGTGAATTTTATTTAAATTATTAAATATGTAAAATGTCCAGCAAAGCTAGTCCCATAAGAACCAGCTGCGGTATATAGTTAGAAAGTCTGCAGACAATTTAAGCCTTTATTCCTGACTTAAAAGCGGTACACAACGGGTCTGTTTTTAAGTTTTCTAACTTTGTTGCAGCTGAAAGCATGCCAATGCCAATCACATGATTATCATGTGATACCAGTTTGTTTGAGAACAGACGATAATATCATCTGCCAAAATTGAAAACGTTAAAAATGTCTCAATCAAGTGAATTGAATGAAGACCAATTGGCTGTTACAGGGTAAAACTTTTCTCAGACTCCCAGTGGTAATAATAGTAATAACATGACTTTGTCAGGCCTTGTGGTTTATTAACGGCCCAACAGGTGTGAATAACAGCCCTTCAGCTTATTAACAGCCTTCGACTTTGTCTCGGGCCTTATATAAGCTGTCGGGCTGTTATTCACACCTGTTAGGCAGTTAATAAATCACAATGCCCTCCAAAATCATGATATTGTTATAATGCGCATGGAAGTAAATATTTATACTGTAATACACATGGAAGTAAATATTTGACAAAGTAGATGGAAGACATGGGCATGTGATAAAAATAAAAGTTATCTAAAATTGATTTCATCTGATCCACTGACTAAAATAACCATTATTTCCATTTTACGAACACATAAATAAAATATACCAAACTCAGGAGTTGAAATGAAATTTTAAATTTTTAAAACATGAATCAGCAAATTATATGATGTAAGGTTGAATATAATGAACGGTATGGACTTTCATATGATATGAGGGCCTAACAGTTCTAGTAATTCTAAACCTAATCATTGGAGAACAAGCATTTCTCAAATTAACATTACAATGATTGCCCTGGCACAGGCATGTCAACAGGTACTTGAACCGGTACTATCAGTTCCCTCATGCTCCAACCAGTACTGCTACTGAAGCTTTGTCCCACCGGTACCGGGACAAAATTATTTTATCGGGAAATTCCTAAATGAACGAGGGTGAACAGGCTAATAATCGTGTATGGCACACTTCATGACATACTTTTAACTTATTTTTGATTTAATATATCAAAACACTCTACAGGTGCATGTTCTGTCTGCACCATGATAATGCCAACCATTTTGACTTTTCAAACATCGCATTGAAGACAATGAAAGCACTGCCATCACGCTACTTCAAAGAAATTAATCTGGGGTGACATCAAAGTAATCATAAAGCACGATTATAGTGCTTTATGATTACTTTGATGTCACCGCAGAAAAATTGGCACGGTGCCATGTTTGTCCTGCGATCTTTTGGACTGGGGTGGTTTAAATGCAAATTTCTCCCTGCTGATTGCGATAATTCATGTAATTGTCGATTTGTCCTGGTACCGATTTCGGAGGGACAGGCTCTGTCCCATCCCAGTACCAGTTATGTTGGTACCAGCGGTACTTTGACAAGCCTGCCCTGGCATTCTAGATTTAGATCTCTGATGCATCCTTATTTACAAGGACATCAGATGAATACATACAAGCAAAGTTTTTTTTGTTCACCAATTATCTCTTTACCTGCTAGATTTTCCTCCCTGGAACAAAAATATTCTTTTAGGCTACACAAAATAAATTAAGTGATTCACCAGGGGGAGGCCACCAAAAATTTGCAAGATGTGATGTGGGGGTGGGTGCGTCTCTTGAGTGTGCCAAAAATGTGTATTTCCAACTTGTGCAATTTTTTTAATTTTTTAAAACTATATCTATATATCAGCTAATATTTTCCATCATTTGTGTTTCAAACCTTAAAGATGATGTTGTACATCACACTCTTAACATAAATACAACATCAGGAAGCATTATATGTGAGAATATTGGGCTTAAACTGGGAAAATGTCACACGTTAGTAGGGGTGGGTGTCTTGTTCGAAATGTAGAAAATGTGCAGACAATATTTTGGGAACAATTCAAATGAAAATTTGTTCCTGTATATGTACACCTGCTCTGGCGAGGCCTGATAATGAACAGCTTGTCATTTGTAGATTGGGGCCCACAGCAGCCTACAGAGGTTTAAATTGGTGGTGCCAGTATAACCCTTTACCTAACATGAGAAGCAGGCGACACTTGCCAAAAAATTATTGAATAACTAATTTTTTTCATTTTTTGTCTCAAAAACATAGGTTATGTCCTCTCATTGGAACGAGCTCGACCTATGTTTTTGAGACAAAAAATGAAAAAATAATAAAAATTAATTGGTGATTTTTGAGAATAGCGCTGGCAGGTTTTGGCCATTACGTTGGGTAAAGGGTTAAGAACATTATGAAAACCCCCTAAAGACAGCTGTTCCTACTAAGTTTATAAATTTATTTTGGATTTTAATGGGAAAGAGGGGGTGGGTGTCTGAGAATGGTAGTAGAAAATTTGCACGTAGTGGGTGGGTGGGTGGGTGGGTGTAAAAAGGAGCTGAATAAAAAATAGGACGTCACGTCTTGCAAATTTTTAGTGGACCCCTCTTGGATTCACAGGCAATTTTGACAACATCAGTGAGGGAGGTAGGGTTTCATTTTTATTTTTTTCTTGCAGATAATGAGCATGGATTGAAATGCTTTCCTCTGTCTTTTCACACATAAAGTTCATATTGATACAAATTAAACTTTTACCTAATGAATTCCCAGCATCCACCCACATAATTTGCATATTGAGCAGTTAAAAAAAAAAAAATAAAAAAATATTTCAATAAAACCATATCATGTGACCCCTCATTGGAATGAGGTCATCGAGCTTGTTCGAATGATAGGTCACATGATATGGTTTTGTTGAATTTTTTTTTAAAATTAAAAAAAAACAGTGATTAAAGTAATAAATTTTTATATTCTCTACATTGGATAAAGGGTTAATACATTTAGCCCTTTACCTAACACAAAAGACAAATAACACTTGTAATGAAAGTGTCAATGACACTGTAGCTTAACTTGTGTGTTGTGTTTGATGAAAAGGATAATGTTCAATGTTTATGAAACGATTATGAAATAAGACAAGAATTGTGATAATTGGGAATATGTTCATTTCTGTTCCCTGTGTGCTATGTTTATGATAAAAATAATATGAGGTGTACACTGTACTAAAGAGCTGAGGGGTGGGTTAATATGACCTCACAGTTAATGTATGTGGCCCTCACAGTTAACGTATATCAACAAAAGTTACCAAGTTACAGTGAAATTATTCCAAAACGAGTCATCCTATCTAGTTTCATTAAAATCCCCTCATAAATATGGCCTGTAGACTGTGCTAAAGGTTTTCAGGCTTCGGGCCCCTGTAGCCGTCAGTTTCCCAATTGCGTCCAAAGGGGACGTTCTCATTAGACATTATATGAAGTCAATCTACCAAGTTACAATGAAATCCCTTAATAAATATGACCTGTAGACTGTGCTAAAGGTTTTTGGGCTTTGGGCTCTGGCAGCCATCATGGTTGAATGATTGCAACCAAAAGAGGACATTCTCATCTGGACACTATTTGGAGTCATCCTACCAAGCTACAATGAAATCCCTTCATAATTATGACCTGTAGACTGTTCTAAAGGTTTTCAGGCTTTGGGCCCCTGAAGCCGTCACAGTTGCCCAATCGTGTCCAAAAGGGGACGTTCTCATCTAGACATTATATGAAGTCAACCTACCAAGTTACAATGAAATCCCTTCATAAATGTGACCTGTAGACTGTGCTAAAGGTTTGCAGGCTTCGGGCTCGGGCAGCCATCATGGTTGAATGATCGCAACCAAAGGGGACAATCTCATCTGGGCATCATCTGGAGTGATCCTGCGAAGTTACAATGAAATCCCTTCATAAATATGACCTGTAGACTGCACTCAAGGTTTTCGGGCACCTGTAGCCATCACAGCTGACCAATCATGACCAAAAGGGGATGTCATCATCTAGGCATTATATGGAGTCAACCTAACAGGTTACAATGAAATCCTTCTATACATATAACCTTTTGCCTATGCTAAAGGTTTTTGGGCTCGGGCACCCATCAAGGCTGAATGATAACGGCCAAAATGGGACGTTCTCATCTAGACATTATTTGGAGTCATCCTACCAAGTTACAATGAAATCCCTTCATAAATATGACCTGTAGACAGTGCTAAAGGTTTTCGGGCCTCGGGCACCTTTAGCCGTCAAAGTTGCCCAATCATGTCCAAAAGGGGACGTTCTCATCTAGACATTATATGAAGTCAACCTACCAAGTTACAATGAAATTCCTTCATAAATATGACCTGTAGACTGTGCTTAAGGGCTTCGGGCTCGGGCAGCCATCATGGTTGAATGATCGCAACCAAAGGGGACAATCTTATCTGGGCATCATCTGGAGTGATCCTACGAAGTTACAATGAAATCCCTTGATAAATATGACCTGTAGACTGTGCTCAAGGTTTTTGGGCTTCGGGCACTTGTAGCCATCACAGCTGACCAATCACGACCAAAAGGGGATGTCATCATCTGGGCATTATATGGAGTCAACCTTACAGGTTACAATGAAATCCTTCCATAAATATAACCTTTTGCCTATGCTAAAGGTTTTTGGGCTCGGGCACCCATCAAGGCTGAATGATCATGGCCAAAATGGGACGTTCTCGTCTAGACATTATTTGGAGTCATCCTACCAAGTTACAATGAAATTCCCTCATAAATATGACCTGAAGACTGTGCTAAAGGTTTTCGGGCTTCGGGCACCTTTAGCCGTCACAGTAGCCCAATCATGTCCAAAAGGGGACGTTCTCATCTAGACATTATATGAAGTTAACCTACCAAGTTACAATGAAATCCCTTCATAAATATGACCTGTAGACTGTGCTAAAGGTTTTCAGGCTTCGGGCTCGGGCAGCCTTCATGGTTGAATGATCGCAACCAAAGGGGACAATCTCATCTGGGCATTATGTGGAGTGATCCTGCGAAGTTACAATGAAATCCCTTCATAAATATGACCTGTAGACTGTGCTCAAGGTTTTCGGGCTTCGGGCACCTGTAGCCATCACAGTTGACCAATCACGACCAAAAGGGGATGTCATCATCTAGGCATTATATAGAGTCAACCTAACAGGTTACAATGAAATCCTTCTATAAATATAACCTTTTGCCTATGCTAAAGGTTTTTGGGCTTGGGCACCCATCAAGGCTGAATGATCACGGCCAAAATGGGACGGTCTCATCTAGACATTATTTGGAGTCATCCTACCAAGTTGCAATGAAATCCCTTCATAAATATGACCTGTAGACAGTGCAAAAGGTTTTCGGGCTTCGGGCACCTTTAGCCGTCAAAGTTGCCCAATCATGTCCAAAAGGGGACGTTCTCATCTAGACATTATATGAAGTCAACCTACCAAGTTACAATGAAATCCCTTCATAAATATGACCTGTAGACTGTGCTTAAGGTTTTCGGGCTTCAGGCTCGGGCAGCCATCATGGTTGAATGATCGCAACCAAAGGGGACAATCTCATCTGGGCATCATTTGGAGTGATCCTGCAAAGTTACAATGAAATCCCTTCATAAATATGACCTGTAGACTGTGCTCAAGGTTTTTCGGGCTTCGGGCACCTGTAGCCATCACAGTTGACCAATCACGACCAAAAGGGGATGTCTTCATCTAGGCATTATATGGAGTCAACCTTACAGGTTACTATGAAATCCTTCTATAAATATAACCTTTTGCCTACGCTAAAGGTTTCTGGGCTCGGGCACCCATCAAGGCTGAATGATCATGGCCAAAATGGGACGTTCTCGTCTAGACATTATTTGGAGTCATCCTACCAAGTTACAATGAAATCCCCTCATAAATATGACCTGTAGACTGTGCTAAAGGTTTTCGGGCTTCGGGCACCTTTAGCCATCACAGTAGCCCAATCATGTCCAAAATGGGACGTTCTCATCTAGACATTATATGAAGTTAACCTACCAAGTTACAATGAAATCCCTTCATAAATATGACCTGTAGACTGTGCTAAAGGTTTTCGGGCTTCGGGCTCGGGCAGCCATCATGGCTGAATGATCGCAACCATAGGGGACAATCTCATCTGGGCATCATCTGGAGTGATCCTAAGAAGTTACAATGAAATCCCTTCATAAATATGACCTGTAGACTGTGCTCAAGGTTTTCGGGCTTCGGGGACTAGTAGCCATTACAACTGACCAATCACGAACAAAAGGGGATGTCATCATCTAGGCATTACATGGAGTCAACCTAACAGGTTACAATGAAATCCTTCCATAAATATGACCTTTTGCCTATGCTAAAGGTTTTTGGGCTCGGGCACCCATCAAGGCTGCATGATCGCAATCAAAATGGGACGTTCTCATCTAGACATTATTTGGAGTCATCCTACCAAGTTACAATGAAATCCCTTCATAAATATGACCTCTAGACTGTGCTAAATGTTTTCGGGCTTTGGGCCCCTGTAGCCCTCACAGTTGCCCAATCATGCCCAAAAGGTGACTTTCTCATCTAGTATGATCAATGTATGAAGTCAACCCACCAAGTTACAATGAAATTCCTCAATAAATATGACCTGTAGACTATTGTAAAGGTTTTCGGGTTTTGGGCTCGGGCAGTCGTCACGGTTGGCAGATCATGCCCAAATGGGGAAATTCTCATCTAGACATCATAAGGAGTCATCCTACCAAGTTACAATGAAATCCCTCCACATTAAACATGACCTGCAGACTGTGCTAAAAGTTTTTGGGTTTCAGGCTTGGGCAGCCATCACGGTTGATAGATCATGCCCAAAAGGGGACGTTCTCATCTAGGCATTATACAGAGGCATCCTGCCAAGTTACAATGAAATCCCTTCATAAATACGACCTGTAGACGTGCTAATGGTTTTCGGGTTTTGGGCTCGGGCAGCCATACCGGTTGCCCGATCGCGACCAAAAGGGGACGTTCTCATCTAGACATGACCCCAAACCTGCATATGAAATTTCGTGATGATCAGACAAGGTGTAGCCCGTGCTAAAGGAAAATGTGAACAGACGTCACAGACTCACAGACTCACAGACTCACAGACTAACAGACTCACAGACTAACAGACTTCCGCACGCGTGATGGCAATAGCTTATCTTGACTATGTCAAGTTAAGCTAAAAATAATTCTTGAATAACTAATTTTTTCCATTTTTTTGGTCACACAAACATGAATTCAGGACCATAAGCTGTGTTTTGAGACAAAAAATGAAAATAAAGACAATTGAATGTGATTTTTGTGATCAGCACTAGCCGGTTTTGGCCATTATGTTGGGTAAAGGGTTAAATTAGCCCTAAGGACCCAATTCCGACTGTTCACTTTTTACTGCATCAGAACAGGTGTCCCAACAACATGTTGTCTCTGGGAAAACTTGCAAGTTACTTTTTAAGTGCCTTGGCAGTCATTTCTATAGCAGGGCCGTATTGTTTATAAGGTTGACTAGGCTGAAGCCTAGGGGCCCGCAGGGACAGGGGTCCTGACAAGTTTGTTTTTGCTGAGGAACTGTTACCAGCACCTTAGAGCTCCAATGGTTAAAGACACTTAGCACTCTGCACCGTAGCGATACATGTACATATGTATTTGGAGACCCGCAAAATGGATATAGGGCTATGTATTGTACCACAGTGCCTAACATACCAGGGTCAAGCTGTCAGCTGTAGAGAGGTGAAAGACTGAAGTGCCGGAGGGGGGCCACAAAGTACCTAAAAGCCTAGGGGCCCAGGCCATGGGTTAATACGGCACTGGTTTCTAGGCATATCTTGACTGCCTGTAAAGGAAGCCAAGATTTGCCTAAAAACTACTCCAAACCCACAGGATGTGCACTGTTTTTGTTATGCTCTTGAGAATTCAGTTACATACATCAATGTAAAAAACATAAAACATTGCGTCTCCTGATTTTGGAGTAATGATGGAAGACATTGCAAGGCAATAAAAACATCCAATGAGGGAGATTCAAATTTTTCGGCCTTACCTAGCAGAGGTATGTTACCAGTTTTTTTTAACAAAAAATGTCACTACAAATAAGAGTAGTCCTTTTCTCTTAACCTTTAACCCAACGTAACGGCCAAAACCAGCCAGCACTATTCACAAAAATCACCATTCAACTTTCATTATTTTTTTCACTTTTTGTTTTAAAAATCATAGCATATGAACCCTCAGTGGAATGAGCTCATTCCAATGAGGAGTCATAAGCTATGTTTTTGACACAAATTTTGAAAAAAATTAGTTCATATTCAAGAATTTTATTTGCAAGTGTCGTCTGCCTTTTCGTGTTAAGTAAAGGGTTAACAAAGATTTTTGGGTGCTAGACTATCTTGAATTTTACATCAAATCATAACCTACGTTTTTGACGCAAAAAATGAAAAAAATTAGTTATTCAAGAATTTTATTTGAAACTGTCGTCTGCCGTTCATGTTAGGTAAAGGGTTAACAAAGATTTTTGGATGCTAGACTATTTTGAATTTTACATCAAATCAGGACAGCATTATCTGTACTAACCCATCATTGCAATCGTACATGTATTGGGAATTAGCAGAAAGAGGGTGTACAGACTCTATACACTTAATTATATTATGTGACTGAAGATTCCCTCCTTTGGTTTGTCTCTTCAGTGGCCTTTAAAGTTGACAGAAATGCCTATTTTTGACCCCATATTACAAATTTCCCCATATGTTTTGGTCCAATTGGGGAAATTTGTTATCTATGTTGCCAAGGATGTTCATTTTTCTTAATGTTGAGGTGCATTCAATTTCTAAGCATTTAAAGGGAGTCAAAAATTACCGATTATTCGCATATTCAGTTATTTATTGGAGTTTTAACGACAGTTTCGACAGCCAGTGTCAACTCAGAACTAGAGGATGGCCACCAAAGGGTGGCTGATTCCCCCGAAAAAAGCCTTGATAACCATTCCAAACTTATTCGCAACACACCCTCTGGTTGTGGGCAATAATAATACCAAGTATCATTAATATCCTTGAAGGCTGTAAGAAGTTATGGAGCGGACACAAATTCCGTCTACGCCTGGACGGACAGACGGACAGACAGACAGACAGACAGACAGACAGACAGACGGACGACATCACGGCTAGATTCCCCCGAATTTTTTTCGGGGGAATAAAAATGGTATGCGTGAAGGAAGCCTGGGTACCCGGAGAGAACCACCGCACAATGGCAAGCATCTGTCAAGACTCCCAACTCCACTCAAGCAGGGTTAGCACTGGTTGAAGACAGGTGCACCATCGACATGCACTATGCCTCAGTACACTGCACCACCATGCCTCCACATGAGCAATTGAGATCAAGTGCCTTGCCCAAGGACACAATGCAGTTTAACCTGACAGGGGCTGAACCATAGACCTCTAGGTTTGAAGTTCAATGCCGTAACCACTGAGCCGCCTTGCTCCAGATTATTCACATAAGGAACATACTAATTGGTTATGCCATGAACAATCAGTAGTTGGCTACTCGAATATTCATGACAGCTCTACTTCTAGTAATGTGTCTATAAATTTGCCACCTTTTTTTTTCGTAAATGAAATTTTAGTACAGTGGTAATGTCAGAATATGGTGGTGTGACATGTTTCTAGGCCACTCATTCAATTTGATAACATTCTTGAGATTTGATTTGAACAAAAGTTTGATATTCGTCATGATCCTTATGTCTATTTAGTGTATTCTATTTAAAACACCTGTGCATGAAAGAGTCATCACATTGGATTGATCAACATCTGTACAAAGTATTGTCTACAATCCAACTTCCCCTTCTGAATCTGCCTCAACTCATAACCCGCAGAGTATTTTCAAAATATTCTTCAGGAAATCTAGTCATGGCTGCTTTACAGCAGCCATGACTAGGTTTCATGAAAAATTCATCTAAATTTAAGTAAAGAAATGATTGGTCAAAAAGTCCATTAAATTTGCAGGAGGGAAATTTGGTAAAATGTGCCCATTTTATACTTATTGCTTTGATTTTATATCCTGGACAGGAATATCGCTAGCCGTATGCAAGGAGTTAATGTGAATACCTCTGATCAACA
The DNA here is from genome assembly GCA_031216915.1 of Pictodentalium vernedei. NCBI lineage: Eukaryota > Metazoa > Mollusca > Scaphopoda > Dentaliida > Dentaliidae > Pictodentalium > Pictodentalium vernedei. Next base: position 156,019,554 of record CM062297.1, read on the forward strand.
CAAAAGCATGTTTTAAAGCATGATGCATTCAAGTTTGCTTTTTTAGTTTGTTTAATAGTTTGTGTTTTGATACATCATTTTGTCATCTTGGAAAATGAATAAAAGCATTGTTCAGACCAATATTTAGTTGATTACACAGCCCACTGTCACATTGAGAGTTGACATCCACATGTCACATTGACAGTTGATATTTTCCTCTAACGGTGACAAAAGAGACCCATCTGCACTGGGTGGAAAGACCAATTTTTCAAGGCCTGGTTAACCCTTTACCCATCCCACGCTGTGTCCATGGGCAAGGCACTTTATGCCGGATTGCCTACATGGGGGCACGATGACGCCGTGTACTAAAGCGTATTGCACATGGATGGTGCACTTGTCTTCAACTGCTGTAACCCTGCTTGAGCGGAGCTTGAACAGAGTTAGAATGTTGAGGAACTGACAGTTGCTCGTCGATGCTCGGTGGTTCTCTCCAGCTTCCTCCACCCATAAAACTGTCACATTCACGATTAGCTATTGTGCATAAGTATGTGACCTTAAACACCAATAAATTAATAACCCTTCACCCAACGTAATGGCCAAAACCGGCCAGCGCTATTCACAAAATTCACCATTCAAGTTTTATTACTTTTTCATTTTTTGTCACAAAAACATAGCTTATGACCCTCATTGGAATGAGCTGAATGAGCGCATTCCAATGATGGGTCATAAGCCATGTTTTTGATGCAAAAATTCAAAAAAATTAGTGCTTCAAGAATTTTATTTGCAAAAGTGCTGTCTGCTTTTCGTGTTAGGTAAAGGGTTAATTGGGTGGAAAATTTCACTAGTAAACCACTCTGACTTTATGCTTTAACTTCTGGGAAATCTGAATTCTGAACTCTTTCAACAAATTTACCTATTGCACAATATTTAACAATCAATACTGCTGTATGAGTTACTTATATGAAAATAAACTTACTGTATGATTACAGATCTTTGAAAATTCTTAAACAAACAGCAAAAGATTTCAATATATATTTTATATGAAAATAAATATACAAACACCAGTATATACTTGGAGAAATTTGATTATATTGCACCTGATCAAGAACCCTGTAAATTTATTGAAAAAAAAAAACCCCATGATTTTGCCCTCTGGCAATTGTTAAATGAAATATTTAGTATGTTTTGCCATCTGAAAATTGTTTAATGAAATATTAGATATCCCCCTCCCTAGAATCCAATGCTCTTACCAATAAGCCAGGGACTGATCAGGACTATTTAAAATACGCTCTAGCCTCGGAGCCTATTTTTTCAATTCATGCGCCAGATTTCAATTTACGGAGTCACACTGCTGTTTGTAACACACACTGCAAGTATGTAATAGCTCTCATCATTTTCATTTAGTACACTATAGCAAACATTAATCTTCACTGTGGTTTCTGATCAAGTCTTGGCTGCCTATTTAGGCAGCCAAGACTTGATCAGAAACCACAGTGAAGATTAATGCTTGGTAATTAAGACTTGAAGTATTAACTTAAGCACTCTACAACAATGATAAATGATAATCATATATATAATACATGTAAGAGTGTCTCTCTCGATTATCCATTGAAAGAATATCAAAATATGATCTGAGAAGTTACGCGCCAACTGAGAAGCCTATTTCTGAGATTTACGAGCCAGGTCCTGATGTTTCAGAACCAAATACGCACTGGCGCATGCCCAGGTCGGTCCCTGATAAGCCACCATGCTCCGAGATCTCTGGTTAAAATTTGGTATAAAGGCTAATTACTGGGGCCCTGCAAATCACAAATTTTTGACTCGAATCAAATCTCGAATTGAATCAGGTTTATTATTCGAAATCAAATCAAATTTCAAATTGAATTCTCGACATCTTGAAGATGACCGATAAGGAGAGGAGGGCTGTAACCCTGATTGTTTTAACTGCGATGGCTCAAGTCCAAACTAATAAAATATTCCAGCTACATCATCAAGGCATGCCTTCCTGGAAGACAGGCCTTGATGATGTAGTTAAAATATTACACAGGAAGAGGTGTGACACTTACCAGCACTAAGCACCTCACAGGACTAGCCGCTAGCAACAGCTCATCGTCAACATTGTGTGGAAATTTTAACTTTGATTTCAACAGTGGTAGAGACTAGTGAGACTGGAATTAGCATGGGTGGTGGCATGGGTCAGATGCTATTTATGTTATTTATTTATTGGTGTTTAAGGTCACATACTTATGCACAATGGCTAATCATGACCATGACAGTTTTACGGGTGGAATAAGCCGGAGTACCCAGAGAGAACCACCGAGCAACGATGAGCAGCTGCCAGCTCCCAAACATCGTAACTCCACACTGCAGCACAGGCAGGGTTAGATTGGTTGAAAACATGCGCACCATTGACATGCAGTACGCCTTAGTACATGGTGTCATCATGCCCCCATGTGGACAATCAGGGTTACGTGCCTTGCCCAAGGACACAACGTGGGAGTCCGAATCGATCACTCAGATGGTTAACTTCAGTGATCTTACAAGAACCGGTTACCGCAACACCATCGCGCCCCCCCCCCCCCCTTATTTACGTTAATATAGATGAAATTACAATCTGTCTTTATTTTTAGCATTATTTATGTACAAATTTTATCTGAACTATACGTTTTGTGAGATGACGACAATGACTAATGCCAAGCTATATTCCCATATAAAGATTCAAAATCGAATCGAATATCAACTTAAGATTCAACTGCTCAATTTGCATATTACGTGGGAGGATGTGGGCGATTCGTTACAAGATGTACATAGATGTAAATATATCATGAATGTTAGGCACTGATCTCCATACAACTAAATTGCTAGAACATCGGAGAAAAACATTGCAACTCTGTCTGTGCCCTCTAAGATGGTGCCAAGTCAATCAATGTGGTAACTCCTCCCATTGATCGCATTTGATGACATGAAAGCTATTATGCTGTGACTGTAGTCACAGTACAACAGCTTTCACTTCATCAAATGTTAGAGTGTTTACCAAGCATGAAAACTAGTTATTATTCATCCATTATTTATTGGTGTTTAAGGGCACATATTTCTGCACAATGGCTAATCGTGACCATAACATGAACACAAAGTCAAGTTCAGCCAATTGTTTGTATGGTTATATGTGTAGTAGGTACTGCTTACTACATCTGGATATCTTGAATAAACTACAGTTAAAACTAGAAGTCCTGTCATGAACTGTGCGCTTATCTAGGCTTAGTTGCGCATAGGATTTGTGCGCAATTGTCATATCGAATGGCATCCAAAGCACGGCAGGTCCACCTGGTTACTCATAGCAAACACAGGCAATGTTTCTGCCAATGGAACTCCGGGTTACCTGGAGGTCCATTGGCTGAAACATTGTTTGTGCACAGGCCATATGTACAGAATTTGATAGCCTTACTATGGTCATAACACGTAGATTAACGCGCATATCGACGTGCTATTTGTGCGCATTTCATGACAGGACTTCTAGTTTTACCTGTATGATATACCACAGTATTTTTGTAATACAGTGGAGCCCACTTAATTGGGTATCTCTTAATTGTATATCCCTGTTAATTGAATATAATTTTCAAACACGAAACCATTTACCATACCTTCAGTACAAGTTTGCTCTGTTAATTGCATGTGAGTTGTAGAGTAAACTCCTGTTAATTGTATATAAATTTTTGTAATATGTCGAAAAAATTGCTGTGACGCGCACCAAATTCCCCTTATTTATCAACCTTTTTGGCCTCATACAGCCAATACAGACATTTATTCTATTATGTCTTGTTTGACAGAGCTCTATGAGCTCTGTCAAACAAGGTATAATAGAATAAATGCTCAGTTTACCTCCAGAACACAAGAAATTGACGAAATACCTGTTAATTGTATACTCCTGTTAACTGAATAATTTTCACTGGCAAAATGGATATTCAATTAAGAGGATTCTACTGTACTAATACCGGGGTTCAATTTTGAGTACCATGCGGCCCATATCAATAAAATTCAATCTGTCAAGAAATAATTAGTTTCACAACTTAACCCATAAGGGCCTAATTCCAACTTTAATCACATTTTTATACAACAAAACAGGTGCCCCAACAGGTAGTTTTGGGGTAAGCTTGCAAATTAAATTCAAAGTGCCATGGCAGTTGTTTCTTGGCAAATCTTGACTGCCTACATAGGCAGCCAAGACTTGCCAAGAAACAACTCCAAAGTCATAGGATGTGGACTGTCAAAGTAAAGCAAAGGTGTATAAAAGAATCTCCAGTCCCTCAAGGGTTAAACATCTCAATAATTTAAAAATAAAAATAAAATTAAACCTACTGTCTTGTTTGTCAAAGATCTGAGCTCTGTCCAAAATAACAAAAGAGATCATTTTAAAAATAAGTTTTGAGTAGAAACAAATTTAAGATAAAGGTATGAATTTACATCTGTGTGCAGGGAGTAAAATCACTTAGATGACTCTATTTACAATCATGCAAGATATATGATCAATGTTAAAAATAGACTGCAATGCATATAAGTTTTGATTATTTGAAACAACAAACATTTTGAAATAATAAAGCATGCAGCTAAATGTACAAAACCATATAAAAATAAATAATAACTAATATTTTATTTTTATTTATTTATTTATTTATTTATTTATTTATTGGGGTTTAATGACACTTTCAACTGCCAGGGTCACCTAGTGTCAGAAATATTTTATGTTCCGTACAGTTGATTCTATTGGCCCTTCATCATAAAGTCCTCCAAATAGAATCCGCACCCTCCCTAAATAAAGAGAAGGGAAAAAAAACACTCATTTATTACACAGTGAGTTGACACCCAACAAATTAGCAAGGTCCATTCAATGCTATACATTGAGAGCACCAAAATAATTGCTGTTATTTACTTCATTTTTTCCAACCAAAATAGAACTTAGTACCTTAACAGGAACAAGCTCACCAGGTTTGTTGGACAAGGTGTCATCAAATTTGACCTTTTGAAAAAAAGGGAACAATAAGTCCCCATAAAGTAGATCTTCTGTTTCTCATGCCATTTTTTGTAAAATTCCATGTGGGCGGGCATTTTTATATATTTTTTTTTTATTTTTGTAATTATTTCTTCACCATCAAAAGTTCATGTTCTTGGTTTGTTTTATGTTTTAGGCCTCATAATCTACAGAATAGCATGGGTGGTGGCATATTTCGTCCCTTGAGTGTAAGAAGGCTTTGCAATGCTAATCTATTTTATTAACTTGGGTAAAATATCAGACATAAACCATTTAATTTTTATTTTTTTAAGTTTGCATTGGTTGTAAAAAGAGAGCATGCAGCAGCCAAAGAGACCATGCCAGAGGGCCTGAGAAACAGATTTTTAACTTTTTAAGACCTTATTTAAAACTTTTTCTGAAATTTTGGAAACATAGTTTGAGTTGGACATTTTTTACCCTTTATTTATGAAAATATCCAAAGCCACATGCCAGATTTGCATTTATAATCCTACATTTTAGGGTCATTATTCATTTTTTACTATTAAGAACATCCTGTTTGACAATGAACTAGCACTTACTAAGTTTCTTTAACAAGGATCAAAAAGCTATATTTTTTTTTACAAAATGTTGACATTCTTATGCAAGGCGTAATGTAAGTTGTCTTGTATTATCATAAGTGACATAAACGATGTGACATATGGATCATGCTGTGTTTAACAGGAAATAAAAAATGGTTGATGAATCAAAATGTGTTTTATCTGCACAAATCATCTTATAACTTTACATGGTGTCAGAAGTGGTACAATGCCCAGATGGATCAGCTCAACCCCCCGCCCAATGAACTCTCCATGGATGGAAATCTCACAGAAAACTACAAAGAATGGCTACAAGGCTTCGAACTGTACTTACCCACTACCAGCACTGACAAAAAATTGGGCAAGATTAACGTTGCTACATTTCTCCACATTGCGGGAGTGGAAGCTCGCCGAGTTTTCAACTCCTCTGACATTGCAGAGGGGGATAAAGATGACTTGAATGTTGTGAAGTGTAAATTTAAAGAATACTGTGAACCTAGAAGGCACTTGACTTTCATAAAAAACATGTTTTTCATGAGAAATCAGGGTTTATACAAACCCATAAACAGTTACGTCACTGACCTGAAAAATAAGGTGAAGTCGAGTGAATTCGAAAATTTGGCAGATAGTTCAATTCGAGAAAGAATAGGTTGTGGCATTCATGATGAAACATGTTTATTATGTGAATCAGAACAGACAGTAAAAAAAGGTAGTTGAAATGACTCAAACTTGATGAACACTCAGTAGCTACAGAATATAAAGTGCCAAATATATCAAACAAATATGAATCAAAAACAAAACAAACCCAACATGAAAGAAATGCAGCCCAAAATTATCAAAAACAAAGCACAGAAATGAAATTTAACTGTAGAAATTGTGGCAGAACATGCTCATGGAAGAAATACCCTGATTTTGGAAAAACCTGTAATAACCAGTAATAGCTGCCAAAAGAAAAAACATTTTGCAAATTATTGTTTGTCGAAAAAAAACAATCCAAGCAGATATACACTGTGGAAGCACCCGATTAAGACATTGAATTTTTTATTTGTAGTTTGAACATTGACTCAATAGAGCAGGAAGACTGGACTGAAACTTTATTGAATAACAGTCATAAAATTGAGTTTAAACTTGATACCAGTGCACAGGCAAACATACTGCCAAAGCATGTGTACGAATCAAACAACATTTCTAAGTTACTTCAAACAACAAATGTCAAACTCGTCACCTACAATGAGCTCATTCCAATGAGGGGTCATAACCTATGTTTTTGAGACAAAAAATGCAAATAATAGTTATTCAAGAATTCTTTTGGCAAGTGTCATCTGCTTTTCATGTTAGGTAAAGGGCTAAGAAAACAAAAAACAATGAAGTCCCCATTACACCCACGGCAAAGCATCTTTGTTTGTGCGCACGGATACATGACACAATTGTTGATTGCATAATTCACTTGTGAAGTTATCGTTTATAATCAAACCCAGAAATCCCAGTAAATCACACTTTGGAAAGTAATAAAAAAGAATAACTCTCACAAGAACTGAAATCCTCATATTTATAGACCTATTTGGCCTTAGGGCATCCAATATATGCATTTAATCTATTATATCATGTTTGACAGAGCTCAACGAGCCATGTCACACAAAATATAAAGGAAGAAATGCTCAGATTATCACTAAAATAAAGAAAGTTAAAAAATTTATAGTAATTTCTATATTTTTTATACTTACCAATGACCCAGACATAGCTGGTTCTAACTCTTAAAATATAGGGCCAAACACAAATTTTGCCCCCCAATCCCCAAAATTTGCATCTAAAACCAAAGAAAACATGTCCTGAATGGCCCTCCACACTTCACCTCTACTGCGCATGCGCAGTGTCAAGGACGTTCCGAAATTGGCGCCATTAATCATTCTAATAACCAGTGCCTGGTAAGCGCTATGTACTCAGCGGGGAGGCAAGAGTTCCCAACTCCTGGGAGGGCCATCCCCGTCTGGGTCATTGGTAAGTATAAAAAATATAGAAATTACTATAAATTTTTTAACATTTTTATACTGTACCAATGACCCAGACATAGCTGAATAGTAAAAAGGCTGGAGGGCCAAGGACATAGAGCAAGATGGAATACGCTCAATAATATAAAATAGAGTCATCCCCTCTAGGGAAAAAGAAGTAATAGGCCTTACATGTATCTTTCTTATTTATGATAAATTAGAAAGATACAACACCTTCCAAAATTGAGCATCATACATCCATGTACTCTATTAATATCCAATATAATCCTTATACTAATAATTTTTAAAGTAAGCCAATAAATAAAGTAAGTCTAGAGAATAGAGACTCTAATACTCCTTAAAAGTGTCTGAGGATTGCATAATCATGTCCGTTGACATATGCAATATTCAAAAGCTATACTTTAAAAACTAAGACTTGAATGAATTTTTAAAGCATAAACTTCTCACTAAACAACCATCCCAATAACAGCTCAGAATTACTAACTCCGGAGGAGGTATCCCCTTGTTTTCATAGTAAAACAGGTGACCCAAGGGAACACCCTCCCCCCCCCCCCCTTTTCTTGCCCTGGGTCAAATAGCCCAGAGCGAAGAGGGCAGCAGAACGGAGTCACTGCCGAAACAGACAGCCTACCTAGCTATAGTAGCAGCTGTTAAGTGAATGACATTCTGAGCAGTAGATAACAGACCTAACAATAGAGGCCTCCAGAAATGGACTCGATATTTCTGAGATAAAAATTCATGAATGTGGATGGCTGAGCGCAATGAGCAGCCTTCAAAAATCTATAATAGCGACACTATTAATGTAAGCCCAAGATGTAGAAGAACTCTTACTTCATGAGCCGAAATCTTAAGCAGAATTGCTGAGTCAATGATATACCATAAGCAGTACCGATAGCTAATAGAATCAATTAGCAATAGAATGGAGCGTAACGTCCTTCTATTAGGCATCAAAGACAGAAGAAGCTTACGCCCGTAGTAATAAACAGATATCTGTTTATAAATACATAAACTCTAACCGGAGAGAGTAAAGGCCTATGCCCGTACGAAGACGGAAGGACCTTAATAACAATAGGTTCCGGATATTAGGAGCCTAACTCTTATGCAAAAATCCAACCTAAATAGTAAAGGAAGTAATGATTCCGAAACTACGAAAGTGAAAATCATCCATCGATAGTGCATGAAACTCACTGACTCTTCAGTAAAAGAGAAACCAACAGAATTACTGTCTAAAAGGTCAGAATTTGAAAACTACTGTTTCCAGAGGCTCAAATGATTACTTAGCTAAATAAGAACCGAAGTTAAATTCCATATAGGAATTTAATCTAAAGATTCTAAGTCTATTTATCAAAAAGTTACTAACTGACTTAGATAAAAAGACATAAGACTCAATTGTAAACTATCCTAGAGTGCATAGGTATGAGGTAACATAAACCTATAACCTTAATAATAACAGGCTGCAGTAGATCTTGTCAAACAAGTAAACTAAAAAGTTGCAATGAGTAGTATGGAGGGATCAACAATATGAACATAATGATCCCTACACCAACGACGGAAGAGCCTCCACTTTAGCCACATAGAATAGCGAAGAAGAGGATCTCCTATAGTAAGAAATCGCGTCCAAAGCTCGTCCAGTACAATGCTTACAATGCAATACGGACCACACAACGGAATACGTGAAGGTTGCGACCTTGCGGGTTGTGATAAAGATGACACGATTTACCCAGCGAAAAAAGATCCTCTCATTGAGGAAGATTTCACGTTAAGTCCCACAGTAGACAACAGAGTAAATTACCCATGGTCTCTGTGAAGATAGAGATGCTATCAACAGAAATGTATTGTGGTTGTTTATCTTAGCAATACCTGCTGAAACAATAGCGCCGGAGGATACGCGTATCCTATCATTCCGTCCTATAGATCAATAGAGCGTTAACAACATTAGCTCAGAGATCTGGACAAGCCAACACATACGTCTGCAATTGATTAGCAAGCTGTGTCGTAAATAAATCATCATTGGGCGCTCCCATAGATAGCAAATCTGATTGAATACTTGTTTGTTGAGAGTCCATTCTGACAGCAACAAGCGACCCCTAAGTGAACGGGAGTCCGGTAAAACAATCAGACGGCCCGGAATATGACGGACCGAAACAGAACTTGGTGTACTATAACCAACAGACGGATTCTTTCCATTAAATTGAATAACGGAAACGAATGAGTGCCTCCCTGGTTCCGGAGATACGCCACTACTGTCGAATTAACGGACAGGATTTGGGCATGCGTTTCTGAATAATGTTCATGCAATGACATAAAGCAAGCCTAAAAAACATTATTCCGCGGAAGATAATTGGTTGCTAAGAGACTGCGGAACCCAAAGACCCTGGCACTTCGAATCCGTTGGGATCAATATTATATCCCAATCTGTTTGACTGGCAACCGTCATAACTGCAACACTCGGGTCCAGCAACTGCAGTGGCACTCTCTGAGTCAACCACCGAATGTTTGCCCCAGTCTGAATCTCTTGTAACACTAGATAGACAAGAGAATGTGTAAATCGAGCAATTCATGGATTGCTGAAAAGTTGCCGTCGAAGAGAAGCTTCTCCGAGAACGAAGCGACTCTGAGAGAGTTCTTAACCTTACTATCCACGCGCGTGGATGTAGCTAGGGCTGCGTCACGTCTAACCAACTCCAATCAGCCACTGAAGGGCGGAGTTGTACATGAACAAACTACTGCCCTCAAAAGAAATCACATTGAGAATAATATCCCGTAAATCTTTTCTTGAAGACGTAATGATAACGCCTCAGTAAGGTGGATTACGTATGATAAAGCGTCTAAGTTAAGTCTACTAGACATCATTGTCGTTTCCAACATTGAGGTTGGAAAAGACATAGACGGCGAAAAAGAATATTTCCAGTCTTTAACCACACCGTCTAGACGCATATGAACTCTCGGTATGCCCTGCTCTGCCAAAATAAACTATTCGTATAAATGATAAAACGGCAGAAATGAGCAACGCGGACAAGAAACTAAACTATCATGCTTTGTAGCAGGCTTGTATGCATATATAGCGTCGAAAAATAAAACACATGTTGTAATGAAATTATTGGACTGCGTCGGTAAGTCAGGGACAATGTCCCTGAACCGATCCAAAATTCCGAGTCCAATGACGCTATAAGTCTCTTATCCAACATCGCAGCAATGTAGTCCGAAAAAACAATCACTGGAAGATAATGCCAGAAGATATGAATGGCAGCTTCCGATACTACGAAAGGGAAAACTCGAAATCTTTCGAATCCCTTTCGCCATCCTGTTGGACGCTATAAAGCGTTCGGTCGTCCGTACCTGATGCAACCGCGGACCGCACCGACCCAGCGCCGTCGGATAATTCCTGATTCGACCAAGAAACTGTCGATTGCTGGGATGCTGCGAAACAACTGTGCTAACTCGGATAGCACGTCCGTCACTGAGGCCTAAGGAGAAGCGGTCCTACAATGCATTGCCGCTGGAAGCTCCGTGATCGTTACCCCATGCAAACTACCAATATGCGAGCAAACGGAGTGTATAGGCCTCGTGTCCCTTGGCTACCGGATGGCATGACCTATTCGCCGTGGAATCACTGAATGACAAAACTGATCGGATACTCGAGGTCACGTAGCCAATGTGCGGTCGTGTGCCCTGCTGTGAGGATGAGAAAGCATTATGGACAGTCTCTCAGACTGTCAATATAACGGAGCGTCCCGACCGACAGACGTATGCTCCGAATGTAAAATATCTGAACCACAACATGCGGTCCCCTATGTTGTTGGACGAGAGAGGGACCTCTCTCACTCACAGCCCGGACGGACCTGGACAAGCCAGGAACCGGACTAACAGGCTTCCTCCGATCTGTCCTCAATCTGCCGTCACTGGGTGAGTACTAAAGTAATTATAGTGCTCGCATCACCCAAATCTCCTTCCTAGACCGCAACGGACGAACCCAGCAGCCGAACCATTCGATGAATGCACGCTACACCGGGTGAGCTAGCGAATGTCACTCCGTCGATCCTACAAGGGATCTCTTAGGCGATAGACATATTCCATGAGCACTTATTGCCGCTAGCTCTTCATTAACTATGACGACAGAGGCACACTTTTGAAAGACATCTCCGTAACTTTGCGAACAAGAAACCAGAAATGCTTGGTTATAGCAAGCATATAATAATAATATATATAGCGTCGTTCAATAATTCGAAAGTTTGTGTGACATTATTGGACTATGTCGGAACTGAGGGACGATGTCCCTGAACCGAACCAAAAATTTCTAAGTCCACCGACGCTATCAGTTTCTTATCCGGCATCGCAGCATTCTGGTCCGACGAAAGAAGCTGTAGAAGACCAAGTCAGATGACATACACAACAGCATATGTTGTTTCGAAAGGGAAAGCTCGAAATCCTCCAAATCCCTTTTGGTATCCCGTTGGACCGGATGAAATTTTCGGACGTCCGTACCCGCTTCCGCGGAGCGTCCCGACCCAGCATCGTCGGATAAAAAATATGCGACAGATTCAGTTGATGCTGGGATGCTGCGAAAAACTGTGCTATTTAGGAAGCACGTCCGTTCCCGAGGCCTGTGCAGTAGCGGTCTTACGATGCATTGCCGCTGGAAGCTCCGTGTACGTTGACTCCCGCACACTTCCTATGCGAACGTCCGGAGTCTGCAGGCCTCGTATCCCTGGCTACCGGATGGTGTGACCTGGTCACCGATGATTCTCTGACTGGCGAAGCTGACTGGATATCGGAGGTCACGTAGCCAAGAGCGGTTGTGTGCGCTACCATGAGAATGAGGAAGCCTTATTGACAGTCTACTCCGGACTGACTATATGTCGGAGCGTCCCGAGCGACGGACGTATGCTCCGAATGCGAAACATTTTGTACCACAACATCTGGGGCCAGATGTTGTTGTACGAGAGAGGGGCCTCTCTCGCTCGCCGTCCGGATGGACCAGAACGAGCTATGAACCGGACTAAAAGGCTTCCTCCGTTCTCCCTCTGATCCGCCGTCACTGGGTGTGCATTTGGTTGATTTATAGTGCTCGCATCACCCCAAAATTCCTACTAGACCGCAACGGACGAACCCGGCTGCCGAACCATTCGGTGAATGGACGCTACACCGGGCGAGCTAGCGGTCGTCAAAGGCCGTCGAACCTACTAGGGTCCTCTTAGGCAATTGGCGTATTTACATGAGCACTTTCCGCTAGCCCTTCATTAATTGTGACGACGGAGGCACACTGTTGGAAGACATCACAGATACATCACCCTAATCTTGATCATCTGAAATAGAAATTGATAAAGTAGAGTGACCCTGCGGGGAAAGGACCGGAGTGTCCAATTCCCCCCTAACATATCGTGACATACGCTTCCCATATTGTCATCGAAATCATACGATACAGAACAGGAGTTAATGCGAGTACACTGACCACCTATAGAATGATTATAAAAGTCAGAGGAAGACTTCCTCTTATTACAATTGATCAATATCCTTTCAATGTGAAAAGAAAACAAGTCCTGGTACTCGCACTAACCCCTGGCAATCAAAATACATAATAATAATATGATCCATTAATATAGAAAAAATAATTGAAATCAAAATATTTTGAAAAAATATTTTTTCAGAACAGCCCAAGTTTCTGAAAAGTAACGTTGAGCCCCAATGGATCCCAAGCCTAAGTGTGGACAAAAATTTTAAAAATATTTTAAACAATTTATTCAACACTTACGAACAATAATAATGTATCTAGTTATGATTAAAATAACATCAAGATATTATTTTCCAGAAATCCCCCCCTCACACAGAGGGCTGTTGTAAATGTAAACAATGAATGTAAAAACACTAAAATAAGACTCCAGGCACCCAGGCCCGGAATCAGTTACCAAAAATACACTATCTGATGCAAAACAGAGACTTCCAGGGAAGAAACTGCAGAACATCAGATGGTAGATGCAGAACACAACGCCTAACCACCCATAGGTGAAGACGTAAACATGGGGAAAAGAACAGAATTCATTCTGTTATTCAGCTAAAACTCCCAAGAAAATTTAGTAATAATAATTACGAAAACTATGCCAAAAGCATGGGAGAATAGCAAGGGGGGACTTAAAGGACAGGGAGAGAGGAAAACGCTGAAAAATCAGTGTAACTAAATAATCAGAATGACAACAAAATGGCTGCTGCCTCGAAAATAGGTAACTTAACATAATGTGAAGAAACAGGACCATTTCAACAAGGAACATAATGACTGGTGTCGGGATATACTCCTGCAGTTGAATGGATCAGTCCCTGATGTACGAAGTTGGCGAACAAGCTGTTGATCTGGAGAATTAAAAACTGGGATAATTTGGCTGTGATACATGTTTTGAAGTCTGCGATTGCTGCTAGGCAGAATTAGCCAAGGATTTATGGTGAGTGGCGCATTTAAAATCACCGATTCTGTTACAAATGGCGACGAGGATGGGATTTTTTCTTCTTCCATGTGCCATTGTTTATACGAGAAAATGTTTTGTCTGGTTCAAATGAAATATCACTGGCTGTAACATCAAGAGAGACATCAACAGTTGTGTCTAAAGTTTGATTAATACTAGCATTATTAACAGTGTCATTAACAGCAGCATCTTCAATGAAAGCAACATCTGCATCATTATGAATACTTAAATGTTTAATTTGATTGGTAACATCAAGATCTTCTTTCTCTGCTCCTATTACTTCACGCGTTACACATTGCTTCTCCTCATTTGATTTGTCTCTATTAAATTCATCATCTATTGATGGAACTTGACTGCTGTCAGTGGTTGTATCAAGTTTCTCATAAGTGGAGCTTCTGGGGATTGCTTCTTTTGAAGTACCAGCCATTGTCGATGGTGTATATGGTTTTCTATTGGTAGGATTTGGAGATGTTGAAGCTGTTCTTCGCCTACTTATCTGAGTTGGAAGGGCACTTGGTCTATTAGGTGACTTTCCTTGGTTCAGTTTTGATGTTTTCAGTGGAGGGTCTGTGGATGCAACATGATTAGCTACATCTTCCTTTTTCCACAAACCAGCTATTTTACTTTCTACTTTTTTACGTTTTTGATCACCATTTCCATTTTTACTTGGAGGAGACACATCAGTCTTTTTACAGGGTGTAATAGCAGGAGATGATTTTCTTCCAACTGGTGTTGTAGGCCTAGACAAATCATTACTTTTCTTCAAACTTGCACTACTTTCAGATTTCTTCAACTCTTTGTTTCCAACCTTTCTCAAATTTCCATTTGTGCTACCTGAATTCAATGCACTTCCACTACCTGACTTGGCAAGACTACTTCCACTTGTAGTTTTTTTCAAATTGCTGCCACTCAGTGTTTTTGTTAAATTTCCTTTGAAAGAAGTGTTCTTATTTAAATTACCAGTAGAGCTTCGAGGAGAACTAGAAAGGCTGCTTTTGGAACTGTTTGTAGAAAAAGGTTTCTTGAAAACTATTGACTCATCAGGAAGGTTCCTATTGTTTTGTTCTTGTACAGAATCATCAATTGAGCAATCTTTCGAATCACCTGAGGAGCCATTGAAACTTTCTCCAGAATTTCTATTACTATGTGGAAGACTATCACCACTTGGTCTTTTTTCTCTCAAATGAACATCACATATTGATTTTGATGGTGTATTATTGTTACCGAAGGTGGAACTTCCATTGCCATTAATACACTCATTATCTAATGATTTGATTACAGGTGCTGTTAAAATAGTAGCCTCTTTCGTAAAAGTTCTTTGCTTAACTGGAGGTTTTTGTTTATCAGGTGTACCTTTTGCTTTGTTCTGATAACTATTATTAATGCATGGTATCCTTGAGGGAGTATTGCCGGTTTTATTCTTATTAGACAGAGAAGTTTTGGGTGGTGTTATTGATTTAGTTGTTGCATTTACAGTACCCTTAGAACTAGGACTTGTTTTAATGCTATTGGGTGTTGACTGTTGTTGATTTTGACTCTTAGGTGTTTTTTTACCAGGTGTATTAAATACGGTTTTCATTTTCTGTCCTGTATAATTCAACTTCACAACACCTTTATTGACACTGGGAAGTTCTGATTTTTGAGGCATAGCTTTTACGGATG
This sequence comes from Pictodentalium vernedei, assembly GCA_031216915.1. NCBI lineage: Eukaryota > Metazoa > Mollusca > Scaphopoda > Dentaliida > Dentaliidae > Pictodentalium > Pictodentalium vernedei. The sequence goes on from CM062297.1 coordinate 156,035,242, forward strand.
GAGAAGATGCAGACCTGCCATAAAGAGGCTTTCTACGTCCTCTAACACCCTTTGCAGGTTCCGGATCTTGTTTGATTTGGTGTAAATTTTTCTCAGTAGGCTTCAAGATTCTTGGACCACTTGGAACAGTAGTAACAGTACCTTGGCTGTCAGTCTGTGAAACTGTAGAGCCGGAGTAATCACTCAATTTATCTGATGTGTGTGACCAAGAAATTTCTGAAGCAGTGTCAGACGTGTTGTCATTTGAAACAAGCGATAGGGTTTCATTCTCTAGAAACATGTCATCTTCTGCTGTACTGCTTGCCATTTCACGACCAATACCAATTTCATTTACAACCAGACTTGCATTCTGTTCGAGTAGAAGCATATCTTCTGCACTCATGTCTCCTGGATAAGTACTTTCTTGCTTTTGGCATCTTTCAAGCTCAAAAACAGCCTTTTGAAGATGTTCCAAGCTTTCATCTGCTTCATCGATGTCATCTGCAAGAAATGTTTCATTCATTTCTTGTTTTTTGTTTGTGACTGGATCTTCTTCTAAATCTTCAACTGGCTCAAGAAGATCATCATCCATATCTGGGGCCATATCTTTAGGAAAACTTATCTGTGAAATGTTCTCAACACTCATTATAGAACTTTTCATGCTATTGCGAGATGCAGACATTGATTCAAACATAGAGCCTCTCAGACTGGTTTTGGAGGCAGATAATCTTGCCAGCATTTGTGCTTCTTTACAAATTTCATCTTCTGTTTTATCATCTGTTATCATCAGCTCATCCGATATCCTTTCTTCGGAACTGCGATAAGATTTTTCAGAATCTACTTTCTCTGCACTGCTCACAGAATCTCTAATATTATTTCGATTACTAGTATCTATTTCCACTTCATTTAATATTTTGTTATCAGAACAAAGAATAGTATTTTCTAAGTCTGAATCATTTGGTGAGAATGTTTCAGTCTTCAATTCTGTTCCAACTATACACTGAGCAATTTCATGATTAGACTGATCTTTTAAATACTTACTTGACTTTAGATCCATATCTAAACTTAAGTTAGCAATATCTCTACAAGTTGAAATGAGAATATCTTCATGAGAATGATGAATGTTTTGTTCCTTTATTTTCCAGTCTGTGGCACCATCCATCAAATTAACAGTGTCTGCAGCAGAAAAGCTTTTGCTAAGTTTATTTCCACTGATCCTTACACCTTTATCAGCACTACAGGTTCTGTCTAATGAATTGGATAATGAAACAGACCTTTTATTTTTTGATTTATCAGGTTTGGATTTCTTTGGCATTGCAGATTTAATAATATCATCAAGAATATGTTCATCATCATCATCATCATCTTCATCATCAAGGTCATCCTGATTTGAATTTATACTTAATGAACTTAATGAACTATTGCGAGAAAAACAAATTGGAGTACCTTCTACTTGAAATGAAGACTTAAGCTCAGAACTTATGTCTTGACCTTTCGAAGAACTGACTTTTCCAAAACATTCTGAACTTTTTGTTTTCGCAGTACTTTTTGCATGAAAATGTATATATATCTGTCTATATGTGTAAATTTGAGTCAATTTATATATATAGTGTTATATATGTTTATGAAAGCAGACTGATAACAAAAAAAAAAAAAAAAAAAAAAAAAAAAATTGGATTTACATGTATCATACCAGACTACCAAAAGTTCTGAGCTTTCGGGACCCTGGTATCCATTAGAATAAATAAATGTAAATGGAAAATGGATTTGCAACATTGGTCTGGGTTTTGCCTAATGTATTATAGATATAAGTAGGTACTGGCATCCAAGGTGAACTTGTTTCTTAATTTTGTTGACATCTGTTACTGGTGAAGGGTTTGACACCTACTAATCCATAACCTTCCTCAGGTAGTGAGTCTTAAAAAAAAATAAAATGGGGAAGAATGTGAAGAAACAGGACCATTTCAACAAGGAACATAATGACTGGTGTCGGGATATACTCCTGCAGTTGAATGGATCAGTCCCTGATGTACGAAGTTGGCGAACAAGCTGTTGATCTGGAGAATTAAAAACTGGGATAATTTGGCTGTGATACATGTTTTGAAGTCTGCGATTGCTGCTAGGCAGAATTAGCCAAGGATTTATGGTGAGTGGCGCATTTAAAATCACCGATTCCGTTACAATAATTTCATTAAATAATTTTAAGTTACAGCCCTGATAATATTCTGTCACACATTTTTCCTCTCCTCCTTCTCTATCCTCCTTAGAATCACCATTTCACTAATATTTATGTGTCTGGCATCATTTAAACTGAGATTTACAAGCACAAAGATCAGTCAGATGTTAACTGATGAAGGGCCAAACTTAGAATGATTAATGGCGCCAATTTCAGAACGTCCTTGACACTGCGCATGCGCAGTAGAGGTGAAGTGTGGAGGGCCATTCAGGACATGTTTTCTTTGGTTTTAGATGCAAATTTTGGGGATTGGGGGGCAAAATTTGTGTTTGGCCCTATATTTTAAGAGTTAGCACCAGCTATGTCTGGGTCATTGGTACAGTATAAAAATATAACAAAATTCCTGTTCACTGAATACTCTTACAAATATTTTTCAAAGGCTATTCAATTATCTCCTTGCATGCTGCTGGCGGATAAGGAACAGTTGCCAGCGAAATTATTATAATTTAAGCACTTTTATCCAAATTCTCCCTTGTATATTAGATTATCTGTTTGGCAAATGATATTTATTTACTTATTTATTTATTTATTGGTGTTTAAGGTCACATATTTTTGCACAATGGCTAATCATGACCACAACAGTTTTACGGGTGGAGGAAGCCAGAGTACCTGGAGAGAACCACTGAGCAATGGCAAGCAACTGTCAGCTCCCCAAATACTAACTCCACACAAGCAGGGTTAGCATTGGTTGAAGACAACTGCACCATCGACGTGCAGTACGACGTAGTACACAATGCCACCATGCCCCCACGTGGGCAATTGGGGATGAAGTGTCTTGCCCAAGGGCACAACGCGGTTGCCACAGGTGGGAGTCGAGCCGAAGCCCCTAACAGCTTGAACCTCTACCTACAGAGCCACCGCGTCCCCTTAGAAAATTATTTCTTGAGTTGAATTTATATGGATTTTTCATCAAATGTAGTCATGGCTGCTTCAGAGCAGCCATGACTAGATAAGATGAAAATATTTTAAAAATACTCAGTGGGTTAAGAGTTAACTGCATTCCATTGTGTTGAAAAACGGTCCTCATTTTACAGTGGAAATCCAGGAATGTGATTTTCATAACATTCCCATACCACCCATCAATGTGAACTTGACTGAATTCTCATCCTGTCCAGTGATCAAAACTGGAAATTTGTATGTTTTATTTCTTCATATTCAAACTGACAATAAAGAGCTTGAGAGACATTGCTGGGAAACATTTACAGGCATTTTGAACTCTTTACCCACCAGGACAGCCATATCGTCCCTTGAGTGCAACAAAGCACCATCTACAATGCCAACGCATTGCAGATATTGATTGTTGCACCCAATGGGTGATATATGACAAGCGGTTATTACAAAATCACCATTCAAATTTTATTTTGTGTTTGTTTTGTGTTTAAAACACATAGAGTATGCCCCCACCCCACTAAAACAGGCTTCACAAGATCCTGCAAGGGTGTGATAATAAGGTATAGTTTTAAAACAGAAAATTAACATGTTTGGTTGTCAAAAGAAAAAAAAAGAGTCATCTTAGATTCATGTTAAGTTGAACAAAAGTAGACCACGAGAGAGGGAAAACTAGTCTACCATTGAAGAAAAGCACCAGTTCACATTACATCAAACATGGTTCCTGAACTCAAATTAGCTAGAAATGAGAAATTCAAGAATTTTGAAGGATGTTCCAGAGCAAAAGCATAGGAGCTAAGAGAATTTGAACTCAAAAGTTTTTCATTTTAATGTCATACAGTGGAAGCCTGTTAACTGAATATCCACTTTGCCAGTGATTATTCAATTAATAGGAATATTAAATTAACTGGGATCCGATCACATTCCAGTATTTTTCAGAAAAACTGAGCTTTTATTCTATTACATCTTTTTTGACAGAGCTCTGTCAAACAAAATATAATATATCAAATGTCTATATTGGATGTACTGAGGCCAAATAGGTCTATCAACGTGTGGAATTCGGTGACTGCCAGGGTCATTTGTCAACATATACTGGAAGATTTTTTGGATAAATTAACAGGAGTTTGTTCTATAACCTGTTGGCAATTAAGAGATCAAATTTGTACTGCAGGAATGGTAAATGGTTTTGTGTTTGGAAATTATATTCAATTAAGAGGGTTATTCAATTAAGGGATATCCAATTAAGTGGGTCTAGTGTATTACAATCCTATCTACAATCTTATGTTTTAGTTTCATTCTATTAGGTAGACATTCTACCAGATAGAGAAGAGCCATTCTAGAAAATTTCAGCTGGCTGTAAAAAAGCGAGCTGGATATTTTTTAAATGAATCTCCCCTCATCTCATTTTTCAAGGAAGATCTCATTATTCAAGGACTTTCTAGGTCTTTGGCAAGGAATTTCTAAAATACAGGACTCTCAAAAAATTCAATGAGCCACAGGAACCGTGCGATACTCTTGAGGTAGTACATTAAACCACACTGACTAATGAAATAGAAATACCAAAACACAACAGCATTTTTGGCAGTCATACAATACACTGATAACAGAAACATGCATATATTTATTAAGGGCAGAATTCAGTTTGAAATGGTATTCCTGGATTGAGTAAATTTAGTTGGTGGAATTATCTGAATATAGAACAAAATGTCACAGGATATAATGTAACTGACATAATGTCACAGGACAATATGAGACAGAACATTTTGTCATGTAGTGCTGTTTGATTAACCCTTTACCCAACGTCACGGGCAAAACCGGCCAGCGCTATTCTAAAAAATCACCAACTAATTCTCCTTATTTTTTCATTTTTTGTCTCAAAAACATAGGTTATGACCCCTCGTTGGAACGAGCTCGTTCCAATGAGGGGTCATAACCCATGTTTTTGAGACAAAAAATGAAACAAGAGGCCTGTCACGCCTAGAGAGCTCCGCTGAGGGCCACTGATCGCATGGGCATGTTTTCTAATACTAATATTGTTACAAACTTTAGCTGAAAAATATTCAGCGGTTCAGAAATTATGGCTTGGACAAACAAATATCAAAAATATCTTAAGATTTTCTTGATCCTGTGACCTGTGACCTTGACCCTGTGGATTTACAGACCGCAGAATAATTGATGACACACCGTCTATTGATAATACATATTGTTATGAAGTTTGGTGGAAAAATATTCAGCGGTTTAGAAATTATGGCTCGGACAAATAAAATGTTGATGACGGATGGACGGACGGATGGACGGACGGACAGACGGACAATGGACGACGGACAAATCAGTATAAGAAAAGCTCTGTTGACTTTGTCAGCGGCACTAAAAAAATTAGTTATTTAAAAAAATTTTTTGTAAGTGTCGTCTGCTTTTCCTGTTAGGTAAAGGGTTAAAAACAGTCTAACAATTTTATTATCAAGATGTATAAAGGTTTTGATGCAGAATGGTAGTTTATTTATACACACACTGCAGACTTTCGGGAGCATGGTGGTTCAGTGGTTACGGCATTGAACTTCAGACCAAGAGGTCTACGGTTCGATCCCTGCTAGTGATAACTGCATTGTGTCCTTGGGCAACACTCTTAATCATGATGACTCACATAGGGAGACGGTGGCGGTGTGTACTAAGGCGTCATGCACATCAATGGTGCACCCGTCTTCAACCAATGCTAACCCTGTTTGTAGGGAGTTAGTATTTTGAGGAGTTTGACAGTTGCTCGCTGTTGCTGGGTGGTTCTCTCCATGTACTCCAGCTTCCTCCACCTGTAAAACTGTCCGATGTTCAGTTACAATTTGCCCACATGAAGTTATGATCATGTGACATCTTGTCTTGTGACATTTTATCCTGCAACATTATGGCTGACCTCAAGGGCCTAATTCTGACTTTGATAACATTTTAATGCAAAGGAACAGGTGCCCCAACATGCATTGTTTGGGTAAACTCAAAACTTGTTTTCTAAGTGCTTTGTCAGTTGTTTCTAGGCAATTCTTAGCTGCCGCTGTAGGAAGCCAAGACTTGCATAGAAACAACTGCAAAATCACAGGAGATGGACTTTCAACATATAGCAAAAATATATAAACATCTCCAGTCCCTTAGGGGTTAACATAGTGCCCGTGAGATTTTGTATATGCACAAAGTTTCTATTACAATTTATTGGAGAGTGCCATTTGGCACTCTCCAATAATCTGTAGTAGAACAATTCTCTTAAACAAAATTTATGCAACCCAAACCACTGTTTGTTGAATGAACTCTGCATTATATATCAACAGAACTGATTCACTGAACGATAACCTGTTTATTGCTTACTTGATATTAACCCTTTACCCAATGCAGACGATATCAAAATTTATTATTTTAAATATAATTTTTTAATTTTTAAAAAAAAATTTCAACAAAACCATATCATGTGACCCCTCGTTGGAATGATCTCGACGAGCTCGTTCCAACTAGGGGTCACATGATATGGTTTTGTTGAAATTTTTTGAAAAATAATATTTTTTCAACTGCTGAATTAGCATATCACGCGGGCGGATGCAGGCGATTCGTTGGGTAAAGGGTTAAGAACTTTTGTAAAAAGGCCATCTTCATAAAACAACTTTAGTGGCTTCTGTCATTTTTTCTGTTGGGTCAAGATGATGGCTTCCAGGACTGAACAACTACATCACCACAAATTCTGATGATGACTCAACAATGCATAGATGAGTTAAACAGTCTTATGAAAGAGAATGAGTATAAAACTAATTTATTTCCTAAGTGCTTGTTGCTATAGGTCTGTAAACATTTGTTCTTGACAGTTTTTTCCCAATAGTTTCAACATGAAATCCAATTTCCATCAAAGCATTATGATCCAATATACCCCTTCCATCGAATACAAAAGCTGGTTTCAACATCTTATCATAGATCAATTGGTAATTATATGTCTGAAAAATAACAAAGAACAAAAATGTTTTTAGAATACTTGATGATTTATCAAATGGAAAATTTAATCCAGAAGGTCAAGTGAGCCTATGTCACACAGCTGAAATCAAGATTACAAATCAGAATACAAAGTGACTGTGTTTTTATTTTTCTGTCCACTTTCCTCCATGCTACACTGTGTAGCATCTCACCCGTGAAAAAAGAAAGGCAAAAAGACTGAATTCAGAAGCTATTTTCATTTGTTTTTCTTGATATGGTCTCTATTTTGCAGAAATTGTGACCCACTGATGTACATTTGTCACATGTGTTACGATCCAATCATGATATGATCGCATAAAAAGACAAGAGCTCACGTATCGCTGAAGCAATACAATGTCCCCTACCGGACTAATGAGCATTAATAATTATACAAATGTTAAAACCTAGATGTGATCAGCATGAATTCCATTGAAGCGTTTCCAAAAAAAGTCAGGAAAACTGATAAATGGCGTTTTTCCATATTTCCAAGGGCCATAACTCACACAAGAATAATGCAATCAGCATGAAACTCAAACTTGATCTGTAAGTCATCGTTCTATAGTAGATTACCAAGAATGAAATCATTCGGTTGAAGCATTTCCAAAAAAAAGTCAGGAAAACTAAAGTGTGACTGACAGACTGACTGACAGACTGATGGATGGACAGAGTGCAAATGAAACCCGATCTGTAAGTCATCATTCTATAGTAGGTTACCAAAAATGAAATCATTCCGTTGAAGCGTTTCCAAAAAAAGTCTGGAAAACTGATATTTTGGCACTTTTCCATATTTCCAAGGGCCATAACTCACACAAGAATAAGACAATTAGCATGAAACTCAAACTTGATCTGTAAGTCATCATTCTATAGTAGTTTACCAAAAATGAAATCATTCCGTTGAAGTGTTTCCAAAAAAAGTCCGGAAAACTGATATTTTGGAGCTTTTCCATATTTCCAAGGGCCATAACTCACACAAGAATAATGCAATCAGCATGAAACTCAAACTTTATCTGTAAGTCATCTTCTATAGTAGTTTACCAAAAATGAAATCATTCGGTTGAAGCATTTCCAAAAAAAGTCCAGAAAACTAAAGTGTGACTGACAGACTGACAGACTGATGGACTGACAGACTGATGGATGGACAGAGTGCAAACCTATAGTCCCCTCCAGCGATGCCGGTAGGGGACTAAAAACTGCTGTTGTCATCACAGTACTGTAGTACAGTGGAACCCTGTTAATTGAATAGCCACTTTGCCAATGAATATGATTCAATTAACAGGAGAATTCAATTAACAGGGATTGTGCCACTTTCCTGTATTCTAGAGTTAAACTTGGCATTTATTCTATAAAATCTTGTTTGACAGAGCTTCATGAGCTCTGTCAAACAAGATATAATAGATTAAATAACTGTACTGGATGTACTGAGGCCAAATAGGTCTATAAACAAAGGAAAACTGGGGCGAGTCAGGGTAATTTCTCGACAGGTTACATGATTTTTTATACAATTAACAGGAGTTTACTCTATAACTTATATTCAATTAACAGGTGAAATTTGTACTGGAGGTATGGTAAATGGTTTCGTGTTGGGAAATTATATTCATTTAACAGGGTTATTCAGTTAAGAGGTATCCAATTCAGTGGGCTCGACTGTACTATATATATATTAGCAGTAAAGCCATTAACCCTTCACCTAATGCAATGGTGATCAGGGCTTATATTACAACGAAAATCTGAGAATCGATTCGCATAACAAAATTGGTGATAATCCATGTAGATCTTCGCTGCACCTCTGCTAGGATTCGCATGAAAAGAATTGAGTCAATTTAACTAGCGCGTTGTTTGAAATTGTGAAGTTATATGTTGAATTTCTTTGAGGAGCTAACTCAGAATGCGTTAACAATTTAGAAGAGTGAGAAATAGTTATCCAAAATTTTTTAAGAAAACTGCTAGACGAATGTAATGGACATTCTTCCAATTTGTGTATCCTTCTTCTAGTCATGGAAACGATAGGGCTCAGTGGGAACTATATGTTACAGAAAGTTGAATATTTTGGAAATATGAATTCTATATCATATAACATAGTTCCATGTCAAAACTTACTTATACACACAATAAAGCACTTAACCCTTTGAACTCTAGTGGTATCTTCCATGCCAGTTCAATGGCAGCAATTAGAAGAGTTCATATTCATTATTTGGAGTAGACCAATCAGTATTTTTAGCGTGCAGCCTTGGGCTGCATGTTGAAAATACTGATTGGTCTACCCCACAATATTTACTGAACAGCCATCCTATATAATGACGTTATGACGTACAATGTATCATGTTCCTGGTAGGAAAAAGGGCCACTGGGGTTCAAAGGGTTAAAACAAGCTATTAACTGAAAATAGAATATGTTTTCATTTTTGAAGTTCACTAAAAAAACTTTCCACAATCCATTCCAATGAGTGTTCATAATCGGAGTTTGAATGCCTTTTGAGAACAAGAGGCCCCACGTGGCCTTAATCGCTCACCTGACAAAGTGACTCTAAGAAGTATTTTAGGTCACCTTCACCATGTCATGCCTCATCAACATTAACTGGTTGAGTGATAGATTTTGTTTGAAGTTCAACATTTGTTACCTAAAATTAGTTTTATTTAAAATCATTGGTGTGTGGCCAATCTCCAATGATTTTTAATAAAGCAAATTTATCTCTGCAGACAAACAGGTTTAGCATGAAGCACAAACAAGGAATGTGAAGAGATAGCCTTGGACATCTCTCCCCAACTGTGGATATCTTACATGTGCTACATGTATATATTTGCATGCAAGAAAACAAAAATTTTCACAAATTTAATTTTTTTTTATCATCATTGGAACAAGCTCAAACAGCTTATTCCAATAGGGGTATGGGAAGATCAGGTATATTTTTGAGACAGAAATGTGAATATATAAATAATGGTGTTTTTTTGTGAATGATGCTGGAGAATTTTGCGTAAAGATATGGTAAATGGTTTGTTCTAGATACAGAATGATGCAAAAGTATTTAAATTTGATTAGGCAAGTTGTTCCTATAATGCATTTAAAAATTGAAGTAACTGTTTTTTTGCTGACGAACTTTTAGGTGTGTGTGTCTGTGTTTGTGTGTGTGTGTTTGTGTGTGTGTGTTTGTGGGGGGGGGGGGGGGGGGGGGGGGGGGGGTAAGAGTGTTCTTGCAAACAAAATTCCTGAATAAATGGAAAATTTTATTTTTTGTGTGAAAGACATAGTGCGTGAATGTTGATTGGAACAAGCTTAGAGAGCTCATTTTAATGTGAAGTCATAAAGCTGTGTTTTACGTACGAAATTCTGGAATAACTAAAAAAATTGCTTTTTTGACTCAAAAAGCATGGTGTGCGACCTCTCATTGGAATGAGCTCAAAAAGCTCATTCCAATGGGGTATTTACAAGCGATAAGTACATGTATGTTTAAGAGACAAAAATTAAAATTTGAATAGCGATTTTTGCGAAGAATGCTGACAAGTTTTGGCAGTTATGCTGGTAAAAAGGTAAGATATGCAAAGTGGTTGTTTTTTAGAGGCGACATTTAATTAAGGGGAATTAACCCTTGATTACTGAGGTAACTTCTAAAAGTACTGAAATTTCATGAAGCAATGTGAATAACAGACAACAGTTGCCTAAAAATTTCATGAATAACTAAAATTTTTATTCCTTTGTCTCGAAAACATGGCATATGACCTTTGTTGGAATGAGCTGAATGCGTGTGTTCCAATGAGGGGTCATAAAATTTGAACGAAGATTTGTGTGAATAATGCATTAGTACTGCTAGATTTGGGTAAACGGTTCACCCTGGATACCACCCCTTCTATAGTAGATCTTTTCTGCAAATTTTGTCTAAGATTCTATCAACTTTACAAATAAATACGTTCATGAATCACAATCAGATCCACCCTACAATGTTGCATACCAAATATCAAAAGATTCTGCCTGCTGGATCTGGAGAAGAAGATTTTTTAAGAAATATGCCTGAAACGCACTAAGTTAAAATTTGGGCTCCTATACGGAGCCCAAATATAAACCCAGGGGGCCGATTTGAACAAACTTGAATCAGATCCACCCCACAATGTTGCTTACCAAATATGAAAAGATTCTGAAGCTGGATCTGGAGAAGAAGATTTTTTAAGAAATTTGCCTGAAATGCACTAAGTTCGAATTCGAGCTTCTATAGTGAGCCCAAATATGAAACTAGGAAGCCGATTTGAACAAACTTGAATCAGATCCACCCCACAATGTTGCATACCAAATATCAAAAGATTCTGCCTGCTGGATCTGGAGAAGAAGATTTTTTAATAAATTTGCCCGAAATGCACTAAGTGCGAATTCGGGCTTCTATATTAAGCCCAAATATGAATCCAGGGGGCCAATTTGAACAAACTTGAATCAGATCCACCCCTCAATGTTGCATACCAAATATCAAAAGATTCTGCCTGCTGGATCTGGAGAAGAAGATTTTTGAAGAAATTTGCCTGAAATGCACTAAGTGCGAATTCGGGCTTCTATATTAAGCCCAAATATGAATCCAGGGGGCCGATTTGAACAAACTTGAATCAGATCCACCCCGCAATGTTGCATACCAAATATCAAAAGATTCTGCCTGCTGGATCTGGAGAAGAAGATTTTTGAAGAAATTTGCCCGAAATGCACTAAGTTTGAATTCGAGCTTCTATAGTGAGCCCAAATATGAATCCAGGGGGCCGATTTGAACAAACTTGAATCAGATCCACCCCGCAATGTTGCATACCAAATATCAAAAGATTCTGCCTGCTGGATCTGGAGAAGATGATTTTTTAAGAAATTTGCCTGAAATGCACTAAGTTCGAATTCGAGCTTCTATAGTGAGCCCAAATATGAATCTAGGAAGCCGATTTGAACAAACTTGAATCAGATCCACCCCACAATGTTGCATACCAAATATCAAAAGATTCTGCCTGCTGGATCTGGAGAAGAAGATTTTGTAATAAATTTGCTTGAAATGCACTAAGTTCAAATTTGGGCTCCTATACTGAGCCCAAATATAAACCCAGGGGGCCGATTTGAACAAACTTGAATCAGATCCACCCCACAATGTTGCTTACCAAATATGAAAAGATTCTGCCTGCTGGATCTGGAGAAGATTTTTTAAGAAATTTGCATGAAATGCACTAAGTTCAAATTCGAGCTTCTATAGTGAGCCCAAATATGAATCTAGGAAGCCGATTTGAACAAACTTGAATCAGATCCACCCCACAATGTTGCATACCAAATATCAAAAGATTCTGCCTTCTGGATCTGGAGAAGAAGATTTTTTAAGAAATTTGCCTAAATGCACTAAGTTCGAAATCGGGCTCCTATACTGAGCCCAAATATGAACCCAGGGGGCCGATTTGAACAAACTTGAATCAGATCCACCCTACAATGTTGCATACCAAATATCAAAAGATTCTGCCTGCTGGATCTGGAGAAGAAGATTTTTTAAGAAATTTGCCTGAAATGCACTAAGTTCGAAATCGGGCTCCTATACTGAGCCCAAATATTAACCCAGGGGGCCGATTTGAACAATCTTGAATCAGATCCACCCCACAATGTTGCTTACCAAATATGAAAAGATTCTGCCTGCTGGATCTGGAGAAGAAGATTTTTTAAGAAATTTGCCTGAAATGCACTAAGTTCGAATTCGGGCTTCTATAGTAAGCCCAAATATGTATCCAGGGGGCCGATTTGAACAAACTTGAATCAGATCTACCCCGCAACATTGCATACCAAATATCAAAAGATTCTGCCTGCTGGATCTGGAGAAGAAGATTTTTGAAGAAATTTGCCTGAAATGCACTAAATTCGAATTCGAGCTCCTATAGTGAGCCCAAATATGAATCTAGGGAGCAGATTTGAACAAACTTGAATCAGATCCACCCTACAATGTTGCATACCAAATATCAAAAGATTCTGCCTGCTGGATCTGGAGAAGAAGATTTTCAAAGAAATTTGCCTGAAATGCAGTAAGTTCAAATTTGGGCTCCTATACTGAACCCAAATATAAACCCAGGGGGCCGATTTGAACAAACTTGAATCAGATCCACCCCACAATGTTGCATACCAAATATCAAAAGATTCTGCCTGCTGGATCTGGAGAAGAAGATTTTTTAAGAAATTTGCCTGAAATGCACTAAGTTCGAAATCGGGCTCCTATACTGAGCCCAAATATGAACCCAGGGGGGCCGATTTAACAAACTTGAATCAGATCTACCCTACAATGTTGCATACCAATTATCAAAAGATTCTGCCTGCTGGATCTGGAGAAGAAGATTTTTTAATGTTTTTCCCATTGCCTACAGTGTTAAAAAGTGCTGACTCAGCACTTTTTCAAAGTCCCGAAACTGTACCCTATGATAAAACCGATGGCAATTTTTTTTTACCAATCCTTTCTGTTGGTCCTAAGGAAGCTGCACACCAAATAAAAATTCTCAGTGCCGTGCAGTTTTGGAGATATGGGCGTTTTAAATTTTTTCTATTTTTAGCTCCTGCGGTTCCCACGGGGCTGCGGGAAAATTTTTTTTTGCATAAATCAAGTACTCATGACCCAATAAGCCCTCACATAAAATTTGGTTCAAATCAGCCTCTCGGTTTGGAAAATAGAAATTTTGGGCGGGGCAAAAAATTTTGCCCCTCTCATAACAACGTCAAGTATAGCCCCACAAACTTCTCTTGAACAAATCTGAGTCTACACCTCAAAAGGAAGCTGCACACCAAATATCAAGTCTCTGCTACTGCTGGTTCATGAGAAGAAGATTTACAAAGATTTTGGTGCCCCTTGGGGGTGTGGCACCACCCAGGAGGAGGGGCAACTTCATTTGAACAAATCTGAATTGGCATTAGGTAATAAACATTTAGCCAACATTTGAATAAAATTGGGCTAGTGGTTTAGGAGGAGAAGTCGATAATGTAAAGTTAACGCCGGACGGACGACGACGGACGACGGACGACGGACGACGGACGACGGACGACGGACGATGGACGACGGACGACGGACGACGGACGACGGACAGAAAGTGATTAGTTAAGCTCCCCTTGAGCTTCGCTCAGGTGAGCTAATAATACTGGCTGGTGTTAGCAATTATGTTAAGGCTACACAAAGTAGATCTGTTTCTCAGGCCATTATTTGTAAAATTTCATTCGGGCGAGCGGTTTTTTATTTTATTTTTTATTTCTGTAATTATTTACTTGTCATCAAAAGTTCATGTTCTTGGTTTATGTTTTAGGCCTCATAATCTATGGAATAGCATGGGTGGTGGTGTAATTCATCCCTTGAGTGCAAGAGGGCTTTGCAGTGCTAAAGCATTGCAAAGCCTTGTTGCTCTCAAGGGACAAATTTATCAATTTTTTAACTTGGGTAAAATATCATACATAAACCATTTAATTTTTATTTTTTTTTAAGTTTACATTGGTTATAAAAAGAGAGCATGCGGCAGCCAAAAGGACCATGCTGGAAGGCCTGAGAAACAGATTTTAATTTTTTTTAGGCCTAAGTACAAAGTTGATATAGATGAGATTTACACTAAGGCTATACAGTGCACAGGTTTGGTTACTCAGTTAACAAGAGGCCCCAAGGAGCCTTAATCGCTCACCGGCCAAAGTGGTTCAAAGAAGTATTTGGGGGTCACATTCAGTTAGACATGGTTCATCAACACTACAAAGGAATGAAGTGATGAGAGACAAATTTTATGGAACTAGGGACATGGCTTGAACAAACTTGAATCTTACCCCCCTGAGGATGCTGCATACCAAATATCAAAAACATTCATCTGCTGGATCTGAAGAAGAAGATTTTTAAAGAAAATTCCTCATTTTGAACTAAGTTATCATTCAGGCTCCCACAGTGAGCCCAAATATGAACCCAGGGACTTGGCTTGAACAAACTTGGATCTCAGAATCTCACCCCCTAAGGATGCTGCATGCCAAATATCAAAAAATTTCGACTGCTATATCTGAAGAAGATTTTTAAAGAAAAATTCCTCATATTGACTAAGTTATAATTCGGGCTCCCACAGGGAGCCCAAATATGGACCCAGGGACTTGGCTTCAACAAACTTGAATCTCACCCCCCTAAGGATGCTACCCACCACATATCAAAACATTCCGACTGCTGGATCTGAAGAAGAAGATTTTTTAAGAAAATTCCTCATTTCAAACTAAGTTACAATTCAAGCTCCCACAGTGAGCCCAAATATGGACCTAGGGACATGGCTTTAACAAACCTGAATCTCACTCCCCTAAGGATGCTGCATACCAAATATCCAAACATTCCAACTGCTGGATCTGAAGAAGAAGATTTTTAAAGAAAATTCCTCATTTTGATCTAAGTTATAATTTGGGCTACCACAGTGCGCCCAAATATGAACCCAGGGACTTGGCTTGAACAAACTTGAATCTCACCTCCTAAGCATGCTGCATACCCAATATCAAAAGATTCTTCCTGCTGGATCTTGAGAAGAAGATTTTTAAAGAAATTTGCCTGAAATGCACTAAGTTCAAATTTGGGCTCCTATACTGAGCCCAAATATGAACCCAGGGGGCTGATTTGAACAAACTTGAATCCGACATACCACACAATGTTGCATATCAAATATCAAAAGATTTTGCCTGCTGGATCTGAAGAAGAAGATTTTTAAAGAAATTTGCCTGAAATGCACTAAGTTTGAATTCAGGCTCCTATACTGAGCCCAAATATAAACCCAGGGGGGTCGATTTGAACAAACTTGAATCAGATCCTCCCCACAATGTTCCTTACCAAATATGAAAAGATTCTGCCTGCTGGATCTTGAGAAGAAGATTTTTAAAGAAATTTGCCTGAAATGCACTAAGTTCAAATTTGGGCTCCTACACTGAGCCCAAATATGAACCCAGGGGGCCGATTTGAACAAACTTGAATCCAACATACCACACAATGTTGCATATCAAATATGAAAAGATTCTGCCAGCTGGATCTGGAGAAGAAGATTTTTTAAGAAATTTGCCTGAAATGCACTAAGTTCAAATTCGGGCTTCGAAAGTGAGCCCAGATATGAATCCAGGGGGCCAATTTGAATAAACGTGAATCTGCCCCCCCCCCCCCCCCCCCCCCACCCCCCTCACCCACCCAGAGATGATGTATACCAAATAGGAAAGAATTCTGTCTGGTGGATCTGAAGAAGAAGATTTTTTTGAATTTTGGAAAGAAATTCATGGGTGCTATCAGTTATGCACATTGTGGTTCCCCCTGTGGGTGCGGCAAGTTTATTTGTACAAGTTTGAATTGACATATGATGGGGAACATACACACCAAATTTGGTTCAATTTGATCCAGTAGTTTGGGAGGAGTATTCGATAATGTAAAGTTCACGACGGACAACTACGACGGACGACGACGGACACCGGACGACGGACGGCAAGTGATAAGTTAAGCTCCCTTCGGTGAGCTAATAAAAAAAAAAATTGTAAACAGAAAGTGTGACTAACCCTGTGCAATGAACAGGGTAGTCACACTTTTTAGTTATAAACTAGAGGTGTGACTGTCCCAGATGGGCCTTTATTACACACCTGTGACTGTATTTGTCACGATCACATGGATTTTGGGGGCATGCAGTAATTTTAAACAGAAAGCTCTAGTGCAATCCGATAAAAAGTACCCTTTGCGTGCACAAGTTCTCTCGATAGACTGGTTCTCATAGTTTGCAGCGTTCAGTGGAACATAACCAATGAGAACCATCGGCTATATTTATCTGTTGGAATTACCGATTCTCATACCAAAATGTTTGATGCACAACTGTGCTAAAAACGATTGAAAGTCAGGAAAGACACATGATCTCTGCCAAGAAATTGAACAGTGAAACTCAACCTTTGCTCCGTTATTGAAAACCGAGGAAAACTTGATTAATTTTAGAGCAAAAAAGTCCAATTGGGTTCGATATTTCAGCCAGCCACTTGTACAGTTTCCATAAAATTTTGTTACAATGTTGCCCTCACCGCTGCGTGCTGCCGACGAGTCGATACAAGGTCTACTGTGTAATTCTATTTGATTCACTCTTCGGCAATGAAGCATCACGTTTGCAAACGCAAACATACTTTGAGGAGCATGTTAAGTTGAAGTAGTTCTCAGGAAGCAAGACAAAATCAATCTTGAAAACTGGTTACCATGAAGCGGTAAAACAGACGGCGATACGCCGAAAGTGCCTTGAGATGTTTGGCAGCTAGTACATGCAGTTACTGATTAACTATCACCAATTCCACCCTTACCACCCATCCTTACCACCCCCCCCCCCCCCCCTCCACACTAGCTGAATAAAGAAAATAAAATCGGAAGAATGAAAAGCCTCGTTTTATAAGAAAACTCAGTAGTTTACATTTGTGGAACCAATGTTTTTTTACGTTCTAGTGGGTGTTGCATGTTGGGGCAACTGGTTTATTTTATTTTATTTTTTTTGTGGGGGAGGGGTGGGGGGGGGGGGGTAGGGAAAGTAGTATTGCTAAAATATGACTTTTTCTGGAGTTTGTACTGGGGAAATTGAAAAAAGTTACCAGCTACCCACTACTGAAATTCTGAAAGGTCTTGAGTAGGGTGGGAATGAGACCACGAAGAGGGGAGGGGTGGTAAATACATGTGGTCTGATGAATGCAATATATTGTCAGTTTTATGAGATGACTTCCATGAAATTCAAAAATAATTATTAGAATATTTAAAACACAGTCAATATGACAATATTTTCCAGACACAGATTGATGTGTATTTTTAAATGACTAGTTAAGAATTATTTGCTAGTATTTCTGTTTTACACAGAGGTATTATTTTGCTTTAATTATCAGCAACAAAACTTAAATTGAATGTCACCTATATGAATTAGCTACATGGGTGTATGAGATGGGATAGGGGTTGCGGCACTTTCATCCCCCTTCACCAATAAGCAGCTAATTTTGCAGTTTTCATTGAAAGGAACTAGTATTTTCAGAACAGATTGTTCAGAGGGAGGGGGTATTTTTATAATTTTGGCAAATATCAGGGTGGTGGGCAGAGCATTTTCATAGGCAAATTCGGGAAAAGGGTCTGCATTTTGATTTTGAAACAATAGTTCAGGGCAGTTTGATTGGTCAGCCCCCATCCCCAAGAAAATGGTCAAAAGCCTATCATTAGTCACATTCTATCAGTCCTCTTTAAAACTTCTTACTAAATGCAAATTCAGAATACCAAATTCCAAATTTAAGATTAACAAGATATTGGAGCAGACACATAAAAAATTATTTTGTTTTGAAACCAGATACCAAGAAAAAAAATATTGACAGAACCGTTTAGATAACAAACTGGTGAAGTATAGTTTTATTACTAGCACAAAATAATGTAAACATTAATCAATCTTTGAAAATATTATGAACCAAAATAAGTTGGAGCTTACTGCGAGAACACCCCCCCCCCCCCCCCTTATTTCTCTTTGAGCCTCTGACTAAGACTGCTGGATACTCATTTCATTAGCTTTCGAGAAAACAGGTTATAGATGGGTGGGAGGGGGGGGGGGGTAAAAAAAGTTGTACAAACAAAATTACTTGTGGAGACAAGACATGACATTTTCTTGCAGTTATTGTGCAATATATTTCTCCCTTTGTATACATGCCTATCTGTAGTAAATGTGGACAACCTAAAGCCTTTATTTTGCAAGTGCAGCCCATTTCAAACAAAAGTTATCAAGACTTGAGGTAAATAAAAAGAAGGCTAAATTTCAAGTCAGAAACTTTATAATGTTGAAAAATAAAGGGCTAACTTACCAAGACTGCAGAGTTCACTCAGAATGGAATCTCAAACTGCCTCAGTTACTCTGAACGATTGAATGAATGCCCCGAGAGGTTAATTTATTTTACAAAATGTCTTTTCTCGTCCAATGTGTACTTTTGTTACAGTGCAGAACAGAAATGACCGATGTCCTCATGCAATAGGCGATAGCCTAGTGGCAGTAGTGCATGTAAAGTCAAGCTGAGTTCAAACTTCTATTTTAGTTTCACTTTCAGTTTAAAAAGCATGAAATTTAAACAGAGCGGACTGTTCACACCGTATTTAAATTAAAATTCTTGTACATTATCCATCCTCCAGATATAATGATGCCTGCACACACACTTTTGAAAACACATTTCAGACCTCATAATTTGTGACGTTTGATATGCTGAACACAATCTTTTGAGTTTTAAGTGGCCGGACCCTGCCGGACCGACATTTTTGGGGGAACAAAATGAATCAACAGCGATTCTACAAGTGGCAAGGTCAAAGACTTAAGACTGGTTCTCTGACAAAATTGCCCGTTTCTCTCTAAAATTCTTTCAACCGTTCGACTATTTAATTAAATTAGCGATTAATTACAGTGACTTCTTTTTCATGGTTGGGTGTGTAATAAATACAGAACCACACTTATGTTTGAATGGGTTAACGATTACTGAACTCGAGAGTGTGGCGCTGGGATAACCACTCGAGCCTATCGGCTCTCGTGGTATCCCTGCGCCACTCGCTCTCGTTCAGTAATCGTTAACCCATTCAAACATAAGTGTGGTTCTGTATATGTTCATACCCTCCCCCCCCCCCCCGCCATGATTAACCTAAGATGAAAAGGGGCATAACTCTAGCAAAAAAGTCTGATTGAAACTTTAATCGCAGATGTACAGGTTCCCATGGTAGAGAACATCCATACCAAGTTTCAAAGGAATCGACCCATAAACATCTGAGAAAATCTCCGGACAAAATTCCTGCATTCTAAGACAAAAAGGGGCATAACTCTGGCAAATAAAGTCTGATCGAAACTATACTTGCAGGTGCATAGGTTTGCATGGTTGTGAAAATCTATACCAAGTTTCAAAGAAATCAACGAATAAACATCTGAGAAAATCTCCGGACAAAATTACCGCATTCTAAGATGAAAAGGGGCATAACTCTGGCAAAAACGTCTGATCGAAACTATAATCACAAATGCACAGGTTCATATGGTAGTGAACATCCAGACCAAGTTTCAAAGGAATCGATCCATAAATATCTGAAAAAATCTCCGGACAAAATTCTTGGCAATTTGGGCAGTCTAAGATGAAAGGAGGCATAACTCTGGCAAGAAAAGTCTGATCGAAACTATAATCGCAGGTGCACAGGTTCCCACAGTAGTAAACACCCCTACCAAGTTTCAAAGGAATCAACCCATAAACATCTGAGAAAATCTCTGGACAAAATTCACGTAGTCTCAGACAAAAAGGGGTATAACCCTGGCAAAAAAAAATCTGATCAAAAATATTATCGCAATCATAGGTGCACAGGTTCCCATGGTAGTAAACATCCATACCAAGTTTCAAAGGAATCGACCCATAAACAACTGAGAAAATCTCCGGACAAAATTCTAGTCCTGCTATTTCAAGTTGAAAAGGGGCATAATTCTGGAATAAATAATTCGACCGGAACTAATCGCAGGTGCACAGGTTCCCATGTTGGTGAACATTCATATCAAGTATCGAGCAGCCTGGTCTATAAACATCTGAGAAAATCTCCGGCCAAAATTATGTCTACTGATGGACAGACGGACATATGGGCGGACGGATGGATTCCAGTATACCCTCCACAACTTGTTACGGAGGGTATACTCATTGGCAACTACCATATCATGGTGTCTTCCCACTAGACCAATAAGCAGACTATCATCTGAAAAATGAGGTTCCTAGAGGGTGAATTTGGTGATGCTACCCTGCAAAGCAGGGTAGCATCACTAAATTTACCCTCTGTGAACCTCAAACTGAATTAAGGTTTCAAACATAAACAGAAGGAGGTACCCAGAGGATAAACTGACCCACTGTATGGGATAGCAACAGCAAATTCCCCTCTGGGGATCCCATTCTGCAAATGACAGACTGCTTATTTTCAGACTTGAATATCAATAACATTAAATACATTTATAAATATTTTTAATATATCAAATTATTGATATAGAATTATTTTAAAACCAGAAGGCATGAGTTGGTCCAAAGGGAATTGGTCTAGTGGGAATGAACCCATGTCACACACTACATGAACATGTACACTCACTAAGATTGTGCAAGGCACGGGGTTAGTCGCATAATATAGATGTTCTTATTTATAACCAGAAAGAAAAAAGTGACTACATATACAGGTATTTATTTATTGGTGTTTAAGGTCACATATTTCTGCACAATGGCTAACCATGACCGTGACAGTTTTACGGGTGAGGAAGCTGGAGTACCCGGAGAGAACCACCGAGCAACGGCAAGCAACTGTCGGCTCCCCAACATACCAACTCCACACAAGCAGGGTCAGCATTGGTTGAAGACATGTGCACCATCGACGTGCGTACGCCTTAGTACACAGCGTCAGGGTGCTCCCACTTGGGCAATGTGGGAGAAGTGTCTTGCCCAAGGACACAACGCGGTTGCCGCAGGTGGGATTCGAACCGAGGACCTCTCGGCTTGCAGTCTTACCAACTGAGCCACCGCGTCCCCACCTATACAGGTAGCCAAGACTTGCCTAGAAACAACTGCCAAGCAACAGGATGTGGTAAAGAAAAAATCTATAAAGTCTCCAGCTATTTAAGGATTAAACTTACTTTAAACTCATCCCATTCAGTACAAAGAACAATAGCATGAGCTCCTTCAGCAGCTGTGTATGGGGATTTACATATGGTTACCAATTCATTAACTGAAAAAAAATAAACAGAGCACATCTTGTATTACAGTTTAATCAATATTTTCATTTGTTTTGTCAGAATGCAATCTCATGTATCAGCTGCACAGACAGCACAATAATGTGAGAACCTAAAAGGCTGGGAACATGAGAGATGATTGAACTGTGATCTATTCAGTCACCACGGTAACAGGACAAAACCCCCTCAAGACAAAACCCCTCAGACACAATCCCCTCACTTTCTGCAATGGTAGACAAAACCCCCTCGTGACAAACCCCCTCATGACAAAACCCCCTCAGGTTATTGTTTTAAGTGATTCCATTCTAAGTAAAAAAAAATTGAAATTGAAATTACTTCCTCCTGTGAGTTAACTTCAATTTAGCCTCTTTAAAGGTACTTTTGTTACAGCTTGAGTGTTTTTATAACAATCACTACCTGGAAAAACAACAAACTTTTTAGGTGTTTTGGTACAGTTTGGTTTTCAACAGTTGTTTTTATAACGATCACTAGTGTGAGAAAAGCCATCCAGATATTAGTTTGTATATTGTTTCTTGCTTTTTGAAGTAAAGCTTTGCTGTTCTTCCCCCATTCTATTCATTTACAATAGCTGTTCCAACTTTATCTCCAAAACATAGAGTATGACCCCTCATTGGAACGAGCTCAATGTGGGGTCATATGCAATGTTTTGAAGACAAAAATTGAAAACATAATAAAATTTGAATGAGGATCTGTTTATGTACTAGTTGCGCTTTTCAGTAAGGGTTAACCTTTACCCAATGAGGGTAGCAGATGGCACTTGCATAATAAATTCTGGAATAACTAAACATTTTGAATTCTTGTATAGAAAACATAGCTTTTTTGCTTCCAATACATTGGTTATGACACCCTCATAAGTGACCCCAATGAGGGATTATAACCTATGTTTTGGAATCAAAAATGAAATTTTTCATTTAGTAATAGGAAAATTATTTTTGCGAGTGTAAAGGGTTAAAATGTACTGAAATGTATCATGTGCTCTATTGTTGCTAAAAATGTTTTTAAAATGTGCTAAAAATATACTATGTGCTCAGTTGTTGTGTAAATACTTTTTTACATTTGAAATATATGAATAAATGAAAGTGTCAATGACACTGTAGCTCAACTTGTCAAGACAAAGACATGTACATGTGACACAGCAATGACAAACATCTAGGTAATGACCTGATAACAAAGGTACATATAAAGTATTGTAACGGTCTGTACATAAATACTGACTGTTGCCTGTAACAAATGTATTGTAAAGGTGGGTGACAGTCAGATGTTAAACTAGAAAGAAATCTTTGAGTCCCAGAGTGGGTCTGACTGAACCCCAAAACATTTGTTCTCATAGCACAGTGATAACAAAGGCACCCCAAAACACACTCATTCCTGTCCCAAGGTGAAAACAAAGGTACCCAAGAAGTTTCGTGAAGATCAGTTCACAAATATGAGCTGTGTAGAAGTTGTGACAAAAAACTGATTGGACTTAATTTTGGTACAAAATGGCCACTGGCAGCCATCTTGAATTTTGGACCGCACCCAGAAACACTCGTTCTCGTCCCAAGGTGATAACAAAGGTACCCAAGAAGTTTTGTGAAGATCGGTTCATAAATACAGCCTCTAGCCCGAGCCGTATTGACATGTGAACTTACTGTGTATAAGTAGCACTGAATAAATCAAAGTTCATCTAATTTGCATAATTTCTGCACGAGAAAAAAACCCGTACTATATGTGATGTATTCCATGTTACTAAACATTCATACAAACATTTATTCAAATCAGAACTTTCATACAGAAGTTCTGTACAAAAGACTGATTGCACTAATTTTGGTACAAAATGGCTGCCATCTTGAATTTCGGACCACACCCCAAAACACTTGTTCTCATTTCACGGTGATAACAAAGGTACCCAAGAAGTTTCGTAAAGATCGGTTCATAAATACGGCCTCCAGCCTTAGCCGTATAGAAGTTGTGTACAAAAAACTGATTGGACCTAATTTCGGTACAAAATGGCCACTGGCAGCCATCTTGAATTTTGGACCGCACCCAGAAACACTCGTTCTCATCCCAAGGTGATAACAAAGGTACCCAAGACGTTTCGTGAAGATCAGTTCATAAATACATACTCTAGCCCGAGCCGTATTGACATGTGTACTTACTGTGTGTAAGTAGCACTGAAAAAATCAAAGTTCATCTAATTTGCATAATTTCTGCACGAGAAAAAAACCCGTATTATATGTGATGTATCCCATGGTACTAAACATTCACACAAAAAATTATTCAAATCAGCGCTTTCATATGGAAGTTCTGTGCAAAAATCTGATTGCACCAAATTTTGTACAAAATGGCTGTCATCGGCCATCTTGAATTTCGGACCGGACCCAAAAACACTCGTTCTCGTCCCACGGTGATAACAAAGGTACCCAAGGAGTTTTGTAAAGATCAGTTCATAAATACGGCCTCTAGCCCGAGCCGTATTGGCATTTGCACTTACAGTGCTGAAAGTAACACCAAAAAACATCAAAGTTAGTCTGATTTGGATAATTTACGCACGAGAAAAAACCCCGTATTATATGTGATGTATCCCATGGTACTAAACATTCATACAAAAAATTATTCAAATCAGAGCTTTCATATGGAAGTTCTGTACAAATGAAAGTGTCAATGACACTGTAGCTCAACTTGTCAAGACAAAGACATGTACATGTATAGTATGTGACACAGCAATGACAAACATCTAGGTAATGACCTGATAACAAAGGTACATATAAAGTATTGTAACGGTCTGTACATAAATACTGACCATTGCCTGTAACAAATGTATAGGTAAAGTATTGTAAAGGTGGGTGACAGTCAGATGCTGAACTAGAAAAAATCTTTGAGTCCCAGAGTGGGTCTGACTGAACCCCAAAATATTTGTTCTCATAGCACAATGATAACAAAGGCACCCCAAAACACACTCGTTCCTGTCCCAAGGTGAAAACAAAAGTACTCAAGAAGTTTTGTGAAGATCAGTTCATAAATACGAGCTGTATAGAACTTGTGACAAAAAACTGATTGGACCTAATTTCGGTACAAAATGGCCACTGGCAGCCATCTTGAATTTTGGACCGTACCCAGAAACACTCATTCTCATCCCAAGGAGATAACAAAGGTACCCAAGAAGTTTTGTGAAGATCGGTTCATAAATACAGCCTCTACCCTGAGCCGTATTGACATGTGTGCTTACATTGTGTAAGCAGCACTGAATAAATCAAAGTTCATCTAATTTGCATAATTTCTGCACGAAAAAAAAACCCTTACAATATGTGATGTATTCCATGTTACTAAACATTCATACAAAAATTTATTAAAATCAGAACTTTCATACAGAAGTCCTATACAAAAGACTGATTGCACTAATTTTGGTACAAAATGGCTGCTGGTGGCCATCTTGAATTTCGGACCACACCCAAAAACACTCGCTCTCATCCCACGGTGATAACAAAGGTACCCAAGAAGTTTCGTAAAGATTGGTTCATAAATATGGCCTCTAGTCTGAGCTGTATAGAAGTTGTGTACAAAAAACTGATTAGACCTAATTTCGGTACAAAATGGCCACTAGCAGCCATCTTGAATTTTAGACCGCACCCAGAAACACTCGTTCTCATCCCAAGGTGATAACAAAGGTACCCAAGACATTTCGTGAAGATCAGTTCATAAATACAGACTCTAGTCTGAGCCGTATTGACATGTGTACTTACTGTGTGTAAGTCGCACTGAAAAAATCAAAGTTCATCTAATTTGCATAATTTCTGCACGAGAAAAAAAACCGTATTATATGTGATGCATCCCATGGTACTAAACATTCACACAAAAAAATTATTCAAATCAGGGCTTTCATATGGAAGTTCTGTGCAAAAATCTGATTGCACCTAATTTTGTACAAAATGGCTGCCATCGGCCATCTTGAATTTCGGACCGGACCCCAAAACACTCGTTCTCGTCCCACGGTGATACCAAAGGTACCCAAGAAGTTTCGTAAAGATCGGTTCATAAATACGGCCTCTAGCCCGAGCCGTATTGGCATTTGCACTTACAGTGCTGAAGGTAACCCCAAAAAACATCAAAATTAGTCTAATTTGCACAATTTACGTACGAGAAAAAAACCCGTATTATATGTGATGTATCCCATGGTACTAAACATTCATACAAAAAATTATTCAAATCAGAGCTTTCATATGGAAGTTCTGTACAAAAAACAGATTTCTGCATCGTCGGTACAAAATGGCAGCTGGCAGCCATCTTGAATTTCGGACCGCACCCAAAAACACTCGTTCTCGTCCCATGGTCATAACAAAGGTACCCAAGAAGTTTCGTAAAGATCGGTTCATAAATACGGCCTCTAGCCCGAGCCATAGCAGCTTGGCACTTACAGCTCTGAAAGTAACACTAAATAAATCAAAATCAGTCAAATTTGCATAATTTACGCACGAGAAAAAAACCCGTATTATATGTGATGTATCCCATGGTACTAAACATTTATACAAAACTTTATTCAAATCAGAACTTTCATACAGAAGTTCTGTACAAAAAACTGATTTTTGCATCATCGGTACAAAATGGCCACTGGCAGCCATCTTGAATTTCGGACCAAACCTAAAAACACTCGTTCCCGTCCCAGGGTCATAACAAAGGTACATAAGAAGTTTCGTAAAGATCGGTTCATAAATACAACCTCTAGCCCGAGCCATAGCCAATTGTTGACGTACGGACAGATGGACAGACGGCCAGACGGACAGACGGACGGACGGACAGACGGACGACGGACGACGGGCCATGACAATAGCTCAAATTTGACTTCGTCAAAGTTGATCTAAAAAACAGATTTCTGCATCGTCGGTACAAAATGGTGGCTGGCAGCCATCTTGAATTTCGGACCGCACCCAAAAACACTCGTTCTCGTCCCAAGGTCATAACAAAGGTACCCAAGAAGTTTCGTAAAGATTGGTTCATAAATACGGCCTCTAGCCCGAGCCGTATCCAATTGTTGACGGGCAGACGGACGACGGACGACAGGCCGTGGCATAAGCTCAAATTTGGCTTCTCCAAAGTTGAGCTAAAAAATAAAACTTGCGAAGAGTTAGTTGTTTCTCATTCACAAAACCAACATTTATGTCTGATGGGGAAATGTCCGATAGGAAAATGTCAGATGGGGAAATGTCCGCCCCTCCATGGGGTAATGTCCACATGGGGTAATGTCCGTTTTTCTGAATGAGGGGGTTTTGGCCACTTTTTTAGTTAAGGTGAGGGGGTTTTGTCTTGAGGGTGTTTTTTCCGAGGGGGTTTTGTCTGAGGGGGTTTTGTCCTGGATTCAGTCACCACATATACCAACAGAATGTCCAGTCCGATTCAAATTTTGTTCAAAATCAAACCTTAAACATGCAATTCGATTCACATTCAGTTTGAATGGAAACAGTGCAATTCACAGGACTCTAGGCTTAAAAGTGATTTCCAGCCTTGTCTGAAGCAGTAGCCAAGACTTGAATAAAAAGCAATGTGAATGAATATGACTGTTGTCATGAGGACTAAAAGGTGGCATGTTGAAGTACCTGCTGAAATAGTGTATGGTGGAAGTCAAGTACATGCTCTATTGGGTTCCAATTTATCTATAACTAGAGTGATGTCACGCATGCAGCCCGACTGTCCCAGCAATGGCAATGCTTAGACACTAAATAGTCGGAGCCATTTTTGTTAACCGTTAACCCTTTACCTAACATGAAAAGCAGACGACACTTGCAAAAAAAATTCTTGAATAACTAATTTTTTTCATTTTTTGTCTCAAAAACATAGGTTATGACCCCTCGTTGGAACGAGCTCGACGAGCTCGTTCCAACGAGGGGTCATAACCTATGTTTTTGAGACAAAAAATGAAAAAATAATAAAAATTTATTGGCGATTTTTGAGAATCGCGCTGGCCGGTTTTGGCCGTTGCGTTGGGTAAAGGGTTAACCTAACGAATCTGCCATATCTGCACTCGTGATATACAAAATTTGCTATTCAAATTTTATTTCTCTACTCCAAAACATACCTCCTGACCTATTAATGGAACAAGCTTGATGAGCTTGTTCCAATAAGGACTAATAAGTCATGGTTAGAAGTAAATGAAAGTGTCAATGACACTGTAGCTCAACATGTTTAAGACATGTACATGTATAGTATGTGAGACAGCAATGACAAACATCTAGATAATGACCTGATAACAAATGTACATGTAAAGTATTGTTACGATCTGTACAAAAATGCTGACCATAGCCTGTAACAAATGTGTAGGTAAAGTATTGTAAAGGTGGGCGACAGTTATATGCTAAACTAGAAAAGAAATCTTTGAGTCCCAGAGTGGGTCTGACTGAACCCAAAAATATTTGTTCTCATAGCACAGTGATAACAAAAGCACCCAAAAACAATCGTTCCATTCAGAAGGTAATAACAAAGGTACCCCAAGAAGTTTCGTGAAGATCAGTTCATAAATACAGACTCTAACCCAAGCCGTATTGACATGTGCACCTACTGTGTATAAGTAGCACTGAACAAATCAAAGTTCATCTAATTTGCATAATTTATGCAGGAGAAAAAACCTGTATTATATGTGTTGTATTCCATGTTACTAAACATTCCTACAAAAATTTATTCAAATCAGAACTTTCATACAGAAGTTCTATACAAAAAACTGATTGCTCTAATTTTGGTACAAAAAGGTTGCTGGTGGCCATTTTGAATTTTGGACCGCACCCAAAAACACTCGTTCTCGTCCCACGGTGATAACAAAGGTACCCAAGAAGTTTTGTAAAGATCAGTTCATAAATACAGTCCCTATCCTGAGCCGTATAGAAATTGTGTACAAAAAACTTATTAGACCTAATTTCGGTACAAAATGGCCACTGGCAGCCATCTTGAATTTTGGACCACACCCAGAAACACTCGTTCTCATCCCAAGGTGATAACAAAGGTGCCCAAGAAGTTTCGTGAAGATCGGTTAAAAAATACAGACTCTAGCCCGAGCTGTATTGACATGTGCATTTACTGTGTATAAGTAGCACTGAATAAATTAAAGTTCATCTAATTTGAATAATTTTTGCACGAGAAAAAAACCTGTATTATATGTGATGTATTACATGTTACTAAACATTCATACAGAAATTTATTCAAATCATAACTTTCCTACAAAAGTTCTGTACAAAAAACTGATTGCACCAATTTTAGGGCAAAATGGCCGCCGGCAGCCATCTTGAATTTTGGACTGCCCCCAAAATACTCGTTCTCATCTCAAGGTGATAACAAAGGTGCCCAAGAAGTTTCATAAAGATCGGTTCATAAATACAGCCTCCACCCTGAGCCATATTGGCATTTGCAGTTACAGTGCTGAAAGTAACATTAAATAGATCAAAGTTAGTCTAATTGGCATAATTTATGCACGAGAAAGAACCCCGTATTATATGTGATGTATCCCATGGTACTAAACCTTCACACAGAAAATTATTCAAATCAGTGCTTTTCATATATGGAAGTTCTGCGCAAAAATCTGATTGCACCTAATTTTGTACAAAATGGCCGCCAGCGGCTATCTTGAATTTCAGACCGGACCCCAAAACACTCGTTCTCGTCCCACGGTGATAACAAAGGTACCCAAGAGGTTTCGTAAAGATCGGGTCATAAATACAGCTTCTAGCCCGAGCTGTATTGGCATTTGCACTTACAGTGCGAAAGTAACACGAAATAAATCAAAGTTAGTCTAATTTGCATAATTTACGCACGAGAATAACCCGCATTATATGTGATGTATCCCATTTATACAAAAATTATTCAAATCGGAGCTTTCATATGGAAGTTCTGTGCAAAAATATGATTGCACCTAATTTTGGTACAAAATGGCTGCCAGCGGCCGTATTAAATTTCGGACTGGACCCCAAAACACTCGTTCTCGTCTCACGGTGATAACAAAGGTACCCAAGAAGTTTCGTAAAGATCGGTTCATAAATACGGCCACTAGCCCGATGGATGGACAGATGGGCCATGGCAATACCTCAAATTTGGCTTCGCCAAAGTTGAGCTAAAAATGAAAAAATCTGATGTTTCAGAAAAATAATTTGTACTGTTGGCTTCAACTTGTGTTAGGTAAAGGATTAAAGATGCAGTACATAAAGCAATGTTGGGCTTTTGGAGTCAATTTTCATTTTTGCATGTAATAACTCCCAATCCTTCAAAATGCATTTAGGGAATAATTGCTTAAGTGACACCGCTGTGTGTGTGTTTGGGGGGGGGGGGGGGGGGGGGGGGGGTGTTACAGTAGTCAATGTTTGTTTGTTTGCATTTTGTAACTCCAAATCCTTCAAAATATTTGGTATGCAGTGGTGGTGTGTTGTAACAGTCTATTTGTGTTTGTTTGCATTTATTAACTCCCAATCCTTCAAAATGCATTTTTGGAAAAACTGCCTAAACGACCGTTGGGGGGAGGGGGAGTTCAGGGAACCTTTATTCAAACCTGGCCTGTATTGCTAGCTGGAAAATACACATATCAACTTTGGTTGAAATCAAATAAACCAAACTGGAGTTATCGGTCAGAAACCAATGGCAATGCTTAGACACAAAATAGTTCTAGAAAATTTTTGTTAACCATTCACCTAACGAATCTGGGGGGGCGTGGTGGCTCAGTTGGTAGAGGTGCAGGCTGCAAGCCAAGAGATCCTCGGTTCGAATCCTACCTGTGGCAACCGCATTGTGTCCTTGGGAAAGACACTTCACCCCCATTGCCCACGTGGGGGCACGATGACGCAGTGTACTAAGGCATACTGCACGTCGATGGTGCACCTCTCTTCAACCAATGCTAACCCTGCTTGAGTGGACTTGGTATGTTGGGAAGCTGACAGTTGCTCACCGTTGCTCTGTGGTTCTCACCAGGTACTCCAGCTTCCTCCACCTGTAAAACTGTCACGGTCATGATTAGCCATTGTGCAGAAATATGTGACCTTAAACACCAATAAATCAATCAACCTAACGAATCTGCCATATCTTCACTCGTGATGTACAAAATTTGCTATTGCTATTCAAATATTATTTTTTCATTTCTCTACTCCAAAACATACCTCATGACCTATTAACGGAACAAGCTTGATGAGCTTGTTCCAATAAGGACTAATCAGCCATGGTCAGAAGTAAAAAATGAAAAAATGTGATGTTTCAGAAAAATAATTTGTACTGTTGGCTTCAACATGTGTTAGGAAAAGGATTAAAGATGCAGTACATAAAGCAATGTTGGGCTATAGGAGTCAATTTTCTTTTTTGCATATAATAACTCCCAATCCTTCAAAATGCATTTTGGGAATAATTGCCTAATTGACACATGTGTGTGTATGTCTGTGTGTGGTTGTGGGGGGGGGGGGGGGGGGGGTAGGGGCGGGGTTGTGGTGGTGTGTTATAGTAGTCAATTTTTGTTTCTTTGCAATGACTCCAAATCCTTCAAAATATTTGGTATGCAGTGGTGGTGTGTTATAGTACCAGTAGTCAATTTTTGTTTGTTTGCATTTAACTGGTTGAGTGCTGGAAGCCACTATCAGGGCTTTCACAAAAATGAGGGTACCAGAGCAAAAATCAACATTTTTCTTGCTCATGTTTCCAATTCAGTCAAACGCATATAATATTTTTTTTTTTTTTATTTGTTTTTACAGATTATTGGTAAGTGCCTCTAGGCACTCTCCAATAATTTGTATTAAAACAAATTTTGAATAACAATCTTAGACCACCCAAAATAAAATAATCTAGCCCTCAACCAGTTAATAACTCCCAATCCTTCAAAATGCATTTTTAGAAAAACTGCCTAAACACCCGTCAAAGGGAAGGGGGGGGGGGGGGGGGAGGGGGGACTTTGGGGGTTGTGGAACCTATATTCAAACCTGGCCTGTATCACTAGCTGGAAAATACACATATCAACTTTGGTTGAAATCAAATAATCCAAATAATCCAAATAATCCAAACTGGATTTATTGGTCAGAAACCAATTGTTTACAGACAGATGGATGGATGGATTGATTGATTGATTGATTGATTGATTATTTTATTTAACGGTATAGACAACAAGTAACATACAGAGTGATACAGAGTGATACAAACTTTGCTGCACAAAAAAGCATTTGTAAAATATGAGAATATAAGTAATATCTATACCGTAGGGAGATGACATAGCCAGATTGGCTGTCTTCCTGTCATCCCCCACTGGAATTGAATCCAGAGTTAGCATTGTACACTGACTACGGTTGTTAATAATGTTGTTAGAAATAAATTATCGGAGTTAAATTTATTGTTAGGTATCAAAAGTTTCAGACTTGACAGTTGAATCAGACTGTTTTGTCGGACGAGATGAACAGACAGAGTATATTACCTGATGTTGTCACGTACGAAGTATACTCGTTTTGGAAAATAACCAAAGTATATTGAAGTGTCATTTGGTGGCTGTATAGGAACTTAGCTATGTATATGGACTTCTTTAACACTTTTGAATTATCTGCTAGTATTAAAACTACAATCTTGACAATAGGGATTGTCACATTCTACACTATTTGGGTACTGAGACATTAATTTTCGTGTCAATGATCGTTTGAAGAGTTTTCTGTTTGTGATTGACCTTAAATCTTGATCCAGTTCATTCCATAATTTAGGGAAAGCATGAACTGGTAACCTATCAAGTGCTTTAGTGCGAGTTCTATTTATAGATAGTAACTCTGCTTGTCTCGTTACTCTTTGTGAGGTATTTTGTGTTAGGTTGAAAAAGTCATCGAATGATGATGGAAGTTTTCCCATTTTCCAATCAAATATGAAGAGACAGGCCTGAACTTTGAACAAGTCGTTGATTTTCAGTATTTTATCTTTTGCAAATAAGGGATCAGTATGGGCATTATAATTTGAATTATTAATAATACGAAGAGAGCGTTTTTGCATAATGTAGATTTTTCTAATTGCACGAACGTTACCCCAAACTTGGATACCATATAATAAGTGACTGTGAATAAGGGCAAAGTACAGAGTTTTCATAGCCTCATGCGGCAAGATTTTTTTTACCTTGTTCAAAGCATAATTTACTCGTCCTATTTTAGAGCACACTTGTGAAATATGAGCACTGTATGAGAGATTATCGTCAATGGTAATACCAAGGAATTTTAATGATTTTTCCGGTTCATGACAACCGATTCTTTTTATCGTTTGATTCTGTATTTCTATAGATAAGTTTTCTGGGACTATCGTGCTACGGGTGGGATTCATAAGAACATATTTTGTTTTACTTGCGTTTAGAACAAGCTGGTTAGCTGAGCACCATTCATTCAATTTGCCTAATTCATGATTTATGTATTCAGCTAGTCTACTTGCATTTGAGCCAGAAGCGTAGGCTGTTGTGTCATCTGCGAACGATAGGAGTTTTAATAAAGTTGAGTGACGAATATCGTTAATATAGAGCAAAAATAAGATTGGCACAAGTATAGAACCCTGTGGAACTCCACACGTTATTTGGGCCTGGTTCGAATCGTGTTCACCAAATTTTACATATTGGGTTCTGTTGGATAAATAACTTTTGAACCAGTCAATACTGATTCCTCTGAACCCATATCTTTCTAATTTGCTTATCAGAATACTGTGGTTAATCGTATCAAAGGCTTTCGAAAAATCTATAAATACCGCTAAGGTTAAATCTTTTGTTGGTTTGTTGTTTTCTAAAGCAATATGTTTAAGAAACTGCATCACATGATGTGTGGTACTGTGATTTTTTCTAAAGCCGTATTGGTGCTGATAGAGTATATCGAATGTATCCAGATAATTAATCATTCTATTTGCCATTAATTTTTCTAAGATTTTGGAGAAGGCTGGTAAAATACTTATCGGTCTATAGTTGTTAAATTGGTTTTCATCTCCCGTTTTAAAAATTGGGATGACTTTCGCAATTTTCATTCTGTTTGGCACAACACCACTGATGAAAGATTGGTTGGCAATGTGGGCAAATGGACGGGCTAATATATCTATAGTATTTTTCATGAGGTATGTTGTGGTGCCGTCACAGTCTTCGGAACATTTAGCTTTCATGCGTTTGGCTATATCCACCACTTCACAAGGGGTAGCAGGTGTTATATAAAAGTTATTTGTGGAGGATGAACCCATGAAGTCCAAGAAGGATTTATCTGTGTGCGTCAATTCCTCACTAGTGCGTCTTCCTATATTTATGAAAAAGTCATTAAATGCACATGCTATTTCTTGTGGGTCGTTTATTTCGTAGTTATCTTTGGTAAAAGTGGAGGGTAAACTGGCAGTACATTTTGCTTTGTTTATTGTTTCATTTAATATTCTCCAAGTTTCTCTTAAGTTGTTTTTGTTATCGTTTAAAATCTTATTATAATACATGGCTTTACTTTGTTTTTTAATCCTATTGAATATTTTGCAATAGCTTTTGTAGTTTTTTATATTTTGCTCCGTTGGGGATTTAATTTTTTTGTTGTAAAACTTTGTCTTATTGATAGATGAGGTCATGAGTCCCTTAGATATCCACGGTTGTTTTCTGATAAATTTGTTCTGCAGTTGGATATTTACTATAGGAAATGCCTTTTCAAAAGCTGTTGAATAGATATTCATAAAGTTTTCATATGCTGTATCCGGACAGCTTGATTCAAGAATGGACGAAAAATCGCTTTGTGTTAAAAGTAGCCTAAATGTAGCCATGTTGGCTTCGCCAAAATTGCGTTTGCGGATAACTTTTGGACTATCCTTCTCGGTGGTATTATTTTCCATATAATATATACCAAAGTGATCGGAGACATCTGTAATAATTATTCCAGACGAGCAAGTAGAGGTAATATTATTTGTAAAGAGATGATCTATTAACGTTGCTGAATGACTGGTTATCCGAGTCGGCTTGGTGATACGCGGTAAAAAACCTTGACTAATCATAAGATCTAGAAAGATTTGGGTTTTCGAATGGTAATTGGTTTTCAGTAGGTCAATATTGAAGTCTCCCATAATATAGGCCTCCTCGCCTTCGTGATTAATTACATCAGTTATTTCGTTTAGTTTTGTAAGAAAAAGATCTATGTCTGCCTTGGGCTGTGTGTTCGGTCTATGTATGACCCCAATTAATTTTTTGGTGTTATTTACCTTGATTTCGATGAACAGGGACTCAATTATATGAGGAATAAAAACAGATAAGTCATTTCGTATTTTAGGCGCCAGACCCTCCTTAACATATAGACCCACCCCACCCCTCCCGTCATCCCCCTCAGGGCATGTCTTTTTAATGAGTGGATAATAGCCATCTAAATAGTACGACATGTTCGTTGGTATACGAAAAATTTCGGTTAACCCTATAATCCCAAAGGCATTTTTCGAACCATGTAAGCTTGTCAACAGTTCATTTAGGGAATCCCAGTGTGCATTTAGACTTTGGCAGTTTAAATGAAACATTGAGAATTGATCACTTCATTTGGCGTTGTTTGATTGAAATTCATTCGGGGAATAATAATTACAATCACTTCCCGTATCTTTGAATAAGGAATCTTGGTCATCAGTCATTTCACATGTTCTGTCATTATAGACCTTAATGAGGTCAAATTCTGAATTCGTCTGTATCTCATCCAGACTAACATTACCCGCCATTATTCACAAAAATACTGCCAAGTCGTGAAACTTCGAACCAATTTAAAATCACAGAAACACATTTTAATTTTAAACTATCAAACTCTTCAGTAAATCTGTGGACTTTCACGTCTATATCTATGTTGTTTGTTCGGCGTATGCCACATGTACTCAAATAATCAGTTAAAGTCGTGTACAATGCTGGAATTTTTGTATGCACAATGCACAGAGGAATAAACACAAATATCAACAAAAACATATATACAAATTTCATTAATGGCTGGATGATGGATTCTTGAGGAGGAACGGTGGAATGCTGGGTGACTGAGACGGTGATTATTACCTACGGGAACAGTTTTTAAAGTATATTGGGTTTTTATTGGATTGGTGGATCCAGTTAAACTATTATGTTGGATGATACTGTTTGATTTGTTTGTTTTTGAGGTCCATTGAGTCAGTAATGAATTGCATTCAATGGGGGATGGTATTCTCATTAATCTGATTGACACAATTTGTATGCCAAGTAACTCATTCTCATGGGATCTATCCCACTCGCAATGTGATATCTCAGGTGATCATTGACAATGTATACCAAGGATTGGTCATAAAATATTGACCCATTATCACCACTCGACAAAAGTATAAAGTTATCCATCCATTATCCACTCACTGTAAGATTGCACTACAGCAGTATGAGTTAACAAGTCCTATTTTGCAAATGGCGAGAGAGAAAAACCAACCTCAATAGACATGCAAGCCTTTACTTTCCGTGCATCTGGGGGGGGGAGGGGGGGGGGGTGCATATTGACACATCTATTACCACATACAAATTCATTTAACCATAACTTATACCCTACATTTTTTATTTACTTTTTGTGTATCCAGATACCATTGATTGGTCATAACATATTGGCCCATTATCACCACTCCACAAAAGTATAAAGTCAAGATTGCCAATCGTTTATGCTTAAGTTGTCCACTCACTGAATTATTAACTCATTATCTCCACTCAACAAAAGTATAAAGTCAAGATTGCCAATCGTTTATGCTTAAGTTGTCCACTCACT
This sequence comes from Pictodentalium vernedei, assembly GCA_031216915.1. NCBI lineage: Eukaryota > Metazoa > Mollusca > Scaphopoda > Dentaliida > Dentaliidae > Pictodentalium > Pictodentalium vernedei. Next base: position 156,071,751 of record CM062297.1, read on the forward strand.
GAATTTTTGACCCATTATCACCACTCAACAAAAGTATAAAGTCAAGATTGCTAATCGTTTATGCTTGGGTTGTCCACTCACTGAATTATTGGCCCATTATCTTCACTCAACAAAAGTATAAAGTTAAGATTGCCAATCGTTTATGTTTAAGTTGTCCACTCACTGAGTAATTGACTCATTATCACCACTCAACAAAAGTATAAAGTCAAAATTGCCAATCGTTTATGCTTAAGTTGTCCACTCACTGAATTGTTGACCCATTATTACCACTCGACAAAAGTACAGAGTCAAGATTGCCAATCGTTTATGCTTAGGTTGTCCACTCACTGAATTATTGGCCCATTATCACCACTCAACAAAAGTATAAAGTCAAGATTGCCAATCGTTTATGCTTGAGTTGTCCACTCACTGAAAGATTGCACCCCAGCAGTATAGGTTAATAAGTCCTATTTAGCAAACAGCGAGAGAGAAAAAACAACTTCAATAGACATGCTAGCCTTTACTTTCCGCACATCTCACTGGGTATATGTGTTGGAGGGGGGAGGAGGGCATATTAACACATCTATTCCCACATACCTATTGCACATGGCAAGAGAGCCAACCAACTTCAATAGACATGCAGCCCTTTACATTTCGCGCATCTCACTGGATGTGTGTGTGTTTGTGGGGGGGGGGGGGGGGGCATATTAATACATCTGTTACCACATACCAATTCATTTCACCACAACTTATAGCCTACATTTTTTATTTACTTTTTGCGGATCCATACTCAACAAAAGTATAAAGTCAAGATTGCCAATCATTTATGCTCAAGTTGTCCACTCGCTGAATTATTGACCCATTATCACCACTTAATAAAAGTATAAAGTCAAGATTGCCAATCGTTTATACTTAAGTTGTCCACTCACTGTAAGATTGCACTACAGCAGTGTAAGTTAACAAGTCCTATTTTGCAAATGGCGAGAGAGAAAAACCAACCTCAATAGACAGGCAGGCCTTTACTTTCCACGCATCTGGGAATGAGGGGGGGGGGGGGGGGGGGCATATTGACACATATATTACCACATACAAATACAAATTCATTTCACCACAACTTATACCCTACATTTTTTATTTACTTTTTGAGGATCCAGATATCATGGATTGGTCATAATATATTGACCCATTATCACCACTCAACAAAAGTATAAAGTCAAGATTGCCAATCGTTTATGCTTAAGGTGTCCACTCACTGAGTTATTGACCCATTATCTCCACTCAACAAAGATATAAAGTCAAGATTGCCAATCGTTTATGCTTAAGTTGTCCACTCACTGAATTATTGACCCATTATCTACACTCAGCAAAAGTATAAAGTCAAGATTGCCAATCGATTATGCTTAAGTTTTCCACTCACTGAATTATTGACCCACTATCACCACTCAACAAAAGTATAAAGTCAAGATTGCCAATCGTTTATGCTTAGGTTGTCCACTCATTGAATTATTGACCCATTATCACCACTCAACAAAAGTATAAAGTCAAGATTGCCAATCGTTTATGCTTGAGTTGTCCACTCACTGAGAGATTGCACCCCAAAAGTATATGTTAATTAGTCCTATTTAGAAAAAAAAAACAATAGACATGCTAGCCTTTACTCTCCGCGCATCTCACTGGGTATATGTGTTGGGGGGGGGGGGGGGGGGGGGGGGGACATATTAACACATCTATTCCCACATACCTATTGCAAATGGCGAGAGAGAAAACCAACCTCAATAGACATGCAGGCCTTTACTTTTCGCGCATCTCACTGGATGTGTGTGTGTTGGTGGGGGTGGGGGGTGGGAGTGGGGGAGCATATTAACACATCTGTTACCACATACCATTCATTTCACCACAACTTATACCCTAGATTTTTTATTTACTTTTTGCGGATCCAAATACCATGGATTGGTCATAAAATATTGACCCATTATCACTACTCAACAAAAGTATAAAGTCAAGGTTGCCAATTGTTTATGCCCAAGTTGTCCACTCACTGTAAGATTGCACTCCAACAGTATAGGTTAACAGGTCCTGTTTTGCAAATGCAAATGGCGGGAGAGAAACTCAACGTCAATAGACATGCAGGCCTTTACTCCCGCGCATCTCACTGGTTGTATGTGTGTTGGTTGGGGGGGGGGGGGGGGGGGGGGCATATTAACACATCTGTTACCACATACCAATTCATTTCAGCACAACTTATACCCTACATTTTTTATTTACTTTTTGCGGATCCAGATACCAAGGATTGGTCATAAAATATTGACCCATTATCACCACTCAACAAAAGTATAAAGTCAAGATTGCCAATCGTTTATGCTTTAAGTTGTCCACTCACTGAATTATTGACCCATCATCTCCACTCAACAAAAGTATAAAGTCAAGATTGCCAATCATTTATGCTTAAGTTGTCCACTCACTGAATTATTGACCCATTATCTCCAATCAACAAAAGTATAAAATCAAGATTGCCAATCGTTTATGCTTAAGTTGTCCACTCACTGAATTATTGACCCATTATCTCCACTCAACAAAAGTATAAAGTCAAGATTGCCAATCGTTTATGCTTAAGTCATCCACTCACTGTAAGATTGCACTAGAGCAGTATACGTTAACCAGTCCTATCTTGCAAATGGCGAGAGAGAAAAACCAACCTCAATAGACATGCAGACCTTTACTTTCCGCACATCTGGGGGGGAGGGGGGGGTGGGGGGGGGGGCATATTGACACATCTATTACCACATACAAATTCATTTCACCACAACTTATACCCTACATTTTTTATTTACTTTTTGTGTATCCAGATACCAAGGATTGGTCATAATATATTGACCCATTATCACCACTCAGCAAAAGTATAAAGTCAAGATTGCCAATCGTTTATGCTTAAGTTGTCCACTCACTGAATTATTAACCCATTATCTCCACTCAACAAAAGTATAAAGTCAAGATTGCCAATCGTTTATGCTTAAGTTGTCCACTCACTGAATTATTGACCCATTTTCACCACTCAACAAAAGTGTAAAGTCAAGATTGCTAATCGTTTATGCTTGGGTTGTCCACTCACTGAATTATTGACCCATTATCTTCACTCAACAAAAGTATAAAGTCAAGATTGCCAATCGTTTATGCTTAGGTTGTCCACTCACTGAATTATTGACCCATTATCACCACTCAACAAAATTATAAAGTCAAGATTGCCAGTCGTTTATGCTTGAGTTGTCCACTCACTGAATTATTGACCCATTATCACCACTCAACAAAAGTATAAAGTCAAGATTGCCAATCGTTTATGCTTAAGTTGTCCACTCACTGAATTATTGACCCATTATCTCCACTCAACAAGAGTATAAAGTCAAGATTGTCAATCGTTTATACTTAAGTTGTTCACTCACTGTGAGATTGGATTGTAACATGGATTGAATCCTTTGACACTTGTTGTCATATATAAATATGTCAACACATGTCAAGCAATCTATGTATCATTAGCATGGATTGAATCCTTTGTCACAACTAAAATCTACACACGAGATATATGTATATCTACATATACATGGGTATAAAACACACATGATTTTTTGTTAGGATTATCTGTTAAAACTAACTTACACATATGATTTATAGTTCACAGGCCAATTTACCATGAATTGACTGTCAAAAACTAATCTACACATACAATTTGCCATTCACAGGCCAAATTACCATTATTTACCCATTTTTTCAGGTCTTTTACTAGTTGTCAATCCAGTTCGACCATAGTAGGGTAGTAACTGAAGCGGTATATTGATACCTCAATAGATATGCATCAATTTATCTACAAGTATATCTACAAGTATATTTACAAGTACCTACAATTCGACGTTCAATATTCGGACATTAATTGCCCTTCTGAGACTATTATTAGCATTTAACAGCCTTTATTTCGTGAAAGGGGGAGGGGGCGGGGGGCTGAGGGTACACAAAATAGGAGTTATCCTTCGGTAATTGAACATTAAGTACCCCATTTGGGCTATCATTCTCTTAAAATAGAAACTCATTTATTCGGCAATGTGGAGGAGGGGGGGGGGGGATATAAAAGACTACGTGGTAAGAGACTATGTGATTAATTCCATAATAATTGCCCCATTTGGGCTGTTTTAAGTATTTAAATAACATCTCTTTTCTTTAACAAGCAATTTGGGTTGTGGGGAATGATGAGGGGGGGGGGGGGGGGGACAAGAGGAGGGTCAAAATAATGGAATGTACATATAATTCTGCATTAGGGAAATTCACATTAATTGCTCCAGTTGGACTATTGCTGACATATAAGTTGTATTTCTTTAGTGAAATGATGGGGGAGGGGGGGGGTCACAATAATTTGCCCTATTACTGGGATTTACTGACATTTATATAGTACTAAATGGAAGGAGCATCTCCTTTCCTCAACAATCAATTTGGGAATTGGAAAAAATTGGAAAAAAGGGGGGGGGGGGGGGGGGGGGGCAAGATAAGGATCACAAATAAAGAATGTACCAACAACCCTGCATTAGAGTATTTGACATTACTTTGATATTAATTGCCCCAGTTGGACTGTTGCTAGCATATAAATGGCATTTCTTTGTAATTTTTTTTTTTTTTTTAGTGGGGGGGAGGGTCACAAATAGTAACAATTGTAGTGCCTTTTTACCGGCATTTGTGTAGTATTAAATTAAATTTGTGTAGTATTAAATGGAAGGAGCACCATACACAGGTATACATATGCTTATACGGATACCAGTGAGCAAACTAGATCTTCTCTAGGTCCAACCTTGACCTGACTGATACAATCTGGCCACTAAGTAACTTTATGAACAGTTTACCATCAACCGTCCAGCAGTTCTCCACCTTTTTGGATTTTCTCAAGGACAGTGCCTCTTTGAAGAGGCCTAATTTAAACTTGGTCAGATCTTCATTGATGAAGCACCTCTCGAATCCTGAAACTTTGTTTTTTAATTTGCTCTTGTCTTTAAATAATCTCCTCCTTGCCCTATAATTAGTAAATCGAACAATTATTTGACGTGTGGTACCCTCTCGTTTAGGCCCCACCCGATGTGATCTATCGATGTCACTTATGTTTAATTCTGTCTGTAGTTTATCAGCAAGTGTTAAAATGATCTGATCTGTATTTTCATGCTCTGTTTCTTTAACTCCACTGACTCTTAAACTATACCTACGGGTATATTGTTCCAGCTCATCTACCCTCAATTCGAGATCATTGTTCCGCTCGTTTAGTTTTAAATTTTCAGCTTTTAGCATAACAATATCCTCTCTTAAATCTTTCGTTGCTTCCTTCACGGCCGCGCCAATAAGAGACTTGAAGTCATTATATAAGATTTTCTTGAGTTGATCAGCCAGAGCCACAACATCAACAGAACTGCCCGATACGGCAGGGGTATGCGGACTTATACCTGTTGCCATTATATCATCTGGAGTATCCACTTCGCTATCGGTAGCCCACTCTGTTTCTTCAATCACTTCAGCTAATTTACGAACAGCTTTGGCACGAATATACTTTTGAGGGCTCGATCGTTTTCTTTTCCCTTTGATGACAGGTTTGGGCATTACTTCAAGAGGATTAGCCGGTACATCAAACTCAAAATAAGAAGACTACTGACTACAGACTGACAACACCTTATTATGTAAACAAGACTGAGTGTGAATGATTGTGTGAATGTTTATCTGTTGCCAAGGCGACGATACATTGAAGTTGGGGAAGTTTTTGGACTTCGCTCACAAAAATCGCTCTTACAAGTCAATACCGACCAGGCAATAACCACATTTCTATTTCATTCTGGTATTCCACTTCATCACCTACAGAATTAACACTTCAGTTTTACAACAACATCACCGTTCCAACTCAAAAACTAGCTTTTAAGAGCAGAGATTTACATTGTGTCTTCCTCCTCCGACATTAAACCGATGCACAGATGGACGGACTGATGGATGGACGGACGGACGAAAGTCATGACTACAGCCCTGACTGTAAACAGGCTAAAAATGCATTTTGTACCAAACAAAAAATATTGCTTATATGGCCCTGGGTGAGGAGGCAGTGGTGGGGGAGTGGGGCATGGGGAAGGGGGAGGGGGAGTTATGGGAGTCCATTTTTTTCCGCATGTGGTCAGTCTAAATCCTTCAAATTGCATTTTGAGAAAAGAGAAAAAAAAAAGCCTAACTGGCACCAGGGGGGGGGGGGGATGGTGGTGTTTGCCTGGGTTTTTAACCACAAACTTTAAGCAAAACTGTAAAAATGCATTTTTGAAGAAAGAAAAAAAAAGTGCCTAATTGGCTCCTGGGGCGGGGGGGGGGGGGGGGGGGGGGAGGGGAGGGGGGGGGGTTATGTGAGTTTAAAAAAAAAGTTACGCATGTAGTGACTGTAAATAGTTCAAAATGCATATTGGAGGAAACAAAAAATTTAAAAAAAAAATGCCAAATTGACGGGGGCTGGGCAGGGCAGGGCAAATAACTTCAACAATTTTCATTGGATAATTGTGGTCATCAAACTTGACCTAGAGACGGTGTACTGAAAAGAATTGAAATCTGTTAACTTTTGTTTAAGTTATGGTAATAAAGAAAAGTTCAGACAGAACAGACGAGACTGATGGATGGACGTTCTTAACAAATGGCTACTTAAGGTTGGCCATTTTTATGGACATGTTAGGTGGTTAACCTAAGACACATGTCTAACATAATAAAACAAGTTTTTGGGGTGAAAAATTTTTTGGGGGGGTCAGCTAACCCTAACCCTACCCTTTACTCACCCTAACCTTACCCACCCCTAACCCTAACCCCAAGCTAACCATAACCCTAAACTAACCCTAGCCACATAAGTCTAACACCTCTTCACTGACCCTCACCCCACCCCAGAATTCCCTAACCCTACTCTACATTTATCCAAATCCCCCCCCCCCCCCCCCCACAATAAGAGATTCTGTTACGTGGCTAGCCAAGTAACAGACTTTAACCACATAAGTAGCCTGTTTTACTAACTCGTAGCCACATAAGTAGTCATTTGTGTGTGCGGATGGACTGATGGATGGACTGACAGATAGATGGACGGAGCGAGCTCTGTACTATATCCCTACCTGTGGGAGGGGATAAAAAGTAACAAAGTATGTGGTAGAAGCCTAATTTGAAATTTGGAGAAACTGAGTTCAAAAAGCATTGTGAAAAGGGTTAAATTAATGCCAATATTATTTGAAATAACCGTGTACAGCATCAGTAGACCTTGCCCAAAATGAAAAAAAGAAATGACGTTGTAACAGAGTGTTTGGAGAATGAAAGGTAGAACCTTGAAAAGCAGAACTTTAAACCGAAACTTTAAGCTGGGAATACTAAGTAAAATTGACTGGCAAAAAGGGTTAAATATTTCCTAAAACCGATAAAAGATATTATTGATATAAATGGAATCATTAAGTTGTAATGACCATGCAAGAATTAGAGTAAGAAAGTATGTGGCAAAGTCTAATTTCAATTACAAAGAAAGTAAGTCTGAAAACATCTTTAAAAGGGGTTAAAATCATGCCGATATTAATGAAAATCACTGTAGAAATGTTCAGTAGATATAGACATTGTCCCAAATAAGAAAGTGGCATTCCACTAAACTGTTTGAAGAATTCAAGGTGTAATTTTAACCCCCCCCCCCCCCCCAAAAACAAAAAAAAAACTTTAACCAAAAACTTTAACCTGGAAGTTGTAAGTTAAATTGCCATACAAAAAAGGGTTAAATATTTCCCAAAATAACATGAAACATAAACATAAAAAAAATATAATGAGAATGATACAATCAATAGTAATATTAATTTAAAAGAAAAAAAAACCCCAAAACTTGAAGGTTGAATAAAAAACTTCAACCACAAACTTTAACCAAAACTCTAAATGTTAACAGATGGATGGACAGACAGACAGACAAAAGTAATGACTATAGCCCGCACTGTAAACAGTCGGGCTAAAAATGAAGTAAAATCTGCCAGTGTCTGTGATTTTCTTCAATCAATGGCAGTATTGATCACAGTAGGCAACATTTATTAATAATAACACTTTGGCTGGCCACTGATTTGTCGTGATTCTCAGGTGAGAAGGCCTTGATTAGCTTTGTGCTCCCAAATGCCTCCTTATCCTCACACCTCTTCTCTCTCCCAACACTGAGACGAACTGTTTGATGACACTCTATACCCCATTCTTCCCAGTCTCTCCAGTAAGCATACTAACCCTTTCCTTTGTGTCACCCACTAGCCAAATGTCCTTCATTCTCCTACCCCACTTCCCCATCATACTCCCAGTGAATTTTATTCTAGTCATTAATCTTATTATTAAATAACTAGAGGCTCTAAAAAGCCTGTAATCGCTCACCTGGAACTACATAAAAAAATGTGATTTCCCATAGGTTTTCCATGGTAACTATGAGCTGCAATTGTGGCCATGTTTGCAACTTTACATCAACATTACATGAGGATCATTGGTAGGTGTCCCAGTCCTCAATCATGTGAAGTTTCAAAACATTTGACTTTGTAGTTTCAGAGGGGAAGATTTTTGCAAAATCCATCAGTCAGAATCAGAGAATGTCTCTGGTGGCCATATTTTCCAACCAATGGGAACAAAAAGAGGATTGTCTGTAGAGACCATTCCCGCGAAGTTTGGTTCATGTCGGCTCAGTAGTTCCAGAGAAGAAGATGATAGAGGGTGTCCCAGTCATCAACCATGCAAAGTTTCAAAACATTTGGCCCTGTGGTTTCAGAGAAGATTTTCAAAACCCACCAATCAGAATCAAAACAAAAGTATCAATGACACTGCAGCTCAACTTGTGTAAGACATGTACATGTATAGTATGTGACACAACAATGACACACATCTAGGTAATGACCTGATAACAAAGGTACATGTAAAGTATGGTAAAGGTCTGTACATAAATACTGACCATAGCCTGTAACAAATGTACAGGTAAAGTATTGTAAAGGAGGGTGACAGTTAGATGCTAAACTTGAAAAGAAATCTCAATGGGGTTAATGTTACAATGGGGATTCTTGTATGGTGCATCATAAGCCAAATGTTAGCAATTGTTTTGGCCTGTTTGATTCAAACCGTTCTATGGCTGATTCCTACTAATTAATATTTGTCCAGTCCTTCTTAAAATACATTACATGTACAGTGCATTAAAAATCTGAGTCCTGTTAATCAAGGGTAATTAAGATCAGTCAGCCTATAAATAGATTCTGTCAATCATTGACTGCAATGGAACTATTTCAATCTCCATGGTAATAAACAAGATGGCTGTCTGTGTTGAGATGAGTGAGGAAATGGATTGTTGAGGGTGTTATAACATAACACAAACCAGTAATTTACATTAATTTATCTTCTTTTATTACGGTAATTAAAACAACTATGTACATTATCAAACATAGACTTTATAAACATGACAGTTATATACAAGTTCAAGGAAAATAAAAATTAACTTCAACAGCATAAGTTATAACTAGATGGGCATAACTTGTAGAATAAATCGAGTTTTCAAATTTAAAACCCCCCCTGCAGAACTGTGGTCTGATTTGTTGACATATTGGGTAACTTGACTAGTGTCTGATCAATCTATAGCAAAATTTGGAAAGTTGGATGACGAAATATATCTTCGAGATGCGAATTCTTGGCAAGACTTTATTCATCAAAATTGTCATTACATACTTTCTGCTTGTCGCTTCCTAAGTTTGATACATTATCTATCCAAGACACAAAGGAAAACACGCGAAACAAATGTGTTTACAGATTAAATCCGAAATTAAATTTCGATCAAAATTGAAATCTGGGGGAAAATGTCGATCGGCTGAGATATGTGACATCATTCATATTTAGACGTTTTGGGTCATTATAGGCTTACTTGACTGTTAGAGCCAATGATGATCCGACACGTTACGTGACTTTTACTTGTTGAGCATTAATATTAATAGTATAGTTGGGGAGATTAAGAAAGTGCCAGTGATAAATATTATAAAACAAGCGCTGAGAGATTAGAAGGGACAATGGGGTTGGGATGATACGTGTGGGACTGCCTCCTCAGTAGAGGGGAGTGGCAAAGTCTTGTGTCTGAATTAAAACTTTTATTCTATGACTAGGCTTGAGAATTAAACTTACGAGCCTTTGACAAGTAAGTTTAATTCTGAAACTTACGAGTATAAAAGTTTCCGAACGCAGATGGCAACGTATTTACTCTACTGAAAAAAAGAGGTGGGCCTGTGACATTGGAACAGTAATGCTAAAAATGAATACAGTTCGCAAAAATTGTCCCATGGACTTGATGAATTGGATATTTCACATTTTAGTCTGGGCGTTTCGGATTCAAACAAGTCGGCAAGGGTGTAGCCAGGGAGGGTCATGGAGGTCGTCATTCTGTTAAATCGAATCAAACATCATATTATATGCGTAGACAACCTATTTTTGGATGGTGGCTGTCGAGTAGCTTGTTGCAAACTCTGCAGAGAACAATGCCATATTGAACAGATTTGAAAACACCCACCGAGTGTAAATTCCACCCAGATAATAAATCGAGTTCAGTGTGAACTGGGAAAAAAATATATTGAAAAAAAAGTTATTAAAGAGACTTCTGAACTAAAATAAGAACTGAACGAGAGGAAACTCCACCCTGAGTGTGCGCATCATAATTAACCTATACCATCCACCATCTCATTCAACGTATTGAAGACAAAATTATTAACCTTACAATAGAGTTCTGCAGACCAAGAATATAACAAATTTGTCACAAACTCCCAATAAAAATCAACTGTGGATAAAGAAGTCACACCTCACAAAGTCTATTGAACTTACACGTGAAGTTTGTTGAGTAATTAAAACCTGTGGCAATAATATTTTAATAAGACATTCACGACAGGGGTATTAGTGACCAGTGACATCATCGAACTACTACTTGTTATTGTTTAAAGCTTCTTTTGTTCAACGACTCTCAGCAGCCTATTGTTTTGTACATGTTAACTTCAAATTAATAGTTGAACAGGATCACTTGGCAATGTGAATAACCTAACTCTACATTCATTTAACAGAGAAAAGTAGTTTTTAGACCTCTCTTTCAATTTATAATCTTGTATAAACTTCGAAAAAAATTAACAATGGAGATGGGTGGGGGGGCGATGAAAGTCATGGGAGTATGATAATTACTTGATTGATGATTATTTTTTATTTATTTTTTTTTTGAAGGGGGAGGGGGCAGATTTCCACATCACTGGTTGTGGCGATTAATTCTTAAGATTTCTGGATAATGTCTTAGGAGCCACCCACAACCATTGAAAGATGGCTAGCCCTTTTGCTAATCTATTAAACTTTTAAATAATTGTCCCCCCACACAAACACAGTGATTTAGTGGTAATGAAACTAAAATGCACGTGATGAGCAACGATTTTGATATGTGAGGTCTATGTTGATCTTGTAGGCTGTGTTTTGACTTTAAATTAAGTTAAAACAATTGCTGTATTCAACAATATTATGCAGAATTAATAATTAAAATTGCTGGTGATCTTTCTGTTTTGGGGGTGGAATAGTGTGGAGGTTATCGTTTGAAAATGTAATTATTTGATTCCACTTAATGAAAGCGAACAGGATGTCAAAATATCACAAGCACAGATCTGTACAAACTATAATGAGGGGTTCAAAACCTGGATGATTAAATTCAAGCCTTCATTCATTGATTCTCTGGAAAGTGATAGCTTACTTTGGGGGAAATAGGTAGTGTTTACGGTGGTATTAAACGCAGGTGGGAGAGACCTAATTTTTCGAGGTGGTGGTGGGGGGTGGATGTTGCCAACAACCGATAAATAATAGAGATATGCCCAACCTGTTTATTTTTGGACCTTCCCCAGTTTATGTAGGTCATAATGTGTACCAGTAAGAAGCCTCATCTTTTGTTTTTAAAACTTATTTCTATTCAATTTTAGCTTGGGTCCCAGTCATCATTTATATGAAGTTTCAAAACATTTGGCCCAGCAGTTTCAGAGGAGAAGATTTTTGAAAATCCACAAACCAGAATCAAAGAATGCCTATGGTAGCCATGTTTTTCATCCGACGGGAACAAAATGAGGATCGTTTGGAGAGGACCTCCCATCGACCACTCCTGCCAAGTTTGGTTCACACCGGCTCAGCGGTTACAGAGAAGAAGATGAAAATGTGAAAAGTTTACGGACACCAGACAACGGATGTCGGACAACAAGTGATGAGAAAAGCTCACAGCCTCTTACAGCAGGTGAGCTAAAAACTAACATCTCGAAACTTACATAAACTGACAATCTTATATGAACAGTAATATAAAATACATAAAGAAATATCGTAGTACACACAATGAACAGGATTCGACAGCAAGCTTAAGCTTTGGTAAGTCATTTCCAGCATAGAGGCAATATGTACACAGTTTCATTCCAGGACTTGGGTGATATTCAATATAATTTCTCATTAAGAGTAGGAAGAGAAAATGAAACAACACAAGTTAATGAAGAATGGGGAATATTTACACTAACATGGGAAGCTTACAGATGCGGATGGATGATTGCCAGGTCAATTCAAAGTGGAGAGCAAGAGTTTATGTGTAGGGTCGTTGTTGTTTGTTACTTCCTAAGAATCCTAAAAAACACATAAAAAAAACCACGGTGCTGAAAATTTGACATACTGCCAAAAAATTTACTTTTGGCGAACTGTCTGATATTTTCTAGCGACTAGTCTTTTTATTCGGCGAAACGTCCAAAGTTTCAGCAAAACATCTAAAAGTCTGACGAAATGTCTAGCTTTTCACACTACATCCAACTAGTCTTTTTATTCGGTGAAACGTCCAAAGTTTCGGTGAAACGTCCAAAGTTTGGGCGAAACGACTAAAAGTCTGGCTTTTCATGGCGAGATGTCCGAAAGTTTGGCAAATTGTCATAATTTTTCTTCCGGCAAAACATACTTTAGGCGAAAAAGTCCAGACACCCATCCCTTGAGTGCACGAAGGGATGATATTTACAAGGTTTAACTTTTTTTTTATTAACGATGTTTAACGAAACTTTAGACAGCCAAAGTCACCTTGTGTCAGACAGTTTTATGAATGGAGGAAGCTGGAGTACCTGGAGAGAAACACTCAGCAGTGGCAAGCAACTGTCAGACTCCCGAACATACTAACTCTGCACACACAGGGTTAGCGTTGGTTAAAGACAAGTGTAACAAGGTTTAACTGACAGAGTGACAAATTATTTTTTGAAACGTGATTTGTAAAATGGGTATTTTAATTTTTTTTTTTTTAAAATACCATCCTCCCAGTGAGGGAGCTTAATTTTAGCCACATTTTGTTCACAAATAATTGTTTGGACGCAATTCAGCCATTAAAGTGGCTTCCAGCTTTTTTCAATAAAGCTTTGACAGTGGATTCTAGCACTCAAACAGTTATGATTTGGCTTAACCCTTTACCTAATGAATCGCATGCATCCACCCGCGTAATATGCAAATTCAGCAGTTGAAAAAATAATATTTTTCAAAAAATTTAAACCAAACCATATCATTTGACCCCACGTTGGAACGAGCTTGTCGAGCTCGTTCCAACGAGGGGTCACATGATATGGTTTTGTTGAAATTTTTTGAAAAAGTTTATGAAATTATATTTAAAATAATAAATTTTGATATCGTCTGTGTTGGGTAAAGGGTTACGTTGTTTGGAATTAACTAGGAACAAAGTACTCATACAATTATTCTGAGTGCACAGGAAATGTATCATCCAGACAATTTAAAATAGTAATTATGCTAAACTTATCCTTTGTGGGAGTGCGGTGGCTCAGTAGGTAGAGGTGCAGGCTGCAAGCCGAGAGGTCCTCGGTTCGAATACCACCTGCAGCAACCGCGTTGTGTCCTTGGGCAAGACACTTCATCTCCATTGCCTGCGTGGGGGCACAGTGGCATTGTGTACTAAGGCGTACTGCACGTCGATGGTGCACTTGTCTTCAACCAATGCTAACCCTGCTTGTGTGGAGTTCGTATGTTGGGGAGCTGACAGTTGCTTGCAATTGCTCAGTGGTTCTCTCCGGGTACTCCAGCTTCATCCACCCGTAAAACTGTCGTGGTCATGATTAGCCATAGTGCATAAATATGTGACCTTAAACACCAATAAATAAAAAATAAATAAATAAATATAACTTACCCTTTTCTGGGTCATCAATGATAGAAGGATAGGTAAGCTCACTGAAAATAAATAAAACATATAACAGCTCAAAGTAATACTTGAACTTGTTTATTCTCTTATAAACCATTAAACAGTGAAATCTTATCAATTTGATATCTCTTAATTGAATAACTGTGTTGTTTATCGACAATGCCAATCTGAAAGAGATTTCATTGATATGTATGCTATAAGTAGATCTGCAGGAACACAAACTTCACATGTGTCTTTCGGAGAAAGCTGATTTTGATGAATATGGAAAATGACTATTACCTAAAATTGTCCGTGAGTGATCAACTAACTAGTTCAGATTGAAAAACTATGGCATCATTTTTCATGTATCCGATAAATTCTTGCCTAGAAGTGGATTTATTTAATCGAATTGGATGCTTCCATATGAATGATCTATAAAACATCAGGGTATTTTTGCATAACAGATATTGTGGTTTTGTTGAAGGGTCAACATATTTTTTTCAAAATCAAGGCTTTAAATGCAATGTCTGTGGTAGCAATATATGGCCATAATATATGTTAGAATTTGTCATTGCGAAAGACTATTTTCATACCTGATCATCTGTTCTTTCTCAACTTGTGGATCATAGATATATAAATGTGCACCTTCCTCTAACAAGTATTTCGTTATGTATATTGCTGCAGATTCTCTACAAAACATTGGAACAAGATGTGAGGCAGTAGTATTTTTTTCATTTTGACTCAAGAGAAGTAACAAAAAAATAAAAAAACACTTTAATGAGAAAATAATATGTGTAACAAACCATAGTATTATTAACCATCAACAGCTTGTCTAATATATAAATATGGAGTTTGTGATTCCTCTCATATCTGTATCCAGCTAGAAATTCAAGTTTCGATTAATTCCCTTAATATGCAATGCAAATAGAAATTTGTTGTTGTATGAGTAGCACTTACCATCCTGGGATGGGCCGGCCCGCTAACTGATCATAATCTGCCACAAGAACATATTTCTAAATAAGGCTATTAAAAAAAATTCTTGTTTCTCGGGATTTTTTCTTCATTTTTTTTTATGGAGGAAAGAGGCTTTTTCTTTCTTTTTTTGAGTCCAAAAAGACCTGAGATTTCTATACAGTTTTGCTACACTTTGACAGTCTATATCCTATGGCTTTGCAGTTGTTTCAAGGCAAGTCTTGGCTGCTTATAAAAGCAGCCAAGACTTGCCTACTGACAACTGCAAAGTACTAGTTATGTAATCTGCATGTTTATCCATCATGCTTATGACAATTTGAAACAATTTGGCTTTAGTCAGTGTATATTTTGCCTGGTTAAAATAAAGCAGGTCACCCCTTCACTCAAAGCATACCATATCAAAACTTTATTATTTTTAAGGCCTAAAAAGTTAAAAATCTGCTTCTCAGGCCCTCCCACATGGTCCTTTTGGCTGCTGCATGCTCTCTTTTTATAACCAATGCAAACTTAAAAAAATAAAAATTAAATGGTTTATGTACGATATTTTTCCCCAAGTTAAAACTGCTAAATTTGTCCTTTGAGTGCAACAGGGCTTTGCAATGCTTTAGCATTTAAAGCCTTCTTGCACTCTAGGGACAAAAAAACACCAACACCCTGGCTATTCTGTAGATTATGAGGCCTAAAACGTAAAAAAACCCAAGAATATCAACTTTTGCTGGGCAAAGAAATATTTACAAAAATAAAAAACTAGAGGATGGCCACCAAAGGGTGGCTGATTCCCCCGAAAAAAGCCTTGATAGCCATTCCAACCTTATTTGTGACACACCCTCTGGTTGTGGGCAATAATACCAAGTATCATTAATATCCTTGAAGGCTGTAAGAAGTTATGGAGCGGACACGAATTCCGTCTATGGACAGACGGACAGATGGACGACGTCACGGCTAGATTCCCCCGAATTTTTTTCGGGGGAATAAAAATTAAAAAATGCCCACGCACATGCAATTTTACAAAAAACATGACCTGAAAAACAGAAGATCTACTTTGTGCGGCCTTAAAAATAGACACTAAATCCCAATTATTACCACTTTAGCGGGCGTTCCTTTGGACATTATTGCTAATTTCTTGGGCTTTAATACGTGATAAATGCATAAGTCATCACGTGACATGCTGGACCGCAAATGGTATCTCCTTTCCATTAGTGCGGCCCAACACACCATGTGATGGAATTATGTCCTGTTCTGAATTTTCTGTTTCCACTTTGTGAGTTTGGATGCAGCATGAGAAAAACAAACCTTACAGCAGTTATCTTGGTGACTACGCCAATTAAAATGGTTAAATCTCTCTACTGGAACACGAAGAGCCAAATAATGATATAAGGTCAGTATAGATATGCATCATTCTGTTTTTTGGAACTGCCAAACCCTGATGTTGGATTTTTGGCTTCAATTATTTTGTACCAGGTTTTTAAACAAGAAGCCCCAAGGGGCTTGAGAGAGCTCACATGACACTGACAACTATCAACCAAGGGTCCTGATGAGAACAAACTTGCATTTGCCCCATTAAGAGAACCAAACGCCAAATATCAAAACATTCTGACTGGTGGATCTGAAAAAAAGTATACCAAAAAATATTCCTCATATTGAACTAAGTTGTAATTCGGGCTCCCACAGGAGCCCAAATATGAACCCAGGTACTTGGCTTGAACAAACTTGAATCTCGCCTCCCTAAGGATACTGTATTCCAAATATCAAAAGATTCTGACTACTGGATCTGAAGAAAAATATTTAAAAACAAGAGGCCCCAAGGGGCCTTAATCGCTCACCGGCCAAAGTGGTTCAAAGAAGCATTTGGGGTCACATTCAGTAAGACATGGTTCATCAACACTACAAAGGAATGAAGTCATGAGAAGCAAATTTTATGGAAAAACACTAAGGAATGGATTTGAACAAACCTGAACGTAAAATGCCCCCCTCCCACCCCACCCCTGCCCAAAGAGCCCAAATATTAAGCCAAGCCCTCAAATTGAACAAACTTGAATCTGATCCCCCTTGAGATGTCATATACCAAACAGGAAAGAATTCTGACTGGTGGATATGAAGAAGATATTTAAAGAAATCACCTCACATTGCACTAAGTTAAACTTTGAGCTCAAATAGGGAGCCAAAATATTAACCCAGGGTCCCAATTTGAACAAACTGGAATCTGACCCACCTAGAGATGTTGTATACCAAATATGAAAGGATTCTGATTGCAGGATCTGAAGAAGAAGATTTTAAAAGAAATTCCCTCATATTGCACTTAGTTAAAATTCAGGCTCCCATAGGTAGCCCAAATTAATAGCCCCGGGACAAGGTTTGAACAAACTTGAGTCTTACCCTCCAAGAGATGTTGTGTACCAAATATGAAAGGATTCTGACTGGTGAATCTGAAGAAGATTTTTAAAGAAATTTTCTTATATTGTACTAAGTTAAAATTTCCATAGGGAGCCCAAATATCAACCCATGGACTAGGATTGAACAAACTTGAATCTAACCCTCCTAGAGATGTTGTATACCAAATATGAAAGCATTCTGACTGCATGGTCTGAAGAAGAAGATTTCAAAAACAAGTCAGAACAGGACCCAAAATTTTCAGGCTATAAATTTTTTTTTCCATTTCAAAATTGAACAAAACGCATGAAAATCCCCCAAAAATGTCTGAATTTTGGACCAAAATTTCCGAGTTCAACAACTTGACCCCAAATTTTTTTTTTCATCTCAAAATTGAACAAAACACATAAAAAAACAATTTTTTTCCAAATTTTCGTCCAAAACTTTCAAGTCTGAACCGGACCCAAAATTTTCAGGCTAAAATTTTTTTTTTCTCTCTCAAAATTGAACAAAAAAGGCATAAAAGTTTTTTTTTTAAAATTCCGAATTTTGGACCAATATTTCGGAGTCTGAACTGGACCCCAAATTTTCAGACTAAAAATTTGGGGGTTTTTTGGTCTCAAAATTGAACAAAACGCATAAAAAATCCAAAACAAATTTTTTTTCTCAAATTTTGGTCCAAGTCCAAACCAGACTCAAAATTTTCAACCCAGGGACACAATTTGAACAAACTTGAATCTGACCCCTCCTAGAGATGATGCATACCAAATGAAATTATCTCATATTGCACTAAGTTAAAATTCAGACCCCTATAGGGAACCCAAATATTAACCGAGAAACTCGATTTGAACAAACTTGAATCTGGCCCCCCTAGAGATGATGTATACCAAATATGAAAGGATTCTGACTGGTGAATCTGAAGAAGAAGATTTTTAAAGAATATTCCAAGCACTGCATAAAGTTAGAGAGCCCAAATATAAACTCAGCAACTCGATTTGAACAAACTTGAATCTGACCCCCCTATAGATGTTGTATACCAAACATGAAAGGATTCTGAGTGGTCGATCTGAAGAAGAAGATTTTTAAAGAAATTTCCTCAAATTGCACCAAGTTAAACTTTGGGCTCCAATAGAGAGCCCGAATACTAACTCAGGGACTCGATTTGAACAAACTTGAATCTGCCCCCCCCCCCCCCTCCCCCCTGCCTAGAAATGTTGTATACCAAATATGAAAGCATTCTGACTGGTGGATCTGAAGAAGAAGATTTTTAAAGAAATTTTCTCATAATGCACTAAGTTAAAATTCAGGCTCCCTTAGGGAACCTAAATATTAACCATTAACTGAGAAACTCGATTTGAACAAACTAGAATCTGGCCCCACCTAGAGATGATGTATACCAAATATGAGAGAATTCTGACTGGTGAATCTGAAGAAGATTTTTAAAGAATATTCCACACATTGCACAAAGTTAAAATTTGGGCACCCATAGGAAGCCCAAATATTAACCCAGTGACTCAATTTGAACAAACTTGAATCTGACACCCCTATAGATGTTGTATACCAAACATGAAAAGATTCTGAGTAGCCGATTTGAAGAAGATTTTTAAAGAAATTTCCTCGAATTGCATCAAGTTAAACTTTGGGCTCCAATAGATAGCTCAAATCTTAACCCAGGGACTCGATTTGAACAAATTTGAATCTGACCTCCCTAGAAATGTTGTATAACAAATATGAAAAGATTGTGACTGGTGGATCTGAAGAAGAAGATTTTTTTTAATTTTTAAAAAAATTTATGGGTGCTATCAGAGTTATGCCCCTTCTGGTGCCCTCTGTGGGCGCGGCAAATTTATTTACTTGAATGGAAATATGATAAGAAACATGTACACAAAATTTGGTTCAATTTGGTCAAGTAGTTTGTGAGGAGAAGTCAATAATGTAAAGTTCACGAAGGACGGCGACGACGATGGACAACGACAACAGAAAGCAAGTGATAAGTTAAGCTCCCTTCGGTGAGCTAAAAATATTCCTCATGTTGAACTAAGTTATAATTCGGGCTCCCACAGGGAGCCCAAATATGAACCCAGAGATTTGGCTTTAACAAATTTGAATATCACCTCCCTGACGATATAGTACACCAAATATCAAAAGATTCTTACTTGTGGATGTGAAGAAGAAGATTTTTAAAGAATGTTCCTCATATTGAACTAAGTTACAATTCGGTCTCCCACAGGGAGCTCAAATATGGACCTTGGGATTTGATTTCCACAAACATGTGAAACAATCTTCCAAAGATATTATATGTGAAATTTGAAACCTTTTGGAGCAGTGGTTTGGGAAAAGAAGAGTCTTAAATGTTTTCCCTTTTACCCAGAAGTTTTAAAAAATGCGGACTCAGCATTTTTTCAAAGTCCCCAAAAAGTACCTTATTATAAAACCGATAGCAATTTATTTGGACAATTCCATTCTGTTGGTCCCAAGGAAGCTTCACACCAAATGAGAATTCTCAGTGCTGTGTAGTTTTGGAGATATGGGCATTTGAAATTTTTTCTATTTTTAGCTCCTGTGGTTTTCACGGGGCATTTTGAATATTTTTTTTCCATAAATCAAGTACTTATGACCCATTAATACTTCCTATCAAATTTGGTTCAAATCGGCCTCTCGGTTTAGAAAATAGAAATTTTGGGTGGGGCAAAAATTCTTGCTCCTGTAACGACGACAAATATTGCACCTTGAACTTCTCTTGAACAAACTTGAGCCTACACCTCAAAAGGAAGCTGTATACCAAATATGAAGTCTCTGCTACAGCTGGTTCATGAGAAGATTTTAAAAACTGGGGCATTTTGTCCCCACCCCCTCCTCAATATGAGCAGAAACCCAATTTGAAGAAAAACCCAAATGCCGCCCCTATATAACCACTACTTCTGTGAAATTTCATTAAAATGTGGCCAGTGGTTTGGGAGAAAAAGACCCAAACACCACGTTCACAATGGATGTCGGATGACAAATGACAGATGATGGACGGCAGACGAAAAGTGATCAGAATAGCTCACCCTGACTTTCAGTCAGGTGTGCTAAAAACTTTAAAATGTAAATGCCAACATCTCACGAATGTTCAAGTTCAAACACTTAACTGTTCATTTTCTATTCACATTAAAATGGACTTGCAGTTATTTTGAGGCTACTTGAATGTCCTTCCTCATTAGTGGTAATATTAGTAATAACATGACTTTCTCGGCCATTACAATCCTATTATGGGCCCGCCAGAAATGATTAACAGCCCTCTATCTTATTAGCAGCTCTTGACATTGTCGCAGGCTGCTTATAAGACCTTAGGTGTTAATTATTTCTGTTGGGCCGCTAATGAACCATAATGCCCTTAAAAATAATGTTACTGTTATATTTTCAAAGTGGAGGCATGGTGGTGCAGTGTGGTAAGGCATGCCACAGATCGATGGTGCACATGCCTTCAACTGATGCTGATCCTGCTTGTGCTATGTTAGTAAGTTTGAGAGTCTGACAGTTACTTGTACATTGTCTGGTGGTTCTCTCCATGTACTCTGACTTCCTCTACCCTCAAAAATGTTCGACACAATGTTGAAAGTGTGCTTAACCCTTTAGCTAACAAATCGGCTGCAGCCATCCGCGTAATTCAGCAGTTGAAAAAATATTTTCCAAAAAAATTCAACAAAACCAACCCAACCCCCCATTGGAACAAGCTCATTGAGCTCGTTCCAATGAGGAGTCACATGGTGTGGTTTTGCTGAAATTTTGGAAAAAATCAAATAATCAATTTTGAAATCGTCTGCATTGGGTAAAGGGTTAAACTCCCCCTAAAATATATAAATAACTACTTTCAATGATGAACTTAATGGTCGGAATAAGAGTCAGATCATGTTTATTTCACAGAAAATGAAAAATTCTGTTAAAAAGAGTAAAACATGCAAGATTTGTGAAAGCTGGGTAAAATGAAACATACTGTGAATGCTTCCCAAATTAACTGGTTGAATGCTGGAAGCCACTATCACATGGCTCTATTAAAAAAGAGCTCTTTAGTGGCATTACATTATTTGTATAGGCTTGTAGTTTTAATGTTTATATAAAATTGTTTTGTTACAATTTATTGGAGAGTGCCAACAAATTTGCGACAAAACAATTGTTCAGGAACAAAATCTTACTTAAACTAAGGCTTCCCTTGTTGGAGGCAAGGTATCTTTGAAAAATAATTTAGCGCACAACCAATTAAATATTTATTACAGAAAATAGCAAATTTAACACTCTATCTTCTGAGGTCTACATATCAAAATTTCAGTCTGCAAATTTATCCAATAATGAAGCAGGGAATTAACCAATTCAATCTTGTTTGACAGAGGTCACTGAATTGATTAAATTCCTAATTGAGTTGTATAATGAAAAAATTTAGTGCTGGACAGTTTGAATTTTTTACCAAATTGTACAGAGGGTTAACGGGCAGTCGCTTTCAATGTGATATAAAAATAATGAAATATCTACAGTACCGTGGACTGGTAGCTTTCCACAGGTGGGCAATATTTCAATATCTGTAATACTATTAGATACCAAGCACTATTTATAGAAATAATCATCAAAAATTTGATTAACCCTTTACCCAATGCAGATATTTTAATATTTGTTTTTTCAAAAATTTTCAACGAAACCATATCATGTGACCCCAATTAGGGGTCACATGATATGGTTTCATTGAAACTTTTAACAATATATATTTTTTTTAACTACTTAATTTGTAAATTACGCAGGCAGATGTGGTCAATTTGTTAGGTAAAGGGTTAATAAAGCACCAGGTACAACCCAGGGTTTCATTAACTGGTTGAGTGTTAGAAGCCACTATCATGGCTCAATTGAAAAGTGCTAGAAGCCATTTTAGTGGCTTTACACTGGATGCATTAGACTGTTGTTCGCTCAGTACCAGAAAAACAAATTTTATATAAAACTAATCAGTTACAATTTATTGGAGAGCACCTGTCAGCACTCTTCAAAAAATTATAACAAAATGCCGATAGGATCACCGATCCAATGTCGAGTTGTGACTGCACAAAAGTGGGTTTAATCATTATCAACTTATCGTCCGGAAACCAATTGTTTACAATTTACTAAGTGAAGAGTCACTGTGACCTTGACCTTTGACCTAGAGATTCCGAAATAAATAGGGCTCTTTCTTGCACCAATGCCAACCTACATATGAAGTTTCATGAATGTAGGTGAAACCATTGTCAAATTATCATCTGGAAACCAATTGTTTACGATTTATTATGTTCAAGGTCACTGTGACCTTGGCCTTTGACCTAGTGCGTCCAAAATATATAGGGGTCTTCCACTCACCTAGGACAACCTACTTATGAAGTTTCATAAATGTGAGTCAAACCATTATCAAGTTATCGTCCGGAAACCAATTGTTTATGATTTACTATGTTGAAAGTCACTGTGACCTTGACCTTTCACCTAGCAAGTCCAAAATAAATAGGGTTCTTCCTCTCACTGATGCCAACCTACCTATGAAGTTTCATGAATGTGGCTTGAAACATAATCAAGTTATCATCCTGAAACCATTTGTTTACGATTTACTATGTTGAAGTTCACTGTGACCTTGACCTTTCACCTAGAGAGTCCAAAATAAATAGGGTTCATCTTCTCACTGATGCCAACCTAACTATGAAGTTTCATGAACATGAGTCAAACCATTATCAAGTTATCATCTGGAAACCAACTGTTTTGATTTACTATGTTCAGGGTCACTGTGACATGACCTTTAACCCAGTGAGTCCAAAATAAATAGGGTTCTTCCTCTCACAAAGGCTAACCTACATATGAAGTTTCATGAATGTGGGTTGAACCGTAGTCAAGTTACAATTTACTATGTTCAAGGTCAATGTGACCTTGACCTTTGACCAAGCAAGTCCAAAATTAATAGGGTTCTTCCTCTCACTGATACCAACCTACCTGTGAAGTTTCATGAACATGGTTGAACCAGTATCAAGTTATCATCCGGAAACCAATTGTTTATGAACGCCCAAAAGCCCGCCCCCACCCTGCCCAACTGCCTGCCCGCCATTCATCAAATTATAAGCCGAGTTTTACTTCATCACAACTCGAATAAGAAGTTATTTATGAACAAAATCTGGCT
Organism: Pictodentalium vernedei; assembly: GCA_031216915.1. Classification (NCBI taxonomy): domain Eukaryota; kingdom Metazoa; phylum Mollusca; class Scaphopoda; order Dentaliida; family Dentaliidae; genus Pictodentalium; species Pictodentalium vernedei. The sequence continues at coordinate 156,095,438 of CM062297.1, forward strand.
AAACTAACGCAACTCTTGCCAGTAGCTTGGTATCTTTGAAAAAAATGCCCATGTTTCACATCACATTTGAAAAATAATTTAGCACTTAACCAGTTAATTAAAATTCTGCAGATGATGATTTTTTTACCTGCAAAATGCATGCATGGACATCACTGCTGACACATGGATTATGACCAGTCCACACCATCTGTACTATAATTTCACTGGTGTGATCAGGTTTTCTGAAGAGTGAATACAACTTTTAGTGATTTAAATACCTTGTGTCTCCTGTATCTTTTTTGAATGAGAAACCAAATATTGCAATTTTCTTGTTGGTGACTGTATTGAAAAGACACTCTATAACTCTATTAGCAAACCGCCTTCTTTGGTATTCATTGATATTAATCACCTACAACAGACAGAGTTAAAGATTGAAAAAACTATTAACTTTTTACAGTTTTCACTAACAAGCCAGAGAAATAAGAGGGAATATATTGATAATCATATGCAGCTCAAGACTTATGTCCTATAATTGGTAGGTGTGTCTTGTCAAGTGTCATCTGCCTGAATCTTGACTTCAAATGCCTACTCAGAATTTTGGGGAAACAAAAAAAAAATTGCATGGCAAAGTACTCTTAGGTCCTGAATAATAGTACAGGGCAGAATAATAGTACAGGGTGGAAAATAGCCTAAATTTAATAATAGTGCAGACCGGAATAATGAAACATGGGGGTAATACCGGGGTATGTCTTTGAAGTGTGTCAGTTTGTGCATGGCAAAGTTCAAGTCTCAGACATCATTCTTTGGAAAGCTCTCCTGGAGAGAATAGCTGACAACTGAGAATTTAATAATCATACAGGTCGGAATAAGCAGCATACAGGGTGGAAAAAGCCCTCAAAATTAATAATCATACATGTATGATTATTTGGCACACAAGAGTAAATCCCCCTTCTACCCTCCCCCCCCCCCCCCCACAACCCCTGATGAACTATGACAAACTACAAACAAATTACCAGGGTTTTCCTACCCATTTCAGCCAAAGATAATATTAAGTGGTATGGCAAAAGATATTTAAATCTGATGATTGCTTTTGAAGTTAACACATAAACATAAGGCTCCACAAAGTAGATCTTCTATTTCTCAGGACATTTTTTGTAAATTTGCATGTGGGCAGTCATTTTAGTTTATTTTATTTTTTTAATTATTTCTTTGCCATCAAAATTTCATATTCTTGTTTTGTTTTATGTTTTTGGCCTCATAATCTACAGAATAGCAAGGGTGGTGGTGTATTTTGTCCCTTAAGTGAAAAAAGAATTTGCAATCCTTAAGCATTGCAAAACCTTGTTGCACTCAAGGGACAAATTTATCAACTTTATTAACTTGGGTAAAATATCAGACATAAACCTTTTAATTTTTATTTTTTTAAGTTTGCACTGGTTATTTTTTTAAGTTTGCACTGGTTATAAAAAGAGAGCATGTGGCAGCCAAAAGGACCATGCGAGAGGGCCTGAGATTTTAAATTTTTAGGGTCTAAACATAAAAAATTAAAGGTAAAACCAACTATGCAATGGGTTATAATGGTCTCATTTTAAGACTAATCATCGTAATTTTCAATCATGTCAAGGAAAATGTTAATTTAAAGAAGCTAATCAAAATTTATTGAAATTAGATGTTTACATTTGGGGAAAACACTCTCGGAATTTTCAAGAAATCATCCTAGTTTTTTAAATTGCCAAGACATTACCAATGCAAAGCATGTATATCAAAATTTATCGAAATCCAATGTTTACTGTTCACGTTACTGCATAAACAATGAAATTTCAAGCAAAATTGCACTCTTTCATTGTTGAAAAATCACCATGGTTTTTTAACTTGTCCAAGACAATGTTAATATAATGCAGTATACCAAGTTTAATTGAAATCTGGACATTACTGTTCAAGCTATTGTATCCACAATGAAATTTTGAGCAAACTTCAACAACGGAAAGGTAATAAAGCTAAATTTTTAAGAAATCATCATGGTTTTTTAACTTCTCCAAGTCAATGCTAATATAAAGCAGTTTATCAAATTTTATTGAAATCTGAAGTCTACAGTTCAAGTTAGTGCATATACAATAAGATATTGAGCAAAAATCAATAAAGGGCAATAACTCCCTTGTCATTGAATAATGGTCATTATTGAAATTGTTGGACACATTGTTTCTAAAAAGTAGCACACAAAAATTAATTCAATTTTGATTACTATAGTGCAAATTATTGCATACACAAACTTACTATAGTGCAAATTGTTGCATACACAAACTTACTATAGTGAAAATTATTGCATACACAAACTTCTGGAGTGATTGGTTTAGCTCTTTTCCATATCCCTTCCCTGCAGGAGGTAAGGTAATAACTGTGGCTAGCAAGACTGGGAATACGCAATCTGTAATTTACAGAAAGAGATCCCTAGAGGGTGAATTGTCTGATGCTATCCCATGCAGTGGGTCAATTTATCCTCTGAGTACCTCTTTCTGTTTAGGCATGAGTCCTTGATTCAGATTTAGGTTCACAGAGGGTAAATTTAGTGATACAGCAAATTAGCATCACAGCACATGTTGAAGGCAAGTGGTTTTGGAAAGTGTACATGTATATTATTTTCTTCATTCCATTGTATTTTATACATGTCATTTCAAACCAAAAGGTTCACGGTTCAATCCTAACTGCCAGTAACTGCATGGTGTAATTTGGAAAGGCATTTAATACTGATTGTCCTCGTGTGGGCACAGTGGTGCTGTGTACTTAGGTTTAATGCACGGCGATGGAACACTTGCCTTCAACAAATGCTAACCCTGCTTGTGCAGAGTTAGTATGTTGGGAACCTGACAGTTGCTCGCTCCTGCTCACTCATTCCTGCCAGCTTCCTCCATCTTTAAAAAAGGCTGACACAAAGTGAAAAACGCCCAATAAATAAATACTAAATATACATATATTAAAATGTTAACTGATTAGCTCTCAGTAGCTTTATAACATGGTGTATAGTGATGAATAGAAATGATAATCTCCAGGACAAATTTATGCCACATCTCGGGCCCACAGGCATGCCAAGCGCAGGTATGTACAGCCAGAGGTTTGAAATTAATCAATGGGACCAAAATTCTGCAATAAATTGAAGGTATCAAAATCATGTCTATTTTTCTGGTAGTCTCTGTAACCCTACATCTCACATCAGGTCTATCTGTTCTTGTGCTCCCAAAATAACAGATGTAGGATTATCTAATAATTTTTATACCATGATTACCTATTCTACTGTATATGAAAAGCCTATGACATAAATTTTAGATTTACACACCAACCGTGGTGAACACGTCAGCAATGGGATTTCAGTAGTTAAAATTTACACATACAGTGGAACTACATCCAAGTTGACCTTTGGTGACGTCAGCCTGAATGCGAACTTTTAATGTTTTAAAATGAGTTTACACCACAAGACACCAAAAATTAACAAACATGCATTGTCTCATTTTAATAAAGCATCCATAACTCGAAATAGTATGTTATTATGTTGTTAAAATGAAAAAGGTCCTCTTTCTTTTTCAATTTCGTTTCGGTGATAAAACTGACAGTGGAAGTACCGTCCACCAATTCTCATGTAAACAAAAACAAATCTGCATGTATTTACGGCTGCTGCTCAGTAAAATTGAGAAAAAATAATGGCGACTCTTAATAATCTGACGATCATGGTATAAATAAAATATACCCAAAGTAGCTTTGTATACCAAATGTTCACCACTTGTGGTGAAGTGGTGTTAATCATGTGCCGAACGCTCATGGTTAACACCACTTCACCACTTGTGGTGAACATTTGGTACACCAGGCTACTAAGGGTATATTCTATATCTACACCATGCCTAAAGCCTACCTGGGCTTAGAGAAATTATTAGATACATCATATTGCTGATAATACAGGAGTGTGAGAAAAAGTGCCACACAAATGAAAATAAGGTCACCATAGTTGCGCGAAAGCGACAGTGCTAGTGCAGCTCAAAAATAAAACACATTGAATAGATTTGTCAGCAGCTAGAAAACTTTATAATTATTCCAATATACCTGTTGCCAATAAAGAGCAACTTCTGGAAGATTGAGACATTCACAAAGGTAGACTAAGTTGAGGACATCTTTTTGAAAACAGCTGCCACCAAAGCCTAAAAGTAAAGAAAATTCCTGTTAGTTTTTTACTTAGCACATTTATAAATGTCACTTGAAAAAAAGTTCCCAATTAACCCTTCAGCGTAATGGCCAAAGCCAGCCAGTGCTATTAAATTTTCATTATTTTTTTCATTTTTTGTCTCAAAAACAGAACTTATGACCCCTCTTTGGAACAAAATTAGTTATTCAAGAATTTTGTTTGCAAGTGTTGTCTGCCTTTCGTGTTAGATAAAGGGATAGCTATAAATTTCCATTTATGAATGTTGTGTGATACAAACAAGAACTGAATATAAATATCCACAGTATAATACTAATTAGAAACAAGTTATTAATTGAAAATAGATTATGTTTTCATTTATGGAATTCACTAAAAAAAACTTTTCACAATCCATTTCAATGAGGAGGTCATAAGCTATGTTTTTGAGACAAAAAATGACAAATAATGAAAATTAATTGGCGATTTTTTAGAACAGCGCTGTCCGGTTTTGGCCGTTACATTTGGTAAAGGATAAAGCACTTTTGTAGAATAATACTGGCTGGTTTTGGCCATTACAGTGGATAAAGGGTTGTTATAGATGAGATTTGGGGTTTAGTGTCATAAGAGTAAAAAACAGTTTTCCACATGTACGCACTCTAAATCCTTCAAAACGCATTTTGGAGCAAAGAAAAAAAATTGCCTAATTGGCACTGGAGGTGGGGTGGGGGAGGGGGTGTCATAGGAGGAAAAAAAAGTTTCCCACATGTACGCACTCTAAATCCTCCAAAATGCATTTTGGAGCAAAGAAAAACAATTGCCTAATTGGCACAGGAGGGGGGCTTAGAAAAAAGGAAATGCTCTGCATGTATGCACTATGAAACCTTGAAAATGCATTTTGGAGCAAAGAAAAAAAATTGCCTACTTTGTGGGGGGGGAGGGGGGGGGGGGGGGGGCAGGGGGAGGGAAATCCTTCAAAGTGTAAAAAAATTGTGTAATTGGCACAAGTAAAAAAACATTCTGCATGTACGCACTCCACATCCTTCTTCAAAATGCATTTTGGGGCAAAGAAGAAAATTGCCTAATTGGCCCGGGGTGGGGGTGCTGGGGGGATAGGAATAAAATTGCATTGGGGGAGGGGGGCTTAGGAGTAAAAAAAAATGCTCTGCATGTATGCTTTAGCATGCATTGCAGTTGGCACCTTTTTTGTCTCAAGGGGCATAATGAAAATTTTGAACACAACTGTTGTGAACAGTGCTTGCTGGTTATTGCCATATTAGAGAAAGGGATAATAGTCTGGCAGCTAGATACACACACGCCCCCCCCCCCCCCCCCCCCACCCCCACCCCCAGCAGCAATCCATACATACCCAGGACAGCTCTAGAGTGGATTTTCAGATGTTAACATATAATCAAAGATCTTTTCTTTGTACAATAATCTTGCCAAAACAATGACGCACATGATGATGTCATTGTTGACACTTCACATCCCAAATGACTAGCAAATTAAGAAAAAATTATTTTTTTACCCAAATTTTTCAACAAAGTTTCACTTAACATTACACCAAATTAAAGAATTCTGGAGAATTTTATCTCAAAATAATTTCTAATTTTTCTTCTCATCTAATCTGTTAAAAAATATGAAACAGATTGCTTCACTGTCTAGAAAGTGTTTGCCAAAGTGCCATACCCTCAAGTAAACCAAATTAAAGATAAAGCAGAAGGAAAGTGACATCATAATTCACACAACCAGTGATGTCATATGGGTTGTTAAGGTAACCTGAATAAGTGCCATGTTGGGGCTGTCTTGGTTTTTTGGTGGCATGTAGATTTTAGAAGTCTGAAAGGCTTCCATCAGCAAAGGGTGTGTTTGGAAGGTGTATTCCATTGAAGTGTATAAACAAAGAAAAGATCATTTCAAAACACAGGATTGGTAATTTTTCCTATACTCTAGAGGTAAATTAAGCATTTATGCAATTATATCTTGTTTGACAGAGCTCATAGAGTAGTAAAGTAGGTTTCATCTGATGTACATGTGGTAAAGCCATAAAGTGTTCAACCGATGATCGGGACTGCCCACCACAATCGGTCGATTGTGGGAAATCGGATGATACCGGCAATGGCTCCTGGAACATCGGTTCAACCAATTGTTGCCAAGCATTTTGTGATGATTCATAAACACATTTTTTTAATCTTTTGCAACTGTTCAATTGTTAATGTAAAATAATGTCAATGATACCATTCAATAAAGTTGAAAACCCACCACAATGTGTATTCTTAATGTCTCTAGACATCCCTTTATGGGATATAAAAGTTAAATGATATGTAAAGCTTACAATTGAGCGTACTTGCAGCAATCACGAATTCAAACCGCAAAAGTGAATGTTGCACTCCAATGACTCAGGTCACAGTAAAAACGTAAAAATTACCAGGTGTGCACACTTGGGTGGTAAAGATGGCCTGCCTCTTAGAGGCACGTTTACCGCCCAAGTGTGTGCGATTGGTAATTTTGCAGGATCTGAGTCAAAGGAGTTTAACACTGAAATAAGTTCAATTTAATATAATTCTTTCGAGTCTCGACTTATCTAGTAGTGAATGGACTGTAAACACTGTAACATATGTTCAATTTGATGTAGTTCTTTGCGAGCCTCGACTTGTCTAGTAGTGCACGGTATTACAATCAGAATCGGCATCGGAATCGACCGATTGTGAGCTCAAATAACCAGTAAACTGTCAGTGGCCATTTTGGGTAATTGGTTGAACACTAGAGCCATGTAGGTTTATGAACAAGAAACACTGATTTTGCCAACCCATTTCTGGAAATCATAACCACAGAAACAGGAAAATTATTCATCCACCCGCGTAATATGCAAATTCAGCAGTTGAAAAAATATTATTTTTCAAAAAATTTCAACAAAACCATATCATGTGACCCCTTGTTGGAATGAGCTCGACGAGCTCGTTCCAACGAGTGGTCACATGATATGGTTTTGTTATTTAAATTACATTTAAAATAATAAATTTTGATATTGTCTGCGTTGGGTAAAGGGTTAAACCTTGAATTATTTTTTATACATTTTTGCTACAATTGATGTCTACATCCTGTAGCTTAGCTGTTGTTTCTAGGCAAGTCTTGGATGCCTATACAGGCAGCCAGGACTTGCCAATAAATAACTGCCAGCATACTTAGAATATATCTTGTGTATTTACCCAGAGAATGCTAGAGCAGTTTTTGTGGGACACCTGTTTTTCAATTGAGGATGTCCCCAAATAAATTGAGATGTCTTAATACAGATGATTATACCATTGCATGTGTCTTGAAGTGCTTTTTATCAACTGCATGTGTATAGATTTCTACTAAATATGGAAATAATTGCTTCAAACTGAAGTTGAATGACACCAGAGTTTGGGCACCTATACCAGTGACAGGTATCAAATCAGCTCTGGATCCATCCTTGTGTTAGAGCACCTATTAGTAAAAAGTTATCAAAGTTGGAAATATGACTTTAAGGGTTAAACTATTCATAACCCTCTATTCCAGTTCAGAAGTATGTATTGATAAGCAGGTACAAGAGACAAACAAGAGGAGCAACGCAAAGCATGTGCCAATGCCCCAACCCGCCAAAAATGTTTCAAGTCGACAGAGTAAAAAAGGGCCATAACTTTGGAAAAAAAGAGTGGAAGAAACTCATGCTGTACAGGAACCATTCCCCCATGATGCTCTATCACAACGTTGAATATTATTCAAATTGGAGCAGCAGTGGCTGAGGTACAAGGAAAAATGTTGGTACTGATGGACAGATGGATGGTACGGCGGGCAGATGGACAATAAAATGGATGGATGCTCCTACAAATCAGGTTTATGTGGCTAAAATATTTGAGGAATTCAAAATGCATGGACAACCACTAAAAACTCTTTTTTAAGTCTAATTTCTGGGTGGTAGTAAACCCTAACCCTTTCATCTTACTGACCCTAACCCTAACCCTTAACCTAACGTAAAAGCCCTGAAAATACAATACCCACTTTTTAGCAACATAAACCATTTTAGCCACATAAAAAACATTTTAGCCACATAACTCACTTTTTTTAGACACATAAATGCCATTTGTTAGTTCAACTTTACGTGGCTAGTGACGTAAATCAGACTAGACACATAACAGTGCTGTGTACCAAAAATTAGGCACATAAACCTGATTTGTTTGCTCGGACGAATAGTTAGACGAACGGATGGAATGAATGGATGGACGAATGGACAGATGAACAGATGGATGGAGATCTCCACTAGACACCCCTTCAACTTTTCAAGTCGAGGACATAATAAGAAAGAAACAAAAAGTACTTGTAAACTTACCAACACTAGCTTGAAGAAATTTTGGCCCGATTCTACTGTCTGTACCCACAGCATGTGCTACTTCAGCAACACTTGCTCCTGTTGCTTCACAAACTGCAGACATAGCGTTAATACTGGAAATTCTCTGGGCAAGAAATGCATTTGCTGCCTAGAAAAAAAAAGTTTTAAAGTTAACCATTTGTCTAATAGTTTGGTTTCCAGAGGCAGTAATTGTTTGACGTATGGAAACCCGACCACACCAATGTCTGCCAGCTTATTTTATTTCCTGAAACTTCAATAGAAAATACATTTTAATCCTCCATGTAATGAATTAGCTGCATTTGTCTGTGTAATATACAGTGGAGCTCATTTAATTGGATATCTCTTAACTGAATAGCAATGTTAATTGAATATAATTTCCCAACACAAAACAATTTACCATACATCAAGAACATATTTGACCTGTTAATTGAATATAGGTTATAGAGTAAACTCCTGTTAATTGAATAAAAAGTCTTAACCTGTCGAGAAATTACCCTGACTCTCCCCAGTTTTTCTTTGTTTATAGACCTATTTGGCCTTAGAACATCCAATACAGGCATTTAATCTATTGTATCTTGTTTGACAGAGCTCATAGAGCTCTGTCAAACAAGATATATTAGAATAAATGCTAAGTTTATCTCTAGAATACAGGAAAGTGACACAATCCCTGTTAATTGAATACTTCTGTTAATTGAATATTCCTGTTCATTGGCAAAGTGGCTATTCAATCAACAGGGTTCCACTCTATGAATTGAGCAGTAGAAAAAATATCACATTTAAAAAAATTTCAATGAAGTCAGCAAATCTCAGTTGAGTGAGATACCAAACACTGAACCGATACCGTGGTATATTCTGCTAAAAATACTGAAACTGATGCTGAACTCAAAATTCCATTACCGCCCATCTCCACTGAAGTACTGTATGCTTTAGCACACAGGACCATCATGCTCCCACTCAGGCAATGAGGATTAAGTGTCTTGCCCAGTGAACACTCCAGGATTATTATGATCCCCGATGAGTCTGGAGGTGGGATGGAGATATCTCATCCAAGGGGCAAGATATTTGAACCAGACCCGAGGCTTGCCGAGGGTCTGGTTCAAATATTTTGCCCCGAGGGTGAGATCTCCCCATTCCCACCTTCAGACTCATCGAGGATGATTTTTCTCCCCCCACACGAGGACTACGTCATTATAGATAATTGACGGTCACGTGCTGACATACCCAATTTATCAAGTCATAGTCTTTTCGAAAAACAAACAATTTCATCGGAAAGATCGTACAAAACTTAGATATATACCATAGGTATATACTAAAAAATTGATTTCTAACACTGTCCGTTAAGGGGTTAACCCTTTACCCAACGTAACGGCCAAAACCGGACAGTGCTATCCTCAAAAATCACCAATTAATTTTCAATATATTTTCACTTTTTGTCTCAAAATCATAGGTTATGACCCTCGTTGGAACGAGCTCGTCGAGCTCGTTCCAACGAGGGGTCATAACCTATGTTTTTGAGACAAAAATTGAAAAAAATTAGTTATTCAAGAATTTTTTTTGTAAGTGTCGTCTGCTTTTCATGTTAGGTAAAGGGTTAATGAATTTGCGTGTGTCAAACTCTAATGTAAAGGGCATTGTGAGATTATTGAGCGATCGATAAATTCGCGCAGTGATATTATTAAATCTGCAGAGAAACATGGAGTTGAAACAAATCAACATTGTTGATTTTGAATGGCATGTGGATTACATGCGGGAAATCATGAAGCCATTTTGTTTATTTACAATTGTGCAGACGATAATGAAATAGTTCCAGCGACCTAATAAAATATGCAAATGAGTATGTCACATGGGGTGGGTGGGATAGAAATATCCCACCCTGCTGTCTCACCCGGGACACGCGTATGTTTCACGTATAGTGGGGGGAGAAAAAATGTTCTTTGCTGTCCAACAACCAGGAGCAGAGTGCATGCAGGTGCAATATTCAACAGCTATGAATGAAAACCAGTGTCTGCATTTCTTTGTAGCGAAAGAAGAACCATAATGCTCCCACTCATGCAATGAGGATTAAGTGTCTTGCCCAGTGAATACTCCAGGATAAAATGTTCTTTGCTGTCCAACACCCAGGAGCACAGTGTTTGCAGGTGCAATATTCAACAGTTATGAATGGAAAACAGTGTCTGCATTTCTCTGTAGCAAAAGAAGAACCGTCATGACATTAATATTAACCCCTAACTCTAAAGGGCCTGCAGATTTTTTATACATTTTTGTTATAATTTGATATCCTGTGACTTTGCAGTAGTTCTAGGCAAGTCTTGGCTGCCTATATAAGCAGCCAAGACTTATCTAGAAACAACTACAAAGGTACTTTTGAAGTTCACCCAACGACAGGAAAACACTGTAGAAAAGTGTGATTAAAGTCGAAATTAGGCCCTCATGGGTTAAAGGCCTGTTTCCAACTGTGATCAAATCAAAATGGTGCTTAATGCCACATCAGCAACAAAGACCATATCAGAGCAATAGAAAGTTGCTAAATTTTTACTACCTTAACCCTTTACCTAACGTGAAAAGCAGACGACACTTGCAAAAAAAATTCTTGAATAACTAATTTTTTTCATTTTTTGTCTCAAAAACATAGGTTATGACCCCTCGTTGGAACGAGCTCGACGAGCTCGTTCCAACGAGGGGTCATAACCTATGTTTTTGAGACAAAAAATGAAAAAAATAATGAAAATTAATTGGCGATTTTTGAGAATAGCGCTGGCCGGTTTTGGCCGTTACGTTGGGTAAAGGGTTAAAACATGTGTCTCAAGTTGAGACTCTCAACATGCATAAATTTGCAAGGTACATTCCTAGTACTTGAGCAGTTGTTTCTAGATTTGTCTTGGCTGCCTATATGCACAACTGTAACCGTCACAGAACATAAACTGACATAATCTAGCAAATACTGTGATAAGTGATAAAGTAATTACCAATTTTGATAGTTCGGAAGACCATGTGTTCATTGTGATAATTTTTTCTCTTGGCATCCAGTGTCCATATATCCAGCACAGTGCATCAATTGCCTCCTTTCCACCTTGTGTTTCTTCTCCTCCAATTAATACCCTGTCAGGCTGTAAGAGATCTCTCACAGCTGTACCCTCTGCTAAGAATTCTGGGTTGGATAATACCTTAAAAAACAAGGTAAGGTCACAATAAAACTAGATGTGGGATTTGACACAAATACCCCTGAGTGGTAGAATAATTGAGCATTGGATTTAAATGATCATAGCATAAATTTACCATTTACAATACCTCCATGTATAGGAGAATAAATAACCACTTGCAATATTGCCGTCTCTGAGAGTCTGGGAAAACTGAAATTCTAAGTTTAAATTAAAGTTTAGTAACTTTGTAAAAACATCAACCAAGGTTAGCAAAATTCAATTTCCACTAGTAGGTGCCCATGACAAAGGCACATACTAAAATCAGCGTATAGCGAAAAAAATTTAAATTAAAAAGAAGGTGAGCAAGCCTGAATATAAGCAACTTGTCATTTTCAAAATGAGGTCCCCAGAGGGTGAATTTGCTGATGCTATCCCATACAGTGGGCTAATTTATCCTCTAGGTACATCTTTCTGTTTTGGCTTGAGACCTTGATTCAGACTGAGGTTCACATAGGGTAAATTTTGTGATGCTACCCTGCTGTGCAGGGTAGCATCACAAAATTCACCCTCTGGGAAACTTATTTTGCAGATGACAGTCTGCTTATTTTCAGGCTTGGAGGTGAGTGATTTGTTACTTGTGTGTAAACTGTGTCCCGCAAGTTCTACCATGTACTTATATTTACATATGTATTGTGAGAGGAGTAAGCTGGACAAACCTGGTATGCTATATTCAAAATTTCACCAAAATTTACTAAGTTCAATAACCTGTAATTTTGTTAAAAATTGAACCTAATCAAATTCCTGGCAATATGCACACCTTTGGTATATGTATAAATACCTTGTACAATAAAATGGTACTAGCTTGAAAACTGTAGGAGGAGTTACCCGGATAAACCACATACCAACCAGGTGAAATTCCACAAAAAACTGACTAAGTACCACAACCTGTGATTTTGGGAAATATTGAAGCAAATCAGATTCCTGACAATATGCACACCTCTGGTACATTTACAAACATCCTGTGAAATAAAAAGGTCCTAGCTTCAAACTGTAGGAGGAGTTAGCCAGACAAACCATATACCATACAGGTGAAATTCTACAAAGAATTGACTAAGTTCAACAACCTGACATTTTGTGAAACACTGAAGCAAATCAAAATCCTGACAAAATGCACACCTCTGATAGAAACATCCTATGAAATAAGAAAGCCCAAGCTTGAAAACTGCGAGAGGAGTTAGCAGGAGAAACAATGTACCCTATATGCAGACGAAAGGATAGTCAGCAGATGGATGGATGGAAAGACAGGGGTAAAATAATATGCCCCCCGACTATTTGTTGTGGAGGCATAAAAAAGAATAAAATCAACTAATTAGGGGACCATAACTCCACCCCTAATCATCAGACCGAGTTGGTTTTCAAACTCAACCTGTAGATTGTTCAGATAAACTGAATACTGGCCCAAACAATTAATCTTTGTTGGAAGTTATCACACTAACAAATGAAAAATTTGTTAAAATTGACCAAATAGGAGTGAAAATTCCACCCCAAATTATCGGACTGAGCAGGTTTTCGAACTTGACCTGTAGATTCACTGGTTAAACACAAATACCAAACATTGGCCCAATCAATTAACTGGTTGAGTGCTAGATTATTTTTGGAAGTCAGAATTTGTTCATATAGATTTGCATTATTAAAAATTATTGGAGAGTGCCTTAAGGCACTCTCCAATAATTTTTAATAATGCAAATCTATATGGACACAATTGTATTTGCTTATGACTGAATATGAAACTTGTGTAAAGAATATGCAGACTTTAGTGTGGTACCCTCATGTTTCTTGAAAGCCATGATAGTGGCTTCCAGCACTCAACCAGTTAATAATTGTTGAAGTTATTGGGCTAATGAAGGAAATATTTTATTAAAATTGTCTAACTACGAGTCAATAATCTGCCCACAATTATTAGATAGGGCTGGTTTTCGAACTTGACCTGTACATTCTTCAGATGAACTCAAATAACTGATATTGGCTCAATCAATTAATATTTGTTGACGTTAATGCTAACTGATGAAACATTTGCTAGAATCGACTAATTAGGAGTCATAACTTTAACCTAACAAGAGGCCCCAGGGGGCCTGAGGGCGCTCACCTGACATGGTAGCCTAAATATCAACCCAGAGAATTGATTTCCACAAGTTGCATCTGCTCCTCCTAAGAAAAGCTGAAACCAAATATCCAAATATTCTAACCAGTGGATCTAAAAAAAGATATTTAAAGAATATTCCTCATATTGAACTAAGTCATAATTCGGGCTCCCACAGGGAGCCCATATATGAACCCAGGGACTTGGCTTTAACAAACCTGAATCTCACACCCCTAAGGATTCTGCACACCAAATATCAAAACATTCCGACTGCTGGATCTGAAGAAGAAGATTTTTAAAGAAAATTCCTCATTTTGAACCAAGTTACAATTCGAGCTCCCACAATCAGCCCAAATATGGACCTAGGGACATGGCTTGAACAAACTTGAATCTTACCCCCCTAAGGATGCTGCATAAAAAATATCAAAAGCATTCATCTGCTGGATCTGAAGATTTTTAAAGAAAATTCCTCATTTTGAACTAAGTTGTCATTCAGGCTCCCATAGTGAGCCCAAATATGAATCAAGGGACTTGGCTTGAACAAACTTGAATCTCAGCCCCCTAAGGTTGCTCCATGCCAAATATCAAAACATTCCAACTGCTGAATCTGAAGAAGGGATTTTTAAAGAAAAATTCCTCATATTGACTAAGTTATAATTTGGGCTCCCACAGGGAGCCCAAATATGGACCCATGGACTTGGCGTTAACACACTTGAATCCCCCCCTCCCCCCAAGGATGCTACTCACCACATATCAAACCATTCCGACTGCTGGATCTGAAGAAGAAGATTTTTTAAGAAAATTCCTCATTTCGAACAAAGTTACAATTCAAGCTCCCACAGTGAGCCCAAATATGGACCTAGGGACATGGCTTGAACAAACTTGAATCTCACCCCCCTAAGGATGCTGCATACCAAATATCACAAGATTCTGTCAAGAAATTTGCCTGAAATGCACTAAGTTCGAATTTGGGCTTCTATAGTGACCCCAAATATGAATCCAGGTGGCCGATTTGAACAAACTGGAATCAGATCCACCCCACAATGTTGCATACCAAATATCAAAAGATTCTGCCTGCAGGATCTGGAGAAGAAGATTTTTGAAGACATTTGCCTGAAATGCACTAAGTTCGAATTCGAGCTTCTATAGTGAGCCCAAATATGAATCTAGGGAGCCGATTTGAACAAAATAGAATCAGATCCACCCCACAATGTTGCATACCAAATATCAAAAGATTCTGCCTGCTGGATCCGGAGAAGAAGATTTTTTAAGAAATTTGCCTGAAAAGCACTAAGTTCAAATTTGGGCTCCTATACTGAGCCCAAATATAAACCCAGGGAGCCGATTTGAACAAACTTGAATCAGATCCACCCCACAATGTTGCATACCCAATATCAAAAGATTCTGCCCGCTGGATCTTGAGAAGAAGATTTTCAAAGAAATTTGCCTGAATGCACTAAGTTCAAATTTGGGCTCCTATACTGAGCCCAAATATAAACCCAAGGGGCCGATTTGAACAAACTTGAATCAGATCCACCCCACAATGTTGCATACCAAATATCAAAAGATTCTGCCTGCTGGATCTGGAGAAGAAGATTTTCAAAGAAATTTGCCTGAAATGCAGTAAGTTCAAATTTGGGCTCCTATACTGAGCCCAAATATAAACTCAGGGGGCCGATTTGAACAAACTTGAATCAGATCCACCCAACAATGTTGCATACCAAATATCAAAAGATTCTGCCTGCTGGATCTGGAGAAGAAGATTTTTTAAGAAATTTGCATGAAATGCACTAAGTTCGAAATCGGGCTCCTATACTGAGCCCAAATATGAACCCAGGGGGCCGATTTGAACAAACTTGAACCAGATCCACCCTCCAATGTTGCATACCAAATATCAAAAGATTCTGCCTGCTGGATCTGGAGAAGAAGATTTTTTAATGTTTTTCCCATTGCCTAGTGTTAAAAAGTGCTGACTCAGCACTTTTTCAAAGTCCCGAAACTGTACCCTATGATAAAACCGATGGCAATTTTTTTTTACCAATTCTTTCTGTTGGTCCTAAGGAAGCTTCACACCAAATAAAAATTCTCGGTGCCGTGCAGTTTTGGAGATATGGGCGTTTTAATTTTTTTCTATTTTTAGCTCCTGCGGTTCCCATGGGGCTACAGGAAAAAAAAAATCAGCATAAATTAGGTACTTATGACCCAATAAGCCCTCACATAAAATTTGGTTCAAATCAGCCTCTCGGTTTGGAAAATAGAAATTTTGGGTGGGGCCAAAAATTTTGCCCCTCCCATAATGACGCCAAGTATAGCCCCACAAACTTCTCTTGAACAAATCTGAGTCTACACCTCAAAAGGAAGCTGCACACCAAATATCAAGTCTCTGCTACTGCTGGTTCATGAGAAGAAGATTTTTTAAGATTTCAGCACACTTTTTGGGTGTGGCCCTACCCACGGGCGAGGCAACTTGATTTGAACAAAATCAAATTGCGATGTCATAACAAACTATTATCTCAAATATCAATTAAATTGGTTCAGCGGTTTGGGAGGAGAAGACGCAAACACCATGTTCACGGACGACGGACGGTGAGTGATCACTATAGCTCTCCTGACTGAAAGTCAGGTGAGCTAATTATCAGACTGGGCTGGTTTTTGAACTTGACCTGTAAATTCCCATTTGTTAAGCACAAATACCAAATATTGGCCCAATCAATTATTAATTGTTGAAGTTATCGGGCTAATGAAGGAAATATTTGTTAAAATCGTTTAATTATGAGTCATAACTCTGCCCATACTTATCAGACTGGGCTGATTTTCAAACTTGACCTGTACATTCTTCAGTTGAACTCAAACTGGATACTGGCTCAATCAATAAATATTTTTTCAAATTATTGAGCTATTAACGAACAAATTTTTTTTTAAATTGACTAATTAGGAGCTGTAACTCTGTCCAAAATCATCAAACCAGGCTGGTTTTCGAAGCTGACCTGTACATTCTTTAGCTGAACCCCAGCTCTGGTAATTCATCCTTGTTTCCTCGGCAAAACAATTGCTGTGGAAAACTGGTGCTTCTACGGCAGTTGGTGTGAAGCCTGCTCGATTGCATAAAAATCATCAGCGGGCAGGGCATAATCTCAATTGCCATGTATATGTAGTAGACGGTGAAGTGAAAACTTTCAAGTAACTTTAACATGTGAAAGTAGCTCGAGATACATGTGTATATAATCACAATCAATGTGCAGAATCTTTCACTCAATTTGATCATGCCAAGATCATGAACTGTGTGAATGCCAAGAAAAAATCTTGAAAGTAAGCAGGTGGCTTGCTCAATATGTATAGTATGAGTGAAAATATGATGCAGCATAACCACAAACTAAGTATATCACTGCTTCTATGTTGATAACACCAGAATCTGACATCAGTTTCAGGAAAGCTCTGTGAGAGCTTTCCAAAAACTGATATCAGATTCTGGTGTTATCAACATAGAAGAAGCAGAACACATAGTTTCTAGTGGTTATGCTGCAACTTGTACTGTACGTTGTAAGATTAGCAATACAGCGTAGTGCAACCCACATGGTTTGATTTCTTCTGTAACCTGGAAATTGTACAATTTCTGCAACCATAAGGCTTTCTGTAGAAGCCATCCTCGGCAGTATTTGTGCTGTAGATATTTTTCATTTCCTCGG
The DNA here is from genome assembly GCA_031216915.1 of Pictodentalium vernedei. Classification (NCBI taxonomy): domain Eukaryota; kingdom Metazoa; phylum Mollusca; class Scaphopoda; order Dentaliida; family Dentaliidae; genus Pictodentalium; species Pictodentalium vernedei. The sequence continues at coordinate 156,112,917 of CM062297.1, forward strand.
CATTTTCCTTGGCACTGCTGTTTGCTGAGGGTGAATTACCAGGGCTGGAACTCAATTTCTGGATATTGGCCCAATCCATGAATATTTGTTGAATGAAAAAAAATTCATAAGGTTGCCAAATAAAACGTTTTTCTTTTTATTTAAGATTATACAGCTTCAATAGTGTTGAATGCCTTCCTTAACTCAGAGGGTCTAAAGCTTGTCAAATAAAAAGGCAGAAGTGAAAATTGTCTTTGCACAATGCCTTCACTAAACCACTCTTTTTGACTAAGACTGATTTGGCACCATTCATGTCCCATATTAAGTTAATCAGAGGTATAAATATTTGCCCTTTCTTCATGGTGTTATTCCATTGTGACAGAATACAGGCTTACAGACTCCAAATGACAATGGAAAATGATCAACTAATTTGCCCCGCTGCTAAAAGTTTGAAAAAAACTGGATGAAAATCTGACAGTTTTTTATTGAGAGCTAACCAAGAGTGCTGATGGATGCACCCCATACAAGAACATGAATAGGATAAGATTTGTAGAGAAATTTTAATAACCGACTAATCGAAAATGCTAATTAGGGTCACATTTTTGCTAAATTAGAGAGAATGTATACAAATGACCATATCAATGTGTGAATACCTTTACTATTTAGCTAATGTAACAGCTGTAACTTATCAATGCTATTCACAAAAATCACCCTTCAAAGTATATTATTCAATATTGGGTTCTAAAACATAACTTATGACCCCTCGGATGAAAATGATTGCATGTCGCATTTCAGTAATGAATTGAATTGGAAGGCCAATTCAAGAATCAATTGGAAATTAAAATAATATCAGGTCCTCTATTCATATCAGGTAAAGGGTCAAACTCAATGATCAGGACACAGCCTTCGGTTATTAAAACTTTTGACCAGTGTCCAATGCTGAGATAACAATAATATAGTCTTCCTGTCCCAGGGGTTCATATACAATTTCAAAGATATAATTCCATGACTTTTCTATGATTCTACCATGACCTATTTCTAAATTTTCATGACCTATTGATTTTTCAACAACCTTGTTTAACCCTTTACCCAATGCACATATCAAAATTTATTATTTTAATTCTTTTTTCCAAAATTTAAAAAAAATTGACAAAACCATATCGTGTGACCTCTCGTTGGAATGAGCCCATTCCAATGAAGAATCACAATATATGGTTTGGTTGAAATTTTTTGAAAAATATTTTTTCAACTGCTCTATTTATAAATTATGAGGGTGGACATGGCCGATTTGTTAACCCTTTACCCAACGTAACGGCCAAAACCGGCCAGCGCTATTCTCAAAAATCACCAATTAATTTTCATTATTTTTTCATTTTTTGTCTCAAAAACATAGGTTATGACCCCTCGTTGGAACAAGCTCATAACCTATGTTTTTGAGACAAAAAATGAAAAAAATTAGTTATTCAAGAATTATTTTTGCAAGTGTCGTCTGCTTTTCATGTTAGGTAAAGGGTTAAGTAACTGACAAATTTTCCAACTAGTATTGACCCAGCATAAGCAGGGTTAGCATCGTATGAAGGTATGTGTTCCATCAATGTGGGGTGTGTGTCAGTATAGTGTGCCAATGTGCTCCCATATGGGCAATTGGAATTAACCCTTACCCAATGCACATATTTATTTATTTGGGTTTAATGACACTTTCAACAGCCAGGGTCACATCAAATCAGACAGTTTTACCACTTGGAGGAAGCCAGAGTATCTGAAGAGAACCACTGAGCAATGGCAAGCAAATGTCAGACTCCCCAACATACTAACTCCACACAAGCTGGGTTAGAATTGGTTGAAGACAAGTGCACCATCGACGAGCAGTACACCTCAGACAAAAACTCCACCGTGCATCCATATGGGCAACTGAGATGAGGTGCCTTGTACATGGACACAATGCAGTTACCCCTGGAATGAATAGAACTATGGACCTTTCGGTTTGAAGTTCAATGCCATAACCACCGAGCCAGTGCTCCCAACAAATACACAGGATATCAAAATTTAATATTTTAATTAGTGGTTTTTATCAAATGTTTTAAAAAATTAGAAAAAAACATATTATGTGACCACTTAATGGAACAAGCCCAAGGTGCTTTTTCCAATGAGGGGTCATATGATATGGTTTTGTTCAAATTTTCTGAAAAATATATATTTTTTTAAACTGCTCAATTTGTAAATTACATGACAGATGCAGCAGATTTGTTAGGTAAAGGGTTACATCCTTTGCCCAAGTACACAATGCGGAGGTGCAGGTCAGGATGAAATGTAAACCTTTCAGTCTGCAATCTGAAGTCCAATGAGTCATCACAATCCCATATTATTATTTATTTATTTATTGGTGTTTAAGGTCACATATTTCTGCACAATGGCAAATCATGACTATGGCAGTTTTATGGGTGGAGGAAGCCAGAGTACCTGCAGAGAACCAGTGAGCAATGGCGGGCAACTGTCAGCTTCCCAACATACTAACTCCACACAAGCAGGGTTAGAATTGATTGAAGACAGGTGCACCATCGATGTGCAGTGCGCCTTAGTACACAATGCCACTATGCCCACACATGGGAAATGGGGTGAAATGTCTTGCCCAAGGATGGAACATGGTTGCTGCACGTGGGATTCAAACAGAGGACCTCTCGGCTTGCAGCTTGCACCTCTACCTACTGAGCCACAACGCCTCCATGACGATCCCATAGGAAACAGTGAAATTAACCCTTAAGGGCCTAATTCCGATTTTGCTTACTTTTTACCACTGCTAAAAAGGGGCCTCAACATGTAGTCTGTGGGTAAATTTGAAAGTTATATTCTAAGTATCTTGGCAGTTGTTTCAAGTCAAGTCTTGGCTGCCTATATAGGCAGCCAAGACTTGCCTAGAAACAACTGCAAAGCCACAGGATGTAGACTATCAAAGTGTAGCAAAAATGTATAAAAATCTCCAGCACTTTAATGGTTAAATGAATATGTGCTCAACAGTGAGGGAGGGTTAAGGATTAATACAATGAAAAAGTATGTACTCCCTTACACATTGCAGAGAGATAGAAAACAACAAAATCAAAATGAACATGTGCACAACAGTAGCTGAATCTTATTTGCATTTTCTGGAAATTTATTGTTCATATGGATCAAAAAATGCATAATGGTGCCAAAAACAACAATCATTCATGTAACATTTTGATGCAGGCCATTCAGGGAAACAGTAAATAAAAAATCTGAATAAGAATGATTACACATACTGATAATAAAACAATCTGGCCCAAAAAAGTTAAAAATCTGTTTCTCAGGCCCTCCCACATGGTCCTTTTGGCAGCCACATTCTCTCTTTTTATGAACTTTTGATGGCAAAGAAATAACTATAAAAATAAAATATAAAATTAAAAAAAATGCCCGCCCAAATGCAATTTTACAAAAAATGGCCTGAGAAACAGAATATCTACTTTGTGGGACCTTACATATGCACATAAACATGAATTACATTTGTTGAAACCAAACCAAGAGTGGCTACAGCCTTATCTAGTCTTTGACATTATACCACGATTGATGTGTGTATATTCAAGAGACACTGGGAAAAGGTCTAAATACACCATGTGTGGAATCTGGATTACATGTAAGAACGTCATGTAAAAAGGATTGGATGTTACGCATCTAAGTTACGTTGGGACGTGAATGAAATGCTTGAACACAAAATAGTGGTCAAGAGTAGAGAGTTATCAGACTACCATAGGTGATATTTTTTTTCTTCAACTGGTAGAGTGTTGCTCATCGATGCTCAGTGGCTCTCTCCGGGTACTCCGGCTTCCTCCACCTGTAAAACTGTCACGGTCACGATTAGCCATTGTGCATAAGTATGCGAACTTGAAAAGCACCAATAAATAAATAAATAACTGATAGAGTGCTAAATTATTTTTCGAAGGTGATTTGAAACATGAGAATAGTTTTAAAAAGATTTCAAACTACCATCAGTGGGACCCTTAGTTCGATAAGACTTTGTTCATAGGCAATTATTTTGTTACAATTTATTGGAGAGAGCCTGTTGGCACTCTCCAATAAACTGTAATAAAACAATTTTAAATAAACATTTTTTTTCTACTCTTGAGCAAACAAGCTAGGGCACACAGTATAAAGCCATGAAAGTGGCTTTTAGCACTTTTCGATAGAGCCATGATAGTGGCTTCTAGCACTCAACCTGTTAAAAATATCAGCTTCAGTTGCTTAACTGAAGTTTAATCATGGTATAAATACAGAACACAACTCAGATAGAGTACGGGGGAATGAACTGATGACCTTTGGTAGAGTTTTTGACGTATTTCATGCATGCCTTTGTCGTTTGTGAAATACAGGACAAACTCCACCTTGTGTCGGGGATTACAGTCCCCCGTAATCCACCCTCATTGTGTTCTGTCTTAATACTGAACATACTTACCTGGTATTTAACACCAGGTTTGACATTTGCCTTCAAAATATTTGTGATACTTTCTGCTGCTTTAACAGGGACTGTGCTCTTCTCCACAACAATCTTCGATGTTGGTGATATCTGTGCTATCTCTCTGGCTGCTGCTTCTATATACTTTAGATCAGCTGCTCGTCCCTAAAATATTAAATATCTCAGATTAATTTTGCTACTTTTTTTTGAGCCAGTGACTGTAAAAACAATTATCCATTAACATTTTACCTAATGAATCAACCACATCCACTTGTGTAATTTACAAATTCAGCAGATCCCAAAAAATTATTTTTCAAAAGATTTTAACAAAACCATATCATGTGACTCCTCATTGGAACGAACCTGTTGAGTTCATTCCAATGTGGGGAGGGGGGGGGGGGGGGGGGCTGGGGCATGATATAGTCTTGTTCAAATTTTGTGAAATATTGGGGGGAAAAAATGATCTCTGTGTGTTGGGTAAAGGATGATTATTTTTTACATCTGACAGAGCAAAGTCTGTGGAGCGACATATAAAAAAAAAACAAAGTGCCTCTTATTTACTACTAAATTACTCTATGGTGATTCCAAATTTCCCCCCAAAATGCTATAGCACTACTTTGTCACAGCCAACAGGGCATACTATGCCACAGCTATGGCATTTGACTGGAACAGAATTGAGATGATCCTGACTCCACTATCAAACATGAAATTTTATTGAAAGTGAGGCTGTCATTTGGGAGAAAACTCACACATGAGCTCAACACATTATGCAGGCTTTCAAATTCTCAAAGTTCACTATTATATGCTCTACCTAAATTACCAAATTGTGCCCAAGAATTAGCATTTGAGCCCAAATTGCCAGTGCAAAATCACTTTCAGTGTTGGGGCTTATGTTGATTGAACTTAACAGTAAAATCTTATTTTCACAGAGGCCTACAGTAGGCCTAGAAAAAACATTTTTGGGGGCCTTTTGGCCTTGACAAAATGCAAAGCCAAAATATTCCAGTTCACTGAGCCTTAACTGGTTGAGTGCAAAATTATTTTCCATCACATGCTCTAATGACGAAAGTGGCATTACTGGCACCACATGGGACCACATCAAAAATCCAAAACGTTTATGCACATCTAGAGAACCTACCTGAACATATGAACACACTTTCAACTTTTGAATTAAAACCCCTAGGAGCTTTTGCCAGAAACCGATTGTCTACCAACCAAAGTGGGGCAATGGGCACTATATGAGGGCCGAATAAAAAATCTGAAACCTTTATGCACATCTACAGACCCTACTGGAACATATGAACACACTTTCAACATTTCAAATTGAAACACCAAGGAGCCTTTCATTGGAAAGTGATTCTCTACTGACAAAAGTGGTGCTACGGGTGCTACATGGGGCCAAATCAAAAATCTGAAACCTTTATGCACATTTAGAGATCCTACTGGAACATATGAACATACTTTCAACATTTCAAATTGAAACACCAAGGAGCCTTTCATTGGAAAGTGATTCTCTACTGACAAAAGTGGCACTACGGGAACCACATGGGGACAAATAAAGAATCCAAAACCTTTATGCACATCTAGAGACCCTACTGGAACATAAGAACACACTTTCAATGTTTCAAATTAAAACCCCTAGGAGCCTTTTGATGGAAACCGATTCTTTGATGACAAAAGTGATGCTACAGACACCACATGTGGCCAAATCAAAGGTTCATCTTTATGCACATCTGGAGACCCTACCAGAAAATATGAACACACTTTCAACATTTTGAATTATAACACCTAGGCACCTTTCCCCGGAAACCGATTTTCTTACAACAAAAGTGGTGTTACTGGTGCCACCTGGGACTGATTTATTTATTTATTTATTTATTGATGTTTAAGGTCACATATTTATGCACAATGGCTAATCATGACCGTGACAGTTTTACGGGTGGAGGAAGCCGGAGTACCCGGAGAGAACCACCGAGCAACGACGAGCAGCTGCCAGCTCCCCAACATCGTAACTCCGCACTGCAGCACAGGCAGGGTTAGATTGGTTGAAGACATGCGTACCATCGACGTGCAGTACGCCTTAGTACACGGCGTCATCGTGCCCCCACGCGGGCAATGGAGATGAAGTGTCTTGCCCAAGGACACAACGCGGTTGCCGCAGGTGGGATTCGAACCGAGGACCTCTCGGCTTGCAGCCTGCACCTCTACCTACTGAGCCACCGCGCTCCCTCCTGGGACTGAATCAAAAATCCAAAACCTTTATGCACATCTAGACACCCTACCGGAACATATGAACACACTTTCCACATTTTGAATTAAAACCTCTAGGAGCCTTTTGTTGGAAACCAATTCTCTAAAAACAAAACTGGCATTGCGGGTGCGACTTGGGGCTGAATCAAAAATCCAAAACCTTTATGCACATCTAGACACTCTACCGGAACATATGAACATACTTTCAATGTTTTGATTTAAATACCCTTTGGAGCTTTTTTACTGAAAAACCGATTCTCCAACAACAAAAATGATGCTACGGGCACCAACTGGGGGGGCCAAATCAAAAATCTTAAACCTTTATGCACATCTGGAGACCCTACCTGAACATATGAACACACTTTCAGTGTTTCGAATTAAAACTCCTGGGAGCCTTTTTGCCAGAAACAGATTCTGTAATGACAAATGTGGTGCTACATGTGCCCCATGTGGCCAAATCAAAAATACGAAACCTTTATGCACATCTAGAGATCCTACCAGAACATATGAACATAAATTCAGCATTTCAAATAAAACCCTAGGAGCTTTTCACCAGAAACCGATTGTCTAACAACAAAAGTGGTGCTACAGGCAAACCACATGGGCCGAATCAAAAATCCAAAATCTTTATGCACATCTAGAGACCCTACCAGAACATATGAACACTTTCAGCATTTCGAATTAAAACCCTTAGGAGCCTTTCACCAGAAAAAGATTCTCTAATGACAAAAGTGGCACTGTGGGCGCCACATGGGGCCAAATCAAAAACTGAAATCTTTATGCACATCTAGAGACGCTACAGGAACATATGAACACACTTTCAGCGTTTTGAATTAAAACCCCTAGGAGCCTTTTACCGGAAACCGATTCTCTAACGACAAAAGTTGCGCTATGGTGCCACATGGGGCCAAATAAAAAATCCAAAACCCTTATGCACATCTGGACACCCAACCGGAACATATAAACACACTTTAAAGAACTGAAATTACATATCCAAGGAGCCTTTCGTCGGAAAGCAGTATTTTGGCTCAGTCTTTAAGTGGCGCCACTGGCACCACCTGGTGACAAAAATTCAAACTAAACCTATTTTTGTCATCTCTATACCATATTTGAGAAGTATGGTAACTTTCTAAATTATAGCTCAAAAATGGGACATATGGACGGAGATCATCACAAAATCTCCACATTTTTGAAAATGCGGGGAAAATAATGCATACAGTACAGAGGCACTAAAGTAGCTTTCAGCATTTTTTAATAGACACGATCAGCATTTTCCATCTTGATAATATGGGCTCCCCCACCTCCCTCCCCTCATGTGACCTTTGTTTCCAAAACAAATCATACATGAAACATTAAAATGCACAATCCTTATCACTGGGAGCACGGTTGCTCAGAGATTACGGCACTGGATATCAAACTGAAAGGTCCACAGTTCAATCCCCACCAGGGGTAACTGCATTGTGTCCTTGGCCAAGGCACTTAATTCCAATTGCCAATGTAGGGGCACAGAAGCAATGAGTATTAAGGTGTTCTGCACGTCAATGGTGCACTTGTTTTCAATCAATGCTTGGAGTCTGACAGTTGCTCGACACTGCTCAGTGGTTTCTCCGGATATTCTGGATTCCTCCACCCATAAAACTGTCTGTCATGAGGTGAACCTGGCTGTTGAAAGTGTTGATAAACCCTGGGAAAAAAACCTTGTCAGAAAAGGGCTGACGTGAGCTCTACTCGGAGTTAAGTAAATCTTTAGGCCACACAAAGTAGATCTTCTGTTTCTCAGGCCATTATTTGTAAAATTGCATGCGGGCGAGCGGTTTTTTATTTTATTTTTTTATTTTGTGTAATTATTTCTTTGCCATTAAAAGTTCATGTTCTTGGTTTAGGTTTTAGGACTCATAATCTACGGAATAGCATGGGTGGTGGTGTATCTCGTCCCTTGAGAGCAAGAAGGCTTTGCAATGCTTCAGCATTGCAAAGCCTTCTTGCACTCAAGGGACAAATTTATCATTTTTTTTTAACTTGGGTAAAATATCAGACATAAATGGGCAGCAAATTCACAAGGAAGTTGCTGTATTTATTACCTAACATTTCAATCTTTTCTATTGTAAATCAATCAAGTTGTTTCTCCAAGATTGTTCATTTTAATGGCAGGCACAATACAAGTAAATTTCAGGTCTTTGGTTTCACACATATCAATTACAATTTTCTATAGCCATGATTTTTAATTGGGAATCCCCTTAATAAGTTAACAATGCCCAGGGCGGGAGCGCATTGATACATTTAAGTGGGAGATTAAATTTCTGTGTTTTAGGGATTAACAGCCAATTAAATTACTCCAGTGGTCAGTTCCTCCACTATATTCTAGGAACTTATTTGTCAGCGGTCAACCACAGTGGAGCCGAATCACAAATAGTTCACTCTTTGTTCTTGACTGCCACTTGTTAAGTTGTTGTGTAAATACATTCGCCGACACCAAATTTATTTCAATCTTGGATACCAGGATTTGTTGCCTGCAGGTAAGCTCGTTTCGTTTCTTTTACCTTTTTGTCGGACGAATGTTTCTTTAATTTAAATTCAGTTTCATGTGTTTCTCTGCAACGCAGATTGTTGTTTTGGGTTTTACGTAAGTTTATTTGCAAATGAGGGACCCGCAAGTTCGCGTGGCCATAATGGGTCATTCGTACATGAACAGGTTAGCCTGTTATTTAGTGGAACGTCACTCCGGCGGGCGCCGCGCTTATCCCCCTGCACGTTCGTACAATTTTTCACAGGAAATGAAATTGACCCATCACCGTGGCCGTGATGTTCATGTTCGTATCTTTGGGAGAAGTGGCGCGACCGTCGATACGTTACGCACCAATTTACATGTTTTGGACACATTTAACCCCCATATTGTGGTTTTGCAAATTGGTGGAAACGACCTTTCCACCTTACGGCCAGAAACAGTGGGCAGTCAAATTGACGAACTTGCCGGTCTGCTCTTTGACACATACAAAGTTGAGCATGTGGTTGTCTGTCGAGCTTTTCACCGCAGCCGAGTCAGGGGTTGCATTTCCGTCGATACGTACAATCACCACGTGGATATTTTGAACCAGTACACCTCGGTCGTGTTGCCAGACCGATCGCCGAAGATTCTGTTGTGGAACGACAGGAGTCTCCAATCAACCGCACGCAGTATGTTTTCAGATGGAGTCCATTTCAACACCGTGGGGATGCGCAAATACTCGCGAAGTATCCGTGGCACAATTCTTTATTGCCTCAATAATTTGGTGGTTTAAATAACGGCGATCGCAGCATTTTTCCCAGTTCGACGGACAACCTTATGCTCGATTTTCATGTTTTCCAGGGATGAGAATTTGTAGCAATTTTGCTGTTTTCGGCGAATTTCGACACAAATGTTCCCATTGTATTTGTATGAGGTGACATGAGGATGGTCCTTCACAACCGTTTTCACGCACATGCACGAAAATAGTGTATACGTCGACCGACAGGCTCCACAATTGGTCCTACAAATCTGATAGTTTTTAACAAATTTCCACGAATCAAGTTGCATCGAATTCTCATCCCTGGATTTTTTCATCTGTACGTGCCAATTTGATGGCTGTATTCCTTAGTACCGAAGAGTCGCTGAAGCAGAGATAATACGCCACCCCCCCACCCCCCGAGACCCCCCCCCCCCACCCCACCCACACACACACTTTTTTTTTTTTTTTTTTTTTTCTGAAGTAGAGATACCTATATTGGTCATGCAGTTATGATAACCGGCCCGATCATCTGACACCCCCCCCCCCCTCCTCCCGGTGAAATAACAATAAATCTTTCTATTCTATTGGTGTTGCTTCAGTGGCTCTTCGCTATTATTAAGGTTTAGGAGGTGGTTCAGGCCACCCTTTAAATCGTATTATGGCCTAATTTGGTAGGCCCGGTCTAATTTGATAGATCAAGATGTCTAATTTGATGGACTTTTCTCGTCTAATTTGATAGACGGCTCGGTCTAATTTGGTAGACCACCCTAGCCCCCATTTAGTCTAATTTGATAGATGATTTGGTCTAATTTGATAGACCACCCCCCTTTTAGTCTAATTTGATAGACTCTTTGCACCGTATATGATCGACTTTCTTAGTTAACACATCAGCAGAGCTGTTCCTGTGCTCCCTCTTTCCATTTCAGAATGCCACCCAGACGAAAAAGGGCCAGTTTGAAAGATGGTTTGTCACAATCATTTGCACCCAGAGCTAGAAAACGTTGTCAAACTGCCACTACCACAGCTTCTGCATCTGCCTCAGTGAATCCAGACAATCAACCACAGCCTATTGACCTATCAGTACCATCCATTCCAGTCAGTGTTTCGGCGTCCAATGTGATTTTAAGCCCTGCTCCTCCAGCAGCAACTACAAGTGCTCAACCCAGGATTCAACCTACGTTTGTTCATTTGAACTCAGACACTATCGATCCAGTTGAGATTCAACTGGGGGGTCCTTGGGTGCCCACTGGCACCCAGCAGAATCCCTGGTTCTTCAATAATTCTGGAGCTGTTCATCAACCTGCCACAAGTACACAGATGCCCATTTATGTTTCTCGTGGTCCGCAGCAAGACAGTCATGATTTAGGTTCACTTCCTGGGGAGACTACCATCATCAACATTACTGTGTCCACAGCTTTGCTTCAACAGACTGGTCTGCAAGACCAGATTAGAAATGCAGTTTCGTCTACCATCACCACCTTTTCTGCAGGTAACCGACAAACTAATCATATCCCTCCTTCCCATACACTGCCCTCATTAAACCCATTTCAGTCGGCGGCATTGGATCTGACTGGCAAAAATGAATATCTTCTGAACTTAACGGCACAACCTCAACATTCTTTTGTCACCACTTGTTCTCCTCTCACAACTTTAATTAGTCCCAAGATCAAAAACCAAATATGGTCAAACGAATTTATCAACTTGGCTTCTCTGCTTCCAAACCATACCACACAGACAAGTTATTCCATGACTTTATGTGAATCAGATGGTCCGGCGCCATCACTGGTATGGTTGCCAAAAGCCCCCAAGGCTCTTACCTCCATAAATCAATGGATAAGTGCCTTTGAAATTTTTGTGTCAATCTACACAGAAAAATTTCCCAGTCAGATCCAGTCCCTCCTGTTGTACCAGTCAAAGATCCGGAAAATGGCTTCTGAGGGTTTTGACTGGGTACAGTATGATCAGCAATTTCGAGCATTACGGCAGCACGACCCTTCATTGCAGTGGGATCAAACAAACTGGGAATTTTATATGCAAGCATCGCCCATGACGAGGCTTTCCGTTCAGCCAAGGGGCCCCTACAACCAAAACAATGCACGCTCAAACAATTCTCCCCAGTATGTACCAGTAGGTTTTTGTAGAAGGTTTCATCGGGGACAGGTGTGCACCGGTAACTGTGGGTATTCCCACGTTTGCCCGTGGTGTTCTCAGCAACATACCATGCAGCAGTGCCCACAAAAGAATGGGAATCGGCAGCCCTTTCGGGGTGGGAATGCCTTTCGGAGAACCACCGAAAGACAAGCTCCTTCAGAAAACACCAGCTCGTCTGCCTTCGCCAGTAAAAAGTGAAATTCTTCTTCATTTACTAGATGGCTATGTGGAAGAGACTAAAAATTACCTGTACAACGGCTTCACTGAAGGTTTTTCCCTGGGATATCACGGTTCTCCAGTTAACAGAGATTCCCCAAATTTGAAATCGGCGATCGAACATCCAGAAATCATCCGCGCAAAAATAGCAAAGGAAAAACTCGCTAATAGAGTTGAGGGCCCATTTCACGGACCCCCTATGGATAACTTTATTGTTTCACCAGTGGGAGTCGTCCCAAAGAAAAACGCTGGAGAATTCCGCATGATACACCATCTGTCTTATCCTCAGGGAGACTCTGTCAATGATAACATAGTGGATGAGCTGAAAACTGTTCAGTATGCTTCTATTCAAGATGCAATTGATGTGATTTGCAGTCTAGATCGCGGTTGCTATCTTGCAAAAACCGACATCGAAGCTGCTTTTCGTCTTATTCCTATTAACCCCAATGACTACAAATTGCTAGGTTTCAAATTCGATAACCTTTTCTATTTCGATAAATGTCTTCCCATGGGTTCGTCTTCCAGTTGTAGAATTTTCGAAACGTTTGGCACCGCACTCCATTGGATAGCATCCCATAAAATAGGCATTCGCCATATAATCCATGTGCTGGATGACTTTTTATTTATTGCATCTTCAAGAAAACTGTGTCAAGGCTACTTAAATGGCTTTCTAAGCCTGTGCCAACAACTGGGTGTACCAGTAGCTACCGAAAAGACTTTCCAACCCACCACTTGCTTGACATTCTTAGGTATCGAATTAGATACAGTGGACCAATGTGCTCGTCTGCCCGTTGACAAACTCTTAAAGTGCAGGGAATTGCTTGAGAATCTTAAAAATCGTCAAAAAACCACCCTCCGTGACCTTCAGTCCGTCGTCGGTTTGCTTAATTTTGCATGCTCGGTCATTGTCCCGGGCAGAGCTTTTTTGCGTCGGATGATAAACTTAACCATTGGAATTAAATCCCCCCATCATCGTATTCGCATCACAAAAGCTGTACGAGATGACATCTCTCTTTGGCTTCAATTTCTTGAAAACTACAATGGAAAAACTTTCTTTCTTGACTCACATTGGCTTACCAGTGACACTCTCCATTTGTATACGGATTCGGCTGCATCCACTGGTTTTGCAGCTATTTTCAATGATAACTGGCTCTATGGCCAGTGGTCAGAATCTGACCGTGCCAAAAATATTGCGGTGTTAGAATTATTCCCCATTGTGTTGGCAATTCACACATGGGGCCACAGGTTGGTAAACAAATGTATAGTTTTTCACTCAGATAATGAGGCAGTTGTATCAATTATCAATTCACAAACCACCAAAGTGGTGGATCTTTTACAACTTCTCCGTCGTCTAGTGCTGTTCTGCCTACAGTATAACATTTTATTCAAAGCAAAACATATTCCGGGAAGAATAAATTCATCTGCTGACGCACTTTCTCGTTGCCAGGTAGATCACTTCAAGAAGCTCAACCCTCATGCACAGCCGCAGCCTACCCACGTGGATCCAGAAGTGTCTCTCGCGAACTGGTTGCGACAGTGAACACTCTCGTGGACAATGCTTTGACTCACACCACCAAACGTCAGTATCTCAGTGCTAGAAACAAGCTAACAAGTTTTTGTCACACGCTCGGTGTTAACCCTTTCTGGCCGGTGCCTCAGTATCTCTTGTGTCTTTTCATTGCGTTCTTATTCAATGAGCAGTACGCCCCAGCATCGATCATCTCCACTATTTCAGCAATTGGTTATTTTCACAAAATAAACAATTTGCCGGATCCCACAAACACATTTTTAATTCGCAAAATTCTAACTGGGGCACAGCGTCTCGTACCATCATTTGATGTTCGCTTACCAATCACACAACCAATACTCCACAAAATTGTCAATTCTGTTCACCATTGTTGTCACAGTCACATAGAAGGCTACCTGTTCTCCGCTATTTTCCTCACGGCCTTCTACTCATTTGCGCGCATTGGAGAATTATGCCCAGGCATTCTCCGGAATGCCCATAATGTGCTCCAGCTGTCCGACTATTTGCCAACCACAGACGGTTTCGCCCTATCATTTCGACATTTCAAACATAATTTGGCCGCTCGTCCACATGTTATGGAAGTCAGAAGGTTAAACACCATTCACTGCCCTGTTACTAGACTTCAAATGTATCTCGGATATCGGGGCCTAGCAGCAGGTCCTTTATTCATATTCCCGGATGGGTCCCCGGTACTTAGACGGTATTTTGACCAAGTACTCCAGCGCTGTCTGGTTTTTTGCGATCTGAATTCGAGGGCCTTCAAGGGACATAGTTTTCGAATTGGTGCAGCTACAATGGCGGCGAGTCTTGGTTATTCAGATGCCCAAATTAGGTCAATGGGGCGCTGGAAGAGCAACGCTTTCCACCATTATATTCGCACCCCTCCTCTTTGATTACCCAGTTGTGAGACCTTCAGGAGCAGCTCCATCTAGAAAGGAGGCTACCTTTACCATTAATTCTTGACAAATAATAGTCTGAGGCACCGCAGAAGTTTTGATCACCGAGCCTGTTTAATTTTCTGTATTCACTCTATGAGTTTTGTCGGTTACCTGCCTAACAATTTTCCTGTCTTCATGTCATTGTCACAATAGGGGTTCTTCAGTGGCAGGGAGGTGCTAGAGCCAGCCCTGCTTACTGAAAACAACCCTCTCACAGCTACATTGGTTTTAATGTTTAAGGCTGGGCCAGAGCTGGCCTCGATTTGACGACAGAACACTTTTATTTTCATGTTTTAAGGCTGTGCTAGAGCCAGTCTTTACTTTACTTGCATGTTTTTCAGTTTAGTTTCTCAGTTTTATTGTGTTTGTCTCTTTTTCCTACCGGGCATTTACATGGAGAGTTGTCGGAAAGCACCCAGGTATATTGGGAGTAAAAGTCCGGGGGCGACCATCACAGTTCCCAGCGGGTATATGCACGGGGGAGGTGCTAGAGCCCTCCCTCAGCTGAGAAATACTCGGGCAACTCTTGAACAATATCCCCCCAGTTTCCTGCTAGAGTCGGCCCCAATTTGACGACAGCATGCTTTTATCTTCATGTTTTTAAGGCTGTGCTAGAGCCAGTCCTTACTTTCCTGGCATGTTTATGGTCTCATTTATCCGCTTGTATGGTTTGTCTCCATTTCCTACCGGTAATCCGCATATATAGTGGTAGGAAAGCACCTTTGTACATGGGAGGGAAAGTCTGGGGGCGACCATCATCGATCCATCACCCAGGTGGTGTTTTATACTACATGCACAGAGGGAAGTGCTAGAACCCTCCCTCAATTGAGAAATCCTCTGGCAACTCTTGAACGATATCCCCTAGCTTCCTGATGCGGAGGGTGGTGCTAGAGCCTACCCTCCTTTCTTCAATATTCTTCAGCTCACCAGGACTTGTTTTCCATTGCGGCAGTGCTAGAGCCTGCCCCCACCATCTCTGTGTTCATGGGCGGGATGGCCCTAATGACCAATTCAGGTCATTTAAGTCCCATCTTTGGCGTATGTTCCGCCCATGTCCCTGATGCTGTACTATATATTTTACTAAGTGTTTTGTCCTCGTCATTTTTTCATGTACATTCATTTATTATTATTGTTAAATTTTTCGGCTTGGCCGCTATATCTCAAAGGAATATTGTAATAAACAGCGGCTTAGTCCAATATCAACATACCAGTCTTTCTTTTAGTCAATCTTTTCACCTTTGGGGCAGTAAATGTTGGGTAATAAATGGGCAGCAAATTCACAAGGAAGTTGCTGTATTTATTACCTAACATTTCAATCTTTTCTATTGTAAATCAATCAAGTTGTTTCTCCAAGATTGTTCATTTTAATGGCAGGCACAATACAAGTAAATTTCAGGTCTTTGGTTTCACACATATCAATTACAATTTTCTATAGCCATGATTTTTAATTGGGAATCCCCTTAATAAGTTAACAATGCCCAGGGCGGGAGCGCATTGATACATTTAAGTGGGAGATTAAATTTCTGTGTTTTAGGGATTAACAGCCAATTAAATTACTCCAGTGGTCAGTTCCTCCACTATATTCTAGGAACTTATTTGTCAGCGGTCAACCACAGCGGAGCCGAATCACAAATAGTTCACTCTTTGTTCTTGACTGCCACTTGTTAAGTTGTTGTGTAAATACATTCGCCGACACCAAATTTATTTCAACCCGCCACTTTCCCCGTTTGAATTTTCACCTCCTGTATTCCTATATTTCATTTTTGGGCTACTTCGTTTTGTGTCTGCCCTTACTTATGGCTTGGCGTATGTTCCGCCCATGTCCCTGATGCTGTACTATATATTTTACTAAGTGTTTTGTCCTCGTCATTTTTTCATGTACATTCATTTATTATTATTGTTAAATTTTTCGGCTTGGCCGCTATATCTCAAAGGAATATTGTAATAAACAGCAGCTTAGTCCAATATCAACATACCAGTCTTTCTTTTAGTCAATCTTTTCACCTTTGGGGCAGTAAATGTTGGGTAATAAACCATTTAATTTTTATTTTTTTAAAAGGACCATGCGGGAGGGCCTGAGAAACAGATTTTTATTTTTTTTAGGCCTTACTAATATAATTTTTACATGCCTGCCGATATGTGTTAAAATTAACTAATATTAGTGAGTATCAATTGTAATATTAATAATCTGGTAAATATGAAATGCAGGCCTGGGAGTCTAGAAAACCAAGAAGTGCAAAACAATTGCCCCCCTCAAATTGCTTGGGAGTGCAATTGCACCTGGAATTTTCAATACATATACTTGAATGCTATTTTGGTTACAGTACGTGGAGGGTGGATTGTCACCCAATCACCCATGGAGTGGAGGTATCGGCCAAGGTATTACTCTCAAATTTTTTACAGAAACACACGAAGCACAAGCCAAGTTTGAACCAATGGATCTCCGGGTTTAACCCAGAGGTCCATTGGCTGAAACTTTGCTTATGCTAACAACAGCTGGACTGTCATCCGGTGCATACCCCCACATGGTGTACTGCCTAGTGTGGGCATACCTATGACCAACAAGTAATAACAAAAAATAACTAGTGTGGGCATACGGATGAACGGATGGATTGACGCACAGATGCACAGATGCATGTAATCCAGTATACCCCCATTTTCTTCGAAAGTGAGGGTATAATTACGCTTCGCATCAAATTAGCATGTATTGCTTGAGAGAAATCATTATTCCACAGGTGATTTAATGACAATACACTCTCTATGTACTGTATATTTACTTCAAGTTATTACTATTGTGACTGAAAAATTGTACTCTATTCAGCTACATGGTGGAAAAATTGGCACACCCCTATTCTCATTATTCAAAATGTTGCGTTCAATTCTTAAGTGACTGTCTTCTACACTAAAAATGTATTGAAATGCAACACAGAATGGATCATGAATTATTCCAAATCAATGCAACACTGACAAAAAATAATAGATTTTAAAGGAAGTCCCAAACAGGTCTGGCATTCCAGAAAATCAAGGGGTGCAAAAAATTGCCCTCCTCAATTTTTTCTAGGCGTGCAGCACTCCTGCACTCCTAAAGAATGCCAGGCTTGTGAGATGACAACAAAACACTTGAGGTAAAGAACACATTGAAATGTCACCACATATTGGCTAAACGAAGTTGCATATTTTGTTGCTTTGAACTACCTTAATGAAGAATTAACATTCTAAATGCATTGATGTAAATAAAGTACAGAAATACTGTCAGAACAGTGGAGCCCACTTAATTTGCTATCTCTTAAATGAATATCCCTGTTAATTCAGTATAATTTTCCAACACAAAACCATTTACCATATGTCCAGTACAAATTTGACCTGTTAATTGAATATAGGTTATAGAGTAAACTCCTGTTAATTGAATAAAAACATTTTGTATCCTGTCGAGAAATTACCCAGACTATCCCCAGTTTTCCTTTGTTTATAGACCTATTTGGCCTCAGTACATCTAATGCAGGCATTTAATCTATACTACTCAAAGTTTGCTAAGCACCAAGTACATCCAACTACCTGTTTTACGTTTTAGTTGAAATATTGTTATGAAAAGTGTACCTCCGTAGTTCCGCCCCTGGACACCCTTGGGTTATGCAGATAATACTATGAACATTTCAGATTCAAGAGAAGGCGAGCCATTTCCACAAATTGACAGCAGCACTGAGTGGTAGAGCTGCATCGGTGATATTACAGTACAGTCGTCGTGGACTGGTCGTAATACACACATGGGCTGTGATGTCCACGCACCCAGAAAAATCATCGGCAGCAAAATTTTAATTAATGAAGCACCGGGTTGTACCCGGTGCTTCATTAATTAAATTTTTCATGATTATTCTTATAATTAGAGTTTAGAAATTAGAATCTACTATACATGTACTACTCAAAGATTGCTCAGCACCAAGTACTTTCAACTACCTGTTTTACGTTTTAGTTGAAATATTGTAATGAAAAGTGTATATATTTTTTATTTAATTATATCTTTAATGATTAAGTACAGAAATTAAGATTTTGTTTGTGTTTGACATTATTTTTAGCTTCTGAATATGATAACCATGGAAAATGGATATTATTGGTAAAAGAGGAAATTTTTCAAATTTGCCAAAAAGTTGAAGGAGCGAACTGATATGGGTTCAATATTGAGTATGAGACCCATTATTGTTAACTGCAGCTTGACAATGCCTTCTCATGCTCCCAATCAGGTTCCAGATGGTCGTGTGTGGGATGTTGTTTCATTCTTGGACCATTCCTGGACACTTCTTGGTTGGACTGGACGGATTGAAATTGCAAGCTGCAACTCATTCTAGACATGTTCGATTTTACTGAGGTCAGAGGATCTTGCTGGCTAGTCCATACGTTCAATCCCCTCCCTCTGTCGATACTCCCGGACAGCATGGGCAACATGAGGATGGGCATTATCGTCCATCAGAATGAATATAACACCAACTGCACCTGCATACAATCTGACATGGGCATCCAGGATCTCACCAATATATCACTGTGCAGTCAATGTACCACAGTCAAGGACACAGAGCTCTATATGTCCATCCCAGAGATGATACCGCCCCACACCATTATTGACTCTCCCCCATAGCGGTCATGCTCAGCAATGTTGGCTGCATGGAATCGCTCTCCTGGTCTTCTCCATACCCTAGAACGCCTATCTGTGCTGTCTAGGCAGTACCTTGACTCATCTGTAAAATCTCTGGTCCATCCAACGTGATCCATGGCCCATTCATATCATGCTTGGTGGTGGTTCTGGAACAGCTGAATGCGATTACATGGTCTTCTCAATTGGAGACCACCTTCGTGCAACCTTGCCCGGATAGTCTGAGTCAAAACATTTACCCCAGATGCATTCTGAAGGCCATTGCGTTGCTGTGTCAAAGCGGTTCCTACAGACCTGAATGATCAAAAACCGGTCTTCAGCTGCAGATGTTGCCCTGTCTCTGCCACCACCATGTCGTCTGACAGGTGTGCCATACTGCTGAAATCTTGCCCAGACTCTGGTGATCACCGTATAGTGCATCAAGAGCTTCACCAACCTGTCGATGGGTAGCCACTTGTTCCCCCATCCCTACAGCTGCCACATTTCTGCTTCAGACAAATGTCTTCTTACATTTGCATTCGCCATATTCAATCATTAAATCACAAGGGTTTGTGCTGAAATTAAGACTGAATACCCTACGCATCTCATGAACATCTCGACAGTACACGAAAACATCATGAAAATCAAGGGGTACATGCTTTCCGTGACTGCCACGAAAAGTCTGCCTGTCAAGAGAGCTAATATAAACAATGGGGACTATCTCAATACATTCCTCAATCATATCCACCAAAAATATTGCAAATGTGTCACAAGAAAATTTCACAATGATGTGTCAAATATGTGGTGCTTAGCAAACTTTGAGTAGTATATTATATCTTGTTTGACAGAGCTCATGGAGCTCTGTCAAACAAGATATAATAGAATAAATGCAAAGTTTACCTCTAGAATACAGGAAAGTGACACAATTCCTGGTAATTGAATACTCCTGTTAATTGAATAATTTTCAATGGCTATTCAATTAACAGGGTTCCACTGTTCCAGTATCAGGTGTTTGCACAGTTGAGTTCTACTTTAGTAGATGAGAGAAATACTGGGGTTGGAGGTTGGGGGGAGGGGGGGGGGGAGGGGAGCGGCAAGCCATTAACATGAAAAATGCTGATAAAGTCTATAGAGCCATGATAGTTTGAGGTTATTATTTGGTTAGTTTCATATAGGCTGAGATATCAGCTCGAGGTAACTTCATATCAGTCTGAGTTTCAAAAGTCAAGGGTTAATGTGAAGTTACTGAGGGCTGATATTTCCTCCGATATTAAACTAACAAAATCATAACTACAACTGGAGCATGAAAGAATATCTGTATATTAATGTTTTAGGCCTCCAAATTAACAGAATAAGATGGGAAGTGGAGTATCATCCATTTTATTAACATGGGTAATTTAAATGACACAAATCAGTTAGTTTT
This sequence comes from Pictodentalium vernedei, assembly GCA_031216915.1. NCBI lineage: Eukaryota > Metazoa > Mollusca > Scaphopoda > Dentaliida > Dentaliidae > Pictodentalium > Pictodentalium vernedei. Next base: position 156,133,733 of record CM062297.1, read on the forward strand.
TTTTTTTTAAATTTGCAGAGGCAATAAAAAGAGAGCATGTGACAGCCAAATTGATTATGCAGGCAAGCCTGAGAAACAGATTTTTACCTTTTTAGGCCTTATTTTTCTTGATATAGTCTTGATTGTGCACTATTTTGTTTGAGAAATTCCCACCCAGTGATGTAACTGCATTACAAATGGATCGCAATTGCTCTTATCAAAACATAGACACAGATTTCATAATTACAATATTGTACCTCCACACTATAGTTATGAGTTTTCTTGTTTCTTGAGTTTGATTGATTGATTGATAATTCTTATATACCACTTTATCTACACTTTCAAGTAGGCTCAAAGCGCTTTACACAAAATAAGCTATTAATTGAAAATAGAATATGTTTCATTTTTTTGAATTCAGTTTAACCCTTTACCCAACGCAGACAATTTCAAAATTTATTATTTTAAATATCATTTTTTAAATTTTTTCCAAAAATTTCAACAAAACCATATCATGTGACCCCTCTTTGGAACGAGCTTGATGAGCTCGTTCCAAAGAGGGGTCACATATGGTTTAGTTGAAATTTTTCGAAAAATAATATTTATTCAGCTGCAGAAATCGCATATTACGCGGTCGGATGTGGGCGATTCGTTGGGTAAAGGGTTAAAAAAAAATTTCTACAATCCCGTACAAGATATTCCTGCCTTGGACAGGATTTCTTTTGCCATAGAAATAAGTATAATTTGGACACATTTAATCAAATCCCTCCTTGTATGGATTTTTTCATCAATGATTTTGTGTTTTAAATTTAGATGGATTTTTTTTATCAAATCTAGTGATGACTGCTTCACAGCAGCCATGACGAGATTTGATGAAAAATATCTTGAAAATACTCAGCGGGTTAGGAGTTAAAATATTTCCATTAGCTCCTTGAATCCTGCACACTATGTAACAACATGTAACCAACTAAGGCCTAAAAAATAAAAAATCTGTTTCTCAGGCCCTCCCGCATGGTCCTTTTGGCTGCCGTATGCTATCTTTTTATAACCAATTTAAACTTAAAAAAAAATTAAAAATTTAATGGTTCATGTCTGATATTTTACCCAAGTTAAAAAAATTGATGAGTTTGTCCCTTGAGTGCAAGAAGGCTTTGCAATGCTTTAGCATTGCAAAGCCTTCTTGCACTCAAGGGATGAAATACACCAACACTCATGCTATTCTGTAGATTATGAGGCCTAAAACATAAACCAAGAACATGAACTTTTGGTGGCAAAGAAGTAATTACTGAAATAAAAAATAAAATAAAACAAGAGGCCCCAGGGGGCCTGAGGGTGCTCACCTGACATGGTAGTCTAAATATCAAACCAGTGACTTGACTTGAATAAGCTGCATACGCCCCTCTTAAGAAAAGCTAAGAAAAGCATATGCCAACTAGATGAAGCGATTGTGCCCACACAATACACAGGATTTTCCTTCTATTTTCAGTTCCTGCACTTTTACGTCCCAAAATTGAGATAAACGCATTAAAAAACAGATTTTTTTCCCAAACAAAATACTTTCAGCCTAAATTTTTTTCTTCTTCTTAAAACGCATAAAAACGATAAAACTAATTTCTGGATTTTGGTCCAAAATTTTCTAAGTCCCACCCAGACCCCAAATTTTTGGTGTAAAAAAAAAAAATTTTTTTGGTCTTAAAATTGACAGAAACGCATAAAAAACCCCCCAAAAAATTATGGGTTTTGGTCCAAAATTTTCGAAGTCCCACCCGGACCCCAAATATTCAGGGTAAAAAAAAATTTTTTTTTTTGTCTTAAAAGTGACCGAAATGCATAAAAAACAAAAACAAAAATTTCCAGATTTTGGTCCAAAATTTTCTAAGACCCACCGGACCCCAAATTTTCAGGGTAAAAAAAAAAATGTTTTTTTGTCTTAACCCTTAAGTCCTCAGATTAATTTTAAAGTATTTAAGGCCTTTTTCTGCTTTCATAGTTATTGATGACTTGGCAGTGGTTCTACATCACTGCTGGCTGCCTATACAGGCAGCCAGCAGTGATGTAGAATCACTGCCAGGGAAAATTCAGTCTACACACAAGAGTAATAAAAAAGATTACACAAGGGAGCACCTGCTTCAATGCAATATAAAAGTGGCAGTTTGAGGCTATATGGGAGCTTAAGGGTTAAAATTGACAGAAACGCATAAAAAACAAAAAATTCTGGATTTTGGTCCAAAATTTTGGTCCCACCCGGCCCCCAAATTTTCAGGGGAAAAAAATAATTTTTTTTTGTCTTAAAATTGACCAAAACGCAGACCCCCCCCCCCTTCCCCCTCCCCCCCCCCCCCAAAAAAAAATTCCAGATTTTGGTCCAAAATTTTCTAAGTCCCACCTGGACCATAAATTTTCAGGGCAAAAAAAAAAAAATTTTTTTTGTCTTAAAATTGACAGAAATGCATAAAAAACAAACAAAAAAAAAAAGTCTGGATTTTGGTCCAAAATTTTCTAAGACCCACCGGACCCCAAATTTTCAGGGTAAAAAAAAAAATGTTTTTTTGTCTTAAAATTGACAGAAACGCATAAAAAACAAAAAATTCCAGATTTTGGTCCAAAATTTTCCAAGTCCCACCCGGACCCCAAATTTTCAGGGGAAAAAAAATAATTTTTTTTTGTCTTAAAATTGACCAAAACGCAGCCCCCCCCCCCCCCCCCAAAAAAAAAATTCCAGATTTTGGTCCCAAATTTTCCAAGTCCCACCCGGACCCCAAATTTTCAGGGGAAAAAAAATAATTTTTTTTTGTCTTAAAATTGACCAAAACGCAGCCCCCCCCCCCCCCCCCCCCCCCCAAAAAAAAAAATTCCAGATTTTGGTCCCAAATTTTCTAAGTCCCACCCGAACCATAAATTTTCAGGGCAAAAAAAAATAATTTTTTTTTGTCTTAAAATTGACAGAAATGCATAAAAAACAAAAAACAAAAAAAGTCTGGATTTTGGTCCAAAATTTTCTAAGTCCCACCCAGCCCCCAAATTTTCAGGGTAAAAAAAAAATTTTTTTTTGTCTTAAAATTGACAGAAATGCATAAAAAACAAAAAACAAAAAAATTTCCGGATTTTGGTCCAAAATTTTCCAAGTCCCACCCGGACCCCAAATTTTCAGGGGAAAAATTTTTTTTTTTTTTTATTGTCTTAAAATTGACAGAAATGCATAAAAAACAAAAAACAAAAATTTCCGGATTTTGGTCCAAAATTTTCTAAGACAACACGGACCCCAAATTTTCAGGGGAAAATTTTTTTTTTTTTTTTTGTCTTAAAATTGACCAAAACGCAGCCCCCCCCCCCCCCCCCCCCCAAAAAAAAAAATTCCAGATTTTGGTCCCAAATTTTCTAAGTCCCACCCGGAAACACAAATTTTTAGGGGAAAAAAAAAAATTTTTTTTTGTCTTAAAATTGACCAAAACGCAGACCTCCCCCCCCCCCCCCAAAAAAAAAAAAAATTCCAGATTTTGGTCCAAAATTTTCTAAGTCCCATAAATTTTCAGGGCAAAAAAAAAAAATTTTTTTTTGTCTTAAAATTGACAGAAATGCGTAAAAAACACAAAAAAAAAAAAGTCTGGATTTTGGTCCAAAATTTTCTAAGTCCCACCCAGCCCCCAAATTTTCAGGGTAAAAAAAAAAAAAATTTTTGTCTTAAAATTGACAGAAATGCATAAAAAAACAAAAAACAAAAAAATTTCCGGATTTTGGTCCAAAATTTTCCAAGTTCCACCCGGACCCCAAATTTTCAGGGGAAAAAATTTTTTTTTTTTTTTTTGTCTTAAAATTGACAGAAATGCATAAAAAACAAAAAACAAAAATTTCCGGATTTTGGTCCAAAATTTTCTACGACAACACGGACCCCAAATTTTCAGGGAAAAATTTTTTTTTTTTTTTGGTCTTAAAACTGACCAAAACGCAGAAAAAAACCAAAAAAATTTTTTTCGGATTTTGCTCCCCCCCACTCCTCCCTCCCTTGCATACCAAATATCAAAAGATTCTTATTGGTAGATCTGAAGAAGATTTTTAAAAAATACTCCTCATACTGCACTAATTTAAACATTTGGGCTCCCATACAGAGCCCAAATATAGACCCAGGCAATTGATTTCAATAAACATGTGAAAAAATCTTCCAAAGATGTTATATGTGAAATTTGAAAGCTTTTGGAGCAGTGGTTTCGGAAAAAAAGTAGTCTTATGTTTTTCCCATTACCCACAGTGTTAAAAAATGCTGACTCAACACTTTTTCAAAGTCCCCAAAAAGTACCCCATGATAAAACCGATAGCAATTTTTTTTGACCATGCCATTCTGTTGGTCCTAAGGAAGCTTCACAACAAATAAGAATTCTCAGTGCCGTGTTGTTTTGGAGATATGGGCGTTTTAATTTTTTTCTATTTTTAGCTCCTGTGATTCCCACAGAGCTATGGGAAAAAAAAAATGTGCATAAATTAGGTACTTATGACCCAATAAGCACTCAGGCAAAATTTGGTTCAAATCGGCCTCGCGGTTTGGAAAATAGAAATTTGGGGCGGTGCCAAAATTTTTGCCCCTCCTTTAACATCGTCAAATATAGCTCCTCGAACTTCTCTTGAACAAACTTGAGTCTACACCTCAAAAGGAAGCTGCATACCAAATATCAAGTCTCTGCTATTGTTGGTTCTTGAGAAGAAGATTTTTTAAGAATTGGAGCATTTTTGCCCCATCCCTCTGCTCAATATGAGCCAAAACCTAATTTGACAAAAAATCAAAATGCCCTTATATAACCCCTACTCACATGAAATTTCATTAATATGCGGCCAGTGGTTTGGTAGAAAAAGTCCCAAACACCACCTTCACGACGGACGACGGACGAAAAGTGATCAGAATAGCTCACCCTGACTTTCAGTCAGGTGAGCTAAAAACACGATCAGTTTGATACATTTATTTCTTTCAACTAAAACTTAATCGGGCTGGTTTCGTCAACATTGTTGTGTATATATGTAGATGTAACCCCGGTTGAGCACCGCGTCAGAACAATTAGCTTGTATTAACGCACCTCCACTACTAAATTACACCAGCTACTGTTTGACCGAAACAATAAACAGTCGACTTAATCCTCTGTTCAGTAAATCCCAGTGGCCAATTATCGCCACCGTGTTCAACCGGGTCAAATTTGCATTTTCCACCTATCGCGGGGCTGGCTGTTAGAGACGTAATCCACTTGTCACGTACTGTAGACATTGTATGAAGTCAACCCACCAAGTTACAATGAAATTCCTCAATAAATATGACCTGTAGACTGTGCTAAAGGTTTTCAGGTTTTGGGCTCAGGCAGTCGTCACGGTTGGCAGATCATGCCCAAATGGGGAACTTCTTATCTAGACATCATAAGGAGTCATCCTACCAAGTTACACTGAAACCCTCCACATTAAACATGACCTGCAGACTGTGCTAAAAGTTTTTGGGTTTCGGGCTTGGGCAGCCATCACGGTTGATAGATCATGCCCAAAAGGGGACGTTCTCATCTAGGCATTATACAGAGGCATCCTACCAAGTTACAATGAAATCCCTTCAGGTTTTGGGCTCGGGCAGCCATACCGGTTGCCCGATCACGACCAAAAGGGGACGTTCTCATCTAGACATGACCCCAAACCTGCATAAGAAATTTCGTGACGATCAGACAAGAACTGCGGGGTGTAGCCCGTGCTAAGCCTAAAGGAAAATGTGAACAGACGTCAAAGACTAACAGACTCACAGACTAACAGACTTCCGCATGAGTGATGGCAATACATGTAGCTTATCTTGACTATGTCAAGTTAAGCTAAAAATTATAAGTTACAGCCCTAAACATATCCTTCCACTGTTTTTTCCTCTCATCCTCTTATTTCATCCTTGGATCCACCATTTCTTTCACGATTTTGTGTCTGGCATCATTTTAACTGAGATTTATAAGCACAAACATCAGCGAGATGTTACTGATTTCAGGGCCAAACAAAGAATGAGGATTTTGCTCCAATATCAGGCTTCCTTGACACTGAGCATGCTCGGTGGATAAAAGTATGGAGGACCACATAGGACATATATTTTTTGGATTTTGATGCAAATTTTGGGGATTGGGGTGGCAAAATTTGTGTTTGGCCCTAGAATTTAAGAGTTAGCACCAGCTAAGTCTGGATCATTGGTACAGTATAAAAATATTTGATAGCTCCTATCTAGACATCACACCAAAGCTATATATGAAATTCTAAAAAGATCAGGTGAGAGATGTGACCAATAAGGTGTGCTAATGAAATTGCTGACAATTTATATCTGAATCCAAGATGGCTGCTGGTGGCCATGTTTTTCAACAAAATTCAGAAATATTCGACAACTCCCATCTAGACGTCACACAAAAGCTACATATGAAATCTGAAAAAGATTGGGGGAGAGATTCAGCCTGTAGGGTGTGCTAATGGAATTGCTGACAATTTATATGCCAAACCTAAGGTGGCCACTGGCGGCCACATCACATTTTTTAGTGAAATTTCAGAAAAAATTGATAGCTCCAATCTAGACTTTGCCCCAAAGCTATATAAGAAATTTGGGACAGATTAGGTGAGAGCTGCGACCTGCGGGGCATGATAAAGGAATTGTTGGCCAATTTATATCCATATCAAAGATGGCCACTGGTGGCCATGTTTTTCAATAAAATTAAAAAAAAATTGATAGCTCTCAAATCTAGACACTGCCCCAAAGCCACATATGAAATTTGGAACTGATCGGGTGAGAGCTGTGGCCTACAGGGTGTGCTAAAGGAATTGTGGATGGACAGATGTACGGATCACAACCCAACCCAATAGTTCATACTTAACGCTGTCAAGTTGAGCTAAAAATGTTATTTCGGACAATCAATATTACAGTATAATAGCCGTAGACTGGTTTTAATCCACGTGTGGGAGGTGATGTCCACCCATGTGTTTACCAGGTAACAAAAATCATCAACAACAAAACTTCAGTCAATGAAGCTCCATTAATTAAATTTTTTTATCTCTATTCCTGTAATTAATATTTTGAATCTAATATTATTGCGTCTGTGGAAACATTACCCAGCCCTGGAATATGGCCAAGCAGTTTATCAGTTTATTGTTTTGTTTTTTTTTAAAACTGAAAGCGAACCGCCACCTGAACAAAAAAACAAGACTTTCAGTTTCAACAAATTTCCCAGAATTGGTAAGTTTATGACCTCTCAATCACATGCGTTCTGCAAGCCAAAGGTTAAAATGTTGGGCAAAGGTAAACACTGTGCTCTTTATGTTTACTTTGAGCGGATTGACAACAAATTCCCCCAAAATGGTGGGAGTGAATTTCTTATATCTCAAATGATATCTACAGAACCACCACCAGAAGGAATATGACAAATTAAAAAGTCTTAAGTAAGAATCCTGTACAATCCACACAATCAGGTATATGACATTCAGGAATCATTAAGTAAATGAACCAGGCACAGCCTCGAGCTCACTCATATTCGACCAAATAGGTATTGAAAGTTACCTGACAATATATGGTTTAAAAGTAATATAAATTATCTTTAACCCAAAATCATCTGCGTATGGTGCATAGTAAATTAGATTGGAGGTAAACATAAAATTTAATGTGTTTTGAAACCTCAATGTTGACATGCGGAAAAAATGACAGGTAAATTATGTTACTTAGCCAACTTCTGTCTGGCACATTCTCTGAAAGTGTCACATACTCGCAGACAACGCAGCACATTAGCAGTTCTGTTTTTTCTCAACAGCAAAATTGTTGAATTAAAATAGAACATATCCTGTTAAATGGATGGCAGGTAAGTTGAGGTAACTGCTGAAAGTTTTAAGTTTTTAAAACTTATTGCAAATTGTATGTATACTATTTGAACTTACTTTAAGGAATCGCATGGTACTGCAGGTCTGCCAGGTATAAACTGTCAAGTGTCAAGTTAACGTTGCATTCCCAATACGCAATTGTTATAATCAACATGTGTTTTCTCATGTGTATTTTGTGTACACAACAAATCCCAAGATGCATTATTGCAAACTTCCAAATTCCATTATAAAACCGCCTCCCTTCAAAGGCACCAATCGCCTGTCTTGACTCAGATGAAATCAACGCATGGATCGGCCAAGAAGGTGGAGTGAAGTTTGCGATATCTTCGCCTTGGCACGGCCAACTTCGACCAATTTCTATGTTCGGCGCAAAATCAAAGTAAAAAACGAACCTCTACAGTCAAAATTAAGTGATATTGTGAAAACATTGGAGCGAGGGGGTTAACATTACCAATAAAAGTGATTTGTATATCACGACTTACTACAATAATAGTTATCAAAATTACAAGAAATATGATTAGTGTTCCTTTTATTTCACTGTCATTTGAAGCAGGAACCATTAAGAAACCAGGGTAGTTTGTCTTGAAGCAATGTGATAATTACCGAAATAAGCACATTAATTGCATATTATCCACCCAAACCAGAGTGAGAGCTTAGCAACACTTTAAAACAAGAGGCCCCAGGGGGCCTGAGGGCGCTCACCTGACATGGTAGCCTAAATATCAACCCAGAGAATTGATTTCCACAAGTTGCATCTGCTCCTCCTAAGAAAAGCTGAAACCAAATATCCAAATATTCTGACCAGTGGATCTAAAAAAAAAATTTTTAAAGAATATTCCTCATACTGAACTAAGTCATAATTCGGGCTCCCACAGGGAGCCCATATGTGAACCCAGGGACTTGGCTTTAACAAACCTGAATCTCACACCCCTAAGGATTCTGCACACCAAATATCAAAACATTCCGACTGCTGGATCTGAAGAAGAAGATTTTTAAAGAAAATTCCTCATTTTGAACCAAGTTACAATTCGAGCTCCCACAATCAGCCCAAATATGGACCTAGGGACATGGCTTGAACAAACTTGAATCTTACCCCCCTAAGGATGCTGCATAAAAAATATCAAAAGCATTCATCTGCTGGATCTGAAGATTTTTAAAGAAAATTCCTCATTTTGAACTAAGTTGTCATTCAGGCTCCCATAGTGAGCCCAAATATGAACCAAGGGACTTGGCTTGAACAAACTTGAATCTCAGCCCCCAAGGTTGCTCCATGCCAAATATCAAAACATTCCAACTGCTGAATCTGAAGAAGAAGATTTTTAAAGAAAAATTCCTCATATTGACTAAGTTATAATTTGGGCTCCCACAGGGAGCCCACATATGGACCCATGGACTTGGCGTTAACACACTTGAATCCCCCCCCCTCCCCCCCCCCCCCCAAGGATTCTACTCACCACATATCAAACCATTCGGACTGCTGGATCTGAAGAAGATGATTTTTTAAGAAAATTCCTCATTTCGAACAAAGTTACAATTCAAGCTCCCACAGTGAGCCCAAATATGGACCTAGGGACATGGCTTGAACAAACTTGAATCTCACCCCCCTAAGGATGCTGCATACCAAATATCACAAGATTCTGCCTGCTGGATCTTGAGAAGAAGATTTTCAAAGAAATTTGCCTGAAATGCACTAAGTTCGAATTTGGGCTTCTATCGTGAGCCCAAATATGAATCCAGGTGGCTGATTTGAACAAACTGGAATCAGATCCACCCCACAATGTTGCATACCAAATATCAAAAGATTCTGCCTGCAGGATCTGGAGAAGAAGATTTTTGAAGAAATTTGCCTGAAATGCACTAAGTTCAAATTCGAGCTTCTATAGTGAACCCAAATATGAATCTAGGGAGCCGATTTGAACAAAATAGAATCAGATCCACCCCACAATGTTGCATACCAAATATCAAAAGATACTGCCTGCTGGATCTGGAGAAGAAGATTTTTTAAGAAATTTGCCTGAAAAGCACTAAGTTCAAATTTGGGCTCCAATACTGGGCCCAAATATAAACCCAGGGAGCCGATTTGAACAAACTTGAATCAGATCCACCCCACAATGTTGCATACCCAATATCAAAAGATTCTGCCTACTGGATCTTGAGAAGAAGATTTTCAAAGAAATTTGCCTGAAATGCACTAAGTTCAAATTTGGGCTCCTATACTGAGCCCAAATATAAACCCAAGGGGCCGATTTGAACAAACAAAATTTTTTTTTACCAATTCTTTCTGTTGGTCCTAAGGAAGCTTCACACCAAATAAAAATTCTCGGTGCCGTGCAGTTTTGGAGATATGGGCGTTTTAATTTTTTTCTATTTTTAGCTCCTGCGGTTCCCATGGGGCTACGGGAAGAAAAAAATCAGCATAAATTAGGTACTTATGACCCAATAAGCCCTCACGTAAAATTTGGTTCAAATCAGCCTCTCGGTTTGGAAAATAGAAATTTTGGGCGGGGCCAAAAATTTTGCCCCTCCCATAACGACGCCAAGTATAGCCCCGCAAACTTCTCTTGAACAAATCTGAGTCTACACCTCAAAAGGAAGCTGCACACCACATATCAAGTCTCTGCTACTGCTGGTTCATGAGAAGAAGATTTTTTAAGATTTCAGCTCACTTTTTGGGTGTGGCCCTACCCACGGGCGGGGCAACTTGATTTGAACAAAATCAAATTGCGATGTCATAACAAACTATTATCTCAAATATCAATTAAATTGGTTCAGCGGTTTGGGAGGAGAAGATGCAAACACCATGACGACGGACGACGGACGCCAGACGACGGACAACGGACGGTGAGTGATCACTATAGCTCTCCTGACTGAAAGTCAGGTGAGCTAAAAATGCTCGCCCGTATGCAATTTTACAAATAATGTCCCGAGAAACAGACGATCTACTTTATGTGGCCTAACACTTTGTATCTTTACAGCCTTAGTCAGTGAATATTTCCATGTAGGGTGTGATATGGCAGTTACCAATTTTTATAACCAGAAAGTGTGACTAACCTGTGATATGCACAGGGTTACTCACACTTTCTGCTTATAAACATTTTTTCATTATTAGGCCTAAAGAAGTTCAAAATCTGTTTCTCAGACCCTCCTGCATGCTCCTTTTGGGAGATGTAATTGTTTTTGCACTCCGAAGGCGTGCAGGGACAGTGAGGGGCAAGCCCTTTTCGACCCTCTCTTGACAGTTTAGCAGCGTTTATGCCACTTGCTTTTCTTTTTGGGTGGAGGTGGCTGTGATGGTGAGACTGTAGTGGTTGTTGGTGTAGTCAGGCTGCTGATGTTATTGTTTGAGGACTGACTTGGAAAGAATGGTCGAGTCAAAGCTGCTTCAGAAGTATTGTGGATTCTGTGTTCTGCCAGAAGTGCCGTCATATAATTGTTGCTATCTGATGTCCTCCTGATTGTATCTCTAACATATTGCCTCAAGCTTTCCAGTGCTGCCATGAGATCTGGTAGTCCTTGATCCTGCTCCTGATCCAGAGGGAGGAGAGAGATTGGAGTAGGAGGCTTTGGAGAGCCAGTTTCTATTTCTGTCTCCACCACACTGATAATGTCATCACTCTCCAGGTTGCCCCTCAGAGGAGAGGCAGCTGGGGTGTGGATGGGAGTCACAGGAGTTGGAGGTGGGGAAAGGTAGTGGCTTCCTCTGTCTTCTCTTCTACTTTCTCTTCCTTCTTCCTTTTCAGGAAATCATCCAGCCACCGGGAATCACGGCGTGTGGTTGGTGGGCTCTTCTTCTTCATCTTCATCCTCTTTTCAGGACCAGGTCCAGGCTCCTTTGGGTGAGGACCAGATTGAGAGGGGTTCCTCTCACGAAAGGTGCTACCTCTCCCTGAAGGAGGTTTGTTGGTGTCCTCCTCTGTGTCAAACTCCAGCATCAGATGAACGCTCTTGCCTCTCATCTGGAGAGTCCAGTTGAGAGGGCAAGAGATGCCCAGAGCTGACAAAGCTTTTTGCAGATTAATTGGAATATCCAAATTAGCCATGATGATTGTGCAGATGGTATGACATGACATGCCATGCATGGCTCCTCTTGGATGTCACATGCTCTCTTTTTATAACCAATGCAAACTTAAAATGAAAGTGTCAATGACATTGCAGCTTAACTTGACTGTGTGTAGTGTTTGATGAAAAGAATAATGTTCAATGTTTATGAAGGGATTATGAAATAAGACAAGAGGCCCCCAGGGGGCCTGAGGGTGCTCACCTGACATGGTAGCCTAAATATCAACCCAGAGAATTGATTTCCACAAGTTGCATCTGCTCCTCCTAAGAAAAGCTGAAACCAAATATCCAAATATTCTGACCAGTGGATCTAAAAAAAGATTTTTAAAGAATATTCCTCATACTGAACTAAGTCATAATTCGGGCTCCCACAGGGAGCCCATATATGAACCCAGGGACTTGGCTTTAACAAACCTGAATCTCACACCCCTAAGGATTCTGCACACCAAATATCAAAACATTCCGACTGCTGGATCTGAAGAAGAAGATTTTTAAAGAAAATTCCTCATTTTGAACCAAGTTACAATTCGAGCTCCCACAATCAGCCCAAATATGGACCTAGGGACATGGCTTGAACAAACTTGAATCTTACCCCCCTAAGGATGCTGCATAAAAAATATCAAAAGCATTCATCTGCTGGATCTGAAGATTTTTAAAGAAAATTCCTCATTTTGAACTAAGTTGTCATTCAGGCTCCCATAGTGAGCCCAAATATGAACCAAGGGACTTGGCTTGAACAAACTTGAATCTCCGTCCCCAAGGTTGCTCCATGCCAAATATCAAAACATTCCAACTGCTGAATCTGAAGAAGAAGATTTTTAAAGAAAAATTCCTCATATTGACTAAGTTATAATTTGGGCTCCCACGGGGAGCCCACATATGGACCCATGGACTTGGCTTTAACACACTTGAATCCCCCCTCCCCCCCCCCCCCCCCCCCCCAAGGATGCTACTCACCACATATCAAACCATTCGGACTGCTGGATCTGAAGAAGAAGATTTTTTAAGAAAATTCCTCATTTCGAACAAAGTTACAATTCAAGCTCCCACAGTGAGCCCAAATATGGACCTAGGGACATGGCTTGAAAAAACTTGAATCTCACCCCCCTAAGGATGCTGCATACCAAATATCACAAGATTCTGCCTGCTGGATCTTGAGAAGAAGATTTTCAAAGAAATTTGCCTGAAATGCACTAAGTTCGAATTTGGGCTTCTATCGTGAGCCCAAATATGAATCCAGGTGGCTGATTTGAACAAACTGGAATCAGATCCACCCCACAATGTTGCATACCAAATATCAAAAGATTCTGCCTGCAGGATCTGGAGAAGAAGATTTTTGAAGAAATTTGCCTGAAATGCACTAAGTTCAAATTCGAGCTTCTATAGTGAGCCCAAATATGAATCTAGGGAGCCGATTTGAACAAAATAGAATCAGATCCACCCCACAATGTTGCATACCAAATATCAAAAGATTCTGCCTGCTGGATCTGGAGAAGAAGATTTTTTAAGAAATTTGCCTGAAAAGCACTAAGTTCAAATTTGGGCTCCTATACTGAGCCCAAATATAAACCCAAGGGGCCGATTTGAACAAACTTGAATCAGATCCACCCCACAATGTTGCATACCAAATATCAAAAGATTCTGCCTGCTGGATCTGGAGAAGAAGATTTTTGAAGAAATTTGCCTGAAATGCACTAAGTTCGAAATCGGGCTCCTATACTGAGCCCAAATATGAACCCAGGGGGCCGATTTGAACAAACTTGAGTCAGATCCACCCTCCAATGTTGCATACCAAATATCAAAAGATTCTGCCTGCTGGATCTGGAGAAGAAGATTTTTTAATGTTTTTCCCATTGCCTACAGTGTTAAAAAGTGCTGACTCAGCACTTTTTCAAAGTCCCGAAACTGTACCCTATGATAAAACCGATGGCAATTTTTTTTTACCAATTCTTTCTGTTGGTCCTAAGGAAGCTTCACACCAAATAAAAATTCTCGGTGCCGTGCAGTTTTGGAGATATGGGCGTTTTAATTTTTTTCTATTTTTAGCTCCTGCGGTTCCCATGGGGCTACGGGAAAAAAAAAATCAGCATAAATTAGGTACTTATGGCCCAATAAGCCCTCACATAAAATTTGGTTCAAATCAGCCTCTCGGTTTGGAAAATAGAAATTTCGTGCGGGGCCAAAAATTTTGCCCCTCCCATAACGACGCCAAGTATAGCCCCACAAACTTCTCTTGAACAAATCTGAGTCTACACCTCAAAAGGAAGCTGCACACCAAATATCAAGTCTCTGCTACTGCTGGTTCATGAGAAGAAGATTTTTTAAGATTTCAGCTCACTTTTTGGGTGTGGCCCTACCCACGGGCGGGGCAACTTGATTTGAACAAAATCAAATTGCGATGTCATAACAAACTATTATCTCAAATATCAATTAAATTGGTTCAGCGGTTTGGGAGGAGAAGACGCAAACACCATGTTCACGGACGCCGGACGCCAGACGACGGACGGTGAGTGATCACTATAGCTCTCCTGACTGAAAGTCAGGTGAGCTAACAAGAATTGTGAAAATTGAGAATATGTTATTTTCTGTTCCCTGTATGCTATGTTTTCAATAAGAATAATTTGAGGTGCAGACTGTACTAAAGAATTAAGACCTGGGTTGATGTGGCCCAAACAGTTAACGTTTGTCAACCAAAGTTACCGAGTTACAGTAAAATCATTCCAAAACGAGTCATCCTACCAAGTTACAATGAAATCCCTTCATAAATATAACTCGTAGACTTTGCTAAAGGAATCTAAGGCATGTGATGGTTCAGCAGTCACAGTTGAATGATCATCACCAAAATAGGAGAGTCTCGTTTAGATATCATAAAAAGTTATCCTACCAGGTTACAATGAAATCCCTTCATAAAAACAACCTGTAGGCTGTGCTAAAGAAATTCAGGTCACATGACTAGGCAGCGGTAACAGCTGACCGATCGTGACCAAAGTGTATGACAGTCTCATCTAGAAATCACACAGAGTTATCCTGTCAAGTTACAATGAAACTGCTTCATAAATATGAACTGTAGACTGGGCTAAACAAATGTAGGTCACGTGCATGTGCAGCTATAACAGTGACCAATCACAGCCAAAATATGACATTCTCATCTAGACATTATACCGAGTTATCCTACAAATTTGCAATAAAATCCATTTATAAATGCAAGCTGTAGTCTGTGCTAAAGGAATCTAGGTGACGTGCACCTGTGGCAGTAACGGTTGACTGAACTCAACATAGGCATCGTACAAAGTTACAATAAAATCCCTTCCGATATTAATACGACCTGTGTAGACTGTTCTAAAAAAAAATTTTTTAAAGATGCTGCTGGCAGATATTCATGCCAGCACAGGGTTTCTCTTGTCACTGAAATAAGTATAATTTGGGCATATTTAAACATGTTTTCCCGTGTAAATTGAATGGATTTTTTCACCAATAATTTCTTGTTATATTTAGATTAATTTTTCATCAACTCTAGTCATGGCTGCTTTACAGCAACTATGACTAGATTTGATGAAAAAATATCTTGAAAATACCTAGCGGTAAAGAGTTAAACTAAAAATAATAATTAAATGGTTTATGTGTTATATTTTTGATGGTAAAGAAATAATTACAAAAATAAAATAAATGAAACTGTCAGTGACACTGTAGCTCAACTTGTGTAAGACATGTACATGTATGGTATGTGACACAGCAATGACACACATCTAGGTAATGACCTGATAAGAAAGTTACATGTAAAGTATTGTAAAGATCTGTACATAAATTCTAACCGTAGCCTGTAACAAATGTACAGGTAAAGTATTGTAAAGGTGGGTGACAGTTAGATGCTAGAAAAGAAATCTTTGAGTTACAATTGGGATCCTTGTATGGTGCAACATAAGCCAAATGTTACCAATTGTTTTGGCCTGTTTGATTCAAACCCTTCTAAGGTTGATTCATACTAATTAATATAATATTTGCCCAATAGTCCTTCTTAAAATATAGGTATTTTAATTTTTTATTTTTAGTCATAGGGTTCCCATGGGTGAGGAGGTTTTATTTTTCTCATTGGAAATAGAAAATCAGGTTGTGCTAATAATCTTTACCCTCCCCAAAACAACACCAAATATTACCACAGGAATTTGGCTTCAACACATTTGAATATACACATCCTAGGGATGCTGAATTCAAGAAACATAATTTTGCCTGGTGTTTTTGGAAAAGATTTTTAATTATCTCCCTTTTTGAGTTCCTGTGTGGGTCTGACTAAACCCAAAAATATTTGTTCTCATACCACAGTGATAACAAAGGCACCCAATAAATTTATAGCAAACATTACCGACATAAAAAATATTCTTTACAGGTTCTGTACAAAAATATAATGCACACAATTCCCGTAAATATGACTGCCAACAGGCATTTTTGAATTTAGGGCTGAGCCCAAAAGCACTCATTACCATCTCATAATAACTTAGTCCTAGAAGTTCTGTACAAAAAACTGATTGCACCTAATTTCGGTATAAAATGGCCACCGGCAGCCATCTTGAATTTTGGACTGCACCCCAAAACACTTGTTCTCATCCCAAGATAATAACAAAGGTACCCAAGAAGTTTCGTGAAGATCGGTTCATAAATACAGCCTCCAGTCTGAGCCGTATTGATATGTGCTCTTACTGTGTGTAAGTAGCACTGAAGTTCATCTAATTCTCATAATTTCTGCAGGAGAAAAAAACCTGTATTATATGTGATATATTCCATGCTACTAAACATTCATTCAAAAATGTATTCAAATCAGAACCTTAATGTAGAAGTTCTATACAAAAAACTGATTGTACCTAATTTTGGTACAAAATAGCCACTGGCAGACATCTTGAATTTTGGACCGCACCCAAAAACACTAATTCTCGTCCCAAAGTGATATCAAAGGTACCCAAGAAGTTTTGTGAGGATCAATTTATAACACAGCCCCTAGCCCGAGCCGTATTGACATGTGTACTCACTGTGTATAAGTAGCACTGAATAAATCAAAGTTCATCTAATTTGCATAATTTCTGCACAAGATAAAAACCTGTATTCTATGTGATGTATTCCATGTTACTAAACATTCATACAATAATTTATTCAAATCAGAACTTTCATACAGAAGTTCTGTACAAAAAAACTGATTGCACAAATTCTGGTACAAAATGGCTGCCGGCCGTCATCTTTAATTTCGGACTGCTCGCAAAAACACTCGTTCTCGTCCCACGGTGATAACAAAGGTACCCAAGAAGTTTCGTAAAGATTGGTTCATAAATACGGCCTCTAGCCTGAGTCGTATTGAATTATTAGTGGACGTCCAGATGGACAGATGGGCAGACGGATGATGGGCCATGACATAACCTCAAATTTGACTATGTCAAAGTTGAGCTAAAAACTGCTTGCCTACATGCAATGTTACAAAAAATAACCTTAGAAACATTAGATCTACTTTCTGGAGTCTTTACCCTTTGCCCAATGTAATGGTCAAAACCGGGCCAGCGCTATTCACAAAAATCACCACTTAATTTTCATTATTGTTTCATTTTTTGCCTCAAAAACATAGGTTATGACCCCTCATTGGAACGAACTCGTTGAGCTCGTTCCAATGAGGGGTCATAACCTATGTTTTCGAGACAAAAACTGAAAAAATTAGTTATTCAAGAATTTTGTTTGCAAGTGTCGTCTGCTTTCCATGTTAGGTAAAGGGTGAATTGAGTAACTAATCCTGTGCACTCTACAGCCTTAGTATAAATATCATCTAAATCAATTCTTCACACAATGTAATGGACCAAAAAAGCCAGTACTATTCAAACTCAGGTTAAGTCATCTCAATGTTTTTTCAGTGAATTAAAAAAAATGAAAACATAATCTATTTTCAATTAACACTTTACCCAACGAATTGCCTGCATCCGCCCTCGTAATATGCAAATTCAGCAGGAAAAATTTCAACAAAACCATATCATGTGACCCCTGTTTGGAACAAGTCCGTTGCAAAGGGGGGTCACATGATATGGTTTTATTGAAATTTTTTTAAAAAATTTAAATGAAAGTGTCAATGACACTGTAGATCAACTTGTCAAGACACGTACATGTATAGTATGTGACCCAGCAATGAAAAACATCTAGGTAATGACCTGATAACAAAGGTACATATAAAGTATTGTAATGGCCTGTACATAAATACTGACCGTAGCCTGTAACAAATGTATAGGTAAAGTATTGTAAAGGTGGGTGACAGTCAGCTGCTAAACTAGAAAAGAAATCTTTGAGTCCCAGAGTGGGTCTGACTGAACCCCAAAATATTTGTTCTCATAGCACAGTGATAACAAAGGCACCCCAAAACACACTCATTCCTGTCCCAAGGTGAAAACAAAGGTAGCCAAGAAGTTTCGTGAAGATCAGTTCATAAATACAAGCTGTATAGAAGTTGTGAAATAGACTGATTGGACCTAATTTCGGTACAAAATGGTCACTGGCAGCCATCTTGAATTTGGACCGCACCCAGAAACACTCGTTCTCGTCCCAAGGTGATAACAAAGGTACCCAAGAAGTTTCGTGAAGATCGGTTGATAAATACAGCCTCTAGCCTGAGCCGTATTGACATGTGCACTTACAGTGTATAAGTAGCACTAAATAAATCAAAATTCATCTAATTTGCATAATTTCTGCACGAGAAAAAAACCCGTTCTGTATGTGATGTATTCCATTTTACTAAACATTCATACAAAAATTTATTCAAATCAGAACTTTCATACAGAAGTTCTGTACAAAAGACTGATTGCACTAATTTTGGTATAAAATGGCTGCTGGTGGCGATGTTGAATTTCGGACCACACCCCAAAACACCCATTCTCATCCCACGGTGATAACAAAGGTACCCATGACATTTCGTAAAGATCGGTTCATAAATATGGCCTCTAGCCTGAGCCGTATAGAAGTTGTGTACAAAAAACTGATTAGACCTAATTTCGGTACAAAATGGCCACTGGCAGCCATCTTGAATTTTGGACCGCACTCAGAAACACTCGTTCTCGTCCCAAGGTGATAGCAGAGGTACGCAAGAAGTTTCATGAAGATCGGTTGATAAATACAGCCTCTAGCCCGAGCCGTATTGGCATGTGTACTTACTGTGTGTAAGTAGCACTGAAAAAATCAAAGTTCATCTAATTTGCATAATTTCTGCACGAGAAAAAAACTCGTATTATATGTGATGTATCCCATGGTACTAAACATTCACACAAAAAATTATTCAAATCAGAGCTTTCATGTGGATGTTCTGTGCAAAAATCTGATTGCCCCTAATTTTGAACAAAATGGCTGCCAGCGGCCATCGTGAATTTCGGACTGCAACCAAAAACACTCGTTCTTGTCCCAGGGTGATACCAAAGGTACCCAAGAAGTTTCGTAAAGATAGGTTCATAAATGCGGCCTCTAGCCCGAGCCGTATTGGCCTTTGCACCGACAGTGCTGAAAGTAACACAAAATACATCAAAGTTAGTCTAATTTGCCTAATTTACGTACGAGAAAAAAACCTGTATTATATGTGATGTATCCCATGGTACTAAACATTCATACAAAAAATTATTCAAATCAGCGCTTTCATATGGAAGTTCTGTGCAAAAAACAGATTTCTGCATTGTCGGTACAAAATGGCAGCTGGCAGCCATTTTGAATTTCAGACCGGACCCCAAAACACTCGTTCTCGTCCCACAGTCATAACAAAGGTACCCAAGAAGTTTCGTAAAGATCGGTTCATAAATACGACCTCTAGCCCGAGCCGTATTGAATTGTTGACGGACAGATGGACAGACAGACGACTGGCCTTGGCATAAGCTCAAATTTGGCTTCGCCAAAGTTGAGCTAAAAATGATATTTAAAATAATAAATTTTGAAATCGTCTGCATTGGGTAAAGGGTTAGCAGCTTGGTACAAATACTATATACTCTATTCAGTTTTCTACAAGAAGGTCTTACAAATAGGTTCTTAGTGTACATCGACTGCTGTGAGATGGCCTTCGTAGCATCAACTTTATGGCCATCGCTCTTCTTGAATAATACCAAGGGATCAATCTTCACAGAGGGACAACCATATTATGTCCACACCCAATAGGATGGTTTGCTATGACATCATTAACCCAACAATTTATGCTGCCAAGAGTATTTGGACACCTCAGGGACTTTCCCCAAGAGGGGATCAATCCCAGATCTCAAACTTGAGATATGATGCACTTATCTATCTAGGGTGGTGACTGATTGGATAAGTGTGCAGAGAGTAAAAGTATGGAGGACAGGATAGGACTTTTAATTTTTGGTTTTGCAAGAAAATTTTGGGGATTGGGGGGTTCAAAATTTGTGTTTGGCCCTGGATAACTTTGAGTAAGCACCAGCTAAGTCTGGGCCATTGGGTTATAGTATACAAATATAACCTGAGAAACATTAGCTCTACCTAGTGGAGACTTAATTGAGTAACTAATCCTGTGCACTCTGCAGCCTTATTATAAATATCATCGAAATCAATTCTTCACCCCATGTAATGGACCAAAAAAGCCAGTACTATTCAAACTCGGGTTAAGTCATCTCATTGGTTTTTACAGTGAATTAAAAAAATGAAAACATGTTTCAACAAAACCATATCACGTGACCCCTCTTTGGAACGTGCTCATCGAGCACATTCCGAAAAGGGGTCACATGATATAGTTTTGTTGAAATTTTTTGAAAAAATTTTAAAAATATTATTTAAAATAATAAATTTTGAAATCATTTGCATTGGGTAAAGGGTTAATAGCGTGATACAAGTACTATAAACTCTATTCAGTTTTCTACAAGTAGGTCTTACAAATAGGTTCTTAGTGTACATCGACTGCTGTGAGATGGCCTTTGTAGCATCAACTTTATGGCCATTGTTCTTTTTGAATACTACAAAGGGATTAATCTTCACACAAGGACAACCATTTTTTATATTTATTTATTAGTGTTTAAGGTCACATATTTCTGCACAATGGCTAATCATGACCGCGACAGTTTTACGGGTGGAGGAAGCCGGAGTACCCAGAGAGAACCACCGAGCAACGGCTAGCAACTGTCAGCTCCCCAACGTACTAACTCCACACATGCAGGGTTAGCATTGGTTGAAGACAGGTGCACCATCGACGTGCAGTACGCCTTAGTACACAACGTCACCGTGCCCCCATGTAGGCAATGGGGGTGAAGTGTCTTGCCCAAGGACACAATGCGGTTGTCGCAGGTGGGATTCGAACTGAGGACCTCGCGGCTTGCAACCCGCACCTCTACCTACTGAGCTACCGCGCCCCCACCATTTTTTATAACATGATTACCTATTCTACTATATATGAAAAAGCCTATGACATAAATTTTAGCTTTACACACCAACCTTGATGAACACGCCAGCAATGGGATTTCAAAAGTAAAAATTTACGCCTATAGTAGAACTACATCCACGTTGACTTTTGGTGATGTTGACCTGAATGCAAACTTGTCAAAATTTATCGCATGTCACCTTGCGAAGAGTGAAATGGAAGTGGCAATTATTTATTACGTTTTTAAATGTGTTTACCTCATAAGATGACAAAAATTAACAAACATGCATTGTTTCATGTTAATAAAGCAAGCAAAACTCGAAATAATATATTATTATGTTATTAAAATGAAAAAGGCTCACTTTCTTTTTCTCATTTCGTTTTAGCGATAAAATTGACAGCGGTAGTACCACACACCAATGCTCATGTATATAGAATAAACGCATAGTGTTTTCAAGTAAAAAATTTATTCTACGAGTAGGATTAAGAATGAAACTGATGAGCCTCTGGTGAGTCGGTTTGATTCTTATCCTATGAGTAGAATAAATTTTTTACTTGAAAACACTATACGTTTATTTTGTTTATCCCATAAATCTTTTACAAAGAAGTTGGGGCAAAATCATGCGGTTATTCGCTACAAAACGTAGCTCAAAGAGAGGAGTACATTGGTCCATTTTGATCGACAAGAGAACACTGTAAAAAATAAATAAGGCGCAGTGATACATTTCTGTCTAAAAATAATTCCCCAACAAACAGCAGCTAAACTTGCAGAAATCCTTTATTAATTAAATGAGCAATCTATATTTATATTCTTTCGTACTGGCATTGTGTAATACTTTCAAACCTTTTAAAGAAAACAACAATTGAATTATTAATTATGCTACGTTACAATGCATTCATGTAGCATTGTGTGTGAGAAAGCAATTGGGCCACTTTCAAAGCAGGTCACGAATGTCACTTGTCAGTTCATTTTTGTATGTTGATGTTTAAAGTGTTAATGTTTATACGTCCGTGAAATAAACTATTCAATAATATGCTTGGATTCGAGAAGTCAGTATGCTGCAAATGGAACTTGTTAATGTTAACACTTGTGCCACCATTTCGTTCTAATGAGGAAATAGTTATTGCGGTTACCCGATATTCGTGTGTGGAAGCCATGGGTTCAACAGCGTGTGATACAGGTGTGTTCAAATTATTCTGACAATCCGTGAATTCAGTTGTATTGGAATTGTGCAGAGTGTACTTCGTGTCACGCATTGCTGTGCTGGGAGGACAGTTAAGGTTACTCATAATTAAAGAACATTGTTCACGTTTTTTCTCTCCTGAAACAGAATAGTTGTTTATCGATGTGAGGTACCATCGAGCATATGTACATCCCCAAATTAACACTACACCAGTCACTACTGGCATTAGGTATTTCAAAATCGAGTTTTATTTTTGAATACTTTTGTTAAATAATTCTGAGTATTCTTTATTGTTTGCTCACAATGGAATATAATCTTATAATTTATATACCGGTACAACTCATTTAATTACGTTTAAGTGATGATCGTCGCTTCGTTTCCACAAATTTCTGATCCGCGTAAATCAGGTCAAGCTATCCCGACCTTTCAAATGGAATGCCAGAGATCAACATAGTATAGTCCGTTTCCAACTCCCTACTAGGGTGATAAATTTTTCGTGTGTGTTAAACCTATGGGGAAAATTTATCACCCTACTGGGTAATTAAAGCAAAAATTTATCCAAGGTCTTTATTGTTCAAATAAACAGCCATTTATGGGATAAAAACAACAAGAGGCCCCAGGGGGCCTGAGGGTGCTCACCTGACATGGTAGTCTAAATATCAAACCAGGGACTTGACTTGAATAAGCTGCATACGCCCCTCCTAAGAAAAGCATATACCAACTAGATGAAGCGATTGTGCCCACACAATACACAGGATTTTCCTTCTATTTTCAGTTCCTGCACTTTAATGTCCCAAAATTGAGATAAACACATAAAAAAACATAAAAAAACAGATTTTTTTCCCAAACAAAATACTTTCAGCCTAAGTTTTTTTCTTCTTCTTAAAACGCATAAAAAACGCTAAAACTAATTTCCGGATTTTGGTCCCAAATTTTCTAAGTCCCACCCGGACCCCAAATTTTCAGGGGAAAATTTTTTTTTTTTTTGACTGAAATTTAAGATTGACAGAAATGCATAAAAAACAAAAAAACAAAAATTTCCGCATTTTGGTCCAAAAGACCCACCCGCACCCCAAATTTTCAGGGGAAAAAAAAAAAAAAATGTGTTTGTCTTAAAATTGACCAAAACACAGAAAAAACAAAAAAAAATTTTTTTGGATTTTCGTCCAAAATTGTCTAAGTCCCACCCGCACCCCAAATTTTCAGGGTAAAAAAAAAAAAAATTTTTTTGTCTTATAATTGACCAAAACGCAGAAAAAAACCAAAAAAATTTTTTTCGGATTTTGGTCCAAAAGTCCCACCCGGACCCAAAATTTTCAGGGGAAAAATTTTTTTTTTTTTTTTTTTTGTCTTAAAATTGACAGAAATGCATAAAAAACAAACAAAAAAAAATTTCCGCATTTTGGTCCAAAATTTTCTAAGACCCACCCACGAAATTTTCTAAGTCCCACCTGCACGCCAAATTTTCAGGGGAAAAATTTTTTTTTTTTTTTTTTGTCTTAAAATTGACAGAAATGCATAAAAAACAAAACAAAAAATTTCCGCATTTTGGTCCAAAATTTTCTAAGACCCACCCGCACCCCAAATTTTCAGGGGAAAAAAAAAAAATTTTTTTTTGTCTTAAAACTGACAGAACTGCATAAAAAACAAAAAAAAAATTTTTGGATTTTCGTCCAAAATTTTCTAAGTCCCACCCGCACCCCAAATTTTCAGGGTAAAAAAAAAAAAATTGTTTTTTGTCTTAAAATTTACCAAAACGCAGAAAAAACAAAAAAAATTTTTTTCGGATTTTGGTCCAAAATTTTCTAAGTCCCACACCCCAAATTTTCAGGGGAAAAATTTTTTTTTTTTTTTTCTGTCTTAAAATTGACAGAAATGCATAAAAAACAAAAAAAAAAAAAATTTCTGCATTTTGGTCCAAAATTTTTAAGACCCACCCGCGAAATTTTCTACGTCCCACCCGCATCCCAAATTTTCAGGGGAAAATTTTTTTTTTTTTTTTTTGTCTTAAAATTGACAGAAATGCATAAAAAACAAAAAACAAAATTTCCGCATTTTGGTCCAAAATTTTCTAAGACCCACCCACACCCCAAATTTTCAGGGGAAAAAAAAATAAAAAAATGTTTTTGTCTTAAAATTGACCAAAACGCAGAAAAAACAAAAAAATTTTTTTTTGGATTTTGGTCCAAAATTTTCTAAGTCCCACCCTCACCCCAAATTTTCAGGGTAAAAAAAAAAAATTTTTTTGTCTTAAAACTGACAGAAATGCATAAAAAACAAAAAAAAAAATTTTCGGATTTTCGTCCAAAATTTTCTAAGTCCCACCCGGACCCCAAATTTTCAGGGGAAAAAAAAAAAAAATTTTTTTTGTCTTAAAATTGACCAAAATGCAGAAAAAACAAAAAAAAAAATTTTCAGATTTTGGTCCAAAATTTTCTAAGTCCCACCCGCACCCCAAATTTTCAGGGTAAAAAAAAAAATGTTTTTTTTTGTCTTAAAACTGACAGAAATGCATAAAAAACACAAAAATTTTTTTTCGGATTTTCGTCCAAAATTGTCTAAGTCCCACCCGCACCCCAAATTTTGAGGGGAAAAAAAAAAATTTTTTTTTTGTCTTAAAATTGACCGAAAGGCAGAAAAAACAAAAAAAAAATTTTTTTTGATTTTGGTCCAAAATTTTCTAAGTCCCACCCGCACCCCAAATTTTCAGCCTAAATATGAACCCAGGGATTTGGCTTCAACAAACTTGAATCTCACCCCCCTAAGGATGCTGCATACCAAATATCAAAACATTCTTATTGCTAGATCTGAAGAAGAAGATTTTTCAAAAATACTCCTCCTACTGCACTAATTTAAACATTTGGGCTCCCATACAGAGCCCAAATATCCACCCAGGCAATTCATTTCAATAAACATGTGAAACAATCTTCCAAAGATGTTATATGTGAAATTTTAAAGCTTTTGGAGCAGTGCTTTCCGAGAAAAGTAGTCTTATGTTTTTCCCATAACCCACAGTGTTAAAAAATGCTGACTCAGCACTTTTTCAATCTCCCCAAAAACTACCCCATCATAAAACCGATGGCAATTTTTTTTCATCATTCCATTCTGTTGGTCCTAAGGAAGCTTCACAACAAATAAGAATTCTCAGTGCCGTGTAGTTTTGGAGATATGGGCGTTTTCATTTTTTTCTATTTTTAGCTCCTGTGGTTCCCACGGGGCTATGGGGAAAAAAATTTCGGCATAAATTAGGTACTTATGACCCAATAAGCACTCATGTAAAATTTGGTTCAAATCGGCCTCGCGGTTTGGAAAATAGAAATTTGGGGCGGGGCCAAAATTTTTGCCCCTCCTTTAACATCGTCAAATATAGCCCCTCCAATTTCTCTTGAACAAACTTGAGTCTACACCTCAAAAGGAAGCTGCATACCATATATCAAGTCTCTGCTATTGCTGGTTCTTGAGAAGAAGATTTTTTAAGAATTGGAGCATTTTTGCCCCATCCCTCTGCTCAATGTGAGCCGAAACCTAATTTGACAAAAAATCAAAGTCCGCAGACACAACCCCTTCTCACATGAAATTTCATTAATATGCGGCCAGTGGTTTGGGAGAAAAAGCCCAAATACCACCTTCACGACGGACGCCGGACGACGGACGAAAAGTGATCAGAATAGCTCACCCTGACTTTCAGTCAGGTGAGCTAAAAACAGATTCACACGTATGTATGTCTGGTGCTCAGTAAAATCAAGAAAAAATAATAGCGACTCTCAATAATCTGACGATCATGGTATAAATAAAATATACCCAAAGTTGCTTGGTGTACCAAATGTTCACCACTTGTGCTGAGGGCTCGCAGTTAACACCACTTCACCACTCGTGGTGAACTTTTGGCACACCAAGCTATCAAATGGGTATATTCTATATATGTCCTCACCCAATAGGATGGTATGCTATGTCAGCATTAACCCAACAATTTATGCTGCCAAGGAGTATTTGGACACTTCAGGGACTTTCCCCAAGTGGGGATCGATCCCAGACATCAGACTTGAGATACGATGCACTTATCTATCTAGGGTGGTGACTGAGTGGATAAGTGCACCATCTCCTCATCTTTAAGATTATAAGTGAGGGGTGGGGTTAACTTTAATTATAATTGCCTAATAGCAATCTACATTACATTATGCAATAATATATATGTACTAGAAAAATTGCATCACTATCTGCCCTCAAGCGATAACAAAATCATTATAAGCATAATAGCCAAATTAGTTACAGCAGCTACTCTGAAAAGATAAAATGATTTGGTGAATTGCATCACTGACAGACACTCATTCTGATCTGATAACAAAATCATAATAATAATACTTTATTGCACAACCAAATGTGATACAAAAAGGTATGGCTTGAAAAACTAGTATAAAGTAAAAACACATATTGAAAGAATAAAAGAATTAAAAACGTCTGAGTTTGTAAGTGGTGAACTGAACCCACGAGATAGAGAAAGCACACGTCCACACATACACCCTGTCACACCCATGCACCAGATGCCCCTTACGCATGCCTAGACCCTCACACACACACACCTTTTCGCTCACCCACACACACACAATCGCTTCCCAGTATACACCCACATATACACCGTGGTTCGCCTGAGACGTGGTCTGTTGCTAAGCCCTTTTTTGTCGTCACAAGCCTAGTATATACTCACACTGTCACAAGGCGTTCTAGCGGTTGACACAGGAGTATGTTTACGGTTACACGCCATTGTAGTAATGCCTTTTAGAAGAGAAGGTTATAGATGAGAAGCCTAAATACCACCGGGTAGAAAAACTATAGGGTTCTGTTCATAAACATACGGTGTATCATTTTTATAAAGCTGGGATATTTTTTGCAGACTATGTCTGTAACATCTTTACGTTGCTCGGAGTAATGCGAGCAAATAAAGAGTACATGCAATTCATCTTCAACCAACCCCGACCTGCACTGTTTGCAAAAATGCTGGTCGCGTGGTATTGGAAGAGGTTTGTGGTAACGCCCACGTTCTATTTCTAGATCGTGGGCACTGATGCAAAGTTTGGTGACGGCCTTCCTTTCGTCTTGTGGCCGTGCATCAATGTAGTTCTCCCTGACATAGTTCTCTTTAATAAGATAAAAGAACTGTAATTTACCGCTGGAAGGCTGTACTCCATCTTTTGAATCTAAATATTTCCAGGTTTGAGCATGAATATCAGTGAGCCTTTCTTTCAAGCTCAAAATCATAATAAGCATAATAGTCAAATTAGTTATAGCTGCTACTCTAAAAAGATGAAATGGTCTGATGAATTGCAACACTGACAGACACTCATTCTGATTTCAACAGTTTGATGGAACAGATAAGATAAGATAAGATAAAGTTTATTGCACGACCAAGAATAAAAAAGGTATGGCATACATAAAACACACAAACAATTAAAATAAGCAGTGGGTTAACCATGCGACACATATTATATGAGTAAACAGATTAAACAAACTAATCTCATCTGTTGCAGCACTCCTGTGAGTGGGCATACAATGTATGAGTCTCATTGACAGTCAAAACTAATTAGATTATCATGCCCTCAGGAAAAGAAACATCGGTCGTTTTTACCAGCGGTATTGAACATTAGCCTTTCGAAAGTGCTGACACGGTCATGACCACACAGAGCTCCATTCGCTCTACTGATTTCGGTGCATCAGGATATGGGTTACAAACCGACCGACCTCGCGAATAACTTCCACATCTTCACAGGCAAATAGCAATGCAAATCTTTCTAGTTGCCGCAGAAGGTGGAAGTGAGGAAGTCGCTTACCGACAAAGTTGATAAGCTCATTTCGAGAAACGCTGTATTCAGAACAGGCAAAGAAAGAATGTAATTCATCTTCGACCGAATTTGTCTTACACTGTTTGCAGTGCCTCTGTTCCTTGGGCACTGGTGTCGGCTTTTGATAGCGACCCCGCTCTATCTCCAAGTCATGAGCGCTAATACGGAATCTGGTGACAAATCGCCTTTCCTTCGCGGGTAATGTATCAATATAAAACTCCCTACAGTAGTTCTCTTTGACCGAATGATAAAACTTTAATTTAATACTCTCTAATAATGAACGCCGCTTCGTGTGGATCCACTTTTCCATGTCTGACCGTACACGTCACAGAGTCACGTTTTTAATTGTTTCTCAAAATTTGAGGGAGCACTGTTTGGGTTCAGCCAGACGTTGCGAAACCTACAAGTCGAAAGGATGCTTTCAATTTCTGATGTGCAGGTATGACTAAGTTCCCGCATCTCCTGGTAAGCCAAACTTAACAATGGGTTGGTCTGAACTGTTACCGCTCTCAGCCAATTTGACACAAGTTTAGTTTTTCTGTCAATAGCTAGCGGGTACCTACCTAATTCCGCTAGTACTGCAGCATTGCAAGATTTCGAGTGTACATGTACCTGCAGTATATTTTTGCAAAACTGCAAATGTACCGATTTAATCTGCTTTTCATTATTACGGACTGCCTGGTCTCCCCATGCTTCCGAGCATGGAACATGATATAACCTTAGTACACTGAGTGCATGGTGCTTTAGTTCCCATGTTTTTCATCATGCCCTTAACCCTTAAGGGTCTAATTACGATTTTGATCTTTTTTTACTGCTACAAAACAGGTGCCCCTACATGCCGGCTCTGGGGAAACTAGCATGCTACATTCTAAGTACCATGGTAGTTGTTTCTATGCAAGTCTTGGTTGCCTATATACAGTACGTGGAGAGTGTATTATCACTAAATCACCCACAGAGTGGAGATTCCACCCGAGCAATAATTGCAAATTTGTTGCAAAGCACAACTAGCACCAGCAAAGTTTCAGCCAGTGGACCTCCGGGTTAAACCCGGAGGTCCATTGGCTGAAACATTGCTTGTCTTTTTTGTCGAAATGTACAAAATTTGAAAGTTATAGCTTGGGTGATAACTCCACTCCGTGGGTGATTTAGTTACAATCCACTCTCCACGTACTATAGGCAGTCATGACTTGACTAGAAACAAGTCCAAAGCTACAGGATGTAGACTGTCAAACTGTAGAAAAATATGTATAACTCAGGCCCTTAAAGGTTAACCCCATCTTCTTTATTAGATATGATTTTCTTTCACAGAATTGTCCATTAGGCCTAAAAAAGTTAAAAATCTGTTTCTCAGGCCCTCCCACATGATCCTTTTGGCTACAACATGCACTCTTTTTATAACCAATGCAAACTTCAAAAAATAATGAAAGTGTCAATGACACTGTAGCTTAACTTGTGTGTTGTGTTTGATGAAAAGGATAATGTTCAATGTTTATGAAAGGATTATGAAATAAGACAAGAATTGTGATAATTGGGAATATGTTCATTTCTGTTCCCTGTATGCTATGTTTATGATAAAAATAATATGAGGTGTACACTGTACTAAAGATCTGAGGGGTGGGTTAATATGACCTCACAGTTAACGTATATCAACAAAAGTTACCAAGTTACAGTGAAATTATTCCAAAATGAGTCATCCTATCAAGTTACATTAAAATCCCTTTATAAATATAGCCGGTAGACTGTGCTAAAGGTTTTCGGGCTTCGGGCTCCTGTAACCATCAGTTTCCCAATTGCGTCCAAAGGGGACGTTCTCATCTAGACATTATATGAAGTGAATCTACCAAGTTACAATGAAATCCCTTCATAAATATGACCTGTAGACTGTGCTAAAGGTTTTTGGGCTTCAAGCTCGGGCAGCCATCATGGGTGAATGATCGCAACCATAGGGGACAATCTCATCTGAGCATCATCTGGAGTGATCCTAAGAAGTTACAATGAAATCCCTTCATAAATATGACCTGTAGACTGTGCTCAAGGTTTTTGGGCTTCGGGCACTTGTAGCCATCACAACTGACCAATCACGACTGAAAGGGGATGTCATCATCTAGGCATTATATGGAGTCAACCTAACAGGTTACAATGAAATCCTTCCATAAATATGACCTTTTGCCTATGCTAAAAGGTTTTTGGGCTCGGGCACCCATCAAGGCTGCATGATCGCAATCAAAATGGGAAGTTCTCATCTAGACATTATTTGGAGTCATCCTGCCAAGTTACAATGAAATCCCTTCATAAATATGACCTCTAGACTGTGCTAAAGGTTTTCGGGCTTCGGGCTCCTGTAGCCATCACAGTTGCCCAATCACGCCTAAAAGGAGACTTTCTCATCTAGACATTGTATGAAGTCAACCAACCAAGTTACACTGAAATTCATCAATAAATATGACCTGTAGACTGTGCTAAAGGTTTTCGGGTTTTGGGCTCGGGCAGTCGGCACGGTTGGCAGATCATGCCCAAATGGGGAAATTCTCATCTAGACATCATAAGGAGTCATCCTACCAAGTTACAATGAAATCCCTCCACATTAAATATGACCTGCAGACTGTGCTAAAAGTTTTTGGGTTTCGGGCTTGGGCAGCCATCACGGTTGATAGATCATGCCCAAAAGGGGACGTTCTCATCTAGGCATTATACAGAGACATCCTACCAAGTTACAATGAAATCCCTTCATAAATACGACCTGTAGACTGTGCTAATGGTTTTCGGGTTTTGGGCTCGGGCAGCCATACCGGTTGCCCGATCGCAACCAAAAGGGGACGTTCTCATCTAGACATGACCCCAAACCTGCATATGAAATTTTGTGACAATCAGACAAGAACTGTGGGGTGTAGCCCGTGCTAAAGGAAAATGTGAACAGACATCACCGACTCACAGACTAACAGACTAACAGAATTCCGCACACGTGATGGCAATAGCTTATCTTGACTATGTCAAGTTAAGCTAAAAATTAAATGGTTTATGTCTGATGTTTTACCCAAGTTAATAAAATTGATAAATTTGTCCCTTTTGCATTGCAAAGCCTTCTTGCCCTCAAGGGACAAAATACACCACCACCCATGCTGTTCAAGACTGTAGATCATGAGACCTGAGACATAAAACAACTAAAAACATGAACTTTTGATGGCAAAGAAATAACTAGAGGTTCTACAGAGCCTGTAATCGCTCACCTGAAACTACATATAAAAATGTGATTTCCCAAAGGCTTTCCATGGTAACTATGAGCTGCAATTGTGGCCATGTTTGCAACATTACATCAACATTACATGAGGATCATTGGTAGAAGGTGTCCCAGTCTGCAATCACATGAAATTTCAAAACAATTGAATCCATCAAACAGAATTATAGAATATCTCACAGGGACCGACCTGGGCAGTGCGTATTTGGTTCTGAAACATCAGGACCTGGCTCTTAAATCTCATAAATAGGCTTCTCAGTTGGCGCGTAACTTCTCAGATCATATTTTGATATTCTTTCGATGGATAATCGAGAGAGACACTCTTACATGTATTATATATATGATTTGGGTGTAGGTGAAGATGAAATGCATGCACTTTTTATATGCCCCCTTTACACAACACAGCGTGAAAATCTTATTACCTTGGTGAACGGAAAAGTACCCGGCTTTAAACATCTTCGGCTGATCGATAAAGTTACTTTTCGACGGTGAAGACCAATACGTAACCTTAGCTGTTGGGAATTATATACACGGAATATTTGTAAGCAGAGCCGGGTAGTGGTGAAAGAACTGTTCTTTCATTGTTCAAATGTAAATAAGTAGCACTGACGTGTTTATTTAAACGGTTCTGTAATACATTTATCTGATTGGTGTGGTGCCCAGGTGATTTATTAATTGCTTGTGTCAACGCCTGGGGCATAGCTCTTTTGGTGCTTTTTCTCTCTGGTCAGTTATTTGCTAACACAGCAGAAACAAACAGCATACAAAGTGCAAGACGACACCCCCAACCTATAGATTTATAGTGGGCGTGACTTTCAATACGCAGTCATTACTCGTGACTGGGTAGGGGGTCAACACTGGCCCACATCTCCAATATAATCATCTTCAGTTTTCCTGTATATACTGTTACCTTAATATCACTATGCATGTTGTTTGTAAAGCCATACCATTTGTATATTATGGTCGCGCAATAAAGTATTTTAAGATTATCATTTATCATTGTTGTAGAGTGCTTAAGTTAATACTTCAAGTCTTAATTACCAAGCATTAATCTTCACTGTGGTTTCTGATCAAGTCTTGGCTGCCTAAATAGGCAGCCAAGACTTGATCAGAAACCACAGTGAAGATTAATGTTTGCTATAGTGTACTAAATGAAAATGATGAGAGCTATTACATACTTGCAGTGTGTGTTACAAACAGCAGTGTGACTCCGTAAATTGAAATCTGGCGCATGAATTGAAAAAATAGGCTCCGAGGCTAGAGCGTATTTTAAATAGTCCTGATCGGTCCCTGTCTCAGGTGGCCATATTTTCCAACCAACGGGATCAAAAAGAGGTTGTTTGTAGAGGGCCTCCTATAGACCATTCTTGCCAAGTTTTGGTTTTCGTCAGTTCAGTAGTTCCAGAGAGAAGATGAAAATGTGATTTCCTATAGGTTTTTTCTATAGTAACTATAAACTGCAGTTGTAGCCATGTTTGCAATACGATCAACATTACAATGAGGAACGTTGGTGGAGGGTGTCCCAGTCATCAACCATGCAAAGGTTCAAAACATTTGGCCCTGTGGTTTCAGAGGAGAAGAGTTTTCAAAATTGACCAATCAGAATCAAAGAATGCTTCTGGCGGCCACGTTTTTTCACCCAACAGGAATAAAATGAGTAACTGTTGTAGAGAACCTCTCATAGACAATGCCTGCCAAGTCTGGTTCACAACGGCTCAGTGCTTTCAGTGAAGATGATGAAAATCTGATTTCCTATGGGATTTCTATAGTAACTATAATCCACAATTGCAGCCATAATTGCAACTCGATGAAGATTAAAATGAGGATCATTGGTAGAGGGGGTTACAGTCATCGGTCACACGAAGTTTTCAAACCATTTGGCCTTGTAGTTTCAAAGAAGATTTTCTTGAAAATGCACACATTTATGAATTCTGTTTCAACAAAAAAAACCAGTAAAAGATGGTTAAATATTTTGAAAATTGGAATTTTGGCTAGGTAAAGGTTTACAAACACATTTTCTCCAATTTTGTCAAATCTTAAAGATAAACAATAATTACTGTCATCTAAGCTGACATGATGAGAAGTGAATTTTAATGAAAACTTTTTGGGTGTTCCAAGCACTTGTCATCAATCAAGATTTACTGATAAGTAACATGAGACTACTAATCAGCATACAGTTGCCATTGTTTACAGTAGTACAAGTCAAAATAAGTTGTGTAGGAAACTCCTATAAACTATGTATCTTTCTCTTCCTACACTAATAAGACCAGAAGCTGACATCATTTTCTGGAAAGCTCTCACTGACAGCTTTCCAGAAAATGTCAGATTCTGATCTTGCCAAGCGTCTGAATGACTGATGCTATCGGCAATGGGTACGATTCCTAATAAGGAATTGCTTCCCATCGCGGCGCAAAACGTCTGAATGATTGATGGTATTGGCAATGGGCATGATTTTTACTGAGGAGTTGCTTCCCATTGCGGCGCACCAAGCGTCTGAAT
This sequence comes from Pictodentalium vernedei, assembly GCA_031216915.1. Lineage (NCBI taxonomy): Eukaryota > Metazoa > Mollusca > Scaphopoda > Dentaliida > Dentaliidae > Pictodentalium > Pictodentalium vernedei. Next base: position 156,167,732 of record CM062297.1, read on the forward strand.
AATTGATGCTATCGGCAATGGGCACGATTTCCACTAAGGAATTGCTTCCCATTGCGGCGCCAAGCGTCTGAATGATTGATGCTATCGGTAATGGGCGCGATTTCTACTAAAGAATTGCTTCCCATTGCGGCGCCAAGCGTCTGAATGATTGATGTTATCGGCAATGGGCACACGATTTTCACTAAGGAATTGCCTCCCGTTGTTGCGCCAAGCGTCTGAATGATTGATGCTAACGGCGATGGGCACGATTTCCGCTAATGAATTGCTTCCCATTGCGGCGCCAAGCGTCTGAATGATTGATGCTCTCGGCACATCTCCAATATAATCATCTTCAGTTTTCCTGTATATACTGTTACCTTAATATCACTATGCATGTTGTTTGTAAAGCCATACCATTTGTATATTATGGTCGCGCAATAAAGTATTTTAAGATTATCATTTATCATTGTTGTAGAGTGCTTAAGTTAATACTTCAAGTCTTAATTACCAAGCATTAATCTTCACTGTGGTTTCTGATCAAGTCTTGGCTGCCTAAATAGGCAGCCAAGACTTGATCAGAAACCACAGTGAAGATTAATGTTTGCTATAGTGTACTAAATGAAAATGATGAGAGCTATTACATACTTGCAGTGTGTGTTACAAACAGCAGTGTGACTCCGTAAATTGAAATCTGGCGCATGAATTGAAAAAATAGGCTCCGAGGCTAGAGCGTATTTTAAATAGTCCTGATCGGTCCCTGTCTCAGGTGGCCATATTTTCCAACCAACGGGATCAAAAAGAGGTTGTTTGTAGAGGGCCTCCTATAGACCATTCTTGCCAAGTTTTGGTTTTCGTCAGTTCAGTAGTTCCAGAGAGAAGATGAAAATGTGATTTCCTATAGGTTTTTTCTATAGTAACTATAAACTGCAGTTGTAGCCATGTTTGCAATACGATCAACATTACAATGAGGAACGTTGGTGGAGGGTGTCCCAGTTATCAACCATGCAAAGGTTCAAAACATTTGGCCCTGTGGTTTCAGAGGAGAAGAGTTTTCAAAATTGACCAATCAGAATCAAAGAATGCTTCTGGCGGCCACGTTTTTTCACCCAACAGGAATAAAATGAGTAACTGTTGTAGAGAACCTCTCATAGACAATGCCTGCCAAGTCTGGTTCACAACGGCTCAGTGCTTTCAGTGAAGATGATGAAAATCTGATTTCCTATGGGATTTCTATAGTAACTATAATCCACAATTGCAGCCATAATTGCAACTCGATGAAGATTAAAATGAGGATCATTGGTAGAGGGGGTTACAGTCATCGGTCACACGAAGTTTTCAAACCATTTGGCCTTGTAGTTTCAAAGAAGATTTTCTTGAAAATGCACACATTTATGAATTCTGTTTCAACAAAAAAAACCAGTAAAAGATGGTTAAATATTTTGAAAATTGGAATTTTGGCTAGGTAAAGGTTTACAAACACATTTTCTCCAATTTTGTCAAATCTTAAAGATAAACAATAATTACTGTCATCTAAGCTGACATGATGAGAAGTGAATTTTAATGAAAACTTTTTGGGTGTTCCAAGCACTTGTCATCAATCAAGATTTACTGATAAGTAACATGAGACTACTAATCAGCATACAGTTGCCATTGTTTACAGTAGTACAAGTCAAAATAAGTTGTGTAGGAAACTCCTATAAACTATGTATCTTTCTCTTCCTACACTAATAAGACCAGAAGCTGACATCATTTTCTGGAAAGCTCTCACTGACAGCTTTCCAGAAAATGTCAGATTCTGATCTTGCCAGGGCAGGAGCAGCAGTTTACTTAATGCATGGCAGTTATGCTACAGCTTATTTTGACTTGTACTGTATACACAATATTTTGGGGTTTTTTTTCCAGTTCTCAGTGGTGAAAACGGAACCAACCCTTACCAGATTCTCAAAAACAAGTATTTTGCTGACAGTACTGATCTTCGTGCAGACAGGAGAGGCACTGGTTTAAGCATTTGAATATAGCCTCTGGTGGCCACATATTTCCATCCTCTCATAGACCATTTCTGCGAAGTTTGGTTGACTTCGGCTCAGTAGTTCCAGAGAAGAAGATGAAAATGTGATTTCCCATAGGGTTTTTATAGTAACTATAAGCCGCAATTGTGGCAATGTTTACAACCCGATCAACATTAAATGAGGATCATTGGTAGAGGTGATCCCAGTCATCACTTATATGAAGTATCAAAACATTTGGCCTGGCAGTTTCAGAGGAGAAGATTTTTGAAAATCCACCAATCAGAATCAAAGAATGCCTCTGGCATCCATGTTTTTCAACCCACGGGAACAAAATGAGGATCGTTTCCAGAGGACCTCCCATAGACCATCACTGCCAGGTTTGGTTCACGTCGGCTCAGTAGTTCCGGAGAAAAAGATGAAAATGTGATTTCCCATAGGGTTTCTATAGTAACTATAAGCAGCAATTGTGGCCATGTTTGCAACCCGATCAACATTAAATGAGGATCGTTGGTAGAGGGGGTCCCAGTCATCATTTAAGTGAAGTATCAAAACATTTGGCCTGGCAGTTTCAGAGGAGAAGATATTTGAAAATCTACCAATCAGAATTAAAGAATGCCTCTGGCGGCCATGTTTTTCAAGCCACAGGAACAAAATGAGGAATGTTTGTAGACGACCTCTCATAGACTATCCCTGCCAGGTTTGTTTTCACGTCGCCTTGGTTTTCCAGAGAAGAAGAGGAAAATGTGATTTCCCATAGGGTTTCTACAGTAACTGTAAGCCGCAATTGTGGCCATGTTTGTGACCCAATCAACATTAAATGAGGATCGTTGGTAGAGGGGGTCCAAGACATCATTTACGTGAAGTTTCAAAACATTTGGCATGGCAGTTTCAGAGGAGAAGATTTTTGAAAATCCACCAACCAGAATCAAAGAATGCCTCAGGAAGCCATATTTTTCTTCCGACGGGAACAAAATGAGGATCGTTTGTAGAGCACCTCCCATAGACCATTCCTGCCAAGTTTGGTTCACACCGGCTCAGCGGTTACAGAGAAGAAGATGAAAATGTGAAAAGTTTACGGACGCCAGGCGACGGACGCCAGACGACGACAGAAGCCAAGTGATGAGAAAAGCTCACATGGCCTTTTAGGCCAGGTGAGCTAATTATGAAAAAATAAAAAACACCTGCCCGCACACCCGCATGCAATTTTACAAAAAATGGCCTGAGAAACAGAAGATCTACTTTGTGAGGCCTTACAAAGCCTGGCTGATGTGACGTGAAAATTGGCTGACATGATACTGATCTCAGCCAATATGAACCAAGCTTGTGTTGTATCCCTTAATGCATAAGTGGATACATCAATTTTGCTTACAACTAAATCATTCAAGATTATTTGTTGAATGCAATCAATCAGTAAAATTAGCATTACTAGGCAAAAGATAACAGTTTTTGTATGGTGAGGAATTAATGATGGCAACAATGCCAACAAGTAAGAATTAGGCGGAAAAAGAGAGAAAAGAAGAGAGTTGTACCAAAATTCAAAGCAAACCAAGTTCAGAGACATAAGTGGAGATTTATTGAAGTGTGAGAAGAGATAGTTCAGCCATTGAAGTGTTGTGGCTTCGCCATTGGGGAAGCCAAGATGTACATATATGGAAAGCTGAACTGGGAGAGGAGGAAACTTCAGGCTTTATGAAAAGAATGAGAAACAATAATACTGTGACAGATTTGAGAACATTTTGTAATTATTTGTTTTGTGGTTTAATAAATAAAGAGGTTATCACTTGGTTAGTTTCATATCGGCTGAGATATAGGCCCTTGGTAACTTCACATTAGACACTGACCTTCGGTCTCAGGCTGATATGAAGTTACCTCAGGCTTATATCTTGGACAATGTGAAACTAACCCAGTAAGGCCTAAAAAAATTAAAAATCTGTTTCTCAGGCCCTCCTGCTTGGTCCTTTTGGCTGCCGCATGCTCTCTTTTTATAACCAGTTTAAACTTAAAAAAAATAAAATTTAAATGGTTTATGTTTGATATTTTACCCAAGTTAAAAATATTGTTGAATTTGTCCCTTGAGTGCAAGAAGGCTTTGCAATGCTTTAGCACTGCAAAGCCTTCTTGCACTCAAGGGATGAAATACACCACCACCCATGCTATTCTGTAGATTATGAGGCCTAAAACTTGAACCAAGAACATGAACTTTTGATGGCAAAGAAGTAATTACTGAAATAAAAAATAAAATAAAATAAAATACTGCTCGCCCATATGTAATTGTACAAATAATGGCCTGAGAAACAGAAGGTCTACTTTGTGTGGCCTAATAAGTGCTAAATATTAGGCCCCACAAAGTAGATCTTCTGTTTCTTGGGCCATTTTGGGTAAAACTGCATGAGGGTGGGCAGTTTTTTATTTTATTTTTGTAATTATTTCTCTGCCATCAAAAGTTAATGTTCTTGGTTTGTTTTAAGCCTCATAATCTACAGAATAGTATAGGTGGTGATGTATATTTGTCCCTTGAGTGCAAGAAGGCTTTGCATTGCTAAAGAATTGGAAAGCCTTGTTGCAGGCCTTTATATTGGTCTAATTTGGGCACAGCGAACAGTTCGGGTTGGGCAAGCAAGAGTCGGAGGTATGATGGGCCGACCATGGTTGGAAAATTTTAAATTCCGGGGCCCCAAATCCCCTATTTCGTTGCATCTGAGGGATATTTTTAGGTTTTTCACAGCAATATTTATACGTATGTTTTCACATTCTGAGATCTGGTAATTGCGGAGCAGAGGAAGAATAAGGACCAATGAGGAGAAATTCAGGTGAAAAATCATTCATACAGATTATAGTACTTACCGACAATGCCAGTCCATGGTGGCATGGATGATTCAGTTCAACAATGTTTGCATGTAAGGGGCTGTCCAAAAAATACATCCTGAAGAATGTAACACCACATCATGTCCTAGCATCAGACACTATTTCCTATCCATGTTGCAACAGTGATCAGGGTTTTGACCATTAAACTGAGTAATAATTATATCTGCAGGCCTTACTTGCTAACATTCTTATCAGTTTTCATGCAGGCCGAACTTGACAAAAATACTGAATCATCGATTTTCCTGCCACAAACTTTTCGGCACTTTGCTTTTCGGCCCATTTCTTTTCAGCTTCATGTGTTTCAAGCCTCAAAAACATCAACACATAAGGCTGTAAAGTGGCAGAACCAAATGTGAATTGCCTAAAAGCCTTGTTGGTCCCAAGGACCGAGATATTTAGAGCGCATTTATTCAAGCAGGTTTCAAGACATTTAATGACTGGAAATAATTTGAATGAACGCACTCTGTGATTTCCAATGTCAGGGGCCACTTCAAATTAATCAAACAATGAAAGTGTTGATGACACTGTAGCTCAACTTGACAAACTTGAACTTGGTAAGTTATAAATGAAATGGCAAAATTGAAGATCATTGGTACCAATGTTATTTGATGAAATTTCAACATAACAGCATTGTGTGTGCACAACGTCAGAGTAATCCATGCATTTTTAAATGTAAACTGTAAGACTGGCTAAAGGAAGAATGCTGATACACAAATGCAGTATGTTCAGAGGTTATTGTAAATGGCAACTTCTTTCAAAGAAATGAATGCTAATCAACAGCTCTTATCTAGAGTTCTTGACTAATGAGCACACCAAGTTCAAAAACAATCCTATGATAAATGTGGCCTGTAGGCCATGTCAAAGAATGTTCATGCACAAATGCAATAAATTCAAAGATTGTTGCTAACAGCAACAGTTTTTGATGGAAATAAAAAGAAAATCAATCGCTCCTATCTTTGTCACCCTGCATAAGCATACAAAGTTTCAAAACAACCTGATAATGAATATGCCCTCTGAGGCATGCCAAAGGAAGATGTTAATGCACAAATGCACTAAGTAGAAGGTCATTGCTTGTGACAATGGTTTGTTTTTTTGGGGGGGGAGGGGGGGGGGTATGGAAATTCATAAATATACCCCTACAGATAGTGCAAAAGGGATAAGTTGATGCACAAATGCAGTAAGTTCAAAGGCTGGTGATAACGACAATAACTTTTTATGGAAATTAAAAAATAGCTCACATCTAGGTCACCCCAAACACACATACCAAGTTTCAAAGTGGTCCGATCATAAATGTGCCCTGAAGGGTGTGTTAAAGGGAAATATTGAGGTCTGATTGAACTAAGTTCAAAGGTCAGCAGCAACATTTTTTTACAGAAATGGAAGAAAATCCTCAGCTCCCATATAGATGTCACCCCACACAAGCACACCAAGTTTGCAAGCGATCCAATCTTAAATGTGCCCTGCAGGGTGTGTCAAATGGAAATATTGATGCTTAACGGCACTAAGTTTTTACTAAGTTCATCGACGGTCATTGGCCGTGGCAACATATTTTGATGGAAATCGAAGAAAATCAATAGCTCCTATCTAGAGGTAACCCCAAACAAGCGTAAAAGTTTCAAACCGATCTGATCATAAATGTGCCCTGTAGGGCATGCCAAAGGAATATATTGATGCCTGACTAAACTTAGTTCAAAGATCGTTGCCAGTGGCAACATTTTTTGACGGACAGAATTGGAAGAAAATCGATAGCTCCAATCTAGAGGTCACCCCAAACAAGCATACCAGGTTTCAAAGCAATCCTAACATAAATGTGCCCTGTAGGCTGTGCCAAAGAGAAGTATTGAGGTCTGACTAAACTAAGTTCTAAGAATGTTGGCCGTGGCAACATTTTTCGACGGAAATGGAAGAAAATTGATAGCTCCCATCTGGAGGTCTCCCCAAACAATCATACCAGGTTTCAAAGCAATCCGATCATAAATGTGCCCTGTAGGGTGTGCCAAAGGGAAATATTGAGGTCTGACTGAACTAAGTTCTAAGAACGTTGGCCATGGCAACACTTTTTGACGGAAATGGAAAAAAATCGATAGCTCCCATCTAGAGGTCACCCCAAACTAGCACACCAGGTATCAAAGCAATCCAATCATAAATGTGCCCTGTAAGGTGTGCCAAAGGGAAATATTGTGGTCTGACTAAACTAAGTTTAAGAACGTTGGCCGCAGCCACATTTTTTGATGGAAATTGAAGAAAAGCGATAGCTCCCATCTAGAGGTCACCCTAAACAAGCATACCAGGTTTTAAAGCAATCCAATCATAAATGTGCCATGTAGGGTGTGCCAAAGGGAAATATTGAGGTCTGACTAAACTAAGTTCTAAGAACATTGGCTGCGGCAACATTTTTTGACAGAAATTGAAGAAAATCGATAGCTCCCATCTAGAGGTCACCCCAAACAAGCATACCAAGTTTCAAAGTGATCTGATCATAAATGTGACCTGTGAGGTGTGCCAAAGGAAATTGTGGACGTACGTACTAACATACGTACGTACGTACGCTGATGGACGAGAAGTGATGGCAATAGCTCAGCTTGACTTTGTCAAGTTGAGATAAAAATGGTTTGAAATTCAATGAATACAGGTATCTAAATCCATTGAAATTTCAACCCTTTTTTTGTTTTTTAACAACTAAATTTATTTCATATTCATTATTATCTCACATGGGACCAGCTGCCATACTGCGATAACTGATGGAAATTATCAATACTTTATTACCCCCCCCCCCACCCCCCCACCCCCCTCCCACCCCCTAATAACTACAAAATGAACTGGAATATCTATGCTACAATATAGCTTTAAAAGAATTATTTTGCAGTTACTTTTTGCAAAGTACTATCCACTATAAAGTTTTGCATAATTCCCACTCTTGCCTTCCAATTGACGATACAGCGACTACGCTGAATGGTAACAAATGGGCCTGGAGACTCACTGGACTATCGATGAGACTGTCCATTACATCCAAGGTATAACTGCCAAGGTCTTGGTTGCTATCTTGTTGATGAGACCGTCAATGACTTTGATAGATGTTCTGTGACCACAATACTGGGGATATTATACTAGATTGTTTGCTTGAAATTCAAAAAAGAACCCCCGTGAACTTCAGTATTAATACATGGAAATCACAAAGCTATATATAGCATCGATTGATGTTACCGAAGTTCGGTAACATCGATCAATGCTATTTATAGCTATGTGATTTTCCCGAACCGAACTTACTGGGAATTCACTGAAGAGTTTGCAGAACTCTGTAGTACAGAAATGAACATGTCGGCATGGCCGAGTTGGTTGAAATGTATTAAATTTATCGCCACGAACAACATTTGGCGATTCACCTCAGTTTCTTGAAATATTTGCCTAATTATTAAATATCAACTTCTAATATGGGCACATTTGTTGTAATTTGAGCACATCGTTTATCGCCACAAATTTGGGGGAATATGAAGGCCTGCCTTGTTGCACTCAAGGGAAAAATTTATCAATTTTATTTACCTGGGTAATATGAACAGATGCCTTGCATCAGGTTTTGTGATTTTGGGTGAACTTTTATTGAGTGTTGAAGTCAAGGGAAAACTTCGAAAGTTTTTATGTACATGTACATCTTAATTCTAACATACAGGCATGCACGCCAAGTTTAACATATGGGAATCCTGTCAGAAGAGGTCACCGTAACTGAATACAGACTCTCTGACTAATCGCTAACCGGCACTTGACCAGAAATTGACTGATAGGTAACCCCTCCTTATCTCAAAAGTATACAAACAAGAACTGTTTCTAATTTCAGCCCTGTTCACATTAGGCTAATTTACATATGGAAATTAATGCAAAACTGAAACAAAGAAACAGCTAATTATAGCTTCTTGGCTGCACCCGAAGAGCAGTTGATTATTTGGTGCCCCTCTCTCGGCACTTTCTGACTTACCAGTTACATATATTAGCCAATAGAAACACAAGTTTACCACACCAAGAGATCAACACTAAAAGTCTCTCTGGGAATTACTTCCACTTCATCTGGAGCCAGAAAGGAAGTAAGTTTGGAAATTTCTCTGAAACCCACCTCTCCCATTCCGATTAGTTAGTCATTCCTTGACTGGGCTTTTATTCAAACCAGGTTCATGTTATTCATTCTTCATTCCACTCATGGTGGCGTTTGGTTCGCCACCTTTGATGCGAGACAAATTTTGGCAGGTTCATGTTATTCATTCTTCACTCCACTCATGGTGGCGTTTGGTTCGCCACCTTTGATGCGAGACAAATTTTGGCCATATATGGATTTAGTATTGTCACATTTCACATGTATGTATGTTAACAATTAGCAGAATAAATCTATGTCTGGTCCTTACAGCATCACTTGTTCGTTAGTCGTCTTTTCATCAAACTGAGCTCCGCCAATGCCGCCTGGAGCTACCGGTCCATGTTTGTCTAAAAGGTGACCCAAGATCACAAATATTTTTATTTTTTTAAGTTTGCATTGTTATAAAAAGAGAGCATGTGGCAGTCAAAATGACCATGCGGGAGGTGGGGGGGAGAGGGCCTTTGAAACAGACGTTTAACTTTTGTAGGCCTTACTCAAAGTTTCTTTCATGTTAGATTAATTCCTTGCTGCTGCAGGTGTATATTTCAGCTGATACACAAATACACTGTCACATTTCCCTGAAAACTGCAACAGCTAGATTAAATATTAATTCATCATTAACTTACCTTGCCAACACCATAATTCTTTGTTGGTGTGTTAACACAGATGAATATTAGCTCTGCCTCTTTGATTGCAGTTGGGATGTCAGTAGAAAAAAACAAGTTCTTGCCTCTACATTTCTTCACTAGCTCATCTAGACCAGGCTGTAATAGAATAAAAAGGGTCATAATTACCACCTCACCAGGCATTCTCTGCAGAATAATGAAACAGTGCAGGGCATTCCAATTTACGCACATCCAATCAGTGTTGGGCTGTTGGGCAATACTACAATGAGTTTTTTATTACTGCCCTGCGAGCCACCTTCTATTTCCAGTAAATATTGATTTTTTTTTACCAAGTCCTTGAGTTTCAATGAACAAAACAGTTGGGATTTTGGTGAAAGAGTTCCGTGCCAGAAAATACTTTATTAGTATTAGTAATATTCTCCTGTGCTTCATATATATTATGGCATTTCTTGATTGTTCCTCTGTAGTTGGTGGTAATAATAGTAATGAAAGTGTCAATGACACTGTAGCTTAACTTGATGGTGTGTTGTGTTTGATGAAAAGGTTAAAGTTCAATGTTTATGAAAGGATTATGAAATACGACAAGAATTGTGATAATTGAGAATATGTTAATCTCTGTTCCCTGCATGCCATTTTTTTTTAATAAAAATAATTTAAGTGTAGACTGTACTAATGAACTGAGGGGTGGGTTGATGTGGCCCTCACAGTTAATGTATGCCAACCAAAGTTACCAAGTTACAGTGAAATTATTCCAAAACGAGTCGTCCTATAAAATTACAATGAAATCCCTTCATAAATATGGCCTGTAGACTGTTCTAAAGGTTTTCGGGACTGTGTAGCCACCAAGGTTGACCCATCACAACCAAAATGGGATGTACTCATCTAGACATTATACTGAGTCATCCTGCAAAGTTACAATGAAATCCTTTCATAAACACGGCCTGTAGTCTGAGCTAAAGGTTTTCGAGTTTTGGGTGCGGGCAGCCGTCATGGTTGAGCGATCATGACCAAAAGGGGATGTTCTCATCTAGACATTACCTGGAGTCATCCTACCAAGTTACAATGAAATCTTTTCATAAATACAACCTGTAGACTGTTCTAAAGATTTTCGGGCTTCAGGACCCTGTAACCGCCACAGTTGACTGATCGCAACCAACATAGAGCTGAAACGGTTAAACGGTTAATCGATTAGCTGACGATCAACATCATGACTGATCAAAAAAGTCCTTGATCAATTAACCGTTACCTTTGAACTACTGCATTATGGGTGTTAACACTGTAACAAACACCCCCCCCCCCCCCCCCCCCCCCCGACTACTCACGTAGACATTGCCACACTCACTCAACGGCGAGTTGTCAGTTTCAAATGCATGCAGTACTCGTGTGAGGTCATATGAATGGGGCAGAATAGAATACAGCATACAAATTGCGTGCTGATGTACTTGTTCACTCACGTGAACGTTACACTGTATCAATGGACAGAAAATGGGACATTATTAACTCCGTAAATCATCAACAGCATGGCAGCTATTCAGTGATCTATCAGGACAACTGATTAATCAGTTAACCGAGGTTAATCCATGTGATTAATCAATCAAGAAAGCCCTTAACAGTTTCAGCTCTAAACCAAAAGGGGACATTCTTATCTAGACATTATATGGAGTCATCCTACCCTGTTACAATGAAATCCCTTCATAAATACGACTTGTAGACTGTGCTGGAGGTTTTCGGGTTTTGGGCTCAGGCAACCATCACAATTGACAGATCGTGACCAAATGGGCAGGCTTGTCATTTTGGGGCAGGCAATCGCCCCAGGCCGCAGTCACCCACCTGAGTTCAAAATTCCGTGGACAGTGAACGTCCACATAACCCCGATTTCTGAGGCCCATTAATTCAGTCGAAGGCACCTCAAAATCGGCCACCTCAGATGAAATTTTCGCAGATTGAAGGAGGTACATGTAACAAAGCACAATTTGTGAAGTTTGTAGTGTCGTCAATGAAGTCACCCACAGACAGTAAGTAACTTTCCAAATATGAGCGGGAGGTCTACCAATTCCAAAGTTGTAATTAGTTATTACATTGTACTTCAGACTGAAACAACTCTCGTGTCACGTGCGCTTATGGGATTATCATCCCCCAAGCCAGTTCGACCCTCGACGATTTGCCTGGGATGTTTTGTCCAAAATCATAGATTCATCTCAAGTTATCGGCATCTGGCAGTGAGCACAGTGCACTACTTTTTACAGTCATCATGTAATGTATAGATACATGCTTGGTTATTTGGATGCAAGATAACTATAACACTCACTGTTGGTGAGTGTCATGGGTAACCTGGTATCTTGCATCCAAATATTCAAGCCTGCATCTATACACCATGTGATGACGTACATCATAATTTCACAAACCATGTACCTTAAAATGATATTAGTTGTCTACCCATCAGGCTAAAACAAAATGGCCCCTGCAAATTATAAATGACCCTCCTGGGGTCATTTTAGGTGAACCCAAAATGGCCCTCCTGAGGTGTTTGGAGGCAAGCCATAATGGCCTTCTTGCAATTTTCAAAATGACAAGCCTGAATGGGGAAATTCTCATCTAGACATCATACGGAGTCATTCTACCAAGTTACGATGAAATCCTCCATATGAAATATGACCTGTTGACTGTGCTAAAGGTTTTTGGGTTTTAGGCTTGGGCAGCCATCACGACCAAAATGGGATGTTCTCATCTAGACATGACCTCAAACCTGCATAGGAAATTTTGTGATGATTGGACAAGAACTATGGGGTGTAGCCTGTGCTAAAGGAAAATGTGAGCAGACTCACAGACTTACAAATTCACAGACCAACAGACCTCTGCATGATGATGGCAATAGCTTATCTTGACTTTGACAAGTTAAGCAAATAAAATGACTCTGTATGGACCTGTGAGGGTACGCAGTAGCCTAGTACAAATATTCTATGTCTTATTAGCAGCCTTTGACTCCATCTTGGGCTGCTGATAAGACATCAGGTTGTTTATCATTTCAGTTGGGTCACTAATGAACCGTAATGCCCTTGAAATCATGTTATTTTTTATAATAACTATTTACTAACTATATTAACTCTGTTAGTATTTCAAAACTTTTATCACTGACTCCATATTGTCCACGTAGAATGAAAAAGTTAACAAAATATATCTTGTTTGACAGAGCTCGATGAGCTCTGTCAAACTAGATATAATTTATTAAATTCTCAGTTGCATTGTGGGAAAATATGCTGCTGAAAACTTTGGTATTTTGACATTAGACTGCAGAAGGTTAATCCTTTACCCAGAAAAGGCTATATCCAACCTACACTATTCAGCGCAATTCAGACATTGCCATCCTAAGTTTACTACTTTTTGCATCCAAATCATAGATTATTACTCTTTATTGGAATGAGCTGATTGGTGGCCCATAATAATGGGTCATCATCTATATTTTTTATGCAAAAAATGAAAATTTTGAGTTTTCCAAATTTTTTGGAAAGTGTCGTCTGCTATTTGTGTTATGTGAAGAGTTGAACTTGATCATGGCACAGTGACTCATGAAACTTGCAGAAGTAGAAACTTGAAAATCCAATAAGGACGTTCACAGGTCATGGACAACCACGTAATTCATAAACTGCAAATTTCCTTTTTGGGGCCATACAGGCCTGGCATTCTTAAAAATGCAGGAGGGCTAACATTCGCTCCCCTCGCATGGTCTAGGGGAGGGATTAGCTCTCCTCAAGCTTACAAAAGCTAAAAATGGCAAAATGAAGTTTTACTATATGAATTCTGCCTGGTGGGCTTTGTACATTTTAGTTGGTGTGGAAAAACAAGGTAGTCTCTGTGAGAGAGATACACTGTCCCTCCCACACCTCCAGACTTAGGAAAGACCTGGAGGTGTGGGATGGGCAGTGTTATCGTCTTACGGAGGCCATTAATATAGCAGAGATTTGACAACACATGGGTTTTAGAAATAAACTGGTATGGTAATCATTATTTTCTAAGGCCAAGAAGGCTAGTTTTCACTCTCCCTAAATTTTCTAAGGCGAGCAGTAGGCGAGTGTATAAATCGTTCCCCTGAAAATACCAGGCCTGGCCAAAGATTTCTTACAAATAAAGATGCAGGTATATCTCTACCTACAGAGAGGCAGAGTACTAAACAACCATGTGTATATAATAAAGTGATTAATATGTTAACTCTTCACCCTTTACCCAACATAACGGCCAAAACTGGCCCACGTTCTTCAAAAAAAAATTGCCAATTATTTTCATTTTTTGTCTCAAAAACATAGGTTATGATCTGTCTTTGGAACGAGCTCGTCGAGCCCTAGTAATACAGGTCAAGTTCAAAGATGGGTTCCGTCCATTTATTTTTACATGAGTTACAGCCCTTTTTGACTTAGAATTCGACAGTCTATTAACATTTTTGGTTTCCAAATGATAACTTCAGTTTGGATTATTTGATCTCAACCAAAGTTGGTATGTGTATTACCCAGCTAGGAATGCAAGTCAGGTTCAAACATGTGTTCCATCCAATTATTTTTACATGAGTTACGGCTCTTTTTCGACTTAGAATTTGACTGTCTATTAACATTTTTGGTTCCTGACCGATAATTCCAGTTTGGATCATTTCATCTCAACCAAAGTTGGTACAATTCAAAATGGCCAACTAGAATACTTAACTCTTTACCCAACGTAACGGTCAAAACCGGCCAGCCCTATTCTAAAAAACTGCCAATTAATTTTCATTATTTTTTCATTTTTTGTCTCAAAAATATAGGTTATGACCCCTCATTGGAACAAGCTCATTCCAACAAGGGATCATAATCTATGTTTTCGAGACAAAAAATGAAAAAAATTAGTTATTCAAGAATATTTTTTGCAAGTGTCGTCTGCTTTTCATGTTAGGTAACGGGTTAACCTAGCATAAATGGTCAACAGCACTTGTAAAAAGATTCCAAGAATAACTAAAATATCTTATTTTTTGCTTCAAAAAAAGTTTATGAACCCTAAGTAGAACAAGCATGTTCAGCTCATTCAAATGGGGAAATGTGATGAGGGATCAAATGCTATATTTTTGAGCCAAAACAAAAAAAATCCAAGTTGATCGAGGACAATTGAACATGGAGCTAGGCATCCTTAAGATACAGTTGCCTACCAAACACGATGTCATTCCAATCAGTATTTTAAAACTTACTTGGCAGGATCTTCTGCCTGAAGCAGGCAAAAAGAAAAGTAAGGGGCTATTACTTGAACCCTAACAGAAAGAGCTGGTCACATCCATCTGCATAATTTATAAATTGAGCAGTTGAAAAAAAATCTTTTTCAAATATTTCAAGAAAACCATATCCTGTGGCATGCCCCATTGGAATGAACTCAATAAGCTCAAGAATGTTTTAATGAGGGGTCACATGACAGGAATTTTTGGAAAAATTTAAAGAAAAAGTAACTAAAATAACATTTATTTATTTATTTATTTATTTATTGGTGTTTAAGGTTGTCAGGGCAAAGCCAGCCTAAATATAGGGGCAAGGGGCCTCATATTTAAAGATATTGTAAGTTCAAAATATATTCCGCGTCAAGGCGAAAAACCTACATGAATTTCACTTCTCTGTAAAGCTGGAAAAACACACGTGGTGTATATCCAGCTTTAGCGCAGGGACCCAGGGGAGAAACGGTATGTTAGATAAGGTCTAATCATCTCGTTTAATTTATACAGTAGTCGGAGTCTTACGAGACGTAATCGGTTGATGTCAAGATGTCGTCACGGTAAATTGAGAAACGAGATTCTAAAAGATAGAAATGTCGTGTCATCATAAGTTATAACAATCATGGCAAGAACGAATCGGTTTTCTAGACAAGTGAAGTCAGCGTTAAGTCACGCGTGAGATAACTTGTATTGATTCTGCCTCGATACACGTCATCTCCCACCGTTTTGACAGGTGGACAGATGAGCGTCGGTCCACCTGACAGTTTAGGGTAAAAAGTATATATACCTGGAAGAGCAGAGCATTAGACACACACTTGGGGTCACACACGCGTTGGTGAAGTCCAGGGCAGGCGGACTCTGTTTCCTGGCATAAGGGTACCTTCGATCACAGGACCCTGAAACGGCTGGAATCGCCAGAGAGGGCATTCCATGATTGATTTAGCTTAAAGTTGATAGGCGGCTACGGGGCCGAATTCGTGAGAAGGAACACCCCAGGTGGAACGTTAAAGTTTAGATTGTCGAGTAGCAGGTATCGTCCTGCAATAGTCAGAAGTGTAGGTTAATTGTATTGTGCGTATTAACCCTTTGAAGCGTCAGCCTGATTGCGTTCTGAGTAGTTTATTTTGCTGTCGGAACATCGTAATACCGACTGGAGATCGGTGTGAGTGACAATTTCGCCCTAGCACAAAAAGGGGCATCTGTGAATCGTGAATTCAACCAGGAACGGTGGATATTTCAATAGGACTTTCACGGAGGACTTTCAAAAGGCACATAAGGTATGAGTAGACAATATCTGAGCCAAATCAGAAGTACGGTGGTTTATAGATGACGAACATTGCTGGTCGGAACCCTCCGACAGCCAGAGGTACAGTTACGCGCAGACGTTGACATTTGAGCCTAAGCGGGTGAAGCTCTTATGGCGAGCTCACAGTAATAACATTTCAAATTTGTGAAGCTCTTATGGCGAGCTCACGGTAGTAACATTTCCAGTGTGTAGACTATAGTGCCAGTACAGGGCTATAGAATGACTATATGATTTTTTAGAATTATTTAACCGTAGTGACCCATTTTCTGTGAAAAGAAAGAATTGAATTGTTGATTGTTGAAATATTGAAACGGATTTATTTTTATGTGTAAATAAAAGAATCGTTGTTACTTTAAATCATTCTTTCCATTATACAGCCTGAAGTGATTAGGAATCACACCTAACGGAAATCGAACCTATTTCAGGACAATTTGGCAGAGAAGGAATCACGGCGTCGGTCTAACTCAGCTCTCTGCGCCGAGTTCGCGACACTTGGATTCCGACCCTCCACGTTGGTCTAATTTTCCCGCAACTTCATCAGCGGGACTAAATAACCCCACGTCAGCCCAGGCCTTACGGGGCCTTAGGTGTTCCCTGACATTGGTCACATACTTCTGCACAATGGCTAATCGTGACCATAACATGGAAATAAAGTAATAAAGTCCAGCCAATTGTTTATACCCATTTTCCTATATTAGAGGACTTCCATCCCAAGCATTAGTGACTGGGTCCTATTTTACCAGTAAAAGCAGAGCTTATTTATTACAATAAACAAGCACCACTTCAGTTCCGGGGTCCCACATTTGTCTGCGTAATTGAATAATTGTGCAATTGAAAAAAAAAGTAATTGGAACCAGCCCACTGAAATTGTTCCAATGGGGGAGAAGGGGGGAGGGGGGAGGGGGGGGGAGGGGGGCAGACATAACACATTTTGATATTGTATAAAGGGTTAAAATGGTGGAGTTACTAAAAGAACTGAATGATAAAAAATGTAGTAAGAAGAATTAATTTACCATACCTCAAATATTGGCAAATCATTACTGTTCCACTGTTTTATTCTGGCTTCACTTTTATCAACGACTGTGACAGTGACTTCTGGACAATTATAGGCAATTACTGTACAAGTTGGACCCCCAACATACCCTGCACCAATGCAGCAAATCTTCCTAATGGTCATATTGAAAAAACTGGAAAGATAATAATATAAATATTCATCACATTATCACCATCCAATGCAGTATGGGTACCGTGGACTGTTCACTTTCTGTAGATGGACAATATTTCCATGGACACATTAATATTTGATTCTAAATACTAATTACAAGAATAATCATCAAAAATTTAATTAATGAAGCACTGGCTACAACCTGCCAGACCTAGTGCTTAATTAAGTAAAATTTTGCTGATGGTGATTTTTATTACCTGGTAAACGCATGTGTGGACATCACTGTCCACACGTGGATTACGACCTGTCCACTCATCTGTACTGTACAGTTAAAACTAGAAGTCCTGTCATGAAATGCACACAAATAGCATGTTGATCTGCGTGTTAATCTACACATTATGACAATAGTAAGTCTATCAAATTCTGTACATGCACATGCAATGTTTCAGCCAATGGACCTCCGGGTAACCCAGAGGTCCATTGGCAGAAACATTGCCTGTGTTTACTATGAGTAACCAGGAGAACCAGCCGTGCTTTGGATGCCATTCGATATGACAATTGTGCACAATTCCTATGCAAAATTAAGCCTAGATAAGAGCACAATTCGTGACAGGACTTCTAGTTTTAACTGTAGCTCATTATAGAAAATATTGTTCATAACATGTCTAATATTTGAATGATGTTAACATTTATGTTGTTGTGAGTTGGTTTCAAAGTACAAAAAGAACTGAATTTATCTTTTGTTATTATAAGTTATCTCCGTCAACATGTATGGTATATGGAGATTTAAAACCAGGATGTCGGTTTTTAAACACTGAGCCACAGCTGAGGTGTTTAAATGAGACATCCAGGTATTAAATCTCTATATACAATACATGTCAGCAGAGATAATGTTTTTGTCCTGTTTGAAACACAATAGAAATAGAAATGTAGTGGAAACACATTTGTGGATGAATTTCCAATGCTCTGCAATCAGTTGGATGGTCCAGCTGATTGAAGAGCATTCGAAACTCATCCACAAACTTGGACCAAACGCGTGAATAATTGTTTTGTTTTTACAAACACAAAAGACAACACATAGAGTTTTATCCCTTTCCCTTGGAAATGCGTAAACATATTGGCTATTTTGTTATTAGATTTCCTCTTATTTCATTTTTCTCAAGTTGTTTGATTTAATTATTCGACTATTTCATTTATAACAGCAAAATATGATATGATTGAATTGTCAGAAATCTGATGATATTTGTGACTATTTTCAGGTTTTTTGGTTCTATTTTTATATCGAGGTGAGCAAAGCGAAAGGCTTTCATTTAAACCATATACCCCCCCCCCCCCCCCCCCAATGTTTTGCATGCGATTATACCCTGGATGTTTCACCCTCTCATATACCTGGGATGTTGGGTGCACCCTTTGCTATGGTTATTTGTCCAAGGCATTCTTACCAATCAAAAGACAGAATTTATCAGGCTATAGGGACAAATTTCATTAACTGTCTACCTTATACAAATAGTAGACGGCATTTACAGAAATCATTTCCTGAATAATTAAATATTTTTATTTTTTGTCTTGAAAAGATAGCTTATGATCCCTCATAAGAGCTCATTCCAGTGAAGGGTCATAAACTATGTTTTTGAGGCAAACATTTAAAAATAATAAACTTTGGCTGGTGATTTTTGTGAACAGCGCAGTCCTGCTTTAGTTGTTACATTAGCTAAAATGTTAATTTATCCATTATGTGACACAGGGTTCTTACAGTCAAGAACCAAAAAAATTCAAGGACTTTTCAGGGACTATTCAAGGACATATCAACATTTTCCAAGGATGTTTTTTTAAAATGTACATTTGGAATATAATCCATTTTAGAAGCCGTGCCTACTTTAACCCTTTACCTTGCATGAAAAGCAGACGACACTTGCAAAAAAATTCTTGAATAACTAATTTTTTGTTACAAAAACATAGGTTATGACCCCTTGTTGGAATGAGCTCATCGAGCTCATTCCAATGAGGGGTCATAACCTATGTTTTTGAGAAAGATTCTCGCTGGTTTTGTTGTATGAATCTTTGCATGTATCGATTCTCAGACTCTCGTTGAAGCCCTGGTAAACTTGGTGCAGAAATGTTAAAGGAAACTGGGACTCATTAGAGATCCTCTATTTACAATCCATCTTAGGGTCATCTGATCCATGAACACTATGTAAAATGATCCACATTCTCATAGCTACAACAGCTATAACTATCAGGTGATTAATACACCCAATTTTTGTTTTCCAGAATGCATCTGCAAATATGAAGCATCAAATCTGGGAAAAGTTTGCTTGCTTGTGGGCTTGTCTACAAAGTTTCTTCAAAATCATTCCATAAATGTAACAGGAAATGCACACTACAAAATTTCATAAAAAGAAATCTACACTAAATCTAAGTTTATGGGGAGACACATAACTTAGTCAGAAGTATCGCAGCTTGAACATTCAGAAATACACACATGCACCACCCAGGAGTCAGGCCCCTTTCAAGTTTTACTATTAGTGAATTCTGCCAAGTCGGCTTTGCACATTTTATTTGGTGGTGCTAACAAGGTTGTCTCAGTGAGATGGCTACACTGCTCCGCCCACACCCCGGGCCTCAGCAAAGTCCAAAATTAAGGTAAATAAGCAGCTAAAGGGTTAAATAATATAAGACTAGCCCCAAGAAGCATCCTAACATAAAATAGGAACCATGGCAGTATGCTACAAGGTAAGTCGCCACTTGGAAGAAAAGAAAGACAAACCTCAAAACCTGCAAATAAAAGTCAAAAAAAGTATCACATTTGTTTCAAAGGGTTAAAATTGAGAAAAATACCCTGCAAATGTCACAGTAACCACAATGGCAATATATATGCCAGTAAGGTGAAACTCTACTTGAAAAATATCCACTTGGAAGAAAAGAAAGACAAACCTCAAAACCTGCACATAAAAGTCAAAAAAGTATCACATTTGTTTCAAAGGGTTAAAATTGAGAAAAATACCCTGAAATGTTAAGGTAATCACCATAACAATATGCCAGTAAGGTAAAACTCCACTTGAAGACAAAATTCAAAACCTGTACACAAAAGTCAAAAACTTGCACAGAAAAGTTAAAAACCTGTACACAAAAGTCCAAAATTCAAGTAACTAAGCATGGAAAGGGTTGAATAAAATATAACTATCCCTGAAAAGCATGCTGACATTAAAAAAAAAAAAAAAATTTTAAAAAAAATCAAAACCTGCACACAAAAGTTCAAAATGAATGAATCCGGACGTCGACGACAACGCCGACATGAGGGCTACGCCATAGGCTCACACAACTATCGTTGGCGAGCCCCAAAAAAATACCACCCAATTTTCATTATTTTTTCATTTTTTATCACAAAAACCTAAATTATGACCCCTCATTGGGACGAGATCACTGAGCTCATTCCAATGAGGGGTCATAAGCTATGTTTTTGTGATTAAAAATGAAAAAAATTAGTTATTCAATTATTTTATTTACAAGTGTCATCTGCTTTTCTTGTTAGGTAAAGGAGTCATTCTACAGTACAGCAGTTCTGGGCTGGTCGTAATCTGCATGTGGGCAGTGATGTCCACGCATTCATTCACAAAGTAATAAAAATCATCATCAGCAAAATTTTAATTAATGAAGCACGGGATTCTACCCAGTGCTTCATTACTTAAATTTTTGATGATTATTTCTATAATTGGTAGTTGGAATCTCATATTATTGTGGCCATGAAAATATTGCCCACCTGTGTAAAGTGACCAGGCCTTGGCGACTGTTATGTATTTCCAATTCTGAGCCAATGAATGCAATCTGAGACAAAATGAACATTACCTTAAACATGTAAGCTTAAATCTAAAATCCGTGCAGCGAGAAATCTTATTTTTTATAGAAGGTCCATCTCTTTAAATAATGTGTTAAACAAAAAATCACACAGTAAATAAAACTTATAATACTCGCATGAACAGTAAAATCTTGTAGTACAGCCTCTACTGGTGTCAGTTCCCTATTTATCTTCACCTATCATTTACTGCTATGAAGAGAGAGACATGCTTAGCTACCTTTTCTATGCCTGTGGGGTTTTATTAGTTTCAATGGTTCAAATCCGTAAGATGACTCAAACAGAAGGTAAAACAAAAGGAAAGACTGGACAATAATATTAACACTTTACTTGTGATAACAGCAAAAAGCAACCTGTACTATTCACAAAAAGACCCATTCACAATTTACTATGCATGTATATTCATCAGCCTTCACGTTGGCCCAAACTTTTTTGGTGCCAGTAAAATGTTTGTTCAGTGCCAGATGAATTTTTTTGGTACCAAATGAAAGATTTGAAGCATTGCAGATGGCTCCTTCTTGTACTCAAAGTACAATATGTTAATTGAGCATTATCTGACTCTTTTGACCCTTTACCTGACATGAAAAACAGAGGACACTCGCAAAAAAAAATTCTTGAATAACTAATTTTTTTTCATTTTTTGTCTCAAAAACATAGGTTTTGACCCCTTCGTTGGAACGAGCTAATTCCAATGAAGGGGTCAAAACCTATGTTTTTGAGACAAAAAATAATGAAAATTAATTAGCGATTTTTTAGAATAGCGGTGGCCGATTTTGGCTGTTACGTCGGGTAAAGGGTTAAGTATTCTAGTTGGCCATTTTGAATTGTACCAACTTTGGTTGAGATGAAATGATCCAAACTGGAGTTATCGGTCAGGAACCAAAAATGTTCATAGACAGTCAAATTCTAAGTCGAAAAATTAAAAATTTTTAGTAAATTTTGTTTCTTAACATACCTACCACAATTGTTTACAATTGGCTGTAACGTAAGTGCAAGCCCTACTTCGGAACTAACTGAAGCTTAAGAAAGTTTTCCAAACAAGTTGGAAGGGTAATAGAGTGCAAAAGCACGAAAAAGATCGAAAAAGGGTCGAGCGAGACAGGCGCTCGACATTACAGGTACTCTCTCTGCACACCTCTTGTGTTTACCGATCACATGCGCAACAACCGTGACGTCAATTCCATATTCCCGCCAACAAGAAGTTTGTGATTTAGCGGGGAGGCATCGATATCAAAGATATCCCCAAGGAGGGTGGGTCTCCGGTAAACAATTGTGGTAGGTATGTTAAGAAACAAAATTTTCTTTTCAACCTACTTACAATTGTTTACAATTGGCTGAATAAACAATAGAAGGAGGTGAATCACATAACCAATAACAACAAGAGCAGCAGAAAGAAAAGCAAGGAGGGCAGAGAATAATAGCGAAACCTGTAATGAAGATAGACAGAAGGCACCTGAAAAGAACAAGGCCTAGCAAAGCACAAACCCGATAAAAACAAATTTAACGAGGGTGCACAACAGCCTGAGCAGCAACGAGAGGGCCTAAAGAATAAAGGTCCTCAGATTGCTGCTGTAGGTGGAGGAGATAAAAGGAGAAGAAGGTAGAAGCATTCCTCCAGTAAGCCACATTCATAACATCCTAGGGCGAAACAGAATTGGTGAACGCCCAGGATGCAGAAATGGCACGAACCTCATGAGCATTAAACCGGTTCGAAACAAGATCCGAAGCAGACAGCTGGAATAAGCCAGCTTGATTGCAAGACAGATCCACCTGGAAATAGAATGGGAAGAGATAGACTGCCTCCTAGGAATGAGAGACAGAAAGAATCTCTTCCGACCCCTCCGAATGAACTGAGTGTGATTAATGTAAGTCTTGATTGCACAAACAGGACAAAGAAGAGGCCTTCCGGCCATCGACAGCAGGGAGATGGGAGGAGGTACCGAACCAGGAAGTTGATTCTTGGCCAGAAAAGAGCAATCAGTATTGAAGGTGACACTGTTAGCCTCATTTCAGAAGAAAGCAGAATCAACAGATAGCACATGAAGCTCACTGACACGTCTGGCAGAAGCAAACGCTGGAAGGAAAGCCGTCTAAAAGGTGAGAAAACGCATATTGGTCTCAGATAAAGGCTCGAATGGTGCCCCCTCCAAACAGTGCAACACCCATGCCAAGTTCCACTTGGGTGTAAGACGCAAAACTCGAGGTCTCTTCAAAGAAAAGTGCCCAATGAGTTTGGAGAGAAAAAGATTACGACCGATGCACCGCTTTCCCACATAAGAGAAAGTATAAGACAGCATAGACCAATAGCCCTTTATCATAATAGGCTGGAGGCCCTTGGAGTCAAAAAAGGTATACCAGAAAATCTGCAATTTGAACGATTGATGGATCACGGTAATCCACATTTTGATCTGTACACCAGCAGCAGAAAACCTTCCACTTCGCAGCATAAGTCATGCCAGTGGAAGGTGGCCGCGATGCAGAAATGCACTCCACTGTTCATCTCAAAAACCCTTTACGTCGGAGACAGGACCTGATAAAAGACAGGCATGAAGGGACAGGCTCGCCAGGTTGTTGTGATACTTCCTGGGACGACCCTGGGAAACAAGATCGCGACATAGAGGTAGACGAATCGGCCGATCTGTCAACAGAGGCCGCAGCAGATTGATCCACACCCTCTGTGAAGAGTGTCGAAATCCATTCCCAAATGACGAAATTGCTGGGAAGGAAGGAGATCCGACTTCTCATGATTGACTCTGAAACCCAGCGACGCTAGTAGGCAAAGTAACTGCCAGACATCGGACTCCAGAACAGCAGCATCGTGGTGCCGTTGGAGGATGTCGTCCAGGTAGGCTGACGAAGTCACAGCCGACTGAGTACTGTGAAAAGCAAGCACATGTGACATCAGTTGGGTGAAGGCCCAAGGAGAAAGGTTCAATCCGAACAGGAGAGCTCTGAATTGATAGACTCGATCCCGAAACGAGAACCGAAGGTATTTCCGTGACGACAGATGAATGGGTACATGGAAGTAGGCATCCTTCAGGTCGACACTGGCAGCAAAGTCGTCCTGATGAACTGAATGTCGAACCGACTGGAAAGTGTCCATACTGAAACGAGGTGCTATAATGTACTCGTTCAGGATACTCAGATCGATGACAGGACGAAACTGGCCGTTTTTCTTCGGCACCAAGAAAAGTCTCGAGTAAAACCCCGGTGAAAGGGTGTTCCTGATCACCTCGATCGCCCCTTTGGAGAGGAGATTGTTGATCCCCTGCACCAGAAGGTCCCGATGTAGAGAATCGGAAGGAACCTGAGTCGGGAGGGGCACCCAAGATAAGCAGGGGTGCCGACGGAAGGACAGTCGCAGACCGGATTGGATGACGTTGAGGACCCAAGTGCCCAAAGTTATCTCTGTTCAACGGTCGTAAAACAGCGACAGCCTTCCCCCGACTGGAGGCGAATCGAGGTGAGGACCTTCATTTGCGGCCTCGACGAGGCCCCCGAGAGGAGAAAACACCCCCTCGGGAAACAACAGAGTCCAGAGACTTTCCTCCCTGAGGGTGCCAGTGAGCCTGGCCGCGTCGGCGCTACTTCTGTGCAGAAGGAGCGGATGGAGCCGAAGGCGTAGCCGACACTGCCGACGTGGCAGATGCAGCAGGAGACTTGGCGGGCCTGGAACAACCACCACCCGCAGCAGCAGGTTGGTCCAGCTGTCGTAGCAAAAGCTGGTCCTTCGAATGACGAAGAACCTCATCACAGACAGCTTCCACAGAACCATGGAACAACTTAGGTCCAACCAAAGAAGCAGACCTCAAGGCAGCATGCTGCTCAGAAGGTAGGGATGGAGAAGAATCCAACACTGCATCCCAGCGTGCCAGCTCCAAATTAGCCATGTTACAGGCTTGAGCTTGTGTCAGGTTCATAAGATCCTTGACAAAACACAAAAAGGCACCTGAGCATCATCAAGCTCCCCTGGTGGAAAATATTCAACCAGGGCAGCGACGACATGGTCTGCGAGAGATAACATACCCAGCATCTCTCGGGACAGGCCCACCATAGACTCAACTACCGACATCGGGAGAACTGCCAGCTTATAGTCAACTCAAGGGAAGAAGAATCCTCATCCACAGTAGTCATCCCTTGGAAGACTGGTGGACAGACGGAATCGTAAACACGAAACTGCCATGGAGGCAGAAAGGCATCAGCTCGTAAAAAGAAAGAACCCTTGAGGGCCTTAGAAAGCATTTTGGCGTCCAAGCCCTGGAAGGACTAAAACAACCTGAGCCGATTGCAGAGGATGCAAAGCCCCAGAGCTAGAAGGCTCAACAGGGTTACAGCGCT
Source organism: Pictodentalium vernedei (assembly GCA_031216915.1). Taxonomy (NCBI): domain Eukaryota; kingdom Metazoa; phylum Mollusca; class Scaphopoda; order Dentaliida; family Dentaliidae; genus Pictodentalium; species Pictodentalium vernedei. Next base: position 156,193,214 of record CM062297.1, read on the forward strand.
CCACAGAGGACCGCGGCTGGACGGTCACTGATGGCTGGTCTGAAGGCTGAATGTCCGGCAATAAGCCAAAGACAAAATCCAAAGCCTGCCCCAAGACTGACAAGGGGGGCCCATCACCTTCAAGAAAATCGTCATCCTCCGTAGCAGAAGAGACGTAGCCCAACTCGGGCTGACCTGCAGAAACCTCCTGTGAATACTGTGCAGTATCCAAAGGGCCAGACGAGGCATCTCGGCGACCGACCAAAGGAGGTTGTGCCTCAGGAGGCACAGGGAAGCCAACTTGAGGGTTGCTAGAAAGCAACCGGGTGAGCACCAAAACGGCCTGACGCAGGTCACCCTGAGAATCCGTCGTAGCTGCATAGCCCAACGGAGTGTCTTCCCAATGGACCCTTCTGACAGAAGAACCCAAATCCTCAGAAGGGACTGCCGACGAACGTCGATCGGCTGACAGAATAGGGAGACGGTGAGAAGACGCCGGAGGATAGTCCCGATTGTGACTCCCAGGGGCAATCACTGATCTCTGCGGAACAGAAGGCCCTACCTGCAAATCCTCTAAGGAGACCGACGGCGTACGTCGATCGGTAGCTGGACTTGGGACACGATGAGAAGACACCGAAGGATTGTCCCAAGAATGACAGGAACCTGCCATTGGCCTCTGTGTGGCAGAAGGCCCCAACTGCCCATCCTCTGAGACCGATGACAAGCATTGATTGACAGCGAGACTCAGAACACAGTGAGGAATCACCGGAGGAAGGTTCCAAGAGTGACAGCTAACCGGAGCTGTCACTGACCTCTGCCGTACAGCAGGCCCTGGATGCCAATGTCCCAGCCCCATCCTGCTAGTCAGCACACCAGCAGGGGAAGGAGGAACAACAAACAATTCACTCCAGGGGAGAGAAACCGCTGCCGAAGCGACCGAACGGCGTTCTGACCAGGAGCAAACGTAGCTAGATGAGACGGGGCAGACAGCAAACCCGCACAGCTTCGCCACGAAGCCAGGGGAGGCGGGGAGCTCAGAGACACACCAGCAGATACAGTCTCGGACCCCCGAGAAATGTACACCATCCTCAGAAGAGATGGAAGAGCCACCATCATACAGAATAGGATCTGTAGTAACAACATCCTCAGCAACTGTCAACGGCACAGGAGGCAAATCGGAGAGTGTCACCGAGCTGACCTCGGAGAAGCTCTCGATGTAAACAGATGCCTCAAGAGTGACATCAGAAGACAAAGAGACCACAGTCTCCACTTCAGGCATCACCGCACTAGTACCGTCAACAGTTGCAGAGGAACTCACCACAGAAAGAGACAGATCAGGATCCTGTGTGACAAAGTCACCACATGCACTCACAAAAATGTCTGATAAGGCACGGCTACCCTTACCCCAAGAACGAGGGGTTCTAGCTCTAGAAAGAATCACCTTGTTTACAGATGCCCAGAATTTTGAGGACCAAACCCCACAAATACCACATGATTGGGCCTGTGTACAATTGTTGCAAGTGACACATGTGGAATGAGAGTTGTCCACATGTTTCACCTGTAAGCAAGAGGTACAAGGAATAGTCTTAGGCCTAATATGAATATGATAAATGAAATCAAGCTTCCCACCGACGAAAAATAGAACAACAATGGTTGTGTTAACATATGCGGGGGAAAAACAAGACTATGTGTGAGAAAACAATCAAAAAATGATCAAAAATATCATCAAATAGTAAATAATTTAGAAGCCTGAAAAGGATTGAGTCCACTTGCATGTAAACAGACAAGATAGCACCAAACAAATAAGTTGTTCACGAAGATAACAGCTAAATAATAGCATGAGTCACAAAATTTCCGACCAGCAAAATGGCGGAAATAAAAGGAATTGACGTCACGGTTGTTGCGCATGCACTCGGTAAATGCAAGAGGTGTGCAGAGAGAGTACCTGTAATGTCGAGTGCCGGTCTCGCTCGACCCTTTTTCGATCTTTTTCGTGCTTTTGCACTCTATTACTTTTCCAACTTGTTTGGAAAAGTTTTTTAAGCTTGAGTTAGTTCCGAAGTAGGGCTTGCACTTATGTTACAGCCAATTGTAAACAATTGTGAGTAGGTTGAAAAGAAAGGGCCATACTCATGTAAAAATAATTGGACGGAACCCATGTTCGAACTTGACCTGCAGTACTAGCTGGGTAATACACATACCAACTTTGGATGAGATCAAATAATCCAAACTAAAGATATCATTTGGAAACCAAAAATGTTAATAGACTGTCAAATTCTATGTTGAAAAGGGCCTTAACTCATGTAAAATTAATGGACGGAACCCACGTTCGAACTTGGCCTGTATTACTATCTGGGTAATACACATACCAACTTTGGTTTCAGATCAAATTATTCAAACTGGAGTTATTGGTCGGAAACCCAAAATGTTAATGGATAGACAGACAGGCACATGGACAGACAGATAGATGGATGGACAGATGGATGGACAGACTGATTACATAATACAACTGCTTTTTTCAAACGGGCGTATAAAAAAAACCCCACAAATCATAAAAATACAGATACAGCGGAACCCTGTTAATTGAATAGCCACTTTGCCAATGAAAGTTATTCAAGTAACAGGAGTATTCAATTAACGGGGATGTGTCACTTTCTTGTATTCTGGAGATACACTTAGCATCTATTCTATTATATCTTGTTTGACAGAGCTCCATGAGCTCTGTCAAACAAGATATAATAGATGAAATGCCTGTACTGGATTTACTGAGGCCAAATAGGTCTATTAATAAAGGAAAACTGGGGAGTCAGAGTAATTTCTTGACAGCTTACAAGATTTTTTTATTCAATTAACAGGAGTTTACTCTATAACCTATATTAAATTAACAGGTCAAATTTGTACTGGAGGTATGGTACAGTAAAACCTGTCTTGAGAGACCTGTCTTGAGAGACCACCTGTCTTGAGAGACCACATCTGCCAGGCACCGATTTGTTTTACTCTATAATGACCTGCTATGGGAGACCACCTGTCTTGAAAGACCACCTGTCTTGAGAGACCACTGTGACCAGGTACCAACTTGTGTTTTTATGCCATAATGGACCTGTCTTGAGAGACCGCCCCTTTGAAGACTGAAACCTTGACAAAAACTTTTTACCTGTTCTGGAATGGGAAAATCCATTGTGGTTATACTAACTTAATTAAAAGTATTAAAAGCTCTTAATTGGGTTTCAATTGCTTCAATTCAGTTACATAACTCATTCAAGATTGAGATGTTTTTTATAAGACCCCTGTGAAAAGATTATGATTATTGCTGAATAAATAGTTTCATACATACCTGAAATGTTTCCTGGCTTCCAGAAAGAAATCTGGCTTCCAGAAAGAAATCTGGCTTCCAGAAAGAAACCTGGCTTCCAGAAAGAAATCTGGCTTCCAGAAAGAAATCTGGCTTCCAGAAAGAAATAGCCAGATTAAATGACACCATAGAGGGTTTGCGGTCAGAGCTTCAAGCCCAGAAGCGACAGGCAGATAAAGAAAAGGCTGAATTGAGAAGGGAATTGGAAAAGGCAATTCTGAAAGCCAAACCAGGTAAGGAGGACCATGCTCCTCCTGTTCCCGAGTTACCATGTATTGACGTTGCTACAGAAATGAGAAGACCTGCGTCCGCCGGCTCACTGCCGGGGATATCTGAAATAGATTCAGATCTAATTACCCCCAGCCAGGATAACTGGCTGCGTTCCATAGTAGAAGAAGCTACCAACACGGTCGCAGTTTCCCCGGCCGTGGCGGTTGAAATTCAATTGGATAAAAATTCAGCTAAAGTCCCCAAATCGCAGCGACAGAAAAAATCACCAAACCAAAATCGATCGAAAAGGAAACTCTCCAATGAGTTCCGTGAAAATGATGAAACCGTGGACGTCGAAGACGAAAATGGTTTCTGTATGACTATTGATCGGCATGTCAAGAAGACAAAAATCATCAAGAAAAATTCACAGAGCACCGCTACTGGAAAGGACTCGGTGGTCACACCAAGAAATGGGGACTCTGTTAACGCAACAGAGTCTACATCACCGGAAATAGTGAATGCGACAGCTAGCCCAACCGATAGAGCGACGTACGCCGATAAAGTAAAAGCCAAAACGCCCCCTAAGGTGATCAATAAAACCAACAAGACACAGGGCCACCCGCAACCAAACCCCTGTGTCGTAATCACATGCGTCCACCCCAAAACGGAAAAAAACTCGATTGATAAAGCCCTTCCAGGATGCTCGTGGGAGAGACTAATCTCCAAAGCCACGGGTAACCACACTTGGAAAATAAAAGTAAAATGCCCTAATAGAGCAACGAAATTAAATCTGATAAGCAAAGGGGTAATTATTAATGGCAAAAAATACGAAACCGAGGAATATCGTGTTCTTCTGCAACCCGTTCAGTGTCACAAATGTCAGAAATTTGGGCACTTGTCACACAAATGCAACGGGGAGCAACGATGTATGAAATGCGGTGACAAACACATCGCGAAGGCATGTAGTGCTAAAACTCTGAAATGACAGAATTGCGGTGGTCAACACCCCAGCAACTACCGGGGTTGTAGCCACTTCAAAAAAGTTAAAACAAACATCCAGCTTAAAGCTCTAAATGTAAGTAATGTCGAGAACTCATCTTCCCCTTATTCCACGTGTACTCTAATGGCTGGCTCTATTTTCAGCATAATGAAGAAACACTTGGACACCAGTCTTTCGGACGTTTGCAAAGAGATTAGTAAAACAGCCTCCAAGTTATATAATACTCAAATATCTCACACGCTATTAGAAGCGGCCGTCAACAGAATATAATTATGTAACAATATTACAAATAGTAATTAAACTTAAATAAACTTAGTACAGTTATTCCTAAACCATTCATGGATACACTAAAAATAGTCCAGTGGAACGCTCGAAGCGTTAATCAGAAAAATTTGCAAATGTCACATTATTTAAAAAATACGGACGTAATTGGAATTAGCGAAACCTGGCTTAAACCAAACAAACAATTCTCGTTATGTGGTTTTGATATTATTAGAAGAGATCGCCCCGCCCAAAAAGGCGGCGGTGTCGCTCTGTTAATAAGGCAGGAGATTAAATACAAATCAATACCATGCGACCACCTCAATGCTGAAGTGATTGCAGCTGAAATTGAACTTGACCACAAACACGTGGCCATCATATCATATTATAACAAGCCGCAAGCAACAGTAGACAGTAAAGTATTTGAATTTTTTACCAACAAGTACAAGCACTGCATATTCTTGGGTGATTTCAATTCCAAACACCAGGTATTCGGTTGTCATAAGACTGAGCCTAATGGTGACGCCCTTTTCCATATCATTGAAGAACTCGATCTATTCGTGGTAAATAACGATCAAGACGTAACATACATAAGCAACAACCCACTCCATCAATCAGATATCCTAGACTTGATTATCACCAGCAAATCACTAACCAGCCAAATGCAAGACATATTTGTAGGAGACGATGATCTAGGCAGTGATCACCTGCCGGTTCACGCCACTCTGAAATGTAATACTGGTCCCGCAAGGTATCCTCCCGTGAATAGGAGGAACTTATCAAAAATTGACTGGAACCTCTTCAGAAACATTATCGAAGTAAAAATAAAGGCAAATGACCCCTCAAATGTTCATGAACTAGAAAAGCCTGCACCCACCTTAACGACGTTATCAACAGTACGCTAGATGAAATCTGTCCCAAGCAAACAGTAAAGACGCGGATAAACAGAATAACCCAAACAACTCTTCAAATAATCAAACAAAAAAGAAAAGCCTTCCGGGCTTACCAATCAGAGAATGATCAAATGAAAAGAGCAGAACTTAAAACCGCGTACAATCGCCTTCATGGGGAAGTAAAAAAGGCCATAGCTAACGACAATCGCGTGAGATGGGAAAAAGCAACCGAAAACCTAAATGGGCTGAGAGAACCTAAGAGGTTCTGGGATACATTTAAAACTCTTACTGGCCAAAAGAGCAAAATTGCCAATAATAATGCGCTAAAGACTAGCGACGGATCTATGGCCATAGACGACAAGGCAAAGGCCAGTGCTTTTGCCGAACTTCTAAAGAAGGCACATCGTCCACAAGAAGGGAACAGATATGACAACGATTTTAAGGTACGAGTAAATAAATTTGTCCAAGATAACAACTCAATCTTCAATGAACCGAACTTCGACAAAAGGCATGAAGACGGGGACGACCATGAATTAACCGAACCAATAAGCGTAGAAGAGGTCATGGGTATAATCAGAAAATGCAGGTCATCTTCATCCCCAGGAGAAGACGAAGTCTCTTACAAAATAATGAAACAGTGCCCCAACATCTTCTACTGCAGACTTACCAAACTCTTAAACTGCTGTCTCTCCTGTGGGTACTTCCCAAAATGCTGGAAAGTGGCCACGGGAGTCATGATACCTAAACCCGACAAAGACCTTACCAACCCTTCTAACTACTGCCCAATCAGCTTGCTTAGCTGTGTTGGGAAAATATTTGAGCGGATTCTCACTACGAGACTTCGCAGCTATCTCGAATCAATCAATTTTTTCAACAAATGGCAAAGAGCGTATAGGAGTCAGAAAGAGGGAATCGAACACGTATATAGACTGGTCGATTATATGAAAACAGCATTTAGTCAAAACGAAATCGGAACCGCGCTTTTCTTGGATGTAGAAAAAGCGTTCGACTCGGTATGGCACAATGGCGTGAGATATAAACTAGCGAAAATGGGATTACCCACTAAAATTCTAAGGATCATATCATCATTTCTAACTGACCGAAAAATCAAGGTGAGGGTTAATCGCGAGGTGTCAGAGGAAGTAATACTCGAAGCGGGAACACCACAAGGGTCGGTTCTAAGTCCGCTTCTTTTCATAATATATGTGAATGATATAGAAAAAGTAGGGAAAAACTTTGTTGAACTATCGCAGTTCTCAGATGACAAAGGCATTTGGACAGCCAGCAAGTCCAGAAACATAATTAAAAATCGTCTGCAGGATACCATTCGCGATCTTGAAAGCTGGTGTGCCCTGTGGCGCATCAAACTCAATGCCGCCAAAACTCAAAAAGTTACGTTCTTCAAAAAGCAAAGGAAAAAACCAGTCCCGAGTATCGATCTCCAGTTATACGATCACAAACTAGAAGCAAACAAAGAGGCCAAATTTTTGGGATTTATCCTAGATAGCAATCTCAGTCTAAACAGTCACGTAAACTCCATTACGGTTAGAGCTACTAAACGTATCAATTTTCTGAAGATGATCAGAGGTAGAAATTGGGGAGCAAACAAAGATGTGCTTCTCAAGCTCTACAAAACATTTATACGTCCGGTACTAGAATACGGTGCCATAATAACAAGCGACCTAAGCAAAACCAACATTCAGAAGCTACAGAGGGTTCAAAATTATGCCCTGCGAGTGGCACTATGCAAACCGAAATGGACACCGATAAAGGAACTTCACGAGCTAGAAAAAATAGAAACTATTGATACGCGATTAAAAGACCTACAAACCAAAACCCTCAACAGACTCCAAGATAGTGAATTAATGGTTGAGTTGAACGAACACCGATCCCTTAACAGAAAAACAAAATAAGTTTCCAGAAAATAAAAAAAAAAAAAAAAAAAAATAATAATAAAATAAAATAAAATAAAAATTATACAATATAACTAAATCGCGTGGAGTCAGTGAGGATTGCCTCGCTACTCATTGGGAACTTTAGGATAGAGTCTGTGAGGACTGCCTCGCAACTCTGCTGAAGCACGATTGAAACGCGTTTAATAAGATCTATATAACAAAACCCTCCACATACTCCAGGATAGTGAATCAATGGTGAAGCTGAACGAACACCGAACCCTAAACAGAAAAACAAAATAATCCACAGTAAATTAAAATTACTCAATAGAATTAAACTGCGTGGAGTCAGTGAGGATTGCCTCGCTACTCATTGAGGTCTTTAGGATTGAGTCTGTGAGGATTGCCTCGCAACTCTGCGTGTTGGGAGTGGACTCCGAAGAAACACACCCCTTACCCCATCCATAGCAACAATCACACAGCAGGCACAATATACAATAGCGGATACCTATCTTTCTCTCTACCTTTTACTTTTCTAACTGAACATTCTCAAATTTTCTTGCAACACTCTTATCAAGAAGACGCATGGAAATGGTAGACAAAGCGTAGGAGGAATTGGTGCAACCTACCTTTCTGCAACATATACAAGAAACCACCAAACGCTAGGCAAGGATTGAAACAAGCTTGTCTGGCTGGGAACGAGTGTACATTTGATATAAATAAACATTTGAATAAAGATTTAACAGCCCTTTTAAGGGCTTGAGGGTGTGTGTCAGTGATTTTTTTTTTTTTTTTTTTTTGGGGGGGGGGGGGGTTGGGGTGGGGTGGAGGAGGTCATTTGGGATTCCCGAAGGATAACCAGATACCTCAAAATCACATACGGCATCCTATCTCCCAGAAGGCTTGATGGATGACTCCCGGTTTCTTAAAACTAAACTGTTGGAGCTTTCTCCACTTCTTTTTTGTAACCGCTATGGTCATATACCGGGGCCGCTACCAAACCGGCGTTGCTGTTTGGTTTTCTTTTCTCTTCTTCCCTTAAACTTGCCATCGCACAACATTACATTCTGGCTTGCCACCATGGTGGGACTCAAACCTCTACCATCGCCGAACTGGAACCGAACAGAGCTCGCTCTCTAATAGTTTTAAAGGCGTTGGGGGATTGAGTATTGACCATCTAACACTCCAGCTTAAACTGCCGGGTATTCTAACCGCGTGCATAACCCCCTCAGACTCCATTTTGGGCAATAGGAAAGCTAGGCCTGTGTGATCCAAGGAAAAAAAAATAAGGTTAACCGGGTCGCAAGGGATTTGTAAATCCCACATCGTCCCTGCGCGCCTTCGGCGCGCTAAAACCTTTCATTCATCCAAATGTGACAGATAGGATTATAAAAATAAATTTGTGTTGAAAATCTTCAATGAAGATTTTCAACACTAATTTATTTGTATAATTTTTATAACAGTCCATTTCAATTTGTTACAAAAACTTCATAAAAAAGAACAACTACAAAGTAATTACAAAAATTTATTCTTCTCCTATACCATTTCTGAATTTTGTGGTTGGTTATTCACTGACTTGAGAAAACCTGAAACCTGTTATGAGAGACCACCTGTCTTGAGAGACCACTTTTGTGTGGCCCAAAGGGCGGTCTCTCAAGACAGGTTCTACTGTAAATGGTTTTGTGTTGGGAAATTATATTCAATTAACAGGGTTATTCAGTTAAGAGATATACAATTAAGTGGGCTCCACTGTATAAGTAAAAGGCTATTATTAACAATTAAAAAATAATTTCATGATTATTATTTATTCACTGTTTATTCACTCCAAATAAATTAGTAGCAAACAATTTATTATTTTTAGGAAGGATTATAAAAAAAAGATTAAGATAAGAAAGATCAAGTAATAAAGAAATGTTTTGATAAGAATCAGATTAACAGTTCAACTATTAATTCATTTCAACCATCACAAAGATACATGATTATACTTGTAGCCTATACATGACTTGGGGGGCATGGTGGCATTGCAGTAACCGGTTCTCGTTAGATCCCCGAAGCTAATAGTTGGGGAGCCAGGAAGTTTTTAATTACACTATCGCGCAAGGAAGGTTTGATGCCTGGAATTTGTTGGCGGGAATAGACCATGACGGAAAACCCATTTCTTAAGTTGCGCAATCCTGGCATTCTGGGACCACAGGACCAAAAACAAGAGGCCCCAGGGGGCCTGAGGGCGCTCACCTGACATGGTAGCCTAAATATCAACCCAGAGAATTGATTTCCACAAGTTGCATCTGCTCCTCCTAAGAAAAGCTGAAACCAAATATCCAAATATTCTGACCAGTGGATCTAAAAAAAGATTTTTAAAGAATATTCCTCATACTGAACTAAGTCATAATTCGGGCTCCCACAGGGAGCCCATATATGAACCCAGGGACTTGGCTTTAACAAACCTGAATCTCACACCCCTAAGGATTCTGCACACCAAATATCAAAACATTCCAACTGCTGGATCTGAAGAAGAAGATTTTTAAAGAAAATTCCTCATTTTGAACCAAGTTACAATTCGAGCTCCCACAATCAGCCCAAATATGGACCTAGGGACATGGCTTGAACAAACTTGAATCTTACCCCCCTAAGGATGCTGCATAAAAAATATCAAAAGCATTCATCTGCTGGATCTGAAGATTTTTAAAGAAAATTCCTCATTTTGAACTAAGTTGTCATTCAGGCTCCCATAGTGAGCCCAAATATGAACCAAGGGACTTGGCTTGAACAAACTTGAATCTCAGCCCCCAAGGTTGCTCCATGCCAAATATCAAAACATTCCAACTGCTGAATCTGAAGAATAAGATTTTTAAAGAAAAATTCCTCATATTGACCAAGTTATAATTTGGGCTCCCACAGGGAGCCCACATATGGACCCATGGACTTGGCTTTAACACACTTGAATCCCCCCTCCCCCCAAAGGATGCTACTCACCACATATCAAACCATTCGGACTGCTGGATCTGAAGAAGAAGATTTTTTAAGAAAATTCCTCATTTTGAACAAAGTTACAATTCAAGCTCCCACAGTGAGCCCAAATATGGACCTAGGGACATGGCTTGAACAAACTTGAATCTCACCCCCCTAAGGATGCTGCATACCAAATATCACAAGATTCTGCCTGCTGGATCTTGAGAAGAAGATTTTCAAAGAAATTTGCCTGAAATGCACTAAGTTCGAATTTGGGCTTCTATCGTGAGCCCAAATATGAATCCAGGTGGCCGATTTGAACAAACTGGAATCAGATCCACCCCACAATGTTGCATACCAAATATCAAAAGATTCTGCCTGCAGGATCTGGAGAAGAAGATTTTTGAAGAAATTTGCCTGAAATGCATTAAGTTCAAATTCAAGCTTCTATAGTGAGCCCAAATATGAATCTAGGGAGCCGATTTGAACAAAATAGAATCAGATCCACCCCACAATGTTGCATACCCAACATCAAAAGATTCTGCCTGCTGGATCTTGAGAAGAAGATTTTCAAAGAAATTTGCCTGAAATGCACTAAGTTCAAATTTGGGCTCCTATACTGAGCCCAAATATAAACCCAAGGGGCCGATTTGAACAAACTTGAATCAGATCCACCCCACAATGTTGCATACCAAATATCAAAAGATTCTGCCTGCTGGATCTGGAGAAGAAGATTTTCAAAGAAATTTGCCTGAAATGCAATAAGTTCAAATTTGGGCTCCTATACTGAGCCCAAATATAAACCCAGGGGGCCGATTTGAACAAACTTGAATCAGATCCACCCCACAATGTTGCATACCAAATATCAAAAGATTCTGCCTGCTGGATCTGGAGAAGAAGATTTTTTAAGAAATTTGCCTGAAATGCACTAAGTTCAAAATCGGGCTCCTATACTGAGCCCAAATATGAACCCAGGGGGCCGATTTGAACAAACTTGAATCAGATCCACCCTCCAATGTTGCATACCAAATATCAAAAGATTCTGCCTGCTGGATCTGGAGAAGAAGATTTTTTAATGTTTTTCCCATTGCCGACAGTGTTAAAAAGTGCTGACTCAGCACTTTTTCAAAGTCCCGAAACTGTACCCTATGATAAAACCGATGGCAATTTTTTTTTACCAATTCTTTCTGTTGGTCCTAAGGAAGCTTCACACCAAATAAAAATTCTCGGTGCCGTGCAGTTTTGGAGATATGGGCGTTTTAATTTTTTTCTATTTTTAGCTCCTGCGGTTCCCATGGGACTACGGGAAAAAAAAAATCAGCATAAATTAGGTACTTATGACCCAATAAGCCCTCACATAAAATTTGGTTCAAATCAGCCTCTCGGTTTGGAAAATAGAAATTTCGGGCGGGGCCAAAAATTTTGCCCCTCCCATAACGACGGCAAGTATAGCCCCACAAACTTCTCTTGAACAAATCTGAGTCTACACCTCAAAAGGAAGCTGCACACCAAATATCAAGTCTCTGCTACTGCTGGTTCATGAGAAGAAGATTTTTTAAGATTTCAGCTCACTTTTTGGGTGTGGCCCTACCCACAGGTGGGGCAACTTGATTTGAACAAAATCAAATTGCGATGTCATAACAAACTATTATCTCAAATATCAATTAAATTGGTTCAGCGGTTTGGGAGGAGAAGACGCAAACACCATGTTCACGGACGACGGACGACAGACGCCAGACGACGGACGACGGACGGTGAGTGATCACTATAGCTCTCCTGACTGAAAGTCAGGTGAGCTAAAAACCCCCAAAATGACTTTTAATTACACTATCGCGCAAGTTCATGATTTTTATATGGGATAATCTATTACATTCACTGACCATAAAAACACAACTTCAGAATGAAATTTTCCTGGCGTTTTCAAATCAGAAGGGGTCTTTTAGAGGGTACCCCAAAATGTTAAAATTTTCAGTTTTAATTACATTAGCGTGCAAGTCCACCATTTTTTTTTTGAATATTCTACCATATCCACTGATCATAAAATCACGTCTCCAGAACAAAAAATTCCTGGCGTTTTCAAATCAGAAGGGGTCTTTGGGGAAGTACCCTAAAATGTCGAAAATTTGTTTTTTAATTACATGTGCCAACACCCACTTCCGTCAGTTTTATGTGAGACAATGAAAAAATTTTCTGATGTCAAAAATACATAAAAACGGACATTGCATGAGATTTTTAAATGAGAAGTGGTCTTATTTTTATTGGGGGGGGGGGGGGGGAGGGGCTATAGGCCTACCTTTCCCGCTTTACAGCAAAATGTAATAGTTAGGGTGCACTGTCTTTGTGGCCTATATTTTTGGAGATATTACACAGATCAATCGTTTGGTTAATGGATTGAGATTGTTAGAAAAACCTGGATTGGGATACCAAACAGCAAAGATGTGTGCCGATTCAGATGGGTGGTAAGTATAGAATCTTTTTTATGACATGCCACGGAAAAGGTGGTTCATATTCGCTTAATTGTAACGCATCTGGCTTACCGTACATGACATACTGTATAACACAACTTCCGTTAAAAACGAAACAGCTTCTACTCAATCTATTTTACGCACAAAACGTCATGTCTGGTAATTATTTCACCGCCACACAAATACATTATTCATTTTTCATATCGAATAATATCATATTTATTGCAATCGCTCTAATAATTCACAAAAACCATGGGAGCGATCAGAGAATGTCTAAAAGAGGACGAACGTCGGTTTGCTGCAAAAACTACGGAAAGCCGATTCGTTCCAAATTATGTTTATTTTAGTTGATAAAAACTAATAGTGTGTGATTCGTTTGTTCTTTCATTCCCAATCCCAGTATACATTTTAGCTATTGGCTCACTATCGCCAGTGTTAATTATTAACGATTATTAAAGGGAGTGATTGTGTTGGAAAATGACAGAACAACCATTCATATAGTTTCGTATTCATACCAGCCTTGCCCAAATCAACGCCAACACCGGCATCAGTCTAACATTATTACCTGGGCATATTTTCACAATTATAGGCCCCTCCCTAACTAGCTGTTGTCCATTTTTATGCCAGTAGAGTGGACTGGTCAGCAGGTCTACCTGATATCAACGGACGAATATAAATTTCATTTGCATGATACATTATAATATGCCTTCATGCATAGCCACTCTTTCTTACCGCTCTTTCTTATTGTATTATGTGTGCGTTGATAATACATTCCACCGCATTATAGAAAAAGTTCACACCCATATCGGCGCGATGTTGAGAACATGCCGGTTGATGTTAGCTTTGTACAGAATTGGTGTTTTGTTTCACTATCACGAATGGCTCTCAGCGAACTTACAACCAAGTCATTGAGCTGGGAGATTACTAACAATAACGCCACTATGTGACATTATATGGACACTTGTGTCAGGGCAGGGCAGTGTTTCTAATAGCATCGCAACAAGTCCGCAAGGCGAGTCGCAATGCATGTCAAAAACACTGTCGGGGTTGATACCAGCATCCAGATCCGCACATAGTCGTGATGATACATTTATCTTGTAATTCTTCTCACAAACACGCACAAGTTTCATTGTTTTTTCGTTGCATTGCCATTTGTTGTCTCGGGCAACAGTACGATAGTCATTCCTGATACCAAGAGACAACAGTTTTGACTGTTCCCAAAAGACCAATAAAATATTAACTGTTTAATGTCAACACTAGCATGGTACCATAATCTCATATAGCTCTATTCCACTAGAAGGAATTTCAATATGCAGTTAGGTCAATGAGGGTTAGCTTCCTGGAATTATACACCTTTGGTTTGAAGAAATTTTCCATAACACTTGTTTGTGTGAAGTAGGGCCCTGAGAATCCTAATTTTAGGGTCAAACCGAATCAGCGTCGCGGTTTCGAATCGAACCGAATTTTGAATCCAGAAACTGAATGTGTTGTGAGATAACTACAGCTTATATTTGGATAAAACATTTTTGTTGGGTAGATGTTTGGCAGAAAGTTCCGTTCACAAAACTGCGACAAACCACCGGTGTTCATGCTTGAAAACACACTATTTTCTAAAAAAAAGCCCCTTTCCCATCTCCCAGCGCATGTATCCGATTGAAAGCGAGTGTACCTCATCTATCAGTGTCATATTATTTATCCAGCAATAAGATACCCATCGATAACCGTAGCTATTTTGATAGCAGTCGGAAAACTGTGGGCAGATTATCGTAACATCAAAATTGTAATGTAATGACACAAGCGCGATTACTCCACATACATGTTTCGAATCGAACCTAATCTCGAACGGTTCGCAGGACCCTAGTGTGAAGTTGAATTTGTCTTCAAACCTTGAGTATGTTCATTCCATGATCTTAATGTGCCAGTACGGAAATAAGTGATTCTCTGCTAGCATTGAAACAAATCAGTAAACAGAAGCACGATGATTTCGTCAACGAATACACTGATGATCCTGTTCGTTTCGAGAGACCGATCTCCAAAAACAAACTGAAAACTTTCTCGAACCAGGGCGCAACAAATCGGAAGGCACAAAACCCTGTTGTTAAAGAGCTCCATTGCACAAGAGGTATGTTGGGGGAGAATAGCTAAACGTGAAGTCGACTTAGAATTCCTAATGCAATTTCCATTAACATCTGTGCCACTATCTATCTGCAAGACTGGCGGTACAATGGCCCACAGATGCCGGAATCCATCATTCCAGAAACGCCAGAATGTGAAGATACTGATGATGAACATGAACCTGGCTGTCTTTATGATGGCCCCTATAGAATCATATGGTTTAATGGCCCAGATGCCAGAATCCGTCATTCCAGAAACGCCAGAATATGAAGATACTGATGATGAACATGAACCTGGCTGTCTTGATGATTCCGATGACGAAATTGCCGAATAATTATCTATATTGTTGATGTCAAAGACAAACATCTCCTATAGTTTGAAACTGCGACTATTTGTTCCGCTTTACTATTTTGAGACCAGGAAACTTATGGATTATTTTTAAAGTGGGTGATTCACATTCACAACCTGGCGATTTATTACACCTGAGAAAATTCGAGTCTCTTTTTGTCTTGGAAACCATAATTTTTTCTGGAATTTCTAGTCTGAGGTTTTGACAGCGCACCTAGCTGAAGGCACCTGCCAGTGTTTGATTTCAGTGCAGAAGCAAACGAATTGTAGGCCTATGGGTTGTGAATGTGGACTACCCACATTAAAGGGAATATGAAATTATTTCCACACGTTATAACTTCTGGCATAATTAAGAACAATAACTCGTCTTTTTGGGTTATTTATAACGCTATGCTTCACTACCGTAACCCCAATCCCTTTAAACACATCGGGGGTTGAGGTAGTGAACATGACACTATAGATAAACCGTAAACATGAGTTCTAAATTATACCATAAGTTATGACGGATGTAAATAATAACAGCCATCCCCTTTCAACAAAATTGTAGGGTGTACGGGAGTGTAATTCAAAATTACAATTTGACATTTTGGACCCGTTTAAATTACTGCTGTTTATTTTAAAACAACAGGAAATATCTGTTCTTATGTATAAGTTGTTTATTATCAGTAAAAGTTGTAAATTTTCCCGCATAAAATTGGTTGGCGTGCGGAATTATATAAATAAACGTGCTTTTTAACATTTTGGGATACCTCCCAAAAGACCCCTTCTGATTTGAAAACGCCAGAACATTTATGTTCTGAAGGCGTGTTTTTATGATCAGTGGATATGGTAGAGCATTCTATATAAAAATGCTGGACTTGCGCGATAGTGTAATTACAAGTGAAAAATGTACATTTTGGTGTACCCCCCCAAAAGACCCCTTCTGATTTGAAAACGCCAGGAAAATTTCGTTCTGAAGTTGTGTTTTTATGGTCAGTGAATGTAATAGACTATTCCATATAAAAATTGTCGACTTGCGCGATAGTGTAATTAAAAGTCATTTTTGGGGTATTTTGGGGTCCCGTGGCCCCAAAACGCCAGAATTGTGCAACTTAAGAAATAGGTTTTCTGTCATGGTCTATTCCCGCCAACAAATTCGAGGCATCAAACATTCCTTGCGCGATAGTGTAATTAAAACCCTCCTGGCTCCCTAACTATAAGCAACGTCGAGCCGGGGTTAGTCCTTGGATGGGTGACTTTCCGAGAAATCAATTTCGACTCCCACTCGATCTGTGCCCTTGGGCAAGGCACTTAACCCTGATTATCCACATGGGGGCATGATGACGCGCTGTACTAAGGCATACTGCACGCCGATGGTGCACATGTCTTCAACCAATCTAACCCTGCCTCTGCTGGAGTGTGGAATTACAATGTTGCGGAGCTGGCAGCTGCTCGTTATTGCTCGGTGGTTCTCTCCAGGCACTCCGTAAAACTGTCACCAACACGATATGACCTTGGCTGTTAAAATGTTGTTGTTAATAAATAATAATAATAATAAACATGACTTGACTGGTCTGAATTTTGCCTTGACTGTTTCGTTAGAGAGCGATTTTATCAACAATGATGCACTGAAATAATAAACCACAAAACTTTTGAGACCACCCAAAAGAACAGTACAGTCGCCAAGGACTGAACATAATTCACACCTGGGCAGTGATGTTCATACATGTGTTTACCAGGTAATAAAAATCGTCATCAGAAAAATTTTAATCAATGAAGCACCGGGTTGCACCCAGAGCTTCGTTAATTAAATTTTTGATGATTATTCCTATAATTAATGTTTGGAATCTACGGTAATATTATTGCGTCTGTGGAAATATTGCCCACCCGTAGAAAGTGACCAGTCCATGGTGGCCATATTGTATATAGTGCCAAATTTTGGTGTTAAATGCTGTATTTTTGGTGCCAAACACAATTTTTTAGTGCAAATGGCACCTGACATCGTGAGCACGGATATTTTTTTTCCCTCAGAAACAGAGATGAAATTCCCTTGAGACACAAATTCTTGAATATCTCCAAGCCAGAATTATTATTATTATTTATTGGTGTTTAAGGTCACATACTTATGCACAATGGCTAATCGTGACCGTGACAGTTTTACGGGTGGAGGAAGCCAGAGTACCCGGAGAGAACCACCGAGCAACGACAAGCAGCTGTCAGCTCTCCAACATCGTAACTCTGAACTCTGCACCACAGCACAGGCAGGGTTAGAGTGGTTGAAGACATGCGCACCATCGACGTGCAGTACGCCTCAGTACACAGCGTCATCATGCCCCCATGTAGGCAATCGGGGTGAAGTGTCTTGCCCAAGGACACAACGCGGTTGCCGCAGGTGAGATTCGAACCGAGGACCTCTCGGCTTGCAGCCTGCACCTCTACCAACTGAGCCACCGCGCCCCCCCCCCCCTCAAGCCAGAAAATAAGCAGATAAGCAGACTGTCATCTGCAAAATGAGGTCCCCAGAGGGTGAATTGAGTGATACTACCCTGCACAGCAGGGTAGCATCACTAAATTTACCCTCTGTGAACCTCGATCTGAAGCAGGTTCTCAAAACTAAACAGAAAGAAGTACCCAGCGGATAAATTGACCCACTGTATGGGATAGCATCATCAATTTCACCCTCTGGAGACCTCATTCTGCGAATGTCAGACTGCTTATTGTCAGGCCTGAATATCTCTTATCAAGATTCAAAGGCTCTTGCTTAAAGCAAAAGGAACAAAAGTGTATTCAGATTTATTTATCCATTTATTGGGATTTAAAAAAGGAACAGAAGTGTATTCAGATTTATTTATCCATTTATTGGGATTTAACAAAACTTTCAACAGTCACCTCATGTTGACCAGTTTTCCTTGGGAGGAAGCCGGAGTACCCATAGAGAACCACTAAGCAGTGGCAAGCAACTGTTAGACACTCTCAAACGTACTAACTCCACACAATGTTCTAACTCACACAAGCAGTGTCAGAATTGACTGAAGACAAGTGCACCAATGATGTTCATTCTGCTTTAGGATACAGTGCAACAGTGCCCCCACGTGGACAAGCGGGATTAAGTGCCTTGCCAAAGGGCAGAATGCAGTTACCCCTGGTGGGGATCGAAACCACTGACCTTTCGGTTTGAAGTCCAATGCCACAACCACTGAGCCATTATGCTCCCATGTGTATTTTCACTCTTCAGACGAAAAACCTTTTAACCCTTCACCCAACGCAGACGATATCAAAATTTATTATTTTAAATAACATTTTTTCAAATTTTAAAAAAAATTTCAACAAAACCATATCATGTGACCCCTCGTTGGAACGAGCTTGATGAGCTCGTTCCAACGAGGGGGGTCACATGATATGGTTTTTGCTGAAATATTTTGAAAAATAATATTTTTTCAACTACTGAATTTGCATATTACACGGGCGGATGCAGCCGATTCATTGGGTAAAGGGTTAACTGTTGAGTGAAGCCAATCTTCAGTGAAGAACAAAATCCTTCAATGGACATAACATTTATCGAATGTTCCTGAAGTAAGCTGATCTAAAGTAAAGCTTATACCCTGTCAATGGAATGAGCTCATTCAATGAGTGGTCATAATCTGTTTTTATGCTAGACCATTTCCCCCAGAAAGACAGTTTGATCAGTTTTTGCACAAACACAAACACAGTTGGTGATTGACCGATGTACAGCAATTGCATCTGACATCGGCCGATTTTAAGCCATTGGTTGACCATCGGTAGAGGTGTTTGAACATCGGTCCATGCCAATGGTTACATAGAACACCACTGGATCAAAACTATTTGTATTTTCATTTCATTAACAATTTAATACAAGCAGTAACAAACCTAATAGGTTGTCACAATTATTGGCAGGAATCAAGGTTGGCCTAATCTCATTGATTGGTCTGATCTTCCCCTTGGTTGCTGCTCATGACACACATGCCACATTTTGTGTGATGACTCAATGAAATGTGACATCAGCAGAAACATTAATTAACAGAGCAGCATCTTTGATCATTGATCATAGATGCTGCACTGTTAACTTGTTTCCACTGATGTTGTATTTTTATTTTAGTTCACACACTAACATACTCTTCAGGTCAACAAACCAATCAACCTGACTGCACTGTAAAAGTAACCCTGTTCTATGCATTCTTAAACATACTGCTGCTTTTGGTTGTTACTATCTGACATCGGCACTCACAACTGGCAGATTGTGTGCTGAACTAATCAGCAAGCAGATGACGGTTGCAAATCCTTATTGGTTAATCACTAAACACAGTAACACTGTTTTGCCGGTATAAGCTGGGTCTTGTGGTTTGGCTTTCTGCAAAAACTGCTAGGAACCAAACTGGAAACCCTCCAAACTGCACAGTTCTAACTGGTACATATTGGGGAGAAATATTTTTCTCTCAACATACTTCAAACATTGTTTCTGTATTGAAAAAAGCTCCTATAATAAATACTGACAGCTGTTTTAAGGTGTGGAAAAATTATTGTGGCCTTCAAATCTTCCCCCACCTGGGAATATGAATTATGAAAATTCTTTCAGTTTTGATAAAAGAGATGGGAGATATTATGGCTTATATATCTTTCCCCCTCAACTGGACACTGAGTCATAAGAAAAAAAAATTCTCAAAAATGATAAATTAGATTGAACATGGCTCACATAATGCAGATTGATGAGACCAGGGTGATATTCAGTTGAGAAGAATTGGGGTGGGGTGAGGGTGGGTACTGGGGGTTGAGGATGCTTGCACACCCACCCTCCAACACCTAGACATCTGATATCTTCCCCTCCATCTTCAACTTTTTTTCTCAATATATCTCCCAAATGCCATCAATATGCATTATACGCAAAACATAAAATGATAAAAACAATGATAAAAATATGTTATATATTTTGAAAAAAATTTTTTTCATGACTCTGATGCCAGGTGGCAGAAGATATACTGTTCACGATATCTTCCCGCCTGCCTCAACATTATGTCTCAACAGAATATCTTCCTATCAATATGCAGTATGTGAGCCATGTACAACATAAATAAGTATTTAAAATCAATAATGTTCATGACTTGGATGACAAGGTGAGAAAAGATATACATGCCACGATAGATATAGATATCTTCCCGCTGGCCTCAACATTATTTCTCAAAAGAATATCTTACTGTGTCTCATCGATATGCAGTATATGGGCTATGTACAATCTAAATAAGGAAATTGAAAAAAAATAATGTTCATGACTCGCACGCTTTGGTGAGTGGGCGGAAAAATATGAAAACAAGTACTTCTTAACTCAGGAATATACAGTGATAAATTTTGGTAACCCTTTAATCAATGTATATACAACTGTACACTGGAACCCTGTTAACTGAATAGCCACTTTACCAGCGAAACTTATTCAATTAACAGGAGTATTCAATTAACAGGGATTTTGTCACTTTCTTGTATTCTAGAGATAAACTTAGCATTTATTCCATTATATCTTGTTTGACAGAGCTCTACTGAGCTCTGTCAAACAAGATAAAATAGATAAAATGCCTGAATTGGATGTACTGAGGCCAAATAAGTCTGTAAACAAGGGAAAATTGGTAAGTGTTGGATTAATTTTATTAACAGGAGTTCACTATAAAACCTATGTACATTAACAGGTCAAATTTGTACTGAAGATAACAGGGATATTCAATTAAGAGATATCCAATTAAGTGGGCTCCACTGTATCAGGATTTTAATTATTATTTTCCAAATTTTTCACACTATTTCAACAAAGCAATATCATGTGTCCCCTCGTTGGAATAAGCTTATATACCAATGAGGGGAAACATGATATGGTTTTGCTGATTTTTTTTTATTAATCCTTTTTTTACAGCTGCTCAATTTGTAAATTACAAAGGGGGGATGAGGCCAATTCCTCAGGTAAAGATCTCAATCAAGTGATTGGTTGGGCTATCATTCAAATGCTGACTCATGAATGGTCTGACAAGTCACATGATCTGTCATGCTTTATACACAGTTTGAAACTTCAAGCAAAACTCTGTTATTATGAGCAAAGCCCTGCAAAGTGGTAATAATAGCCAGGGCTCGATTTAACTGGATTTGCATAGCAATTTTCAAATCAATTTTCAACTATAGCTAAGCAACTTCACATGACAAAACCATATAAATTATAGGAAATGCTAATCAAAAATTAAATCTACCCCAGATAATAGCAGACAAAAATTCTTGAATATTCAAATATTTTCATATTTTGTTTTAAAAACATATGTGTTGACACCTCACTGGAATGACCTTGATAAGTTTGTTCTATTTGTGGGTCATAAGCTATGTTTTTGAGGTAAAAATGAAAATGAAAGTGTCAATGACACTGTAGCTCAACTTGTCAAGACAAAGACATGGACATGTATAGTATGTGACACAGCAACGACAAACATCTAGGTAATGACCTGATAACAAAGGTACATATAAAGTATTGTAACGGTCTGTACATAAATACTGACCGTTGCCTGTAACAAATGTATAGGTAAAGTATTGTAAAGGTGGGTGACAGTCAGATGCTAAACTAGAAAAGAAAACTTTGAGTCCCAGAGTGGGTCTGACTGAACCCCAAAATATTTGTTCTCATAGCACAGTGATAACAAAGGCACCCCAAACACACTCGTTCCTGTCCCAAGGTGAAAACAAAGGTACCCAAGAAGTTTTGTGAAGATCAGTTCATAAATACGAGCTGTATGGAACTTGTGACAAAAAACTGATTGGACCTAATTTCGGTACAAAATGGCCACTGGCAGCCATCTTGAATTTTGGACCGTACCCAGAAACACTCATTCTCATCCCAAGGAGATAACAAAGGTACCCAAGAAGTTTTGTGACGATCGGTTCATAAATACAGCCTCTACCCTGAGCCGTATTGACATGTGTGCTTACATTGTGTAAGTAGCACTGAATAAATCAAAGTTCATCTAATTTGCATAATTTCGGCACGAAAAAAAACCCCTTACAATATGTGATGTATTCCATGTTACTAAACATTCATACAAAAATTTATTCAAATCAGAACTTTCATACAGAAGTTCTATACAAAAGACTGATTGCACTAATTTTGGTACAAAATGGCTGCTGGTGGCCATCTTGAATTTTGGACCACACCCAAAAACACTCGCTCTCATCCCACGGTGATAACAAAGGTACCCAAGAAGTTTCGTAAAGATTGGTTCATAAATATGGCCTCTAGTCTGAGCTGTATAGAAGATGTGTACAAAAAACTGATTAGACCTAATTTCGGTACAAAATGGCCACTGGCAGCCATCTTGAATTTTAGACCGCACCCAGAAACACTCGTTCTCGTCCCAAGGTGATAACAAAGGTACCCAAGACATTTCGTGAAGATCAGTTCATAAATACAGACTCTAGTCTGAGCCATATTGACATGTGTACTTACTGTGTGTAAGTCGCACTGAAAAAATCAAAGTTCATCTAATTTGCATAATTTCTGCACGAGAAAAAAAACCGTATTATATGTGATGCATCCCATGGTACTAAACATTCACACAAAATAATTATTCAAATCAGGGCTTTCATATGGAAGTTCTGTACAAAAATCTGATTGCACCTAATTTTGTACAAAATGGCTGCCATCGGCCATCTTGAATTTCGGACCGAACCCCAAAACACTCGTTCTCGTCCCACGGTGATACCAAAGGTACCCAAGAAGTTTCGTAAAGATCGGTTCATAAATACGGCCTCTAGCCCGAGCCGTATTGGCATTTGCACTTACAGTGCTGAAAGTAACCCCAAAAAACATCAAAATTAGTCTAATTTGCACAATTTACGTACGAGAAAAAAACCCGTATTATATGTGATGTATCCCATGGTACTAAACATTCATACAAAAAATTATTCAAATCAGAGCTTTCATATGGAAGTTCTGTACAAAAAACAGATTTCTGCATCGTCAGTACAAAATGGCGGCTGGCAGCCATCTTGAATTTCGGACCGCACCCAAAAACACTCGTTCTCGTCCCACGGTCATAACAAAGGCACCCAAGAAGTTTCGTAAAGATCGGTTCATAAATACAGCCTCTAGCCCGAGCCATAGCAGCTTGGCACTTACAGCTCTGAAAGTAACACTAAATAAATCAAAGTCAGTCTAATTTGCATAATTTACGCACGAGAAAAAAACCCGTATTATATGTGATGTATCCCATGGTACTAAACATTTATACAAAACTTTATTCAAATCAGAACTTTCATACAGAAGTTCTGTACAAAAAAATGATTTTTGCATCATCGGTACAAAATGGCCACTGGCAGCCATCTTGAATTTCGGACCACACCTAAAAACACTCGTTCCCGTCCCAGGGTCATAACAAAGGTACACAAGAAGTTTCGTAAAGATCGGTTCATAAATACGACCTCTAGCCCGAGCCATAGCCAATTGTTGACGTACGGACAGACGGACAGATGGATGGACGGACGACGGGCCATGACAATAGCTCAAATTTGACTTCGTCAAAGTTGAGCTAAAAATAAATTAAACAAGAGCAATGCCAATCACCATGCAGTGATCAGACAATAGTCCTTCACTGTTGGGGATGTCACAAAATTGTTCATCTTATGCTGCTACAAGGCCATACCAAAAGTTATTGAAACAAGAGATGTCGTATAGAAGTTCTTGGCAAAAAACTAATTACACGCAATTTTCAATAAAAATGGCCACCAGTCGGCCATCTTGAATTTAAAAAAAAACATTGAAAATTACGTGCATCAATTTTACATAATGTCTGATCAATGATGAAAATTTCAAACAAAAGTGTCAAAGCATCTCTGAGAGACAGGTTGTAACTAGACACACCAACAAAATATATACAAAAATGGCTGAAAAAATCTCAACTTCGTCTAATTTGCATAATTTATGCACACGAGAAAACCTATATGGTTTCTTATTTATCTTATGCTGCTATACCTCCATACCAAAACTTATTGAAATCAGAAAGGTCATTTAGAAGTGCTTGGCAGAAAACTAATTATCCGTAATTTCAAACAAAAATGGCCATCAGTCGGCCATTTTGAATTTTTCTTTTGAACAAATTGACGTGCATCAATTTTACATAATGTCTGCTCATTGCTGAAAATTTGAAACACAAGAGTCAAAGCGTCTCTGAGATACAGGTGGTAACAAGACACACCAATATAATATATACAAAAATGGCTGAAAAAAAATGCTTAAGTACATCTAATTTACATAATTTATGCATGATAAAAAACCCTGTATGATATGTCATTTATCTTATGCAACTACACCTCCATACCAAAATGATTGAAATCGGAAAGTTCGTTTAGAAGTTCTGGGCAGAAAAGTAATTACACCCAATTTTCAACAAAAATGACTGCCAGTCGGCCATCTTGAACTTTTTTTTTTTTACATAAATCGACATGCATCAGCTTTCCTTAATGTCTGATTAATGTAGAAAATTTGAAATGCCAACATTCAACCATAGCGGAGATACATGTGGCAGGCAGGCAGACAGACAGATGGAGTGCAATCTGTATGTCCCCTTCACAGTGAAACCATGGAGGACTAATAATATAATTTTGGGGGCGATTTTTGCAAATAGTGTTGGCTGATTCAAATAGATATATCCATTAGGCCACACAAAGTAGATCTTCTGTTTCTCAGGCCATTTTTTGTAAAATTGCTTGTGGGCAGGCGGTTTTTTATTTTATTTTTTATTTCTGTTATTATTTCTTTGCCATGAAAAGTTCATGTTCTTGGTTTGTTTTATGTTTGAGGCTTCATAATCTAGAGAATAGCATGGGTGGTGGTGTATTTAGTCCCTAGAGTGCAAGAAGGTTTTGAAATGCTTTAGCATGGGTGGTGGTGTATTTCGTCCCTTGAGTGCAAGAAGGTTTTGCAATGCTAAAGCATTACAAAGCCTTGAGGCACTCAAGTGACATATTTATCAATTTTATTAACTTGGGTAAAATATCAGACATGAATCATTTAATTTAAATTTTTTTAAGTTAGCATTGGTTATAAAAAGAGAGTCTGCACCAGCCAAAATGAACCTGTGGGAGGGCCTGAGATACAGATTTTAAACCTTTTAGGCCTTAATGAAGCATCAAGTGGTCTCAGTTATATACGCAATATTCAGGACATTGGAAACATTCATAAAAATTATAAAAACTGTTTTGAAAAAGATCCAAAATATCCTCTCACAATTGTGAGAGCCTCAAAAATGAAATTAGGGACAAATTAAAATGTGCCTCTTTTTTTTAATGTGAAACCTGATGTTAGTTGGGAGTACCCAAAAGTCACCTGGCAAGAAATAATTTTGACGGGTGGATTATTTTCATGAGGTACATGTAATGTACAAAGTAGGTATTGTGTTATTTTCTTCCCAACATACTTGTTGAGATGGTGAGACAGATAAAAGTTAGAGAGTGGTGGCCAAGTGGATAAGTGCGCTGGTCTCTCATGTAAGAGGTCCCGGGATCGATCCCCGGTCGGGGAAAGTTCTCGTGGTGTCCGAACACTCTCTGTCTCTGTGAGCATCAATTGTGAGGTTGATGCTGTCACAGTGTACCATCCTATCGGGTGGGGACGTAAAATGGCTGTCCTCTGTGCGGAGGGAGACACACTCCGTGCAAGCTAAAGATCCCTTAGTAGTATTCGAGAAGTGCTAAGCCATGAAGTTGCTGCTATAAAGGTCATCCCACACACCTACGCCATTGGGCCAAGGAGAGGCGTTAATATAAGTTGCATAACTTGTTCGCCAATCCCTGTAAAACAAATAAGATTAAATAAAAATAAAGGTTAGTGGTTACAATACAGTGTTTTCGTGCAAACTGTGCCTCTAGTGGTTTGCACCCCAAACTTTAATGGAGATAAAAGTTTCCTGCTTTATCCAATTGGTGGAAAGTGAATTGAGCTTGTAAGTGTGAATAAAATTTTAAAGTGCATGTTTTGAAAAAATAGGCCGATGAAATCATTAGATGTGTACCCATACGCGCAACTAGTAGAAAGCTGTATGACGGAGTGCCACCTCGGATGCCGACATTATGTACACCATACAAGGTATGGGTACATATAGAAATGGATTGGAGGAGTGTCTAATTCGATGGATAAAGGGTTAATATCTCCAGATCAAATTATCAGATTTACATAAAAAACTATACAGCACAGCACATCAGTAACCTGAACAAATATATAAAGTAACATGACAATCGGATTGATATTTTTTGAGTTATCTCATGCCAAAGGGATTGGAGGAATTTTCAATTTGAAGGATAAAGGGTTAATATCTCAGGATCAAAATAACAGATTTACACCAAAAACTATACAGCTTGGCACATCTGTAACCTGAACACAAATATAAAGTAACTTGACAATCCAAGCAATATTTTTCAAGTTATCAAATGCCAAAGGGAATGGAGGAATTTTCAATTTGAAGGATAAAGGGTTAATATCTCAAGATCGAATTATCCGATTTACACCAAAAACTATACAGCTCGGCACATCAGTAACCTGAACACAAATATAAAGTAACTTGACAATCCAAACAATATTTTTCAAGTTATCGAATGCCAAAGGGATTGGAGGAATTTTCAATTTGAAGGATAAAGGGTTAATATCTCAGGATTAAATTATCAGATTTACACCAAAAACTATACAGCTCGGCACATCAGTAACCTGAACACAAATATGAAGTAACTTGACAATCCAAGCAATATTTTTCAAGTTATCAAATGCCAAAGGGATTGGAGAAATTTCCAATTTGAAGGATAAAGGGTTAATATCTCAGGATCAAAATAACAGATTTACACCAAAAACTATACAGCTCGGCACATCAGTAACCTGAACACAAATATAAAGTAACTTGACAATCCAAGCAATATTTTTCAAGTTATCGAATGCCAAAGGGATTGGAGGAATTTTCAATTTGAAGGATAAAGGGTTAATATCTCAGGATTAAATTACCAGATTTACACTAAAAACTATACAGCTCGGCACATCAGTAACCTGAACACAAATATAAAGTAACTTGACAATCCAAGCAATATTTTTCAAGTTATCGAATGCCAAAGGGATTGGAGAAATTTTCAATTTGAAGGATAAAGGGTTAATATCTCGGGATCAAATCATCAGATTTACACCAAAAACTATACAGCTCGGCAAATCAGTAACCTGAATACAAATATAAAGTAACTAGACAATCCAAGCAATATTTTTCAAGTTATCGAATGCCAAAGGGATTGGAGGAATTTTCAATTTGAAGGATAAAGGGTTAATATCTCAGGATCAAATTATCCGATTTACACCAAAAACTATACAGCTCGGCACATCAGTAACCTGAACACAAATATAAAGTAACTTGACAATCCAAACAATATTTTTCAAGTTATCGAATGCCAAAGGGATTGGAGGAATTTTCAATTTGAAGGATAAAGGGTTAATATCTCAGGATTAAATTATCAGAGTTACACCAAAAACTATACAGCTCGGCACATCAGTAACCTAAACACAAATATAAAGTAACTTGACAATCCAAGCAATATTTTTCAAGTTATCGAATGCCAAAGGGATTGGAGGAATTTTCAATTTGAAGGATAAAGTGTTAATATCTCAGGATCAAATTATCCGATTTACACCAAAAGTTATACAGCTCGGCACATCAGTAACCTGAACACAAATATAAAGTAACTTGACAATCCAAGCAATATTTTTCAAGTTATCGAATGCCAAAGAAATGGATACGGATGCCGGACGGACAGACGGACGGATGGACAGACAAAGGATGGACGAACGACAGATGGTCACCCCGGATGCCGGCATTATGTGTACCATACATAGTATGGGTACACATAAAAATTATAAAATATTGGTGAACTTAGTGGATATAGGGTAGTTTTTCTGAAAATGTGCTTGATGAGATGGAGAGAGAAGAAAAGGTTTGTGCTGTTGCCATTGTAAAAAAAAACACTGTATTGTAACCTAAAGCAGTTTTTCACATTTGTAAGGAATACAAAACTCCCTAATACTTTGTGATTTTGAACTCTCCCAAACTACATACTTGCAAAAATGGAGGCGTTTTGGCATCACCTGTTCTTAAAATTGAGGAAAAGGAGTGATCTGAGTCTGGGACAGGGTGGGGGGGGGGGGGAATGTGGGGGTGGGGGTGGGAGGGGGAGACTGTATATTGTGGAGGGGTACTATGACCTCATCTGGCTATGGATGTATGCAGGTCCATTGGCCAGATGGAAGTGTCTGCAGGGACAAGGTGCACCAAATGTTATATTTGGTGCATCATTGGATTGACAAAACAAGAATTACCACAATATGGGGGTGCTGGGGGTATGGAGTGCAGTCATCTCTGTGCCTATTAATTAACCCTCAGCATCTTGTTTTCGAAACTCATGAGCATAATCAGGAGAGGATTCACTGCTTTATGCAAGCTAGTTGCTCCGGATTGCAAATACCACCCTGTTTAACGCAATGATATCTACCGCTGAGAATTTTTATCTTCGAACTTTAACCCTTTTGCTTTTTGATTCTTCACTGTAAGCATGGTCCTTAATTTTGAGGTTTGAACGAGGTGGCAAAATCATGTCTTTTTTATATTTTAGCTCTTCTTGATATTTGTCATAAAGTCCATACAATTTTGTCCTCTTTTTATTCGAGCCTTTTGAGTTTTTTTTGTAAGACTGAAGTAACTTTTCCTTGCTTTGGATCGGTTTTAAACCTCTGCCAACTTGACTGTTTGAAGATACTGGCCATTCCAGCTGATTACATACATTTTGGATAGAGTTACCTGCCCCTTGATTGATTGAGTGACACACAGAATGTGCTCTGCCAAGTACATTTCATGTCGTGTACGCTGCCCATATGAACACAGAAATTGAGACCCCACTAATTACACTACGAGGTGGGGTCTCAAAACCCCACCACGTGACTTCAATTTGTCTATAATTAACTTGTGTTTTTTGCAAGTGCGGTAATCAGGTTTATTCTTCCACTAAAAATAGTTTCAGTTCATTGTTATTTAGTGATTGTTAGGTATTGCACTTAAGTATAAATTGAATACGTATGCTCCATACATGTTTTTTGATAATAAAAAGTATTAATATGGCAGAAAAAACGATCAAAATATGGAGTTTGAATCGTGTTTTTAATCTCGCATGAATATGTCAAACTGTGTGATGGGATGTTCGGCTGACGTCGGTTTATCTTTTGATCTCTCAGTCACAGGCTCTTAATTAAATCAAATTTTTTCACAGTCAGTGAAATATTACTTTTACTTTTACTTGAAATATTAAAAAGATAGTTCAATATTTGAAAAAGTTATTGAAAGCTATTGCGATTCGGAATGTTGTTCATCAAAATCGATTCAGAACTAGAGGAATTACGAAAAAATAAATATTATACCGTACTGAAATCATGGATGTGAGTCGAAAAAAATATAACTTGACCAGCACAATATCTGGACATTCCCCCGACGGTCTTTTACCTAACTGTAGCTATTGACGGAGAAGAATCATGTTACCGGTACTGAATTTTGAATAAATTGTGGGTTGGGGAGGAAGGGAATCCGATTTACAATTTTAAAAGTTAAATTCAGAGTGGAATGTTAAAATGTAAATGTTGAGAGTGGAATTAACATAAATAAACTACATTAACGAAAAAGGAATGCTTGTGGTGGCCCTGGGACGTTTCAGCCCAAGACGCTTCGGAATCCATATACTGAAGCGCCTGCATGCACTAGCAAGGAAAACTGGCCAAGATGGGGGGGGGGGGGGGGGGGGGGGGGGGGCAAGCAATCAATGATATAGGGCTTTTTGTGCGTGTGGGTTTATGGGAGTCTGGGGCCCAATTGCCTCGTTTCGGGATGGGGAGGGAGGGCTGTTTACTTCACCATTTAGGAGTGGTATGGATGACTGAATCTTACACTGCCAAGACACTGAAATTTCAGATGTGCTGGCTGCACGCAAAAATCAGGGGTGGCGTCAGAAAATCTCCGATAGAGGAACTAAAATCTCCTGTCTGAAAGACCTATGTTAATTTTTGGGGGTTTCAAGACACGTGTGGGGGGACAAAACAAAAAAAATTATAATACGAAATTTCGGGGCATGTTTGAGCTAGGGTTACGATGTATGGTGGTCTGGCTTGTCGATCGGCATGTCATTATTGGAAATAAAAAAAATATTATTTTCTATTGATTTTATTTACATATGGTTATAATTATGATTACTGAATTAATAAAAAGCAATTGAAAATATTGATTTGTCTCTTATTTTTTCTCAAGCTTGTCATGTGCAGAGGTGTTAAAACAGATGTTGGTTTGAAGGACAGCTCTGTGCTTTGTCGCACCACTCAAATGTCATTTCACACCTTGTGCAAGTGGTAGTTTAATCTACTGTACCTAATTAATCACTTCAATCCCGACTACTTTTTTGTAGTAGCCGTAGAATAATATTTTATTCAAGTGTCACATTTCAATACACATGCATAATATTCATACATGTAGAGTATTTTCAAAATATTTATATGAAATCCAGTCTATGGAGGCTTATGAGACAAATTTTCATCAGATGTAGGTCTTTTTTTACAGTAGTTCATAAAAAACAACAAAAAACCCAAACCGAAAGACCAAAACACATGCACGCACATCAAAATACACACCCTTGCGCCCCCCCCCCCCCCCCCCACTCACACACACACAAACACACAGAGAGTAATATGCAGACATACGCCCACATGCACTTGCGTATAATTTCGTGTACTAATTTTCTTTCACTTTTTCTTCCCCCCCCCCCCCTCATCACGTATATCTGTCTCTCTCTATCTCTTTCCCACTGAAGCGTACTCTCTCTCTTAGAATGGCACATTCGCAGATATTTTAATTCGGCATCTCCCTTATATTCACCCACGTATTTTTACATACACACAGGCTTAGCTATTTCAATTGATAATACAAATAACAACAATGTAGAGGAACGTTGAAAAATCCGCAAATGCAAAGAGTATAAAAGTATGTACAAACCCCTACAGAATTGGATGAAGGATATTTATTTCTGTATGCAAATATCTCCCGTCCACCCCCCCCCTCCCAGCCCCCTCCCCAGCCCCCCCCCCCCCACCCCCCTGTGAAATAATCATTAGTTTCAGTCTCGAGTGAGATACTTTTTGGTATCCATTCAAAAACACTATATTTTCTTTTTACTATATCCTTTTTATAAGAATCTTTAATTGCGTTGCCCGAGAAAGAGGATGTGCTGGTCGAGTTGACTCAATGTCGCGGACTGGTATCACTTCGATCATTAGCCGTGGGCGCTTTCGTGGCGCAAGAGGCTTTTTCGCCCCCACTTCCCACCCAAGAAAAACACGGTTCTTCACGTGTTGGCCTACAGCTGTAAACAAAATGTGAAATTGGGAACTTCGCGAATATTATTTGTTTTTCTCAAGTCTGGTTTATTTATTTCCTCGATCAAATCGATTGCGTAAACACAACAGTTTAGTTTCGAAAGTGACGAGGACTTTGTACTTAACCAAATGGAACTGACTGTTCTATTCCCAATTTACAATTTCAAACCGGAGCAATAATCGCAGTCTGCCTCCTCCAAATTCCAATTTTAATTTAAAATAAATTATCTACTACCAGTAACAAACGCAGTTGTCTTGCCAGTTGACGTCACAAGACAGTATTTATTAATCAGCAGAGAAACTGACATACAAAAGCAATTAAACTAATCGTTAACGCTCGTGACCACGGTGGGTCACAGTGTTTTGAAAACTGTCTTCCACTGATCAGACACTGCGGTCCACTGGAACTCCACGGAGGAGAACACACCGCGGCGGCGTTTTTGTTTCAATCCACGTTAAACGTACTGCAATGTTAGTTATAAGAAACCAAATGAAGTTAAAAGATTAAAAAAAGACAACTCATTTATGTAAATATCAATGTGCAAAAAACAAACTTATTTATGTTAATATCTATGTGCAATGTATTATGTTTCTATAGTTTATCGCTTGTTAAAAGTTGAAACACTTGAATGAAATAAAATATATCAAAGCCAGTGTTCTTGTTATTGTTGCTCTGTTGTCAATGAAGATAAGTAATTAATTATACACGCCCACTCATAAATAGTTCCTCTATAAATAGACAGCACTAATCTAAATTTAGCATCAATAACTGGGGTATTTATTGACCAGTCTCATATGGGTACTGTACACGTAATGTCTTGAAAAAGTTACATGTTTTGGAAGTGATGTTTTTAGTGCCCTGTTAAATGCTTCGACTTTTTGAGTATTGAAACTGAACTTTGTTTTTTCCAGCATTGTGGGACCTAGCCTACATGTATAACTTACACAAGTCCTTACCTTAGTATTTCAGCTGTTCCTTTTATTTTTTTAATGAGAAGTCTTTGCCAAGAAAAGAAGATTTGTTAATCCAGTTTTTCACCATTACAGTAGAACCTGTCTTGAGAGACCGCCCTTTCGGCCACATAAAAGTGGTCTCTCAAGACAGGTGGTCTCTCATAACAGGTTTCAGGTTTTCTCAAGTCAGTGAATAACCAACCACAAAATTCAGAAATGGAGAAGAATGGATTTTTGTAATTACTTTGTAGTTGTTTTTTTTGTAACAAATTGAAATGTACTGTTATAAAAATTATAAAAATAAATTAGTGTTGAAAATCTTCATTGAAGATTTTCAACACAAATTTATTTTTATAAACCTATCTGTCACATTTCAGGTATGTATGAAATTGTTTATTCAATAATAATCCTAATTTTTTCACAGGGGTCTTATAAAAACATCTCAATCTTTAATGAGTTATGTAACTGAATAGCAATTGAAACCTAGTTAAGAGCTTTTAATACTTTTAATTATGTTAGTATAACCACAATGGATTTTCCAATTCTAGAACAGGTAAAAAGTTTTTGTCATGGTTTCAGTTTTCAAAGGGGCGGTCGCTCAAGACAGGTCCATTATGGCCTAAAAATACAAGTTGGTACCAGGCCACAGTGGTCTCTCAAGACAGGTGGTCTCTCAAAACAGGTGGTCTCCCATAGCAGGTCCATTATAGAGTAAAACCAATCAGTGCCTGGCAGATGTGGTCTCTCAAGACAGGTGGTCTCTCAAGACAGTGGTCTCTCAAGACAGGTTTTACTGTACATGCAAATGAATGCCTTTTAAAGAGAGAATGATTGTTTTGGTAACATTTTACTATCGCATCTACTGTGTAGGATATTTTGTTTTTTATTGCTGGAATGTCACCTGTGTACATGTCTGATGCCTTCTTCATTTCAGTTTGGCACCTTTCAGCTAAATCTCTTGTAAGAAGGATCTCTTTTTCAACACCAAATATGTTCTGATGACAGTAATGATCAAATCGGGAGACGGCTGTGGGTATAACTCCTCAAACTTTCGCTTAACTATTCTACCATAAATACAGTAGAATCCTCTTAATTGAATATCCATTTTGCCAGTGAAAATTATTCAATTAACAGGAGTACACAATTAAAAGGGATCTGGTAGAGGGTCAATTTCTCTTTTGCTAAGCATAAATCTTAATGTGAATTGATTAAGTCTAAACAATATTTAGCATGTTAATTTTCCATCTGTCTCTTATGGAGTGTTTATGGACCTGTAGTGAAACCTAGTGGTCAATACTGCATGCTCAAGTGGTGCAGATATATGCAAATTATCAAGCGGCTTTGTTCCATATGAATGAGCTCTTGGAGCTCAGTCGGATGGGACAAAGTTGAAGATAATGGCGTTTACATATATATAGTGATTAGTGGAATTACCCATAACCAAGTATATATACCTCTCATTTCGTCTTCGGTGGAGGGTTAACTTTCCTTTAGACAAAACCAAAGTCAAATGCTAATTACCAAGCTGCTTTGTGCCATCTGACTCAGCTCTTGGAGCTCGGTCGGATGGGACAAAAGTTGGAGATGATGGCGTTTACATATAAATTGTGATTAGTGGAATTACCCACACCAAGTATATATACCTCTCACTTCGTCTTCGGTAGAGGGTTAACTCTCCGTTAGACAAAACAAATCTTAATACAAAGTTTTCAAGTCTACTACTAGTGGGCTAACCATACTTAGCATGTTAACTTTCTGCACGTCCCCGGTAAGGGTTAATAGGCCAGTAGCACAAGAACAAGTCATTCCATTATCTCCATCGTTCTAATTACATTAACGGTGTGTGTCGACTACCTGTGATGCTAAATACGACATGCCCTGGTTTGCTCTTATAAACCCCTGTAAATCGCACGATGAATCCTTGCAATACAAATTAGTCTCAAAAGATTGGCCCTGTTATTACCTTTTTGAATTAGTGATGACAATTATATGGACCAATATGACATCTGTTATAGATTGTTCTGCACACTGGGGTGTATTTGAAGCATGAGAATGGCATTCAATTGTTTGTATCGTTCTAACTAGGTTAACACAGTGTGTCGTCTACCTGTGATGTTGAATACTTGCTTGTCATAATTTGTATTTCACAAATGGACTGGTATCTTATTGGTTTGTCTGTCCACTAGGGTGTTCCCGAAGACCAACAGAGTTAATCCACTCCTTTAATTGTCCCAATTAGATTAATGAAGATCTGACATACTCTTGTATTTCGCAGTCGGATGCCTGATGGTTTATGTACATAGATATGAATGGTAGTCTAGGCCAGTGATGTATAACCTGCCCACATTAATAGCTTCCATTGCAGCCTATTGTAACTCATTCACTTCATCCAGTGTCATATATGTTTGATACTGGTTTACAATATTTACATGTAAATATGTTCTTTTTTGTATTGCAGCATCCTATTACAAATTATTACTACTTCTTTCAGTCTTATTCTGAACTTACTACTCTTGCCAACCAGTATGTAAACTTGAAACGGTACCACACAATTGTAAACAACAAAATCATCCGAGTACTTTCCCGACTGTTTGATGCTGGTATTACATAAATGTGTAACATAAATGTCTACAGAGCTCGGATTGTTTTTTTTAATAGTGTTGTCTATTGTCACGGCATTAAAAATAAGCTCCAAAAACATCAAATATGCTGTATATTATGCTACATGTATATGCGCTGGAAGGGAAGCAGTCTACTTAACGCCCTCACTGTTAAGCTTGCATTATTTTTCAGCTTGTTCGATTGTCCAGTTACGCTTGGGAACAAAAATGCATGGTCATTGGAACCACATTTTAATTATAATTTGGGTACAGGTGTTTCGGTGATTGACAGAGTTTTTTATTTAACACTCTCGGCTCCCATTCTCGCACTAACAGTGTTCTTGCTAGTATTAATTATATTATCGGGCGATATTGAATTGAACCCAGGCCCAAATCTTACAGACTCAAATAAGAGAGTAAATATATTAAAAATGTGCCATTTGAATGTACAAAGCTTAGATGTACAAACGAAATTAGACATTATAAAATGTGAATCGCTGGTCTTTGATATTCTGGCTCTCACCGAGACGTGGCTAACTGATAACACTCTGATATCTAATGTACTTCTGCCTAGCTTTCAGGAGCCACTACGTAAGGACCGGCCGACGAGGGGGGGGGGTGGTGTGGCGGTATATTTCAAGGAGGGCATTGCCTTCCGAGATAGACCTGATCTTGAGTTAGTAAATATTGAGTGTCTTTGGACTGAAGTTGTCACAAAACATGGTAAGCCACTTTTGCTGGGTGCGTTTTACCGCCCACCTAATAGTCCACCCGAAACGTGGAATATTATTTCTGCCTCCATTGAAAAAGCCAAAGATACCCAAATTGAAGATCTTATTGTTACTGGTGATTTTAATGATAATCAACTTATGCCTCTAGGAAGCAAATTTTTAGAAATTTCCAGATGTTTCAACTTGGCCCAGTTTGTCAATGATCCGACATGCATTACCGAAACTTCAGCGACGCTGCTCGATCTCTTTGCCGTGTCTCAGTCAGTGAACGTGGTGTCGTGTGAAGTTTTAGATCCCTTCTTCCCAGACATGATCCGCTATCACAAACCAATTGTTATCGAAATTGACTTCGCAAAATCAGCTCATGTTGCTTTCAAGAGACGTGTCTGGGCTTATGCATTAGGAAACTACATCGATCTAAATAATGCAATCATTAACGAACAATGGGACGAAATATTTGATAACCCCGATCTGGACACTATTGTTTTTGATTTTACCAATAAAATACTCCATTTGGCATCAAAGCATATCCCAAATAAATACATAACCTCGAGAACTAACCAACCTGAATGGTTTCATAATAACATAAGACTACTTATCAGACAAAGAAAACGATTGTATCGTGCAGCCAAAGGGAGTGGTCTTCCTCAAGCATGGTATAAATACAGACGTA
Source organism: Pictodentalium vernedei (assembly GCA_031216915.1). Classification (NCBI taxonomy): domain Eukaryota; kingdom Metazoa; phylum Mollusca; class Scaphopoda; order Dentaliida; family Dentaliidae; genus Pictodentalium; species Pictodentalium vernedei. The sequence continues at coordinate 156,230,077 of CM062297.1, forward strand.
AGAGGAATGAGGTCATTTCAGCGATACGAAAGGCCAAAATGACCCATTCATCTAAAGTTCAAAGCGTGCTGAAAAGCTCAGAGACTTCATCAGCACAATGGTGGAAGACCCTTAAATCTTTCATAGGAAATAATACTTCATTAGGGATCCCAACTATAACTCACCAAAACAGAACGTATTTGTCGAACATTGAGAAAGCTGAGGTGCTCAACAGTTATTTCTGTACTATTTCTTGCGTAGATGATTCTAAAGCCTCGTTGCCAGCATCTGTTCTACCATGCGATGAAATACTTGATAATATAATGCTCCACTGCCGCGATGTTTATGAAGCACTGACAGCAATAAATGCGTCCAAAGCCTCTGGTCCCGATTTGGTCAGCCCTCGTCTACTAAAAGAGTGTAAAACGTCCTTGTGTGAACCACTATCGATCCTGTTTAATATCCTATTGAATAACTGTTATTTTCCAACTGCATGGAAAAAAGCTAATGTATCTCCAATTCTGAAAAAACCTCCCTCTAACTTAGTCACGAATTATCGTCCTATATCTTTGATTAGCTGTGTAGGCAAGGTATTTGAGAAATGCATCTTTAAGCGTCTATGGAAATTCCTGAGTGATAATAATACCCTTAGTCCATTTCAATCTGGTTTTACACCTCGGGACTCTACAGTTCTCTAACTATCAGATATATACGACGAATTCTGTCGTGCTCTGGATGATGGCAAGGAGGTCAGAGTGGTCTTCTGTGATGTTAGTAAAGCGTTTGATAAAGTTTGGCACGCCGGATTGCTTTACAAATTGGAGAAGGTCGGAATTAGGGGGGAATTACTGGATTTTCTCAGATCATATCTCTCTGATAGATCCCAGCGGGTTGTCATAGCAAATGAGTGCTCCTCTTGGAGAGCTGTCTGTTCTGGAGTTCCACAAGGTTCGATTCTTGGTCCTCTTTTATTCCTCATCTATATTAATGATATTACGGAAAATTTGATCAGCAGCCTGCGTCTCTTTGCAGACGACACATCTCTTTATCTTATTGTTGAAAATCCTGCCCAAACAGCTAATGTAATCAATCGCGATCTGGCGACAATAGAAAATTGGGCTAGACTATGGCTGGTCGAATTCAACCCACAAAAAACTGAAAGTCTTCTCATATCTCGGAAAACTAATCCCCGTTCTCATCCACCCTTGTTGTTTTCTAATATGCAAATTGCCGAAGTTGATAGTCACAAGCATTTAGGTGTTATATTGAATACTACTTGTACCTGGACTGATCACATTGATTATATCTGTGCTAAAGCCTGGACACGTATAGACTTAATGCGAAAGTACAAATTCATACTTGATAGATGCGTTCTGGAAAAAATTTACTTTGCATTCGTAAGACCCCTACTGGAATATGCCGATACGGTTTGGGATAACTGCAATGAAAGAGACATTGTTAATATAGAGAAAATTCAAGTTGCTGCAGCTAGGGTTGTTACCGGGGGAACTGTCAGTGCCAGCAAAGCCCTATTATACTCTGAAACTTGCTGGGATACCCTCCAGGACAGGCGTGGAAAACACAAATTAATGCAGTTTTTCAAGATGTACCATTGCATAACGCCCCGATACATTGCTAGTAAGGTCCCACCCCCAGTATCGGCGAGCAATACGGCTCATAATCTTCGTTCAAGTGGTAACCTCAGGATTCCTTTTTGTCGAACCAATTTATACCAATCCTCTTTCATCCCGGCAGTAACTAAATTATGGAATAGAATACCACTACCTGTTAGAGAGAATAGTTCTTATAGTAATTTTAAGAGTTATTTAAATCATAATAATCGGCGGCCGCCATCGTTTTTCAGTAATGCAAAATGTCGTTCAGCACAGATATATCATTGCCGGTTGCGCTTGGGATGTAGCAATCTCAATTCACACCTATATGCCAATCATATATCACTCTCACCCTATTGCCAATGTGGAGAGATCGAGTCGACTGAGCACTTTCTGTTAATGTGCCCTCTTTACTTTAATATCCGTAACCGTACCATTGGTCAACTATCCTTTACTCCAAATGTTTCAGTCTTACTCTATGGCTCCGAATTTTTGAGTAACGAAGAAAATCGTTCAGTCGTTGACCTTGTCCAGGATAATATTATAGCTTCAAAGCGCTTCTAGTAAGTGTATATAGATACGTGCATGCACGCGCACGTGAGAGTGCATGAATGTATGCATATGTATGTAAATATATATGTTTGTATGTGCGTTTATGTGCGTGCGTATGTATGTTAAGTATGTATGTGTGTGTGCATGCATGCGTGCTAGTATGCGTGTCTGTATGTATGTATATGTATGCGTGCGTATATGTATCGTCGACTGAGTGCTGGAGTGTTCTAGGTCACACAGGGGACATAGAACGTTCTAGCGCTCGGGCGACGATATGTATCTGTGTATATATGTATGTGTATGTGTAAGAACGTAGACGTCTTCCCTATGCACAGTTCATATCCAACTTGTACGTGTGCTGTGACTACAGTCTACTTGTATTCTCTGTAATACTAGATGAGTTACCGGATCAGTTTGCACCCAGGTTGGCTTCTTGCTTTCTTTCTTCATTCCAATATTCTCTTTTTTCCTACAGTACCTCTCATGTTAATTTCCATGGTTTAAACAATATAAATGAAACTGTACGAGTGTCATTAATCCGATTATATCATTATATTGTAAATGTCAAACGTGGAAACGACCTTTTATAAGCTCCTTAGCTTTCTGTCGGATCCACCATCAACAATGTTGTACTTTGTATCTCTAGAAATGTTGAACAAATAAATATTGTTTAAACTAAAAGGGATTTGGTCAGTTTCCTGTGTTCTGGAGGTAAACTGAGCATTTATTCTATTATATCTTGTTTGACAGAGCTCATAGAGCTCTGTCAAACAAGATATAATAGAATAAATTCCTGTATTGGATGTAGTGAGGCCAAAAAGGTTGATAAATAAGGGAAATTTGGAGCGTGTCACAGTAATTTTTTCGACATATTACAAAAATTTATATACAATTAACAGGAGTTTACTCTACAACCCATATGCAATTAACAGATCAATTTTGTACTGAAGATATGGTAAATGGTTTTGTGTTTGAAAATTATATTCAATTAACAGGAATATACAATTAAGAGATATCCAATTAAGTGGGCTCTACTGTACCCTTTTTCTCTCTATGTAAATTAGACCTCCTGTCACTGACTTCAAATAATGATGATGAATAGTTGAATTTTTTGTAGTGTCCCATACTCCACAGTCATCAGGATGATTACTCTGCTTATTACAGGGCTTGCCTTGAGTCGGGGCTGATCAGCCCAGACCCCGAGATCAGCCCTGAGGAGCACTTGCCGGGGGCTTTTTTTCAAGCCCCGACATTTTCCACAAAAAAGCACTAACAATAATGGACAAAATGGAAAATCAGCCCCGAAAAGGCCCCAACCTCAATATGTGGGGGACTTTTTTTAGGCCCCGACCATTTTACTCAAGGCGAGCCCTGTTATTAGCTAATCGTCGTTTTTTATTGTCACAGTTGTCAATTTCAAAGAAAACATTTTCTTTCACACCTGCAGGGATGGATGGTAATACGTCTCCGCCTTTTGTTGCAAGATTATAAATGTCTTCAATCGTACATATAAATTTCCCATTCAGTCCATTTGCAACAGGGTTTTTGGAAGGTGCATCCACTACCTCTGAAAGTCGATTTATGTCTTGGCTGTCTTGGCTGTTGTTTAATGTATTGTCCGTTACATTTTCACCCGTTTTGTCAAAGTCCTCCATGCCTTGTCTGTCACATTTGTCGGTATTGTAGTCGTTATTAACATTGTCAATTCTTTCATCTGTGTGCATCTCAAAGTCATCTATGTCTGGTCTGTCTTGGCTGTAACACTTGTCAATGTCAAATTGGCAGTTAGTCAGGTTGTCCTGTTTGTCAGCACTTCTATCCTCTTCAGTGTGTTGTCCGTCACCTTTAGAATCAGCCTCTGCATCAATCAAGTCTACTGGGTTAGATATGGTGGGCAAAAGTGGTACAAAATGATTTGGGCTCCATAAAGACACTCTATTCATTCCTCCTGCCCACATTATAGTTAGCATTTCCTGTTGACCTCTACTCTTTTTTCGAGGATAAAAAACTGTGTTCAGTAACCCAATATACTTGTCTGGCGGTCCATTTACCACTGGATAGACACTTCTGATTGGGTGACTGACAACCATACTGGCGGCGTGAATGGTCCACACTGATGAAAAGGACCTCGGGTATCCTGACTCTGCACATGCTGAAATGGCTTCTTTATATGAGGGGCTGATCAGTGGAATGTCCATCTTTGAGTGAAATGACTCTTAGTACATCTGATGACAGGCCATTTCGACACAAGTTCAAACACGGAGCTCCTCAGATGCTGCTTGGTTACCATACAATGCCACAGAAAGAGCGTTGAACAGGCAATACCAAGCAGCCGAGACTGCAATGGGAACTGAACCAAACCAATTATTTCCCAGCAGGCTGGATGCGTGCCTGTCTTGGGTATAGCCCATACTTAGATTGTAGTATTGTGGCTCTTGCTTACGAAGTTTTTCTTCCTGTCCTCTCAAGAACATCTCTTCTCTTAGAATTGCTGCACAGGTGTTGTTATTTCGCCCAGCTGCCATCAACCTCAATATCGCGTGGTCAAAATAAAATGAGTTTGTTCTCCTATTTTTGACGCATTTGCAGCAGATGAATGAAGAGGCGATTTTCTGAAGAAATTGAAGTCTTTCAGCTTGAGATTTGCACATGATAAATGATACCATCTGTCACATGCAATATCCCTGAAGCCATCGCAGTTGTTTGAGCAGGCACCACAAGGGTAAGATACACTGGCCTTTCTGGAAAAATCTATCTTCAAAGTTGATAATGAGAATTTGCTTTAAAAATAAGATTGAAAGTTCGCTGAAGTTCACGAGATGAGATGTCAAAACAGAATGAAACAGTCGTTGAAATTCTTGCTACTGCTTTCGGGCATGTCAATTACGTTGGAACTCAGATTTTAGCCAAACTTCTTGAATACCCAAGAGGTTTCCAACTGAACTCTCAAACCTAACAAGACAGTCGCTACATTTATGACCCCTGTAAGTCGTCCATATGTCTGCAGGAGTACATCAAGCCAACCAGCACAGCATTGAAAGCAGTACAGTACGAACACAATCACTAGACATGCCCCAGGTCCATACCATTTTGGTCGCAATGGTGTTATGAATAAAGGCAGTCGCTTTCATCCCAATAACTCCCCAGGACTTTTACAATCTCAACCAAAGTCCAACAATCGTGAACTCATTTCTTATATTCAGAAACAGATGGAAAAAACATTGTACATGTTTTAAACTCATAAAAATTTGCTGCAATAATTTGCTCTGTACTCAGGTGGGGGTGTATTGATGAGCTATCAGGCCCATCTGGGCCCATGTGTTTTTGAACCAGCAGTCTGTTTAGCCTTGAGTGTCTCAATTTCTATAATTGCATATCCTATTTGTTTATTTAAACAGATTTAAACATTTCTTGTAATCACAGATAATCAAAGGTCTTTTAGGTTCCTCATGGTCTTTCAGAAATCAGACTTTAAGAATATGTAAATTATTTTTAGCATACATCAAAAATCAAGATACCACTAAAAGTAGAAGTGAGCATATTTATGATAATTTCTTAGAAAAAAGAAAAAGAAACCCAAACAGTCACTGGTTTGGGAGCGACCCCAGCATATTATCATTAACGGTTACAAAAAGGAAATGAAAGTGTCAATGACACTGTAGCTCAACTTGTCAATACAAAGACATGTACATGTATAGTATGTGACACTGCAATGACAAACACCTAGGTAATGACCTGATAACAAAGGTACATATAAAGTATTGTAATGGTCTGTACATAAATACTGAGCGTTGCCTGTAACAAATGTATAGGTAAAGTATTGTAAAGGTCAGCGACAGTCAGATGCTAAACTAGAAAAGAAATCTTTGAGTCCCAGAGTGGGTCTGACTGAACCCCAAAATATTTGTTCTCATAGCACAGTGATAACAAAGGCACCCCAAAACACACTCATTCCTGTCCCAAGGTGAAAACAAAGGTACCCAAGAAGTTTCGTGAAGATCAGTTCACAAATATGAGCTGTGTAGAAGTTGTGACAAAAAACTGATTAGACCTAATTTCGATATAAAATGGCCACTGGCAGCCATCTTGAATTTTGGACCGCACCCAGAAACACTCGTTCTCGTCCCAAGGTGATAACAAAGGTACCCAAGACGTTTCGTGAAGATCGGTTCATAAATACAGACTCTAGCCCGAGCCGTATTGACATGTGTACTTACTGTGTGTAAGCAGCACTGAAAAAATCAAAGTTCATCTAATTTGCATAATTTCTGCACAAGAAAAAAACCTGTATTATATGTGATGTATCCCATGGTACTAAACATTCACACAAAAAATTATTCAAATCAGCGCTTTCATAAGGAAGTTCTGTGCAAAAATCTGATTGCACCAAATTTCGTACAAAATGGCTGCCATCGGCCATCTTGAATTTCGGACCGGACCCCAAAACACTCGTTCTCGTCCCACGGTGATAACAAAGGTACCCAAGAAGTTTCGTAAAGATCTGTTCATAAATACGGCCTCTAGCCCGAGCCGTATTGGCATTTGCACTTACAGTGCTGAAAGTAACACCAAAAAACATCAAAGTTAGTCTAATTTGCATAATTTACGCACGAGAAAAAAACCCGTATTATATGTGATGTATCCCATGGTACTAAACATTCATACAAAAAATTATTCAAATCAGAGCTTTCATATGGAAGTTCTGTACAAAAAACAGATTTCTGCATCGTCGGTACAAAATGGCAGCTGGCAGCCATCTTGAATTTTGGACCACACCCAAAAACACTCGTTCTCGTCCCACAGTCATAACAAAGGTACCCAAGAAGTTTCGTAAAGATCGGTTCATAAATACGGCCTCTAGCCCGAGCCATAGCAGCTTGGCACTTACAGCTCTGAAAGTAACAAATCAAAGTCAGTCTAATTTGCCTAATTTACGCACGAGAAAAAAACCCGTATTATATGTGATGTATCCCATGGTACTAAACATTTATACAAAACTTTATTCAAATCAGAACTTTCATACAGAAGTTCTGTACAAAAAACTGATTTTTGCATCATCGGTACAAAATGGCCGCTGGCAGCCATCTTGAATTTCGGACCACACCTAAAAACACTCGTTCCCGTCCCAGGGTCATAACAAAGGTACACAAGAAGTTTTGTAAAGATCGGTTCATAAATACGACCTCTAGCCCGAGCCATAGCCAATTGTTAACGTACGGACAGACGGACAGACGGACGACGGGCCATGACAATAGCTCAAATTTGACTTCGTCAAAGTTGAGCTAAAAATCCAACCATGTGTGTTTTTGAAAGTTGGAGTCCTCCATCAACCTATAAGGGAGAGAGGATGCTGAGCCTTGGCCATCTGGTCTGCCTTCAGGGGGAATAGATGACGGGGTAATTGGAGGGGCACCCCCCCCCCCCCCCCAATAAAAGACAAAAAACAATAAAAAAAAACCCAAACCCCACACATACACACACCTTCTCACAGACACTCACCCGAAAGCCCTTAAAAGGGCTGTTAAATCTTTATTCAAATGATTATTAATATAAAATGTACACTCGTCTCAGCCAGGCAAGCTTGTTTCAAACCTTGCCTGGTGTTTGGTGGTTTCCTGTGTATGTTAACAGAAAGGTAGGTTGTACCAATTCCTCCCCTTTTGTTCTTTCAGTTTCCCCATAACCCCCTTACTTTTTCTACGGTCGTCTATGCTCATCTACGGTCATCTTTTAGTATGACCGGACTGTGCTTCCCGCTTCAATACAGCACTTGCTCTCTCACCAAGATAATTTGGCTCACTGGAAGGCAGAGAATTTAACCCTAAGTCAGACTGAACAGTTTGAAGACAAATTCCATTCTTCATTTTGCCAAGAAATATTCCTCCCTATCGACCCCCCACCCCGACCCCCTGTTGGCCCCACTCCTGAACTGAGACCCTAATCCAAACAAATATCTTTTACCTGACATGCCATGTCACCTCCTATTAAAACAAAAAAATATTCGGTAAAATAGGTTGTTGAATCTTATTGGAATGAACCCATAGGCTCACTCAATAATAATAGTAATATTCAAAGAAAACTGGTGGTTGGATCTGGAAATTTAATTGGAGATTGAGCATGTATAGTGAATGGTTTCAAGTGAGAGAGAAGAAATCTCATCTTTGGGAAATGTATTAGCTTGCATCTGATGAATTTTCAGTGCTGTTTCTTCCTTGAAAAAACTACTGACCCACCCCCATCCCTTTTATTCAGTGCCCTCACTCCCACACTTAACCTTGGGTAGTTATTACAAATAGTCAGAAAGTTCTGATATGTTAAGCTAATTTACCTGCATTTATTTCCATTTACAGAAACAGTTTTGGTGGGATCATACAACTTAAGTTTTCGATCTGGTCTGAACTGGTGAACAGGAGGTTGCTGGTGTCTGATTGTTTGGTGCATCCGAGGAGACTCTAACCATCCTTGATCGTAAGTTTTTATGTATTCCCTTAGTGTACACACTTCTCTTAATATTCAGACGCGATGGTTGTTTGGTTGAGGTAAATCCAAATTTATGCCCTTTCTTGAATTTCCCCATTGTAAAACAGATGGCAGAAAGAACGTTTGTCAACTGTTTACAGTACAGTATCTCGCCACTTAATTTGTCGCTTTCTGTATTCACAGAGAGAAATTTTTGAGAGTTTTTATCATTATTACATTCAAGAACATTATCCAAACTTTGTAGTGCTTGCAGTAGCTACATTGCCTTCTTGGTAGTAGTAGGTGACTTGGTAGAATGTGAAGACCATTCAAAGAAAAGAAATAAGAGCCCTTTTCTCCAGCTGTTATCTCTGCTTGACAAAGACAGGTCTATAAATGTAAGATTAATCACCCCTGGGAGGGTTCATAGTTCCTTCATGATTACATAAGTTCAGGTTGAGATACTGTAATTTGAGATACTGAAAATGGTGGCACCTTTATCAATGATGGGTCTTTTTGTTGACCATTTTTATGTATTAAGGGTGGGGGTGATTCTCCCACCCCTAATGTCATCCTTGTTGCAACAGTTAACAGGTTGATACACCTAAATTAGCAAAAAAGAAATTTTTTTTAACTACGTATGAAAAATTCTCCATAAATATCACAAACAGGCAGTTTTTTACAGAGGAAATCCTCAATTTCAGCAAAAAATGCAGGTCTTTTGGACAGGGTTAACATGATTGCCACACATTATACTTTGGAGTTATTCAATATTTAAAGCACCTTGTCATCATGATATTTAGAGATGTGTGTACAGAACTGGAATTATTTTATTACAATTTGTTGGACAACAATTTTCTGAGAAGGGAAACCCATGAAAAAATTCTAAAGAGGACCTTTTAAACTCATTTTGTTTTGGGAACAGGAGTGGAGTGAATTTATGGTGGATATTTCAAACCACATACAATGAGATACAAGAAAAAATATTTAATTTAATAAAACAATATAGTATCTTTTATTTGACATAAAAAAACAAACATTTTCAGCAAAAGTGGACAAACTTTAGGTTACAATACAGTGTTTTTGTGCAAACAGCGCCTCTAGTGGTTTGCACCCCAACCTTTAACCCTTTACCTAACATGAAAAGCAGACGACACTTGCAAAAAAAAATTCTTGAATAACTAATTTTTTTCATTTTTTGTCTCAAAAACATAGGTTATGAAACCCTCATTGGAATGATCTCGACGAGCTCGTTCCAATGAGGGGTCATAACCTATGTTTTTGAGACAAAAAATGAAAAAAATAATGAAAATTAATTGGCGATTTTTTAGAATAGCGCTGGCCGGTTTTGGCCGTTACGTTGGGTAAAGGGTTAATGGAGGATAAAAGTTGTCGAATTGGTGGAAAGTGAACTGAGCTTGTCAGTGTGAATAAAATTTTTAAAAAAATGTTTTGAAAAAATTATAAAATATTGGTGATAACTGTCTTCTGGAAAGTGTGAGAGAACATTAAAATTGGGTGGGGGCAAGTAAAAGTAGGTCTATTTCATTGAGTGCAAAACCGGACAGGAGTACAGGAAGCACTAAATTTGAAGGCAAAAATCACATCGCGACCTATATTTTTTTTGGTATATTTTTTTCATGAGGTGATAAACTTAGTGGATACAGGGTTGTTTCTCCGAAAATGTGCTTGATGAGGTGGAGAGACAGGAAAAGGTTTGTACTGTTGCCAATGAAAAAAAAAAACACTGTATTGTAACCAAGTACTGTGGCCAATGTAAAACAATTAGGCTATTGTAACCAAATGTATTCTGTCAGGAGTACAAGACCAGACAATCCCAGTAGCTATTTCCTGCTCCACTTCTTAAGATTCCCATGGGAAAAGTTCATGCACAAATTTTCCCTACTACCAAACATTGAAATCTATAGAGTTACATGTATCTTAGTAAGGTACTTGGAAGATAAAACAATGGCTGATAAAAAAAACTAACAAGATTACATCATTTCAATTAAATAATAGCAGTTAAAATATAAATATCAGAGTTAAAGATCTCAAGTTTCTGGAGTCTTTTTTAAACTGATTATATATTTGGTTATTTTCTCAAGTAGGTGTAAGATGGTTGCATAGATTATCAAGTGTTTGCAGAATGTTTGTAAAACAGTACAATAGCTTTCAATGTAAATATGTTGAACTAAGCCTGAAAATAATTATCATTGCGCTTCCAGACAAAATATCAGGCACCAAATGAATCAAGTCTGTCATTTGAGAATGACATCTCACAAATTACAAAATGGAGTTTGAGTATTCAGAATAATGTGTTTTGGGTGTACATTGACCTTCATCTTAAAACTGTTCAGAATTCATCCAACCATACCTTGTTTGGCAGGGCTCAACGAGCCCTGCCAAACAAGGTATGATTGGTTTAATTCTGAATTGGAACTGAATTACTCTTCAAACATGATTTAGATACATGTATGGCCATGTCAAATCGTATTTCTTCCCTTGCTGTTAATACTGTTGAGCCGTACAGTCACTTTCTTCACATTTCCCAACTTGCCAGGACCAGAAATCACAATAATCATCAATTTTAGGCTTGCTAGTTATGTGGATGATTTCCAGCATGCATGATGTTCTGATCACTGAACTTCATTATAGGGCTGCACGATATTCAAAACTGAATACCGGTATCGGTATTCAAAAAAATACCACCGTATACCATATATCGAAAACTGTTCAGATATATGAACACAAGTACCACAATCGAGACTCGAGGCATTACAGTCAGAACGAATTAGCATACATTCGAAAAAACTTTACCCAATGCAGACGATATTAAAATTTATTATTTTCAAAATTAATTTATCAGATTTTCCCCAAAGATTTCAACAAAACTATATCATGTGACTCCTCATTGGAACGAGCTCATTCCAATGAGGAGTCACATGATATAGTTTTGTTGAAATTTTTGAAAATTATTTTTTCAACTGCTGAATTTGTATATTACGAGGGCACAAACAGACGATTCCTTGGATAAAGGATAATATTATTCATTCAGGGCTACAGTTAAAAAAAACTCAAGACATCTTGAAAATTAAATTGTGGGTAAATAAATAATGACGATAAACCAATATTTTTGTAATTACACTGGTATTCAATCGATGTTGGTTTGAATACCAGTATATATCAGTTTATCGATATACCATGCAGCCCTACTTCATTAATAATTTTGGCATCAGACATTTGGACTGATGATTTTAAACCTCAGTCTGACATTGGCCTTTTTATACCTGACAATGTCCTTGTCTGACCACTTATTTTCTAGTATGTGTTGAACATTTTTATTTTAGTTTTTTTTTATTCAAGAAGAGAACTGGATGAGTCAATAGGGTAGAAAATGTGACAGTGAGAACACAACAAAGTTTTGATGAACTCGATTCATTTTGCTATGGATTTTTTTCCGACTGACTGGGCTTAGCAACTGATCCCTTAGATTCCCTAAGAATGATCAAAGGGCAAAGGGGAGATAGACTGAGCAAGCCTGAAACTAAGCAATCTGTCATTTGCAGAATGAGGTCCCTAGAGGGTGAATTTGTTGATGCTGACCCATATAGTGGGCTACAGTTAAAACTAGGAGTCATGTCATGAAATGTGCACAAATAGCATGTCGATCTGCACGTTATGACCATAGTAAGGCTATCAAATTCTGTATATATGGCCTGTGCACAAGCAATGTTTCAAGGGTATAGTAGATGTTATTGGGCCACCTACGGGGAGTGCTTTTTTAATTCTATTTCTAACTCTTGTATGGCTTTTTCTGCGATGGGGTTTTTATTACAGTTTTTTAGATTCCCAACTTCCAAACTCAGACTATTTCGGTTTAGAATGTGATCTCCCTGTAGGCTTTGGAAAGCGGATGTCCCATCAACTCTAATGACAGACCCGCCTGGAAACTTTAGTTCGGCAGTAGTTTTTAAAACTGCATTAGATAGAGTATCTTTCTGCTCATTGGGTATGAGCTGAGCTGAAGTGAAAGAAGAGAAACAGTCTCTTATAACAAAGATTTTCTGTTTAGAACGGCAAACAATGTCAAGGCAAAAGCAGCTCCTGGTACAGTCGGGGAACAGATGTGGTGAATTTGACAATTTCACATGGTAGTTAGGCCAGCAAAGCGCACTGCAAACAACAACTGGAAACATCAGCAATTTCTGTATCAGCATTAGGGGGGGGGGGGGGGGGGGGAGGGGGGGACAGAAATATCGATGGAACACTTTCTGAAGCTGAGTTTTGGAAGGGTGTTTCAAACGCAAGGGAAGACCTGTGAGTAAACCAGGTAAAACCAATCGAGGAACAATGGTAAGATGCCATATGGGGTTGAACGGATTGATGTGCTGGACAATAAGTAAATTTTTGTTCCCGATGTTCGCCACTTTGAGAACACGCTTTACATCCAGAATATTGTCTTGCTTTTTGGAGGGGTGCGTGCCTTGAGATAGATGGGCATATACTCACCTTAAAGTTGGGCAATCTTGTTGTGTTGTGCGCCAAGCAGAAGTGTTGAGAAATTTAAATTTTATAGTAAATTTCCTTTCTTATTATATCTACCACAATTGTTTACTACAGGCTTGCACTACAGTGGAAGTCCCTAACTCGGATAATATACTCTCTATTTTTGTCTTTTCCAAGCAATTTGGGAAAGAAAAGTGGTACAAAAGCAGCAAGAAAAAATAAGCCAAAACTGGGTCGAGTGCAACCGTCGCAGACCCAGTACGTGACGCTCTCTCCCAAGTACAACTCCACGACTTCCGTTGCCAGTGTGCATATACGCCGCCAATGTTAGAGTTATGTGATCAGCGGGGAGGAAGGATTCTTACCCGTATAAGAAGACGGGAGGGCCTCCATGTGAACAATTGTGGTAGGTATAATAAGAAAGGAAATTTACTATAAAATTTAAATTTCTTATCAACCTACCCACAATTGCTTACTACAGGCTGAATAGACAATAGGCTGGAGGGAATCGCATAACCAACCATAACCATAACCCAAGTGCACTGGAACTGTGAAGCAGAAGGAAGAGGACCTGAGGCTTATCAACCATAGCGTCACAATCATTAGTAAAAGACAATGAAAGGAGACATATGGGTCTGCGTGACACACAGACAGAAAAGGGCAGTAACAGCACAAGGCTGAAACTGACCTTCAAGAAGCCTAATGGCTAGGGCAGACAACAGCCTGAGCAGAAGAAGGAGGACCCAATGCAAAAAGGTCCTCCACCTGCTCCTGCAACTGACGCAGATAGAAGGTGGAGAAAGTAGAGGCATTTCTCCGGTAGGCTGCCTGCATAACATCCGACAACTTGACGGAGTTAGAATAAGCCCAAGAGGTAGACAATGCACGCACCTCGTGGGCAGAAATACGATTGGTAATACAAGCGCCAGTTGCTAAACGACCATAAGCCGTACGAATAGCAAGACAAATCCATCGAGAAATGGATTGAGGAGAGATCTTCTGTCGACCAGGAATAAGAGACAGAAAAAAACGTTTCCTGCCTTTCCGTATGAATTGTGTCCAATTGAGATAAATGCGAATAGCACAGACCGGACAGAGCAAAGGGCAATTGCCCTCAACAGAAGGAAGAGCCCTGATACAGATAGGAGGAGGAGTAGAATCTGGTAACTGATTCTTGGCCAGAAAAGAGCAATCAGTGGTAAAAGTAACACTGTTGGGAGAGCTCCTGAAAAAGGCTGGGTCAACCTGGGTCAACCGAGAGGGCGTGAAGCTCACTAACCCGTCTGGCAGAAGCAAAAGCCATCAGAAAAGCTTATATGTGAGAAAATGCATATCCACCTGGGATAAAGGTTCGAACGACGCCCCCCCCCCCCCCCCAAAGCAAAGCAGCACCCACGAAAGATTCCATCCTGGGGTAAGCCGCAAAGTCCGAGGCCTTTTCAAAGAAAAGTGCCTAACAAGCTTGGAGAGGTAAGGATTAGAGCCAATATGACGCTTCCCCACATAAGAAAAAGTCTCTGAAAGCATGGACCTGTAACCCTTGATGGTAACAGACTGGAGACCCCGAGAATCAAACAGATATACCAGAAACTCTGCAATCTGTGAAATTGAAGGATTGGCATAATCAACAGAGTGATCAGCACACCATCGACAGAAAATCTCCCACTTAGCTGCATAAGCTAAACCAGTGGAGTGCCTCCTTGAAGAAGAAATGCACTCCACTGCTCGTCTCGAAAAACCTCTACGGAGGAGACAGGACCTGACAAAAGATATGCGTGAAGGCACAATGAAGTCCGGTCGACGTGAAACCTCCTCGGCGGGTGACCTTGGCAAAGAAGGTTGTGATGTAGAGGGAGACGTGCCGGAACCGCCGCCATCAGCGAGCGGAGCTGATTGATCCACACCAGCTGAGGCAACAGGGGAGCGATCAGAATGATTCGACAACTGCAGGTTAGAATTTTGGCTAGAACCTGAGGCAGAATCGGAACCGGCGGGAAGGCATAGCCAGCTAGACCGTTCCAATCGAGTGACAGAGCATCCACGGCAAAAGCCAGAGGATCTGGACATGGGGACACGAAAATGTCCACCTGATGGTTCCAACGAGTTGCAAAGAGATCAATGTGGGGACTTCCCCAGAGATCGCAAAGAGACTGGAACACTGCCCTGTGGAGCATCCACTCGGTGGAAATGACTCTGCCCCGTCAGGACAGGGAGTCGGCTAGGACGTTCAGAAGACCGGGAATGTGACGAACAACCACCCCGGCGCGGACAACCTGAGTGAGCAGTAGAAGATCCCGAGCCAATTCGTAAATTGGAACTGAGTGAGTGCCACCCTGGTTCCGAATGTAAGCCACCACCATCGAATTGTCGGACAACAGAAGGACCTGGTGATTCGACAGGTGAGGGATCCACTGCCTGAAACTCAGAAGAAGAGCAAGAAGCTCCTTCTGGTTGATGTGTAAAGCTGCCTGATCCTAGTCCCACATCCCGTGAAGGGAAAGACCTAGAGGATCCAACGTCGCACCCCATCCGAGATTGCTGGCATCTGCCGTCAGAACGCGAACGGATGTGGGTAAGTCCAACGGAACACCCTGCATAAGCCACTGGACATCTAGGGGAGAAGGTGAGGATAAAGAGATTCTGGAAACTGAAGCACCAGATCTATAGAATCTACATTCGGCCTCCAACGACTGAGCAGAAAGTGTTGGAGAGGTCTGACACGCAGCCGACCTTGAGGAATGAGATCCGTCACCGAACCGCAGAGACCGAGCAGCCGGAGAATACTCCGTGCCGTCGCGGATATGGACTGGGACAGAGTCAGAGCAAAAGCTGAGAGAATCACAGCCTTGGCCTGGGGAACCGCCACCAAATTGAATTGGGTGCGGAAAGCCATCCCCAGATGACAAAACGACTGAGAAGGGACCAGGTCCGACTTCTCCTCGTTGACTCTGAATCCTAGCGATGTGAGCAAACTCAACAGAGTGGCGACATCCGACTCCAGTAAGGACTCATTGGAATGCCTCTGGAGGATATTGTCCAGATATGCCGAAGTAGTCACCCTGGACTGTGTGCAATGGAAAGCTATCACATGCGACATCAGTCAGGTGAAAAAAAGAATGAGTCATTAGCGACGTATATGCACACTGGCAACGGAAGTCGTGGAGTTGTACTTGGGAGAGAGCGTCCCATTCTGGGTCTGCGCCAGTTGCACTCGACCCAGTTTTGGCTTATTTTTTTCTTGGTGCTTTTGCACTACCTTTCTTTCCCAAATTGCTTGGGAAAGACAAAAATAGAGAGTATATTATCCGAGTTAGGGACTTCCACTGTAGTACAAGCCTCTAGTAAACAATTGTGGGTAGGTTGATAAGAAGTGGTATGTGTGCGTGTGCAGGACCTTCTAAAACATCGGATACAGTGATGTTATTGACAGAGCTATGTTCATTTTCTGCTACAAACTTGCAAATTTGACAGTCCTTATTGTCACAGTCTACATTGGGTTGTGGCTAAGGTAATCTACAGGGAGATTGGAGGACCCAGGGATGTGTTGGAGGCTAACACAGTACCTGCTGAGAGAAGAAAGAAATGTGGATACAAGAGCACTGGCCGACAACTCACCGCAGACAAGTTTGGGAAATGCCTGGATGCAAGGGTGCGAGTCGATTAAAATTTAAGTTTGGTGTTCTGACTGAAACATGTAAGAACCTGCAAACAAAACAAACTCTTGAATAACTAATTTTTTTCATTTTTATGTCTCAAAAACATAGGTTATGACCCCTCATTGGAATGAGCTCGTTCCAAAAAGGGTCATGACCTATGTTTTTGAGACAAAAAAAATGAAAAAATAATAAAAATTAATTGGTGATTTTTGTGAACAATGGTGGCCGGTTTTGGCCAGTACATTAGGTAAAGGGTTAAGTCAAGTCCAAACAATCATTTTTACCGATGTTGTCCACTTGAGAGGACTTCCATCCCAGATACTGGTGACCAAATCCTATTTTACTGGTAAAACAAAGCCTGTTTACCACAGTAAATAAGTGCTGCTTCACTTCCCAGAGTTGCAATGGGGATGAGAGATGATATAATAAAGTCCTCCCCTCAAGCAAATGACATTATCCTCAATAATAATTTGTTTTGCATGTCTGAAACTCTTGGAGCAAAGTGAGATTGTATTGTGTTAGTTGAAATGAATTGTAAGTTTTACTGGACAAGAATAGAGCTGGGTGGTTTTAATTTTTCAGATTCGGTTCAGTTTCAGGAAAAAACCTCAGTTTTGGTTCAGTTTTTTCTATGTGTTAAGACCATGAACATACAGTAAAGAACACTTCCGAGTTCCTTAACTTAAAAATAAACTGCAATAGTCTGTGCAACATCACTCACCATAAAAGGTACTGTAAGTGGGTGCAGCAGAAATCTCTTTGATCATTCTTTGAGGTTCTGTATGATCGGTTGCTAAGCTCATTGAGACCAAAAAAAACCCCACATAAATTAGGGCTGAAACGGTTGGCTCATTTTCACAACCGACTAACCGTGAGCTATAACCGGATAATATCCGGTTATCCGTAGCCATTATTTCACCGAATCTGGGATCAAAACTATAGGAATTGGAAAGCAGTATTCTCAGAAACTATTCCGTAGTGTGTATACAAACGAACGTTGTCGAGTACTCGACAACGTTCGTTTGTATACATACTACGGAATAGTTTCTCCGGTTACTCAGTACTCACGGAAATTGCCGATCATTAACGAAGTCTTGAACGCCAAAGTCGATGTTGTCTCAAAACATTCAACGCGGCTTCGATGTGTAATCTGTCACAAAGGAGAAGCGGCAGATTTACTGCGTTTTAAACGTGGAATGACGATCACTATCGATATTTCGGTTAACCGGTTGACGGTTTTTCAAATCGGTTAGGTAGGTAACCGGTTTCAAACCGGTTATCTGGTTAACCATTTCAGTACTAACATAAATTAGGGTAACAAATGAATAAAGTTTATCAAATCAACATTGTTTTCTTATTGACAAATTATCTCCCTTATTGACTCGTCCTATGCACGAGTCAATAAGGGAGAAAATGTGATGACAACTGCATACCGGTATTCCTTTGCCCAAAAGACTAAATGACAATAGTTAGGTGGGAGCCACTAGTCCAATTTGCTCCCAGTTAGCAGGCTTGGCAATTTCAGGAGAGCGATTTTTTAGCTCTCCTTACTGCCCTCCTGAAAGAATTAAGGAGAGCGAAAAATTGCCCTCCTAAATATTTTGGTCTGGGATGATTGAGATTACATGTATTATGTTCACATTAAATTTTTGTTGTAAAGCAAAAATGTAATTTAACTTCGAAGACACATAACATCACGTAATTTCATTTTGAAAGTGGTTTAGTGGTAAAAGGTAATGGCTGCAACCATACCCAAACACAGTTGCAATCATTTGAAGCAAAATGGGTCACAGCAATATTTTTTTTCTGTCAGTTTCAAGTTCAACAACTGACATCACAGTTTGAGGGGTAATTATTCAAGGAATATTGACACTATAATATACTACCGTTACTACTATCCTGTCACTTGAAGCACTTGCACCAGGATGTGACTGTAGATTCAAGCAGACCTGTTGTCCAAGAAAGTCATACGCCTACCACTACCACCTTCAGCCCCCTTGGACTTTCTTGGACAACAGGTCTGGGTACACACACAGGTCTTGTCAAGTGTGAGTTCGGTTGTTGAGTGAGACATCTAGATGTCTAAGTGATTTCGCTTTACCTTAGTAAAGTTAATAAAATGACTGATGTAGTCTGTTGGTTTCAGTTTCAATGAGTTTGTTCAACTGGATACTCAAAATGCTGTGTAAAGCTAATTGCTCTCCTAAGCTGATTGAGGAGAGCGATTTTTTGCCCTCCTGCATTTTTCAGAATGCCAGGCCTGAGTTAGTACTAGTTTGATCAGTTTATGCACAAACACAAGAAAAAGTATTTTGGTCGGTTTTTGGTGGGTCTTGCAGTTCTGTTTTCCGCTTTGCCCCCAAAACCCAAGACCAAACCAGCAAAAACATAGCTCATTCTAATGAGGGGTCACAAACAGTATTTTGGAGGCAAAAACCTAAATATTTTTAGTTATTATAGAAATTTGTTCACATGTGTTGTCCTCTGGGTTGGGTAAATAGTTATACAGTCACAGCAATTGTCAATATTCTGACATTTGTAATTTGAAAGGCAGAATCATGTTACCTGTGTTGATTGTTTGCTTTATAATTATTTTAATATTATCTTGGCTACGCCTAGTGTGTAATGATGTTAACCCTTTGAATACTGGTGGTATCTTCCCTATCAGTTCAATGGCAGCAGCTGGAAGAGTCCATTTTCATTATTTAGGGGTAGACCAATTAATATTTGAAAATATTAATTGGTCTACCAACACATGCACTTAGCATCCATCCTATTTAATGAAATTATGACGCATCATGTTCCTGGATGAAAAAAGCAGCTGCTCAGTTTCAAAGGGTCAATGCTCAACCATGTACTTGTAAGTTTCAAGGAGGATAACAATATATAAATACATGACATGTACTGACAATCATAGTTTATTTATTTATTTATTTATTTATTTATTTATTTATTTATTTATTTATTTATTTATTGGAGTTTAATGACACCTTCGACAGCCAGGGTCACCTTGTGTTTCACAGTTTCATGGGTGGAAAAGTACCCAGAGAGAACCAATAGGCAATGGCATGCAACAACAAATTAACTCCACACAAGCAGAGTTAGCATTGGTTGAAGACATGTGCACCTATGGCTCTCGCGAAATATGACTGTGCCATTCCAACTTGTTATGTAAAACACCTACCAATTCAAACACACAACACATTCTGTCTATTTGTCTTCCCCCACCACCCTGATTATCTCCCCCCACCTAGAATTTTTTCACCCCATTACTTATTTGAAAGTTAGATTCCTTTATCAATCATTGTTGAGATTCAATTTCCCTGTGGGAACCCTGGGAAGTGAAGTAGTGCCTGTTCACTGCAGTACACAGGCTCTGTTTTACTGGTAAAATAGGGAGTGCGGTGGCTGACTAGGTAGAGGTGCAGGCTGCAAGCCGAGAGGTCCTCGGTTTGAATCCCCCCCCACCCCTGCGGCAACTGCGTTGTGTCCTTGGGCAAGACACTTCATCTCCATTGCCTGCGTGGGGGCACGGTGGCATTGTGTACTAAGGCGTACTGCACGTCGATGGTGCACTTGTCTTCAACCAATGCTAACCCTGCTTGTGTGAAGTTAGTATGCTGGGGAGCTGACAGTTGCTCGCCGTTGCTCGGTGGTTCTCTCCAGGTACTCTGGCTTCCTCCACCCGTAAAACTGTCATGGTCATGATTAGCCATTGTGCATAAATATATGACCTTAAACACCAATAAATAAATAAATAATGGTAAAATAGGACCCAGTCACCAATGCTTGGGAGGTGCGAATCCTCTCTAAAATGGGCAACATGGCTTATTAATGCCCACGTCTGGTCTTGAGTTGATACTTATCAGGGACCGATCAGGACTATTTAAAATACGCTCTAGCCTCGGAGCCTATTTTTTCAATTCATGCGCCAGATTTCAATTTACGGAGTCACACTGCTGTTTATAACACACACTGCAAGTATGTAATAGCTCTCATCATTTTCATTTAGTACACTATAGCAAACATTAATCTTCACTGTGGTTTCTGATCAAGTCTTGGCTGCCTATTTAGGCAGCCAAGACTTGATCAGAAACCACAGTGAAGATTAATGCTTGGTAATTAAGACTTGAAGTATTAACTTAAGCACTCTACAACAATGATAAATGATAATCATATATATAATACATGTAAGAGTGTCTCTCTCGATTATCCATCGAAAGAATATCAAAATATGATCTGAGAAGTTACGCGCCAACTGAGAAGCCTATTTCTGAGATTTAAGAGCCAGGTCCTGATGTTTCAGAACCAAATACGCACTGGCGCATGCCCAGGTCGGTCCCTGTACTTATGTTGTGGCCATGATTAGCCATTGTGCAAAAACACCAATAAATAAATAAATAGTGATTCAATTCAAACAATTTTCAGGTGTGTGTGTGTGTGTGTGTGTGTGTGTGTGGGGGGGGGGGGGGGGGGGGGGGGGGGGGGGGAGGGGGGGGAGAGATAACATGACATGTGTATCCACCCCTGCACCCCCCCTCCCCCCCCCCCCCCCCCCCCCCCCCCCCCCCACACACACACACACACACACACACACCATCAATTTTTCTGCAGGATTTCACTTGTGATCTGTCACCTCTACCCTCCTAAAATGCTGAGTTCAAAAATGTTTTACATGGATTATATTTTCAGAAAATATTTCAGAAATACTGATTCCAGCAGAAAAAATTCATGAGTTCAAACTCTTTTTAAACATGCACTGAAAGACCAAAACAGTTTTACTTGAAAGATTTTTGTCCTTTTGTCAGCCCTGAGTGACGAAAACTTATTTTCTGCTATCACCGAGAGCTTTCAAAGAGACTCTTGAAAAACATTTCACATTACATGGAAAGTCAAAAACTTTTTACATGTGGCAGAGGGTGGGGGAATAATCAGGGTTAGGAAAGAAAAATCCTGAACAGAACAAACTCACTACAATTGAAGATGTATAGATTTTTTCACTGGAATTTTGGTGTTCTGATAAAATATACAACGGAAGACTCAAAAATTCTTTTCACAAAACAAAACTTACCTCATTTCAAAATTATTATAGGAATTCATTTCTTCACAAACGTTGTGTGGTAACAATTTAACTTCACACTCCTTCAGTGCTTCAAATGTGTACACATTGCATACACTTAACAATTTAAATCAAAAGTACATATTGAGAGAACACAGGTGGTGAAACACATGCATGTTTTTCCTCTTAACTGGTTTAGAGCCAAGACTAATACAGCTGGACATTACGTATATACATATACAGTAGAATCCTCTTAATTGAATATCCTTTTTGCCAGTGAAAATTATTCAATTAACAGGAGTATACAATTAACAGGGATTTGGTCAGTTTCCTGTGTTCTGGAGGTAAATTGAGCATTTATTCTATTATATCTTGTTTGACAGAGCTCATAGAGCTCTGTCAAACAAGATATAATAGAATAAATATCTGTATTGGATGTATGAGGCCAAAAAGGTTGATAAATAAGGGGAATTGGTGCGTGTCACAGCAATTTTTTAGACATATTACAAAAATTTATATACAATTAACAGGAGTTTACTCTACAACCCATATGCAATTAACAGATCAAGTTTGTACTGGCAGTATGGTAAATGGTTTTGTGTTTGAAAATTATATTCAATTAACAGGGATATACAATTAAGAGATATCCAATTAAGTGGGCTCCACTGTATACATATATATTATGTATGTATACAGTTAATTGGTTATCTTTTAGCTGATTTTGCCTGTGAAAAATATTCAGTTAACAGGAGGATTCAATTAACAGGAATTTGGCCATTTTCCTTCATGTATATTCTTGTGTAAAAATGAGCATTTATTCCATTACCTAATGAACTGGCCACATACGTCTGTGTAATTTACAAACTGAATAGCTGAAAAAAAATAATTTTTCAGAACATTTCAACAAAAACCATATCCAGGGACTGACCTGGGCATGCGCCAGTGCGTATTTGGTTCTGAAACATCAGGACCTGGCTCTTAAATCTCAGAAATAGACTTCTCAGTTGGCGCGTAACTTCTCAGATCATATTTTGATATTCTTTCGATGGATAATCGAGAGAGACACTCTTACATGTATTATATATATGATTATCATTTATCATTGTTGTAGAGTGCTTAAGTTAATACTTCAAGTCTTAGTTACCAAGCATTAATCTTCACTGTGGTTTCTGATCAAGTCTTGGCTGCCTATTTAGGCAGCCAAGACTTGATCAGAAACCACAGTGAAGATTAATGTTTGCTATAGTGTACTAAATGAAAATGATGAGAGCTATTACATACTTGCAGTGTGTGTTACAAACAGCAGTGTGACTCCGTAAGTTGAAATCTGGCGCATGAATTGAAAAAAATAGGCTCCGAGGCTAGAGTGTATTTTAAATAGTCCTGATCGGTCTCTGCATATCATGTGACACCTTCATTGGAACAAGTTCATTGAGCTTGTTCCATTAAGGGGTCACATGATATGGTTTTGTTGAAATGTTTTGATAAAATGATATTTAAAATATTAATTCTGATATTTATATTTATTTATTGGTGTTTAAGGTCACATACTTATGCACAATTGCTAATCATGACCGTGACAGTTTTACGGGTGGAGGAAGCCAGAGTACCCGGAGAGAACCACCGAGCAACGACGAGCAGCTGCCAGCTCCCCAACATTGTAACTCCACACTGCAGCACAGGCAGGGTTAGATTGGTTGAAGACATGCGCACCATCGATGTGCAGTACGCCTTAGTACACGGCGTCATCGTGCCCCCATGTGGACAATCGGGGTGAAACGCCTTGCCCAAGGACAAAACGTGGAAGTCCAAATCGATCGCTCAGACAGTCACCCATCCGAGGACTAACCGGGCTCGACATTGCTTAACTTCGGTGATCTGACGAGAAACCGGTTACCGCAACACCACCGCATCCCCAGGTTCAGCAATATAATATTTATAAGTTATTTTAGCTATTTTCATTCTGCAAACTTAACTACTTGCAGGCTGCTGGCAGATATTCCTGCCCATAACAGGATGTCATTTCCACTGAAATAATTTTATTTTGGGCACATTTAATCAAATTTTCCCCTGTAAAGTGAATGGATTTTCTCATGAATGATTCCTTGAGTTAAATTTAAATGTATTTTTCATTAACTCTAGTCATGGCTGCTTAACAGCGGCCATGACTAGATCTGATGAAAAATATCTTAAAAGTACTAAGTGATTAAGAGTTAACATCCTGATAAAAAATCTCCACCTTGAAGTGGACTAAGTTTTAAAAAGTGCCACCTGCTGTAATTAAAAAAATGGTAAAACTTGGGAGAAATCATTAGTCAGCAAGGTACAGGCGAAGGTTAGCATGATCAGATCTTACTGAGACAGGAGACATCCCTAAGGATTCAGGGTTAGAACAGTATTATTATTATTTATTTATTAGTTTTAAGGGCACATATTTCTGCACAATGGCTAATCATGATCTCAACAGTTTTATGGGTGGAGGAAGCCAGAGTATCCAGAGAGACCCACCGAGCAATGCCGAGCAACTGTCAGCTCCCCAACATACTAATTCCACACAAACAGGGTTAGCATTTGTTGAAGACAGGTGCACCACTGATGTGCAGTATGCCTTAGTACACAACATCACCGTGCTCCCACGTGGGCAGTGGGGGTGAAGTGTCTCACCCAAGGACACAACGTGGTTGCTGCAGGTGGGATTCAAACCACGGACCGGGTCAGAACAGTACACATATGACCTTACTATACTGACCCTAATGATTCCTCATGACCTTACTATACTGACCCTAATGATTCCTCATAAGTTTTTACAATTTTTTTATTGCAACAGGTGGCACTTTATAACATAAGCAGAACACAGGTAGGAGAAAAGTATGTATCACCATCATACAGCCCTGAAATGGGCATATAAAAGTGAAACAAAAGGTTTACATCCCACACTTTTTTCATTAAACGTACTGAAAAATATGATAGAAAGCAGGGAAAAATGAAAGGTGTGGTACTGAAATTTTGAGTTTGGTGTCAGTTTCGGTATTTTCAGTGGGTATATCTCAGTATCAGTTTGGTATTCGGTATTTAACTTGACTGAGATTTGCTGCTTGTACTAGAGGAATTCACATCAGGAAAACCAGAATGAGTTGTTGTAGCATCATTCTACCACAATGCTTTAAATGACACTGTCAATGAGCTCAACAGTGGCATTCTTTTACGACCACAGATCATTACCAACAGTGGTTTTGTGACTTGTTCTAAATGCACCTTAATGTTTAAAGACCAATTTCAGGCTTTTGCGATCTCCAAGCAAGTGCCCTGACTATGCCATCTTTAAGAGGTCCTGCTAACAATAGACAAAACAACTGGGCAGTGTGATTTCTAGTCAGGTCATGGCTGCCTGAACAGGCAGCCAAGACTTGACTAGAAATCACTGCTAAGCAACTGGACATGTACCAGGCATTTAAATTTATTTATTTTGGGCATACCCTTTTGCCCTAATATGGGCACATGAAAACCATAAATAACAAGCTTATCCTGTAATGTATTATTGCCATGCCTTTCTTTGTGTTTCTATGATCATATTATGATGGGCGTTAGTCTCAAATACAGAAGAGGCACAGAGAATTTATATAGTTTTTTTGATGTCTTCACACCTTCTCTAATTTGGGCACACCTGTAAGCGGTGTGAAATTGTGGTAATCTAAAGGCCTGCATGTACAGGTTGTAGACTAGTGAGAATTCAGGTCAGCTGCCCAGTCGAATGAGTATTGACAAAACAGAAAAGAAAATCAGTCACTACTTTCATGAAAATGAGCCCTTCAACTGTTATCAAGCCAATAAATAGCGAATATAGGAAAACTTGAAAATTCTGACGGTTATACTATTCAATGATTGTTTCGGTTCGGTTTTCGGTATCTCCCCCCCCCCCCCCCCCCCCCCCCCCCCCATCAGTATTGGTTTGGTTTTTTCTGTGTACTGCCCATCTCTATCCAGTACTTGTAAACAAGAGCTGGACTTTCATCCGGTGCATACCCCACGTGGTGTACC
This sequence comes from Pictodentalium vernedei, assembly GCA_031216915.1. Lineage (NCBI taxonomy): Eukaryota > Metazoa > Mollusca > Scaphopoda > Dentaliida > Dentaliidae > Pictodentalium > Pictodentalium vernedei. The sequence goes on from CM062297.1 coordinate 156,255,939, forward strand.
GCCTAGTGTGGGCATACCTATGACCACCAAATATTATTTATGAATATTCTCGTATACGGACTGACGGATGGATGCACAGATGGACAGACGCAATCTAATATACCCCCCCCCCCCCCCTTTCCATTTTCTTCGAAAGTTTTAAACAATTTCCAACAATTTCTAAGTCAAAAGATATGGTAAATTGTTTGGTGTTTGGAAGTTTTATGCAATGAGGCAGAAGGCTGAAGCCTTTGTCATAGGCAAACTGCATTCCATATTTCACTGAAATCTGATAACCCCAATCCAGTATGCCCCACCCCCCTCCCATTTTCTTCGAAAGTTTTCAACAATTTCTAAGTCAAAAGGTATGGTAAATTGTTTGGTGTTTGTAAGTTTTATGCAATGAGGCAGAAGCCTTTGTCAAAGGCAAACTGCAATTCCATATTCACTGAAATCCGATAATCCATACCTGAGATACAGGCTGAACAGACAAATAATGTCTATTTCCTACAATTTCTAAGTCAAAAAGGGGAATAACTCTAAAAAGGAGAACGTGAGAAATATCGTTGAATCCTTTTTTAAAGCCTATACCATAAGCAGTGTTCATTGGCAAATTTCATTGCAATAGAACATTCGATACCCGAGATACAGGCTGAACAGACAAAATTTGCCTCGGACGGACACATTTTCTTAGTGAACAAGAAATAAAAAAAAAAATAATAAAAAAAAAAAATAACTAGTGTGGACATACCTATGACCAACAAATATTATAAAAAATAATAATTTACTTAAGTTATGAATATTCTCGGACAGACGAATGCATGTAATCCAGTATACCCCCATTTTTCTTCGAAAGTGGGGGTAAAATAAATTGCTGACTTCACTATTGTTCAGCATAACGATGTATGCCACTGTTAGTGTAAAGTATTGTATGGACATTTTAGAACAATGTGGCTTATTTGATGTGTTTCCGTCAGAAATCTGATAATATGCTATCATGTAATACACTGTTCGAAAGGGCTCAAGAGAGTCAGAAATCATATGCTATGATGTAATATACTGTTACATATGCTATTACATACATGTACATGTGATACACTGTTCAAAAAGAGTCCAGAGAGTCAAAAATCTGATAATGAGCTGTGATGTACATTTAACATACTGTTCGAAAGGAATCAGAGCGCGCATCTCCAACAGTGGTTTACAGCACAGCAGTTCACTGTGACACGGTCACATGGGAGTGCATTGGTTCAGTGGTTACGTCATTAGACTTCCACTGAAACAACCAAGGTTTGATCCCCATCAAGGGTAAATGAGCTGTGTCCTTGGGCAAGGAACTTAATCCTAATTGCCAATGTGGGGGCATGGTAGCGCTGTGACCTTAGGATACCACAGGTCAATGGTGCAATTGTCTTCAACCAAAGCTAACCCTGCTTGTGTGGCAATAGTATATTGGGGATTCTGATAGTTGCCTGCTGATGCTCAGTGGTTCTCTCCAGCTTCCCTGCCCCCCCCCCCCCAAAAAAAAAAATTCTGATATGAAATGACCCCTTGGGTGCTGAAAGAGTCGTTAACTGGTTGAGTTCTAGAAGCCACTATCAGGGTAGCATCACCAAATTCACCCTCTGGGGACCTTATTTTGCAGATGACAGTCTCCTTTTAGGCTTGGTGCATACAGGCCCTCTCCAATAGATTTTACAAGAACAAACTCATGAAGCAATTCTAGCAACCAAAATTAATCCTGCACTCAACCAGTTAAACTTGAATTTTGTAAACTGAGGAATGCAAACCTGGGGTATGTTTCAGTGAGCTATTCAGGTTTGCTTGGTTTATTGTGAGCATGCGCAGACACATGGAATAAATACTAGGTCGTTTCATTGAGCAGTTTATATTCTGGTTTATCATTCTGGATTAAACCAACTAAACCTCCTGGAGAGCAGGTGGAATAGTATTCGCATTAAACATATCGTTTTATTGGGATTTCTAAACCACAGTTTAGGTTTACATGGAATAGGAAACCAAGTAAACCAGAATAGTTTACTGAAACATACCCTTGTACTATGTAACTTGTGTTGCCATGGTGAATAGACATCAACATCTTCAGTTGTGTGATTGGTCACACATCAGCTGACAATCCTATCGAGTTTGATACTTGTAGATGCGTATCAGCTCTGAACTGAGAATAACTATGAATCTCAGAACTTCACACGCCAAACTAAACACACCCACCTTACACCCACCTACCCATGAAGTTCACTTACAAACCGGTGCTTCATTAATTAAAATTTTGCTGGTGATGATTTTTATTACCTGGTAAGCGCATGCGTGGACATCACTGTCCATGTGTGGATTTTCAGGATTGGATTTCTGAAAAATCCAGGGTGGCAATAAATCGCTCACCTGGAACCTACTTAGGCGAGCAAATTGCTCTCCTGAAATCTTTTTCACTTTTTTGCTTCACAAAGATCTTCTAAAGACTTAGTTAATACTGGGTTGGGTAATTTCTCCTTCGAGTTCATTCAAGCCAATCAATTTTAAATGAATTAATAAAATGTTAATGAATGAACCTGTATTCATTTTTTACTATCCCCTCCACCCCAGTGTGGTCAGATCGATCAAGAAGTCAGAGGGACTGGTACATGTAGTGGCCGACACACACATGTACCCAGCATATTCTGTACACACGTTCCATGGTCCGTCATGGTCGAAAATAGCTGAAAGTAGGTGAGCAAAAAAAGGCTTATGCCGGATTAAATTGTGTGAGCAGTTAAGGCAAGCTAAAAATCGCTTGCGTCAGAATTTCATGACTGTACAATAAGAGGTGAAAATTTAACCCTTTACCTAACCTAATGTCAATTAAGGATCAATGCTGTTCACAAAAATCGTCATTCAAATTAAAATATAGTTTCAATTTTTTTCTCTAAATTCTAAAACAAAGCTTATGACCACTCTTTGCGATGAGCTCAATGAGTACATTCCAAAGAGAGTCATAAACTATGTCTCTGTGACAAAACCAAAAAAAAAAGAGAAATTTTTTAGTAATTCAAGAAACAGTTTTATAATGTGTTGTTTTTTAGTTATGTGGGTAAAGGGTTAACCATTCACCCAACAAATCAGACGCATGCGGCCATATAATATGTAAATTCAGCAGTTGAAAAAAATATTATTAACAACCTTTCAACAAAACCATACCATGTGACCGCTCTCACTGGAACAATCTCGTTTCAATGAAGGAGTTGTGAGCGCGGTGGCTCAGTAGGTAGAGGTGCAGGCTGCAAGCCGAGAGGTCCTCGATTCGATTCCCACCTGTGGCAACTGCGTTGTGTCCTTGGGCAAGACACTTCATCTCCATTGCGCGCGTGGGGGCACGATGATGCTGTGTACTAAGGCGTACTGCACGCCGATCATGCGCATGTCTTTCTTCAACCAATCTAACCTTGCCTGTGCTGCAGTGCGGAGTTACGATGTTGGGGAGCTGGCAGCTGCTCGTCGTTCCTCGGGTGCTCCGGCTTCCTCCACCCGTAAAACTGTCACGGTCATGATTAGCCATTGTGCATAAATATGTGACCTTAAACATCAATAAATAAATAATGAAGGAGTCACATGATATGGTTTTGTTAAAAATTTTGAAAACATTATATTTAAAATAATAAATTATAATAAATAAAGGGTTAACTCCTTGAATGCTGCTGGCAGACAATAATGCCAAGATTTATTTATTTATTGGGGTTTAAGGTCACATTTTCATGCACAATGGCTAATTGTGACTGTGACAGTTTTACGGGTGGAGGAAGCCGGAGTACCTGGAGAGAACCACTGAGCAACAATGTGCAACTGTCAGCTCCTCAACATTCTAACTCTGTTCAAGCTCTGCTCAAGCAGGGTTACAGCGGTTGAAGACATGTGCACCATCAACGTGCAATACGCCTTAGTACACGGCGTCATCGTGCCCCCATGTAGGCAACGGGGATAAAGTGCCTTGCCCAAGGACACAACGCGGGTCGTCCCGGACGGGGATCGAACTCGGGACCTCTAGCATAGAAGTCCAACAGTCTACCACTGAGCCACCGCGCTCCCCAATACTGCCCAGATAGGCATTTCTCTTGCCAATGAAATAAGTCTAATTTTGGCATATTTAATCAAGTTTTACCCCAGTAAAATTGGATGGAGTTTTTAACCAATGATTCCCTGAGTTAAATGTAGATGAATTTTTCATCAAATCTAGTCATGGCTGCTTCACAGCAGCCATGACTAGATATGACAAAAAGTATTTAAAAAATACACAGTGGGTTAAGATTTAAAGCACACAATTACAAAACCTTGCATCACAATTAGTTAATTTTTAAAGATTGAATCCCTTCACATACATTAACACAACTCTGACATACAGTACATGTAAGTGGCGAGTGAATTGTAATTAAATCACCTGCAGAGTGGAGTTATCACCCAAGCTATAACTTCAAAATGTTGTACATATCGACAAAGAACATAAGCAATGTTTCAGCCAATGGACCTCCGGGTTTAACCCGGAGGTCCATTGGCTGATACTTTGCTTGTACTGGTTTTGCTTTGCAACAAATTTGTAATTAAACTTGGGTGGAATCTCCACTCTGTGAGTGATTTAATGATAATACACTCTCCATGTACTGTATACAATGTATGTATACTGATACCCCAAATATTTTGTATTTATCTTACTTCATTTCATATGCAAAGAGATCCTGAGCATGGAACGGAACAGCTAATCACACATAAAAAATAAACACTTACTGAAAAACTGAGATTTAACACACCCAAAACTTCCAGCCTATAATAGACACATTTTAAAGGAAAAAAGTTGTCTATTTACCACTCCCTTTTGGGGCAATTTCATTTCAATGATAATAATTGATGTGGAACATTTAATTGCCATGGAATTCATGGGTAATTTTTGCAGTTGGTATTTACTTTTTACCTGCCAGAGTGCTTTTTAACAGTCAAACCATGGCTATGAGAAAATAATTTTTAAAAACTGATGCTGAGAAATTTATAATACAGCACAAATTATGAAGATAAATTTTGTTAAAAGGAGCCTGGATTACTGCTGCACAAAACTAATTTGATATTTTTCAGTACTGAACAGGAATTTTCACTCAGATGCAATAAGTAATTAACTCATACCAAACAGAATAGACAAATGTGTATACACTACAGTTAGGGAAGAAAAACTGACAAAATACTTGAAACACATCAACATGTATGTGGTGAGTGGACAGACTATCAATATAACACCCACAGAGTGGGTGTCCCACTCAGATTTATTATTTATTTATTGGTGTTTTAAGGTCACATACTTATCACAGCTAATCGTGACTATGACAGTTTTACAGGTGGAGGAAGCCGGAGTACCTGGAGAGAACCACCGAGCATCGACGAGCAACTGTCAGCTCCTCAACATGCTAACTCTGTTCACGCTCCGCTCAAGCAGGGTTGCAGCGGTTGAAGACACATGCACCATCGACATGCAGTACGCCTAAGTACACAGCATCATCATGCCCCCATATAGGCAAACGGGATAAAATGCCTTGCCCAAGGACACAACGTGGGTCATCCCAGACAGGGATCGAATTTGGTACCTCCAGCACAAAAGTCCAACAGTCTACCCACTCAGATAAAAATTTAAATTTTACATAAAGGCTTTGGAGAAACCAGCAATGTTTCAACCAGTGGTGTGTGTGTGTGTGTGTGTGTGTGTGTGGGGGGGGGGGGGGGGGGGGGGGGGCATGGTGGCTCATGATTAACTCTTTTCCTGCCCATGACAGACTTACCCTTGCCATTGCAATAAGGATGATGAGAGCACATTTAACCCTTTACCTAACATGAAAAGCAGATGCCACTTGCAAAAAGAAATCTTGGAACAACAAATTTTTTGTCTCAAAACATAGGTTATGACTCCTCATTGGGTTCCAATGAGGGGTCATAACCTATGTTTTTGAGACAAAAAATTAAAAAATAATGAAAATTAACTGAACATTTTTTAGAAAAGTGCTGGCCAGTTTTGACCATTACATTGGGTAAAGGGTTAACCAAATTTCCTCTTGTAAAACAAATCAACTTATTGACCAATGACTTCTTGAGTAAAATGTTGATAAATTTTCCATCAAATCAAGCCATGGCTGATATGAAGCAGCCATGACTTGATTTGATGAAAAATACTCAAAAAATACTCAACAGGTTAAAAGTTAAAGTATCAGACTTCAAACCAAGAAGTCCATGGTCCGATTCCGACCAGTGGTAACTGTGTTGCGTTCTAGGATGAGACACTTAATCCCAATTGTCCACATGGGGGCATAGAGCACTGTGTACTAAGATAAACTGCACATCGATGGTGCACCTGTCTTCAACCAATGCTAACTCTGCATGTGCGGAGTTATATGTTTCAGTGGCGTCTGGCAGTTCCTTGCTGGTGATCAGGTGTCATCTGGCAGTTCCTTGCTGTTGATCAGTAGTTCTCTCTGGGTACTCCGGCTTCCTCTGCCGGTAAAACTGTATGACATGAGGTGATCCTAACTGTCCACAAAGTGTTGTTAAACCCAAATAAATTAATTCAAACAATGGACCTTGGAGTTGAAAACAAGTATAGTATTAGATGTCCTGAACAACCCATAGCTGTAATATAAAATCCCTGTACCCATAGTGTTAGACCTTTACCTAATGAATCGCCCGCATCCGCCCGTGTAATATGCAAATTCAGCAGCTGAAAAAAAAAAACATTTTTGAAAAATTTCAACAAAACCATATCATGTGACCCCTCTTTGGAACGAGCTCGTCGAGCTCGTTCCATAGAGGTGTCACATGATATGGTTTTGTATAAATTTTTGGAAAAAATTTTAAAAATGATATTCAAAATAATAAATTTTGAAATCGTCTGCATTGGGTAAAGGGTTAAATAAAACTGACATGAACACAGATCTTTCAACCCTAGCACTCTGGTAGTGCAACAATATTTTCTCCAATCACTCAGTTATTCTCTTGTTTACAATGAGTTTAACCAATTATGTCTAGTTTGACAGAGCTCACTGAGCACTATTGGAACTATTTGCTGTTGAAAACTTTGCCACTGTGACATTAGAGTTCAGAGGGTTAAGAAACTGGACACAGACATTAATGCCCATATCAACACTGATGTCACCATGGTAATGACTTTACCACACCTGAACTCTGTAGAAGGCAAGCTGAAAACAGGGAGTGTGCACAGTGTACCAAGACTGGATTACCACTATAACACCCATGGAACAGTGTTTCCATGCAGATAATACAGTACAAGTCAAAATAAGTTGTAGGATAACCACTATAAACTATGTATCTCTCTATTCCTACTCTGATAAGACCAGAAGTTGACATCATTTTCTGGAAAACTCTCACTGAGAGATTTTCAGAAAATGATGTCAGATTCTGATCTTATCAGTGCAGGAGCAGCAGTATACTTAGTTTATTATGGTTATGCTACAACTTATTTTGACTTGTACTGTAAGTTGCAAATCTAGTGAAATTTGAGAATGTGCCATCTCAGATAACAATGCACTGATGACCTACACATCATGCTACAGTTAAAACTAGAAGTCCTGTCATGAAATGTGCACAAATAGCACGTTATGACCATAGTAAGATTATCAAATTCTATACATATGGCCTGTGCACAAGCAATGTTTCAGCCAATGGACCTCCAGTTAACCCGGAGGTCCATTGGCAGACACATTGCCTGTGTTTGTTATGAGTAACCAGGAGAACCTGCCGTGCTTTGGATGTCATTCGATATGGCAATTGCACGCACTTCCCATGCGTAATTAAGCCCAGATAAGCACACAGTTCGTGACAGGACTTCTAGGTTTAACTGTAATTCATCTTACCAACCCATAACAGACAACAAACAATGGCTGCAAATGTCCTGTGAATATCTTGTGGGGTGGTGTTGTGTGTTGGTTAAAGTGTAAATAAAACCGTTTTATTTTTTATTTTTTTCCAAATGGCTGAGCACTGTAACAGTTTTTCCCAATGTTAATTTGATAACAATTCAGTAAATAAATATTAAAGTCTTACTTTCTGTTCCTTTTTTGTTTTTTGATTTGGGGGTGGGGGGGGGGGGGGGGGTAAGATATCCAGGGTGGGGGAGGGGAGATATCCTAGAATAACAATGCTGACTACATCCTATGAATGGCTTTGATGGTGTTAGGTACAATGTCGCACAAAGCTAAATGGCCCCAACATTTTATCCCCAGCAGAAACCTTGTTTAAAGGACATTCACACCCAGACTTACATGTATTTTTTTAGTGTGTATTTCACACCTGGATACATATGCACGATTTACTTCAATGGTACATTCATCATTGCAAAGTAGGAAGTGATGTTATCTCAGTTTTTGTTGCCATAAAGATGATTTATTTATTTATTGGAGGTTTAACACTTTGGACATCCAGAATCATCTCATGTCGGACGGTGTTACGAATGCAGGATGCCGGAGTACCGGAGACAATCACCAAGCAATGGCGAGCAACTGTCCGACTCCCCAAAATACTAACTCCGCACAAGCAGGGTTAGCATTAGTTGAAGACAAGTGCACCATCAACTTGCAGTATGCCTTAGTGCACAGTGTCACCGTGCACCCACATGGGTAGTCGGTATGAAGAGTCTTGCCCAAGGACACAACACAGTTCCATGTACTCCGGGTGAGGATTGAACTCACAGTAGACCTTTCAGTTTAAAGTCCAATACCATAACCAATGAGCCACCAAGCCTGAAAATGAGCAGACTGTCATCTGCAAAATGAGGTCCCCAGAGGGTGAATTTGGTGATGCTACCCTGCAGAGCAGGGTAGCATCACAAAATTTACCCTCTGTGAACCTCAATCTGAATCAAGGTCTCAAGCCAAAACAGAAAGATCTGCCTAGAGGATTAATTAGCCCACTGTATGGGATAGCATCAGCAAATTCACCCTCTGGGGACCTCATTCTGCAAATGACAGGTTGCTTATATTCAGGCTTGTGAGCCACAATGCTCCCGCCATAAAGATAATATGTCAAAAATTAAAGAAATTTTTCAATTTCTTGGCTGTGACGATTGTCATGAACTCAAGTGGGCTTCCAGAAAGTTAGAAAAGGAAGCACTCTTTTTGGTAACATTGGTCTTTCATGAGATCGAGTTCAATGGGCTTGTTTCCAATGACGGGTCATAAGCTATGTTTTTTAGACAAAGATAGAGAATATAATCAAATCTGAATGGAAATTTTGGTGAATAGTGCTGGCAACCATTAGGTAAAGGGTTAATTGGAAAGAAACAGCCTGGATGTTTTACTGGTAATCCATGCTCCCCACTGTAAGCAGGGAGTAATTTAACCCTTCGAACCCTGGTGATATCTTCCATGAAAGTTCCGTTTAGGGATAGACCAATTAATATTTTCAACGTGCAGCCTTTATTGATTGGTCTACCACACACATGCACTTAGCATCCATCCTATTTAATGAAATAATGACATATGCTCCTGGATGAAAAAGTGGCTGCTCTAGTTCAAAAGGCTAATGCTCAACCATGTACTTGCCATGTACTTGTACATTTAAAAGTAGAAGTCCTGTCCCGAACTGTGCGCTTATCTAGGCTTAATTACGCGTAGGAATTTCGCGCAATTGCCATATCGGATGGCATCTAAAGCACGGCAGGTTCTCCTGGTTACTCTTAGTAAACACAGGCAATGTTTCTGTCAATGGACCTCCGGGTTACCCGGAGGTCCATTGGCTGAAACATTGCTTGTGCACAGGCCATATGCACAGAATTTGATAGTCTTACTATGGTCATAACGCGTAGATTAACCCGCAGATCGACGTGCTATTTGTGCGCATTTCATGACAGGACTTCTAGTTTTAACTGTAAGTTTCAATGACAGCAACTGGAAGAGTCCATATTCATTGTTTAGGGGTAGACCAATTAGTATTTTCAACGTGCAGCCTTAGGGCTGCATGTTGAAAATATTGATTGGTCTACCACACACAAGCACTTAGCATCCATCCTACTTAATGAAATTATGATGTATCATGTTCCGTGATAAAAAAAAATCGCGACATTGACGCCGTAGCTGCGACGGGTGGTGCAATCTCACAAAATTCCAAGTTCATCAAGGGCCATAATTCCAAGAAAAATATTTGGAATAACACATGCATTGAACAGTGGCTAGACATCAATAAGATACACTTACGTGGCAAATATAAAGTCATTCCATCAAGTATTTCAAAAGTTATTGAGTTTTGAAACTCGTTGGTCACAGACAGACCGACATGAAACTCGTTGGTCACAGACAGACCGACAGATAGACCGACAGACAGACCGACACTGCCACTTATAGAGCTGCTAGTTGCAGCTAAAAATGACCACTCAGATTCAAGGGGATAAGCAGTATCACCAGGGCTCAATTTAACAGAATTTGCATAGCAGTTTTTGAATCAAATTTCAACTGTAGCAAATCAATTTCAAATGAAAAATTGTTAAAATAATAGGAAATGCTAATCCCAATTTATCCAAGTTAGAAAACTGTTATTCAATTTTTAAAAATTGAATCCATCCACGAGTATCACATTGCATTTTGCGATGCCTTTTTTATGTTTAGCAATGCCCTACATAACACTAGAAAAGGCCAAATCAGCATTTCTGCCCAAGCACAGTTACTCTATACTGTCAGTGACGATCATTCCTCATGCAGTTCCCCCAGGTCTGGATAAAAAGACAGTACATCGAAACCTGTTAACAGATGACGCTACATAACATGGTGGTATAACCTACATAAAAGAGTGATGCAAGCTTTTTTTTGCAATTTTGCCTGCTCCACAGTATGTGGAGAGTGAATTGTAACTGAATCACTCATGGAGTGGAGTTATCATCCAAAGTATCACTTTCATATTCTGTACATATGGACAAAAAACACATGCAGTGTTTCAGCCAACAGACCACCGGGTTTAACCCAAAGGTCCATTAGCTGGAATTTTGCTTGTGATTGTTATGCTTTGCAACGAATTTGCAATTATTGCTTGGGTGGAACTTCCACTCTACATTTGATTTAGTGATAATACATTTTCCACGTACTGTATTTAAGTGTTCCAACTGTGATGTTCACGTCTTAGCATAATTTTTGCCAAAATAAATAACAACTAATGCGTGATCTCATTTTGGCGAGATCGCATGTTAGTTTTTACTACATATCTTGGCAGAAATTTTGTTAAGATGTAAACGACATGCCATTATATTCATATGGGGATGCAATGAGCAACCTTTCACAAGTGGAGTTGGTCCCGAAAGATAATTAAGTCTGACTGGAAAACATCCAGGATTAGGAATTTAATTTATGTTGACATTATTTTGTCATAGCCTGTAGTTCATTTGCGTATTTAACGTTATTTTACAATAGATGTACCTGCACCCCCCTCCCCCCCCCCCTATTTCATTGTCATAATGATGGAAGAACAGGAATCAATTAGCTCAGTCCAACAAAATTGATTGAATTCCTGTATTATAGCAAAAAGTTGTAGGCTTGGTACTAACCCAAGAATGATCATTTCCAGTTAAAACTAGAAGTCCTGTCCTGAAATGCGCACAAATAGCATGTCAACCTGCGCGTTACAGTTAAAACTAGAAGTCCTGTCATGAAATGCGCGTAAATAGCACGTCGATCTGCACGTTAATCTATGCGTTATGACCATAGTTAGGCTTCAAATTCTGTATATATGGCCTGTGCACAAGCAATGTTTCAGCCAATGGACCTCCGGATAATCTGGAGGTCCATAGGCAGAAACATTGCCTGTGTTTTCTATGAGTAAGCAGGAGAACCTGCCGTGTTTTGGATGCCATTCGATATGACAACTGCGCGCAATTCCTATGTGCAATTAAGCCTAGATAAGCACACAGTTTGTGACAGGACTTCTACTTTTAACTGTAATATACACATAATGACCATAGTGAGGCTATCAAATTCTGCACATATGGCCTGTGTACAAGCAATGTTTCAGCCAATGGACTTTCGGGTAACCCAGAGGTCCATTGGCAGAAACATTGCCTGTGTTTGCTATGAGTAACCAGGAGAACCTGCCGTGCCTTGGATGCCATTCGATATGGCAATTGAGCGTAATTCCCACGCGCTATTAGCCTTTTAAGCGTAGATAAGCGCACATTTCGTGACAGGACTTGTAGTTTTAACTGTAGGTTATGTGGGGGTTATGTTGACTTAAAATACACGAACGTACTATGGGTTACTACAAAATAATACAACATAAATCAAATTCCTCATCCCGTATGTTTTGCCAGTCAGATTTGACAATCTTCAGAACTAACTCAACACAAAAGATGCTCATTGTATCCACATTTGATTATATAGCATACAGTACGGACGCCGTGGACTGGTCGCTTTCCACGGGTGGGTATTTCCACGAATACAATATTAGATTTCAAACACTAATTATACGAATAATCATCAAAACTTTAATTATTGAAGCACCAGGTAGAATCTGGTGCTTCATTAATTAAGATTTTTCTGATAATAATTTGTATTACCTAGTATTATATTACTACCCATGTGTGGATTACGACCAGTCCATGGCGACTGTACTGTAATGTGTGAACGGGTTATGATGTAAGCTCTTTATTTCCTGGCTGAAAGTTGTGATTTGAAATGTGCAGAAGGTTACATGTAGCTCTAGGGCTACACGGTATATCGATAAACCAATATATACCGGTATTCAAACCAATATCGATTGAATACCGGTGTAATTACAAAAATATCGGTTTATCGTCATTATTTATTTACCCACAACTTTGATTTTCAAGATGTCTTGAGTTTTTTAATTCTAGCCCCGAATGAATAATATTATCCCTTTATCCAAGGAATCGTCTGCTTGTGCCCTCGTAATATACAAATTCAGCAGCTGAAAAAATAATTTTCAAAAATGTCAACAAAAGTATATCATGTGACCCCTCATTGGAACGAGCTCGTTGAGCTCATTCCAATGAGGGGGGGGGGGGGGGGGGTCACATGATATAGTTTTGTTGAAATCTGGGGAAAATCTGAAAAACTAATTTTGAAAATAATAAATTTTGATATCGTCTGTATTGGGTAGAGATTTTTCGAACCGCATCATGAAAGCATGCTAATTGGTTCCGACTGTGATGCCTCGAGTCCCGATTGTGGTACCTGTGTTCATATCTGAACAGTTTTCGATATACCGGTATACCGCGGTGTTTTTTTTAATACCGATACCGGTATTCAGTTTTGAATATCGTGCAGCCCTATGTAGCTCCGTCCACCACCCTTCACCTGGTGAAACTGCCTCCCTTAACTCTTTGAAGCCAGGGAATCAGAATGAATTTATTAAACATGACATACAGTGAAAACTTTACAGAAAAGCAGGTGCTTCTAGTCAAGTGCCTGACGACACTTGACTAGAAGCACCTGCTCAGTGTTTAATTCTCCCCCAGCTCAAAGATAGCCGATCCATCACAGACAGATTACCTGCCGTATTACAAAACTCGACTCCAGGCTTCTAAGAATTAAAGGACTCACACCCCTACATAAGTTAACAAGCACTATTACAACAGTGAAACATAATTTATCTACCACAAAAAATAGAGCTGGGAGATTTTTGATTTTTCAGCTTTGGTTTTGGTTCTGTTTCAGGAAAAGCCTTGGTTTCTGTTGAATATTTCATGTGTTAAGAACATATAGTAAATAACTTCAGGGTCCTTAACTTGAAAAAAATCTGCTATAGTGTGTATGACACCACTCACCAGAAATTTGGAAAAGGTCCTGTCTCCTAAGTGTTAGGGCTGCACGGTATATCGATAAACCGATATATACCGGTATTCAAACCAGTATCAATTGAATACCGGTGTAATTTAAAAATATTGGTTTATCGTCATTATTTATTTACCCACAATTTAATTTTCAAGATGTCTTGAGTTTATAAACTGTAGTCCCGAATGATTAATATTATCCCTTTATCCAAGGAATCGTCTGCTTGTGCCCTCGTAATATACAAATTCAGCAGTTGAAAAAATAAATTTAAAAAATTTCAACAAAACTATATCATGTAACCCCTCATTGGAACGAGCTCGTTGAGCTCGTTCCAATGAGGGGTCACATGATATAGTTTTGTTAAATCTTTGGAGAAAATATGATAAACTAATTTTGAAAATAATAAATTTTGATATCGTCTGCGACCGGTAAAGGTTTTTCGAATCGCATCATCAAGGCATGCTAATTCATTCCGACTGTGATGCCTCGAGTCTCGATTGTGGTACTTGTGTTCATATATCTGAACAGTTTTCGATATACCGGTATACCACGGTATCTTTTTTAATACCGATACCGGTATTCAGTTTTGAATATTGTGCAGCCCTACTAAGTGTCTCCATTGGGTTCAACCTACAGTACGTGGAGAGTGTATTATGACTAAATCACCTGCAGAGTGGAAATTCCACCCGAGCAATAATTGCAAATTTGTTGCAAAGCGTAACCAGCACCAGCAAAGTTTCAGCCAATGGACCTCCGGGTTAAACCCGGAGGTCCATTGGCTGAAACATTGCTTGTGTTTTTTGTTCGATAAGTACAAAATTTGAAAGTTATAGCTTGGGTGATAACTCCACCCTGCAGGTGATTTAGTTACAATCCACGCTCCACTTGCTGTAACTTCCCTTTGATCATTCTTAGGGCTTCTTGGGGATCTCTTGCTAAGTTATGGAGTCCGAAAAAAACATAATAAAGTAGGGTAACAAATCAACAAAGTTCATCTAAACTAATTGTGTTCTCATTTTCTCCCCCAACTATATGTGAAACATACGTGTGTCCCGGGTGAGACAGCAGGGTGGGATATTTCTATCCCACCCACCCCACGTGACATACTCATTTGCATATTTTATTAGGTCGCCGGAATTATTTCATCATCGTCTGCACAAATGTAAATAAACAAAATGGCTTCACGATTTGCAAATATAGACTCAATATTTAATTATTATTCAAATATTAAACTTGATTTTGTTTCAACCCCATGTTTCTCTGCAGATTTAATAATATCACTGTGCAAATTTATCAATCGATCAATAATCTCACAATGCCCTTTACATTTGAGTTTGACACGCGCAAATTCATTAGCCCCTTAATGGACAGTGTTACAAATCAATTTTTTAGTATATACCTATGGTATATGCCTAACTTTTGTACGATCTTTCCAATGAAATTGTTCATTTTTCGAAAGGACTATGACTTGATAAATTGGGTATGTCAGCATGTGACCGCCAATTATCTATAATGACGTAATCCTCGTCTGTGGGGAGAAAAATCATCCTCGATGAGTCTGAAGGTGAGAATGGGGAAATCTCACCCTCGGGGCAAGATATTTGAACCAGACCCTCTGGTTCAAATATCTTGCCCCTCGGGTGATATTTCCCCATCCCACCTCCAGACTCATCATGTGAAAAGTCCCATTCATTTGGATTGCCAGGTAAGTCAAGATTTATCTTCCCAGCTTCAGAACATGGGATATCTAGTGGAACAAAATTTGTGCATTTTTCCCATTGAAAAATTGGACCAATTCCATGACCACGCCAGCTCCTTCATATCCTGACTTCCTTTTCTGCCATGTCCCCTCCCACTGGCCAGTCCTATTCCAGACGTTGAAGGACTCTCTCCATCATCTGGATTATTACTGGCAACATCATCTGAACGTCCAGCACTCACAGTAGTGTCATGTGTGTCAGCATGAGTTGAGCCAGACTGCCAGAATCCTGTTCCACATCGCTATCATTAGAGTCATATTCGTCCGTGGAATTACTATGATTCTGGTCCAATTTGTGCTAAAACTGTAGCCAAGCAACTAAAGGGAAATAACTCTAAATTCATTCTGGCATGGAAATTACTTCTGTGTTTTACAGATGATTCAGCAATATGACCTTTGTTCATTCTCCAGTAAACTGACACAATTTAATATTTATGAACTATATGCCTCATAATGTCCAGACTTGTTACACGGGTAAAATAGAGGTAAAAATAATCTAGCCCTCCACCAGTTAACCCTTTACCCAACGAATCGCCCACATCCGCCCGCGTAATATGCAAATTCAGCAGTTGAAAAAATATTATTTTTCAAAAAATTTCAACAAAACCATATCATGTGACCCCTCGTTGGAATGAGCTTGACGAGCTCATTCCAACGAGGGATCACAGGATATGGTTTTGTTGAATTTTTTGAAAAATTTGAAAAAATGACATTTCAAATAATAAATTTTGATATCGTCTGCGTTGGGTAAAGGGTTATTTATTTATTTACTGGTGTTTAAGGTCACATACTTTTGCACAATGGCTAATCATGACCACAACAAGGAGATAAAGTCAGGTCAGTCAATCGTTTATACCTCATGTTGCCTATTTTAGAGGACTCGCACCCCAATCATTAGTGACTGGGTCCTATTTTACCAGTGAAAAAGAGCTTGTTTACCACAGTAAACAAGCACTGCTTCACTTCCCGGGGTTCCCACGGGGAGGGTAAAGGGTTAAGTGCCCAGATAAGTCAAAATCTTCATATCATGCATAACAGTAAATTCAAAGAAATGAATATGGCAGTTACTATCACTCGCCTGATCATAATTACGGGCGAGTGACATATCATTCGTCACCGATTTGCTCCTCGAGAGGCCTGAGTTGGCACTCTCCAATAAATAATAACAAAACTAATTTATATTAATATTTTTTTCTACTGCTGACCCAGCAGCAAACTAGTGTACACAGAATGAAGCCCCTAACCCTTTACCCAATGCAGACGATAACAAAATTTATTATTTTAAATATCAATTTTTTAAATTTTTCAAAAAATTTCAACAAAACCATATCATCTGACCCCTCGTTGGAACGAGCTCAATGAGCTCGTTCCAGCGAGGAGTCACATGATATGGTTTTGTTGAAATTTTTTGAAAAATAATATTTTTCCAACTCCTGATTTTGCATATTACGCGGGCGGATGCAGGCGATTCGTTGGGTAAAGGGCTAAAGTGGCTTTCAGCACTTTTCAATAGAGCCATGACAGTGGCTTCTAGCATCAACCAGTTAATGTGGACTTGTTAGGGAATACCATCAGACTCCCCTCCCCACCTTCTTGTCAATGAACACAGGCCCCTTGTCAGGGAATCAGACCCTAGTACAACCCCAGATAATACTGCAAATTGTTTTCATTAGGATACGTGGAACAAATGACACAGGAATAAATGACACAGGAATTTGGGGAACAAGAATTTTCATACACAAGGTAAGAATAAATGGTACAAGAGGATCGAAAAGTTTTCAAAGAAACACAGGCTTAAACACCAAGTGAAACCCAATATCAGAGATCAAATAGTCAGGGTACTGGAATGCCATTTTACAAATAAAGTGTGAAAAGGTGAAAAAAGTACATAAAAGACTCTCAAATTTTATTGATTTTTTTTAATATACATGTATATTGTTCTATTTAATTTTGATCCCCAGGCCTTCATTGAAAATAAAAATAAAATGAGCTCAAATTTAAGGTTTTCTCAATGAAACTATTTTTGAAGAATGCAAAATACATCACCATTTCATCAGAATAGTTTAAATTAATTAAGAACAAAATGAATCCATTTTAAACATTTTTTCCACCTGAACCATTTGTCTATAGCCTCCTAATGAAAGTGTCAATGACACTGTAGCTCAACTTGTTTAAGACATGTACATGTATAGTATGTGACAGCAATGACAAACATCTAGGTAATGACCTGATAACAAAGGTACATGTAAAGTATTGTAACGGTCTGTACATAAATGCTGACCGTAGCCTGTAACAAATGTGTAGGTAAAGTATTGTAACGGTGGGCGACAGTTAGATGCTAAACTAGAAAAGAAATCTTTGAGTCCCAGAGTGGGTCTGACTGAACCCCAAAATATTTGTTCTCATCGCACAGTGAAAACAAAGGCACCCCAAAACACACTCGTTCCTGTCCCAAGGTGAAAACAAAGGTACCCAAGAAGTTTTGTGAAGATCAGTTCACAAATACAACCTGTATAGAAGATGTGACAAAAAACTGACCTAATTTCGGTACAAAATGGCCACTGGCAGCCATCTTGAATTTTGTACCACACCCAAAAACACTCGTTCTCATCCCACGGTGATAACAAAGGTACCCAAGAAGTTTTGTAAAGATCGGTCCATAAATACAGCCTCTAGCCTGAGCCGTATAGAAGTTTTGTACAAAAAACTGATTAGACCTAATTTCGGTACAAAATGGCCACTGGCAGCCATCTTGAATTTTGGACCGCACCCAGAAACACTCGTTCTCGTCCCAAGGTCATAATAAAGATACCCAAGACGTTTAGTAAAGATCAGTTCATAAATACAGACTCTAGCCCGAGCCGTATTGACATGTGTACTTACAGTAGAACCTGTCTTGAGAGACCACCCTTTTTGACAGACAAAAGTGGTCTCTCAAAACAGGTGGTCTCTCATGACAGGTCCATTATAGAGTAAAACAACCAAATGGTACCAAGTTACAGCGGTCTCTCAAGACAGGTGGTCTCTCATGACAGTGGTCTCTCAAGACAGGTTTTACTGTACTGTGTGTAAGTAGCACTGAAAAAATCAAAGTTCATCTAATTTGCATAATTTCTGAAAAAAACCCATATTATATGTGATGTATCCCATGGTACTAAACATTCACACAAAAAATTATTCAAATCAGCGCTTTCATATGGAAATTCTGTGCAAAAATCTGATTGCACCTAATTTTGTACAAAATGGCTGCCACCAGCCACCTTGAATTTCGGGCCGGACCCCAAAACACTCGTTCTCGTCACACGGTGATACCAAAGGTACCCAAGAAGCTTCGTAAAGATCGGTTCATAAATACGGCCTCTAGACCGAGCCGTATTGGCATTTGCACTTACAGTGCTGAAAGTAACACTAAATACATCAAAGTTAGTCTAATTTGCATAATTTACACACGAGAAAAAAACTTATATTATATGTGATGTATCCCATGGTACTAAACATTCATACAAAAAATTATTCAAATCAGCGCTTTCATATGGAAGTTCTGCACAAAAATCTGATTGCACCTAATTTTGTACAAAATGGCTGCCATCGGCCAACTTGAATTTTGGATCGGACCCCAAAACACCCGTTCTCGTCCCACGGTCATAACAAAGGTACCCAAGAAGTTTTGTAAAGATCGGTTCATAAATACGGCCTCTAGACCGAGCTGTATTGCATTGCTGGCGGGCAGACGGACAGACTGGCCATGGCATAAGCTCAAATTTGGCTTCGCCAAAGTTGAGCTAAAAACGAGATTGAAGCGGGTTTAGGTTTTCATACTTATCTTATAGGAAAAGAACATTTCTGTTTGGTGATGGGAGATTGCCAATGAAATATGCTCATTATCATTAAAATAAATGTGTCATGTTACCCTCGTAAATTTGCTTGATATCACCCAGGAAATTTCCAGGTTCCCTGTTCTGAGAGTAATTTCATTTCCATTCCCGGTTCCTAGAAAAGCAGGGGTTATATTAAACCCTACCTTATACCCAAAAGCAGGGTATAATTTACTTTTAAGATTTTGTATAGCAAATTGCCCAATGGGAAGTTGACACCTCTAGCATTTTGTAATTAACATATCGCAATTTTCAGTCCCAAGAAAGTTTCCAAGAAAATCCAAAATTTGATAGATCTATTGGCCCTCTGACACATATTGCAAAACAGTTTTCATAATGAATTGGTTACATGGACCCACGTAGCTGACAAATTGAGCAACTGAAAAAATGTTTTTAACCCTTTACCTAACATGAAAAGCAGACGGCATTTGCATACAAAATTACTGAATAACTAATGTTTTTCATTTTTTGCACCAAAAACATAGCTTATGACCCCTCATCGGAACGAGCTCATTCCAAGGAGGGGCCATAAGCTACGTTTTTGAGGCAAAAAATTGAAAAATAATGAAAATTGAATGGCAATTTATGGGAATAGCGCTGAACGGTTTTGACCATTATGTTGGGTAAAGGGTTAAACAAAATTTCAAGAAAAACCACATCATGTGACCCCCTCATTGGGATAAGCTCACTGAGCTCATTCCAAAGATAGGACAGATTCATAGCACGGTTTACCTGAATTTTTTTGAAAAATTTTGGGGAAAAATAATTGAAATAATAAATTCTAATAGAGTGTGCATTAGGAACAAGGTAAAGGGTTAAAATAAAATAAAAATCAACAAGAGATTATCACTTGGAAGTGACTATGCCCCCGACATAGCAATGATCTTGATCTGTGACTGTGACCTCCATCGAACCACACAAAATTTTGTGCACGACACATCGTCTCCCCATAAGCAACATGTATGCCAAGTTACAACAAAATCCAATGAAGCATCACTGAGTTATGGAGCGGACACAAAAATCTTTCTGATGGACAGATGGAAATGACAAACACTATGTCCCCCAAAAAACATTATTCGGGGGCATAAAAAGTTTTGAAAGAAAATCAAGTACCTTTCAGGCATAGAAACAGTTCAAGCCCATTTCAATGAAGGAGCTGAGGTTTGAAGACTTTTCATTTGGGATTATCTCCTTGGATGCTGCTGGCAGATTTTCTCATTCAAGACAGGATTTCTCTTGCCACTGAAATAAGTATAATTTAGGCACATTTAATCCAATTTCCCACCGAAAATTGAATGAATTTTTGGCCAATGATTTCTTAAGTTCAATTTAGATGAATGTTTCTCTGGCTTCCTCCCTGTTCCTCCACTCGTAAAACTGTCTGACATGGGGTGACCCTGGCTGTCGAAAGTGTCGTTAAATCCTAATAAATAAATAAATAAATAATTTTTTTTAGCAGCAGCCATGACTATATATATTTGATGAAAAATATCTTAACAATACTGAGCAGGTTAATCCTTTACCTAACGTAACGGCCAAAACTGGCCAGCACTATTCTCAAAAATCGCCAATTAATTTTCAATATTTTTTCATTTTTGGTCTCTAAAACACAGGTTATGACCCCTCATTGGAACGAGCTCGTTGAGCTCGTTCCAATGAGGGGTCATAACCTATGTTTTTGAGACAAAAAATGAAAAAAATAGTTATTCAAGAATTTTTTTTTGCAAGTGTCGTCTGCTTTTCATGTTAGGTAAAGGATTAAGAGTTAATTCGTACTGGCTTTTGCTAGTGGTCCCGGTATTAAATACGAAAATATGCATTGCAAAATGTGAGGAGATGCTGCTTAAAATACTCCCTGCCCAAAAACCTTCCTGTATGAAAGATTCTTGAAAAATTTTTTCCTTTATACCATTTATTCCTCCTAGCAATGGAATGCCCACAAAACATGGTCTTTTTGGAAGTTACAATTTACAGAATATCAGATTTACCCAGAAATCACAAACTGCTTTGGCCGATGATTCTGGACATATCCACATCTTACTGGATTCTGGTTATTATACATATCAAAGTTTTAAGGACCTGAACAACAACAGTGCTTCTCTCACAAAATTATTCTGAATACTGAAACCAGTGATCATGACGCACAAAATATTTCATAAAAAATAATGACACTCCTACCACAGTTCTCATTGTTCATGTTCTAACCCTATTAATACATGGGTGAATTCAAAGTCTAAAAAAAATATATATACAAAACATTTTTATTTTAATATGCAAAGTGAATGTAACTTCTCAATGTGAATGGACTGGAGGCTTAAATTTTTAAAGGGGATAAAGTGTGTAAACCACAAACATATGTTTGATGAAGAAGAACTACAGATATGATACAGTGCTTATCAAAACAGGTGTGTATTTATGAGAGCTGGGTAGTTTTGCTTTTAGAGATTCGGATTTGATTTTGGTTTGGTTTCAGGAAAACCTCAGTTTTGGTTCAGTTTCTATGTTTTAACCCTTTACCCAACGCAGACGATATCAAAATTAATTATTTTAAATATCATTTTTTAATATTTTTCAAACAATTTCAACAAAACCATATCATGTGACCCCTCATTGGAACGAGCTCGATGAGCTCGTTCCAAAGAGGGGTCACAAGATATGGTTTTGTTGAAATTATGTGAAAAATAATATTTTTTCAATTGCAGAATTTGCATATTATGCGGGTGGATGTGGACGATTTGTTGGGTAAAGGGTTAAGAACATATATAGTAAATAACAGTTCCGCCGCCGTAACTTGAAAAACCCTCAATAGTTTATACGACGCTACTCACAACAAAAAGCCTTTGATCATTGTTATGGGTTCTGGGCAGGGCCACCAAAAGCAAGGATGGGCCCCGGGGCAATGTGTAGAATGGACTATGGGGCCCAAGAGCACCGATGATGAAAGCAATAAGTAGGTTGTCTGGGGGTCCTCGCCAAGACATTTTGTTTAAATTAGTGCTAAGAGAAGCATTCCCTTGCATTTTCTTGACAATATCTACTCAATTATTTCCTTACAATTTGGGTTTTTTTTCTCCAAAGACATAGAGGGTTTTTTTAATATGAATGGAACCTGGTCAGTAAAACTACTATGTACTTTTGGCACCTCCACCAGTGTCGGAGGCCTGTAACAAAAACCTTCCCTCGACTTTCAGCTCAGACATACCGATAGGTCAACCTAAACTTTTTTAAAACACCAAAAATCCTGGGGCTGTTGCCCCCCAAAGGGCACTAGTGGGTCTGGGAGATCGGTTGCTAAGCCAATTGAGTAAGAAAATGAAAGTGAGACAACACTGTAGCTCAACTTGTTAAGACATGTACATGTATAGTATGTGACACAGCAATGACAAACATCTAGGTAATGACCTGATAACAAAGGTACATATAAAGTATTGTAAGGGTCTGTACATAAACACTTACCGTAGCCTGTAACTAATGTATAGGTAATGTATTGTAAAGGTCGGTGACAGTCAGATGCTAAACTAGAAAAGAAATCTTTTGAGTCCTAGAGTGGGTCTGACTGAACCCAAAAATATGTGTTCTCATAGCACAGTGATAACAAAGGCACCCAAAAACACTTGTTCCTGTCCCAAGGTGATAACAAAGGTACCCAAGAAGTTTCATGAAGATCAGTTCATAAATACGAGCCGTATAGAAGAATAAAACTGATTGGACTTAATTTCGGTACAAAATGGCCACTTGCAGTCATCTTGAATTTTGGACCGTACCCAGAAACACTTGTTCTTGTCCCAAGGTGATAACAAAGGTACCCAAGAAGTTTCGTGAAGATCGGTTCATAAATACAGCCTTTAGCCCGAGCCGTATTGACATGTGCACGTACTGTGTATAAGTAGCACTGAATAAATCAAAATTCATCTAATTTGCATAATATCTGCACGAGAAAAAAACCTGTATTATATGTGATGTATACCATGTTACTAAACATTCATACAAAAATTTATTCAAATCAGAACTTTCATACAGAAGTTCTGTACAAAAAACTGACTGCACTAATTTTAGTACAAAATGGCTGTTGGTGGCCATCTTGAATTTCAGACCACACACAAAAACACTCGTTCTAATCCCACCGTGATAACAAAGGTACCCAAGAAGTTTCGTAAAGATCGGTTCATAAATACAGCCTCTAGCCTGAGCCGTATAGAAGTTGTGTACAAAAAACTGATTAGACCTAATTTTGGTACAAAATGGCCACTGGCAGCCATCTTGAATTTTATTCTCATCCCAAGGTGATAACAAAGGTACCCAAGACGTTTTGTGAAAATCGGTTCATAAATAAAAATTGACATGTGTACTTATACTGTGTGTAAGCTGCACTGAAAAAGTTCATCTAATTTGCATAATGTCTGCACGAGAAAAAAACTTGTATTATATGTGATGTATCCCATGGTACTAAACATCCACACAAAAAATTATTCAAATCAGCACTTTCATATGGAAGTTCTGTGCAAAAATCTAATTGCACCTAATTTTGAACAAAATGGCTGCCAGCGGCCAACTTGAATTTCAGACCGGACCCCAAAACACTCGTTCTCGTCCCACGGTGATAACAAAGGTACCCAAGAAGTTTCATAAAGATCGGTTCATGAATATGGCCTCTAGCCTTAGCCATATTGAATTGTTGACGGACAGATGGCATAAGCTCAAATTTGACTTACGTCAAAGTTGAGCTAAAAACATTCTGTTTTCAACAAGAATTTGAGGTGTTTACTGCACTAAAGAATTGAGGCCTAGGTTGAAGTGGCCCTCACAGTTAACATATGACAACCAAAGTTACTATTATTTATTTATTTATTTATTGGGGTTTAAGGTCATATATTTCTGCACTGTGGCTAATCATGACCATGACAGTTTTACGGGTGGAGGAAGCCGGAGTACCCGGAGAGAACCACCGAACAACGGCGAGCAACTGTCAGCTCCCCAACATACTAACTCCACACCAGCAGGGTTAGCATTGGTTGAAGACAAGTGCACCATCGACGTGCAGTACGCTCTAGTCCACGACGTCACCGTGCCCCCAGATGGACAGTGGGGGTGAAGTGTCTTGCCCAAGGACACAACGCGGTTGCCGCAGGTGGGATTCGAACCGAGGACCTCTCGGCTTGCAGCCTGCGTCTATACCTACTGAGCCACCGCCCCCCCCCCCCCCAAAGTTACTAAGTAACAGTAAAATCATTAAGAGCCGCTCACCTAACCAAAGATGTTCAAAGAAGGATTTAATTATCATCTATGGCTAGTTAACACAACAGAGGAATGAAGTTATTTAATTATTTATCACTTTGCTGTTCATGCCAGATGATCTTTTTTTAGTATTGGGATGTTATCACAGAAATAATGCCCAGATTTTCAGCAATGGAAAACTAGGCAGTCCCAATATCAACCTAGGGACTTGACTTGAACAAACTAGAAGGATGTTGTATACCAATTATCAAAAGATTCTGATCGGTGGTTCTGGAGAAGAAGAGTTTGAGAATACAGTGGATTAATTAAATAGCCACTTTGCCAAAGAAAATTATTCAATTAACAGGAGTATTCAATAAACAGGGATTGTGTCATGTTCCTGTACTCTAGAGATTAACTTAACATTTATTCTATTATATCTCATTTGACAGAGCTCCATGAGCTCTGTCAAACAAGATATAATAGATTAAATGTATGTATTGGATGAACTGAGGCCAAACAGGGCTACAAACAAAGGAAAACTGGGGAGAGTCAGAGTAATTTATCGACAGGTTACAAGATTTTTATTCAATTAACAGGAGTTTACTCTATAACCTATATTCAATTAACAGGTCAAATATGTACTGGTGGTATGGTAAATACCGAATTTACTCTATGTATTGGGACAGCTAAAAATAATTATTTTCACAGGTGTCCCAATTCTTAGAAAATGGGGAAAGAACACAGCCTGGTCTTGATTTGATGCTGAATAAAGTTGTGTGTGATTCGTTTTCCATCACTATATACGAAAATCGCCGTCCAATTTTTTTTTATATTTTCATTTTTTGCTTCCAAAACATAGCTTATGATCCCTCATTGGAACGTGCTCATTGCGCTCGTTCCAATGAGGGATCTTAAGCTATGTTTTGGAAGCAAAAAATGAAAATTTTTAGTTACTCAAGCATTTTTTTTTTATGAGTGTCGTCTGCTACTAGTGACGGGCCAACTGGAAACAAATCTGAATGTCCCAAACTTTGGAGCATTAAAAAAAGAATAGTTTTCTGGAAAAAATGTGTGTCCCAAATCATAGAGTGTCCCAATACATAGAGTAAATACGGTAGTTTTGTGTTGGGAAATTATATTCAATTAACAGGGTTAATCAGTTAAGAGATATCCAATTAAAATTAAGTGGGCTCCACTGTATTACTAATTTTGCACTATGCTAAAATTTGCCCCCCCCCCCCACAGGGAACACAAATATCAACCCAGGGACTTTATTTTAACAAATTGAATCTGAACCCTCAAAGGATGCTGTATGGGCTAGCATGCTGCAGAAGAGTATGGCATCCATAATCACTATTTGTGGCAGTGACATGAATTATTGCAATTTCCTGATTTTGTATCTTTGCTACATGTTAAGATGATTAATAATTTAAAACAATGGCCCGAGGCACTCACCTGACCAAAGTTGTTAGCTCACCTGAGCAAAGCTCAGAGGGAGCTTAACTAATCACTTTCCATCCATCGTCTGACCATCCATCCATCCATCCATCCATCCAGCATCTGGCATTAACTTTACATTATCGACTTCTCCTCATGAACCACTGGACCAAATTGAACCAAATGTGATCTGCATGTTCCTTACCATATGTCAATTCAAGTTTGTTCAAATAAAGTTGCCGCACCTACAGGTGGCACCACAGGAGGCATAACTCTGATAGTATCCATATATTTGAAGAAAAATTTTTTTTTAAATCTTCTCCAGACCCATCAATTAGAATCTTTTGATATTCAGTACACAACATCTCTAGGGGGGCAGATTCAAGTTTGTCCAAAATTTGGGTTCTCAATGGGAGTATGAATTTTAATTTTAAAAATTTGTACAAATTGAAAATCTTCTTCAGATCCACAGGCCACTGGGTTAATCTTTGGTCTCTCTACCCCCTAAAGTTGTTGTATACCAAATAAGATGGCATTCTGAATGGCAGATCTGAAGAAAAATATTATCCCCCATATTGCACTAAGAAGAAATTAAGGTCCAAATATCAACTGAGGGATTTGATTTGAACAATCCTGAATCTGACCCTTATAACAATGATGTATACTGAACATTAAAAGATTCTGACTGGTGGTTCTGAAGAAGATTTTTAAAGCTTATTCCCCATATTGCCCTAAGTTAAAAATTTGGGCTCCTGTATTGAGCCTAAATATGAACCATGGGGCTTCATTTGAACAAACCTTTATCTAACCCC
Source organism: Pictodentalium vernedei (assembly GCA_031216915.1). Classification (NCBI taxonomy): domain Eukaryota; kingdom Metazoa; phylum Mollusca; class Scaphopoda; order Dentaliida; family Dentaliidae; genus Pictodentalium; species Pictodentalium vernedei. Next base: position 156,282,823 of record CM062297.1, read on the forward strand.
ACTATGGATACTGTATACCAAATATCAAATGATTCTGATTGGTGGTTCTGGAGAAAACATTTTTTAAAATTTGGGCAAATATGTTGACTCAGTATTCTTATGCCACCCACCCTACAGAACACCCCGACACAACCGATGACAATTTTTTTTTACCAATCAATTCTACTGGTCCTAAGGATGCTTCATACCAAATAACAGCTCTCTGTTCAATGTGGTTTGGGAAATATGGGCATTGGAAAATATTTATATTTTTAGCTCCTGGGGTTCCCAAGAGGGACACAGGAAATATTTTTTGTGGGAGACAAGTACTTATGACCCAATAATACCATATACCAAATTTAGTTCAAATTGGACCATCGGTTCAGAAAATCGTAATTTTGGTCGGGTCAAAAAATCTTGCCCCTCCCATTACAAAGGCAAATATTACCCCATGAACTTCGTTTGAACAAACTTGATTCTACACCTCAAATGGAAGCTACATACCAAATATCAAGTCATTGTACTCACTGGTTCATGAGAAGAAGATTTAAAAAAAAAATTGGAGGATTTTCTCCCACCCCCTCTCTATGGTCTGAGCAAGTTGATTTGAAAAAAAACAAAATGGGATGTCAGAACAAACATTCACCTCAAATTTAACTAAAATTGGTTCAGCGGTTTAGGAGGGGCAGGTGCAAACACCATGTTCACGGACAACAGACAACGGATGGTGAGTGATCACTATAGCTCATCCTGACTTTCAATTGGCCAAGAGAGCAGCTACATGTATACTTCAGGCAGAAGCCAACACCTGTGCAGCTGAAGCTCAACATATTTCCACCATTCATTCAGACCAGACCATTCAACTTGGCGAAAATTTCACATGACCCAGCAACAATTTGGCAGGACCGTTTTCTGTTTTTGCCTCAAATCGACATGCCTGGTTAAACAATACATTACCATTCAAAAATTTCTATCAATCAAAAGCTTTGTATTGACAAGAATAACATGTTACATGCATATATATATCCAATCTGTTCATGGAGGCACTTGGCCTGACTTTTTACTTAAGGCCTAAAAAGTTAAAAATCTGTTTCTCAGTCCTAGGGTTCCTAAAGAGGTGTGAAAACTGCGTAAATCAAGTAAATTGCCATCAATACCAAGTTTGGTTCCAACTGGCCAATGGGATTAAAAATCCAAATTTTGGATGAGGCCAGAAATTTTATCCCAAACAGCTAGGGCTGTATGATTTTTCATTTTTCGGTTGTCTGGTTCGGTTGCAGTTTTTGTAGCCGTTTTATTGTGTTTGTGGATAAGCTGATCAAACTGTCTTACTGGGAGGCAATGAACTAGGGACCACAATGCACACTCATCTCTTAGTCTATCTGGCAAATGGGCAAATACATTGTGTTCTCATTGTCACATTTTCTCCCTTATTGACTACAGTTAAAACTAGAAGTCCTGTCATAAAATGCGCACAAATAGCACGTCGATCTGCACGTTAATCTACGCGTTATGACCATAGTAAGGCTATCAAATTCTGTACATATGGCCTGTGCACAAGCAATGTTTTAGCCAATGGACCTCCGGGTAACCCGGAGGTCCATTGGCAGAAACATCGCCTGTGTCTGTGATGAGTAAGCAGGAGAACCTGCCGTGCTTTGGATGCCATTCGATATGGCAATTGCACGCAATTCCTACACGCAATTACACCTAGATAAGCACACAATTCATGACAGGATTTCTAGTTTTAACTGTAGTCCACCAGACGAGTCAAAAAGAGAGAAAATGTGACAATCATAACCCAGCTTAGGTTAGATGAACTTTATTCATTTGTTACCCTAACTGATGGAGTTTTTGTTTTGACTGAATACAGCACGTGGAGAGTGGATTGTAACTAAATCACCCGCGGAGTGGAGTTATCACCCAAACTATAACTTTCAAATTTTGTATACATTGACTAAAAACACAAGCAATGTTTCAGCCAATGGACCTCCGGGTTTAACCCGGAGGTCCATTGGCTGAAACTTTGCTTGTGCTGGCTATGCTTTGCAACAAATATGTAATTATTGCTTGGGTGGAATCTCCACTCTGTGGGTGATTTAGTGATAATACACTCTCCACGTACTGTAGGTTTAGTAACTGATCACCCAGAAACCCTAAGAATGATTAAGGGGAAGTTACCGGTAGGCTGAACCCAATAAATATACATGTACCTACAGACAATGCTTTTGTGGTAAGATGTGTCGTACAAACTACGGCAGAATTTTTTTAAGTTAACTCTTAGAAGCCGGGAGTCGAGTTTTCTTGCCTGTGATCAGGGGTCAGCCTGGCAGCTGATTTTAGGGAGAAGTGACTTCTCCTTCCAGAGACTTTAGGGAGAAGTCAGGGGCCGGGAGGGAGAATTCAGTGGACATGAGGAAGAAATCAGAAAAAAACATAAAACGTATGACATCGTGACAAAATAAATGTACATTGAGGACACAATTGTGGAGGAAAAAATAAATAAAACTTACAGAAACATACATACATGCACAAAACTAAGTCAGATGGTATATAACAAGAATGTAGGTTAAAATACCCCCCCCCCCCCCCCCCCCCCCATCCTACAACAAAACTGTGTTGTTCATGGTTTCTGAATACCCTAACTCTTTCTCTAACAGTGATCACTAGGGTTACCATGCAGTTGATTTTGTATTTGCCTCAATGCAGTGGATTTGAAATTTAGCATTACCCATGGTGAGAGTTTTCTTCTCTGTAATAGAAGGTATATTCCTTTTAAAAAAATATTTAAAGTATTTAAAACAAGTGCTTGACCACCGAGGTGGTATTAGTCCCCTACGGCGCTTTTGTGACATAAGGTGTTTTTGTCACAGAAGACACTAGAGTATAAAAGCATCCTGGATTTTGAAAAAAAATATTGAGCGTGCATAATCCCCTCACAACCCTTTATCCATGTACCATATATGAAAGGTGTCGCTTGAACCATGTTGAGGGGATGGGTGGTAACATAAAATAGAGAAAAAAGCTTAAAAAACACAACAAAAATGGCCGCCATTCTGCCATCTTGGATTTTGAAAAATAAATGTTGACTGTGCATCATCCCCTCAGAACCATTTATCCATGTACCAAATATGAAAGGTGTAGCTTGAAGCATATTAGAGGGAGAGGTGGTAACATAAAAACAGACAGACAGACAGATGGACAGACAGACGGACAGACAGACGGACAGATGTTAGATTTTGAAAAAAAAATATTGAGCGTGCATAATCCCCTCACAACCCCTTTATCCATGTACCATATATGAAAAGAGCAGCTTGAACCATGTTGGAGGGAGCAGTGGTAACATAAAATAGAGAAAAAATGCTTAAAAAACACAACAGAAATGGTTGCCATGGCGCCATCTTGAATTTTGGAAAAAAAATATTGAACGTTCAACATCCCATTACAACCCTCTATCCATGTGCCAAATATACAAATTGTAGCTTGAACCATGTTGGAGTGAGGGGTGGTAACATAAAATAGAGAAAAAAGCTTAAAAAAACACAACAAAAATGGCCGCCATGCCGCCATCTTGGATTTTGAAGAAAAAATAGTGAACATGTATCATCCCCTCCCAACCCTCTCTCCATGTGCCAAATATGCAAAGTGTAGCTTGAACCATGTTGGTGGAAGGGGTGGTAACATGAAAATAGAGAAAAAAAGCTTAAAAAACACAACAAAAATGGCCACCATTCCGCCATCTTGGATTTTGAAAAAAAAAATTTGAGTGTGCATCATCCCCTCAGAACCATTTATCCATGTACCAAATATGAAAGGTGTAGCTTAAAGCACGTTGGAGGGAGAGGTGGTAACATAAAAAACAGGCAGGCAGGCAGGCAGGCAGGCAGGCAGATGGATGGAGTGCAATCCTATAGTCCCCTTATGGTTCCCGTAGGGGACTAATAAATTTCAAGTTCACATAAGAAGCTGGGTCATTCATGGTTTCTGAATGCCCACTCAGCTGACCCCTGCCTGTGATGTAATACGGCAGGTAATCTGGCTGTGACGGTTCAGCTATCTTTGGCTGGGGGAGAAGTAAACACTAAGCAGGTGCATCTAGTCAAGAGTCATCTGCCTGAAAAGGCAAACAACACTTGACTAGAAGCACCTGCTTTAGTTCTGATTCCCCGTCTTCTAAGAGTTAAAGTGCTTGAAGTGTTATTTACTACATGTGTATCTGATCTTAAGATATAGAAAAAAACAAAACAAAACCGAGGTTATTCTTGAAACCCAACCGAAACCGAATCTGAAAAATCAAAACCTCCCAGCTCTACTATCAGATCGAGCACGAAGTTTTTTTGAACAAACTTGAATCTTGCTCCCAAAAGGATGATGCGTACTAAATATCAAAGCATCATGACTGGTGGTTTAATTAAGGGAAGATTTTTTGGAGAATTTTAGGCGTTTCATTTTTTCTTAATAGATAAATCTATGTGCCTTTGACTTGTCCATGAGGTTAAAATGAAAGTGTAATTCACTTGTTTTGTTCTAGGGCTACTGTATCCCACTTGTTGAAACAAAAGGTTTTCCAGGGGTTAATGATGGGGGCTTGTGATGTGATATTACAGATGCATATAGTGGGATACTGGACATGTAACATCATTCTTTACTAATATCGATTTGACTCTTCTGGTTGTTTTGTCTTTGACTTGATTTATCATCAACAGCAGTAATGCAAAACAGAAACAGTCAATCTCAATCCGCAAGTACGCTTGTACAGTTAAAAGTAGAAATCCTGTCACGGACTGTGCGCTTATCTAGGCTTAATTGCGCATAGAAAATTTTGAGCATGCATCATCCCCTCAGAACCATTTATCCATGTACATGTACCAAATATGAAAGGTGTAGCTTAAAGCATGTTGGAGGGAGAGGTGGTAACATAAAAAAACAGACAGACGGATGGACGGACGGATGGATGGACGGACGGACGGATGGACGGACGGATGGACGGAGTGCAATCCTATAGTCCCCTTACGGTTCCCGTAGGGGACTAATAAATTTCAAGTTCACATAAGAAGCTGAGTCATTCATGGTTTCTGAATGCCCACTCAGCTGACCCCTGTCTGTGATGTAATACGGCAGGTAATCTGGCTGTGACGGTTCAGCTATCTTTGGCCGGGAGAGAAGTAAACACTAAGCAGGTGCATCTAGTCAAGAGTCATCTGCCTGAAAAGGCAAACAACACTTGACTAGACGCACCTGCTTTACTTCTGATTCCCCGGCTTCTAAGAGTTAAGGTGCTTGAAGTGTTATTTACTACATGTGTATCTGATCTTAAGACATAGAAAAAAAAACAAAAAAAACAGAGGTTATTTTTGAAACCCAACCGAAACCGAATCTGAAAAATCAAAACCTCCCAGCTCTACTATCAGATCGAGCCCAAAGTTTTTTTGAACAAACTTGAATCTTGCTCCCAAAAGGATGATGCATACTAAATATCAAAGCAATTCACTTGTTTTGTTCTAGGGCTACTGTATCCCACTTGTTGAAACAAAAGGTTTTCCAGGGGATGATGATGGGGGCTTGTGATGTGATATTACAGATGCATGTAGTGGGATACTGGGCATGTAACATCATTCTTTACTAATATCGATTTGACTCTTCTGGTTGTTTTTGTCTTTGACTTGATTTATCATCAACAGCAGTAATGCAAACCAGAAACAGTCAATCTCAATCCGCAAGTACACTTGTGCAGTTAAAAGTAGAAATCCTGTCACGAACTGTGTGCTTATCTAGGCTTAATTGCGCATAGGAATTGTGCGCAGTTGTCATATCGAATGGCATCCAAAACACTGCAGGTTCTCCTGGTTACTCATAGAAAACACAGGCAATGTTTCTGCCAATGGACCTACGGGTTACCCGGAGGTCCATTGGCTGAAACTTTGCTTGTGCACAGGCCATATGTACAGAATTTGAAGCCTTACTATGGTCAGAACACGTAGATTATCATTAACGTGCAGATCAACATGCTATTTGCGCGCATTTCATAACAGGACTTCTAGTTTTAACTGTATTTGCCTCCAAAAAGTCCTTGATCATAATTTCCAATCAAATAATGATAACAAATGTTCATGATGGGAAGTATGATTCTCCAGCAAATTTTGTCCACCTGCTGACATTTAATGAGGTCAATCAACAGCGCTGTGTCAGCTCTGAAATCGAGATGGTATTGAGCCGATACCAATTTACCACACCGAGGGAATCTCAAAATACCGAAATTTTGCTTTTGAAAAATATTCTTGACATCAGTTAAATGAAAGTGTCAATGACACTACAGCTTACCCCTTTACCCAATGCAGACGATATCAAAATTTATTATTTTAAATATCATTTTTTAAAATTTTTCAAAAAATTTCAACAAAACCATATCATGTGACCCCCCCCCCCCCCCCCCCCATTGGAATGAGCTCGATGAGCTCGTTCCAAAGAGGGGTCACATGATATGGTTTTGTTAAAATTTTTTGAAAAATAATATTTTTTCAGCTACTGAATTTGCATATTATGGGGGCGGATGTGGCTGAATTGTTGGCTAAAAGGTTAACCAGGCCTTTACATGTAGATTATCCCAAATTCACATCTGCAGACAGTGCAAGTGGCAGTAATGGCTGACCAATCATGACCAAAATAGGACAGTCTGAACTAGATATCATATCGAGTTATCCTACCAAGCTACAATGAAATCAGTTCATAAATATAAACCGAAGACTGTGCTAAACAAATCTAGGTCACAGGCCTGTGTGGCCGTCATGGTTGACTGAACCTGACCAAAAGAAGGACGTTCTCATCTGGACATTATACTGAGTCATCCTACCAAGCTACAATGAAATCCCTTCATAAATAAGACCTGTAGACTGCACTAAAGGTTTTCAGGTTTTGAACCCGTGCAGCCGTCACAGTTGACCAATCACAACCAAAATGGAACGTTCTCATCTAGACATGACCTCGAACCTGCATATGAAATTTAGTGATCATCAGACAAGAACGACGGGATGTAGTTGGTGCTAAAGAAAATGTGAAGAGGCTTACAGACTTTCGCACATGTGATGGCAATAGCTTATCTTGACTTTGTCACATTAAGCTAAAAATAAAAGGACAAACAAAACAGAACATTGTGCAAAATTAACGACAAGAAGAGCCTATGGGCTATGTATTTCTTAAGGCAGTCACCACTAGTCATTTTATGTAATAAAGAAGCAGAGAGAAAATACCCAGCGGGTATTTTCTCACAGTTTCTTTGTTACATCAAATGACCTATAGTGAGTGCCTGAGTTGCTTAAAACATTTTGATAAAACAGTGAACTTTTGCTGGGCAGTATAACAGCAATAACATTTGATATCAGTGAGAGTACATTATGTTGTTGAAACCGAATACCATACTGATATCGAGGTAAATCATTCTAAACATACTGATACTGAAAATGAACTTGAAATTTCAATATCGCCCAACTCTACAATAATTCAGAAATATTATCATCTTCATGTCTATGAAGAACACTGACTGAGCGAGTGAAACAAATACTTTCAGATGTGCAAAATTGGCTTTCTTCACCTTTGGGATTCACCACCAGGAGGGCATTTACCAATTGCCTAATTTTTAGTTAAACTTGATACGACTGACTGAGGGAAAGGTTGAAAGATAAAGAAAGCAAAGTACAAATAATAAAACAATAATCAACAGATAATTTAGTTAATTCTAGTTAATTCTAAGTAATTCAGGGTAGTTCCAGTGTTTAAGAGGGCCATTATTCTTTAACTTTTAGTGAACCAAGTGCACAAGAATAACATGATATGCCCACTCCAATGAAGGGGAATTTAGGGGACAAACAAACTGAATTTGAATTAAATGCAAATGATACACATGCTTCCAATGAAGGAGATTGTGTGGAAAACTTGAATAAATCACATGATACAACAACCAATGACAGAAAGCCTCTGCTTTTGGCAACACATTCCAAGATGTTTGATAGTATTAGTATAACATATTAAGTGTTCTTTGTGTTAAAATGAATTACATGTACATTAATTTACCATAGGTATTACTTTGATGAAATAAAACACCCTTTGGGTCTCCTAATATGACTTAAAGTCAAGTTTGGTCAGTTTTCGTTGATTGTGGTGATCAGATGAGATGTGTAAGGACAAGAAATAAAAATACCAATGTTGAGGGTAACCTGACCAATCCTAAAAAAAATTATGCTGACCCTAAAAATTTTATTGAGTAAAAGTCGCTCATTTAGTTCATTGTGTAACAGGAGGAGAGATAAGTGCGTGAGCAGGGGTACGAACCGTCGACCTCTAGCACACAAAGCGACTAATTTACCACGCGACTAAGAGATCTGGACCAACTGGGCTGTTTGGTAAATGGCCTTTATACCAGGGACTGACCTGGGCATGCGCCAGTGTGTATTTGGTTCTGAAACATCAGGACCTGGCTCTTAAATCTCAGAAATAGGCTTCTCAGTTGGCGCGTAACTTCTCAAATCATATATTGATATTCTTTCGATGGATAATCGAGAGAGACACTCTTACATGTATTATATATATGATTATCATTTATCATTGTTGTAGAGTGCTTAAGTTAATACTTCAAGTCTTAATTACCAAGCATTAATCTTCACTGTGGTTTCTGATCAAGTCTTGGCTGCCTAAATAGGCAGCCAAGACTTGACCAGAAACCACAGTGCAGATTAATGTTTGCTATAGTGTACTAAATGAAAATGATGAGAGCTATTACATACTTGCAGTGTGTGTTACAAACAGCAGTGTGACTCCGTAAATTGAAATCTGGTGCATTAATTGAAAAAATAGGCTCTGAGGCTAGAGCGTATTTTAAATAGTCCTGATCGGTCCCTGTATACCTTGACCACTACACTACTCTCCCCTTCTTTTTGAGATTCACTCACTGTGATTCTCACCCCAGATTCCACCTTAGAGCGGTCCAAACATCCACCAGCCTCACCACAGTGTCCACAATGCCACCAACTGCTGAGGATCAGACAAGCCCCCAAATGTAACAGGAGGAGAGATAAGTTTGGGAGCCAGGGTTCGAACCATTGACCTCTAGCACACAAAGCGAATGATTTACCACAAGACTAAGGGATCCAGACCAACCAGGCTGGTAAATGGCCTTTATACCTTGACTGCTAAACTAAATCCATACCAACGATGCCTGTGAGCTTATCTAGTCTAGCCACAACAGCTATTTGACAATATCTTACACCAGATATATGAAATTCGAACTCAGCTTTGCCTTACACTTGTACTGGAGAAAAGATTTCACCCCGCCAGAAGAGAAATTGCCTACAGTTGTGAGTTTAGAAATAAACGTCACAATAAGGGCAAATCTGTGATAGACTATGGTTATGATTTAAAATGAATAGCAGGTCTAGCATACCCAGAGGTACCTGTAAGTGCTGGGGAAATGTATGTCACTGATCAATTTATAGAAGGTTTGGGCTCTTATGAAATTCGAAATCATATACACAACTTTAATCCTGGACGAGCCCCCAAATATATCAGGAGGAGAGATAAGTGCGGGAGCCGGGGTTCGAGCTGTCGACCTCTAGCACACAAAGTGACCGATTTACCATGAGACTAAGCGATTTGGCCCTACCAGGCTGGTTGGTAAATGGCCTTTATACCTTGACCTCTACAACTGTAACCCTAAATTGCAATCCAAAGTTCTTCACCTGTGAGTTTGAAACTGATTTTGGAGTTCAAGGTTTCAAAATTGCGTGTAGCGATCAGGGATCATCCTTGATGGTAAGAGGGGGCGCTATCTTCACCTTGGTACCGCTGACTTTGCCTAATTCCTATGTTTGGGCAAAATCAAAATTGCCATGTGATTTTGAGAAGCTGCATAAGAAAAATGGTTTGTCTTGAGACATTTCAATACAACCTTTATGTTTACTGTTTGGTGACAAAACAAAGGACATAGAAACTATTTTAAAAACAAACGTAAGTTTGAGAATCAAAGAACAGATTATAAACATAAAGAAATGAAACTGAAAAAACAATTCCGTAAAAAAAGAACCACTACAGTTGAAATTAGGAGAGATACTGGTGAAATCATAGGACTAAGTAATTAACAAAAGTGACTGGAAAATCATGACTTACTGAATAAAAGTTAACAAAATCACAAGAAATATGATTTATGTTGTGTTTCTTCTATTTCACTGGTATTTGAAGCAGAAACAAGAAACCTGGCTATTATTTTTGCAAATTTTGATGCATTGTCTAATTACTGAAATAAGCACAACAATTGCATATAATTCCTCAAAACCATGGTAACAGCTTAGTGAATCAAAAGATAAGGAAATGTTGAATTTTGCCAAAATGTAGCTTTTCTTGTAAATTTTAGCATCTTGACAAAGCCCCCAAATCTCACTGACAGAACAAGGCAGGTCCCACCAGTGATGGGACCATGGTCTGATAGCCTGGGGGACCATGCTAGTGGAGAGTGGAAGGGGGGATCTTAGCAATGAGGGCACTGTACTTGTACTAATGGTAGGAAATAAAAAACCCCCAAAAAACATTTCAAATTTGGGGGTGGGAGGAGCAAGTGGCATTGGGGGGGGGGGGGGGGGGGGGGGGGGGGAGTGCAGCACTGGGCCCCCTACAAATCCCATGGCTCCTTCACTGGATCCCATTAACTTGATTTTTAGTGTTTGAAAGGTCTATTGACGAATTTTCAGACATTAAATTAAATTAAATTCTCAGTATTTCTTTTGAAATTTTACTTTTCCCTGCTGAAATCCTGCTTGTGAAGAGTGGGGGAGGGGCAGAATCTCAGGACAGAGGACACTGTACTTGTTCGGATAGCAGGAAATAAAAAAAAATATATTTTCAAATTTGGAGAGGGGGGAGGGGGGAGGAGGGTAGAAGCAAGTGGGAGTTAGTGCCTTTCCCAAGGACACAATGCAGTTACAGTTAAAAATAGAAGTCCTGTCAGGAAATTCGCACAAATAGCCTGTCAATCTGCACGTTAATCTACGCGTTATGACCATAGTAAGGCTATCAAATTCTGTAAATATCGCCTGTGCACAAGCACTGATTCAGCCAATGGACCTCCGGGTAACCCGGAGGTCCAATGGCAGAAACATTACCTGTGTTTGCTATGAGTAACCAAGAGAACCTGCCGTGCTTTGGATGTCATTCGGTATGGCAATTGCACGCAATTCCTATGCGCATTTAAGCCTAGATAAGCGCACAGTTCGTGACGGGACTTCTAGTTTCAACTGTCGCCCTGGTGTGGATCGAATGGGGGACCTTTTGATTTGAAGTCCAGTGCCATAACCACTGAGCTACTGCATGCCTTTATCTTGTTTAGAGAATTAAAATTCATTTTCAATTACCATGTAGACTTCTATTTAATGGTAAAGGCTTAGGCCACACAAAGTAGATCTTCTGTTTCTCAGGCCATTATTGTAAAATTGTATGCGGGCGAGCATTTTTTTATTTTATTTTTTATTTCAGTAATTACTTCTTTGCCATCAAAAGTTCATGTTCTTGGTTCAAGTTTTAGGTCTCAAAATCTACAGAATAGCATGGGTGGTGGTGTTTTTCATCCCTTGAGTGCAAGAAGGCTTTGCAATGCTAAAGCATTGCAAAGCCTTCTTGCACTCAAGGGACAAATTCATCAATTTTTTCAACTTGGGTAAAATATCAGACATAAACCATTTAATTTTTACTTTTTTTAAGTTTAAATTGGTTATAAAAAGAGAGTATGCGGCAGCCAAAAGGACCATGCGGGAGGGCCTGAGAAACAGATTTTTAATTTTTTTAGGCCTTATAACACAGACAATATGCTGTGCAAAGTGTGTATGTGATCCTGCAGATGTGGGGAAAATCCTGGGTTTTTAAACTGATCATATTGAAATAGAACTGTTGAAACCAAAAAATACAGGCATTGATCGACTGAGGAAATTAATATTAAACCCTTAGATTCACTGCATGTAATAGTTGAAGTTCAGTGCTTAAAATTGTTTTTAAGTTTTCATAGGATTTGTGACTTACTAGCACTAGTTTTTAATATGTCAGAGTAGTAATGCCTCTCTACATATTTTAATGGTAATCTGCATATAAAGTGTTTTACAGTTAGCTAACAGCTACATGCATGCAAAAATATATAAAGTATGGAAGTTGACAAATGTATCCAGAGATTTATATCGGGTCTCCTTAAATTCTAAAAAAAATACAGAAGTTTCAGCCAACCAGACATGGGGTCAAATACTTTGGAATGTATTTAAATGCAAATGCAAATACTTTTCATATTTTCAAATACAAATGCAAATGCAGCTGAAATTGTTCAAATGCAAATGCAAATGCACTTGAAAATCAAATCAAATACTTTTCAAATACTTTCAAATACATTCTGACAAGTTAAAGAAAATAAAACTAAAAATCAACTAAATCTTTCTTTCAATGTTTATTAAACATTTTTGTATTACTATCTGGGCCCTAGCACTGAGTTTTCAAACAAGTAATCTGTAGCAGACATGTGCTTCAAAACATACCCTGATCAGAGGAAGAAGACTTGAATATTGTTGCAAGCATAATAAAGTGTATGGACTAAGTGTTGAATAAATTAATCAACAGGTTTTATCTCGGGTAATTACAAGGGTCCTAATCGATAATCCCCACTAAAAAAAAACAAAAGCTTAGAATGGTCTTTTGATGACTGATCAAAAAATTCAGTTTGTTCAGTTACAGAAAATAATATTCAATTTCTTCTGCTTGGCATATAATTTCTCTTGTAGCTGTTTTGAATGAGTGTTCCTTAATCCACTTTCCACCTGTGTTATGCCCTAGACTGTATTCTGATAAAAAATATGCCACTTCAGTTGATTCAAAAGACTAAGTGGATGGTCATTTATTACACCATGCTGTGCCTCTTGTCACAGTTTGTATGAACACACTTTATCAGCACAGTAATCTTCCAAGTTCAAGATTTCTTTAGACTGGACAAACAAATTAATTGACCAGAAGGAATTCCCTTTCCAGCCAACTGTGTAAAACTAGATATAACTAGAGAAACAAAATTTACTGCACCCAGTAAATTCAAGTCTGTGTGAAAAGGGTTAAAGTATCAGGAATAAACTATACAGAAAGAGAATTTATGGAGGCTTATTTTCAGGAGTAAAATATTTTTAAACAAATCAGAAATGGGTTTTTGTTAACAGTATTTACAGATATTCATACTGTTATCAGAATAATTATTTATAAGAAACCAGAAAAGGCATACATGTGACCAGCATTCAAAGGGTTCGATACTCGAATCAGAAATGGACATTTTTGGCTCTGCCCACTGATTTGAGTGATGAAATACGTTCATAAACTTTAGAAATTCATTAAGGTGTAATAAAATTCATTTCCCAGTATTTCTGAATAATATGCACTTGATAACTTTAGTGACCTCTTTCAGGCAAACCCCTAGGTGACCTCCGTGACCTTGACCCACATTTTGAATTTCCATCAAGTGTCGACTCATTTGGTGTTAGTTCCAAGTCCATTTATCATACCACGATTGAGATATGAGCATGACCCAATTTCAAAAATGTTGGCTACGCCCACTTTTTAACATAAAAATGCATGTATGGACCTCAGGAATGCTTTGGGGGGGAGGGGGGGATGTCAAAAAAATGTGATTTCCAGCAATTATGAAAAATGCACTTAATGACCCCTAGGTGATCTCCTTGACCCTGACCCATATTTTGAATCTCCATCAAGTGTCAACTCATTTGGTGTCAGTCCCAGGTCCATTCATCATACCATGCTTGAGATATGAGCGTGACCCACTTTCAAATTTTTTGGCCACGCCCACTTTTTTAACGTAAGAAATGCATGTATGAATCTCAGGAATGCTTGGAAGGGGGGGGGGGGGGGCAAAAAATGTGATTTCCAGCAATTATGAAAAATGCACTCAATGACCCCTAGGTGACCTCCGTGACCTTGACCCATATTTTGAACCTCCATCGAGTGTCGATTCATTTGGTGTTGATCCCAGGTCCATAGGTCATACCACGCTTGAGATATGGGTGTGACCCACTTTCAAAAATTTTGACCACACCCACTTTTTTACGTCAAAATGCATGTGTGTACGTCAGGAATACTTTAGGGGATCAAAAAACGTGATTTCCAGCAATTCTGAAAAATGAAAGTGTCAATGACACTGTAGCTCAACTTGTCAAGACAAAGACATGTACATGTATAGTATGTGACACAGCAATGACAAACATCTAGGTAATGACCTGATAACAAAGGTACATATAAAGTATTGTAATGGTCTGTACATAAATACTGACCGTAGCCTGTAACAAATGTATAGGTAAAATATTGTAAAGGTGGGTGACAGTCAGATGCTAAACTAGAAAAGAAATCTTTGAGTCCCAGAGTGGGTCTGACTGAACCCCAAAATATTTGTTCTCATAGCACAGTGACAACAAAGGCACCCCAAAACACACTCATTCCTGTCCCAAGGTGAAAACAAAGGTACCCAAAAAGTTTCGTGAAGATCAGTTCACAAATATGAGCTGTGTAGAAGTTGTGACAAAAAACTGATTGGACCTAATTTCGGTACAAAATGGCCACTGGCAGCCATCTTGAATTTTGGACCCCGCCCAGAAACACTCGTTCAACAACCCGTACTATATGTGATGTATTCCATGTTACTAAACATTCATACAAAAATTTATTCAAATCAGAACTTTCATACAGAAGTTCTGTACAAAAGACTGATTGCACTAATTTTGGTACAAAAATGGCTGCTGGTGGCCATCTTGAATTTTGGACCACACCCAAAAACACTCGTTCTCATCCCACGGTGATAACAAAGGTACCCAAGAAGTTTCGTAAAGATCGGTTCATAAATGCGGCCTCTAGCCTGAGCCGTATAGAAGTTTTTGTACAAAAAACTGATTAGACCTAATTTCGGTGCGAAATGGCCACTGGCAGCCATCTTGAATTTTGGACCGCACCCAGAAACACTCGTTCTCGCCCCAAGGTGATGACAAAGGACCCAAGACGTTTCGTGAAGATCGGTTCATAAATACAGACTCTAGCCCGAGCCGTATTGACATGTGTACTTACTGTGTGTAAGTAGCACTGAAAAAATCAAAGTTCATCTAATTTGCATAATTTCTGCACGAGAAAAAAACCTGTATTATATGTGATGTATCCCATGGTACTAAACATTCACACAAAAAATTATTCAAATCAGCGCTTTCGTATGGAAGTTCTGTGCAAAAATCTGATTGCACCAAATTTTGTACAAAATGGCTGCCATCGGCCATCTTGAATTTCGGACCGGACCCAAAGACACTCGTTCTCATCCCACGGTGATAACAAAGGTACCCAAGGAGTTTCGTAAAGATCGGTTCATAAATACAGCCTCTAGCCCGAGCCGTATTGGCAATAGCACTTACAGTGCTGAAAGTAACACCAAAAAACATCAAAGTTAGTCTAATTTGCATAATTTCTACACGAGAAAAAAACCTGTCCTATATGTGATGTATTCCATGTTACTAAACATTCATACAAAAATTTATTCAAATCAGAACTTTCATACAGAAATTCTGTACAAAAGACTGATTGCAATAATTTTGTTACAAAATGGCTGCTGGTGGCCATCTTGAATTTTGGACCACACTTAAAAACACTCGTTCTCATCCCACGGTGATAACAAAGGTACCCAAGAAGTTTCGTAAAGATCAGTTCATAAATACGGCCTCTAGTGTGAGCCGTATAGAAGTTTATTCAAATCAGAGCTTTCATATGGAAGTTCTGTACAAAAAACAGATTTCTGCATCGTCGGTACAAAATGGCGGCTGGCAGCCATCTTAAATTTCGGACCGCACCCAAAAACACTCGTTCTCGTCACACGGTCATAACAAAGGTACCTAAGAAGTTTCGTAAAGATCGGTACATAAATACGGCCTTTAGCCCGAGCCGTATCCAATTGTTGACGGACAGACAGACGACGGGCCATGGCATAAGCTCAAATTTGGCTTCGCCAAAGTTGAGCTAATAATGATTACCATAACAGCATATTCCTAAACCCCACATCTTTCCAGATCTCTGCTATGTTAGTGGCCTCTGTAAGATGACTACACTGCCCTTCCCTCACCTCTGGGCCTTGTCAACAGTGTAGCTGTCTCACAGAGACTACCTTGTTTACAACACCGAATAAAATGTACAAAGCCCACTTGGCAGAATTCATTAATAGTTAAACTTCATTTTGCCACTTTTAGCTTTTATAATCTTGAGGAGCGCTAATCATTCCCCTAGGACATGCGAGAGGAGCGATTTTTAGTCCTCCTGCATTTCTAAGAATGCCAGGCCTGTAAAAGTCTACTCACTCAGCACAAAGTAAGAGTCTGTTCGGCCCATAGTAAGAGTCCATGTGGCCCAAAGTACAGTACAGTTGCTGTGGACTGGTCGTAATCCACGCATGAGCAGTGATGTCCATTGTCATTGGGCAAGGCACTCTATCCCGGTTGCCTACATGGGGGCACAAGGACACCATATACTAAGGCATACTCCACGACGATGGTGCACATGTCTTCAACCGCTGTGACCCTGCTTGAGCGGAGCTTGAACAGAGTTAGAATGTTGAGGAGCTGACAGTTGCTCATCGCTGCTCGGTGGTTCTCTCCAGGTACTCCGGCTTCCTCCACCCGTAAAACTGTCACAGTCACGATTAGCCATTGTGCATACATGTAGGTGTGCGACCTTAAACACCAATAAATAAATAGTGATGTCCACGCATGTATTTACATGTACCAGGTAATAAAAATGAAAGTGTCAATGACACTGTAGCTTAAGTTGTGTGTTGTGTTTGATGAAAAGGATAATGTTCAATGTTTATGAAAGGATTATGAAATAAGACAAGAATTGTGATAATTGGGAATATGTTCATTTCTGTTCTCTGTATGCTATGTTTTTGATAAAAATAATATGAGGTGTACACTGTACTAAAGAGCTGATGGGTGGGTTAATATGACCTCACAGTTAATGTATGTGGCCCTCACAGTTAATGTATATCAACGAAAGTTACAAAGTTACAGTGAAATTATTCCAAAACGAGTCATCCTACCAAGTTACATTGAAATCCCTTCATAAATATGGCCTGTAGACTGGGCTAAAGGCTTTCGGGCTTCGGGCCCCTGTAGCCGTCAGTTTCCCAATTGTGTCTAAAGGGGGTGTTCTCATCTAGACATTATATGAAGTCAACCTACCAAGTTACAATGAAATCCCTTCATAAATATGACCTGTAGACTGTGCTAAAGGCTTTTGGGCTTTGGGCTCGGGCAGATATCATGGTTGAATGATCGCAACCAAAAGGGGACATTCTCATCTCGAGTGATCCTACGAAGTTACAATGAAATCCCTTCATAAATATGACCCGTAGACTGTGCTCAAGGTTTTTGGGCTTCGGGCCCCTGAAGCCGTCACAGTTGACCAATCACGACCAAAAGGGGATGTCATCATCTAGGCATTATATGGAGTCAAACTAACAGGTTACAATGAAATCCTTCCATAAATATGACCTATAGACTGTGCTAAATGTTTTGAGGTTTTGGGCTTGTGCAGTCATCAAGGCTGAATGATCGCAACCAAAAGGGGACATTCTCATCTAGACATTATTTGGAGTCATCCTACCAAGGTACAATGAAATCCCTTCATAAATATCACCTGTAGACTGTGCTAAAGGTTTTCGGGCTTCAGGCCCCTGTAGCTGTCACAGTTGCCTAATGGTGTCCAAAAGGGGCTGTTCTCATCTAGACATTATATGAAGTCAACCTACCAAGTTACAATGAAATCCCTTCATAAATATAAACTGAAGACTTTGCTAAAGGTTTTTGGGCTTTGGGCTTGGGCAGCCATCATGGTTGAATGATCGCAACTAAAAGGGGACATTTTCATCTGGGCATCATCTGGAGTGATCCTACAAACTTACAATGAAATCCCTTCATAAATATGACCTGTAGACTGTGCTCAAGATTTTCGGGCTTCGGGCACCTGTAGCCATCACAGTTGACCAATCACGACCAAAAGGGGATGTCATCATCTAGGCATTATATGGAGTCAACCTAAGAAGTTACAATGAAATCCTTCCATAAATACGACCAATAGACTATGCTAAAGGTTTTTTTGGCTTGGGCAGCTATCAAGGCTGAATGATCACGGCCAAAAGGGGACGTTCTCATCTAGACATTATTTGGAGTCATCCTACCAAGCTACAATGAAATCCCATCATAATTATGACCTGTAGGCTGTTCTAAAGGTTTTTGGGCTTCGGGCCCCTGTAGCCGTCACAGTTGCCCAATTGTGTCCAAAAGGGACATTCTCAGCTAGACATTTTATGAAGTCAACCTACTAAGTTACAATGAAATCCCTTCAAAAATATGACCTGTAGACTGTGCTAAAGGTTTTCGGGCTCGGGCAGCCATCATGGTTGAATGATCACAACCAAAGGGGACAATCTAATCTGAGCATCATCTGGAGTGATCCTACGAAGTTACAATGAAATCCCTTCATAAATATGACCTGTGGACTGTGCTCAAGGTTTTCAGGCTTCGGGCACCTATAGACATCACAGCTGACCAATAACGACCAAGAGATGGTGTCATCATCTAGGCATTATATGGAGTCAACCTAACAGGCTACAATGAAATCCTTCCATAAATATGACCTTTTGCCTATGCTAAAGGTTTTGGGGCTCGGGCACCCATCAAGGCTGAACAATCGTGATCAAAATGGGACGTTCTCATCTAGACATTATTTGGAGTCATCCTACCAAGTTACAGTGAAATCCTTTCATAAATATGACCTGTAGATTGTGCTAAAGGTTTTCGGGCTTTGGGCCCCTGTAGCCATCACAGTTGCCCAATTGTGTCCAAAAGGGACATTCTCATCTAGACATTTTATGAAGTCAACCTACTAAGTTACAATGAAATCCCTTCAAAAATATGACCTGTAGACTGTGCTAAAGGTTTTCAGGCTTTGGGTCCCTGTAGCCGTCACAGTTGCCCAATCACGTCCAAAAGGGGACTTTCTCATCTAGACATTATATGAAGTCAACCCACCAAGTTACAATGAAATTCCTCAATAAATATGACCTGTAGACTGTGCTAAAGGTTTTCGGGTTTTGGACTCGGCAGTCGTCATGGTTGGCAGATCATGCCCAAATGGGGAAATTCTCATCTAGACATCATAAGGAGTCATCCTCCCAAGTTACAATGAAATCCCTCCATATTAAACATGACCTGCAGACTGTGCTAAAAGTTTTTGGGTTTTGGGCTTGGGCAGCCATCATGGTTGACAGATCCTGCCCAAAAGGGGACGTTCTCATCTAGGCATTATACAGAGGCATCCTACCAAGTTACAATGAAATCCCTTCATAAATACGACTTGTAGACTATGCTAATGGTTTTGGGGTTTTGGGGTTTTGGGCTCGGGCAGCCATACCAGTTGACTGATCGCGACCAAAAGGCGACGTTCTCATCTAGACATAACCCCAAACCTGCATATGAAATTTTGTGACAATCAGTCAAGAACTGCGGGGTGTAGCTCGTGCTAAAGGAAAATGTGAACAGACTCATAGACTAACAGACTTCCGCACGCATGATGGCAATAGCTTATCTTGACTTGTCAAGTTAAGCTAATCATCAGTAACAAAATTTTAACAAGAGTGTTGTCACGCATGTAGCCCTACTGCCCCAGCAATGGCAATGCTTAGACACAAAATAGTCTAAGCCATTTTTGTTAACCGTTTACCAAATGAATCTGCCATATCTGTACTCGCGATATACAAGAATTGCTATTCAAATTTTATTTTTTTAGTTCTCTACCCTAAAACATACCTCATGACCTATTAATGGAACCAGCTTGATGAGCTTGTTCCAATAAGGACTAAAAAGCAATGGTTTAGAAGTAAAAAATGAAAAAATCTAATGTTTCAGAAAAATAATTTGTACTGTTGGCTTCAACTTCTGTTAAGTGAAGGGTTAAAGATGCAGCACATAAAACATTGTTGAGATATAGGGGGGGGGGGGGGGGGATGGGGGTTATGGTTGTGTGTTATAGTAGTCAATTTTTGTTTGTTTGCATTTGATACAATCAATAGTAATTAATGTTAATTGAAAAAAAAAAAAAAACTGTAACCTTCACTAAAAAACTTTAACCACAAACTTTAACCCAAACTCTAAATGTTCACAGATGGCTGGACGAAAGTCATGACTATAGTCCTGACTGTAAACAGTTGAGCTAAAAATGCCTAACTGGCACCCCAAGTGTGTGGGGTGGGGGGAGGTTATACATGTAGGAGTCAAAAATTTTTCCACATGTAGTCACTCTAAATCCTTCAAAATGCATTTTGTACAACAAAAAAAAATGGCTTAAATGGCTCTGGGGGAGGAGGAGGAGTGTAGGATGGGGGTTATAGGAGTCAATTTTTTCTGCATGTAGTCACTTTAAATCCTAAAAATGCATTTTTGCAGGTCACTCTAAATACTTCAAAATGCATTTTGAATCAAAGAAAAAAATGCGTAATTGGTGGGGGGGGGGGGGGAGCAGGAGTAGGGCAATAACTTCAACAATTTTCATTGGATAATGGTGGTCATCGAACTTGACATAGACATGGCTGTTGTAGAGAAATGTACTGAAAAGAATTGAAATCTGTTAACTATTGTTCAAGTAATGTCATAAACAAAGTTTGGACAGACGGATGGACGGATAGACGTTCTTACATGTTCTTACTTGTGGGTTTTTCTCATGTTAAACCCTAACCCCACAAGGTCAAAAAATTAACCCCACAGAGCAAAAAATAACCCCACAAGTGGCCACAGTACTAACCCAACCCCACAACTACCACTGACCGTAAATTGTAAACCACTCAATGTATCTCTGCTAAGCCAGGACTCACAGGCAGATGGACAGACAGGTGGAGCTCTATGCTATATCCCTCCCTTGTGGGGAGATAAAAAGTAAAAAAGTATGTGGTAGAAGCCTAATTTGAAATTTAGAGAAACTAAGTACGAAAACCATTTTGAAAAGGGTTAAATTAATGCCCATATTATATGAAACCACTGTATGCAGGTTCAGTAGACCTTGCTCCAAATGAAAAACAATGACGTTGTAACACAGTGTTTGAAGAATGAAAGGTACAACTTTGAAAAGCAAAACTTTAATCCAAAACTTTAAGCTGGGAATACAAAGTAAAACTGACTGCCAAACTAGAGTGAAGTCATGCATGCAGCCCGACTGCCCCAGTAATGGCAATGCTTAGACACAAAATAGTCTGAGCCAATTTTTGTTAACCATTTACCTAACAAATCTGCACTCGTGATATACAAAAATTGCTATTCAAATTTTATTTTTTCATTTTGCTACCCCAAAACATACCTCATGACATATTAATGGAACAAGCTTGATGAGCTTGTTCCAATAAGGACTTATAAGCAATGGTTTCAAGTAGAAGTAAAATGAAAAAATCTGATATTTTCAGAAAAATAATTGTGTGTTTTTTTTGCATGTAATAACTCCCAATCCTTCAAAATGCATTTTGGGAATAATTACCTAAGCAACATATGAGGGGGGGGGGGGGGAGTGGGGGATGGAGGAGGGGGGCTTGTGGTGGTGCGTTATAGTAGTCAATTGTTTTTTGTTTGCATTTAATAACTCCCAATCCTTTAGAATGCATTTTTGGAAAAATTGCCTAAATGACCATGCGGAGGAAGGGGTGGAACCCATATTCAAACTTGTCCTGTATTACTAGCTGGAAAATACACATATCAACTTTGGTTGAAATCAAATAATCCAAACTGGAGTTATCGGTCGGAAATCAATTGTTTACGGATGGATGGATGGTCGGACAGATAGACACACCATTTACATGATATGACCGTTTTTAACAAATGGGCATATAACAAAGTAATATCAAATTTGAAGAAAATCGTATAATTAGTACTGGATTTATCTTCTGGACAACATGGGGAGGAGGAAGGGGTGGATTGATTCCACCCATCTCCCCGGAGGTACAACCTTGAAAAGCAAACTTTAATCCTAAACTTTAACTGGTTGAGTGCTGGAAGCCCATATTTGGGCTTTATTCTCAAGTGCGGGTATTGCAACTCAAAGGCTTCAGACTCTGTGGATATCCTTCATATTATCTTTGTATATAAATTATTTCGTCTGCGTGGAATTTCCTTATAATAATTTATGGGAGAGTGCCTACAGGCACTCTCCCATGAATTGTCACAAGGCAAAGACCTGTGAAGAAGTTTTGACGACTAAAAATAATTCGGCACTCTACCAGTTAAGCTGGGAATACTAAGTAAAACTGACTGACAAAAAAAGGGTTAAATATTTCCTAAAACTGATAAAAGAAATCATTGATGCAGGGACCAGCCGTGAGGGCGACTAGGGCGATTAAGTCGCCCTTCTAAGCCCAAAGTCGCCTAGAAAAATAGTCGGGGCGATTACAAGTCGCCCTCTAAAAATTGGCCAAAATGAGAAAAGGCTGAACTGAGTGATGCGAGGTTTACATAAAAACGAGTATTTTCAAAAATCGAATGTGCTCGAGTGTGATAAATGGGCATTTTAATTCGTCAAATAAACGTCCATTTATTTGAAATCACACGACAAGCAATTGTCCATTGTCGCTTTTGGCGGATTTTTTTATTTCTATTTTGTTGCGTTCCAGTCGGAGCTTCAAGTGTCGAAACGAAAATAGGTGACTTAGGTTCCGCTCCACAGTTTTCCAGGCATTTCCAAATGTGACATGCCATACACTCTCTTCAAATGCAAATATCCTGTAACTTAGTTATCTAACCCATTACATGTATTACATTTCCCAAATCCACAAAAAACATATAACACTATCTGACTAAGTAGAAATAAACAATCTGAATGTGGGTGGAATTATTTATTGTCAAAGGCAAGACTTCAACCTGAAAAATTGCCCGAAAAAATACCGAAACCAGTCATTTTCGGCCACCTAGCAGCCTCAAAAGCAGAATTTTCCCACCAACCCCACCTACCCACCCCTGGAGCAGAGCATCAGTTGTTTCTAAAATGCAAAAAAAAAATTATATGTTTCCGTCTCATTTTTTAGTTACCTGTCCGGTAACAAACCCGTGTAAAAATTACATTTAAAAAAATAGCCAATTTTTCGAAGCCACTGTTTCCCATAATTCATCTGGTAATTTACCCCTATGTATCAGACTCCAACTTTGGGACCCAAACTTCAAATTCTCTTGTCCAACAAAAAGCCTAATGTTATCATATATCTGATACTAAAAATATATCTCTATTTTACATGGCCTTAGTTTCAACATACGCCCTTTGTTTAGAATTTCACCCCTGTGCAATAGTGCAAAACTGTGGAGCGGAACCTTAAAGAGAAAACAAGAGTGATCTCCCCCTGGATTTCACTCAGGCAAAATAATCTGGAGTCTATCCTGAGTTGAATGAACAAAAACCACAAGTCTCTATTTTCAACCAGTAAAAAGATACAGCATGGCCTTTCTGATTGCCGCATAGCTTTTTCAGCCATTTTACCCGATTTTCACAACCACACCACACTACCTCAACACCCCCCACCCCCTCCCCATTTCTCTGAGCCACTTCAGAAAGTATTTTTGTTATTACCACCAGCCACACTCACTACCCATGTCCTGCCAATAGCACTGTTAAATACAATCAAAATGTAAAACAATAAGCACTAATAACCATAGCTTTGGGGGGGGGGGGGGGGGGGTGTTGCTCTCTAGATATGAAAGCGTGAACAGTTTGACGGACGGATGACACACAGACATGACACCAATGACCAAAATGAAAAAGTAGACACCATAACTGCAAATCTCTGGTCAACAGTAACAACCAGGCTGTCCATAACTGCACAAATTTGTCATAAATACAAGGCTCGGTGTTTAGGAAAGGCAGTGCTCTACCTTAATGTTTTTGAAATCTTGACGAAAATTCAAAACAAGTGCGAAATTAGGCTACATCAATAAATTTCTCAAAATTTCCACTTATTTCCTTCCAGTTGTGCAGAGATATCACTTGATGAATGTTAACTACTACTAACAATAGCACACAAACCAGAAATAATGAAATGTTTTTTGAAAAATGGTGTATTTATAACTCAAACACAATTAAGGAACTTCCTGGTTCAAGAATTGACACCGTCGGCAGAATGCTCTTTAAGGTTCCGCTCCACAGTTTTCCAGGCATTTCCAAATGTGACATGCCATACACTCTCTTCAAATGCAAATATCCTGTAACTTAGTTATCTAACCCATTACATGTATTACATTTCCCAAATCCACAAAAAACATATAACACTATCTGACTAAGTAGAAATAAACAATCTGAATGTGGGTGGAATTATTTATTGTCAAAGGCAAGACTTCAACCTGAAAAATTGCCCGAAAAAATACCGAAACCAGTCATTTTCGGCCACCTAGCAGCCTCAAAAGCAGAATTTTCCCACCAACCCCACCTACCCACCCCTGGAGCAGAGCATCAGTTGTTTCTAAAATGCAAAAAAAAAATTATATGTTTCCGTCTCATTTTTTAGTTACCTGTCTGGTAACAAACCCGTGTAAAAATTACATTTAAAAAAATAGCCAATTTTTCGAAGCCACTGTTTCCCATAATTCATCTGGTAATTTACCCCTATGTATCAGACTCCAACTTTGGGACCCAAACTTCAAATTCTCTTGTCCAACAAAAAGCCTAATGTTATCATATATCTGATACTAAAAATATATCTCTATTTTACATGGCCTTAGTTTCAACATACACCCTTTGTTTAGAATTTCACCCCTGTGCAATAGTGCGAAACTGTGGAGCGGAACCTTACGCGACTCAACAAACAACCCAGTTTGAAAGTAGGTTACGTCGCTTAGGATGCCGAAAATGTATACACAACGGACGTATTTTATAACACATTATTTTCATTTCGATTTGCTGACGGCTGTTAACTGTTGGGCTGTCTATTCCCAGAAAAACACGAATAGAATTGAAACACATGAAAAAAGCTTTAGTGATGTCAAGAAAAGCTTTGTACAGGACACAAGTGTGCATGTGGACGATCTTGAAAAAGGGTCCTCCTAAACATCGGAACGACATGAAATGTCGCGGAATGACACCGGAATGCCATAAAAATGATGCGGAATGACATTTCTTTTACAAAATACTCGACCCCAGAATGTATTTTGTTTATTAACTAACAAAGTACCTCCCAAGCAACCTTCTTACATCTGGTCCTGTTCACACTTTCAGACTTAGGAAATTATTAGCTTAGTAGACTTTGTTGAAAGGCAACCACAGGAGGGTGATGGGGGATTGGCACGAAGAAGAGGTGAGGGGTCATGAAGGAGAAGGTAGCAGTGGGGGATTTTCAGTCAATAATTACATTGTGATTTTTTAACCTGGCACAGATGCATCATAGACAACTGGACCTGGATTATTTGTACGTTAATGGAGGACCATAAATTGAAAATATGAAGGGGCGGCGGGGGGTGGTACATGAATATTCGTAATTTTCCCCACTTGCCTATGAAGTCTCCCTACATGACTCTGCAGTCTCCCTATTTTTTCTGGAGGGAGACTTGAAGTCTCCCTAAAATTCCCCCCTAGGCTGGTCCCTGCATTGATGTACATACAATCATTAAGTTGTATTGACTGTGCAAGAATTAAAGTAAGAAAGTATGTGGCAAAGCCTAATTTCAAATACAAAGAAACAAGGTCTGAAAACATGTTTAAAAGGGGTTAAAATCATGCCAATATTAATCAAAATCACAGTAGAAAGATTCAGTAGACATGAGAAATTGTCCCAAATGTGAAACAGTGACATTGCACTAAACTGTTTGAAGAATTAAAGGTGTAACTTTGTAAACAAAAAAACTTTAACCAAAAACTTTGCCTTGGAAGTTGTAAGCTAAATTGCCATACAAAAAAGGGTTAAATATTTCCAAAAATAACATGAAACATAATGAGAATGATAAAATCAATAGTAATTAATATTAACTTAAAAGAAAAAAAACTTCAACCTTGACTAAAAAACTTTAACCACAAACTTTAACCAAAACTGTAAATGTTAACAGATGGATGGACAGACAGATGAAAGTCATGACTATAGCCCTGACTGTAAACAGTCGGGCTAATTAATGAAGCACCAGGTTATACCCAGTGCTTCATTAATTAAAAGTTTTGGTGATTATTCCTATAATACAGTATGTGAAGAGTGTGTTATCACTTAATCACCCGCAGAGTGGAGATTCCACCCAAGCAATAATTGCAAATTTGTTGCAAAGCATAAGCAGCACAAGCAAAGTTTCAGCCAATGGATCTCCGGGTTAAACTCGGAGGTCCATTGGCTGAAATAATGCTTGTGTTTTTTGTCAATATGTACAAAATTTGAAAGTTATAGCATTGGTGAGAACTCCACTCCACAGGTGATTTAGTTACAATCCACTCTCCACGTACTGTAAGTGTTTGGAATCTAATGTCATTGTGCCCGTGGAAATATTGCCCGCTCGAGGAAAGTGGCTGGCAAGTCCACGACGGCCATACTGTAAGTAAGGGTCTGCTTTTTTAACTAGTTTAACCTGAATGTCCACCATTGTGCATATGAGTTCTCTGAGCAAATAAAATGGAAGAGATGATTTTTGTATGCATGTATCAGGTAATAAACATCATCGTCAACAAAATTTTAATTAATGAAGCACCGGGGTGTACCCGGTGCTTCATTAATTAAATTTTTAATGATTATTCGGATAATTAGTGTTTGAAATCAAGTGTTACTGCGTCCGTGGAAATACTGCACACCCTTGGAAAGTGACCCGTAATGCTACTCACCATCTTTTTGCCCTTGCATTCCATGGAGAATCATCTGATTGGCTTACAATTACTACATTTAAGTAGGCATTTCATGTATTATACTACTGCGCAAGCGACCGTTACATGAATATGCTAGGTCCGAGGTGAGACAAAAGTATTAAACCCACCCGATATTATGCAGACAATGAATGCAATAATTAAATTGGACAAGACATTTGGAGTGAAAAGGATTAACTCCAGAGAGCGTAATCTCGGCATTACTTGTGAAATAGATTAGACCAAATAAACTACTGCATGTTGATGTCACAGAATATCAGAATGATAACCAGTCATCAATAATTTTCCGAATCATATTTATATACATGTACGTTTGTGTCGGAATGTTGCAATTTGTCGGAATTTAAAAAAAAATTCATTCTGATTTAAAACAGAAATATTTTATGAGTGTTGGTAAATGTCATTTCGTGAGAATGTTGAGTTATACAGTATTTCAACCACAAAATTGTGAGAGTCGTGCAAAATACGACAATAAGTACATCCTTTTCGTTCAGGTGCCCTAGAAATTTCTTACAGCTGTAATCTGTTTGACCGTGAATCACGGCGCTTTTAATATCGTGTTGGACATTGACTCGAAAAACAATCGCCAATATTAGTCAGCGACTTCTCTTAGATCTTCAGTGAAGATATCGTGGACCTGGGATATTCATGTAATGGTCGCTTGCGCAGTAGTGTATATGAAACTCAAATAAATTTGACTATTGCTGCCAAAAGCTTATTCGAAAAATCAAGTAATTTTAACTTACTGTGCACCAGTAGAGTGAATGGTGTGCAGATGTTTGTCAATGTTTTTCTTGAAAAGATTTTCCTCATTCAAGGACTCAACAATAGCATTTTTCACTTCAAAGGGTATTGAGCAGAATGCAGCTTGCCTCCCATTTTCAAAACTAAAAGACTGAAAATGAAGGGCGTGGTTTCTAGAACTCGAAAACTATATACCTTCAATGCACAGAGTTCCACCTTCAAAAGGCAAACAACAGTACTTTTTTTATAACACTTCAGGTTATAAGTAATGGAAAATTAGCTTGAATTTTAAAATTAGGTGACAGGTTATTTTCGATGTCATCAAAAATCTAAACGAAATAATAATTTGTGACTTTTTTATTGCCCACCCATATTTATGAACAATTCTTTGCAATTTTGAACATCAAAAAACGAAAAAAATTATGACACTTTTTAGATTTCTTACGACATCGAAAGTAACATGTCACATATTTTCAAGCTAAATTTCACATTACCTATATTATTTATATACGGTATTTATTGGTTTTTAAGGTCACATACATAAATGTATACACAATGGCTAATAATGACCATGCCAGTTTTACGGGTGGAGAAAGCCAAAGTAACCGGAGAGAACCCCCGAGTATTGATGAGCAACTGTCAGCTCCGTTCAAGATGGGTTACAGCGGTTCAGGACATGTGCACTGATGTGCAGTATGCCTTAGTACGTGGTATCATCGTGCTGCCATGTAAGCAACTGGGATAAAGTGCCTTGCCCAAGGACACAACGCAGGTCGTCCCGGACAGGGATCGAACTCGGGACCTCTAACATAGAAGTCCAACAGTCTACCACTGAGCACATTACCTATATAAATTAGGATCAGGGCCTAGCTGCCATCAGAGACAACCAGGAAATTTATTTGGGCCCTGAGTAGACTCTTCAGTTGGACAGAGTAGACATTACCCTTGGACCGAGTGGACTCTACTTTGGGCTAAGTACGTTTTAGGGAGAGTAAATAATGGGACTATTGCATTCGATAGTGTCAGCACCTACTATAGTTCAGCGATCCGAACGTAGTGGCTACCCCTCTACGTTCAGATTCTTCCCGTTCAATCCTATAGAAAAAGTTCCCATCAAGTTTTTATGGGAACTCAAAACTCGAAATTAGGAATATATATCAAGCTTTCGCCCTCATTACCGGCTGCAATCGATAGTACACGTATTTCCTTACATTTGGGCAGAGTTTATTGATCCTAACTATGTTTTATTCTTTAAATACCGTCATTTGAATACTCGTGAGGCGTCAGCGGAGATTTTGAAATTGGCCATGTTTTGGTTTAAATATAAAACAGTAAAAACAATAACCCGGTAATGGCGCCGAAACGAATAGACCTTGTCATCGATGAAGAATCGGAAATTCGATCGCAATTGCACAGAGGGGGTTGATTATCTGCCCTGTGCGAATATGCGACCGAGTTTGATGACCTCCTCTGCGCGAATGAGATCGAGATTCCGATTCCACATCGACGAAAAGGTCTATTCGTTTCGGCGTTTAGGCATTACCGGGTTATTGTTTTTACTGTTTTATATTTAAACCAAAACATGGCCAATTTCGAAATCTCCGTTGACGCCTCACGAGTATTCAAATGACGGTATTTAAAGAATAAAACCTAGTTAGGATCAATAAACTCTGCCCAAATGTAAGGAAATACGTGTACTATCGATTGCAGCCGGTAATGAGGGCGAAAGCTTGATATATATTCCTAATTTCGAGTTTTGAGTTCCCATAAAAACTTGATGGGAACTTTTTCTACAGGATTGAATGGGAAGAATCTGAACGTAGAGGGGTAGCCACTACGTTCGGATCGCTGAACTACACCTACTATTACCTCGAAATTAGGAAATATAAAAACATTTGACAAATAATCATTGGAAATAACACAACATTGGGTATACTTATGACTTTCTATTTGACACCTACCTGGACAGACTTAATTTGTTTTCGTTAATTTACACTTACCTAATAAACAAATACAAATAATATTGTATAACAAAACTCCACAAACTCGAAATGTGTTTACTTTCTGGGTTGCATTAAAAATTGATACCTTAAAAGTGTAAAATGCGGTTAATTTGCCGGAAAGAAGTAGCGGGTCACAATTAACCCTATACACGCTGATGTAACACAAAGAAAACAATTTCCAAACAGCCATTTTTTTCCATAATGCAACTAGGAATTTAACTAATTCAGTCTTCTTTGACTGAAGTCAGTGATCTCGTCAAACAAGACTGAACTTGGTTAAATTCCTAGTTGCACTTTGAGAAACATGTGCACGTAGATGTTTTTATATTACAGCATCAGTATATGTGTGTGCAGAAGGTTAAGGCAACCTGAAAATTTATGGTTTCTAAACTCTTTTCTGTATATTAGAAGCAAGTCAAAGGCAACAATTATTGATGTATTTTATATATAAACCGAATGCATGGAAGTATAAACAAAAAATATTAATACACAACTGAAAACTTTGTTTGTCTAAACAACTGTCAGATATTATTGTTGGGAAATACATGTGTCGTTTCCAAGAAATTGGTAGAAGAAAAAAGGATTAAATAGTACACCAAATTATTGAACAAATATATGAAAAAATAGGGACACACTAAAAAGTGTAGCCCGAGCCCGAGCTGAGAATATGGTGTAGCTGAGAAATAAAGTTTCGTTTTCTTTCTTGTTTATCGTTAGATTTCAGATATTTTTGGTATATAAATCACTGGTAGCCAAATGAACCTAGACAAAGTGAAATGGGTATTTTTAAACGTATATTTCGTGAAATATACGAAAAAATTACTCCGAGAGACACTAAAAAGTGTAGCCGAGAATCTGGTGTAGCCGAGTAATAAAGTGTCGTTTTCTCGTTTGTTTATCCATTAATTTCAATAATTTTTGATATATGTGTTAGTGATAGACAAGCGAATCCAGACAAAGTGAAATGGATATGTTAAACAGTATATTTTGAGAGAAATACGAAAAAATAATTCCGAGAGACACTGACAAGT
This sequence comes from Pictodentalium vernedei, assembly GCA_031216915.1. Lineage (NCBI taxonomy): Eukaryota > Metazoa > Mollusca > Scaphopoda > Dentaliida > Dentaliidae > Pictodentalium > Pictodentalium vernedei. The sequence continues at coordinate 156,313,523 of CM062297.1, forward strand.
GTAGCTGAATTTCAGAGCCAGTTAATTAACTGGCCCGGCTCTGATATACACTTGAAAGTGTATCTGGATTGCCGAGCTAGTTAATTAACAGAGGCAAGTATGGATTGTGTCAGAACAAGAATTTCAACGGGCGATTGAATTGACTTGCTGGGTTATGAGTTAAGGAACAACAACGACCGGTTAAAGCCATCTTTTATTCTAGATAATCACTTAAAATGAATAAAACGAGGTTACAGAAAAGTCTTCAAAGTGAAGTAGACAGACATGACATAAAACAAGCGGTAAACAGCATAGCACTCGATAACAGTTAAAAATAAAATAGCATGAAAAAAGTTTATAACACATAATATTAGATACACGGAAATTGCACGACTTGTTTATTTGTTTATTTACTCAATTATTTATTTATCCATTTATCGAATGAATGAATTTACTTCTACTTTATTCATTCATGTATCCATTTATTCATTCTATTCACAGTATTCTTTCCGCTGAATTTCCTCAATTTATTGAGTTGGTTCCGTAGAGAGAACAGAATGAAGAGAATGAATGAATGAATAAATAAATGAATAAACGAAGGAACGAATGAATGGATGTTTACATACGTTATGCTAAAAACACATATGAATTATATAAAAAGATGACAACAACAACATTTTAATATCTTCAAACTAAAAACAAAAATAGAATAGCCATGAAGAATAATCACCAAGACTATTGTTATGATGCTATTGTTAGGATTACTGTTAATCGCCTTTGTTGTGAACATAATGTCAGCATACTAGTTAATTAACCGACTCTGCAATTCAGCTACATTTGTTAGTGTCTCTCGGAGTTATTTTTTTCGTATTTCTCATAAAATATACTGTTTAAAATATCCGTTTCTTTTTATCTGGATTCGCCTGGCTATCACTAATATATATGCCAAAAATTATTGAACTTGAGCGATAAACAAACGAGAAAACGACACTTTATTACTCGGCTACACCAGATTCTCGGCTACACTTTTTAGTGTCTCTCGGAGCAATTTTATCGAAAATTTCACTAAATATACGTTTAAAAACACCCATTCACTTTGTCTGGATTCATTTGTCTGCAAATGATTTATATACTAAAAATAACTGAAATCTAACGATAAATAAGAAAGAAAACGAAACTTTATTTCTCAGCTACACCATATTCTCAGCTCGGGCTCGGGCTACACTTTTTAGTGTGTCCCAGCAGTAATAACAACATCAACAACAACAAAGAAACAGAAAATTAAATAATTACAAAAATATACACTTAATCGAGGCAAATCGGACTCAAGTGTGGTGGTTTTCGGCCCAAACCGCACCCGAAAAGAACTGAAAATACAATTGATGCCGAATCACGCGAGGCCGAAAAGTTACGGACCCGTTAAAAATGCTGCTTGGAATTTTGTTTTTATGACATTAGTGTGAGGATGGTTAAAACACGACACCTTTTCCCGATGAAAATAAATGTGAGGAAAATTAATAGAAAAATATCAAGAAGAAATATTATTCTGATATGAATATTTGCTGATACCGTTATTGTATTATGATCTTTGAGATGTCAGACAATGTCAGCAAAACAAATTTACCAACCACCAAAGATCTTTCAAATACAGGCCACATTCAACATGTTGAATATTCTGACAATTTATTGATGGGTATATAAGGGTATAATCGGGGTAAAACGGGTAAAAGCAATCAGAGTTAGAAGACATGTGAATTAACCGCTATAAATGGCTATATTGGACTTCTCAACTGCAATCAGGAGAACCCTGAGAAACAGAAGCCACGACAACGAGGAAGAGTCCATCAGTTAAACGCCCAGATGCTTGGCGCTCTGAAGAATTTATAAAGAAGGAAGAAAAGGCGGAGAGGCAGGTACAGAAGGCACAACATCTCCCTCCACAAACTCCTGTGGCTCCCATCCAGACATCAATTCCTTTTCCCCAGGGAGCAGAATTTAGTGATGAAGAATTAGGCACCCCCAACCAAAGACAACCCGAAACAAAACAAGGCAGACCACTTGTAAAGACAACTCTGACCACCTTTGAAGACATGTCGGACCACCTTCAAAGGCAAGTTGAGCCATAGTTAAAGATTAAATAGATTTACTTTGTCAATAAAATACTACAAATATAGGTGTGAATTACAGCCATATTTCTATGATTTCTTTACGAAGTTGGGGACTAAACGTAGCCTTTTTTACAAAGGCTCACTCTTTCTGGGATGGAACTTATTGTTACTGCACTTTTTTTTGGGGGGGGGGGGGGGTATTTATTTATTCATTTTTTTTTCAATTCTAAGACGGGTCAAAATATGGCGAACATCGTATGTTTCTCTCAAAAGTTTTTGCTTGACCTGTGATTACAGAATAATAATGGGCTAGTTGGTATGTTGATTTAGGCGCTGCGGGCGTCTGGAAAAGACATACGATCAGTAGCTGTGGCCGCCTTCCAGTCCCCTTGGTAGTTTTTTTTTAATCCCGGTCATGGCTTGAAGACGGTATTGAAGGCTTGTTCTTCCTTTGTGTTGTAATGTTGTCGTTGCAATTTATTCTTGATGTTGTTTTTATGGAAAGAGATATAATTTTAAACAGCCCTTTACAGAGCCACCTACCCCAACAGTACTGGCTATAATTCATCCTGTATTTTCTAGGGTAATTTTTAATTTAATGCCTGAAACAATTATTTTATACATATATCAGTGCCCAATAATATCAGTGCAAAGAAAATATAACACGAATTTAATGATTAATTTAAGTTTATCCTACAACTTATTTCAGAAGGTAATTGTACTGCACATTTAAAACAGTTCAGCAACATTGTTCCACCACACACTTCTGTACAAAAATACTGTCTTCTCTTTCATTTACATGTGTATATTTTCTGTGATTTTCTATATTCCATGCAACATGCAGGAGGCACAGAGCGACGTTGAATGGGATGGGGAGGGAATCTGAAATGTAAGCGGGGGTGGGGGTGGGGTGGGTGGGGATTGGAGGGTGTGTGTGTGGGGGGGGGGGGGTCGGGACCCCTCCCCATAAAATCGTGTAAAATCTGTGACAAAAGAAGCGATCAGGACATTTTTAGAGCATTAGTGATCTACCGGCACCAACGCACCAGCTATTATAATTGTGTGAGATTTGCCAAGAAGACTAATTAGTTGACTGCTTCCAGATATCTTTAACATTGTTGACCAAACCGTGAGGAGTTGAAGCCCCCTCCTCATCCCCACCCTCGACTCTAGCCCCTGGCATGTATGTCTATATATACACAGAGTTAAGACAACAACCGTAATCTGGTCGTTCGCAGCAGCGTATTAATCAAAATAAAAGGCAGATAGAACAAGCAAGTGTAACTTTCGAAATTAGTGTTCGGACTCAGTAGCCACAAAAAATTGATTTCATAGAATACATAATAATCTCAACTGCTATCTAAAATAACGCACTGTCCTGTAATAATAATCCTGCAATAATAATCTCCAATATTCAACGAATGCTGAATGCATAAACAATTGTCACTTCCCAATACTGTGTATGTGAGATGAATGAATGAGATAACATGTAAACACGAATTAAGTTTCTTCATATAGTCATCAAATGGAAAGTTCCAGGGAGAAATTTTTATCCAACGTTGTTTTGTTCCACTAATTACTGATTGGCTGTGTAACAGATCGAGAGAGAAGTGTGGGAGCCGAGGCTCGAACCGTCGACCTCTAGCACACAAAGCGACCGATTTACCACGGGACTAAGAGATCCGGACCAACTTGGCTGTTTGGTACATGACCCTTATACATTGACCGCTACACTTGAATTAAATCACCTCGTTAAGCTTCTAGATGTTTCTGTCTGATTTCAAGCCAAAAAAGTATTTCTGTTTAATTTCAAGTAAGCAAGTGTAGCCCAAATAAACAATCGGTGAGCTGGAAATAGGTCTCGTGTAGCAGTATTTGTAAACATGCTGAGATGTGCATTCAGCGGTCACTCAATGCAAATAAGTCATCATCCATGTCAGAGTCTACTTATTCTAATTTTAAAATAATGAAAATAATTATACAATAACATGATTTTCGAGGACGTTGTGCTCCATTACTGGACCGTCATCTGTGATTAGCAGCCCAGCAGTCATTAGCGGCCCGAGGCGAATTACACCCATATCGTTCGCTGCAATTTTACCCAATTCGTCCGTTTGGGACAAATTTTGAATTTTTGTATTTTGAATCATATTTTTTTTAATTTATTTTGAATTTAAAAAAATAAATCTTCATCTACCTCCTTGCATTACAATTTCATATACGAGATTGTGAACACGGGCATGACAGAACACAATCAACTACTGTCGCAGTATTACGGGGTTAAATTGATGTTCGAAGTGATGGAGGAAAATTTATGTTCTTATCAGTGCTCAGCCGACAACCAGTGACTGTCGTCTGAACCCCCAGTTCGAACGTAAACCTTGCCACCTTATCAATACCCTGTCCGCTTGGGACTATTATGATTCCTGAAGGAGCCTGTGGCTTACAACGCCAAAGGGCGATCAACAATAATTCACTGAAAAGATTATTTATTTATGTGTACGAAGAAATAAAATTTGAAACAAATTACTCACAAAATTATCAATAAGAATACACTAATTTTGCGGATAAAAGTTTGTTCTTTGGGGCCATCGACGTCTCCCAAGCTGTATCCGCTTGATCAACCTCACTTCATCTTCATTTTCTCAAGGTTTGTGATACACACAAAGTGTCTATTCTCTTCTCGTTGCTTCCTCTTCGCAGGGTTACTTCACAGTCATCCGGGCTTAACACATATAATGTTCTGCTTGTGTGACTCTATTAGCGTTCTCACAGTTCAATTACAATTCAATCGGCGTCTACCACAGTTCACGATCACTTTGCGCCTTGCCTGGCTCTCACGGGGTTAAGTTATTCTTCGCCTTCAGATATATACTTAACAAAGCTTACATAATAATATTGTGCAAAGTGTTCTCAACATCACCAATTCTCGCACCGCCTAAAACTATCTTAACTCGCGAGCTATTTAAGCGCTTACTCAAGCTCTTAATACGGTTTCTAGACCTCAACGTACAGCTTTTACTTCTTTGGCTACTATGCCACCACGGTTCGCGACCGTTAACAAACTACTGTCGGTTCCTTACAACCCTCACAGGGTTACGACAATACGCGGACTTTCAATCTCGGTGCCTATGACCCTCGACGGACATGGTTAACTTCGGACCTTCTCTGAGTGCCCTCAGGCCAACTGCCCATGTATGTCTTGCCTTCTAAAACAGATAATGCCGTTTACCTAAATGCATATAGCTCCCTGAGCTCGTACTTCCTGTTCCTGATCATATTCTCATATATGGCCACCGACTTGGCCCGCGACTGCTCCTATTCTAAATATGAGTTCTGCTGCCCCCCTCCCCTACATCACAACGTGCCTATACTTTCGGATCGATGTGGCACCGTCTCTAACCTATAGAATGGGACCTCCCCATCTACTCGCAACGACCCACAGCCTTACACACTTTCCGACTGGAATTGGCTGAAATGGATTTTTCGAGAAATCCCCCGATTTTTATTTAGATATCCAGAACATTTATTCTCAGTTCATCGCTTCTCTTGAACTTGGCCGTTTAGATCTATCTTAATTTAACACTCGCTTTAAAGTTCCTTTGAAAGACTCGCATTTTGGTATCTTTTGACATTTCGGAGACAGGATAGATGCATAATATGGGTGTGTGTCCAGAACATATGTGAAGCACTGTATTCTGCAATTAAATATTAACTGGCTGTAATTACATAGTTAACGATTACAGAAGAGAATATTGTCTCTCTTACTATTGATCTGTTATCAGATAGCCCATGTGGCGTTCAACAAGTGCGCCATAATGGACATTAAACTTTCATACTACATTACAAGAGTTCGAGTGACAAATCGGTTTTCGGGATCCGTTATATACCCATATTTACGTTTCATGTTTAACCCAGCCAGAAAGATCGTCAAAAATATTTACACTTTTAAACAAGAAAATCGCAACTTTTAGCTATCACCTTGACAACTACTCAGCCATCTAATTAATTTCTACATTGCTAAACACGGCTCTGGTTGATGTTTATTCAATGTTTTGCTAGATAAACATTGGTAGAAATTTATTTATTGATCAGCAAACATTAATTTGAAACTTACCAACAGTGCTTAATTTTGCAGTTATTAATTGAAAAAATCATTATAATAATTAAATTATATAAAACTATTCTTAAAGATAGCAAAACTTCTAAAAAGTTTATTAAGTTCCATAAAAAATCATATAATTCTGTAATTATTCATTGAAAGACGCCGCTGGCGCTTAGAGAAGAATAATCGCAAAATTATTCGCAAACAGGGTTCTAGTCGTTTCGTCCCAAGACGTTTCGTCCCATTTTGGGCGTTTCGTCCCATTTATTTTGGTCGTTTCGTCCCATGTAGATTTTTCACTTTGGTCGTTTCGTACCATCCGAGATTGGCTAGGTAATCTCAAATTTGGTTGCTTTTTTATGATTATTTCTCAGTGAGACTATGCAAATATGGATATCATTGGAAAATAACTATACCAAGAAACGCATCAAAACTTATGGTATATTAAGTTCTATAAAAAAATCTTGTAATTTTGCAAGTATTCATTGAAATGCACCATCGTGCTCAACCATGAATAATCGTAAAATTCGGAAAAAATTAAAGGAAATTGTAATAACTGGCCAATGAGTAATCATAAAATTAGTGAACAAATACATAATAAGAATTTATGTCAAGAAACATATTTGAAAGATGTGCTATATTGTACATTAACCCTATACTGTACTAATACAGATACAGATTAAAAAAAGCTTTGCTAACTATTTAATGTTCTGTCCTATATTTGATATTGAATAAATGTTATTAAAGTTATTTTCCATCCGATGTTTTGCTGATTTTCAAACCCTTGATTTCGGTTAAATTGCAAGCGGACGATTCGGTGCGCTGGCGGACGATTTGGGTCAGATTACAAGCAGACGATTCGGCTGGCGGACGAAAGGTCCGTATCCCCCGAGGCGATGGACGAGGGCCGCTTATGGGTGTGTGGCTGCTAATCACAGATGACAAATGAGCGTTCCATCAATCCAGTTCAAGAGACCAGTCCGGAAGAACGATCCGTATTTCGTTTCAACTATTATTATCAGTTATGAATCTTACCCACGTGGAGTCGTCCACTTTGCAGAAAGGGTAAAAAAATGTAATACCGATAGCTTCAAAAATTGTCAAATTGCATGAAATTGAAAAACATTCTAATTTTTGGAGTGTTGTAGAATACTTTAGATGTATCGCATAAAAAATACATTACAATAAATTCGATTTAGTTGAAATGACTCATTTCTATTGCGTAATGTCACAGTTCTCCCCGATTTAGAAAGAGCACAGTCTGTTTACGAGATTGAAATGGCACCTAAAAATAAGGGACAACGTGAAGATTTAAAACAAGAAGAAATTCTTCAAGCTGTTGTTGTTGCAGACAGCTTCAATGTGCGATTTGCACCTATAACTCAACAAAAGCCGAGGGTTAGCATATTAGTTTCCCCAGGAATAAATGTTTTCCATTTCTTATTCCCTTTCGATCAACAGATTTCATCAGAATTTAGTCTGTCGATTTACCGAAATCACGCCTCTCATAGTGTTCCATGTATGTAGAATTGAATCGTTGATTACCCGAAACACACTTGTGAAGTGAGATTTCCACTATTTTTCTCTTCATATTAAGTTGAGTGGAGCACTCAATCAAATGCAGAAAGTGCTGGGCAGTGTTGGGATAATTAAGGGGCTATATAAGTAATGGAATTTTGTTTATTTTGAAAATTCTCACCTCTGATATTCCTTCAATTCAAATTAAATATACGCAAAATGTACATCAAAATGAAGCATTTGATGTATAGAACACGAAACACATGTGTAATCAACTCATAGAGTCGACTGTTGGCACCACTTGTTCCTGGAAGTCTGCTGTCGTATTCGCACCAGAACTGATTGATAATTTAAAAATATTTCACGAAAACAACCTGTGGCCAAATGTGCTTTACATATCCAAGAACAGAGCTAGGGGAAAAATATTCTTCAAAACACGACGACAGAGCTGCATTGGAGAAAATTCCAAAGCCTTTGCTTTTGTTTATGTGTGAGCATACTTTCGATTTCCGGTCGACGTCATCGGACAGAACAAGCATGTAAAAACAACGCCTTCTAAAATCAAATAATGAAAAAGATCGCCTTCATACAGTATACTGTTATTAGATAGAGATTGCACAGTTGCCATATTCAATGCAAGGTATCATGGTACCTGTTGAAATTTCTTTGAATTACGATTTTGTTTTTCGATGGAAATTTGTGGTAACGAATGATTTGCGCATGTCTGTCGAGCATGGAAACCATCTTCAATAAAAAATGCAGACAGTGTTGTCCTCTTTCAAAATACAGTCCTATCGCTGTATTCGAAAGTGTTTTGAATGCCTAGCTGTGTTCTTGGATATATGAAGCACATCTGGCCACAAGTTTTTCTGATGAAATATTATTTTGTTATCAGTTCTGGTGCGAATACGGTAGCAGACTTCCAGGAACTAGTGGTGCCTACAGTCGACTCTATGAGTTGATTACATATTTGTTTCGTGTTCTATACATCCCAACCTTCATTTTGATGTATAATTTATGTATATTTAATTTGAATTGAAGGAATACGAGGGGTGAGAATTTCAAAACAAACAAAATTTCATTACTTATATAGGCCCTTAAGGTGCTATGTAAGCAATAGAATTTTGTTTATTTTAAAATTACCACCACTGTCACTGATATTCCTTAAATTCAAAGTGCAATTTGTGCCGTATGTAGTGTGTCGTCATTAGTGCTGCACGGTATGCCAAATACCGAAAACTGTACTGAAACCAAATCAAAATATCGTTTATTTTGTTATTTATATATTTTCTGCGAAATTGACAGAAAGTGAACTCCTCAAGGTGGATCATAAATCTAAAAGCCTGTGGGATGCATATTTTGATCGAATTGATAAGAAAAACGTAGACATGTAACTTTATTAAATCAACTTGACATACATGTAACCAAGTTATCACTTCAAGAATTGTGCAGTCAATAGTTATAGCTCTATGTCATTGGATACTCATTGATGAACTTGGAAACTTGAAACTTACTGGTAAAAACGTCATTTTGACGACCAAAAAATAACTTGATTTTTTTTTTTCCCAAAAGCCGACACAACACTCCTTTTCATTCTATTATCGATTGTGCCTCTCTGGCACTCACGGCAGACGACAGATGCCTTTATAATCTGTTCAATGTCCCGACATTTTTGAAGTTGGGGGGGGGGGGGGGGGGGCTGCCACAGATTTCACCCAAGGGGCTGCATTTCCTTTCCCGGGCCCTGGGTGTTTTCTTTGTAATAAGACAGCTTCTACTGTGTGACATGTCAGTTTGAGTTGAAGGAGACAATGGTCAAAAGAAGAATTTATATACCGGGTATTTTTATGTCCGATTCTTGTGTTATTAGTATAGGAAACATTACATCTATAGTTTAGACGGGTAGTGGTTAGTCTTCATCTCATTTCGATATGTACTGTGTACAGTTAAAACCTCTGCCCTATAATTGCAAGTAGATGAATATCATAGAACAGGTTATTTTACATGTTTATCAAGGATGAACCCAAACAATGAAAGGTGGGTGACACCATGTCACTAAAGCATTGCATGATTGGCAATGATTGCACAATGTATTCACATTTGGGATTATCATAGAGAGATTCATTACAGTTGCATTTCTTCAATTTACTTGCATATTTATGTAGATATTGGACAGTGGATTCACTGGACACTGGGCATTAGTCTTGTTGCCAATTTGAAAGATAAGGGAGGAGGGATTGACCAAGAGTGTTACTACTAGTGAAAACTTACTGAAAAGCTTTGAAGGTGAAGAAAATATATGTTTATTCTACCTGATTCATTGGGGAGGGCCATGGTACGAAGGACATAAAGGCCAACTGATTAGCTTGGCAAGTTTTTTATGAATCACTCAATTCAGTGTGATGATTCACACTGAATCAAGTGATCCATTAAATAACTTGCTAGATTAATCAGTTATTAACAGTTGAATTAACTTGTCAAGTTCATGAGATGTCTACACTGAACCTGTTAAGTTACTATATGGTTGAATGATTGGAAATTGGGCCAGTTTGTAACTACTTTCAATGTTCTGTGCACACATGTATACCGAATACTGTATGGAAACCGAAGTATTTACCTGAAAAATACGATACCGAACCGGAAATTTCAATATCGCACAGCTCTCGTCATCGTGGTCACCCGCAGTCACAGTACAGTTGGCGTTGACTGGTCATAGTCCATGCATGGGTTTACTTGGTAATAAAAAACATCATCAGCAAAGTTTTAATTAATGAAGCAACAGGTTGTACCCAGTGCTTCATTAATTAAATTTTTGATGATTATTCCTTTACTTAGTATTTGGAATCTAATATTATTGTGTCTGTGGAAATATTGCCCAACCGTGAAAAGAGACCAATTCATGGCAGCCATACTGTGTCTGATACGGGCTAGTCTCTACAGTTAAAACTAGAAGTCCTGTCACGAACTGTGTGCTTATCTAGGCTTAATTGTGCGTAGGAATTGCGTGCAATTGCCATACCGAATGGCATCCAAAGCACGGCAGGTTCTTCTGGTTACTCATAGCAAACACAGGCAATTTTTCTGCCGGACCTCCGGGTTACCCGGAGGTCCATTGGCTGAAACATTGCTTGTGTACAGGCCATATGTTCGGAATTTGATAGCCTTACTATTGTCATAACGCGCAGATTAACATGCGGATCAGCGTGCTATTTGTGCGCATTTCATGACAGGACTTCTAGTTTTAACTGTAGGTCTGTGGAATTCCAAAGTTGAAATTACAGGGCATTTTTTGTTGGTTTTGCTGTGCTGTTTGTGAAGCAAGATCTCCCAGGTGCGATCCCATCACTGACATTTCACATGGTGCGATTCAATGTTTTTTTCTGATTTTTCATGGATCATCCAACATTCCAACTCAAAAAAGCAATAGAACTATGTGTACAGATAAGCAGTGTAACAATACACCAATTATCATTGTTCTTCATGCGTATTGACCAACAGTTTTCCTGAGTGTTTTCCTATCAGTTGATAAAACTCCACTAGAGTTTTCTAAGATGTCGATGCCTCTAAATTAGCTCCCATTCTCAATCATCTTTTTCGTTTGGGTGGATTGATTTGAAAATTGACGAGTGGAAGTAGAGTCATAAACTCTCAAAAAGCAGTTAAAATTTTCAGCATCCAAATACCAAATTACCAATCCATCTTCTGGCTCTTTATTCAGCATGCTCAGTCTTGCAAAGCTGAAAGTTCACACTCCTTACCTGAACATTCAGGGAATCATATGGTATGTTATGCTGCAAAATGTTTGTCTTCTGTTCTTGTACAGTCTGTAATTATCAGCATTAGATAGACACGTCAGTGAGTGTTGTGACTTATGGGTACAGTAAAACCTGTCTTGAGAGACCACTGTTTTGAGAGACCACTTGTCTTGAGAGACCACATCTGCCAGGCACCGATTGCTTTTACTCTATAATGGACCTGCTATGGGAGACCACCTGTCTTGAGAGACCACTGTGACCTGGTACCAACTTGTATTTTTATGCCATAATGGACCTGTCTTGAGAGACCGCCCCTTTGAAGACTGAAACCATGACAAAAACTTTTTACCTGTTCTGGAATTGGAAAATCCATTGTGGTTATACTAACATAATTAAAAGTATTAAAAGCTCTTAATTGGGTTTCAATTGCTGACTCATTGAAGATTGAGATGTTTTTATGAGACCCCTGAGAAAAGGATTAGGATTATTGCTGAATAAACAATTTCATACAAACCTGAAATGTGACAGATAGGAATAAAAATAAATTTATGTTGAAAATCTTTTTGTAACAAATTGAAATGGACTGTTATAAAAATTATAAAAATAAATTAGTTTTTTCACTGAAGATTTTCAACACTAATTTATTTTTATAATTTTTATAACAGTCCATTTCAATTTGTTACAAAAAGATTTTCAATGAAGATTTTCAACACTAATTTATTTTTATAACAGTCCATTTCAATTTGTTACAAAAACTCCATAAAAAAGAACAACTACAAAAATCCATTCTTCTCCATTTCTGAATTTTGTGGTTGGTTATTCACTGACTTGAGAAAACCTGAAACCTGTTATGAGAGACCACCTGTCTTGAGAGACCACTTTTGTGTGGCCCAAAGGGCGGTCTCTCAAGACAGGTTCTACTGTATCTTAAATCCAAATTTCAAGTTCACATCAATACACTTCATGATGTGCAGTCATATTACACTTGTCCATAGACCTTAAAATGATTGAGTGGTCTACTAAAGAAAGATGACCCCTGTGAACCAACAATGGCTCTCCTGGGGTCATTTGAGGCAAACAAAAAATGGCCCTCCTGGGGTCATTTCAGGTGAACTATAAGGGCAAAAAAAAATTAATGGTTTGGTTCTGGTTACATGGCCGAAAAAAAAGAGTCGGTAGATCAGGATATTTTTTTTTCAATTTCTTTTCCCTTGAATTTGTGCTTGAGTTAATTTTTAGGATCAAATTCTTCAAACAGTTGTGACTGCAATATACTGCTTTGGTATCAGCAGATGCTTTATTCGCGATTGCAGTGGACATTTCAGGTGTAATTCCACAACTTCAAAATGAAACGGACTTGTTGTCTTGATAATACATGTATTATCATCAGCTGTCCGTAGATTCTGAAGTGAAGTGTGCATTTGCACACCTCACTTTATCACAGGAAGTGTTAAAATTAGCGCACCTCAGCACATGAAATAAATTGACATTTTAAGTGATTGTGGTAATGGGCTGATTAAGTATTATCGTATTCATCTTGGCAGAAGAAGCACAAATGACTTGCTTTTGTTTATTTGGAAACATTGTACCTTGCGTCAGTCCTGTATCAAACACTTGCGTGCACACTGTTTTGAAGGCAAGATGCTATCATGACGTCACCATGATGTGTGGAGTTAGTATGTTGGGGAGTCTGATAGTTGCTCGCCATTGTTCGGTGGTTTTCTTTGGGTACTCCACCCATAAAACTGTCCAACACGAGGTGACCCTGGCTGTCAAAAGTGTCATTAAACCCCAATAAATAAATGAATATGGAAAGTGGACCAATAACAGTGGTAAGGTACAAGTAAATGCAGGATGTAATGAAATTGTTATCTGGTGGAGAGCTGGAAAATGATAATTGTGGTTTACTGTAAGGCTGCATACTCCGTGAATGTGCTTCTTATAATTGTTGAAATTAAATATAATAAGTCTGTAAGGTTTTGCCTTGTTAGAATTTATGGGAGAGTGCCTATCACATAAATTACAAGTAACAAGGCAAAGACATGATGTAAAGAAATTTTGATGACCAAAGGTACATGTAATTATTTAGCAAACTACCAGTTAAAAAGCAACAGATTTCTGCATACAAAATATGAGTCTGAGCATAGGAACTGGCACACATCTTGGAATTTCCACCCTGTACTACATGTACGGCACTGCCCTGTACTATTATTAGTCACTTGAGAGTACAGAGTATTTGCTTGTGTACAAATTAGACAGCCATTTTCATCTTGTTTTTTTTAGAATGGCTGTTTGCATGCGTGTTTGTTCATCTTCTCCTATGTGGATGGTCTGATCCTAAGCATACTTGGCACGTCTGCATATGTGATGTTATAGGTCCTATTAGAATATCATAATTGATATGTCCTTGGTTAATAATTATAAACAATTAATATTTTCTGAAATTATATTTTTCTTAGAGAAAGCAGACTCTGACTGGTGTGATCACTTTTTTGTACTGAGTGACCTTTGAATATACCCATCAACATGTTTACAGTTAATGTTACACAGAATCTATAATTTTTAGCTCACTGATTATTTATTTGTGTCACACTTGTTTACTTGAAAGAAGACAGAATCATCTTGGGACTCAGTGAGGTGGCTTAATTCAACCAATCAGTAATTGGTAGAATAAAAAGAACATTGGAGACATTTCTCATTCTGGAACTTTCTATTTTGAAAATAACCTCTGTCAACAGACTTTGGACACTCATTCATTTCACACAGCATCGAGAAGTGACTTGGTTATACATTCAACATTCATTGAACATTGGAGATTATTATTACAGGACAGTGCATTACTGTAGATAGCAGCTGAGTTTAATATATATTCTATGGACTATTATTTTGTGATCTGAGCATCATTTTTGTATTGGAAAGGGGGGGGGGGGGTCAAGTTTGTCATATTTGGGCTCATAACAGGAGCCCGAATTTTTAACTTGGGGCAATACGGGGAATATTCTTTAAAAATCTTCTTCTTCAGAACCACCAGTGAGAATCTTTTAATGTCTGGTATACATCATTGTTATGAGGGTCAGATTCAAGATTGTTCAAGTCCCTAGGTTAATATTTGGCTTCCTAAGGAAGCCCAAATTCCAACTTAGTTCAATATGGGGGATAATTTTTAAAAATCTTCTTCAGATCCACCAGTCAGAATGCAGGCCTGGCATTCTGAAAAATGCAGGAGGCCAAAATATTGCTCTCCTCAATCAGCTTAGGAGAGCAATTAGCTTTACACAGCATTTTAAGTATCCAGTTGAACGAACTCATTGAAACTGAAACCAACAGACTGCATCAGTGATTTTATTAACTTTACTAAGGTAAAGCGAAATCTCTTAGACATCTAGATGTCTCACTCAACAACCAAACACACACTTGACAAGACCTGTGTGTGTACCCAGACCTGTTGTCCAAGAAAGTCATACGCCTACCACTACCACCTTCAACCCCCCAAAGGGGGGTTGAAGGTGGTAGTGGTAGACGTATGACCTTCTTGGACAACAGGTCTATTTGAATCTACAGTCACATCCTGGTGCACATGCTTCAAGTGACAGGATAGTAGTAATGGTAGTATATTATAGTGTCAATATTCCTTGAATAATTACCCCTCAAACTGTGATGTCAGTTGTTGAACTTGAAACTGACAGAAAAAAAAATATTGCTGTGACCCATTTTGCTTCAAATGATTGCAACTGTGTTTGGGTATGGTTGCAGCCATTACCTTTTACCACTAAACGACTTTCAAAATGAAATTACGTGATGTTATGTGACTTCGAAGTTAAATTACATTTTGCTTTACAACAAAAATTTAATGTGAGCATAATACATGTAATCTCAATCATCCCAGACCAAAATATTTAAGAGGGCAATTTTTCGATCTCCTTAATTCTTTCAGGAGGGCAGTAAGGAGAGCTAAAAAAATCGCTCTCCTGAAATTGCCAAGCCTGAGAATGCTTTCATATTTGGTGTACAATAATGCTGGGAGGTGAACTGAAAATACAACTCGGTTTCGGTTATTTAAAAACACCGACCGACCTGAATGTGTGATAACCATCAGTCGTGACGTGCACGTTTTTTTTACACAATCTTGAATGCTGCCAGTTCATGTAATGTGTTGTTAAATAAAAAGGGCGGAAATCACAGAAAAAATCAGAGCCCTGTAGGCCTAATTAATAACTTTTTTGGTCCCATAATATAATTGTATTTACATATTAAATAAACTTTCTTTCGAATGACAAATGAATGAAATGATAAAAATCACCCCATTCAATGTGAGATTGAAAGTGCCACCTGGCTTCAGACAAAAATAAAACAAACATCAAATTACCAAAATGACCACACACTTCACTTGAATGCAATATCCATGCATCTCAGGCCACTGTCAGTAATTTCTATGTATATGTTGGAATGGATTTAAAAAAAAACAGTACACTATACTTGCACCAATAACATTTTAAAGACTGCAGGGCAAGATTCAGGGCTTTCAGTATCAATACACGAAACTCAACATGATGTTCATTAATTTTCATGACCTTCAACACCAACGGTAAAACACTGTATCTATAAAATGATCAATTTATCAAATGTGGTTTCCTTTGCTGAACTGGAACTTACCACTTGCTCCACATTTATACTGTCTGATATATTTTTTCTACAGATATATTTGAAAGCTTTAACCTCAAAATAGGTTTCAAATTCACAGTTGAAGTCCGATCAAAATTAGGGTTACAATGAATTAAATGAGGGACTTTTACTTTGTGTAATTTTTATGGTCGTCATAATTGTTTAGGGTTGGTGTGGGTACCCCAAAGAAAGGGATTTCTTTTCTTTGGCCTGACATTTCACATTACATCTTCAGCATTTTTTCCCCAAGTTGTGCATTGCTACCACAACATTTTCCTCTGGTCTTGGAGGGGGAGGGGTGCGGGGAGGGGGGGGGGGGCTGCCAATGCTATTGAACTGTATTTCCAGGGCTCTTTGAATAATCTTCATTGTCTTCTGGATTAATGGTTCACTGTACATGTGCTGCGTTATATATAATCTCATAATTTTAGAGAGAGGGGAAGATACTTGCAACTTTTATTAAAACTAATATTTGGGAAAAAACTCAAGTGTTTATAGTGTTTAATACTTGAATATTTTTTCTCTAAGAAAAACCGACACCAGACTCAACTCTGTTTTAAAAAGAAAACGAGTAGAAACCGAAACCATGGAAAAATTTCATAACCTCCTAACACTAGTAAACAACATCTCTTGGTGGGAGGGGTGGGGGGGGGGGGGGGGGTGGGGGTTGCAGATTCAAGTTGGTTCAAATCGCATCCCTAGGTGTATATTTGGGCTCGATATGGTAACCTAATTTTTAACTTAGTTCAATATGGGGGATAATTTTAAAAAATCTTCTTCAGATCCACCTGTTAGAATGCTTTCATATTTGGTATACAACATCTTTGGGGGGGGGGGGGGGGGGATGCTGGTTGTTCAATTCGAGTGCCTGGGTTAATATTTGGTCTCCATATGGGAACCTGAAATTTAACTTGGTGCAATCTGAGGAATTTCTTCAAAAATCTTCTTCAGATTCATCTGTCTGAATCCTTTCATATTTGGTTTACAACATCTCTAGGGGAGTCAGAATCAAGTTTGTTCAAATTGGTTTCCTGGGTTAATATTTGGGCTCCCTATGATAGCCCAAATTTTAACTTAGTGCAATTAGTGTAATATGAGGAAATGTCTTTAAAAGACTTCTTCTTCAGATCCACCAGTCAGAATACTTTCATATTTGGTATACAACATCTCTTGGGGGATCAGATTCAAGTTTGTTGAAGTCGGGTCTGTAGGTTAATATTTGGGCTTGCTATGGTAGCCCAAATTTTAACTTACTGCAATAGGAAGAAATTTCTTTAAAAATTTTCTTCTTCAGATCCACCATTCAGAATGCTTTCATGTTTGGTATACAACATCTCTAGGGAGGTCAGATTCAACCTTGTTCAAATCGAGTGCCTGGGTTAATATTTAACCAACGAGCGCAGGAATTGGACATGTAGCTGAAGAATTAGAAATTTTGTATGCAGTAACCACTATAGGTGTGTAACTAAGATTAATCCATGTACGTTGTATCAAGGAGCTTCATACATGTAGGGGAGCTCTACATTTTACACTATGATCAACTGAAGAGAAGGCAAGGTACTCTGACTATTTTTGTCACTCCTGAAGGATTGACAATATGTCCTATGGAGATGGATTGCTTAATGTAGACTCATTCTTGGACTCTGTTTGTATCGTGTTCTATTCAAGGTGAGTGTTTCAGGCCCCACGGGGCCTCTTGTTTTATTAAATTTCAGAATAGTTAAATTGGAGTTATTGTTTTTGGTTTTCAGATTTCTTTCTGTTTCCATTGTTGTTATTACATACTGTAACAGTGAACCTCATAATCACGACTGAGGGTTTGGATTTTTATGTCTCTGCAGTAAAACAAAGAAAATACATTGAAATCCCAGTCACCAAAATGTGGTGTTGTGGGTTCTAGACCTCACACGTGGATGGTCTGATTGTCATCAGACTACAGTCACAGGTGTCAGTGGCCATCACAATTGCCAATGAGGGTGGAAGGGAATTTCCCTGCTGTAAAAGAAAGACAATAGCGACATCTCCCATATGGTTGGTCCAATCGTCATCAACATTTGTTTACAGGTGTGCATGGATCTCACAATTACTAATGGGTGTTAGATTTCCTCACCCTGATGGAAAACAAAGACAATAAACCACCTCACAGGTATGCCAAGTTTTCAAAATATGTCACATGAATTCACATCTTGGCATTATGGGAAGTGGCAGTGCCATGATTGACATTATGGCATGTGCCACATCTTGGCATTATGGGAAGAGGCATGTGCAACGCTTGATGTTGCTCTAGTTAGAATTACATTACCTCTGTAGTATTCATTTTTTGTGCTTTAAAATGCATTTAGAAACATATGTAATGTTATGCAGAAAAAATGTATCCCTTAAAGGGGTGATGGGTGGTCCTGCGTGAATTTGTTTTTCTTCTGCCTTTAACCCTTTACCCAACACACACTACATGTATATAATAAATATTATTGTTTCAAATTTTTCAAAAAATTCCAACAAAACCATATCATGTGACACCTCATTGGAATGAACTCATTTCAATGAGGGGTCACATGATATGGCCTTGTTGAAAGGTTTATGACAATTTTTTTTTTTTTTCACAGCTTAATTTTCCTATTCTGTGGGAGGATGCCGCCGAGTCATTCAGTAAAGAAGTGAAATAAGTTTTGAAAGATTGATTTTATGATGCAATCGCTTGTTGCTTAAATGAAAATGAAAATAACTAATGCTCTCAATTCAAAAGTTCTTCTTCCTAGTATGTATCTTCTCCTCCAAAACACTTTCCCAACAGAGCTCTCATCATACAAATTCTCCCAATTTATTTATTGGTGTTTAAGGTCACATACTTATGCACAATGGCTCATCGTGACTTTGACAGTTTTACGGGTGGTGGAAGCCGGAGAGAACCACCGAGCATCGACGAGCTGCTGTCAGTTCCTCAACTTTCTAACTCTGTGTAAGCTCTGCTCAAGCACGGTTACAGCGGTTGAAGACATATGCACCATCAACGTTCAGTACGCCTTAGTACACGTCATCATGCCCCCACATAAGAAACCGGGATAAAGTGCCTTGCCCAAGGACACAACGTGGGTTGTCCCAGACAAATTATCCCAATCGCATGGACCTTGACCCTTTCCCAAAGAGGGCAACAGATTTCAGCTACAGTTAAAACTAGAAGTCCTGTCACGAATAGCGCGCTTATCTAGGCTTAATTGTGCGATGGAATTGCGCGCAATTGCCATATCGAATGGCATCCAA
The DNA here is from genome assembly GCA_031216915.1 of Pictodentalium vernedei. NCBI lineage: Eukaryota > Metazoa > Mollusca > Scaphopoda > Dentaliida > Dentaliidae > Pictodentalium > Pictodentalium vernedei. The sequence goes on from CM062297.1 coordinate 156,332,911, forward strand.
AGCACGGCAGGTTCTCCTGGTTACTCATAGCAAATACATGCAATGTTTCTGCCAGTGGACCTCCGGGTTACCCGGACGTCCATTGGCTGAAACATTGCTTGTGCACAGGCCATATGTACAGAATTTGATAGCTTTACTTGGGTCATAACGCGTGCATTAAAGCGCATATCAGCGTGCTATTTGTGCGCATTTCATGACAGGACTTCTAGTTTTAACTGTAGCTTTTGCAATCACTGTACTTCATTTTATTCCTTTTATACCGAATAGATTTAGTTTTAACACTTGATTTGTTTTTCTTTGCAGGCACTTTTGCGTTTGGTCAACACTCCGCTACTGGACTATACTCTTGAGTTCCTGTGTTCCAGTGGAGTTCAAGAAATTTTTGTATTCTGCTGCCACTTAGCTGATCAGATAAAATCTCATTTGAAGTTAGTATTCTTTCTGTATTCTGTATAGAGCTGTAGGTTAACCGAAACCGAACCGAGGTTTTTAGTTTTTTTAAAAACCGAAACCGAAACCTTCGACATCCCGTAATCTAAGGTTTTTCGTTTTTTATTAAATACTCTCTTGCCAGCTCTTGCTGCCGAAATTCACAGAATGTAGCCATCCCAGAGTTGTGAGAGTACCCAGACACTGCCAATGGCAGTGTCTGGGTACTCTCACTACTCTGGGATGGCTACATTCTGTGAATTTCCGACATTTCAGTTTAGTTGTGTTTGCAGCTTTCCTCAAGTTGCGTGTAGGTGTCAGACCTCGAAAAATGGCCAAGCACAATAAAAGTTCTGTATATTTAGGTAATTATTATATTGGCCTTCCTGATTCTTCATGTATTATAGCTTATTTCGGGCATTCATTGAGTTTCACTCAATTCCACTACCATTCAGTTATGACTCTGGACATAAGAATGAGTTTTATTGAATTTTACTTGGCCTCATGAACAAACCGAAAACCGAACCGAACCAAGGTTTTTCTCCACCTGAAAAACCAAAACTGAAACCGAACAAGAAATTTAAAAACCTACAGCTCCAATTCTGTATTCTTCTTCATTTACCAAATCACTTGTGTCAAAGCAAGTCTGAACAAATTGAGGAAGCACGATTACTCAGTGGTTAGGGTATTTCACTTCAAACTGAAAGTTCCACAATACGATCTCAGTCAGCAGTAACTGCATTGTGTCCAAGGGGAAAGGCACCTAATCCCGATTGCCCACGCTGGCACTGACGCTGGGTACTAAGGCCTATTGCACATGATCGATGATACACTTGCCTTCAACAATGCTAACCCTGATCGTGTGGGTTTAGTACATTGAGGGTGTCTGACAGTTGCTTGCTGCTGCTCAGTGGTTCTCCCTGGGTGCTCTGACTTCCTCCACCTGTAAAACTGTCCAAAATAAAGTGACCCTGTCTGTCAAAAGTGTAAATGTACTATTTAAATAAGGCAAACAGTACTTTTGTTTTCCAATTATAACAGCATTGTTTGCCCTAAGGCCACACAAAGTAGATCTTCTGTTTCTCAGGCCATTATTTGTAAAATTGCATGCGGACGAGCGTTTTTTATTTTATTTTTTATGTCTGTAATTATTTTTTGCCATCAAAAGTTCATGTTCATGGTTTATGTTTTAAGCCTCATAATCTGCGGAATAGCATGGGTGGTGGTGTATTTCGTCCCTTGAGAGTAAGAAGGCTTTGCAGTGCTAAAGCATTGCAGAGCCTTCTTGCACTCAAGAGACAAATTTATCAATTTTATTAACTTGGGTAAAATATCAGACATAAACCATTTAATTTTTATTTTTAGTCGAGTTGTGACGAAGTCAAACTCGACTTATAGTTTGGTGAATGGCGGGAGGGCAGGCGGGCGGGCGGGCGGGCAGGCGGGCGGGCGGGCGGGCGGGCGGGCGTAAACAATTGGTTTCCGGATGATAACTTGATAGTGGTTGAACTCACATTCATTAAACTTCATACATAGGTTGGTCTTGGTGGGAGGAAGAACCCTATTGATTTTGGACATGCTACGTCGAAGGTCAAGGTCACAGTGACCTTGAACGTAGTAAATCTTAAACAATTGGTTTCCGGATGATAACTTGATAATGGTTCAACTCACATTCATGAAACTTCATAGGTAGATTGGCCTTGGTGAGGGGAAGAACCCTATTGATTTTGGACTTGCTACGTCAAAGGTCAAGGTCAACGTGACCGTGAACATAGTAAATCGCAACAATTCCTTTCCGGATGATAACTTGATAGTTGTTCAACCTACATTCATGAAACTTCATAGGTGGGTTGGCCTTGGTGCGAGGAAGAACTCTATTGATCTTGGACTCACCAGATCAAAGGTCAAGGTCACAGTGACCTTTAACATAGTATATCGCAACAATTGGTTTCCGGATGATAACTTGATAGTGGTTCAACCTAGAGTCATGAAACTTCATAGGTGTGTTGGCCTTGGTGCGAGGAAGAACCCTGTTGATCTTGGACTCACCAGGTCAAAGGTCAAGGTCACAGTGACCTTGAACATAGTATATCGCAACAATTGGTTTCCGGATGATAACTTGATAGTGGTTCAACCTAGAGTCATGGAACTTTACAGGCGTGTTGGCCTTGGTGCGAGGAAGAACCCTATTGATGTTGGACTCACCAGGTCAAAGGTCAAGGTCACAGTGACCTTGAACATAGTATATTGCAACAATTGGTTTCCGGATGAGAACTTGATAGTGGTTCAACCTAGAGTCATGAAACTTCATAGGTGTGTTGGCCTTGGTGCGAGGAACTGTTGTCACAACTCGACATTGGATCGGTGATCCTGAGCGGCATTTTTTAAAGTTTACATTGGTTATAAAAAGAGAGTATGCAGCAGCCAAACGGACCATGTGGGAGGGCCTGAGAAACAAAGTGTTTTCAACAAAATGTAGTCTACAAGCTCGTTCCAATGAGGTGGTCACATGATGTGGTTTTATTTAAATTTTTTGAAAAATATTTTTTTTTCAACTCCATTAAAATCACGTGGATGGATGCAGCCAATTCATTAGGTAATGGGTTAACAGCAATAACCAATGTCCAGATAATACTATATTATTAGGTCCATGAGTATATTATGACTGATAATTTATTAGGACGACAGTTTGGAATTCTTGTCATATTAGATAGTCCTGGCCTTCTTTGAAGTATACTGACTGTGTGCTTTATCTTTGTGAATACCGCAGAGAAGACTCAGTTTCCACTGCATTGGGGTACCCTTACCTGCCTAATATTATTATGCCTCACGTTTGTAACATCAGCCGTGATTGGTTAATTTGACACCTTCTAAAAGTCATAATACTGGAGTTTTGGGGCAAAACACGGGTACTATCGGAACGTTTTTCCCTGGAGACAAGAGAACGGAGAAAATATAAGCGCCACTTCCATTGATCAGCGTCGATTGGAATTTCTCAACACCAAATGCTGGCTCCGCTGGCTCTGTGTCCGTTTAACTTTTTCCAACACCGGTAGACACCAACTTACCAACAAATATATCATCTTCAGTGGGTGTGTTTTCCATTTTAACTGCAAACAATGAATTCAAAAGAATCAGAAATATTAAAAAACTCACTCACATGTTGTTCACCACTTCAGTGAATCCTGAATATGAGTCTCAGTTATGACTTCAATCAATTATATTTCCACAAGTTTAGTACTCCTCGACCTTACTGAGCCTCCGCCTCAAGTTCAAAATAAATTGTTTCACTCCACTTAATTCTATCAACTGTTGTCTTCCGAGAAACATGAATTTATATTCCATTAATTTAAATCACTTTTCACACAAGCATTAACAATGAATTATAACATGAACAGCATGATGCAGTTGTAAACATTGGCATTTGTTGATATAGAAACTCCCACAGCGACGGCACTTGTGACAAGTCATTTTCGAAGAGACGTCATTCATTCGAAATGACGTCATGTTTTTGGATTCGACTACATTGTTGTTACAAGATTGATGGCATGTTGCAGTTAACGCTTAACAATGAAAGTCATTTTTTGTTCGGCATAATAAAATAATTTGAACGTTTCTTTTCATGTTCTATCGGTCGATAGTACCTGAGTTTGTGTGATTTTTGAAATAAAACCTTCAGCAGCTTTGCTGCTTCAGGTGTTATTTCAGAAATCACACAAACTCAGGTACTATCGACTGATAGAACATGAAAAGGAACGTTCTAATATTATAATAGTGATGGTCAGGATATTTGATTAGGAATAATAATTATGATTGTACTTTCCCTCTATTCCTCACTTCCAAACATAGTGATTGCTGTTATTTTTCCTCTAAATTAATAATGGTGCCGTCACTATTATTAGACAGTGTAGAGTACATTGGAACTCTGTTAATTGAATGAAAATTATTCAATTAACAGTATACAAATAACACAAATTGGGTCATATTTTTCTGTCTTCTAGTTATAAACTGTGCATTTATTCTATTTTATCATATGACTCGTCCATTTTGTTCACTTTAAAACATTTGATATTTTGTTTTCATATTAATCAGTGATAAATAAAGCCTTCCATCAATTTCATTGGTCAATTTCAAAACTAGACAATTTGATTGGCTGAACAAAATACAACTGGGCCACATTTTGCTAATTTGCATAATTTAAGTTGGGAGCTTTCATTGGTCAATTTCAAAACTGGACAATTTGATTCCACTGGGTCACGTTTGCATAATTTCAGTAAGGAGAATTTACTTTATCTATCCTATTTAGAGTGGGTTATACTGTATTAATCCTTTACCCACAAGAAAAACACCAGTCCTTTTTTTTATATTTTCACTTCCAAAACATAGGTTATGACCCCTTGTTGGAACGAGCTCGTTCCAATGAGGGGTCATAACCTATGTTTTGGAAGCAAAAAATGAAAATTTTTAGTTATACGAGGATGTTTTTTCAAGTGCCGTCTGCAACTCAAGTTAGGTGATGGTTTAAAAAGTCATACTAAGTGGCTAATTTGTGCGTGTGTGTGTCATATGATAAGTAGAATATGAAATGAGTGTTTTTCTCATATAATATTTATGAAACTCGTCCAAATTTTCCGTTTGGGCTCGCCAAAACGGAAAATTCTTAGACTCATTTCATATATATTATATGAGAAAAACACCAATTCTGGAAATAAGCAGACTGTCATCTGCAGAATGAGGTCCCCAGAGGGTGAATTTGGTGATGCTACCCTGCACAGCAGGGTAGCATCACTAAATTTACCCTCTGTGAACCTCAATCTGAATCAAGATCTTAGGCCTAAACAGAAAGAGGTGGCTAAAGAGGCCCATTGTATGGGACAACATCAGTAAATTCACTCTCTGGGGACCTCATTGTACAAATGACAGATTGCTTATTTCCAGATTTGAAACACTCATTCCATATCCTCTATATATTTTGTTTGACAGAGCTCGTGTACATGTACTGAGGCTGGAAATATCTACAAAGGCAATTCAGTGGATGTTGGAGTAATTCAAGATTTTTTAGCTCTGTCTGACAAGTGTCTGTGATCTTATTCATACTTGCTACAATTATTTTTCATGACACAAAGGTGTGTAGCAACTTTGATCCAAGGTCATATCATGAAGATCAAGGTCACAGACAGCAAAACGAAATATTGTTTTACAGGCCTTATTTGGTCTGTTTATTAAAATCTATGTTACAGATCTTGCTCATCCTTCACATAATTGTTACTGATAACCTAACATTATGTCATGACCTTGTCTCATTGTCATATCATTAAGGTCAAGGTCACAAATAGTAACTCTTGTATTCTTGTCAAGGTCAAGGTCACATACAGAAAAGCTTTGATATCGTTGTCCAATCCATATAACTTCTTATGATTGACAGATCTTTTTCATACTTGGTACAATTATTGCTCATGATTCAAAAGTGTGTTGTGACTGATCCAAGGTCAAATCGTCAAGACCAAGGTCACAGACAGCAAAACTTTGATATTGTTATACAACCCTTGTCCTGTCCATATAATTTGGTATGATTGACAGACCTTATTCATACTTGGTACAATTACTGCTCATGAAAGGTATGTCACGACTTTGATTCAAGGTTATATCTTCAAGGCCAAGGTCACAGACAGCAAAACTTTGATATTGTTATACAACCCTTGTCCGGTCCTTATAATTTGGTATGATTGACAGACCCTATTCATACTTGGTACAATTACTGCTCATGCCTCAAAGGTATGTCATGACTTTGATCCAAGGTGATATCATGGTCAAGGTCACAGACAGCAAACCTTTGATATTGTTTTACAGCCCTTATCTGGTCTGTATATTTGAATCTATGTGACAGATCTTGTTTGTCCTTCGCATAATTGTTACCGTTAACCTAACATTGTGTCATAACCTTGACCCATTGTCATATCATTTAGGTCAAGGTCAAAACACTAACACTTGGATTCTTGTCTTGTATTTAGATTATGACCCTGAGTGGAGCTGTCTAGGCCAAGAGGCCTCTTGTTATTCATTTAACAGGAGTTTACAATCCATTAACAGCTCCAAATTATACTGATGGTCCCCCGTGAGACCCCCAGGAAGTGGAGCATTGCTTGTTTACTGTGGTAAACAAGCTCTGTTTTATAGTAAAATAGAACTCTTTCACCAATGCTTGTCGGTGGAAGTCTGCTAACATGGTTAACTTGGGAATAAGAATTGACTAAACTTGGCTTTATCTCCAGGTTGTGGTCACAATTAGCCATTGTGCAGAAATTGTGACCTTAAAACACCAATAAAGAAATAATTGTACTGATGATATGGTAAATTGTTTTTTACGTGGTGCTTCATTAATTAAATTGAACTTTTTGATGATTATTTCTATAATTAGTGTTTGGAATCAAATATTGCATCTGTGGAAATATTGCCCACCAATGGAAAGTGACCAGTCCTAGGTGGCTATACTATATGTACTGAAGTATTTATAAAATTAATCCGAGTCTTTAAGTGTTGATTCCTGACTTATTATCATTTATTGGAATACTGTCTCCAGATAATTTTCATATGTGCTTATAAAATTAACAAACATCGCCATGGTATTATAAACTTGACATGCTAGAGAATTCACCTTTAGAATTTAGGAAAAGAAAGTAATAAGCTGAATTTGACAAACATTTAACTATTCTTTACCTCTGTTGTGGGTAGGTGGCATTTGAAAATATTTTTAGACATCAGTGATTGAATCAACACCTATATTTACAGTTAAAACTAGAAGTCCTGTCACGAATAGTGCACTTATCTAGGCTTAATTGCACATTGGAATTGCGCGTAATTTCCACATCGAATGGCATCCAAAGCACGGCAGGTTCTCCTGGTTACTCATAGCAAACACATGTAATGTTTCTGCCAATGGACCTCCGGGTTACCCGGAGGTCCATTGGCTGAAACATTGCTTGTGCACAGGCCATATGTACAGAATTTGATAGCTTTACTTGGGCCATAACGCGTACATTAACGCGCATATCAACGTGCTATTTGTGCGCATTTCATGACAGGACTTCTAGTTTTAACTGTATCCTTAATAAGGTGCTGTTCAATTAACAAATGCTGCACACCAATGCAGAAATACATAACGTTAGTTATACTAAAAGTTGTACATCACACTATTAGGTCCTTTACCCTGTGACTGTACCAATTTGAGATGACAACCTCAACAAGTATGGGGTGACATTCTCAAAATTGTTGGTAACTATCACATTGACAGGACCTTACCCATTCCCCCTACCTCCCTTCCTCCCCTCCCCCCTCCCCCAAAATGTCCAGGCAAAAACTGATTACTTCAAACCTTGATAAAACAGTGAATTGCAATTTTATGCTTGCAATATTGTTACCTGTATCTTTAATGAAGGCAATAATACCAGACACTGGAGCTGGAAGGTTTTCTTTGTCAGATTCCAGGGCTTATATTTCATCTAAATTTGGGAGAATCCATTTGGATTCTCATGAAATGGTTGTGAGAATCCATACCTGTTAATCCTTTACCCAACACAGATGATTTCAGAATTTATTATTTCAAATATCATTTTTAAAATTTAAAAAAAAAATTTCATTGAGCTCGTTCCAAAGTGGGTCACATGATATGGTTTTGTTGAAATTTTTCGAAAAATAATATTTTTTCAGCTGCTGAATTTGCATATTATGTGGGCGATTTGTTGGGTAAAGGGTTTAGAGTGTCCCAGGATCCCATGAGGCCACCATAGTTGAACCCCTGTTGTATACTGATAATACATGTTAACTCTTTACCCAACACAGCTTTTTAATTTTTAAAACATAAACTGAATTTTATCATTTTTAAAAAACTAAACAGTATTTACCGATAAAACCTTACAAATATGGATGCCATTTGAACTGACTCATTGAGCCGGTTCCATTGATGGCCATATTGGAACAATTTTATTGTCACTGTATCAGGATATTTCAGGTCTTTTTAGCTTTGTATTGGTAAAGGGTTAAATTTACTCAGTTCTTTTCATGCGAATCCTAGCAGAGGTACTGTGAGAATCTACATTGATTTTCGCTGGTCTTGTTGCGTGAATCTTTGCGTGAATGGATTCTCAGATTTTTGTCGAAATATAAGTCCTGAATTTGGTTTCCGTTGGTTTTAGCAAAAACCTCAGGTTTGGGTTCAGTTTCTCTAAGTGTTAACCCTCTTCCTAACATGAAAAGCAGACGACACTTGCAAAACAAATTCTTGAGTAACTATTTTTTTTCATTTTTTGTCTCAAAAACATAGGTTATGACACCTCATTGGAACAAGCTTGATGAGCTCATTCCAACAAGGGGTCATAATCTATGTTTTTGAGACAAAAAATGAAAAAAATAATGAAAATTAATTGGCGATTTTTTAGAAGAACGCAGGCCAGTTTTTGCCGTTACATTGGGTAAAGGGTTAAGAACATATAGTAAATAACAATTCAGGTTCCTTAGCTTTGAGAAAGTTCTGAATAGTTTGAATGACACCACTCACCACAAAGTTCCCTGTCTGTAAATACAGTAGAACCTGTCTTGAAAGAAAACCCTGTTTGCCAGGCAAAAGTGGTCCCTCAAAAACAGGTGGGCTCTCATGTCAGGTCCTTTACAGAGTAAAACAACCAAACGGTACAAACTCACTGCAGTCTCTCAAGACTGGTGGTCTCTCATGACAGTGGTCTCTCAAAAACAGGTTTTTATGTATCTCCATTGGGTTTAGCCTAACTTCCCTCTGATCATTCTTAGGGGATCCATGGGATCAGTTTGCAATTAGTTCAGTTCCCTCCAAGCCAGAAAATAAGCAGACTGTCATCTGCAAAATGAGGTCCCCATAGGGTGAATTTAGTGATGCTACCCTGCATAGCAGGGTAGCATCACTAAATTTACCGTCTGTGAATCTCAGAATGAATCAGGGTCTCAAAACTAAACGGAAAGAGGTACCCAGAGGATAAATTGGCCCACTGTATGGGATAGCATCATCAAATTCACCCTCTGTGGACCTCATTCTGCAAAATGTCAGACTGCTTATTTTCAGGCCTGGGTCCCTCCAAGTAAGATAGTTTTGATCAGTTTATGCGCAAACACAGTGAAACCGTGGAACTGTTTTTTGGCTGGATCTTGTTCAGTTTTCACGTTTGCCGCAAAAAATGGAATCGAACCAGATAAACAACAACAAAAAAATGCCCACCTCTGCCTGGCACTAATTATAATACAGATTGGTGAGAAAATAATTAACAAATACATAAATTATTTTCCAGAAATTCAAAATGGAGCAGTGCCAACAGTCCATGTACCATTACAACTGTTATGTCAGAAGGGTGTATGTCCACTGGAGATGCTGTGAGAGCCATCGATGCTAAATCATTGATACGTAATGATTTTATTCTGGTCACAGGGGATGTTGTCTCCAATCTTAATCTGAATGATATTTTACAACAACACAAGTGAGTTGTTTATAGAAGTCTGTTGGCACTTAAATATATCTTAGGTGAACTCCACTCACCGAGATATTTGTTAAATCTTTACCTAAAGTGATTGTCAGAAACAACCAGCACTATTAGCAGGAATTGCTGTTAAAATTTTATTAATTATTAAATTTTTACCTCCAAAGCATACCGTATTTACTCTATGTATTGGGACAGCTAAAAATAATTATTTTCATAGGTGTCCCAATTCTTAGAAAATGGGGAAAGAACACAGCCTGGTCTTCATTTGATGCTGAATAAAGTTGTGTGTGATTCGTTTTCCGTCACTATATACGAAAATCGCCATTCTATTGTTTTTTATATTTTCATTTTTTGCTTCCAAAACATAGCTTATGATCGATCCCTCATTGGAACGAGCGCATTCTGCTCGTTCCAATGAGAGATCATAAGCTATGTTTTGGAAGCAAAAAATGAAAATTTTTAGTTACTCAAGAATTTTTTTTTATGAGTGTCGTCTGCTACCAGCGACAGGCCAACTGGAAACAAATCTCCGGAATGTCCCAAACTTTGGAGCATAAAAAAAATATAGTTTTCTGGAAAAAATGTGTGTCCCAAATCATAGAGTGCCCCAATACATAGAGTAAATACGGTAGTTTATCAATCCTCTATGATGAGTCACAAGCTAACATTTTCAAGGCACAAAACATTTAGTTACTTAACTGATAAAGTGCTAGAAGCCACTATCATGGCCCTATTGAAAAGTGCTGAAAGCCACTATAGTGGCTTTACACTGGATGCCTTAGCTTCATGTTTGCTCAGCAGTTATTTATTATTTATTTATTAAAGTTTAACAACACTTTAACAGCCAAGGTCAAATCGTGTCGGTGACAGTTTTACGGGTGGAGGAAACTGGAGTATGTGGAGAGAGCCACCGAGCAACGATGAGCAGCTGCCATCTCCCCAACATCGTAACTCTGCACTGCAGCACAGACAGGGTTAGATTGGTTGAAGACATATGCACCAGCACGCCTTAGTACACGGCGTCATAGTGCCCCCATTTGGACAATCAGGGTCAAGTGCCTTGCCCAAGGACACAACGCGGGAGTCTGAATCAAACGCTCAGATGGTCACCCATCCAAAGACTAACCAGGCTCAAAGTTACTTATCTTTGGTGATCTTATGAGAACCGTTTACTGCAATGCCACAGCGCCCCCCCCTCCCCCCTCCCCCCCCCCCCCCCCATGCTCATCAGTAGAACAAAATATGTTTATATAAAATTGTTTTGTCATGATTTATTGAAGTGTGCCAACAGGCGCTCTCCAGTAAATTATAAATAAATTATTTTTTAACAAAATTTTGTTAATCCAAGGATCCAGAAAGGCATAGTAATGAAAGATAACAGGATAAGGCTGTTATTTCTAGTTTTAATGTGCCCAAATTAGGAAAATGGGTGTGCCCAAAATAAATGAATTTAAAGCCCTCTATTACATATCGCCTTGGAAAAATAATTTTGCACTCGAGCAGTTAAAAAATCCTTTTTGCATGTTATATCCTCTAGTTGTGTTTGTTAAAGGGTTTTAAAAAAGGATATCCCATTGAAAATTGCAAATATTATTCTAGAACTGTACCATGAATTCCATTCAGAACTTAAAAGTAAGCTTGAATCTGTGAATAGATATATGTAAATATCTGTGCAAATCAAACCTCAAGAATCCATTTGTTTTGGGCTTTGTGGACAAGCGTTCTTGTCAAGTTTAGTTCTCTGCCTGATAAAGTATAACTAAATCCCGCAATGTCTAATCTTTTTTTCACCGTACTACCTACCCACAAACACACAGCTTGGAATTTCAGAAATGTGTGATGTCTATTAGGCGTAAAAAAAGTTTAAAAACTTTTCTCAGGCCTTCTCGCATGGTCCTTTTGGCTGCCATATGCTCTCTTTTTTTATAACGAATGCAAACTTAAAAAAATAAAAAATATTTTACCCCAGTTAATAATATTGATAAATTTGTCCCTTGAGTGCAAGAAGGCTTTGCAATGCTTTAACACTGCAAAGCCTTCTTGAACTCAAGTGTCAGGATGCAGCACTACCCATGCTATTCTGTAGATTATGAGGCCTAAAACAAACCAGTAACATGAACCTTTGATGGCAAAGAAACAATTACAAAAATAAAAAATAAAATAAAAAAATGCCTGCCTGCATGTAATTTTACAAAAATGTCTTGAGAAACAGAAGATCTACTTTGTGGAGCTTTACGGGCATTCATGGGAAGAAGGGGAAGGAACATTTGACAAACATTAGGTTTTTCATTGGTAAAAATGATGACGTTCAGGCCCATGTCCCAAAAATGGGAAACATGAATAATTTTACAAAATTATTAATAAGTTACAGCCCTGAACATCCAAAACCTCTGTAGTTCACTTCCAGCATCCTTTCATTTCCTTGAATCCACCATAATCATGATTGGTTTGTGTCTGGCATCTTCAGAAAAGAGTATTTGAAGCACAGATGTCAGTTCAGTTGTTGCTGGGCCAAACAGAAGAATGATGTTTGCGCCAGTTTTGGTCACTTTCTGGTTACTCTGTAATTAACCATGATCTAGCTGTAATTGAGCACTGGGCAAAAACATGGCTAGTTGAATTTAATCTCCAAAAACTGAGAGTATGGTTATACAGTACACGCCAGGGGGATGATCCAGTGATCACCCATCACTGGGACAATTTTTTCATTTTCTGCTCGAAAAACCTGTGGAAACCTGGGATGACCCAGGAACAAGATCCCGGCGTCGACCCTGCATCCTGGTGCATAAAAGATTAGTCCGATTAATCAATAGGTACAGATAATTGCTGTAGTGAGAACTGTCAGCTTTTGAATAAAACCCGGCGTCGTCACTGCGTTTCGTATTGCAACTGTTTGTGATGAATTTGTCACAAGATGTCTGTATCACGTGTTTTGAGCCGTTTCTCTTTGTCAAGAAACAACAAGAAAGAGCAATGAACAGCTGTGGCCTGTGGAAAATTTATACGTTTTGAAGACAAGAGTGGATTTCCCGCAACCACACAGGAGTGGGAACCTACACCCAGTATTTTGTAAAGGACGGTACGTATGTGTGGTGGTAGGAGAAGGCAGAAGTAAAGATGTTTGCATTTCGAGAATATTAGCCTACTATTAATCGCAGCCATTCTAATGGAGCAACTGTGGGAGAGGCAGGCATGGTTGGAAAGAAAGAACACTCTCCACAGAATGCCGAACTGACAGTGTGTCGAAAATGTTGCGAGCGAATTCGGAACGCTCCGCTATTTATAATGAAAGTTTAAATTTCAAGACACACATGCAGATGGTGTTCTGTAATAAATATATGCATTTGTGTGAAAGCTGAACAATAAATTATGCACAAGAATTTTTAACCCAAACGCCATTGACGCCCATTTGCAAACGCCGTGGGAAACTCAAATAAACTATATTTCTGATCATATTGTAGGTTTCAGAAATCGGCTTTTGAGCGAATTTGTGAGCCGGTTGAGTCTCGTCAGCATTTAAAAACGCTTTAAAAGATTTTTAAAAAGCGATATTATTCAACCTCCAACGGAATGAAAATACTCAGATTGAACAGTATGGGCAGCAATCTCACATGCAATTGAAATCGGAAATAAAAATAAAAAATACCGTGACTGACAAAATGTTGACATTTGATGCTGCGTGGATCTGAAAAGTTCCAATTTATCGAAAGTTCAGCGACATTAAAGTTAACTTTATATATGAAATGGAAACACAAGAACAAGTGTTAAATCCATAACCGTAATTCCAAAGAAAACACAGAGTAGGCAACATGTACTTAGAGAAATCAAAATCCCCCCAGCCCCCCCAGCCCCCCCCACCCCCCCCCCCCCCCCCTCACCCCCCCTCCCCTCTCCTTTTCAAATTGACAAAAGTAAAAATTTTGAAACAAAAGTGTGCGGAGATATAAATGGATGTGAACAGGTCAACACTATCACAAGGAGAAACCTGGTCTGTGTGGGTAAATCCTCAGCGAATCAAACTGGGAGCGAAAAGTATTAAGCCCACAGTCTTAACTCCACCCGTCTTTTATTTTATGGAAATATAGCCTATATGGTACCTTGCAAAACCCCTGGTAGCTAAAAGAAGCAGAGTATTTCAAGGTCCATCAATGAATGTCCTGAAGGAGTCAGCAGGATAAATCCCCCCCCCCCCCCCCCCCCAACAAAACGTCATGCAATATAGTTTGGTGTAGCCATACAGGCCTACTTTACCCGAGTTTCGGTTAAAAGTGAAAATGAAATTATATAGGCTTAATTTTTTTTTTAAATTCAGAAAGTGATGGCCCGAACGATAGGCATATTAAATTATTTTTTAAAATGATTTCCTGAAAAAACATGTCTGTGGACTCCTAACTGGAACGCACCTGGTCCAATGAGAGCTCACGACCTGAGGTATAATTAAGTTGATGCAAAAAAAAATAGATTTTTTTCAGTTAGACTTGGCTGAGTTTTTTACAGAACTATCTGTTTAACCTACCATTGAATGCAGCCAAGGGTTAACAGATAATTAAATGATTAAAACTACTTCCATTTTCAAAAGTGGGGTTGGGCAAAATAAATTGTATCTGAATTGTCCCCCCGCCCCACCCCCAGTCCCCCAGTTGGGTGTCAATAGAAATATTACTGTCAATTGGTAAAATTATTATAAAAAATAAACAAATAAAAAGGCAGCCATGTCCATCGGCGATATCCAAATTACTTCAAACAGAAGTTATTTACCTAACATCAGAAGTCAGTCAAAAGCCGATTTTGTGGCTGGACGTTCCCTCACCACAAAGTTGGCTGTTTTGGGGTGAATCAATATTCTGATCGGACATGCATTTCTGAGTTAAATGGTTAAAGAAAAGCACATTCGAATGAAAGAAAAACAGTGATCGTACATTTTGACTATTTATTCATCAATATCATATGAAAGAACACCCCTGAAAGTATGTAACCAGTAAAATTCAGTGTTGTTGGTCCCCCACCAAAAAACCATGACTCTATGCAAGAAGCCCCCCCCCCCCCACCCCCCTGCCACCATCCCCTGTCTGTGCACCTGGTATATTTACATCCCCTGCAGTTAAATAAATAAAAGTTCCGTTTGAGACTTTCCACTTTCAAAAATAGTGAAGTAGGACTGATCTAAAATTCCATCAAAGCTCCACCAGCAGGAAGGCCACACCCTCCTCAGGCCTATGACCATCGGATATGCATGTGGCATATATCGACCTGGCTACCCCGTGCCCCTCCCTGCCACCCCCTGCCCCCCCCCCACCCCTGCCCCTCCCATAATAATAAGAAATCCTAGCTTCGATCGCTTCTGGATAACAGCCTTGCTTTGAAAACACAGACAGATGAAATTTAGAATCAGGCTGGGGGGATGGAATGGTTTCGCATGCTGTAGGTGCACACGAACCTCAGTGACTGTTTGTGATCTGATACTTTCATGTCTTAGGCGTGTTGAAGGATTAGAATCAGGCTTTTTTCTTCAACTCAAGAAATAGTTCATTGAATTCGGACAGCTGATAATTTTGACACATATTCCCAATTAATCGACTTTGGATAGAGAAGTCACACCTCAACATCCTTAGAGTTAGCACATTTAACTATAATGAATAATTCTAGTAGTTTGTTCAGCAATTAAAATCATTGGCAATAATCTTTTTAATTAGACAGTCACCGCAATAGGATTAGTGATCTGAAGTTTAAACAGCTACCGATTATTGTGTAAACCTTATGTTATTCTTAGTAGCCTATTGATATGAACGGTTTAGCTCGAAGTTTACTTCAAAACAGAACCGCTGGACAATAAGACTCTGGCAGCCAAAGACATTTGAGATGAAGAGAGAAAGGTGAACTTATACCAGAACCGTAAAACACGTTTAATCAGAACCAAGGAATACATATAGCTCGTTTATGATGGGTGGGGTGGTGTCAATTTTTTTTTGTCAAGAACCATAGGCAAGTGAGACTGGGACGACTGCAGCCCTCCATTGCCAGAGAATCGATGTAGCGGGCAGAGGAGTGGGGGGGGGGGGGGTGGGGGTGGGGGGGGGGGGGCAATGCATCACTCGGGAGGGGAGGTGTATGTGCAGGGGGGGGGGGGGCATTTTCCACCAGAAAAAATCTGCCCAATGACCCACGCATGTATAAATGAAAGATTCATGGAACACTTGATTCTAGTACACAAAACAAAAGAAAATCTTGCGATGAGAAATATTATATTTCATTATGCATTCCGTTTTCAATGCGAAAGAAGTTGGAACCATGCAGTGAGGCAGAAATAGGCAGTGTGGAAACTTGTTTTTTGTACTCCGTGTTCCATTTAGCGAATGAGATTGACCTTTTTCTATCTTTAGAAAGTATGCGCTCTCAAATTCAAATCCCGCTGTTTTTATGCGTTTTTTTTTTTAAGTTAAAAATTAAGAGTAACATTTTTCCAATTTGAGAACGTAATGCAGACGATCTTATTTGGAGATCACTGAGAAGGCAATGGGCATGTGGGCTAAAACAACGTTTTGAAGCTAAAATTGCAAATGTGTGAATACAGTTCAGGGTAATCCCAAATGATTATTCTTTTATTACGCCAGATTATGCAGCTGACAAAGTACTCACGCATTCTATGTGAACACCATGGGTAAAATATTAAAGTCGCGAACATTAAGAAGATTGGAATTCTCCTCTTTGCTGATAAATGTTAGGATCCAACCAGGCCCTCGAAATGTCAACAATGAATATTTACTATTTATTTATTTCTTTTCAACCTACTCACAGTTGTTTACAATTGGCTGTAACATAAGTGCAAGCCCTACTTCGGAACTAACTCAAGCTTTTAGAATCTTTTCCCAATGAGTTGGAAAAGTACTAGAGTGCAAAAGCACGAAAAAGATAGAAAAAAAGGTAGAGCGAGACCAGCGCTCGAAATTACAGGTACTCTCTCTGCACACCTCTTGCGTTTACCGAGCGCATGTGCAACGACCGTGACGTCAATTCCTTTATTTTCCGCCATTGTACATGGTCGGAATTTTTTGTGACTCGTGCTAAATTATGCTGTTTATTCTTCGTGAACAACTTACTCTACATATTTAGTGTGCTAGTGGATTGTATCCTTTTATCAAGCTACCAAGTTATTATTAATTAATGTTAATTTGTATTTTTATTGCTTGTCTCTTCACACTTTATCTTGTCTTTCCCCCACGTGTGAACACAACCTTCGTGCTGTTTTCCGTCGGCGGGAAGCTTGGTTATTTTGATATAATGCCTAAGACTATTCCTTGTACCTCTTGCTTGCAGGTGAAGCATGTGGACGACTCTCATGCCACATGTGTCACTTGCAACTATTGCACTCAGGCCCAATCATGTGGTATTTGTGGGGTTTGGTCCTCTAAATTCTGGGCTTCTGTGAACAAGGTGGTTCTTTCCAGAGCTAGAACCCCTCGTTCTCGGGGTAAGGGTAGCCGTGCCGTAGCAGACATTTCTGCTGGTGCACGTGGTGACTCTGTCACACAGGATTCGGATCTGCCTTCTGTGGCGAGTTCCTCTGCAACTGTTGGCGGTGTTAGTTCAGTGATATCTGACGAGGAGGCCGTGGTCTCTTTGTCTTTTGATGTCACTATTGAGGCGTCTGTTTTCGTTGAGAGCTTTTCCGAGGTCAGCTCGGTGACCTTCTCCGATCCGCCTCCTACACCGTCGACTGTTGTTGAGGAAGTTGCTACTCCAGATCCTATTCTGTCTGATGGTGGCTCTTCCATCTCCTCTGGGGATGGTCTACAGTCTCAGGGGACCGAGGCTGTATCTGCTGGTGTGTCTGTGTGTTCTCAGCCTCCCCCAGCCTCGCGGCGGGGCTGTGCGGGTTTGCTGTCTGCTCCGTCTCATCTGGCTAGGTTTGCTCCTAGTCGGTTGAGCCGGCTGGTCGCTTCGGCAGTGATTCCTCGTCCCTCGAGTGAATCGTTTCTTGTTCCACCTTCCCCTGCTAGTGTGCCGCCTAGCAGGATGGTGTTGGGACATTGGCATCCAGAGCCTGCTGTTCGGCAGCGGTCAGTGACAGCCCCTGTTAGCTGTCACTCTCGGAACCTTCCTCCGGTGATTCCTCACTGAGTTCCGAGTCTGGGTGTCGATCGATGCTTGCCGTCGGTCTCAGAGGATAGGCAGTTGGGGCCGTCTGCTGCACAGAGGTCAATGACAGGTTCCTGTCATTCTTGGGACAATCCTCCGGTGTCTTCTCACCGTGTCCTAGGTCCAGCTACCGATCGACGTGTGCCGTCGGTCTCTTTAGAGGATTTGCAGGCAGGACGTTCTGTTTCGCAGAGGTCAGTGATGGCCCCTGGGCGTCACAATCGGGACTATCCTCCGGTGTCTTCTCACCGTGTCCCTATTCTGTCTGCCGATCCACGTTCGACGTCGGTCTCTTCTGAGGATTTGGGTTCTTCTACCAGAAGGGTCCATTGGGAGGACACTCCGTCGGGCGATTCTGCTGCGATGGATTCTCAGGGTGACCTGCGCCAGGCCGTTTTGGCGCTCACCCGGTTGCTTTCTGGCAACCCTCAAGTTGGCCTCCCTGTGCCTCCTGAGGCACAACCTCCTTTAGTCGGTCGCCGAGATGTCTCGTCTGGCCCCTTGGATACTGCACAGTATTCACAGGAGGTTTCTGCTGGTCAGCCAGAGTTGGGCTACGTCTCCTCTGCTACGGAGGATGACGAGTATCTTGAAGGTGATGGGCCCCCCTCGTCAGTCTTGGGGCAGGCTCTGGATTTCGTCTTCGGCTTATTGCCTTCTGTGACCGTCCGGCCGCGGTCCACTGTGGAGCGCCGTAACCCTGTTGAGCCTTCTAGCTCCGGGGCTTTGCGTCCTCTGCAATCGGCTCAGGTTGTTGAGTCCTTCCAGGGCTTAGACGCCAAAATGTGTTCTAAGGCCCTCAAGGGTTCCTTCTTTTCTCGAGCTGATGCCTTTCTGCCTCCATCGCGGTTTCGTGTGTACGATTCCGTCTCTCCACCAGTCTTCCAAGGGATGACTACTGTGGATGAGGATTCTTCTTCCCTCGGGTTGACTAAGCCTAAGTCGGCAGTTCTCCCGATGTCGGTAGTTGAGTCTATGGTGGGCCTTTCCCGAGAGATGCTGGGTATGTTATCTCTCGCGGACCATGTCGTCGCTGCTCTGGCTGAATATTTTCCACCAGGTGAGTTTGATGACGCTCAGGCGCCTTTTTGCATTTTGTCACAGGCTCTTATGAACTTGACACACGCTCACGCCTGTAACACGGCTATTTTGGAGCTGGCACGCCGGGATGCGGTGTTGGATTCTTTACCATCCTTTCCTTCTGAGCAACGTGCTGTTCTGAGGTCTGCCTCTTTGGTGGGACCTCAGTTGTTCCATGGTTCCGTGGAAGCTGTTCGTGGCGAAGTTCTTCGTCATTCGAAGGATCAGCTTTTGCTGAGACAGCTTGACCAACCTGCTGCTGCGGGTGGGGGTCGTTCCAGGCCCGCCAAGCGTGCTGTTGTGTCTGCCTCGTTGGCGACGTCGGCTACGCCTTCGGCTCCGTCTGCTCCTTCTGCTCATAAGAAGCGCCGACGTGGCCAGGCTCGCTGGCAGCCTCAGGCTGGAAAGTCTCAAGACTCTGTCACTTCCCGAGGTAGTTTCTCCTCTCGGGGGCCTTGTTGAGGCCGCAAGTGAAGATTCTCACCTCGATTCGCCTCCAGTCGGGGGAAGGCTGTCGCTGTTTTACGACCGTTAGACAGAGATAACGTCGGACTCTTGGGTCCTCGACGTCATTCAATCCGGTCTGCGACTGTCCTTCCATTGGCACCCTCTGCGTCGGGACCTTCTGGTGCAGGACAATCTCCTCTCCAAAGGGGCGATCGAGGTGGTCAGGAACACCCTTTCACCGGGGTTTTACTCGAGACTTTTCTTGGTGCCGAAGAAAAACGGCCAATATCGTCCTGTCATCGATCGCGAGTACCCTGAACGAGTACATAATAGCTCCTCGTTTCAGTATGGAGACTTTCGGGTCGGTTCAACGTTCAGTTCATCAGGGCGATTTTGCGGCCAGTATTGACCTGAAGGATGCCTACTTCCATGTACCCATTCATCTGGCTTCACGGAAGTACCTTCGGTTCTCATTTCGGGATTGAGTTTTTCAATTCAGAGCTCTCCCGTTCGGTTTGAACCTGGCTCCTTGGGCCTTCACCCGACTGATGTCACATGTGTTTGCTTTCCACCGCACTCAGTCGGCAGTGACTTCGTCAGCCTACCTAGACGACATCCTCCAACGGCGCCACGATGCTGCTGTTCTGGAGTTCGATGTCCGGCAGTTTCTTTGCCTACTAGCGTCGCTGGGTTTCTGAGTCAATCGCGAGAAGTTGGATCTTCTTCCTTCTCAGCGATTCCGTCATTTGGGGATGGATTTCGACACTCTTCACAATGTAGTGTCGGTCCCCCAGGCTCGGGCGACGATTCTTTCCGCCTTGACTCGGGACCTGCTTCAATCTTCCTCGGTCTCGGCCAGGACTTTCCTTCGGATGCTGTGCCTTTGCGGTTCGGTGACAGATCTCATTCCGCTCGGTCGCTTGTTTGTCCGACCTCTCCAACACTTCCTGTTGGATCATTGGCGTCCAAATGTAGATCCGCTAGACCTGGAACTCACTATTCCTCGGTCCCTGCTTTGTCACCTCCGCACTTAGGCAGATATTTCCTGGCTGACACAGGGTGTTCCATTGGATCTTCCTTTGGCCGATCGCATCCTTACTGTGGATGCCAGCGATTGGGTCTGGGGTGCGACGTTGGATCTTCTCGGCCTGTCTACTCACGGAGAGTGGGACAGCGAGCAGGTGGGCCTTCATATCAACCAGAAGGAGCTCCTTGCTCTTCTGTTGAGTTTTCGGCTTTGGATCCCTCATCTGTCGGACCATGTTGTCCTACTTCTTTCGGACAATTCGACAGTAGTGGCCTACATACGGAATCAAGGAGGCACACATTCGATTCCCATGTATCGGCTGTCTCGGGATCTTCTTCTGTTGGCGCGGGATGTGAACGCTCGGGTGTCCATTCGACACATTCCCGGGCGTCTCAGCGTCCTAGCAGACTCCCTGTCCCGACGCGACAGTGTCCTTCCAACCGAATGGATGCTACATCGGTCGGTGTTTCAGGCGATTTGCAAGCAGTGGGGCCGTCCTCAGGTCAACCTTTTCGCTACTCGCTGGAATCATCAGGTAGAGACCTTTGTCTCCCCTTGTCCAGATCCTCTGGCATTTGCAGTAGACGCTCTGTCTCTGGACTGGACAGGTTGGATCGGCTATGCCTTTCCTCCTGCACCGATTCTTCCTCAAGTATTAGCGAAGATTCGTGCTTGCAGTTGCAGGATCATTCTGATCACACCCCTGTCTCCACAGAGGGTGTGGATCAATCTGCTGCGGCCTCTATTGGCCGATCGACCGATTCGTCTACCTCTACATCGCGATCTTCTTTCACAGGGTCGTCCCAGGAAGTAACACAACAACCTGGCGAGCCTGTCCCTTCACACCTGTCTTTTATCAGGTCCTGTCTCCGACGTAGAGGTTTTTCGAGACGATCAGTGGAGTGCATTTCTGCATCGCGGCGACATTCCACTGGCATGAATTATGCCACCAAGTGGAAGGTTTTCTGCCGCTGATGTGCAGATCACAATGTGAATTACCGTGATCCGTCAATCGCTCAAATTGTGGATTTTCTGGTTTTTCTTTTTGACTCCAAGGGCCTCCAGCCTATTACGATTAAGGGCTATCAGTCTATGCTGTCTGATACTTTCTCTTATGTGGGAAAGCAGTGCATCGGTCGTAATCTTTTTCTCTCCAAACTTATTCGGCACTTTTCTTTGAAGAGGCCTCGAGTTTTGTGTCTTACACCCAAGTGGAACTTGGCATGGGTGTTGCACTGTTTGGAGGGGGCGCCATTCGAGCCTTTATCTGAGACCGACATGCGTTTTCTCACCTATAAGACGGCTTTTCTTTTAGCGTTTGCTTCTGCTCGTCGAGTCAGTATGCTTCATGCGCTATCTGTTGATTCTGCCTTCTTCCGAAATGAGGCTAACAGTGTCACCTTCACTACTGATTGCTCTTTTCTGGCTGAGAATCAACTTCCTGATTCGGTACCTCCTCCCATCTGCATTCGGGCTCTGCCCGCTGTGGATGGCCGGAGGCCTCTTCTTTGTCCTGTTCGTGCGATCAAGACTTACATTACTCGCACTCAGTTCATTAGGAGGGGTCGGAAGAGATTCTTTCTGTCTCTCATTCCTAAGAGGCAGTCTGTCTCTTCCCATTCTATTTCCAGGTGGATCTGTCTTGCAATCAAGCTGGCTTATTCTCGCTTGTCTGCGTCGGATCTTGTTTTGAACCGGCTTAATGCTCATGAGGTTCATGCCATTTCTACATCCTGGGCGTTCTCAAATTCTGTTTCGCTCCAGGATGTTATGAATGCGGCTTACTGGAGGAATGCTTCTACCTTCTCCTCCTTTTATCTCCACCACCTTCAGCAGCAATCTGAGGACCTTTATTCTTTAGGCCCTCTCGTTGCTGCTCAGGCTGTTGTGCACCCTCGTTAAACTTGTTTTTGTCGAGGTTGTGCTTCGCTCAGCCTTGTTCTTTTCAGGTGCCTTCTCTCTATCTTCATTACAGGTTTCGCTATTGTTCTCTGCCCTCCTTGCTTTTCTTTCTGCTACTCTTGTTGGTATTGGTTATGTGATTCACCTCCTCCTATTGTTTATTCAGCCAATTGTAAACAATTGTGAGTAGGTTGAAAAGAAATTAAAATTTTTTAGTAAATTTTGTTTCTTAACATACCTACCACAATTGTTTACCGGAGGCCCACCCTCCTTGGGGATATCTTTGATATCGATGCCTCCCCGCTAAATCACAAATTTCTCGTTGACGGAAATACGGAATTGACGTCACGGTTGTTGCACATGCGCTTGGTAAATGCAAGAGGTGTGCAGAGAGAGTACCTGTAATTTCGAGCGGTGGTCTCGCTCGACCCTTTTTTCGATCTTTTTCGTGCTTTTGCACTCTAGTACTTTTCCAACTCGTTGGGAAAAGATTCTAAAAGCTTGAGTTAGTTCCGAAGTAGGGCTTGCACTTATGTTACAGCCAATTGAAAACAATTGTGGTAGGTATGTTAAGAAACAAAATTTACTAAAAAATTTTAATTTTTATTATTATTTCCATGTGCTAAACACAGATTTATTCATACATGTAATTCAGTTGATGAGCACGCTGCGGTATATGAAGAGAAAATAATTTCTGACGGGTCGAGTTGATGGAATGGAATCGCCAGGTTTGAAAACAATTAGCGCTGTTTGAAGCACATGGCTGTTGACATTACAGTGATGTTTTTTTCCAGCGCACTTGAGTTACTTGTAGAAATAAATAACGGAAAATGACCACTGTTTGTTTTCAGTCAGACGAGCATCATTCTTAACATATTTCTGTCTAACAATATCACCTTCATATATTTATTCGCAGCAGCAGATTACCCAAAAGAAAAGCTTTTCCCATCTCGAGGCGTTTCTGAAGATTGTACTTTCTCTGAAAATGTTGTAGAGTGTGTTTGCTATCTTGACAGTGGTGAGAAAAAATATTTAATGTCAATAAAATTGACTCGACATGCTTCATATTCAATTTTCAGTTGGTTACTTGTGTTTCAGACATTGCTTCGCATTAATACATTTACATCAGAAATGCTAAAGCGGTGATGAGCGATAATGCATGGGAAATATATTAGCACTTAATACATCTGAATCGTTACTGTACTAATGAGCATTAATTTCTCACCCTAGAGATCGCGGTTGTAAATTCGACACCGCATCAACGCCGGATGCCGCTGGGTCATTTTAATCTCTTTTCCTCGTACTGGTGATGGGCAATCGCAGGATCATCCCCCTGGTGTGTATTGTATCGCGCAAAATGAACCCAACTGCCCATCCACCCTTATTTTTAGGTGGTGCTCAAATAAGTGAAGTCAATTCTCATAAGCACTTCGGTGTTGTGCTAAATACAACATGTGCTTGGACTAATCACATTGAATATATCTGTTCCGAAGCCTGGTCTCGACTAGACTTGTTGCGGAAACACAAATTTTAGCTTGATAAACATGTTTTAGAAAAGATATACTTTGCCTTTGTCAGGCCTTTACTGGAATATGGTGATACTGTTTGGGATAATTGCTCATCAGGACAAGTCGCCGCCTTGGAAAAAATCCAGATCGGTGCAGCAAGAATAGTTACAGGGGCAACAATTAGTGCTAGTAAATCTTCATTATATTCTGAAACATGTTGTGACACTCTACAAGAAAGATGCCATAAACATAAGCTCATGCATTTCTTTAAAATGCATCACCACTTAACGCCTCCTCATATTACCAATAAAGTTCCACCTCTCATATCCTCAATAAACCCATCACTCAATATTGGAACGCGCCAAAATCACAGTTCCATTTTGTCGCACACAGTTATACCAATCCTCATTCATTCCTAATGTAACTGATCAGTGGAATAACCTGCCTTTATCTGTTCGCGAGAATTCGTCACTGAGTATTTTTAAGACTTTCTTGAATGGTGGCAAACTTCGACCACCATCATTTTACTGTGGAGCGAAATCTCGCACGGCTCACATCTACCACTGTAGATTGCGGTTACGAAGCAGTAGCCCTAATGCCCATTTATATGATAATCATCTCGCACCTAGTCCTTTTTGTCAGTGTGGTGAACTTGAGACTCCAGAACACTTCCTTCTTCATTGTCCAATGTTTCCTAACGCACGCAATGGAACCATCAATTTACTTCCTTTCACTATAGATATTACCACACTTCTTTTTGGCTCAGAATTTTTCAGTAACAAGGAGAACAGTCTAATTTTTGATATAGTGCAAGACTTCATCTTTCAGATTGGCCGGTTCCTCTAACGAGTGATGACGTCTGTTTTTTGAAGATCCTTAATCTTCATTAAGAATTCCTCTATCGGTGTCTGCATGATTAAGTCAATGTATCACAATTTTACTATCTAGTTATTGATAGAGTTGCTTAATTTGAAGACCTGATTTTCTATTCAACTTTATCTAAAGACAATGCATCATGTATTTGGGATGGCTTCTTCTTCTTCTTCTTCTTCTTCTTCTTCTTCTTCTTCTTCTTCTTGCATCTTTTTACTATCTGACTTCTTTTTATTCATCTATTTATTTTTATCGGTTAGACCACTTCTGATTCGCTTCTTCTTCTTCTTCTTCTTTTCTTCTTCTTCTTCTTCTTCTTCTTCTTCTTCTTTCTTCTTCTTCTTCTTCTTCTGCTTCTTCTTCTTCTTCTTCTTCTTCTTCTTCTTCTTCTTCTTCTTCTTCTTCTTCTTGCATCTTTTTACTATCTGACTTCTTTTTATTCATCTATTTATTTTTATCGGTTAGACCACTTCTGATTCGCTTCTTCTTCTTCTTTTCTTCTTCTTCTTCTTCTTCTTCTTCTTCTTGCATCTTTTTACTATCTGACTTCTTTTTATTCATCTATTTATTTTTATCGGTTAGACCACTTCTGATTTCATGTATGTGTAGTTTGGACAATCGCGTATATCGCTGGCTAAGGGGCTGAGCCTGTTGGTCAACTTATTCTAAGCTTGAAATTAGTATAATATTGCCTTTTTCAATTTTTTTCTGATGAGCTGTCGGTACCCCCAGCTGCATTTGCTGATGTAAAGAAAAGTGAGCCATTATTTAGTTGCAGGTGACTGCGCATACGCATCTAGAATGCTCACATAGTATGACGCGGGGCCGGTGGTGCCCTTGTCCAAGGTCAGAGATTCAGCCAGATTCATTGGCCCGCTAGTGCTCACCCCCTTGGGCTGCGATATACATGTTTCATTATCACTGTTGCTGTTATCTCGTATGCTGTTAGCAAACCTTCTTTTTTATTAATCTATTGTACTGCTATGTAATGCATACATATAACATTATCTTGAATAAATATTGTTTTAACTAAAAGTATGGAGAACCAGTTAGGACTTTTCTTTTTCGGTTTTGTATGCAAATTTGGGGGATTGGGGGGGTTAAGAATTTGTGTTTGGCCCTGGAAATTTATGAGCTTGCACCAGCTAAGTCTGGTAAGTATAAAAAATATACAAATTACTTTAAATTTATCATATTTTTATACGACAACCAATGGCCCAGACTAGCTGGCGCTAACTCAAATTAATCCAGGGCCAAACACAAATTTTGCCCCCCTCCCCCCAATCCCCAAAATTTGCATGCAAAACCGAAAAAAATAAGTCCTAGATAGTCCACCATACTTCTGAGATCTGCGCATGTGCAGTATCCAGGAGGGTGTCGAAATTGGCGCGAACCATCATTCTTTGTTTGGCTCTAAAGTCGGCAACAATGAACTGACATCTGTGCTTTCAAATCTCCTTTTTTGAGGATGCCAGACACAAATCAATGGTAAAATTGGTGGATTCAAGGCTGTAAATGGATGATGGCAGGAAACAACGGTGGTTGGAAACGTTCAGGGCTGTAACTTTATAATAATTATTTCACGTTTCCCAATTTCGGGACATACGCCTGACGTCATCATTCTTGCTAATGATTTATCCACTGTTTGTTAAGTGTTCCTTCCCTATCCCTCCTTGAAGCCCCCCTGTAAAGCTCCGAAGCTTTTTGGCTATTTTTATTGAAATTTTTTATTAAATTTCTTGGGAGTTTAACGTGTATTACAGAATATTTATTCTGTTTATCCCCATGGTTATGTCCTCACCCTAGGGGTGTTAGGTCATTTTGGTCTTGCATCTTCTATCCGATGTATCGCTTTTAGCTCAACTTTGGCGAAGCCAAATTTGAGCTTATGCCATGGCCAGTTTTCCGTCGTCCGTCTGGCCATCTGTCCGTCTGTCACGGCTCGGGCTAGAGGCCATATTTATGAACCGATCTTTATGAAACTTCTTGGGTACCTTTGTTATGACTGTGGGACGAGAACGAGTGTTTTTGGGTCCGATCCGAAATTCAAGTTGGCCGCCAGCCGCCATTTTGTACCGATGGTGCAGAAATCTGTTTTTTGTACAGAACTTCCATATGAAAGCGCTGATTTGAATAATTTTTTGTATGAATGTTTAGTACCATGGGATACATCACATATAATACGGGTTTTTTTCTCGTACGTAAATTATGCAAATTAGACTAACTTTGATGTATTTAGTGTTACTTTCAGCACTGTAAGTGCAAATGCCAATACGGCTCGGGCTAGAGGCCGTATTTATAAACTGATCTTTACGAAACTTCTTGGGTACCTTTGGTATCACCGTGGGACGAGAACGAGTGTTTCTGAGTGCGGTCCAAAATTCAAGATGGCTGCCAGTGGCCATTTTGTACCGAAATTAGGTCTAATCAGTTTTTTGTACACAACTTCTATACGGCTCAGGCTAGAGGCCGTATTTATGAACCGATCTTTACGAAACTTCTTTTGGAGCTTTGTTATCACCGTGGGATGAGAACGAGTGTTTTTGGGTGTGGTCCGAAATTCAAGATGGCCACCAGCAGCCATTTTGTACCAAAATTAGTGCAATCAGTCTTTTGTACAGAACTTCTGTATGAAAGTTCTGATTTGAATAAATTTTTGTAGGAATGTTTAGTAAAATGGAATACATCACATACAGCACAGGTTTTTTTCTCGTGCAGAAATTATGCAAATTAGATGAATTTTGATTTATTTAGTTCTACTTATACACTGTAAGTGCACATGTCAATACGGCTTGGGCTAGAGGCTGTATTTATCAACCGATCTTCACGAAACTTCTTGGGTACCTTTGTTATCACCTTGGGACAAGAACGAGTGTTTCTGAGTGCGGTCCAAAATTCAAGATAGCTGCCAGTGGCCATTTTGTACCGAAATTAGGTCCAATCAGTTTTTTGTCACAACTTCTATACAGCTCATATTTACGAACTGATCTTCACGAAACTTCTTGAGTACCTTTGTTTTCACCTTGGGAGAGGAATGAGTGTGTTTTGGGGTGCCTTTGTTATCACTGTGCTATGAGAACGAATATTTTGGGGTTCAGTCAGACTCACTCTGGGACTCAAAGATTTCTTTTCTATTCAGCATCTGACTGTCACCCACCTTTACAATACTTTACCTATACATTTGTTACAGGCTACGGCCAGTATTTATGTACAGACCGTTAGAATACTTTATATGTACATTTGTTATCAGGTCATTACCTAGATGTTTTTCATTGCTGTGTCACATACTATACATGTACATGTCTTGATAAGTTGAGCTACAGTGTCATTGACACTTTCATTTCTTTGTATGAAGATCTAGCTTTACATCTGGTAGCATTCAAATCTGTTACTGACTCTGGGCCTTTTTTGTGTGCCTGATGTCTTGTTTCCATTTTTAGTCCCCTACGGGAACCGTAAGGGGACTATAGGATTGCACTTCGTCCATCCATCTGTCTGTCTGTCCGTCCATCTGTCTGTCCATCTGTCTGTCTGTCTGTCTGTCTGTCTGTCTGTCTGTCTGTCTGTCTGTCTGTCTGTCTGTCTGTCTGTCTGTCTGTCTGTCTGTTTTTTATGTTACCACCTCTCCCTCCAACATGCTTTAAGCTACACCTTTCATATTTGGTACATGGATAAATGGTTCTGACGGGATGATGCACGCTCAAAATTTTTTTTTCAAAATCCAAGATGGCGGAATGGCGGCCATTTTTGTTGTGTTTTTTAAGCCTTTTTTTTCTCTATTTTGATGTTACCACCCCTCCCACCAACATGGTTCAAGCTACACCTTTCATATTTGGTACATGGATAAATGGTTCTGAGGGGATGATGCACGCTCAAAATATTTTTTTCAAAATCCAAGATGGCGAAAAGTTGGCCATTTTTGTTGTGTTTTTTAAGCTTTTTTTTCTCTATTTTGATGTTACCACCCCTCCCACCAACATGGTTCAAGCTACTCCTTTCATATTTGGTACATGGATAAATGGTTCTGATCGGATGATGCACGCTCAAAATTGTTTTTTCAAAATCCAAGATGGCGGAATGGCGGCCATATTTTTATACTGTACCAATGACCCAGACATAGCTGGTGCTAACTCTTAAAAATCTAGGGCCAAACACAAATTTTGCCCCCCAATCCCTAAAATTTGCATCTAAAACCAAAGAAAACATGTCCTGAATGGCCCTCCATACTTCGCCTCTACTGCGCATGCGCAGTGTCAAGGACGTCCCGAAATTGGCGCCATTTATCATTCTTTGTTTGGCCCTTCATCAGTTCACATCTGACTGATCTTTGTGCTTGTAAATCTCAGTTTAAATGATGCCAGACACATAAATATTACAGAAATGGTGGATCTAAGGAGGAAATAGAAGGAGGAGAGGAAAAATGAGTGACAGAAAATAATCAGGGCTGTAACTTAAATTTTTTTAATGAAATTATGTTAAGTTACCTATTTTCGAGGCATGGGCCTGTTGTGGTCATTCTTGCTATAAAGTTACACTGCTTGTTCAGTGTTTTCCTCTCTCCCTTTCCTTTAAGTCCCCCCTTGCTATTCTCCCATGCTTTTGGCATATTTTCTGTAATATTATTACTAAAATTTCTTGGGAGTTTTAGCTGGATAACAGAATGAATTCTGTTCTTTTCCCCATGTTTACGTCCTCACCCATGGGTGTTTAGGCGTAGTGTTCTGCATCTACCATCTGATGTTCTGCAGTTTCTTCCCTGGAAGTCTCTGTTTTGCATCAGATAGTGTATTATTGGTAACTGATTTCGGGCCAAGGTTATCAGTGCCTGGAGTCATGTTTCTGGTGTTTTTACACTTCTTGTTTCCATTGACAACAGCCTCTGTGTAGGGGGATTTCTTGTCTTTGTGTTAGTTTAATCATAACTAGATACATTATTATTATTCGTAAGTGTTGCATTAATTTTTTAAAATATTTTTAAAATTTTTGTCCACACTTAGGCTTGGGATCCATTGGGGCTCAACATTACTTTTCAGAAACTTGGGCTTGTCTGAAAAAATATTTTTTCCAAAAATTTTTTTGATTTCAATTATTTTTTCTATGTTAATGGATCATGTTATTATGTATTTTTGTTTTCAGGGGTTGATGAGAGTAGTAGGACTTTTTGTATTCTTTTCACAATGAAAGGATATTGTTCAATTGTAATAAGAGGAAATCTTCCTCTGACTTTCATAATCATTGTATAAATGTAGTCAGTGTACTCGCACTAACTCCTGTTCAGTATGTGTTAATTTCGATGACAACATGGGAAGTGTGTGTCACGGTATGTTAGCGGGGAAATGGCCATGCTGGTCCTTTCTCCGCAGGGTCACTCTAGTTTATCAATCTCTATTTCAGACGAACAAGAACAGGGTGATGTATCTGTGATGTCTTCCAAAAGTGTGCCTCCAGCGTCACAATTAATGAAGAGCTAGCGGCAAAGTGCTCATGGAAATACGTCAATTGCCTAAGAGGTCCCTAGTAGGATCGACGGCCTTTGACGTCCGCTAGCTCGCCTGGTGTAGCGTCCATTCATCGAATGGTTCGGCAGCCGGGTTCGTCCGTTGCGGTCCAGAAAGGAGTTTTGGGTGATGCGAACACTATAAATCAACCAAGTGCACACCCAGTGACGGCGGATCAGAGGAGAGAACGGAGGAAGCCTATTAGTCCGGTTCCTAGCTCGTCCAGGTCCATCCGGGCTGCGAGCGAGAGAGGCCCCTCTCTCGTACAACAACATCTGGCAATAAGGCTTCCTCATCCTCATGGCAGCACACACGACCGCACCTTGGCTACGTGACCTCGGATATCCAGCCAACTTCGCCAATCAGAGAATCCACGGCGACCAGGTCACGCCATCCGGTAGCCAGGGACACGAGGCCTGTAGACTCCGGACGTTCACATAAGAAAAGTATGCAGGAGTCAGCATACACGGAGCTTCCAGCGGCAAGCATCGTAAGACCGCTACTCCACAGGCCTCAGTGACGGACGTGCTATCCCAAATAGCACAACTTATCGCAGCATCCCAGCAACGACAGAATCTCTGTCGCATCATGTAATATCCGACGACGCTGGGTCGGTACGCTCCGCTGAAGCATCAGGTATGGACGTCCGAAAACTTCATAGGGTCCGACAGGATGGCGAAAGGGATTCGGAGGATTTCAAGCTTTCCCTTTCGGAACAACATAGGCTGCTGTACATGTCATCCAGCTTTATCTTCTAGAGGTTGTTTCGTCGGACCAGAATGCTGCGATGCTGGATAAGAGACTGATAGCGTCGGTGGACACAAGAATTTTTTGATCGGTTCAGGGACATCGTCCCTCAGTTTCCGACACAGTCCAATAATGTCACAGGAACTTTCGAATTATTGAACGACGCTTTTTATATATACTTGCTATTAACAAGCAAGTCTGGTTTCTTGTTTGCAAAAGTTACCGTGATGTCTTTCAAAAGTGTGCCTCCGTCGTCATAGTTAAATGAAGAGCTAGCGGCAATAAGTGCTCAGGGAAATACGTCAATCGCCTAAGAGGTCCCTAGTAGGATCGTCGGCATTGACATCCGCTAGCTCACCCGGTGTAGCGTCCATTCATTGAATGGTTCGGCAGCCGGGTTCGTCCGTTGCAGTCCAGGGAGTTTTCGGTGATGCGAGCACTATAATAAGACATTAGTACACACCCAGTGACGACGGATCAGAGGAGAGATCGGAGGAAGCCTGTTAATCCAGTTCCTAGCTCGTCCAGGTCCGTCCGGGCTGCGAGCGAGAGAGGTCCCTCTCTCATACAACATCATCTGGGACCAGATGTTGTGGTACAAACGTTTCGCATTTGGAGCATATGTCCGCCGCTCGGGACGCTCCGTTATATAGACAGTCCGAGAGACTGTCGATAAGGCTTCCTCATCCTCACGGCAGCGCACACGACCGCACCTTGGCTACGTGACCTCGAATATCCTGCCAGCTTCGTCATTCAGGGATTCCATGGCAAACAGGTCACGCCATCCGGTAGCCAAGGGACACGAGGCCTGTAGACTCCGGATGCTCGCATAATAGAAGTATGCACGGGGCAACATACACGGAGCTCCCAGCGGCAAAGCAACGTAAGACCGCTTCTCCACAGGCCTCAGTGACGGACGTGCTATCCAAAATAGCACAACTTATCGCAGCATCCCAGCAAATGACAGAATCTCTGTCGGATCAGGAATAATCCGACGACGCTGGGTCGGTTCACTCCGCTGAAGCATCAGGTACGGACGACCAAGCACTTAATAGGGTCGACAGGATGGCGAAAGGGATTCGGAGGATTTCGAGTTTTCCCTTTCGGAACAACAGAAGCTGCCCTAGATTTCGTCCGGCATTATCTTCCAGAGGTTGTTCCGTCGGACTAGAATGCTGCGATGCTGGATAAGAGACTAATAGCGTCATTGGACACAGAGTTTTTGATCGGTTCAGGGACATCGTCCCTGAGTTGCCGACACAGTCCAATAATGTCACAAGAACATTCGAATTATTGATCGACGCTATATATAAGCTTGCTACCAAAACAGGCAAGTTTAGTTTCTTGTCCGCAAATGCTCTAAATCTGCCTTTCATCAATTCAAGGAATTAATTTGAAACGGCAGGACAGGGCATACCGAGAGTTCCTCTGCGTCTAGACGACGAGGCTGAAGACTGGGAATAGTCTATATCACCATCTATGTCAATTCCAACCACGATGTTGGAAACGACAATAATGTCTAACAGACTTAACTTAGACGCTTTATCATACGCAGACCATCTTACTAAGGCGTTATCATTACGTCTTCAAGGGAAAGAATTCCAGGATATGATCCTCAATGAGATTTCTTTCAAGGGCAGTAGCTTTTCCACGTATAACTCCGCCCTTCAGTGGCAAACCTGGAGTTGGTTAGATGTGACGCAGCCCTAGCTACATCCACGTGCGTGGATAGTAAGGTGAAGAACTCTCTCAGAGTCGTTTTGGTCTCGGAGAAGCTTCTCTTCGACGGCAACCTTTCAGCAATCTATGAATTGCTCGATATAGACGTTCTCTTGTCAATCAAGTGTAACAAGAGATTCAAACTTGGGCAAACATTCAGTGGTTGACTCAGGGAGTTCCACTGTAGTTGCCAGATCTGAGATTTACGATTATGACGGATGCCAGTCAAACAGGTTGGGGTACAACATTGATCCCAACGGATTCGAAGTGCCAGGGTCTTTGGGTCCCGCAGTTTCTAGGCAAGCACAAAAACATCCAAGAAATGATGTCAATTTGGCTTGCACTACGTCATTGGATGAACATTATTCAAAAAGCGCATGTCCAAATCCTGTCCGTCAATACGACAGTAGTTGCGTATATCCGGAACCAGGGAGGCACTCATTCCGTTCTGTTATTCAATTTAACGGAAAGAATCCTTCTGTTTGTTCTAGAACACCAAGTTCTGCTTTTGGTCCGTCACATTCCGGGTCGTCTGAATGTATTAGCAGACTCCCTTTCACGGAAGGGTCGCTTGTTGCCGTCAGAATGGACTCTCAACAAATGGGTATTCATTCAGATTTGCTACCAATGGGAGCGGCCAATGATAGACTTATTGGCGACACAACTCAACAATCAATTGCAGACGTATGTGTCACCATGTCTGGATCCCCGAGCATATCCAGTAAACGCTCTATCGATCTCGTGGGACGGAATGATAGGATATGCGTATCCTCCATCGCCGTTGATTCAGCAAATATTGCTAAAGAAATATCAATCTCAATACAATTCTGTTGGTAGCATCTCTGTCTCCACAGAGACCGTGGATAAATTTACTCAGGTGTCTGCTGTGGGACTTACCGCGAAAACTTCCTCCACGAGAGGATCTTCTTTCGCTGGGGAAATCGGGTCAACTTCATCACAACCCGCAAGGTCTCAACCTTCACGTATTCCATTGTGCGGTCCTTCTTGCACGGCAAGCATTGTACAGGACCTGCAGTGGACACGATTTCTAACTGTAGGAGGACCTCCTCTTCGCTATACTATGCGGCTAAAGTGGAAGGTCTTTCGTCATCGGTGTAGGGATCATTATGTTGATATTTTTGATCCCTCCATACCAGACATTGCAAACTTTCTAGTATACTTGTTTGACGAGATCAAGTGCAGCCTGTTACTATTAAAGGTTATAGGTCTATGTTATCTGATACCTATGCACAGCATGATTGTTTACAATTGGATCTAATGTCTCTTTATCTAAATTAGTTAGAAACTTTTCGATAAATAGACCTAGAACCCTTAGATTAATTCCTAAATGGAATTTAGCTTGGGTTCTTCTTAAACTAAAAGGAAAACCATTTGAGCCTCTTGAGACAGTAGATTTCAAATTCTGGTCTTATATGACAGCATTTCTCTTAGCTTTCTCTTCTGCTGAAGAGTCAGTGAGCTTCATGCACTATTGGTGGACGATTCTCACTTTTGTAGTATCGGGAACACTATTACCTTTACTACTAATGTTGGATTTTTGGCTAAGAATCAGGCTCCTAATAAATATCCGGAACCTATTGTTATTAAGGCCCTTCCGTCTTCAGACGGGCATAGGCCTTTACTCTGCCCGGTTAGAGCTTTATGTATTTATAAACAAGATCTCGGTTTATCAGAAAGGACGTAAAGCGTCTTCTGTCTCTGATGCCTAATAGAAAGGACATTACGGTCCATTCTATTGCTAGATGGATTCAATTAACTATCTGTACTGCTTATGATAATCTATCTTTAACTCAGCAGTCTGTGCTTAAGATTTCGGCTCATGAGGTAATAGCTCTTTCTACATCTTGGGCTTCTGCAAATAGTGCTGCTATTACAGATTTAATGAAGGCTGCATATTGGTCTCAGCCATCCACATTCATGAATTTTTATCTCAGAAATATTGAGTCCATTTCTGGAGACCTGCATTGTTTAGGTCCGTTATCTGCTGCTCAGAATGTCGTTCACTAAACAGTTGCAACTATAGTTATGTAGACTTTCTTTTCAGGCAGTGACTCCGTCCTGCTGCCCTCTTCGCTCTGGGCTATTTGACCCAGGGCAAGGGGAAGTGGTGGGGGGTGGGGGGGAGGGTGTTCCCTTGGGTCACCTGTGTTTATAGTGAAAACAAGGGGATACCTCCTCCGGAGTCAGTAATTCTGAGCTGTTACTGGGATGGTTTTAAAGTGAAAAGTTAATGTTTAAAAAATTCATTCATGTCATATTTTTAAAGTGTAGCATTTGAATATGTCACGTGTCTAACGGGCGTTAATATACAATCCTCGGACACTTTTAAAAGAGTATAAAGAGTCTCAATTCTCTGGACTAACTTTATTTATTGGCTTACTTTAAAAATAATTAGTATAAGGATTATACTGGATGTTAATAGAGAACATGAATGTTATGATGCTCAATTATGGAGGGTGTTGTGTCTTTCTAATTTATCATAAATAAGAAAGATACATGTAAAGCCTAATACTCCTTTTCTCCTCGAGGGGATGACTCAATTTTACATAGTTGAGCTTATTAGATTTTCCTCTATGTCCTAGGCCCTCCAGCCTTTTTACTATTCAGCTATGTCTGGGTCATTGGTACAGTATAAAAATGTTAAAAAATTTATAGTAATTTATATATTTTTTATACTTACCAATGACCCAGATGGGGATGACCCTCCCAGGAGTTGGGAACTCATACCTCCCCGCTGAGTACATAGTGCTGACCAGGCACTGATTGTAAGAATGATAAATGGTGCCAATTTCGGGACGTCCTTGACACTGCGCATGCGCAGTAGAGGCGAAGTATGGAGGGCCATTCAGGACATGTTTTCTTTGGTTTTAGATGCAAATTTTGGGGATTGGGGGGCAAAATTTGTGTTTGGCCCTATATTTTTAAGAGTTAGCACCAGCTATGTCTGGGTCATTGGTAAGTATAAAAAATATATAAATTACTATAAATTTTTTAACTTTTGTTGTGTTTTTTAAGCTTTTTTTTCTCTATTTTGATGTTACCACCCCTTCCACCAACATGGTTGAAGCTACACCTTTCATATTTGGTACATGGATAAATGGTTCTGAGAGGATGATGCACACTCAAAATTTTTTTTTCAAAATCCAAGATGGCGGAATGGCGGCCATTTTTGTTGTGTTTTTTAAGCTTTTTTTCTCTATTTTCATGTTACCACCCCTCCCACCAACATGGTTCAAGCTACACTTTGCATATTTGGCACATGGATAGAGGGTTGGGAGGGGATGATGCACATTCAATATTTTTTCTTCAAAATCCAAGATGGCGGCATGGTGGCCATTTTTGTTGTGTTTTTTAAGCTTTTTTCTCTATTTTATGTTACCACCCCTCACTCCAACATGGTTCAAGCTACACTTTTTATATCTGGCACATGGATAGAGGGTTGTAATGGGATGATGCACGTTCAATATTTTTTTTCCAAAATTCAAGATGGCGCCATGGCAACCATTTCTGTTGTGTTTTTTAAGTTTTTTTCTCTATTTTATGTTACCACTACTCCCTCCAACAAGGATGTTGTGAGGGGATTATGCACGCTCAATATTTTTTTTTCAAAATCTAACATCCTGCCTGCCTGCCTGCCTGCCTGCCTGCCTGCCTGCCTGCCTGCCTGCCTGCCTGCCTGCCTGCCTGCCTGCCTGCCTGCCTGCCTGCCTGCCTGCCTGCCTGCCTGCCTGCCTGCCTGCCTGCCTGCCTGCCTGCCTGCCTGCCTGCCTGCCTGCCTGCCTGCCTGCCTGCCTGCCTGCCTGCCTGCCTGCCTGCCTGCCTGCCTGCCTGCCTGCCTGCCTGCCTGCCTGCCTGCCTGCCTGCCTGCCTGCCTGCCTGCCTGCCTGCCTGCCTGCCTGCCTGCCTGCCTGCCTGCCTGCCTGCCTGCCTGCCTGCCTGCCTGCCTGCCTGCCTGCCTGCCTGCCTGCCTGCCTGCCTGCCTGCCTGCCTGCCTGCCTGCCTGCCTGCCTGCCTGCCTGCCTGCCTGCCTGCCTGCCTGCCTGCCTGCCTGCCTGCCTGCCTGCCTGCCTGCCTGCCTGCCTGCCTGCCTGCCTGCCTGCCTGCCTGCCTGCCTGCCTGCCTGCCTGCCTGCCTGCCTGCCTGCCTGCCTGCCTGCCTGCCTGCCTGCCTGCCTGCCTGCCTGCCTGCCTGCCTGCCTGCCTGCCTGCCTGCCTGCCTGCCTGCCTGCCTGCCTGCCTGCCTGCCTGCCTGCCTGCCTGCCTGCCTGCCTGCCTGCCTGCCTGCCTGCCTGCCTGCCTGCCTGCCTGCCTGCCTGCCTGCCTGCCTGCCTGCCTGCCTGCCTGCCTGCCTGCCTGCCTGCCTGCCTGCCTGCCTGCCTGCCTGCCTGCCTGCCTGCCTGCCTGCCTGCCTGCCTGCCTGCCTGCCTGCCTGCCTGCCTGCGATTGAATCATGAAAGCTTACTGCTCTAAATGCAAGGTGAGGAAGTCTTCCTCAGATTTACATGCTTGTTGCCTTGCCTGTAGTCGAAGCACGCCTATGGATTCTTGTCCTACATGTGTTGATTGGGATGACAAACGTTGGAGCTGGGTGTCACGGTATGTCATTGGCGGTGAGATTCCTATGCCGGAACTCTCACAGCAAGATAATTTGAGTTTTTCAGTTTCTATTTCAGAGGAACAAAAACATGGTGATGGTATTGCGACACTCACCAAAAGTGTGCTATCGTCGTCAGCTCTGAAGAGCAAACAGAGCTAGCTGCAAAGGTGCTCATGAATATTAAGCAAGGGATAAGGCCTCTAGTTAGTGTTCTTAATCCCTTGCAAGCAACTAGCTCCACCGGTGAAGCGGTTACTCCGTCCGTGGGAGCCATGACACCGGGTATGTCCGCTGCATTCGAAGGAAGTGTAGATTTAGGTAGAGGGAGCGCGGTGGCTCAGTTGGTAGAGGTGCAGGCTGCAAGCCGAGAGGTCCTCAGTTCGAATCCCACCTGCGGCAACCGCGTTGTGTCCTTGGGCAAGACACTTCATCTCCATTGCCCGCATGGGGCACGGTGACACCGTGTACTAAGGCGTACTGCACGTCGATGATACGCATGTCTTCTACGATGTTGGGGAGCTGGCAGCTGCTCGTCGTTGCTCGGTG
Organism: Pictodentalium vernedei; assembly: GCA_031216915.1. Classification (NCBI taxonomy): domain Eukaryota; kingdom Metazoa; phylum Mollusca; class Scaphopoda; order Dentaliida; family Dentaliidae; genus Pictodentalium; species Pictodentalium vernedei. Next base: position 156,370,943 of record CM062297.1, read on the forward strand.
GTTCTCTCCGGGTACTCCGGCTTCCTCCACCCGTAAAACTGTCACGGTCATGATTAGCCATTGTGCATAAATATGTGACCTTAAACATCAATAAATAAATAAATAGATTTGGGTAGAGTGAGGACCTTAAAATCAAAAGCTCTCCCAGCGACGACGGAAATAGGGAGGAAGTCAGCAAGTTCCTTTTTGGGAGGCTGGGCAAGGTCTGACAAGGCCGCAAGCGGGAGAGGTCCCTCTCTAACCCAACAACATTTGGGGCCAAATGTTGTTTTGAGAAACTTGCACCAGCCGGAGCATATGTCCATACCTGCCTCTCGAGATGCTCCGTCTGGACTGCAGCCGACCTCGGCTACAGTCATGGATTCTTCTGCTATGATTCAAAAGCACACATGACTGCATCCTAGCTACCCGACTTCGGATATCCAGCCAGCTGCGCGAAGACGGAGCCAGCCTTCGTCCATGAAGTTGGATCATCCGGTAGCTAGGGAACCGAGGCTTCGATCATCAGGACGTGCGGAGAAGAGATCCATCTCCAGAACTATGTCCCAAGAGCAGCAAGCGGCTAAAAAACAGAAAACCGCTGCTCCTAAAGCCTTGGTAACGGACATGCTGTCACAGATTGTGCAGCTGATCGCAGCATTCCAGCAAGTGCAAGAGCAGCCTCCCGCAGACTCCAGTAGTGAGCTGTCGGATGGTGCTGGGTCTGTCCAGTCATCTGCACATGCAGATGAGATGGACCGAACATCACAGCTGATTCAGTTGGATGGTGAAAGGGATAAGGAAGAGGATTACCCTTCCCTTTCGGAACAACATATGGTAGCAATGGAATTTATCCATCAGTACTATCCTGAATTTGTTCCATCTTATCAGCAAGCTGCGACAACTAGGGAGAAACTCCTGTCGTCTTTAGACGCATACTTTGTCCGGAAGAAAGAGGAAGTTCATTCCTTCCCCATACAGTCTTGACAGGTGTCGCAAGCCTTTGGCCATGCAGTCAACACCATATTTAACCTCTCTAGAGAAAAGGCAGTTTCCTATCAACATCCTCCATAAATATACCGTTCCTTGGACCACATTCATTTAAGATGGTTGGAGATGATGTACAGAGAGCTCTTCTGTGTTTAGATGAGCAGGCTGGGGATTTAGACATATCCTTACCTGCTTCATTCAGTATACACTCGGACGTGATGGAATGTGCTATTTCATCAAATAGAGCGAATCTGGATGCGATGTCCTACGCAGATCACCTTACCAGAGCTATGACGCAACGTCTTAATGGGAAGGAATTTGAGGATGTTTGTTCTGCACTTAGAGTTCTTTCCAGGGCAGTCATGTATGCCGCGTATAATTCCGCCCTGACAGTGGCAAACTTGGAGTTAATCAGTCGTGATGCTGCCCTTGCATTGTCATCACTTATGGATGACAAGGTGAAAAGCTCTCTCCAAGTCGCTCTTGTCTCCAGAATACTCTGCTTGACGACAAGCTTTCATTAGTCTATGAACAGGCAACTAAAAAAGCTTCCAATGCTCTACTTTTGAAGTCGGCATCTCAACACACTTCAGCAGACCGGGGTAAGCGAGGACGTTCAAAATCTAATTCATCTAAAGGGAACTTCTCGCGGGGTACAAGAAACCCTCTTATAATTACTCCGGAGGTTGTCTGTACAGTGACTTAGGAAAGGGGCATAGGTCTGATCAGGATTATAGGTCAGACGCCCCTAAGCCAACGGGACGAGGCTCTTTGCGGGGAGGACGTAGTGTCTCCTCCCGTAAGCCTTGTAAGTCCTACAGGTGATGGTCAAGACCTCTATTGCTTGCCAGTTGGCAGAAGGTTATCAAACTTCGCAAGAAACTGGACAGCAGTCACGGAAAATCAGTGGGTGAGAAGTGTAGTCCCAGAAGGCCTAGGGCTTTCCTTCCGGGCAAAACCCCCACTTACAAGATGTCAGCATTGGACAAATCTTCCAGCTGATCCTTTCAAAAAGGAGTCTCTCCTTTTATTAAAGGAAGCAATAGAGGTCGTCGAGAATAAAAATTCTCAAGGTTTTTACAGTCACCTGTTCCTCGTACCGAAGCCAGACGGCTCGTTCCGACCGGTAATAGACTTGAGCTGGATAAACAAGTTGATCGTGGCTCCAAAGTTCTATATGGAAACCATTCGGTCGGTAAAAGCGAGCATTCGAGTGGACAACTATGCGGCAAGCATAGATCTAAAAGACGCTTACTTTCATGTCCTGGTGCATTCGGCATTCAGAAAGTACCTGCGTTTTGCCGTGCAAGGAGACGTTTACCAGTTCAGAGCAATGTGCTTCAGTCTGAACCTGGCTCATTGGGCTTTCACTCAAATAATGAACTTGGTAATGTCATACTTCCGAGTTCATTCGTCTGCAGTAACATCGGCTTACTTGGACGACATTCCTCAGAGATATGGCAACAGAAGTATTCTTCAGAACGATGTTCAGAGTCTGCTACAACTCTTCCGCCATCTCGGTTTCATAGTAAATGAGAAAAAGTCGGATCTAGATCTGTCCAAGTCGTTCAGTCACTTGGGAATGAGCTTCGAAACTCACAACAATCTGGTTTCATCTGCCATTACCTATAGCAAAATTAGTCAGTTGTTATGCTCGCTTTTGTCTAAACTCCGACACAGTAACAGCGAGAGAGTTTATGTGACTGATAGGGCTGTGCAGAGCGGCTGCGGATCTTATTCTGATGGGCCGACTGTGCATGCGTCCCCTCCAGATATTCTTTAATCAGAACTGGAGTGTGAAGAAGCATTCGCTCTAACCAGTATTGTTTTAACGGACCTAGTAAAACAAAAGGTTCAGATTTGGGCAGATCTGCAGTGGTTAACTCAAGGACTGCCGGATCTGGCATTCACGATTATGACGGATGCGAGTCAGACAGGCTGGGGCGTGACCCTAAGTCCTGCAGACTTGAAGTGCCAGGGTCTTTGGGAATCTCAGTTCCTAGAGAAGCACATAATCATCAAAGAGATGATGTCAATATGGCTAGCACTACAACATTGTATTCGTCAAATAGTGAATGTCCTTGTTCAAATTCTGTCAGACAACTCGACAGTAGTTGCTTACCTCAGGAACCAAGGCGCAGTAGATGCTCTATCTTTCTCATGGATGGGATGGTAGGATATGCATAGCCTCCAGCTCCATTGATTCAATAGATTCTGTGAAAGATCCAACAGTCTCATTGCAAAATCCTGCTGGTAGCACCTCTGTCATCACAGAAACCTTGGATCAATCTTCTCAGGTATCTGTTATGGAACATTCCCCAGAAGCTTCCTCCACGAGAGGATCTTCTTTATCAGGGGAAGTCCCGCGCACTGCATCACAGCCCGGAAGGTCTCAACCTTCACGTATTTCTGTTTTGCGGTCCTTCTTGCATGGAAAACATTTTACAGGACGAGCAGTGGATGCAATTTCTAACTGTAGGAGGGTCTCCTCTTCGTTGAATTATGCAGTGAAGTGGAAGGTTTTCTTCCATTGGTGTATGGATCAGTCGGTAGACATATACGATCTGTCCATACCACACATTGCCAATTTGTTGGTCTACTTGTTTGACGATCTCAAACTGCAGCCCGTCACTATTAACTGGTTGAGGGCTAGATTATTTTTGGAGGTCTGAATTTGTTATTCAGAATTTGTTTGATTACAAATTATTGGAGAGTGCTAACAGGCACTCTCCAGTGATTTGTAAAAGAACAAATTTATATAAACAAAATATTATTTGGGTTTGGCTGAATATGAAACATGAACAAGGAAATTGTTGGCTTTTGCTTTGGTACCCTCATTTTTAGCTTAACTTGACATAGTCAAGATAAGCTATTGCCATCACGCGTGCGGAAGTCTGTTAGTCTGTGAGTCTGTTAGTCTGTGAGTCTGTGACGTCTGTTCACATTTTCCTTTAGCACGGGCTACACCCCGCAGTTCTTGTCTGATCGTCACAAAATTTCATATGCAGGTTTGGGGTCATGTCTAGATGAGAACGTCCCCTTTTGGTCGTGATCGGGCAACTGGTATGGCTGCCCAAGCCCAAAACCCGAAAACCATTAGCACAGTCTACAGGTCGTATTTATGAAGGGATTTCATTGTAACTTGGTAGGATGCCTCTGTATAGTGCTTAGATGAGAACGTCCCCTTTTGGGCATGATCTATCAACCGTGATGGCTGCCCAAGCCCGAAACCCAAAAACTTTTAGCACAGTCTGCAGGTCATGTTTAATGTGGAGGGATTTCATTGTAACTTGGTAGGATGACTCCTTATGATGTCTAGATGCGAATTTCCCCATTTGGACATGATCTGCCAACCGTGATGACTGCCCGAGCCCAAAACCCGAAAACCTTTAGCACAGTCTACAAATCATATTTATTGAGGAATTTCATTGTAACTTGGTGGGTTGACTTCATACAATGTCTAGATGAGAAAGTCCCCCTTTGGACATGATTGGGCAACTGTGACGGCTACAGGATCCCGAAGCCCGAAAACCTTTAGCACAGTCTAGAGGTCATATTTATGATACGATTTCATTGTAACTTGGCAGGATGACTCCAAATAATGTCTAGATGAGAACGTCCCATTTTGATCGCGATCATGCAGCCTTGATGGGTGCCCGAGCCCAAAAACCTTTAGCATAGGCAAAAGGTCATATTTATGGAAGGATTTCATTGTAACCTGTTAGGTTGACTCCATATAATGCCTAGATGATGACATCCCCTTTGGGTCGTGATTGGTCAGTTGTGATGGCTACAAGTGCCCGAAGCCCGAAAACCTTGAGCACAGTCTACAGGTCATATTTATGAAGGGATTTCATTGTAACTTCTTAGGATCACTCCAGATGATTCTCTGATGAGATTGTCCCCTATGGTTGCGATCATTCATCCATGATGGCTGCCCGAGCCCGAAGCCCGAAAACCTTTAGCACAGTCTACAGGTCATATTTATAAAGGGATTTCATTGTAACTTGGTAGGTTAACTTCATATAATGTCTAGATGAGAACGTCCCCTTTTGGACATGATTGGGCAACTGTGATGGCTAAAGGTGCCCGAAGCCCGAAAACCTTTAGCACAGTCTACAGGTCATATTTATGAGGGGATTTCATTGTAACTTGGTAGGATGACTCCAAATAATGTCTAGATGAGAACGTCCCCTTTTGATTGCGATCATTCAGCCTTGATGGGTGCCCGAGCCCAAAAACCTTTAGTATAGGTGAAAGGTCATATTTATGGAAGGATTTCATTGTAACCTATTAGGTTGACTCCATATAATGCCCAGATGAGATTGTCCCCTTTGGTTGCGATTATTCAACCATGATGGCTGCCCGAGCCCGAAGCCCGAAAACCTTAAGCACAGTCTACAAGTCATATTTGTGAAGGGATTTCCTTGTAACTTGGTAGGTTGACTTCATATAATGTCTAGATGATAACGTCCCCTTTTGGACATGTTTGGGCAACTTTGACGGCTAAAGGTGACCGAAGCCCGAAAACCTTTAGCACTGTCTACAGGTCATATTTATGAAGGGATTTCATTGTAACTTGGTAGGTTGACTCCAAATAATGTCAAGATGAGAACGTCCCATTGTGGCCGTGATCATTCAGCCTTGATGGGTGCCCGAGCCCAAAAACCTTTAGCATAGGCAAAAGGTTATATTTATAGAAGGATTTCATTGTAACATTGTTAGGTTGACTCCATATAATGCCTAGATGATGACATCCCCTTTTGGTCGTGATTGGTCAACTGTGATGGCTACAGGTGCCCGAAGCCCGAAAACCTTGAACACAGTCTACAGGTCATATTTATGAAGGGATTTCATTGTAACTTCGCAGGATCACTCCAGATGATGCCCAGATGAGATTGTCCCCTTTGGTTGCGATCATTCAACCATGATGGCTGCCCGAAGCCCGAAAACCTTTAGCACAGTCTAAGGTCATATTTATGAAGGGATTTCATTGTAACTTGGTAGGTTGACTTCATATAATGTCTAGATGAGAACGTCCCCTTTTGGACACGAGTGGGCAACTGTGACGGCTTCAGGAGCCCAAAGCCCGAAAACCTTTAGAACAGTCTACAGGTCATAATTATGAAGGGATTTTATTGTAGCTTGGTAGGATGACTCCAAATAGTGTGCAGATGAGAACGTCCCCTTTTGGTCACAATCATTCAGCCTTGATGGCTGCCCGAGCCCGAAGCCCGAAAACCTTTAGCATAGTCTACAGGTAATATTTATGAAGGGATTTCATTGTAACTTGGTAGGTTAACTTCATATAATGTCTAGATGAGAACGTCCCCTTTTGGACATGATTGGGCAACTGTGATGGCTAAAGGTGCCCGAAGCCCGAAAACCTTTAGCACAGTCTACAGGTCATATTTATGAGGGGATTTCATTGTAACTTGGTAGGATGACTCCAAATAATGTCTAGATGAGAACGTCCCCTTTTGATTGCGATCATTCAGCCTTGATGGGTGCCCGAGCCCAAAAACCTTTAGCATAGGTAAAAGGTCATATTTATGGAAGGATTTCATTGTAACCTATTAGGTTGACTCCATATAATGCCTAGATGATGACATCCCCTTTTGGTCGTAATTGGTCAGCTGTGTTGGCTACAAGTGCCCGAAGCCCAAAAACCTTTAGCACGGTCTACAGGTCATATTTATGAAGGGATTTCATTGTAACTTCATAGGATCATTCCAGATGATGCCCAGATAAGATTGTCCCCTTTGGTTGCGATTATTCAACCATGATGGCTGCCCGAGCCCGAAGCCCGAAAACCTTAAGCACAGTCTACAAGTCATATTTGTGAAGGGATTTCCTTTTAACATGGTAGGTTGACTTCATATAATGTCTAGATGAGAACGTCCCCTTTTGGACATGTTTGGGCAACTTTGTTGGCTAAAGGTGACCGAAGCCCGAAAACCTTTAGCACTGTCTACAGGTCATATTTATGAAGGGATTTCATTGTACCTTGGTAGGTTGACTCCAAATAATGTCAAGATGAGAACGTCCCATTTTGGCCGTGATCATTCAGCCTTGATGGGTGCCCGAGCCCAAAAACCTTTAGCATAGGTAAAAGGTTATATTTATAGAAGGATTTCGTTGTAACATTGTTAGGTTGACTCCATATAATGCCTAGATGATGACATCCCCTTTTGGTTGTGATTGGTCAACTGTGATGGCTACAGGTGCCCGAAGCCCGAAAACCTTGAACACAGTCTACAGGTCATATTTATGAAGGGATTTCATTGTAACTTCGCAGGATCACTCCAGATGATGCCCAGATGAGATTGTCCCCTTTGGTTGCGATCATTCAACCATGATGGCTGCCCGAAGCCCGAAAACTCTTAGCACAGTCTAAGGTTATATTTATGAAGGGATTTCATTGTAACTTGGTAGGTTGACTTCATATAATGTCTAGATGAGAACGTCCCCTTTTGGACACGAGTGGGCAACTGTGACGGCTTCAGGGGCCCAAAGCCCGAAAACCTTTAGAACAGTCTACAGGTCATAATTATGAAGGGATTTTATTGTAGCTTGGTAGGATGACTCCAAATAGTGTGCAGATGAGAACGTCCCCTTTTGGTCACAATCATTCAGCCTTGATGGCTGCCCGAGCCCAAAAACCTTTAGCATGTCTGTAGGTCGTATTTATGGAAGGATTTCATTGTAACTTGTTAGGTTGACTCCATATAATGCCTAGATGATGACATCCCCTTTTGGTCGTGGTTGGTCAACTGTGATGTCTACAGGTGCCTGAAGCCCGAAAACCTTTAGCACAGTCTACAGATCGTATTTATGGAGGGATTTCATTGTAACTTGGTAGGTTGACTTCATATAATGTCTAGATGAGAACGTCCCCGAAGCCCGAAAACCTTTAGCACAGTCTACAGGCCATATTTATGAAGGGATTTTAACGTAACTTGATAGGATGACTCATTTTGGAATAATTTCATTGTAATTTGGTAACTTATATATATATTAACTGTGAGGTCATATTAACCCACCCCTCAGATCTTTAGTACAGTGTACACCTCATATTATTTTTATCATAAACATAGCATACAGGGAACAGAAATGAACATATTCCCAATTATCACAATTCTTGTCTTATTTCATAATCCTTTCATAAACATTGAACATTATCCTTTTCATCAAACACAACACACAAGTTAAGCTACAGTGTTATTGACACTTTCATTCTGAAAGCCCTGATAGTGGCTTCTAGCACTCAACCAGTTAAGGGCTATAGGTCTATGTTATCAGACATTTACACTCATCATGATAACCTGGCTATTGGATCAGATACTTCTTTATCCAAGCTAGTTAGAAATCTCTCTATTAATAGACCTAGAACCCTCAGGTTAATTCCTTAGTGGAATTTGGCTTGTGTTCTGTTGAAGTTTAAAGAAGCTCCTTTTGAGCCATTAGACATCGTAGAGTTCAAATTCTTGACCTATAAGATGGTGTTTCTCTTAGCCTTTGTGTCTGCTAGAAGAGTCAGTGAACTTCATGCATTATCTGTTGATGAATCTCATTACCGTAGTGTGGGTAATACCATTACCCTTACTACGGAAGTGGGTTTTTTGGCTAAGAATTAGATTCCGGATAAGCGGTCGGAGCCTATTGTCATTAAGGGCTTACCGTCCTCGGATAACTGTAGAACTTTGCTGTGTCCAGTCAGAGCAATGCGCATTTATAAGAGTCGATCAGATTTTATTAGAAAGGGAAGAAAACGTTTCTTTCTTTCTTTGATTTCTAACAGAAAAGATATTTCTGTTCATTCTGTTGCTAAATGGATTCAGTTGGCAATACGCATTGCCTACGAAAATCTGTCTTCCGATCAACAAGATTTCAGCGCACGAGGTTAGAGCAATGTCCACTTCTTGGGCTTATTCTAACAGTATAGCCATTACTGATCTTATGAATGCTGCTTTCTGGACACAGCCCTCTTCATTTATCAAGTTTTACCTGTGAAATTTAGAGTCCATCTTTGGTGACCTTAGATCTTTGGGTCCTCTCTCTGTTGCTCAGAATATCGTTCATTAATGTTACATCTATAAGGTCTATATGCAGTCTGCTCAGCACTGATGCCGTTCCGCTGCCCTCTTCATTCTGAGGAATTTACCTCAGAACAATGGGAAAGGGGGGGGGGGGGTGGGGGGTGGGTGGGGGGGGGGGGGGGCGGTTTTTTCCCTTATGATCATCTGGCTTTATAGTGAAAATCAAGGGAATGCCTCCTCCATTGTCAGTAGTCCTGTGTCGGTGCTGGGTACTTTTAATGTGTAGCTCGGTGTGAAGCAATAACTATGTATTTTATGTACTGTTTTTAAAGTGTAGCTCACTGTGAAGCATTTGTATATGTTACGTGTCAAACGAGCGTTAATATACAATCCTTGGTCACTTTTAAATGAGTATAAAGGTTCTCATTCTCTGAACCATCTTTATATATTGGTTTCCTTCACCAAATTAGCATAACGAGTTATGCTGGCATTAAATGGAGAAATTATATATTATGTAAATCTCAATTACATTGTTGGAGTTATGCCTTTCTCTTTTCTCGTAAAAGAGAAAGACGTATATAATTCCTATGTCTTCTCCTATTCTCCTGTAGGAGCTATCCTTTACTGAAGTAATTGAGAGATTGGATTTTCCTTTATGTCCTAGGCCCTCCAGCCTTTTTACGATTCAGCTAGTCTGGGACATTGGTTGTGATATAAAAATATGATAAATTATAAGTAATTTGTATATTTTTTATACTTACCAATGGCCCAGACGGGGATAGCCCTCCTATGAGTGGGCACTCATACCTCCCCGCTGATTATAACATTTAGCAGGCATTGTAGAAAGAATTATGATTCGTGCCAATTTCGGTACCTTCCTGGATACTGTGCATGCGCAGATCTCAAAAGTATGGAGGACCATCTAGGACTTAATTTTTTTGGTTTTGCATGCAAATTTGAGGAATTGGGAGGCAAAATTTGTGTTTGGCCCTGGATTAGTTTGAGTTAGCACCAGCTAGTCTTTGCCATTGGTAAGTATAAAAAATATACAAATTACTTAAAATTTATCATTTTTCAGTCTTTGAAACTGTTTTCTAGTCAGTACAGTACAGTTGCCGTGGACTGGTTGTAATCCACGTGTGGGAAGTGATGTCATCGCATGCGTTTACAAGGTAATAAAAATCATCAGCAGCACAATTTTAATTACCTGGTGCTTCATTAATTACATTTTGTAGGATTATTCTTATAATTAATGTTTGGAATCTAATATCATTGCATCCATGGAAATATTGCCCACCCGTGGTAAGTGACCAGTCCACAGTGGCTGTACTGTAATCTTACACAGTTTTTACCTGCGGCGTCACCGGCAGAGCAGGTCTAGTAGCCGCTCGACTCCGTCCGTCAGTCCATCCGAAACACTTCTTCTGTCAAAGTTTTCTTGGCTTCTATGAAAGGGAATGATTTTATATTTGGTCTCCTGCTTCATAATGATGAGTTGTATCGTATATCTAATTTTCAGATCTGTTGCATGCAGTGACGCAGGTCCGGACCCGGTATTGGTCTTGGCTTGCTTCTAGCAAAAATTTAAATTTTGAGTTTTTTTTCTTAAAATTTTGAAATTCTAAATGTTAAGTTTAGGGTGAAATTAAGACCCAGTTGGTAAATCAACCACATGCTATTTTCTTCTTTCATTTTATAGAAAGAGGCGAGAGAAAGATAAATCCTCTCTGATGACAATGGTATGCATCAAAACACCACCTGGACACAGAACTAGATGTCGAGAAGATAATGTCACACTGATGTTGGGAGGTGGTAATCGCATTCTGTATCATAAGAAAACAGGTGTGGACAGAAGAATCAGTTTTCCAGTGGTTAGTTGTTGTTAAAAATTGAATGTCATTTTCCATAGAAATCTTCCCGTTCAACTCTCTTAGGGCATCTAGAGTAAGAAAACTATAGTTTTAAGTCACAATTTTTTGTTCCAAGCAAAGTATAGTGGAACCCACTGAATTGGATATCTCTTAACTGAATAACCCTGTTAACTGAATATAATTTCCCAACACAAAACCGTTTACCATACCTCCAGTACAAATTTGATCTGTTAATTGAATATAGGTTATAGAGTAAACTCCTGCTAATTGAATAAAAAATCTTGTAACCTCTCAAGAAATTACCCTGACTCACCCCGGGTTTTCCTTTGTTTATTGACCTATTTGGCCTCATTAATCCAATATGGGAATTTAATTTTTTTTTTCTTATTTGACAAGAAGTCTGCAACTTACTATCCCGGAACAAAGAAGGGTAAGCAGTTGTTGAAGTCAAGTGTACTGTTGATATGTTGTATGCCTTAGTGCACAGTAATGCTGTGTTCCCATTTTGTCAAACAGGGTTAAATGTCAGGCCCAAGGGCAGAACATAATTGGCTCGGGTAAGGATCAGACCTTCAACAGGTCTGTCCTTTTAAGGAGGTGTAACCGCTCTTGCCCTCTGTCGCTCTCCCAGACTAAAATCTACAAGGGCGGTAAATGCCCTCAAGGAGAGCCACAGAAGTGAAGTTTGTTCAGTGGCGGTGATCTGTATTACTCATCTTAATGTGAGATCGCGCACTTCGGTAAATCTTACTGATAGCTGGTCTCTGTGAGCCAGAGGTCAAGTGTAGGGGTCTCACAGAGACTAACTGGTAGCCATTTTGCTTACTTATTGGATACTGACTATAATTGTATGACTCTGTAGATAATTCAGGTATAAACCCTGACATGTTCTGCAAATTATTGCATTTTTCCAACCTACATTAGTTTCTATAAACAATAAGATTGAAAAGATATGGTAAAATTACCAATCTCAAGAACAGACCCCGGTGGCTCTCGTGTCAAATTAAGGTGGGCCAAAAATAGCCCTCCTAAGTTCATTTAACCCATTACCTAATGAATTGTCCGCATCCACCCACGTAATTTGCAAATTGAGCAGTTGAAAAAATTCAATATTTTTATACTGTACCAATGACCCAGACTTAGCTGGTGCTAACTCTAACAAAACCAGGGCCAAACACAAATTTTGCCCCCCAATCCCCAAAATTTGCATCTAAAACCAAAAGAAATCATGTCCTATAGGACCTCCATACTTCGCCCCTACTGCGCATGCGCAGTGTCAAGGACGTTCCGAAATTGGCGCCAATTATCATTTCTCTGTTTGGCCCTTCATCAGTCAACATCTCACTGATCTTTGTGCTTGTAAATCTCAGTTTAAAGGATGCCAGACACGTAATTATTGGAGAAATGGTGATTCTAAGGAGGATATAGAAGGAGGAGAGGAAAAAGGAGTGACAAAAAATAATCAGGGCTGTACTTAAAATTTTTTATGAAATTATGTTAAGTTGCCTATTTTCGAGGCATGGGCCTCTTATTGTCATTCTTGCTAAAAAGTTGCACTGCTTATTCAGTGTTTCCTCTCCCCTAGCCTTCTAAAGTCCCCCCTTGCAATTCTCCCATGCTTTTGGCATATTTTTGAGAAAGATCATTTCTAAAATTCTCTGGGGAGAGTTGCTTGGTTACAGAATGTTTTCTGTTATTTTCCCCATAGTTACGTTTTCACCCATGGGTGTATAAACGTTGTGTTCTGCATCTTCCATCTGATGTTCTGCAGATTCTCCCCTGGGAGTCTCTGTCTTGCATCAGATTGTAATTTTGATGACTGATTTCGGGCCAGTTTTTTCAGTGCCTGGAGTCATGTTTTCTGGTGTTTTACACTGTTTGTTTACATTGGCAACAGTCTCTTTTGAGGGGGGCTGTTTGCCTTTGGTGTAGTTTATCTCACTATAAGATACATTTCTATTATCCGTAAGTGTTGCATTAATTATTTAATATAAATTTAAAATTTTTGACCACACTTAGCCAACGGATCCATCGGGGCTCAACATTACTTTTCAGAAACTTGGGCTTCGCTGAAAAAATATTTTTCAAAAATTATTTTGATTTGCAATTGTTTTTTCATTATTAATGGATCATGTTATTATGTATCTTTATGTCAGGGGTTTGTGCGAGTAACTAGGACTTGTTTTTGACTTTTCACAATGAAAGGATATTGTTCAAATTGTAATAGGAAGAAATCTTCCTCTGACTTTCATGATCATTGTATTAATTGTAGTCAGTGTTCTCGCACTAATCCCTGTTCTATATGTCAATATTGGGATGACAAACATTGGAAACGTGTGTCACGGTATGTTGTTACTGGAGAAAGGGCTATGCCGGCTCTTTCTCCGCAAGGTCACTCTACTCTCTCAGTTTCTATTTCAGAGGAACAAGAACAGGGTGATGTTTCCATGTTATCTTCCGCAAGTGCGCTTCCGTCGTCACAAATGAATACAGAGCTAACGGCAAAAGTGCTCATGGAGATTAAACAAATGTCGTCCGCTAGCTCGCCCGGTGTGGCGTCCATTCACCGAATGGTTCGGCAGCCGGGTTCTTCCGATGTGGTCCAGGAGGAAATGTTGGGTGATGCGAGCACTATAAACATTCAACGTGCACACCCAGTGGCGGCGGATAGCAGGTGAGATCGGAGGAAGCCTTTGAGTCCGGTTCCTAGCTCGTCCAGGTCCAGCCGGGCCGCGAGCGAGAGAGGCCCCTCTCTCGTACAACAACATCTGGGACCAGATGTTGTGGTACAAAATGTGTCGTAAGCGGAGCATACGTCCGTCGCTCGGGACGCTCCGTTGTATAGGCAGTCCGCGGAGACTGCTCAGGCTTCTTCCTCTCGTCAGCGCACACGACCGCACCTTGGCTGCGTGACCGCCGATATTTTACCAGCTTCGCCGATCAGGGATTCTTCGGCGACCAGGTCACACCATCCGGCCGCCAGGGACACGAGGCCGATGGACTCTGGACGTTCGCATAGAAAAAGTATGCGGGAGCCATCAGATACGGAGCTGCCCTCGGCGAAGCAGCGAAAGACTGCGCCTCCGCAGGTCTCGATGATGGACGTACTTGTGCAGATAGCACAACTTATCGCAGCATCCCAGCAGCCGACAGAAACGGTGTCGGATTGGGAATTATCCGACGGCGCTGGGTCGGTACGCTCCGCCGAAGCATCGCGGGCGGACGACCGGGAGCATCATGAGGTCCGACCGGATGGTGAAAGGGATACGGATGACTTGGAGCTATCCCTTTCGGAACAACATAAAGCTGCCGTGGACTTCATCCGGCACTTTCTCCCTCAAGTTGTTCCATCGGGCCAGACTGCTGCGGTTCCGGACAAGAGGATTATAGCGTCATTGGACTCTGAATTTTTTGAGCGGTTCAGGGACATCGCTCCCGAGTTTCCGTCTCAGTCCAATAATGTTGCAAGAACATTTGAATTATTGAACGACGCTATATTTAAACTTGCTTCCAAAACGGGGAAAGCAGGTTTCTTGTCGCCAATACTCTCAACCTGCCTTTCATTAATGCAAGGAATAAATTCGAGACGGCAGGACAGGGTATTCCGAGAGTTCCTCTGCGTATGGACGACGAGGCGGAAGACTTGGAGCTATCATTACCGTCGTCGGCGTCTATTCCAACCGCGGTGTTGGAAACATCTATTTCGTCTAACAGAGCCAGTTTAGATGCCTTACCTTACGCAGATCACCTTACTAAGGCGTTATCACTGCGCCTTCAAGGGAAAGAATTTCAGGATATACAATCCTCCTTAAGACTTCTTTCAAGGGCAGTAGCTTATTCCACGTGTAACTCCGCCCTTTCAGTGGCAAACCTGGAGTTGGTTAGACGTGACGCAGCCCTAGCTACATCCACACTCGTGGATTCTAAGGTGAAGAACTCTCTCAGAGTCGCTTCGGTCTCCGGAGAACTTCTCTTTGACGGCAAGCTTTCTGCAATTTATGATAAAATTACAAAGAAAGCTTCGGATTCTCTGTTGTTCAAATCTGCTTCTAAGAAGTCGGATACGGCAGACAAGAATAAGACAGGCACTTCTGGGTCTAATGCGCCCAAGAGAGGTTCCTATAGAGGTTCCGGTGTGTCCTCTTGGTCTTATTCGAGAGACCGTCAAGGTAGCGACTCACGTTCGGGACGTCCTTCGGGCTGGGACAACCGGTCGGACGCCCCGAGGTCGACGGGACGAGGTGCGGGTCGTGGAGGACGTGGTTTCTCCTACCGCAGGCCTCGCAGGTCCAGGAGGTGATGGCTTAAACCTCTATCGCGTACCGGTTGGCGGAAGGTTGTCAAGCTTTTCACAAGAATGGGCGTCGATTACGGACGACCCTTGGGTGAGAGGAGTGACTTCGGAAGGTCTAAAGATATCCTTCAAACGAAAGCCTCCATTAACTCGAAGTCCAAAATGGACTCAACTTCCGTCAAATCCGCAGAAAAGGGACGCTCTATTATCAGAGGTGCAGTCTCTTTTAATGAAGAACGCGGTAGAGGTCGTAGAAAACCAGGAGACTCCGGGATTTTACAGCCATCTGTTTCTGGTTCCGAAACCAGACGGCTCGTTCCGTCCAGTCATAGATTTGAGCTGGATAAACAAGCTGATCATCGCTCCGAAGTTTTATATGGAGACGATTCGGTCGGTCAGAGCGAGTATTCGGGTGAACGATTATGCAACAAGCATAGATCTCAAAGATGCGTACTTTCACGTCATGGTACATCCGACATTCAGAAAGTATTTACGCTTCGCAGTCCCAGGAGTGGTGTATCAATTCCGGGCGATGTGCTTCGGATTGAATCTAGCACCCTGGGCTTTCACTCGGGTAATGAACTCGGTAATGATCTATTTCCGAGCTCATTCGTCTGCGGTAACGTCGGCCTACCTGGACGACATTCTTCAGAGGTACGGCAACGAGTTAACGCTTTAGAACGATGTTCAGAATCTACTTCTATTGCTCCGACGTCTCGGTTTTATAGTGAACGAGGAGAAGTCGGATCTGGTGCCGTCCAAGTCATTCACACATCTGGGAATGAGCTTCGAGACGCACAACAATCTCGTTCGTCTGCCGTTAACCAGAGCGAAATTAGTCAGTTGTTACACTCGCTATTGTCTGCACGCAAAGACACAGCGAGAGAATTTATGAGACTGATAGGTCTGTGCGGAGCCGCTGCAGATCTCATTCCGATGGGGCGGTTACGCACGCGTCCTCTCCAAATTTTCTTGACTCAGAATTGGAGTGTGAAAATTCATTCGCTCGACATAGACGTTCTCTTGTCAGATCAAGTGAAACAAGAGATTCAGACTTGGGCAAACATTCAGTGGTTAACTCAGGGAGTTCCGCTGCAGTTGCCGGATCCGAGTTTTACCATTATGACGGATGCCAGTCAAACAGGTCGGGGTGCATCATTGATCCCAACAGATTCGAGATGCCAGGGTCTTTGGGATCCACAATTCCTGGGCAAGCACATAAACATCAAGGAAATGATGTCAATTTGGCTTGCGTTACGTCATTGGATGGACATTATTCACAATGCTCATGTCCAAATCCTATCCGACAATACGACAGTAGTGGCGTATATACGGAATCAGGGAGGCACTCATTCAGTTCCGTTGTTCAATCTAACGGAAAGAATCCTTCTGTTTGCGCTAGAACATCAGGTTCTTCTTTCGGTCCGTCACATACTGGGTCGTCTGAATGTACTAGCAGACTCCCTTTCACGAAAGGGTCGCTTGTTACCGTCGGAGTGGACTCTCAACAAACAAGTATTCAATCAGATTTGCTACCAATGGGAACGGCCAATGATAGACTTATTTGCGACACATCTCAATAATCAGTTGCAGACGTATGTGTCTCCGTGTCCGGATCCAAGAGCATTTGCAGTAGTCGCTCTGTCGATCCCTTGGGACGGAATGATAGGGTATGCGTATCCTCCAGCGCCGTTAATTCAGCAAGTATTGCTAAAGATAAAACAATCTCAATGCAAGATTCTGTTGGTAGCATCTCTGTCTCCACAGAGACCGTGGATAAATCTACTCAGGTGTCTGTCGTGGGACCTACCGCGAAAGCTTCCTCCACGGGAGGATCTTCTTTCGCAGGGGAAACGCGTCAACTCCATCACAACCCGCAAGGTCTCAACCTTCACGTTTTTCCGTTGTGCGGTCCTTCTTGCATGGCAAGCACTTTACAGGACGAGCAGTGGACGCGATTTCTAACTGTAGGAGGACCTCCTCTTCGCTAAACTATGCGGCTAAGTGGAAGGTTTTTCGTCGTTGGTGTAGGGATCATTCTGTAGATATTTTCGATCCCTCTATACCAGACATTGCAAACTTTCTAGTATACTTGTTTGACGAAATCAAACTGCAGCCTGTTACTATTAAGGGTTATAGGTCTATGTTATCTGATACCTATGCACATCATGATAGTTTACAAATTGGATCTAATGTCTCTTTATCTAAGTTGGTTAGAAACTTCTCGATAAATAGACCCAGAACTCTTAGGTTAATTCCTAAATGGAATTTAGCTTGGGTTCTTCTTAAATTGAAGGAAAAGCCATTTGAACCTCTTGGGACAGTAGATTTCAAATTCTTATCTTATAAGACAGCTTTTCTCTTAGCTTTCTCTTCTGCTAGAAGAGTCAGTGAGCTTCATGCACTATTGGTGGATGATTCTCACTATCGTAGTGTTGGGAACACTATCACCTTCACTACTAATGTCGGTTTTTTAGCTAAGAATCAGGCTCCTAATAAATATCCGGAACCTATTGTTATTAAGGCTCTTCCGTCTTCAGACGGGCATAGGCCTTTACTCTGTCCTGTTAGAGCGTTACATATCTATAAACAAAGATATCAGTTTATCAGAAAGGGACGGAAACGTTTCTTTCTGTCTTTGATGCCTAATAGAAGGGACATTTCGGTCCATTCTATTGCTAGATGGATTCAATTAACTATCCGTACTGCTTATGAGAGTTTATCTTCTTCTCAGCAGTCTGTGCTTAAGATTTCCGCTCATGAAGTAAGAGCTCTTGCTACTTCTTGGGCTTACGCTAATAGTATTGCTATTACAGATTTAATGAAGGCTGCTTATTGGTCTCAGCCATCCACATTCACAATTTTTTATCTCAGAAATATTGAGTCCATTTCTGGAGACCTGCATTGTTTAGGTCCGTTATCTGTTGCTCAGAATGTCGTCCACTAAACAGTTGCAACTATAGTTATGCAGGCTTTCTGTTCCGGCAGTGACTCCGTCCGGCTGCCCTCTTCGCTCTGGGCTATTTGACCCAGGGCAAGGGGAGGGGGTGGGGGGGGGGAGGGTGTTCCCTTAGATCACCTGCTTTATAGTGAAAAGCAAGGGAATGCCTCCTCCAAAGTCAGTATTTCTGAGTCGCTTCCGGAATGGTTTTAAAGTGTAATATTAATGTTAAAATTCATTCATGTCATATTTTTAAAGTGTAGCTCGGTGTGAAGCATTTGTATATGTCAAGTGTCAAACGGGCGTTAATATACAATCCTCGGACACTTTTAAAAGAATATAAAGAGTCTCAATTCTCTGGACTAACTTTATTTATTGGCTTACTTTAAAAATAATTAGTATAAAGGGTTATACTGGATGTTAATAGAGAACATGAATGTTATTGTGCTCAATTATGAAGGGTATTGTATCTTTCTAATTTAACATTAAATAAGAAAGATGCATGTAAAGCCTAATACTCCTTTTCTCCTTAAGGGGTTGCCTCTATATTATATAGTTGAGCTTATTGGATTTTCCTCTATGTCCTAGGCCCTCCAACCTTTTTACTATTCAGCTAAGTCTGGGTCATTGGTACAGTATAAAAATGTTAAAAAATTTATAGTAATTTATATATTTTTTATACTTACCAATGACCCAGACGGGGATGGCCCTCCCAGGAGTTGGGAACTCTTGCCTCCCCACTGAGTACATAGCACTGACCAGGCACTGCCAGTAAGAATGATAATTGGCGCCAATTTTGGAACGTCCTTGACACTGCGCATGCGCAGTAGGGGCGAAGTATGGAGGTCCTATAGGACATGATTTCTTTTGGTTTCAGATGCAAATTTTGGGGATTGGGGGGCAAAATTAGTGTTTGGCCCTGGTTTTGTTAGAGTTAGCACCAGCTAAGTCTGGGTCATTGGTAAGTATAAAAAATATATAAATTACTATAAATTTTTTAACTTTTCAAAATATTTCAACAAAACCGTATGTGACACCTCATTGGAACGAGCTCATTGAGCTCGTTCCAGTGAGAGGTCACATGTTATGGTTTTTTTTAAAATTTTTGGAAAAATTTATAAAAATAGTAATTAAAATAATAAATTTTGATTTTCTCTATGTTGGGTAAAGGGTTAAGGTGGGTCACCATTGCTCTCCTCCGATTTTGAAAATGACAGGTCTGCTTCAATATGTACTAACCAATGAGCCATCGTTTAAGGATTTATCGCATGCCATGATTTATATTTTACAGGAAGAACTACTAAAGTACAAAGATATAGAAATCAGGAATGATTTATTGGACAGTCATATATATGTTTGCACTCCTCAAGTTCCTCAGTTGTTTACAGATAACTTTGACTATGAGACCTGTGATGACTTTATTAAAGGCATTCTCATCAATGAAGAAGTGAGTTCAATTAGAGTAAATTGTTATAAGCTCCATGTCATCCTCAGCTGAAAGGTTTAATTTCTCCAGAACAGTAATATTTCATTTATTACAGTGGAGCTTACTTAAATGGATATCTCTCAACTGAATGACCCTGTTAATTGAATATAATTTGCAAACACACAAAACCATTTGCCACACCACCAGTACAAATTTGACTGGATAATTGGATGTAGGTTTGAAAGTAAACTCCTGTTAATTGAATAAAAAATCTTGCAACCTGTCAAGAGATTATGCTGACTCTCCCCAGTTTTCCTTTGTTTATTCACAAGATATAATAGAATAAATGCTAAGTTTATCTCTAGAATACAGGAAAGTGACACAATCCCTGTTAATTGAATACTCCTGTTAATTGAATAATTTTCATTGGCAAAATGGCTATTCAGTTTACAGGGTTTCATTGTATATAGTTTTTTGCATCCTCAGATGAATTTCGAAGTCGATGATTTTAGGTTTACATCACTCCATTACTGATAAAATATCAGTTGTTATCCTCCTCCCCATTGTACTCGTAAGAAGTATCAAAGGCTATAGAATATCAAAATTCTTTATAATTGATATGGGAAAGAAGTATAAACATACAACACATGACACTAGGTCTGGCATTCTAGAAAGTATGGGGGTACAGTGGAATCCTGTTAATTGAATAGTCATTTTGCAGTTGAAATTTATTCAATTAACAGGAATATCCAATTAACAGGGATTTGCGTATATTTCTGTCTTCTGAATTCAGTTGAGCATTTATTCTGTTATATCTTGTTTGACAGAGCTCCTTGAGATATAATAGATTAAATGTCTGTACTGGATGGATGAAAGAGATATTCAATTAAGTGGCCTTCACTGTACAAATAATTGCCCTTCTTGGTTTCTTCCTTTCTTGCCAAGGAGTGTAATTGGCTTCTTAAATCGCAATTCAGCTATTATTATACTCTTGATCAACCCAGATCCAAACCTGAGCCTAGGCTCAGGTTTGGGCCAAAAGAGGTCAGAAGTCTGAATTTTCCTCAGAGAACAATTGGCATGCAGCATGCCTAAAGAACATCCGGTCTGAGGAACTAATGACCAAAAATATTGTTTTCTATACCTTTGTTCGAGAATGCAATTTCATAATCATGCCAGCCCCAGTACTCAGTATATGAGATTTAATATATAGAGGATATGAATGAGTGTTTTTCTCATATAATATTTATGAAACGAGTCTAAGAATTTTCCATTTTGGCGAGCCTCTGGCGTACAATTCGGACGAGTTTCATAAATATTATATGAGGAAAAACTCTCATTTCATATTCTGTTTATCATATGACACACTTGTTGAGCTCGTTCCAATGAGGGGTCATAACCTATGTTTTGGAAGCAAAAAGTGAAAATATAAAAAAAATAAATGGCGTTTTTCTTGTAGGAAAAAGATTAATACAATATAACCCACCCTAAATAGGACAGATAACGTAAATTCTCCCTACTGAAATTATGCAAATGTCACCCAGTTGTATTTTGTTTAGCCAATCAAATTGTCCAGTTTTGAAATTGACCAATAAAAACTCCCAACTCTAATTATGCAAATTATAAAAATGTGGCCAAGTTTTATTTTGTTCAGCCAGTCAAATTGTCTAGTTTTGAAATTGACCAATGAAATTGACAGAAGGCTTTATTTGTCATTGATTAATATGAAAACAAAATATCAAATGTTTTAAAGTGAACAAAATGGGCGAGTCATATGATAAGTTAATATTTGTGGCATCTCCTATTAGGATTTAGGCATAACCATATATGGCTGTTAAGTTATAAAAAGGATTAATTGCAAAAATGAATTTTACTACAAAAAAATTTGAAAGTCGAAACTTGTAACTTCACTTGTATTCAGGCAATAGAATTTAATACATGAAATGAGTTTCTGTAAGAATTGAGGCTTCTTCATCTCAGTAATTAGTTGTATCACGATCAGGAATCTGTTGCTGTGAATACTTCAGCTTAACGAGTTGGATTATGATTAAACCTCTGCGACATTGATACGTAATATTATACATAAAAACTACATAATATTACGTACCCCGACTTTGAACCCAAGCATCCACTTTTTCGTCTAGGAACATTATACTTTATAATTTCATTGAATAAGGTGGATGCTAAGTGCATGTGTGTGGTAGACCAATCAATATTTTCAACACGTGAGGGTATATGTACATTAATTGTTCTACCCCCAAATAATGAATACAGTAAAACCTGTCTTGAGAGACCACCTGTCTTGAGAGACTACATCTGCCAGGCACCGATAGGTTTTACTCTATAATGGACCTGCTATGGGAGACCACCTGTCTGGAGAGACCACCTGTCTTGAGAGACCACTGTGACCTGGTAGCAACTTGTATTTTTATGCCATAATGGACCTGACTTGAGAGACCGCCCTTTTGAAGACTGAGACCATAACAAAAACTTCTTACCTGTTCTGGAATTGGAAAATCCATTGTGGTTGTACTAACATAATTAAAGGTATTAAAAGCTCTTAATTGGGTTTCAATTGCTAACTCATTACATATTGAGATGTTCTTATAAGACCCCTGTGAAAAGATTAGGATTATTGCTGAATAAACAATTTCATACATACCAGAAATGTGACAGATAGGAATAAAAATAAATTTGTGTTGAAAATCTTTTTGTAACAAATTGAAATGGACTGTTATAAAAATTATAAAAATAAATTAGTGTTGAAAATCTTCAAGGAAGATTTTCAACACTAATTTATTTTTATAATTTTTATAACAGTCCATTTCAATTTGTTACAAAAACTTCATAAAAAAGAACAACTACAAAGTAATTATTCTTCTCCATTTCTGAATTTTGTGGTTGGTTATTCACTGACTTGAGAAAACCTGAAACCTGTTATGAGAGACCACCTGTCTTGAGAGATCACTTTTGTTTGGCCCAAAGGGCGGTCTCTCAAGACAGGTTCTACTGTATGGGCTTTTCCTGTTGCTGTCATTAAACTCATATGAAAGATACCACCAGGGTTCAAAGGGCTAATGATTGCATTTGGCGTCGCCAAACCTGATTCTTTGTTATGTTAAAACCTCACGATGACCGTATTCAGAAAGGGTTAAAGTTACTCTTCAGATTTTGTCTTGTATTCATTTTCTTCCAAACCACCACCTAAAATATAACTCTCCATTTTAATGAAGTTGGCATGGTTGCTTCAGTAAAGAGCTGTTTGACATGATTTGGAAGTAAAATTCTGAGGTTTTCAAGGAAAACTATTGGTACTGGACCAGAAGGTGGAAGGGGAGGCCAGTGTGTGGGTGTGTGGTTTTTTGCCGCCCCCCCCTACAAATAGTTGAATGAATGTCAACACTTTTATACACCCTACCCCCCACCCCTGCAATGAGTTGTGAAATTCTGAGGTTTTCAAGGAAAACTATTGGTACCGGACCAGAAGGTGGAAGGGGAGGCCAGTGTGTGGGTGGGTGTGGGTTTTTTCCCCCCCTCCCCTCCTTACAAATAGTTGACTAAATGTCAACACTTTTATTCACCCTACTCCTCCACCCCTGCAATGAGTTGTGTGAGGGTATACTAGAATCATCTTGTTCATCTGTTTGTCCGTCCATAGACATAATTTTGTCCGGAGATTTTCCCGCACGTTTATGAACCATTGTCCTCGAAAATTTGTGTGAATGTTCACCACCATTGAAACCTGTGCACCTGCTATTATAGTTCTGGTTGAACTATTTTTGCCAGAGTTATGCCCCTTTTTGACTTGTCTTAGAATGCTAGAATTTTGTCCAGAGATTTTCTCAAATGTTTATGGGTCGATTCATTTGAAACTTGGTATGGATATTCAATTCCATGGGAACATGAGCACCTGTGATTATTGTCAGTGTTATGCTGGGGTTATGGATAGGCCCATCTGAGACAGTCACACCTCTCAATGATTCTGCAGCTGGGGCATTAATCGGCCAGTTCTTCGTCATTCCTCCACATGATGTAACATGGACAGGAATGTACGTCTCTAAAGACGTGTTCTTGACTAAAGGCTGATCCATGAGATTTGTAATTGACTTAGGCTTCAAGTTTGCACTGATAGAAATTGACTCAGGAATACTGTTGGAAATGTTAACTCTTGGACCACCATGTTGAAAATTTTTAAATCCTAGCTTCTGGCCTGATTGGTACAGCTGTCTATATATTATGGTAGTGAAAGAGTTAACCTGATTACAAATTTTATTTTGTTTATTCACAGACCTGCATTAACGGCTTTCCAATTATTTTGTAGATACTTGGAAATAGTATCCACCTCAATGTTATAGAAGATGGGTATGCAGCAAAATGTTCCAATCTTTACATGTATGATGCCATCAGGTGAGAAACTGCATACATTTAGACGGGTGCATGTGGGCTCATTGGTTAGTGTTTTGGACTTCAGATTGAATGGTTCTTGGTGGACTCCTGACCCACATCTACATTTTGTCTGTATATGTATATACATTTTCAAATATGGCCACAAAATCCAATAAAAAAGTACAACAATGGATGGAACATGAAATGAAAACCAACAGGAAGTGTGTTGCCTTCTTTACTGTAAAACATTTGACATCTCCAATACCAAGAAACAGCTTTTAACTCCTTGCATGCTGCTGGTGGTTATTCCTGCCCAGGATATAATTTCTCTTGCCAGTGAAATGAGGATAATTTGGGTTCGTTTAATCAAATTTCCCTCCAGTAAGTCGAACAGATTTTTTCACTGATGATTTCTTGATTTAAATTTAGATTAATTTTTGGGGGCGTGGTGGCTCAGTAGGTAGAGATGCAGGCTGCAAGCTGAGAGGTCCTCGTTTCGAATCCCACCTGCGGCAACCATGTTGTGTCCTTGGGCGAGACACTTCACCCCCATTGCCCATGTGGAGGCAAGGTGACGCTGTGTACTAAAAGCGTACTGCACGTCGATAGTGCACCTGTCTTCAACCAATGCTAACCCTGCTTGTGAGGAGTTCGTATGTTGGGGAGCTGACAGTTGCTCGGTAGTTCTCTCCGGGTACTCCGGCTTCCTCCACCCGTAAAACTGTCATGGTCATGATTAGCCATTGTGCAGAAATATATGACCTTAAACACCAATAAATAAATAAATAGATTAATTTTTCATCAAATCTAGTCATGGCTGCTTTACAGCAGCCATGACTAGATTTGATGAAAAATATTTTTAAAATACTCAGCAGGTTAAGAGTTAATAAACTAGATGAGTGGCAAGAAGTGACATTCTTACAAATCTTTTTCTAAAAAAAATGTTCACCCTTGTGTTACTGACGTTTATCGTCGGAATCTTCAACAGTCAGATTTTCTGAATGGCTATGGAAAATAGAGAGGTCTGGAAAGAGTATGGAACTTTCATGGTAGGTTTACAAACCCTGTTGTCCTGTGATGACAGCTATTTTAGTGGGAAACAGTTGGTGGCAAGGGTGGTAGTGAGTCTTGGTTATACCTCTTGATCTGGTTCTCAGGTAACAGCTTTGGGTTTACCCAATGTAATGTCCAAAACTGGCCAGCGCCATTCATTAATATTTATTGTTTTTTCATTTTTTGTCTAAAAAACATAGGTTATGACCCCTCTTTGGAACAAGCTCATAGAGCTTGTCCCAATGAGGGGTCATAACCTATGTTTTTGAAACAAAAAATGAAAAAAATTAGTTATTCAAGAATTTCTTTTTCAAGTGTTGTCTGCTTTTCATGTCAGGTAAAAGGTTAATAGACTGTAATGGAATTGTGAACTCATCGAGATTCCTGTGTACTATTATACCACCCCTCCCCCCCCCCCCCCCCCCACCCCCCACAAAGTTTGGGGGAGTATATAGGAATCACCCTGTCCATCCATCTGTTCGTCTGTCCATCCTTATAAGCGCAACTCCTCCTCAAACTTTACACAATAGGAGAACTCCATATGAAGATGTGCCTGAA
Source organism: Pictodentalium vernedei (assembly GCA_031216915.1). Lineage (NCBI taxonomy): Eukaryota > Metazoa > Mollusca > Scaphopoda > Dentaliida > Dentaliidae > Pictodentalium > Pictodentalium vernedei. The sequence continues at coordinate 156,396,480 of CM062297.1, forward strand.
GCAATATAATTCCATTCTGACAGGCGTGGGGGGTATGACTTTGTGAGCTTGCTCACAGTACCTCTAGTTATTACCTGGAAATTCTTTTATTTTGTGAATGGTAAATTATTTTCTTGTTTTTCAGCCAAGATGTAATGAGCAGATGGACATACCCTTATGTGCCTGAGAGCAGTATTTCTTCAGTGGATTGTGATAGCCTGTCATGTGGGCGACACAATGTTTATCTCAGTAAGGATGTCAGTTTAGCAAGGTAAGGTCTTACAAGTTTATTGTTTCATGTTTCATGTCCATGTTTTAGTGCATTCTATCACTGACAGAAATTACCAACCCTGTTCATCTGTTATGCAAATTTTTCTAATATTAGGCAAGGGCCCCAGACCCTTTCCCTGTTGTAGAAGACAAATCACTACTTCCCCAGATCAGAAGCTATCTGAAAACTTATGTGTGTCATGTAACAAACTTTTGGTCATGAAAAAGAAGTAAGGGCTTTCCACTCCTTTGTCTTACTTTTGAAGCCATAAGTGTTTTTTGTTTGGTGTTGAAAATCACATTAGTTTTACATCAAGTAAGTTCTTGCACTGCCTGAAACTACCGTATTTACTCTATGTATTGGGACACTCTATGATTTGGGACACACATTTTTTCCAGAAAACTATATTTTTTTTCTGCTCCAAAGTTTGGGACATTCAGGAGATTTGTTTCCAGTTGGCCCATCGCTAATAGCAGATGACACTCATAAAGAAAATTCTTGAGTAACTAAAAATTTTCATTTTTTGCTTCCAAAACATAGCTTATGATCCCTCATTGGAACGTGCGCAATGCGCACGTTCCAATGAGGGATCATAAGCTATGTTTTGGAAGCAAAAAATGAAAATATAAAAAAAAATTGGATGGCGATTTTCGTATATAGAGATGGGAAACGAATCACACACAACTTTATTCAGCATCAAATCAAGACCAGGCTGTTCTTTCCCCATTTTCTAAGAATTGGGACACCTGTGAAAATAATTATTTTTAGCTGTCCCAATACATAGAGTAAATACGGTACCTTCTCTGCTTTTCAGTACAGTGGAATCCTATTAGCTGGTAGAGTGCTGCACTATTTTGTGTCGTCATAATTTGTTCAAGGGTCTTTTCCTTGTTACAATTTATGTGAGAGTGCCCAAAGGCACTCTCACATAAATTATAACACGGCAAATCCCAACAGACGCTTTTACTTCAAAGGTAACATGAAGCATACCCACAAATATGAAGTCTCTAAGTTGGGTACCCACACTTTATTCTAAAGCCCAAATATGGGCTTCCAGCACTCTACCAGTTAACTGAATAACCTCTTTGTCAGTAAAGATTATTCAGTTAACATGAGTATTTAATTAACATGGATTTGGTCACTATTAGTTACACAGTGTTTCAGCAGTGTGTTCGGGACCATACTACCCCTCTGAGCTCTGTATTTCCTGAGGTTGAAAGCCAAAGGAAATACAAATCTCAGAATGGTAGTACAGTCTCATACACCCTGCTGAAACACCGTGTGACAAATTTATTACTCTGCCCCTTCAGTGTGTCGAGTTTTGTTTTATTAAATAATCCCCAGACAGTATTTCAGTGACTAAAACCTTAATAAAAGTAATAATTTAAGAAACTGAAAGTAACATATCTTTCTTATCAACCTACCTCAATTGTTTACTACAGGCTTGCACTACAGTGGAAGAACCTAACTCGGATAAAATACTCTCTATTTTTATCTTTCCCAAGATTTGGGAAAGAAAAGTGGTGTAAAAACACCACGAAAAAATAAGCTCAAACTGGGCCGAGTGCCATCGGCGCACACCCAGTATGGGACGCTCTTCCATAGTATAAATCCACGACTACCGTAAAACAGTGCGCAATGAGAATTAGCTTGGTTACAGAATGAATTCTGTTATTTTCCCCATAGTTACGTTTTCACCCATGGGTGTATAAACGTTGTGTTCTGCATCTTCCATCTGATGTTCTGCAGATTCTCCCCTGGGAGTCTCTGTCTTGCATCAGATAGAGTGTAATTTTGATGACTGATTTCGGGCCAGAATTGTCAGTGCCTGGAGTCATGTTTTCTGGTGTTTTTACACTGTTTGTTTACATTGGCAACAGTCTCTTTTGAGGGGGGCTGTTTGCCTTTGGAGTAGTTTATCTCACTATAAGATACATTATTATTATCCGTAAGTGTCGCATTAATTATTTAATATAATTTTAAAATTTTTGACCACACTTAGCCTTGGGATCCATTGGGGCTCAACGTTACTTTTCAGAAACTTGGGCTTCGCTGAAGAAATATATATTTTTATACTGTACCAATGACCCAGACATAGCTGGTGCTAACTCTTAAAATATAGGGCCAAACACAAATTTTGCCCCCCAATCCCCAAAATTTGCATCTAAAACTAAAGAAAACATGTCCTGAGAGGCCCTCCACACTTCGCCCCTACTGCGCATGCGCAGTGTCAAGGACGTTCCGAAATTGGCGCCATTTATCATTCTAAGTTTGGCCCTTCATCAGTTAACATCTGACTGATCTTTGTGCTTTTAAATCTCAGTTTAAATGATGCCAGACACATAAATATTAGTGAAATGGTGATTCTAAGGAGGATAGAAAAGGAGGAGAGGAAAAGAATGTGTGACAGAATATTATCAGGGCTGTAACTTAAAATTTTTTAATGAAATTATGTTAAGTTACCTATTTTCAAGGCAGCAGCCATTTTGTTGTCATTCTGATTATTTAGTTACACTGTTTTTTCAAGTGTTTTTCCTCTCTCCCTGTCCTTTAAGTTCCCCCTTGCTATTCTCCCATGCTTTTGGCATAATTTCTGTAATTATTATTACTAAAATTTCTTGGGAGTTTTAGCTGAATAACAGAATGAATTCTGTTCTTTCCCCATGTTTACGTCTTCACCTACGGGTGGTTAGGCGTTGTGTTCTGCATCTACCATCTGATGTTCTGCAGTTTCTTCCCTGGAAGTCTCTGTTTTGCATCAGATGGTGTATTTTTGGTAACTGATTTCGGGCCTGGGTGCCTGGAGTCTTATTTTAGTGTTTTTACACTCATTGTTTACATTTACAACAGCCCTCTGTGTGAGGGGGGGATTTCTAAATAATAATATCTTTATGTTATTTTAATCATAACTAGATACATTATTATTGTTCGTAAGTGTTGAATAAATTGTTTAAAATATTTTTAAAATTTTTGTCCACACTTAGGCTTGGGATCCATTGGGGCTCAACATTACTTTTCAGAAACTTGGGCTGTTCTGAAAAAATATTTTTTCAAAATATTTTGATTTCAATTATTTTTTCTATATTAATGGATCATATTATTATTATGTATTTTGATTGCCAGGGGTTAGTGCGAGTACCAGGACTTGTTTTCTTTTCACATTGAAAGGATATTGATCAATTGTTTTAAGAGGAAGTCTTCCTCTGACCTTATTATCATTCTATATGTGGTCAGTGTACTCGCATTAACTCCTGTTCTGTATCGTATGAGTTCGATGACAATATGGGAAGCGTATGTCACGGTATGTTGTTGGGGATTTGGACACTCCGGTCCTTTCCCCGCAGGGTCACTCTACTTTATCAATTTCTATTTCAGACGATCAAGATTAGGGTGATGTATCTGTGATGTCTTCCAACAGTGTGCCTCCGTCGTCACAATTAATGAAGGGCTAGCGGAAAAGTGCTCATGTAATACGCCAATTGCCTAAGAGGACCCTAGTAGGTTCGACGGCCTTTGACGTCCGCTAGCTCGCCCGGTGTAGCGTCCATTCACCGAATGGTTCGGCAGCCGGGTTCGTCCGTTGCGGTCTAGAAGGAATTTTGGGGTGATGCGAGCACTATAAAATTAACTTAATGCACACCCAGTGACGGCGGATCGGAGGGAGAACGGAGGAAGCCTTTTAGTCCGGTTCATAGCTCGTTCCGGTCCATCCGGACGGCAAGCGAGAGAGGCCCCTCTCTCGTTCAACAACATCTGGCCCCAGATGTTGTGGTACAAATGTGTCGTTAGCGGAGCATACGTCCGTCGCTCGGGACGCTCCGTTGTATAGGCAGTCCGCTGTGACTGCTAAGGCTTCCTCTTCTCGTCAGCGCACACGACCGCACCTTGGCTGCGTGACCGCCGATATATTACCAGCTTCGCCGATCAAGGATTCTTCGGCGACCAGGTCACACCATCCGGCAGCCAGGGATTCGAGACCGATGGACTCCGGACGTTCGCATAGGAAAAGTATGCGGGAGCCATCTGATGCGGAGCTGCCCTCGGCGAAGCAGCGATAGACTGCACCTCCGCAGGTCTCGACGCCGGACATTCTTGTGCACATAGCACAGCTTATCGCAGCATCCCAGCAGCCGACAGAAACGGTGTCGGATCGAGAATTATCCGACAGCGCTGGGTCGGTAGCCGGGGACTCGAGGCCTGCAGACTCCGGACGTTCGCATAGGAAGTGTGCGGGAGTCAACGTACACGGAGCTTCCAGCGGCAATGCATCGTAAGTCCGCTACTGCACAGGCCTCGGGAACGGACGTGCTTTCCTTAATAGCACAGTTTATCGCAGCATCCCAGCATCAACTGAATCTGTCGCATATATTTTATCCGACGATGCTGGGTCGGGACGCTCCGCGGAAGCGGGTACGGACGTCCGAAAGTTTCATCCGGTCCGACGGGATACCGAAAGGGATTCGGTGGATTTCAAGCTTTCCCTTTCGGAACAACATATGCTGCGATGCCGGATAAGAAACTGATAGCGTCGGTGGACTTAGAAATTTTTGGTTCGGTTCAGGGACATCGTCCCTCAGTTCCGACATAGTCCAATAATGTCACACAAACTTTTGAATTATTGAACGACGCTATATATATTATTATTTTATGCTTGCTATCCAAGCATTTCTGGTTTCTTGTTCGAAGAGTTATGGAGATGTCTTTCAAAAGTGTGCCTCTGTCGTCATAGTTAATGAAGAGTTAGCGGCAATAAGTGCTCATGGAATATGTCTATCGCCTACGGAGTGACATTCGCGAGCTCACCCGGTGTAGCGTACATTCATCGAATGGTTCGGCTGCCGGGTTCGTCCGTTGCGGTCTAGGAAGGAGATTTGGGTGATGCGAGCACTTTAATTACTTTAGTACTCACCCAGTGACGGCAGATTGAGGACAGATCGGAGGAAGCCAACAACATAGGGGACCGCATGTTGTGGTTCAGATATTTTACATTCGGAGCATATGTCCGTTGCTCGGGACGCTCCGTTATATTGATAGTCCGAGAGACTGTCTTTAATGCTTCCTCATCCTCACAGCAGGGCACACGACCGCACATTGGCTACGTGACCTCGAGTATCCGATCAGTTTCGGCATTCAGTGATTCCACAGCGAATAGGTCGCGCCATCCGGTAGCCAAGGGACACGAGGCCTATACACTCCGTTCGCTCGCATATTGGAAGTATGCACGGGGTAACGATCTCGGAGCTTCCTGCGGCAATGCATCGTAAGACCGCTGCTCCTCAGGCCTCAGTGACGGACGTGCTATCCGAGTTAGCACAGTTGTTTCGCAGCATCCCAGCAATTGACGGTTTCTCGGTTGAATCAGGAATTATCCGACGGCGCTGGGTCGGTGCGGTCCGCGGTTGCATCAAGCTACGGACGACCGAACGCTTTATAGGGTCCGACAGGATGGCGAAAGGGATTCGAAAGATTTCGAGTTTTCCCTTTAGTAGTATCGGAAGATGCCTTTCATATCTTCTGGCATTTCTTCCAGTGATTATTTTTCGGACTTCATTGCTGCGATCTTGGATAAGAGACTTATAGCGTCATTGGACTCGGATTTTTCGATCGGTACAGGGACTTTGTCCCTGACTTACCGACGCAGTCCAATATTGTCATTACAACATGTGTTTTAATTTTCGACGCTATATATTTTTATATATACAAGCCTGCTACTAAGCATGATAGTTTAGTTTCTTGTCCGCGTGGCTCATTTCTGCCATTTTATCTTTTTTACATATAGTTTATTTTGGCAGAGCAGGGCATACCGAGAGTTCATATGCGTCTAGACGGTGTGATTAAAGACTGCATATATTCTTTTTCGCCGTTTATGTCTTTTCCAATTTCAATGTTGGGAACGACATTATGTATAGTAGACTTAACTTAGACGCTTTATTATACGTAATCCGCCTTACTGAGGCGTTATCATTACGTCTTCAAGAAAAGATTTACGGGATATTATTCTCAATGTAATTTCTTTTGAGGGCAGTAGTTTCTTCACGTATAACTCCGCCCTTCAGTGGCTGATTGGAGTTGGTTAGACGTGATGCAGCCCTAGCTACATCCACGCGTGGATAGTAGGTTAAGAACTCTCTCAGAGTCGCTTCGTTCTCGGAGGAGCTTCTCTTCGACGGCAACTTTCCGGCAATCCATGAATTGCTTGATTTATACATTCTCTTGTCTATCTAGTGTTACAAGAGATTCAGACTGGGGCAAACATTCGGTGGTTGACTCAGAGAGTGCCGCCGCAGTTGCCGGACCCGAGTGTGGCTGTTATGACGGTTGCCAGTCAAACAGATTGGGATATATACTGATCCCTACGGATTCGAAGTGCCAGGGTCTTTGGGTTCCGCAGTCTTTTAGCTATCAGTTTAACTTCCGCGGAATAATGTTTTTTAGGCTTGCTTTATGTCATTGCATGAACATTATTCAGAAACGCATGCCCAAATTCCTGTCCTTTAATTCGACAGTAGTGGCGTATCTCCGGAACCAGGGAGGCACTCTTTCGTTTCCGTTATTCAATTTAATGGAAAGAATCCGTCTGTTGGTTATACTACACCAAGTTCAGTTTTGGTCCGTCATATTCTGGGTCGTCTGATTGTTTTATCGCACTCCCGTTCTCTTACGGGTCGCTTGTTGCTGTCAGAATGGACTCTCAACAAACAAGTATTCAATCAGATTTGCTATCTATGGGAGCGCCCAATGATGTTTTATTTATGACACAGCTTGCTAATCAATTGCAGACGTATGTGTTGGCTTGTCCAGATCTCTGAGCTAATACTGTTAACGCTCTATTGATCTATAGGACGGAATGATAGGATACGCGTATCTTCCGGCGCTGTTGTTTTAGCAGGTATTGCTAAGATAAACAACCACAATACATTTCTGTTGATAGCATCTCTATCTTCACAGAGATCATGAGTAATTTACTCTCTTGTCTACTGTGGATCTTAACGTGAAATCTTCCTCTATGTGAGGATCTTTTTTCACTGGGTAAATCGTGTCATCTTTATCACAACCAGCAAGGTCGCAACCTTCATGTATTCCGTTGTGTGGTCCGTATTGCATTGTAAGCACTGTACTGGACGAGCTTTGGACGCGATTTCTTACTATAGGAGATCCTCTTCTTCGCTATTCTATGCGACTAAAGTGGAGGCTCTTCCGTCGTGGTGTAGGGATCATTATGTTCATATGGTTGATCCCTCCATACTACTCATTGCTATTTTTTAGTATACTTGTTTCACAAGATCTACTGCAGCCTGTTGTTATTTAGGTTATAGGTTTATGTTACCTCATACCTATGCACTCTACGATAGTTTACAATTGAGTCTTTTGTCTCTTTATCTAAGTCAGTTAGTAACTTTTTGATAAATAGACTTAGAATCTTTAGATTAAATTCCTATACGGATTTTAACTTCGGTTCTTATTTAGCTAAGTAATCATTTGAACCTCTGGAAACAGTAGTTTTCAAATTCTGACCTTTTAGACAGTAATTCTGTTGGTTCTCTTTTACTGTAGAGTCAGTGAGTTTCATGCACTATCAATGGATGATTTTCACTTTCATAGTTTCGGAATCAATACTTCCGTTACTATTTAGGTTGAATTGTTGCATAAGAGTTAGGCTCCTATTATCCGGAACCTATTATTTTAAGGTCCTTCCGTCTTCGTATGGGCATAGGCCTTTACTCTTTCCGGGTACAGTTTATAAACAGATATCTGTTTATTACAAGGGCGTAAGCTTCTTCTGTCTTTGATGTCTAGTAGAAGGACGTTACGCTCCATTTTATTGTTAATGGATTCTATTAACTAGCGTACTGCTTATGGTATATCATTGGCTTAGCAGTTGTGCTTAAGATTTCGGCTCATGAAGTAAGAGTTCTTCTACTTCTTGGGCTTACATTAATAGTGTTGCTATTATAGATTTTTGAAGGCTGCTCATTGCGCTCAGCCATCCACATTCATGAATTTTATCTCAGAAATATCGAGTCCATTTCTGGAGGCCTCTATTGTTAGGTCTATTATCTACTGCTCAGAATGTCATTCACTTAACAGTTGCTACTATAGCTAGGTAGGCTGTCTGTTTCGGCAGTGTCTCCGTTCGGCTGCCCTCTTCGCTCTGGGCTATTTGACCCAGGGCAAGAAAAAGGGGGGGGGGGAGGGTGTTCCCTTGGGTCACCTGTTTTTACTATGAAAACAAGGGGATACCTCCTCCGGAGTTAGTAATTCTGAGCTGTTATTGGGATGGTTGTTTAGTGAGAAGTTTAAGTTTATAAAATTCATTCAAGTCTTAGTTTTTAAAGTATAGCTTTTGAATATTGCATATGTCAACGGACATGATTATGCAATTCTCACACACTTTTAGGAGTATAAGAGTCTCTATTCTCTAGACTTACTTTATTATTGGCTTACTTTAAAAATTATTAGTATAAGGATTATTGGATATTAATAGAGTACATGGATGTATGAAGCTCAATTTTTGGAAGGTGTTGTATCTTTCTAATTTATCATAAATAAGAAAGATACATGTAAGGCCTATTACTTCTTTTCCCTACAGGGGATGACTCTATTTTATTTTATTGAGCGTATTCCATTTTGCTCTATGTCCTTGGCCCTCCAGCCTTTTTACTATTCAGCTATGTCTGGGTCATTGGTACAGTATAAAAATGTTAAAAAATTTATAGTAATTTATATATTTTTTATACTTACCAATGACCCAGACGGGGATGGCCCTCCCAGGAGTTGGGAACTCTTGCCTCCCCGCTGAGTACATAGCGCTTACCAGGCACTGGTTATTAGAATGATAAATGGCGCCAATTTCGGAACGTCCTTGACACTGCGCATGCGCAGTAGGGGCGAAGTGTGGAGGGCCTCTCAGGACATGTTTTCTTTAGTTTTAGATGCAAATTTTGGGGATTGGGGGGAAAAATTTGTGTTTGGCCCTATATTTTAAGAGTTAGCACCAGCTATGTCTGGGTCATTGGTAAGTATAAAAAATATATAAATTACTATAAATTTTTTAACTTTTATACTGTACCAATGACCCAGACATAGCTGGTGCTAACTCTTAAAATATAGGGCCAAACACAAATTTTGCCCCCCAATCCCCAAAATTTGCATCTAAAACCAAAGAAAACATGTCCTGAATGGCCCTCAACACTTCACCTCTACTGCGCATGCGCAGTGTCAAGGACGTTCCGAAATTGGCGCCATTAATCATTCTTCGTTTGGCCCTTCATCAGTTAACATCTGACTGATCTTTGTGCTTGTAAATCTCAGTTTAAATGATGCCAGACACATAAATATTAATGAAATGGTGATTCTAAGGAGGATATAGAAGGAGGAGAGAAAAAATGTGTGACAGAAAATTATCAGAGCTGTAACTTAAAATTTTTTAATGAAATTATGTTAAGTTACCTATATTTTTATACTGTACCAATGACCCAGACATAGTTGCTGGTGCTAACTCTTAAAATATAGGGCCAAACACAAATTTTGCCCCCCAATCCCCAAAATTTGCATCTAAAACTAAAGAAAACATGTCCTGAAAGGCCCTCCACACTTCGCCCCTACTGCGCATGCGCAGTGTCAAGGACGTTCCGAAATTGGCGCCATTAATCATTCTAAGTTTGGCCCTTCATCAGTTAACATCTGACTGATCTTTGTGCTTTTAAATCTCAGTTTAAATGATGCCAGACACATAAATATTAGTGAAATGGTGATTCTAAGGAGGATAGAAAAGGAGGAGAGGAAAAGAATGTGTGACAGAATATTATCAGGGCTGTAACTTAAAATTTTTTAATGAAATTATGTTAAGTTACCTATTTTCAAGGCAGCAGCCATTTTGTTGTCATTCTGATTATTTAGTTACACTGTTTTTTCAAGTGTTTTTCCTCTCTCCCTGTCCTTTAAGTTCCCCCTTGCTATTCTCCCATGCTTTTGGCATAGTTTCTGTAATTATTATTACTAAAATTTCTTGGGAGTTTTAGCTGAATAACAGAATGAATTCTGTTCTTTCCCCATGTTTACGTCTTCACCTACGGGTGGTTAGGCGTTGTGTTCTGCATCTACCATCTGATGTTCTGCAGTTTCTTCCCTGGAAGTCTCTGTTTTGCATCAGATGGTGTATTTTTGGTAACTGATTTCGGGCCTGGGTGCCTGGAGTCTTATTTTAGTGTTTTTACACTCATTGTTTACATTTACAACAGCCCTCTGTGTGAGGGGGGGATTTCTAAATAATAATATCTTTATGTTATTTTAATCATAACTAGATACATTATTATTGTTCGTAAGTGTTGAATAAATTGTTTAAAATATTTTTAAAATTTTTGTCCACACTTAGGCTTGGGATCCATTGGGGCTCAACGTTACTTTTCAGAAACTTGGGCTGTTCTGAAAAAATATTTTTTCAAAATATTTTGATTTCAATTATTTTTTCTATATTAATGGATCATATTATTATTATGTATTTTGATTGCCAGGGGTTAGTGCGAGTACCAGGACTTGTTTTCTTTTCACATTGAAAGGATATTGATCAATTGTTTTAAGAGGAAGTCTTCCTCTGACCTTATTATCATTCTATATGTGGTCAGTGTACTCGCATTAACTCCTGTTCTGTATCGTATGATTTCGATGACAATATGGGAAGCGTATGTCACGGTATGTTGTTGGGGATTTGGACACTCCGGTCCTTTCCCCGCAGGGTCACTCTACTTTATCAATTTCTATTTCAGACGATCAAGATTAGGGTGATGTATCTGTGATATCTTCCAACAGTGTGCCTCCGTCGTCACAATTATTGAAGGGCTAGCGGAAAAGTGCTCATGTAATACGCCAATTGCCTAAGAGGACCCTAGTAGGTTCGACGGCCTTTGACGTCCGCTAGCTCGCCCGGTGTAGCGTCCATTCACCGAATGGTTCGGCAGCCGGGTTCGTCCGTTGCGGTCTAGAAGGAATTTTGGGGTGATGCGAGCACTATAAAATTAACTTAATGCACACCCAGTGACGGCGGATCGGAGGGAGAACGGAGGAAGCCTTTTAGTCCGGTTCATAGCTCGTTCCGGTCCATCCGGACGGCAAGCGAGAGAGGCCCCTCTCTCGTTCAACAACATCTGGCCCCAGATGTTGTGGTACAAATGTGTCGTTAGCGGAGCATACGTCCGTCGCTCGGGACGCTCCGTTGTATAGGCAGTCCGCTGAGACTGCTAAGGCTTCCTCTTCTCGTCAGCGCACACGACCGCACCTTGGCTGCGTGACCGCCGATATATTACCAGCTTCGCCGATCAAGGATTCTTCGGCGACCAGGTCACACCATCCGACAGCCAGGGATTCGAGACCGATGGACTCCGGACGTTCGCATAGGAAGTATGCGGGAGCCATCTGATGCGGAGCTACCCTCGGCGAAGCAGCGATAGTCTGCGCCTCCGCAGGTCTCGACGCCGGACATTCTTGTGCACATAGCACAGCTTATCGCAGCATCCCAGCAGCCGACAGAAACGGTGTCGGATCGAGAATTATCCGACAGCGCTGGGTCGGTAGCCGGGGACTCGAGGCCTGCAGACTCCGGACGTTCGCATAGGAAGTGTGCGGGAGTCAACGTACACGGAGCTTCCAGCGGCAATGCATCGTAAGTCCGCTACTGCACAGGCCTCGGGAACGGACGTGCTTTCCTTAATAGCACAGTTTATCGCAGCATCCCAGCATCAACTGAATCTGTCGCATATATTTTATCCGACGATGCTGGGTCGGGACGCTCCGCGGAAGCGGGTACGGACGTCCGAAAATTTTCATCCGGTCCGACGGGATACCGAAAGGGATTCGGTGGATTTCAAGCTTTCCCTTTCGGAACAACATATGCTGCGATGCCGGATAAGAAACTGATAGCGTCGGTGGACTTAGAAATTTTTGGTTCGGTTCAGGGACATCGTCCCTCAGTTCCGACATAGTCCAATAATGTCACGCAAACTATCGAATTATTGAACGACGCTATATATATATTATTTTATGCTTGCTATCCAAGCATTTCTGGTTTCTTGTTCGAAGAGTTATGGAGATGTCTTTCAAAAGTGTGCCTCTGTCGTCATAGTTAATGAAGAGTTAGCGGCAATATGTGCTCATGGAATATGTCTATCGCTTACGGAGTGACATTCGCTAGCTCACCCGGTGTAGCGTACATTCATCGAATGGTTCGGCTGCCGGGTTCGTCCGTTGCGGTCTAGGAAGGAGATTTGGGTGATGCGAGCACTTTAATTACTTTAGTACTCACCCAGTGACGGCAGATTGAGGACAGATCGGAGGAAGCCAACAACATAGGGGACCGCATGTTGTGGTTCAGATATTTTACATTCGGAGCATATGTCCGTTGCTCGGGACGCTCCGTTATATTGACAGTCCGAGAGACTGTCTTTAATGCTTCCTCATCCTCACAGCAGGGCACACGACCGCACATTGGCTACGTGACCTAGAGTATCCGATCAGTTTCGGCATTCAGTGATTCCACAGCGAATAGGTCGCGCCATCCGGTAGCCAAGGGACACGAGGCCTATACACTCCGTTCGCTCGCATATTGGAAGTATGCACGGGGTAACGATCTCGGAGCTTCCTGCGGCAATGCATCGTAAGACCGCTGCTCCTCAGGCCTCAGTGACGGACGTGCTATCCGAGTTAGCACAGTTGTTTCGCAGCATCCCAGCAATTGATGGTTTCTCGGTCGAATCAGGAATTATCCGACGGCGCTGGGTCGGTGCGGTCCGCGGTTGCATCAAGCTACGGACGACCGAACGCTTTATAGGGTCCGACAGGATGGCGAAAGGGATTCGAAAGATTTCGAGTTTTCCCTTTAGTAGTATCGGAAGATGCCTTTCTTATCTTCTGGCATTTCTTCCAGTGATTATTTTTCGGACTTCATTGCTGCGATCTTGGATAAGAGACTTATAGCGTCATTGGACTCGGATTTTTCGATCGGTACAGGGGCTTTGTCCCTGACTTACCGACGCAGTCCAATATTGTCATTACAACATGTGTTTTATTTTTCGACGCTATATATTTATATATATATACAAGCCTGCTACTAAGCATGATAGTTTAGTTTCTTGTCCGCGTGGCTCATTTCTGCCATTTTATCTTTTTTACATATAGTTTATTTTGGCAGAGCAGGGCATACCGAGAGTTCATATGCGTCTAGACGGTGATTAAAGACTGCATATATTCTTTTTCGCCGTTTATGTCTTTTCCAATTTCAATGTTGGGAACGACATTATGTATAGTAGACTTAACTTAGACGCTTTATTATACGTAATCCGCCTTACTGAGGCGTTATCATTACGTCTTCAAGAAAAGATTTACGGGATATTATTCTCAATGTAATTTCTTTTGAGGGCAGTAGTTTCTTCACGTATAACTCCGCCCTTCAGTGGCTGATTGGAGTTGGTTAGACGTGATGCAGCCCTAGCTACATCCACGCGTGGATAGTAGGTTAAGAACTCTCTCAGAGTCGCTTCGTTCTCGGAGGAGCTTCTCTTCGACGGCAACTTCCGGCAATCCATGAATTGCTTGAATTATACATTCTCTTGTCTATCTAGTATTACAAGAGATTCAGACTGGGGCAAACATTCGGTGGTTGACTCAGAGAGTGCCGCCGCAGTTGCCGGACCCGAGTGTGGCTGTTATGACGGTTGCCAGTCAAACAGATTGGGATATATACTGATCCCTACGGATTCGAAGTGCCAGGGTCTTTGGGTTCCGCAGTCTTTTAGCTATCAGTTTAACTTCCGCGGAATAATGTTTTTTAGGCTTGCTTTATGTCATTGCATGAACATTATTCAGAAACGCATGCCCAAATTCCTGTCCTTTAATTCGACAGTAGTGGCGTATCTCCGGAACCAGGGAGGCACTCTTTCGTTTCCGTTATTCAATTTAATGGGAAGAATCCGTCTGTTGGTTATAGTACACCAAGTTCAGTTTTGGTCCGTCATATTCTGGGTCGTCTGATTGTTTTATCGCACTCCCGTTCTCTTACGGGTCGCTTGTTGCTGTCAGAATGGACTCTCAACAAACAAGTATTTAATCAGATTTGCTATCTATGGGAGCGCCCAATGATGTTTTATTTATGACACAGCTTGCTAATCAATTGCAGACATATGTGTTGGCTTGTCCAGATCTCTGAGCTAATACTGTTAACGCTCTATTGATCTATAGGACGGAATGATAGGATACGCGTATCCTCCGGCGCTGTTGTTTTAGCAGGTATTGCTAAGATAAACAACCACTATACATTTCTGTTGATAGCATCTCTATCTTCACAGAGATCATGAGTAATTTACTCTCTTGTCTACTGTGGATCTTAACGTGAAATCTTCCTCTATGTGAGGATCTTTTTTCACTGGGTAAATCGTGTCATCTTTATCACAACCAGAAAGGTCGCAACCTTCATGTATTCCGTTGTGTGGTCCGTATTGCATTGTATGCACTGTACTGGACGAGCTTTGGACGCGATTTCTTACTATAGGAGATCCTCTTCTTCGCTATTCTATGCGACTAAAGTGGAGGCTCTTCCGTCGTGGTGTAGGGATCATTATGTTCATATGGTTGATCCCTCCATACTACTCATTGCTATTTTTTAGTATACTTGTTTCACAAGATCTACTGCAGCCTGTGTTATTTAGGTTATAGGTTTATGTTACCTCATACCTATGCACTCTACTATAGTTTACAATTGAGTCTTTTGTCTCTTTATCTAAGTCAGTTAGTAACTTTTTGATAAATAGACTTAGAATCTTTAGATTAAATTCCTATACGGATTTTAACTTCGGTTCTTATTTAGCTAAGTAATCATTTGAGCCTCTGGAAACAGTAGTTTTCAAATTCTGACCTTTTAGACAGTAATTCTGTTGGTTTCTCTTTTACTGTAGAGTCAGTGAGTTTCATGCACTATCGATGGATGATTTTCACTTTCATAGTTTCGGAATCAATACTTCCGTTACTATTTAGGTTGGATTGTTGCATAAGAGTTAGGCTCCTATTATCCGGAACCTATTATTTTAAGGTCCTTCCGTCTTCGTATGGGCATAGGCCTTTACTCTTTCCGGGTACAGTTTATGTATTTATAAACAGATATCTGTTTATTACAAGGGCGTAAGCTTCTTCTGTCTTTGATGTCTAGTAGAAGGACGTTACGCTCCATTTTATTGTTAATGGATTCTATTAACTAGCGTACTGCTTATGGTATATCATTAGCTTAGCAGTTGTGCTTAAGATTTCGGCTCATGAAGTAAGAGTTCTTCTACTTCTTGGGCTTACATTAATAGTGTTGCTATTATAGATTTTTGAAGGCTGCTCATTGCGCTCAGCCATCCATTCATGAATTTTATCTCAGAAATATCGAGTCCATTTCTGGAGGCCTCTATTGTTAGGTCTATTATCTACTGCTCAGAATGTCATTCTCTTAACAGTTGCTACTATAGCTAGGTAGGCTGTCTGTTTCGGCAGTGTCTCCGTTCGGCTGCCCTCTTCGCTCTGGGCTATTTGACCCAGGGCAAGAAAAAGGGGGGGGGAGGGTGTTCCCTTGGGTCACCTGTTTTTACTATGAAAACAAGGGGATACCTCCTCCGGAGTTAGTAATTCTGAGCTGTTATTGGGATGGTTGTTTAGTGAGAAGTTTAAGTTTATAAAATTCATTCAAGTCTTAGTTTTTAAAGTATAGCCTTTGAATATTGCATATGTCAACGGACATGATTATGCAATTCTCACACACTTTTAGAAGTATAAGAGTCTCTATTCTCTAGACTTACTTTATTATTGGCTTACTTTAAAAATTATTAGTATAAGGATTATTGGATATTAATAGAGTACATGGATGTATGAAGCTCAATTTTTGGAAGGTGTTGTATCTTTCTAATTTATCATAAATAAGAAAGATACATGTAAGGCCTATTACTTCTTTTCCCTACAGGGGATGACTCTATTTTATTTTATTGAGCGTATTCCATTTTGCTCTATGTCCTTGGCCCTCCAGCCTTTTTACTATTCAGCTATGTCTGGGTCATTGGTACAGTATAAAAATGTTAAAAAATTTATAGTAATTTATATATTTTTTATACTTACCAATGACCCAGACGGGGATGGCCCTCCCAGGAGTTGGGAACTCTTGCCTCCCCGCTGAGTACATAGCGCTTACCAGGCACTGGTTATTAGAATGATTAATGGCGCCAATTTCGGAACGTCCTTGACACTGCGCATGCGCAGTAGGGGCGAAGTGTGGAGGGCCTTTCAGGACATGTTTTCTTTAGTTTTAGATGCAAATTTTGGGGATTGGGGGGCAAAATTTGTGTTTGGCCCTATATTTTAAGAGTTAGCACCAGCAACTATGTCTGGGTCATTGGTAAGTATAAAAAATATATAAATTACTATAAATTTTTTAACTTTCGAGGCAGCAGCCATTTTGTTGTCATTCTTGTTATCAAGTTACACTGATTTTTCAGTGTTTTCCTCTCTCCCTTTCCTTTAAGTCCCCTCTTGCTATTCTCCCATGCTTTTGGCATATTTTCTGTAATTATTATTACTAAAATTTCTTGGGAGTTTTAGCTGAATAACAGAATGAATTCTGTTCTTTTCCCCATGTTTACGTCTTCACCTATGGGTGGTTAGGCGTTGTGTTCTGCATCTACCATCTGATGTTCTGCAGTTTCTTCCCTGGAAGTCTCTGTTTTGCATCAGATAGTGTATTATTGGTAACTGATTTCGGGCCTGGGTGCCTGGAGTCTTATTTTAGTGTTTTTACACTTATTGTTTACATTTACAACAGCCTCTGTGTGAGGGGGGATTTCTTGAAAATAATATCTTGATGTTAATTTAATCATAACTAGATACATTATTATTGTTCGTAAGTGTTGCATAAATTGTTTAAAATATTTTTAAAATTTTTGTCCACACTTAGGCTTGGGATCCATTGGGGCTCAACGTTACTTTTCAGAAACTTTGGCTGTTCTGAAAAAATATTGTTTTCTTTTCACATTGAAAGGATTTTGTTCAATTGTAATAAGAGGAAGTCTTCCTCTGACTTTTATAATCATTCTATATGTAGTCAGTGTACTCGCACTAACTCCTGTTCTGTATATGATGATTTCGATGACAACTTGGGAAGCGTATGTCATGGTATGTTAGTGGGGAATTGGACATTCCGGTCCTTTCCCCGCAGGGTCACTCTACTTTATCAATTTCTATTTCAGACGATCAAGATTAGGGTGATGTATCCGTGATGTCTTCCATCAGTGTGCCTCCGTCGTCACAATTAATGAAGGGCTAGCGGAAAAGTGCTCATATAAATATGCCAATTGCCTAAGAGGACCCTAGTAGGTTCGACTGCCTTTGACGTACGCTAGCTCGCCCAGTGTAGCGTCCATTCATCGAATGGTTCGGCAGCCGGGTTCGTCCGTTGCGGTCTAGAAGGAGTTTTGGGGTGATGCGAGCACTATAAATCAACCAAATGCACACCCAGTGACGGCGGATTAGAGGGAGAACGGAGGAAGCCTTTTAGTCCGGTTCCTAGCTCGTTCAGGTCCATCCGGACGGCGAGCGAGAGAGGCCCCTCTCTCGTACAACAACATCTGGCCCCAGATGTTGTGGTACAAAATGGTTCGCATTCGGAGCATACGTCCGCCGCTCGGGACGCTCCGACATATAGTCACTCCGGAGAGACTGTCAATAAGGCTTCCTCATTCTCATGGTAGCGCACACGACCGCTCTTGGCTACGTGACCTCGGATATCCAGTCAGCTTCGCCAGTCAGAGAATCATCGGCGACCAGGTCACACCATCCGGTAGCCAGGAACACGAGGCCTGCAGACTCCGGACGTTCGCATAGGAAAGTGTGCGGGAGTCAACGTACACGGATCTTCCGGCGGCAATGCATCGTAAGACCGCTACTGCGCAGGCCTCAGGGACGGACATGCTATCCTAAATAGCACAGCTTATCGCAGCATCCCAGCAACAACTGAATCTGTCGCATAATGTATTATCCGACGATGCTGGGTCGGGACGCTCCGCGGAAGCGGGTACGGACGTCCGAAAGTTTCATCCGGTCCGACGGGATACCGAAAAGGATTCAGAGGATTTCGAGCTTTCCCTTTCGGAACAACATATGCTTTTGTGTATGTCATCTGACTTGATCTTCTACAGGTTCTTTCGTCGGACCAGAATGCTGCGATGCCGGATAAGAAACTGATAGCGTCGGTGGACTTAGAAATTTTTGGTTCGGTTCAGGGACTTCGTCCCTCAGTTCCGACATAGTCCAATAATGTCACACAAACTTTCGAATTATTGAACGACGCTATATATTTATTATTATATGCTTGCTATTACCAAGCATTTCTGGTTTCTTGTTCGCAAAGTTATGGAGATGTCTTTCAAAAGTGTGCCTCTGTCGTCATAGTTAATGAAGAGCTAGCGGCAATAAGTGCTCATGGAATTTGTCTATTGCCGAAGAGGTCCCTTGTAGGATCGACGGAGTGACATTCGCTAGCTCACCCAGTGTAGCGTACATTCATCGAATGGTTCGGCTGCCGGGTTCGTCCGTTGCGGTCTAGGAAGGAGATTTGGGTGATGCGAGCACTATAATAACTTTAGTACTCACCCAGTGACGGCGGATTGAGGACAGATCGGAGGAAGCCTGTTAGTCCGGGTCCTGGCTCGTCCAGGTCCGTCCGGGCTGTGAGCGAGAGAGGTCCCTCTCTCGTCCAACAACATAGGGGACCGCATGTTGTGGTTCAGATATTTTACATTCGGAGCATATGTCCGCCGCTCGGGACGCTCCGTTATATTGACAGTCCGAGAGACTGTCGATAATGCTTCCTCATCCTCACAGCAGTGCACACGACCGCACATTGGCTACGTAACCTCGAGTATCCGTCCAGTTCCGTCATTCAGTGATTCCACGGCGAACTGGTCACGCCATCTGGTAGCCAAGGGACACGAGGCCTATACACTCCGTTCGCTCGCATAGTAGTAGTATGCACGGGGTAACGATCACGGAGCTTCCAGCGGCAATGCATCGTAAGACCGCTTCTCCACAGGCCTCAGTGACGGACGTGCTATCCAAGTTAGCACAGTTTTTCGCAGCATCCCAGCAATCGACAGTTTCTCGGTGGGATCAGGAATTATCCGACGGCGCTGGGTTGGTGCGGTCCGCGGTTGCATTAGGTTCGGACGACCGAACGCTTTATAGGGTCCGACAGGATGGCGAAAGGGATTCGGACGATTTCGAGTTTTCCCTTTCGGAACATCGGAAGCTGCCATACATTTCTTCCGGCATTATCTTCCAGTGGTTATTCCTTCGGACTACATTGCTGCGATGTTGGATAAGAGACTTATAGCGTCATTGGACACGGAATTTTGGATCGGTTCAGGGACATTGTCCCTGACTTACCGACACAGTCCAATAATGTCATTAGAACATGTGTATTATTTATCGACGCTATATATATATATAAGCTTGCTACCAAGCATGATAGTTTAGTTTCTTGTCCGCAATGCTCAATTCTGCCTTTTATCATTTTTAGGAATAATTTATTTTGGCAGAACAGGGCATACCGAGAGTTCATATGCGTCTAGACGGCGTGGTTAAAGACTGCAATTATCTTTTTCGCCCTCTATGTCTTTTCCAACCACAATGTTGGAAACGACAATGAGGTCTAATAGACTTAACTTAGACGCTTTATCATACGTAATCCACCTTACTGAGGCGTTATCATTACGTCTTCAAGAGAAAGAATTCCGGGATATGATCCTCAATGCGATTTCTTTTGAGGGCAGTAGTTTGTTCACGTATAACTCCGCCCTTCAGTGGCTACCTGGAGTTGGTTAGACGTGACACAGCTCTAGCTACATCCACGCGCGTGGATAGTAAGGTGAAGAACTCTCTCAGAGTCGCTTCGGTCTCGGAGAAGCTTCTCTTCGGCGGCAACTTTTCAGCAATCCATGAATTGCTCGATTTACATGTTCTCTTGTCTATCTAGTGTAGCAAGAGATTCAGAATGGGGCAAACATTCCATGGTTGACTCAGAGAGTGCCACTGCAGTTGCCGGATCCGAGTTTTATAATTATGACGGTTGCCAGTCAAACAGGTTGGGATACAATATTGATCCCAACAGAGTCGAAGTGCCAGGGTCTTTGGGTTCCGCTGTCTCTAGGCAAGCACTTATTTTCCACGGAATAATGTTTTTTAGGCTTGCTTTATGTCATTGGATGAACATTATTCAGAAACGCATGTCCAAATCCTGTCCGATAATTCGACAGTAGTGGCGTATCTCCGGAACCAGGGAGGCACTCATTCGTTTCCGTTATTCAATTTAATGGAAAGAATCCTTCTGTTTGTTATAGTACACCAAGTTCTGCTTCGGTCCGTCATATTCCGGGTCGTCTGATTGTATTACCGGACTCCCTTTCACTTATGGGTCGCTTGTTGCCGTCAGAATGGACTCTCAACAAACAAGTATTCAATCAGATTTGCTATCAATGAGAGCACCCAGTGATAATTTATTTACGACACAACTTGCTAATCAATTGCAGACGTATGTGTTTACATGTCCGGATCTCTGAGCTTATGTTGTTAACGCTCTATTGATCTAATAGGACGGAATGATAGGATATGCGTATCCTCCTGCGCTGTTGTTTCAGCAAGTATTGCTAAGATAAACAACCACAATACATTTCTGTTGATAGCATCTCTGTCTTCACTGAGACCGTGGGTAAATTTACTCTGAGGTCTACTGTGGGACTTAACGCGAAAACTTCCTCCATGAGAGGATCTTTTTTCGCTGGGAAAAATCGTGTCATCTTCATCACAACCCGCAAGGTCTCAACCTTCACGTATTCCGTTGTGTAGTCCTTATTGCATTGTAAGCATTGTACTGGACGAGCTTTGGACGCGATTTCTTACTGTAGGAGAACCTCTTCTTCGCTATACTATGCGGCTAAAGTGGACGCTCTTCCGTCGTTGGTGTAGGGATCACTATGTTGATATTGTTGATCCCTCCATACTAGTCATTGCAACTTTCTAGTATACTTGTTTGACAAGATCTACTGCAGCCTGTTTCTATTAGGGTTATAGGTTTATGTTATCTCATACCTATGCACTCTATGATAGTTTACAATTGAGTCTTATGTCTCTTTATCTAAGTCAGTTAGTAACTTTTCGATAAATAGACTTAGAATCATTAGATTAAATTTCTATACGGAATTTAACTTCGGTTCTTATTTAGCTAAGTAATCATTTGAGCCTCTGGAAACAGTAGTTTTCAAATTCTGACCTTTTAGACAGTAATTCTGTTGGCTTCTCTTTTACTGAAGAGTCAGTGAGCTTCATGCACTATCGGTGGATGATTCTCACTTTCGTAGTTTCGGAATCACTACTTCCTTTACTATTTAGGTTGGATTTTTGCATAAGAGTCAGGCTCCTAATAATATCCGGAACCTATTGTTATTAAGGTCCTTCCGTCTTCGTACGGGCATAGGCCTTTACTCTGTCCGGTTAGAGTTTACGTATTTATAAACAGATATCTGTTTATTACTACAGGCGTAAGCTTCTTCTGTTTTTGATGCCTAATAGAAGGACGTTATGCTCCATTCTATTGCTAATGGATTCAATTAACTATCGACACTGCTTATGGTATATCATTGACTCAGCAGTTGTGCTTGAGATTTCGGCTCATGAAGTAAGAGTTCTTCTACATCTTGGGCTTACATTAATAGTGTCACTATTATAGATTTTTGAAGGCTGCTCATTGCGCTCAGCCATCCACATTCATGAATTTTTATCTCAGAAATATCGAGTCCATTTCTGGAGGCCTCTATTGTTAGGTCTATTATCTACTGCTCAGAATGTCATTCACTTAACAGTTGCTACTATAGCTAGGTAGGCTGTTTGTTTCGGCAGTGACTCCGTTCTGCTGCCCTCTTCGCTCTGGGCTATTTGACCCAGGGCAAGAAAAAGGGGGGGGGGGGGGAGGGTGTTCCCTTGGGTCACCTGTATTACTATGAAAACAAGTGGATACCTCCTCCGGAGTTAGTAATTCTGAGCTGTTATTGGGATGGTTTTTTAGTGAGAAGTTTATGTTTTAAAAATTCATTCAGGTCTTAGTTTTTAAAGTATAGCTTTTGAATATAGCACGTGTCAACGGACGTTATTATACAATCCTCAGACACTTTTAAGAAGTATAAAGAGTCTCTATTCTCTAGACTTACTTTATTTATTGGCTTACTTTAAAAATTATTAGTATAAGGATTATACTAGATATTAATAGAGTACATGGATGTATGATGCTCAATTTTGGAAGGTGTTGTATCTTTCTAATTTATCATAAATATGAAAGATACATGTAAGGCCTAATACTTCTTTTTCCCTAGAGGGGATGACTCTATTTTATATATTGAGCGTATTCCAGCTTGCTCTATGTCCTTGGCCCTCCAGCCTTTTTACTATTCAGCTATGTCTGGGTCATTGGTACAGTATAAAGATGTTAAAAAATTTATAATAATTTATATATTTTTTATACTTACCAATGACCCAGACGGGGATGGCCCTCCCAGGAGTTGGGAACTCATACCTCCCCGCTGAGTACATAGCGCTTACCAGGCACTGGTTATAAGAATGATTAATGGCGCCAATTTTGGAACGTCCTTGACACTGCGCATGCGCAGTAGAGGTGAAGTGTGGAGGGCCATTCAGGACATGTTTTCTTTGGTTTTAGATGCAAATTTTGGGGATTGGGGGCAACATTTGTGTTTGGCCCTATATTTTAAGAGTTAGCACCAGCTATGTCTGGGTCATTGGTAAGTATAAAAAATATATAAATTACTATAAATTTTTTAACTTTTCAAAAATTATTTTGATTTTCATTTGTTTTTTCATTATTAATGGATCATGTTATTATGTATCTTTGTGTTAGGGGTTTGTGCGAGTACTAGGACTTGTTGTTGACTTTTCACAATGAAAGGATATTGTTCAAATTGTAATAGGAAGAAATCTTCCTCTGACTTTCATGATCATTGTATTAATTGTAGTCAGTGTTCTCGCACTAATCCCTGTTCTATATGTCAATATTGGGATGACAAACATTGGAAACGTGTGTCACGATATGTTGTTAGTGGAGAAAGGGCTATGCTGGCTCTTTCTCCGCAGGGTCACTCTACTCTATCAGTTTCTATTTCAGAGGAACAAGAACAGGGTGATGTTTCCATGTTATCTTCCGCAAGTGTGCTTCCGTCGTCACAAATGAATACAGAGCTAGTGGCAAAAGTGCTCATGGAGATAAGACAAATGTCGTCCGTTAGCTCGCCCGGTGTAGCGTCCATTCACCGAATGGTTCGGCAGCCGGGTTCGTCCGATGCGGTCCAGGAGGAAATGTTGGGTGATGCGAGCACTATAAACATTCAACGTGCACACCCAGTGACGGCGGATAGTAGGAGAGATCGGAGGAAGCCTTCGAGTCCGGTTCCTAGCTCGTCCAGGTCCAGCCGGGCCGCGAGCGAGAGAGGCCCCTCTCTCGTACAACAACATCTGGGACCAGATGTTGTGGTACAAAATGTGTTGCAAGCGGAGCACACGTCCGTAGCTCAGGATGCTCCGTTGTATAGGCAGTCCGCGGAGACTGCTCAGGCTTCTTCCTCTCATCAGCGCACACGACCGCACCTTGGCTACGTGACCGCCGATATTTTACCAGCTTCGCCGATCAGGGATTCTTCGGCGACCAGGTCACGCCATCCGGTAGCCAGGGACACGAGGCCGGTGGACTCCGGTCGTTCGCATAGGAAGAGTATGCGGGAGTCACCAGATGCGGAGCTGCCCTCGGCGAAGCAGCGAAAGACTGCGCATCTGCAGGCCTCGATGTCGGACGTGCTTGTTCAAATAGCACAACTTATCGCAGCATCCCAGCAACCGACAGAAACGGTGTCGGATCGGGAATTATCCGACGGCGCTGGGTCGGTACGCTCTGCCGAAGCATCGGGGGTGGACGACCGGGAGCATCATGAGGTCCGACCGGATGGTGAAAGGGATACGGATGACTTGGAGCTATCCCTTTCGGAACAACATAAAGCTGCCGTGGACTTCATCCGGCACTTTCTTCCTCAAGTTGTTCCATCGGGCCAGACTGCTGCGGTTCCGGACAAGAGAATTATAGCGTCATTGGACTCTGATTTCTTTGAGCGGTTCAGGGACATCGCTCCCGAGTTTCCGTCTCAGTCCAATAATGTTGCAAGAACATTTGAATTATTGAACGACGCTATATTCAAACTTGCTTCCAAAACAGGAAAAGCGGGTTTCTTGTCCGCCAATACTCTCAACCTGCCTTTCATTAATGCAAGGAATAAATTCGATACGGCAGGACAGGGTATCCCGAGAGTTCCTCTGCGTATGGACGACGAGGCGAAAGACTTAGAATTATCATTACCGTCGTCTGCGTCTATTCCAACCGCGGTGTTGGAGACAACTATTTCGTCTAACAGAGCCAGTTTAGATGCTTTATCTTATGCAGACCACCTTACTAAGGCGTTATCACTGCGTCTTCAAGGGAAAGAATTTCAGGATATACAATCCTGTTTAAGACTTCTTTCAAGGGCAGTAGCTTATTCCACGTGTAACTCCGCCCTTTCAGTGGCAAACCTGGAGTTGGTTAGACGTGACGCAGCCCTAGCTACATCCACACTCGTGGATAGTAAGGTGAAGAACTCTCTCAGAGTCGCTTCGGTCTCCGGAGAACTTCTCTTCGACGGCAAGCTTTCTGCAATTTACGATAAAATTACTAAGAAAGCTTCGGATTCTCTGCTGTTCAAATCTGCTTCTAAGAAGTCGGACATGGTAGATAAGAGTAAGACAGGCACTTCTGGGTCTAATGCGCCCAAGAGAGGTTCCTATAGAGGTTCCGGTGCGTCCTCTTGGTCTTATTCAAGAGACCGTCAAGGCAGCGACTCACGTTCGGGACGTCCTTCGGGCCGGGACAACCGGTCAGATGCCCCGAGGTCGACGGGACGAGGTGCGGGTCGTGGAGGACATGGTTTCTCCTACCGCAGGCCTCGCAGGTCCAGGAGGTGATGGCTTCAACCTCTATTGCGTACCGGTTGGCGGAAGGTTGTCGAGTTTTTCACAAGAGTGGGCGTCGATTACGGACGACCCTTGGGTGAGAGGGGTGATTTCGGAAGGTCTAAAGATATCCTTCAAACGAAAGCCTCCATTAACTCGAAGTCCAAAATGGACTCAACTTCCATCAAATCCGCAGAAAAGAGACGCTCTGTTATCAGAGGTGCAGTCTCTTTTAATGAAGAACGCGGTAGAGGTCGTAGAAAACCAGGAGACACCGGGATTCTACAGCCATCTGTTTCTGGTTCCGAAACCAGACGGCTCGTTCCGTCCAGTCATAGATTTGAGCTGGATAAACAAGCTGATCGTCGCTCCGAAGTTTTATATGGAGACGATTCGATCGGTCAGAGCGAGTATTCGGGTGAACGATTATGCAACAAGCATAGATCTCAAAGATGCGTACTTTCACGTCATGGTACATCCGACATTCAGAAAGTATCTACGCTTCGCAGTCCTAGGGGTGGTGTAACAATTCCGGGCGATGTGCTTCGGATTGAATCTAGCACCCTGGGCTTTCACTCGGGTAATGAACTCGGTAATGATGTATTTCCGAGCTCATTCGTCTGCGGTAATGTCGGCCTACCTGGACGACATTCTTCAGAGGTACGGCAACGAGTTAACGCTTCAGAACGATGTGCAGAATCTGCTTCTATTGCTCCGACGTCTCGGTTTTATAATAAACGAGGAGAAGTCGGATCTGGTGCCGTCCAAGTCATTCACACATCTGGGAATGAGCTTCGAGACGCACAACAATCTCGTTCGTCTGCCGTTAACCAGAGCGAAATTAGTCAGTTGTTACCCTCGCTATTGTCTGCACGCAGACAAAGTCACAGCGAGGGAGTTCATGAGACTGATAGGTCTGTGCGGAGCCGCTGCGGATCTCATTCTGATGGGGCGGTTACGCACGCGTCCTCTCCAAATTTTCTTGACTCAGAATTGGAGTGTGAAAATTCATTCGCTCGACATAGACATTCTCTTGTCAGATCAAGTGAAACGAGCGATTCAGACTTGGGCAAACATTCAGTGGTTAACTCAGGGAGTTCCGCTGCAGTTGCCGGATCCGAGTTTTACCATTATGACGGATGCCAGTCAAACAGGTTGGGGTGCATCATTGATCCCAACGGATTCGAGATGCCAGGGTCTTTGGGATCCGCAATTCCTGGGCAAGCACATAAACATCAAGGAAATGATGTCAATTTGGCTTGCATTACGTCATTGGATGGACATTATTCACAATGCTCATGTCCAAATCCTATCCGACAATACGACAGTAGTGGCGTATATACGGAATCAGGGAGGCACTCATTCAATTCCATTGTTCAATCTAACAGAAAGAATCCTTCTGTTTGCTCTAGAACATCAGGTTCTTCTTTCGGTCCGTCATATACCGGGTCGTCTGAACGTACTAGCAGACTCCCTTTCACGAAAGGGTCGCTTGTTGCCGTCGGAGTGGACTCTCAACAAACAAGTATTCAATCAGATTTGCTACCAATGGGAACGGCCAATGATAGACTTATTTGCGACACATCTCAACAATCAGTTGCAGACGTATGTGTCTCCGTGTCCGGATCCAAGAGCATTTGCAGTAGACGCTCTGTCGATCCCTTGGGACGGAATGATAGGATATGCGTATCCTCCAGCGCCGTTAATTCAGCAAGTATTGCTAAAGATAAAACAATCTCAATGCAAGATTCTGTTGGTAGCATCTCTGTCTCCACAGAGACCGTGGATAAATCTACTCAGGTGTCTGTTGTGGGACCTACCGCGAAAGCTTCCTCCATGGGAGGATCTTCTTTCGCAGGGGAAATCGCGTCAACTCCATCACAACCCGCAAGGTCTCAACCTTCACGTTTTTCCGTTGTGCGGTCCTTCTTGCATGGCACGCACTTTACAGGACGAGCAGTGGATGCAATTTCTAACTGTAGGAGGACCTCCTCTTCGCTAAACTATGCGGCTAAGTGGAAGGTTTTTCGTCGTTGGTGTAGGGATCATTCTGTTGATATTTTTGAACCCTCCATACCAGACATTGCAAACTTTCTACTATACTTGTTTGACGAAATCAAACTGCAGCCTGTTACTATTAAGGGTTATAGGTCTATGTTATCTGATACCTATGCACATCATGATAGTTTACAAATTGGATCTAATGTCTCTTTATCTAAGTTAGTTAGAAACTTCTCGATAAATAAACCCAGAACTCTTAGGTTAATTCCTAAGTTGAATTTAGCTTGGGTTCTTCTTAAACTGAAGGAAAAGCCATTTGAACCTCTTGGGACAGTAGATTTCAAATTCTTGTCTTATAAGACAGCTTTTCTCTTAGCTTTCTCTTCTGCTAGAAGATTCAGTGAGGTTCATGCACTGTCGGTGGATGATTCTCACTATCGTAGTGTCGGGAACACTATCACCTTCACTACTAATGTGGGATTTTTAGCTAAGAATCAGGCTCCTAATAAATATCCGGAACCTATTGTTATTAAGGCTCTTCCGTCTTCAGACGGGCGTAGGCCTTTACTCTGTCCTGTTAGAGCGTTACGTATCTATAAACAGAGATCTCAGTTTATCAGAAAGGGACGAAAACGTTTCTTTCTGTCTCTGATGCCTAATAGAAAGGACATTTCGGTCCATTCTATTGCTAGATGGATCCAATTAACTATCCGTACTGCTTATGAAAATTTATCTTCTTCTCAGCAGTCTGTGCTTAAGGTTTCGGCTCATGAAGTAAGAGCTCTTGCTACTTCTTGGGCTTACGCTAATAGTATTGCTATTACAGATTTAATGAAGGCTGCTTATTGGTCTCAGCCATCCACATTCACAAATTTTTATCTCAGAAATATTGAGTCCATTTCTGGAGACCTGCATTGTTTAGGTCCGTTATCTGTTGCTCAGAATGTCGTCCACTAAACAGTTGCAACTATAGTTATGCAGGCTTTCTGTTCCAGCAGTGACTCCGTCCGGCTGCCCTCTTCGCTCTGGGCTATTTGACCCAGGGCAAGGGGAAGGGGGGGGGGTGAGGGTGTTCCCTTAGGTCACCTTCTTTATAGTGAAAAGCAAGGGAATGCCTCCTCCGAAGTCAGTATTTCTGAGTCGTTTCCGGGATGGTTTTAAAGTGTAATATTAATGTTAAAAATTCATTCATGTCATATTTTTAAAGTGTAGCTCGGTGTGAAGCATTTGTATATGTCAAGTGTCAAACGGGCGTTAATATACAATCCTCGGACACTTTTAAAGAATATAAAGAGTCTCAATTCTCTGAACTAACTTTATTTATTGGCTTACTTTAAAAATAATTAGTATTAGGGTTATACTGGATGTTAATAGAGAACATGAATGTTATTGTGCTCAATTATGAGGGTATTGTATCTTTCTAATTTAACATAAAATAAGAAAGATACATGTAAAGCCTAATACTCCTTTTCTCCTTGAGGGGTTGACTCTATATTATATAGTTGAGCTTACTGGATTTTCCTCTATGTCCTAGGCCCTCCAGCCTTTTTACTATTCAGCTATGTCTGGGTCATTGGTACAGTATAAAAATGTTAAAAAATTTATAGTAATTTATATATTTTTTATACTTACCAATGACCCAGATGGGGATGGCCCTCCCAGGAGTTGGGAACTCTTACCTCCCTGCTGAGTACATAGCGCTGACCAGGCACTGCCAGTAAGAATGATAATTGGCGCCAATTTCGGAACGTCCTTGACACTGCGCATGCGCAGTAAGGGCAAAGTATGGAGGTCCTTTAGGACATGATTTCTTTTGGTTTTAGATGCAAATTTGGGGGATTGGGGGCAAAATTTATGTTTGGCCCTGGATTTTTTAGAGTTAGCACTAGCTATGTCTGGGTCATTGGTAAGTATAAAAAATATATAAATTACTATAAATTTTTCAACTTTCAACCACATTCTCATTGTATATTATTTACTATTCCGTTTTCGCGAATGTTTTGTTTTCGACATCACGCGATTCGACAATGAATTTTTCAGTTGATGAATTAATTGTTTTTGGAGTTAGGTGTCAATCTGGGACTGTCTGGACAGGATTTCTTCACTCTTTTGAAGGCTGAATTTCTGTTTTTTCGGTCCCTGTCGACTGTCTGGGTTCTGTCACCGGTTTTTTGTCTGCCACCTTCTCTTGTAGTTGAGGGTGTTCTACTGTCTGTTTCTGTTGAGTTCACCTTTTTCTTCTACTGCTCTCACCTCTGTTATTTCCAGTTTGGTTCCTTTAGGGCAATTCCTTTTGCCCTCGCCTTGGTGCGTTCTCGTGGCCGTTTCTTCCGCACCCGCGGGTGGTGTGGAACGCTGTCGTTTCGGGAGCCTCCCGACTCGACCACGTCTGGTGTGAGTTTACCCCCTCCATGGGGGATGTGCTGCTCCTCCCACTCCCGCGGGGGGTGGGTAATGCTATCGTTTTGGGGTCGCCCGATTCGACCATGTCTGGTGAGAATTGCTCCCCCTCTGTGAGGGATGTGCAGCTCCTCCCACTCCAGCGGGGGGTGGGGAACGCTGTCGTTTCGGAGCTTCCCGACTCGACCATGTCTGGTGAGAGTTATTCCCCTTCCGTGGGGAATGTGCAGTTTTTTACCGTGATGGATACTACGGGAGCTGTTGGATTTCTGGTGAAGAGATGTCTGGTTCCGGGACTATGCGCCCTCTCCAGTCGACATCTGATGCTGTCACTAGGGTTGTGACTCTTCCTTTGGAGGCCGAGCTTGGTGGCTCTCTCCGCTTTTCCGCCAGTTCCAACAGCTCCCGTCGATCTGCTGCTACTGCTGTTCCATCTACAACGTCATTGGGCACCATTTTTAGCCGGTCTCGGCTTATCCCTGCAAGGGTCTGCAGGGATGTCTGTAGTGTGGTTGTGGGGTATCGGCCTCAGCCTTCCCCGACTTCAATTCGGCGAAGTCGGATGGGGCTGCCGACTGAACCCCCTACTGTGTCCTCTCAGCCGTTGAGCACAGTAGTTTTATACCTGCAGTGGTCTGCTGCGGTGTCTGGTTGTGTAGACGTGGGGGTATCGGCCTCAGCCTTCCCTGACTTCAACTCAGCGAAGTTGGAAGTGGCAGCCGGCCGGACCCTCTACTGTGGTCGCTGTGCCGTCGAGCACCACAGTTGTCATTGGATTCGGATGTTCTTAGTGGGACACAATGAACTCTGTGGCGTTTCCGTCCACTCATTCTGGCCACACAACCAGTTTTGGGGGACCAACGTCTTTTGTGCAGCCTGGACCTTCTGCCCTGCAGAGGTCCGCGGTGACTCTCATGAGTTCCTGCTATGTTGATCCTCGGGGTGTGTCACACCCCTATACACGCCTACCTTCAGACGTTTCGGCTGCCGCCCGTCGTCCCACCTCGGGTGTTTTGGATGATCGTGACCCTTCGCTGGTTAAGAGGGTCAGAGGTGAAGCCACTTTGCCGGTTCGTTCCCCTGTCGAACCCACCAGTACGGGCAGTGAGCTTAGGGAGGCCCTCTCCTTACTCACTCAGGTTCTGTCAAAGAGCCTTCCCGTTGCTTCCAGCGAGTGGTTTCCAGGCGCCCCTTATGGCACTGCCTCCCGGGATTGGAAACAGGCCACTTTCTGATCCCCCTGGTGTTCCGACACCATGGGAGGCATCGGCTGATTTGTCCACGATGGGCTATGTGTCTTCCGACTCAGGGGAAGAGTCAGACATGCTTGATGTCGAGAGCCAGCAGTCTTCGGACTTGGGGGCAGCTCTTGATTTCGTGTTTGTGTTCCTTCCGGATCTCAAACCATCTAACCAGTCGACAGAGTCAGCCAGTCCACGATCATCGGTCGCGCACCAACAGCCTATGGAGCAACCCGTTTCTGGGCGTTTTCGACCGTACCAGTCGGTACAGTTGGTTGAAGCATTTTCAGCCTTGGACTCTAAGCTAAGTTCCAAGGCTATGAAGGCTCTGTTCTTCACCAGGGTTGACACCTTTTTGCCTCCGGCGCGTTATCGTTCCTACGATTCTGCCAATTCGTTGGTCTACCAGACTTTGACGGTTTTGTATCAGAACTCCAGTTCCATCGGGCTTTCCAAGTCCAAGTCTGCCGTCATTCCGATGACGACTCTGGAGTCCACATTGGGCTTATCGGGAGAGATGCTTGGTATGCTTTCTCTCTCCGATCACGTCGTCTCAGCTTTGGCTGCTTATCTGCCTCCAGATAAGTTTGACGAGGTACAGGCCTTTGCGTGTGCTGTCCAAGGCGCTCATGCATCTTACTCACACGCATGCCTGTAACACAGCTAATCTGGAATTAGTTCGAAGGGACTCTGTGCTGGACACAGTCCGATCCCTTCCTGAGGAGCAGTGCACTACTCTTGGATCTGCTTCTTTGGCAGGTCAGCAACTTTTCCATGGTTCTGTGTTGACGGTCCGGGATGACGTCCTACGTCATTCCAAAGATCAGCTGCTGTTTCTTCAGCTTGATCAGCCTTCAAGTGTAGGCAGGGGCCGTTCCAAGCCTAACAAGTACCCTCTGCTTCCTCTGCGAAGCAAAGGGGCTGATCCTTCTGCCACCGCTTCTACTTCTTAATCACGGGGTAAGGGTAAGCGTCGGCAGTCTTGAGGGAAGTCCCAGGATTCTTCATTCAGTAGAGGAGGTGTTTTCTCCTCTTGCGAGCCTCGTCGGGGTTCGAAATGAACGTCCTCATCTCAACTCGTCCCAGGTTGGTGGAAGGATAGCAGAGTTCGCAGACCGTTGGGCCACCATTACATCCAATCCTTGGGTGTTAGATGTTGTTCGGTCCGGGCTGCGAATATCCTTCCGAAGGCACCCCACTCTGTCCAGGGTGCCTTTTCCAACCACAGTTCCTTCAGACATTTTACGTCGGGAACTTTTGTCCACGGAGATAGACAATCTCCTGACAAAGGGGGCGATTGAGGTCATCAAGAACATTAGGTCAGTGGGTTTCTATTCCCGCCTGTTCTTGGTGCCGAAAAAGGATGGCCGATTCCGACCGGTTATCGATCTGAGTATCCTGAACCAGTCTATCATTGCTTCCAAGTTCAGCATGGAGACTTTCAGGTCGGTCCTCCGTTCAATTCACCAGGGAGATTTAGCTTCCAGCTTCGACCTGCGAGATGCTTGCTTTCACGTTCCGATTCATTGGGCGTTACGGAAGTATCTCAGGTTCGCTTTTCTGGGGCGAGTTTACCAGTTCAAGGCCATGCCTTTCGGCCTCAACCTGGTTCCTTGGGCCTTCACCAGACTGATGTCGCATGTGATAGCTTTCCATTGCACACAGTCCAGGGTGACTACTTCGGCATATCTGGATGATATCCTCCAGGGGCATTCCAATGCTACCTTACTGGAGTCGGATGTCGCCACTCTGTTGAGCTTGCTCACGTCACTAGGTTTCAGAGTCAATGAGGAGAAGTCGGATCTGGTCCCTTCTCAGTCATTTTATCATCTGGGGATGGCTTTCCGCACACAATTCAATTTGGTGGCGGTTCCCCAGGCCAAGGCTGTGATTCTCTCAGCTTTTGCTCTGACTCTGTCCCAGTCCACATCCGCGACGGCACGGAGTATTCTCCGGCTAACCGGTCTCTGCTGTTCGGTGACGGATCTCATTCCTCTAGGTCGGCTGCATGTCAGACCTCTCCAACACTTTCTGCTCAGTCGTTGGAGGCGGAATGTAGATTTTCTGGATCTGGTGCTTTGGTTTCCAGAATATCTTTATCCTCACCTTCTCCTCTGGGTGGATGTCCAGTGGCTTTTGCAGGTGTTCCATTGGACTTACCCACGTCCGATCGCGTTCTGACGGCAGATGCCAGCGATCTTGGATGGGGGTGCGACGTTGGATCCTCTAGGTCTTTCCATTCACAGGATGTGGGACCAGGATCATGCAGCTCTACACATCAACCAGGAGGAGCTTCTTGCTCTTCTTCTGAGTTTCAGGCAGTGGATCCCTCACCTGTCGAATCGCCAGGTCCTTCTGTTCTCCGACCATTCGACGGTGGTTGCTTACATTCGGAACCAGGGCGGCACTCACTCTGTTCCAATGTACGAATTGGCTCGGGATCTTCTACTGCTCGCTCAGGATGTCCGTCACATTCCCGGTCGTCTGAACGTCCTAGCCGACTCCCTGTCCCATCGGGGTAGGGTCATTTCCACCAGGTGGATGCTCCACATGTTGGGTTCCATCGATCTCTTGTGACTCGTTGGAACCATCCGGAGGACCCTTTCGTGTCCCCATGTCCAGATGCTCTGGCTGGTGGCCGTGGACGCTCTGGCCCTCCTTTGGGATGGTCTTGTCGGCTACGCCTTCCTACCGGTTCCGATTCCTCCTCAGGTTCTCGCCCAGATATGAACCTGCAGTCGTTGAATCCTTTCGATCACACCTGTCGCCTCGGTGGGTGTGGATCGATCTGCTCCGCTCTCTGTTAGCGGCGGTTCTGGCATGTCTCCCTCTACCTCGCGACTTTCTTTGCCAAAGTCGCCCGAGGAGGTTTCATGTTGACCCGACTTCATTGTGCCTTCACACATGTCTTTATTCGGGTCCTGTCTCCTCCGTAGTGGTTTTTCGAGACACGCAATGGAGTTGCTTTTCTTCTTCAAGGAGCCATTCACTCCACTGGTTTAGTCTCTGTGGCTAAGTGGAAGGTTCTTCTGTCGATGGTGTGCGATCACTATGTTGCTTCTGTCACTCCTTCGATCACACCGCTTGCGGAGTTTCTGGTATATGTTTGTTTCTAGGGGTCTCCAGCAATGGGTACATATCCATGCTTCGGAGACATTTTTTCATATGTTATACCGCATTGTTTCGACTCATCCTTGCCTCTCCAAGCTTGTTCAGCTCTTTTCCTTGAAACGGCCTAGGACTTTGCAGTTTACTCCAAGATGGCCACTTTCTTGGGCGCTGCTCTGCTTGGGGGTGGAGGGCGTTCGCGCCTTTATCCTGGATGAATATGCGTTTTCTCACATGCCAGATCTCTCCTGCATCTATTTCTTGATGGATTTGTCTTGCTATTCGTGCAGCTTCCGCTTGTCTAACTACTGTGATTGTATTACCAATTGTTTTTTCTTCCACGAGATGCGTGTATTGTCTTCCTCTTTTAATAACTCTGTCATGTTGTCGGATGAAATTAATGTAGGGTTTCAAATGAACACGATAGGGGTGTGAAAATAATAAACATACAGGTACAACAGTCAGCTTTAAAACTTGTAGGATATACCAGATAAATAGTAAGTTGGTTGCAAATATCTTCCACACGGAACATCTTTTTTCTAATAACATTACCCACGGCAGAATATAATGGAACTGAAAAATAATTTCTGGTCGTTTCCCATTGATTTCAAACTTTGAAACAAAAATAAGTTACCATTAAATTTTGAAAAATTGAAACTTGTCTCTGGTCTGCTTATTTATCAGTACAACTTCTGTGTTCTGTGTGCATTCTTCTGATCTAAACTTTAAGTCATTTTACGATTAAAATCCCACTTTCTGATGCATTAATTTGGGCACATTCTTGTAATTTGGGCCTGCTGTTTATTAGCGTTAATTTGGAGGAATCCAAAGACCTTCAGAATAGGTATACAAACAAGGGGAATTTGTTGTCTGTCAGGGTAATATCTTGACATATTACAAGATTTTTTTTTCATTTAAAACGTGTTTGCTCTATGAAATTAACAGGTCAAATTGTACTGAAGGTATGAGAAATGGTTTTGTGCTTGAAAGTTATATTCAGTTAACCCCCACGAGGAAGTCTTGCAGAGTGGTTTCTAGCCAAGTCTTGGCTGCCTGAACTACTGAACATGTAGAGCTGGTGGGAATTCATGACAGTTGTCCAAGCCTTTTGAGGTTAAAAAAAACTTCATCATTCAACTTTCGAAGATAATATCTTATATATTTGGAATTAAGAATAAGATCATTGCCAGCACTCCCTAAGTTTTGTTAATTTAATCTCCCACCTAACACAAGCCAAAGAGGGTGTTTCCCCCAAAGTTCTCAATTTTTTGTTTTACAACCACAGCTTATGACCTCTTGCCGAACTCATTTCTTTGAGTCATCATAAGCTTCAGTTCAAATTATTTTGTCCATCCGTCTGTCCATCCGTCCATCTGTCTGCAGGTCATGTCCAGCTCAGAACTTTTGATGACCTTGAAGGATATTAATAATGCTTGGTATTAATGTTGCCCACCACCAGAGGGTGTGTCGTGAATAAGGTTGGAATGGCTGTCTACAAGGTCAAGGTTACAGATTTAGTTCAAGGTCACATGCCCATATCCAAATATACACAAGTCATGTCTGGCTCAGAACTTTTGATAGCCTTGAAGGATAGTAATGATATTTGGTATTAATGTTGCCCTCTACTAGGGGATGTTTCACGAATAAGGTTGGAATGCCTGTCTATAAGGTCAAGGTCAAAGACTTAGTTCACATTCACACCCCCCCCCCCCCCCAACATAAAAAAAAAACGGTGCTTCATTAATTAAAATTTTGCTGCTGATGATTTTCATTACCTGGTAAATGCATGCATGGACATCACTGCCCACACATGGATTACAACCAGTCTATGGTGACTGTACAGTATGTGGACATGAAATATGATTTTTAAACCTTATCCTCCGGGTAAACAGTTTATTATACCCCAACTTCAGAGAAGTGGTGTCTGTTTTGTCGATGCTCTGTAAGTCTGTACATCTGTCCATCTGACTAAACTTGTGTACACAACTCTTCTTAGGTTATTGGACCGATTTTGATGAAACTTCTCAAGCATTATAACTAGCAGGTGAACATGCGCATAGTCAAACATTTTTCATCTGTGACCATTTTTACCAGGTTTTCTCCCCGTGAACTTAGATTTATTATGGATTTTGAAATGAGATTCTTGTGTGCGCAACTCAAACATTACTGAACCAATTTCGATGACACTTTTCAGACATTATGACTAGCAAGTGAACTTGCGCATATTCTAAACAATTTTTATCTGCGACATTTTAATGTGGTTATCTCCCCAGGGATTTAGATTTATTATAAATTTTTCAATGAGATGCTTGTGTGTGCAACTCCTCCTACATTATTGAACCGATTCTTATGAAACTTCACAAATATAATGACTAGAAACACGTGCATATTCTAATTTTTTTTATCTGCGACAAGTTTAACCAAGTTATCTCCCATGAACTTAGATTTATTATGGATTTTCAAAGTAATTCTTGTGTGGACAACTCTTTGTACATTATTGAACCGATTTGAAACTTCTTAAACATGGCCACTAATGAGTGAACATGCACATATTTCCAAATTTTCCATCTGTGGTGATTTTTACATGGTTATCTCCCCTTCAGCTTATAAGATTTAATATATATTTGTGAGATTTTTATGTGTGTGGAACACCTTCATTAATGAACCAATTTTGATCAAACTTCTCAAACTTACAAGTGGGCATATGCATATTCCAAATATTTTGATCTGCGACAATTTTAACCAAGCTATCTCCTATGAACTTGGATTTATTATTGGTTTTTCAAGCTCAGCATTGAGAGGTGCATTCTAATAAGCTGGAAGTGGAGGTGTTAATCACCTTTGGTAATAGTTCTAGTTTTATTACAGTGTAACCACACCTTTGACTTTGAATAACTATCCAATATAAAAGATCCTGCAAGTGTGAAGAACACAAATTTATCTTTGAGCCCCTAACAAGAGACTACCAAAATATCTATTTTCATGCACAAATATGTGAGAATTTGGCCTGTAATGGTAATTGTTTATATGTAGCATTCTTTTTCAGAGGTTGTGTGTTAGAAGAAAATGTTGTTATAGGCAGAAATTCATCTCTAGGTTCCAATACTTTTATCTCACAATCTGTGATTGGCAAAAACTGTAAAATAGGTATGTACTATTGTTTTACTTCCTTATAACATTTTAACCTTTAAGGGTCTGGACAAGTATCCAGAATTCCCACGAGCCCACAGCCTCCAGACATCCAGTGGATTAGCAGTGATTTCTTGTCAAGTCCTGTCTGCCTTAACCCCCTGCACACTGATGTCAAAATATCCAGATTTGAAGTAGCCATTATTCCCATAATGCAACTGGGAATTTAACCAATTCAATCTTGTTTGACAGAGCTCATCGAGCTCTGTCAAACAAGATTGAATTGGTTAAATTTCTAGTTGCATTATGGGAAATATTTGCACCCTGAACTTTAGATATTTCGACATCAGTGTGTAGGGGGTTAACAGGCAGTCAAGACTTTACTAGAAACCACTGCCTTCCTAATTTGTCTGTTGTCAACAGGACCTCCTCATGGTGGCATATTAAGGGCACCTGTTCTGAGGTCGTAAAAGTCAGAAATAGGCTTTTAGGAGTTAAAATGAGTTTGTGCCTGTGGGTCCTTGAAATTTGTAAATTTTCTGAAATTTGGAATTATGTCATCAAGCTTCAAAAGTACTTGAAAATGGCTGATGACATCAAAGATTCTAAAAAGTGCTTGAAAACAATGTTATATTTTAACAGTACTCTTGTTGGTGATCTCTTAGTAGTGGCAGTAACAGTTTCTAACAGCAAGTGGTTTTGGCATTGGACTTCAAACTGAAAGGTCAATGGTTTGCTCTCCACCAGGGCAGCTGCATTGTATCCTTGGGCAAATCACTTAATTATGATTGAACTTGTGAGGGCACGGTGGCATTGTTTACTAAGGTGGACTACATGTCGATTGTTCACTTGTCTTCAACCACTGCTAACCCTGCTTGTGTGGAGTTAGTACATTGGGGAGTCTGTCAGTTACTCACAGTTGCTTGGTGGTTCTCTTTGTGTACTCTGGCTTTCTCTCATGGTAAAACTGTCCGACACAAGGTGATCCTGGTTGTTGAAAGGGTCGCTAAACAATAAATAAATAAATCTTCAAAAGTATTTGAAAATGGCTGATGACCTCAAAGATTGTAAACAGTGCTTGAAAACAATGTTACTTTTCAACAGTACTCTACTTTAGTAGCAGAGGCAACAATTTTTAACAGAAAAATTGTTTGATGTTGCAAAAATGAGTGAACCTGGTAAGGCTTAAAAAAATAAAAAATCTGTTTCTCAGGCCCTCCCGCATGGTCCTTTTGGCTGCCACATGCTCTCTTTTTATAACCAATTTAAACTTAAAAAAAATAAAAATCAAATGGTTTATGTCTGATATTTTACCCAAGTTAAAAAAATTGATGAATTTATCCCTTGAGTGCAAGAAGGCTTTGCAATGCTTTAGCATTGCAAAGCCTTCTTGCACTCAAGGGATGAAATACACCACCACCCATGCTATTCTGTAGATTATGAGGCCTAAAACTTGAACCAAGAACATGAACTTTTGATGGCAAAGAAGAAATTACTCAAATAAAAAAATAAAATGAAAAAACGCTTGCCCGCATGCAATTTCACAAATAATGGCCCGAGAAACAGAAGATCTACTTTGTGTGGCCTAAAGTAGATTTTTTGATTGAATAAATCCTTATTTTCCTAGGTACCAGCTTCAACATTTTTTACTTCCAGAAAACCTTAGTACATGGAATTTATGATATTCTGGTTAATAGCATCCTCATGTTATTGGCATATTTCCACGATAGAGCCAGTCATTAGGAAATGTCAGCCTTTTTGTGCCAATATCAACTCAAGTTTACTCTCAGGCTTCCTGCACTTGAATGAGTAGTCAAATTTTCAGTTTCCTTGACTTTCTTGGTATAATTATTTTGAGAATTGTTAATGTGCCAGAGATGAGAATTTTTAGGATATTTTTATACTGTACCAATGACCCAGACTTAGCTGGTGCTAACTCTAACAAAACCAGGGCCAAACACAAATTTTGCCCCCCAATCCCCAAAATTTGCATCCAAAACAAAAAGAAATCATGTCCTAAAGGACCTCCATACTACGCCTCTACTGCACATGCGCAGTGACGCAGACGTCCCGAAATTGGCGCCAATTATCATTCTCTGTTTGGCCCTTCATCAGTCAACATCTCACTGATCTTTGTGCTTGTAAATCTCAGTTTAAAGGATGCCAGACACGTAATTTTTGGAGAAAATGTGATTCTAAGGAGGATAGAAGGAGGAGAGGAAAAAGAAGTGACAAAAAATAATCAGGGCTGTACTTAAAATTTTTTGATGAAATTATGTTAAGTTGCCTATTTTCGAGGCATGGGCCTCTTGTTGTCATTCTTGCTAAATGTTGCACTGCTTATTCAGTGTTTCCTCTCC
The DNA here is from genome assembly GCA_031216915.1 of Pictodentalium vernedei. Classification (NCBI taxonomy): domain Eukaryota; kingdom Metazoa; phylum Mollusca; class Scaphopoda; order Dentaliida; family Dentaliidae; genus Pictodentalium; species Pictodentalium vernedei. The sequence goes on from CM062297.1 coordinate 156,436,073, forward strand.
CCTAGCCTTCTAAAGTCCCCCCTTGCAATTCTCCCATGCTTTTGGCATATTTTTGAGAAATTTCATTTCTAAAATTTCCTGGGAGAGTTGCTTGGTTACAGAATGTTTTCTGTTATTTTCCCCATAGTTACGTTTTCACCCATGGGTGTATAACGTTTGTGTTCTGCATCTTCCATCTGATGTTCTGCAGATTCTCCCCTGGGAGTCTCTGTTTTGCATCAGATAGAGTGTAATTTGATGACTGATTCCGGGCCAGTTTTTTCAGTGCCTGGAGTCATGTTTTCTGGTGTTTTTACACTGTTTGTTTACATTGGCAACAGCCTTTTTGAGGGGGGCTGTTTGCCTTTGCTGTAGTTTATCTCACTATAAGATACATTTATAATTATCCGTAAGTGTCTCATTAATTATTTAATATAAATTTAAAATTTTTGACCACACTTTGCCATCGGATCCATCGGGGCTCAACGTTACTTTTCAGCAACTTGGGCTTCGCTGAAAAAATATTTTTTCAAAATTATTTTGATTTGCAATTGTTTTTTCATTTATTAATGGATCATGTTATTATGTATCTTTGTGTCAGGGGTTTTTGTGAGTAACTAGGACTTATTGTTTTTCTTCCACAATGAAGGGACATTGTTCAAATTGTAATAGGAAGAAATCTTCCTCTGACTTTCATGATCATTGTATTAATTGTAGTCAGTGTTCTCGCATTAATCCCTGTCCTATATGTGAATATTGGGATGAGAAACATTGGAAACGTGTGTCACGATATGTTGTTTCTGGAGAAAGGGCTATGCCGGCTCTTTCTCCGCAAGGTCACTCTACTCTCTCAGTTTCTATTTCAGAGGAACCAGAACAGGGTGATGTTTCCATGTTATCTTCTACAAGTGTGCGTCCGTCGTCACAAATGAATTCAGAGCTAGCGGCAAAAGTGCTCATGGAGATTAGACAAATGTCGTCCGCTAGCTCGCCCGGTGTAGCGTCCATTCACCGAATGGTTCGGCAGCCGGGTACGTCTGATGCGGTCCAGGAGGAAATTTTGGGTGATGCGAGCACTATAAACATAATAGATGCACACCCAGTGACGGCGGATAGTAAGCAAGATCGGAGGAAGCCTTTGAGTCCGGTTCCTAGCTCGTCCAGGTCCAGCCGGGCCGCGAGCGAGAGAGGCCCCTCTCTCGTACAACAACATCTGGGACCAGATGTTGTGGTACAAAATGTGTCTTTAGCGGAGCATACATCCGTCGCTCGGGACGCTCCGTTGTATAAGCAGTCCGCGGAGACTGTTAAGGCTTCCTCTTCTCGTCAGCGCACACGACCGCACCTTGGCTGCATGACCGCCGATATATTACCAGCTTCGCCGATCAAGGATTCTTCGGTGACCAGGTCACACCATCCGGCAGCCAGGGATTCGAGACTGATGGACTCCGGACGTTCGCATAGGAAAAGTATGCGGGAGCCATCTGATGCGGAGCTGCCCTCGGCGAAGCAGCAAAAGACTGCGCCTCCACAGGTCTCGACGCCGGACATTCTTGTGCAGATAGCACAGCTTATCGCAGCATCCCAGCAGCCGACAGAAACGGTGTCGGATCGAGAATTATCCGACGGCGCTGGGTCGGTACGCTCCGCCGAAGCATCAGGGGCGGACGACCGGGAACATCATGAGGTCCGACCGGATGGTGAAAGGGATACGGATGACTTGGAGCTATCCCTTTTGGAACAACATAAAGCTGCCGTGGACTTCATCCGGCACTTTCTCCCTCAAGTTGTTCCGTCGGTCCAGACTGCTGCGGTTCCGGACAAGAGAATTATAGCGTCATTGGACTCTGAATTTTTTGAGCGGTTCAGGGACATCGCTCCCGAGTTTCCGTCGCAGTCCAATAATGTTGCAAGAACATTTGAATTATTGAACGACGCTATATTTAAACTTGCTTCCGGGACGGGGAAAGCAGGTTTCTTGTCCGCTAATACTCTCAACCTGCCTTTCTTTAATGCAAGGAATAAATTCGATACGGCAGGACAGGGTATACCGAGAGTTCCTCTGCGTATGGACGACGAGGCGGAAGACTTAGAGCTATCATTACCGTCGTCGGCTTCTATTCCAACCGCGGTGTTGGAAACAGCTATTTCGTCTAACAGAGCCAATTTAGATGCCTTATCTTATGCAGATCACCTTACTAAGGCGTTATCACTGCGCCTTCAGGCGAAAGAGTTTCAGGATATACAATCCTCTTTAAGACTTCTTTCAAGGGCAGTAGCTTATTCCACGGGTAACTCCGCCCTTTGAGTGGCAAATCTGGAGTTGGTTAGACGTGACGCAGCCCTAGCTACATCCACACTAGTGGATACTAAGGTGAAGAACTCTCTTAGAGTCGCTTCGGTCTCAGGAGAACTTCTCTTTGACGGCAAGCTTTCTGCTATTTATGATAAAATTACAAAGAAAGCTAAGGATTCTCTGTTGTTCAAATCTGCTCCTAAGAAGTCGGATACAGCAGACACGAATAAGATAGGCACTTCTGGGTCTAATGCGCCCAAGAGAGGTTCCTATAGAGGTTCCGGTGCGTCCTCTTGGTCTTATTCGAGAGACCGTCAAGGTAGCGACTCTCGTTCGGGACATCCTTCAGACCGGGACAATCGGTCAGACGCCCCGAGGTCGACGGGGCGAGGTGCGGGCCGTGGAGGACGTGGTTTCTCCTACCGCAGGCCTCGCAGGTCCAGGAGGTGATGGCTTAAACCTCTATCGCGTACCGGTTGGCGGAAGGTTGTCGAGCTTTTCACAAGAATGGGCGTCGATTACGGACGACCCTTGGGTGAGAGGAGTGACTTCGGAAGGTCTAAAGATATCCTTCAAACGAAAGCCTCCATTAACTCGAAGTCCAAAGTGGACTCATCTTCCGTCAAATCCGCAGAAAAGAGACGCTCTGTTATCAGAGGTGCAGTCTCTTTTAATGAAGAACGCGGTAGAGGTCGTAGAAAACCAGGAATCTCCGGGATTCTACAGCCATCTGTTTCTGGTTCCGAAACCAGACGGCTCGTTCCGTCCAGTCATAGATTTGAGCTGGATAAACAAGCTGATCGTTGCTCCGAAATTTTATATGGAGACGATTCGGTCGGTCAGAGCGAGTATTCGGGTGAACGATTATGCAACAAGCATAGATCTCAAAGATGCGTACTTTCACGTCATGGTACATCCGACATTCCGAAAGTACCTACGCTTCGCAGTCCTAGGAGTGGTGTATCAATTCCGGGCGATGTGCTTCGGATTGAATCTAGCACCCTGGGCTTTCACTCGGGTAATGAACTCGGTAATGATCTATTTCCGAGCTCATTCGTCTGCGGTAACGTCGGCCTACCTGGACGACATTCTTCAGAGGTACGGCAACGAGTTAACGCTTCAGAACGATGTTCAGAATCTTCTTCTATTGCTCCGACGTCTCGGTTTTATAGTAAACGAGGAGAAGTCGGATCTGGTGCCGTCCAAGTCATTCACTCATCTGGGAATGAGCTTCGAGACGCACAACAATCTCGTTCGTCTGCCGTTAACCAGAGCGAAATTAGTCAGTTGTTACGCTCACTATTGTCTGCACGCAGACAAAGTCACGGCGAGAGAATTTATGAGACTGATAGGTCTGTGTGGAGCCGCCGCGGATCTCATTCCGATGGGGCGGTTACGCACACGTCCTCTTCAAATTTTCCTGACTCAGAATTGGAGTGTGAAAATTCATTCGCTCGATGTAGACGTTCTCTTGTCAGATCAAGTGAAACAAGAGATTCAGACTTGGGCAAACATTCAGTGGTTAACTCAGGGAGTTCCGCTGCAGTTGCCGGATCCGAGTTTTACCATTATGACGGATGCCAGTCAAACAGGTTGGGGTGCATCATTAATCCCAACGGATTCGAGATGCCAGGGTCTTTGGGATCCGCAATTCCTGTGCAAGCACATAAACATCAAGGAAATGATGTCAATTTGGCTTGCGTTACGTCACTGGATGGACATTATTCACAATGCTCATGTCCAAATCCTATCCGACAATACGACAGTAGTGGCGTATATACGGAATCAGGGAGGCACTCATTCAGTTCCGTTGTTCAATCTAACGGAAAGAATCCTTCTGTTTGCGCTAGAACATCACGTTCTTCTTTCGGTCCGTCACATACCGGGTCGTCTGAATGTGCTAGCAGACTCCCTTTCACGAAAGGGTCGCTTGTTGCCGTCAGAGTGGACTCTCAACAAACAAGTATTCAATCAGATTTGCTACCAATGGGAACGGCCAATGATAGATTTATTTGCGACACATCTCAACAATCAGACGTATGTGTCTCCGTGTCCGGATCCAAGAGCATTTGCAGTAGACGCTCTGTCGATCCCTTGGGACGGAATGATAGGATACGCGTATCCTCCAGCGCCGTTAATTCAACAAGTATTGCTAAAGATAAAACAATCTCAATGCAAGATTCTGTTGGTAGCATCTCTGTCGCCACAGAGACCGTGGATAAATCTACTCAAGTGTCTGTTGTGGGACCTACCGCGAAAGCTTCCTCCACGGGAGGATCTTCTTTCGCAGGGAAAATCGCGCCAACTCCATCACAACCCGCAAGGTCTCAACCTTCACGTTTTTCCGTTATGCGGTCCTTCTTGCATGGCAAACACTTTACAGGACGAGCAGTGGACGCGATTTCTAACTGTAGGAGGACCTCCTCTTCGCTAAACTATGCGGCTAAGTGGAAGGTTTTTTGTCGTTGGTGTAGGGATCATTCTGTAGATATATTCGATCCCTCTATACCAGACATTGCAAACTTTCTAGTATACTTGTTTGACGAAATCAAACTGCAGCCTGTTACTATAAAGGGTTATAGATCTATGTTATCTGATACCTATGCACATCATGATAGTTTACAAATTGGATCTAATGTCTCTTTATCTAAGTTGGTTAGAAACTTTTCGATAAATAGACCCAGAACTCTTAGATTAATTCCTAAGTGGAATTTAGCTTGGGTTCTTCTTAAATTGAAGGAAAAGCCATTTGAACCTCTTGGGACAGTAGATTTCAAATTCTTATCTTATAAGACAGCTTTTCTCTTAGCTTTCTCTTCTGCTAGAAGAGTCAGTGAGCTTCATGCACTGTCGGTGGATGATTCTCACTATCGTAGTGTTGGGAACACTATCACCTTCACTACGAATGTGGGTTTTTTAGCTAAGAATCAGGCTCCTAATAAATATCCGGAACCTATTGTTATTAAGGCCCTTCCGTCTTCAGACGGGCGTAGGCCTTTACTCTGTCCTGTTAGAGCGTTACGTATCTATAAACAGAGATCTCAGTTTATCAGAAAGGGACGGAAACGTTTCTTTCTGTCTTTGATGCCTAATAGAAAGGACATTTCGGTCCATTCTATTGCTAGATGGATTCAATTAACTATCCGTACTGCTTATGAAGATTTATCTTCTTCTCAGCAGTCTGTGCTTAAGATTTCTGCTCATGAAGTAAGAGCTCTTTCTACTTCCTGGGCTTATGCTAATAGTGTTGCTATTACAGATTTAATGAAGGCTGCTTATTGGTCTCAGCCATCCACATTTACGAATTTTTATCTCAGAAATATTGAGTCCATTTCTGGAGACCTGCATTGTTTAGGTCCGTTATCTGTTGCTCAGAATGTCGTCCACTAAACAGTTGCAACTATAGTTATGCAGGCTTTCTGTTCCGGCAGTGACTCCGTCCGGCTGCCCTCTTCTCTCTGGGCTATTTGACCCAGGGCAAGGGGAAGGGGGGGGGGGGGGGGGGGGGGGCGGGTTTTCCCTTAGGTCACCTGCTTTATAGTGAAAAGCAAGGGAATGCCTCCTCCAAGTCAGTATTTCTGAGTCGCTTCCGGGATGGTTTTAAAGTGTAATATTAATGTTTAATTTCATTCATGTCTTATTTTTAAAGTGTAGCTCGGTGTGAAGCATTTGTATATGTCAAGTGTCAAACGGGCTTTAATATAAATACTCGGACACTTTTAAATGATTATAAAGAGTCTCAATTCTCTGGACTACTTTATTTATTGGCTTGCTTTAAAAATAATTAGTATAAGGGTTATACTGGATGTTAATAGAGAACATGAATGTTATTGTGCTCAATTATTAAGGGTAGTGTATCTTTCTAATTTAATATTAAATAAGAAAGATACATGTAAAGCCTAATACTCCTTTTCTCCTTAAGGGGTTACCTCTTTACTATATAGTTGAGCTTATTGGATTTTCCTCTATGTCCTAGGCCCTCCAGCCTGTTTACTATTCAGCTAAGTCTGGGTCATTGGTACAGTATAAAAATGTTAAAAAATTTATAGTAATTTATATATTTTTTATACTTACCAATGACCCAGACGGGGATGGCCCTCCCTGGAGTTGGGAACTCTTGCCTCCCCGCTGAGTACATAGCGCTGACCAGGCACTGCCAGTAAGAATGATAATTGGCGCCAATTTCGGGACGACTGCGTCACTGCGCATGCGCAGTAGAGGCGTACTATGGAGGTCCTTTAGGACATGATTTCTTTTTGTTTTGGATGCAAATTTTGGGGATTGGGGGGCAAAATTTGTGTTTGGCCCTGGTTTTGTTGGAGTTAGCACCAGCTAAGTCTGGGTCATTGGTATGTATAAAAAATATATAAATTACTATAAATTTTTTAACATCTTCACAGTGAGTGGTATGATTTCTATCTTTTCATAAATTTTTCGATGATCTATCGTTTTGTGTGTAATAAAAGTCAGCATTAGGCCTTTAAGATTTAACAGTCATTACGGACCAGTGTTATTCACAAAATTTGCCAATGATGATTTATTATTTTTTCAATTTTTGCATCAGAAACATAGCTTATGGCCCCCTCATTTGAACAAGCTCTTTGAGTGCATTCCAGTGAGTGGTCATAAGCTATAATTTTGATGTAAATAATTTGAAATTGTTTATTTGTTCAAGGAGGTTTTTTTTTTCATGTGTCACCTGCAATTTGTATTAAAGGGTTAACTCCTTGCATGATGGAAGAAATTCATGCCCAGGACAGAATTTATCTTGCTACAGATATAAGTATAATTTTAGCACATTTAATCAAATTCCTGTGCAGGCCCAATGACTCTGTATAATGTCTAGATGAGAACATCCTATTTTGGTCAGGTTTGGTCAACTTTGATGGCTGCAGGGGCACGTTACCAAGATTCCTTTTGCACAGTCTACAGGTTGCATTTATGAAGGAATTTCATTGTAAATTGGTAGGATGACTGTATAATGTCTAGATGAGAACATCCTAGATCAGTCTGCCGTGTCGATCGCATGGGTTACGTGACCTAGATTTGTTTAGCACAGTTTACAGTTCATATTTATGAAGCGGTTTCATTGTAACTTGGTAGGATAACTCAGTATGATGTCTAGATGAGACTATCTTATTTTGGTCATGATCAGTCAGCCGTTGCCACCACTTTGGCATGTGACCTAGATTCCTTTAGAACTGTCTATAGGTCGTTTTTATGAAGGGATTCATTGTAACTTGGTAGGATGACTCGGTATATCTAGATGAGACTGTCTTATTTTGGTTGCAATCGGTCAACCGTGACTGCCAGCCGGGCACTTGACCTAGATTCCTTTAGCAAGGTCTACAAGTTAAATTTATGAAGGGATTTCATTTTAACTTAGTAGGCTAACCCATTTTGGAATGATTTTACAGTAACTTGGGAACTTGGGTTGACATAAGTTAACTGTGAGGGTCACATCAGGCATCAATTCTTAATACAGTCTACACCTCAAATTATTCTTGTTGAAAACATAGCATGCTGGGAACAGAACTTAACATATTCTCAATTATCACAGTTCTTCTCTTATTTCATAATCCTTTCATAAACTTTGAACATTATTCTTGTCATCAAACACTACACACAGTCAAGTTAAGCTGCAGTGTCATTGACACTTTCATTTGTAAAATTGCATGTGGGCGGGCATTTGTTTATTTTATTTTTAGCTTCAAGATAAGCTATTGCCATCACGTGTGCAGAAGTTTGTGAGTCTGTTCACATTTTCTTTAGCACAGGCTACATCCCATAGTTCTTGTCCGATCAGCACAAAATTTCATATGCATTTTCGATGTCATGTCTAAATGAGAACCTCCCCTTTTGGTTGCAATCGATGAACCGTGATGGCTATGCAAGCTCGAAACCTAAAAACCTTTAGCACAGCCTACAGGTCGTATTTATGAAGGAATTTCATTGTAACTTGGTAGAATGACTCTGTAGATGAGAATGTCCCCTTTTGGTCGTGATCGGTCTACAGTGAAGGGTACACAAGCCCGAAACCTAAAAACCTTTAGCACAGTCTACAGGTTGTATTTATGAAGGAATTTTATTGTAACTTGGTAGAATGACTCTGTATAATGTGTAGATGAGAATGTCCCCTTTTGGTCGTGATCGGTCTACAGTGAAGGGTACACAAGCCCAAAAGCCAAAAACCTTTAGTACAGTCTACAGGTTGTATTTATGCAGGGATTTCATTGTAACTTGGTAGAATGACTCTGTATAATGTGTAGATGAGAATGTCCCCTTTTGGTCGTGATCGCTCTACAGTGAAGGGTACACAAGCCCGAAACCTAAAAACCTTTAGCACAGTCTACAGGTTGTATTTATGAAGGAATTTCATTGTAACTTGGTAGAATGACTCTGTATAATGTGTAGATGAGAATGTCCCCTTTTGGTCGTGATCGGTCTACAGTGAAGGGTACACAAGCCCGAAAGCCAAAAACCTTTAGTACAGTCTACAGGTTGTATTTATGCAGGGATTTTATTGTAACTTGGTAGAATGACTCTGTATAATGTGTAGATGAGAATATCCCCCTTTGGTCGTGATCGGTCTACAGTGAAGGGTACACAAGCCCGAAAGCCAAAAACCTTTAGTACAGTCTACAGGTTGTATTTATGCAGGGATTTTATTGTAACTTCGTAGGATGACTCTGTGTAATGTCTAGATGAGAACGACCTATATTGGTTGGGTTCAGTCAACCACGATGGCTGCAGGGGCATGTTACTTAGATTCCTTTAGCACAGTCTGCAGCTTGCATTTATTAAGGGTTTCCTTACAGATTTGTAGGATGACTCAGATGTCTAGATGAGAATGTCGTATTTTGGTCTTGATCGGTCAACTGTGACGGGCATACAGTCTCGTAACCTAGATTTGTGTAGCACAGTCTACAATTCATATTTATGAACGACTCCATTGTAACTTGGAAGGATAACTCAGTATGATCCTATTTTGGTCACATTGGTCAACCGCTACCGCTGACTGACCACATGACCTAGATTCCTTTAGCACTGTCTGCAGGTTGTTTTTATGAAGGGATATCATTGCAACTTGGTAGGATAACTCGGGATAACTTGGTATGATATCTAGATGAGAGGATCCTGTTTTGGTCACGATCGGTTGACCATGACCAACAGACCAGCACTTGACCTGGATTCCTTCAACAAAGTCTACGAGTCATATTTATGAAGGAATTTCATTGTAACTTGGTAGAATGACTCATTTTGGAACAATTTTACTCTTACTTGGTAACTTTGGTTGGCATTCGTTAACTGTGAGGGCCACATCAACACAGGCCTCAATTCTTTAGTACAGTTTACACCTCAGATTATTCTTGTTGAAAACATAGCATGTACAGAACTTAACATATTCTCAATTATCACAATTCTTGTCTTATTTCATAATCCTTTCATAACATCAAACATTATCCTTTTCATCAAACACTACACACAGTCAAGTTTAGCTACAGCGTCATTGACACTTTCATTTGTAAAATTGCATGTGGGAGGGTGGTTTTTTATTTTATTTTTTATTTTTGTAATTATTTCTTTGCCACAAAAAATTCACATTCTTGGTTTGTTTTATGTTTTAGGCCACATAATCTACAGAATAGCATGGTTGTAGTGTATTTCGTCCCTTCAGTGCAAAGCCTTGTTGCACTCAAGGGACACATTTATGAATTTTATAAGCGTGGGTAAAAAATAAGACAAAAAACATTTACTTTTTATTTTTTTTAAGTTTGCATTGGTTATAAAAAGAGAGCATGTGGCAGCCAAAATGACCATGCAGGAGGGCCTGAGAAACAGATTTTTAACTTTTTAGGCCTAGTTTTGTATAAGATCTTTAAATGCAGTAATATTATATCAGAACAGCATTTAAATATCTATTATGAAATCACAAAATAAAAATTGTTCATTCCTGTTTTCCAAATAAATTGGTTTGATGAAAGTACTTAAAATTTATATGCAGTCCTTGAAATATTTGATAAACAATCTGAATGTAATTGTCAATATACATGGATATAATTGGTATTGATTAGTGTGTTCACATAAACAGTCTATGATATACTGCATTATCAGAGTATTTTTTTTAAATTCAAATTCCAGTATTCCCCCGTGGGAATCCCATGATGTGAAGCAGTGCATGCTTTCTGTGGTAAACAAGTTAAGTTTTACTGGTAAAATAGGATTCAGTCACCAATGCATAGGGTGGTAGTCCACTAAAATGGGCAATATGGGTACAAACAATTGACAAACCTTGACTTTATCTCCATATTGCAGTCACGATTAAACATTGTGTAGAAATAAGACATAAAAATCCATTTTGGCAAAGAAATAAATACAGAAATAAAAAAAATAAAAAACCATCTGCTCATATGCAATTTTACAAAAAAATGTCCTGAGAAACAGAAAATCTACTCTGTAGGGCCTAAATACCAATTAATAAAAAGAATAAAATCCAGTATTCAGTTTCGAATACCAGTCAGCCCTATACACACATGGCATTTGTTGTTGTCTCCCACTTTTTGAAAAAACGGGTGATATTAAATTCAGGGTGTCCTTCCATCCTTCCGTCCTTCAGTGTTTTTCATTTCCAGACTCTAACTTTCCTTACAGTGACCGTATTTCGCTGAAATTTTGGTAGTAGATCACTTTCATCAATTGTGGGTCCAAGTTCGAGTATGGGCATTTTCCGCGCATATTTAATTAGGTTGCTGAAATTTGATTGGCTGACGGTTTCCAGACTCTAACTTTCCTTAAAATCAACCGATTTTGATGAAATTTCATATATGGATTACTTTTATCAATACCTAGGTCAAGGTCGAATGTGGGAAATTTTGTACCGAAAATCTGTCCGTCTGCCCCGTGTGTCAATGCACCTCTGACTAAAAAACGTATTTATGAACCGATCTTCACAAAACGTCTTGGGTATCTTTGTTTCATCGTGAGACCAGAATATGTGTTTTGGGGTTTGGTCCAAAATTCAAGATGGCCGCCAGCAGCCATTTTGTTCCGAAATTGGGTGTAATCAGTTTTTTGTACAGAATTTCTATATGAAAGTTCGGATTTGAATATTTTTGTATGAATGTTTAGTAACATGCAATACATCACATATAATACAGGTTTTGTTCTCGTGTAAAAATTAGGGAAACTTTGATTTATTCAGTGCTACTACTAATACACAGTAAGTGCACACCTTCCGTGTTTTTCATTTCCAGACTCTAACTTTCCTTACAGTCAGTCGATTTCGATGAAATTTGGGTAGTAGATCACTCTCATCAATTGTGGGTCCAAGTTCGAACATGGGCATTTTCCGTCGTATTTAATTAGGTTGCTTAAATTTGATTGGCTGATGGTTTCTAGACTCTAACTTTCCTTAGAGTCAACCGATTTCAATGAAATTTCATACATAGATTACTTTTATCAATACCTAGGTCAAGTTCGAATGTGGGAAATTTTGTACTGAAAAACTGTCTGTCTGTCTGTCCGTCTGCCAATGAATCAACGCACCTCTGACTAAAAGCCGTATTTATGAACCGATCTTCACGAAACTTCTTGTGTATCTTTGTTATCATTGTGAGACCAGAATATGTCTTCATCATTACTTCTTTTGCAACTCGACAAAGTCTGACTCTCCCAGTACCATATGCAGACCACCATATTATCTGGACATCACTTCCAAGGTTTCATTAACTTCCAATCACAAGCTTTACAGTTTGGTTAACACTTTTCACATCAGTTTAATGTAATATGTCTTATCATACAGTCTTAATTTTTAGTGATTCTCACAGTTATGCACCACATAACTTTACTTGCTTTGATAGTGACCTCCGTGAAAATAAATCTGATAACCACTGTCTAAAGCACTGTCTGTTCTGTCTCTTCTAAATAACTTCCACTTGCAACTCAACTGTATTCCACTCGATGCATTAATTCCCCTTGAAACTGCTGCCCAGCGGGAGACATGAATTCATTGAATTTGCTTGTTCTATGATTTTTTTTACAGGTAAAAATGTGAAGATAATTCGATCATATCTGTGGGATGGTGTAGAAGTTCAAGATAACTGTACAATAGACACTGCTATTCTCTGCGATAAAGTGATAGTTCATTCTTCATCAAACATTTCCCAGGGATGTGTTCTCTCCTGGGATGTTAAAGTTGGTCCAGATATAACCTTAGAACCAAAGACACTGTTATCATCTTGTCCTCTGAATGATGACGATGATGATTTTGGTGATTTTGAAGATGACAAGTTGCAAGAGCGTTCCAATCAAGGTATTAATTATTTTTAACCATTTCATCACTTTAAATTATAAAAACAACATTCTTATTTATTTAAAGCAATTAGAAAATAATAATTTACATTTTTATTTCTCAGGGATTTGGTTTGAACATACTTGAATCGCGCCACACTAAGGTTATCAATACTATATAATTACATTGTTAATGTAGTTATACGTTTTGGGTCCAAATACTCAATTCCCATTGGTCAGCTGGATGAAAACGTCATGATCAAATGTAATTCATTTTCCAATGAATACATTTGGTGGAACTTCGACCCACATTTACGGTAGAGTGCAGTTGACAGAATGTAATTCGGGCAGTGTTTGGGTGGGTTTTTAGCTCACCTGACTGAAAGAAAGTCAGGGTGAGCTTTTCTTATCACTCTTTGCCCGTTGTCCGGCGTGAAGGTGGTGTTTGAGCCTCTTTTTCCTAAACCACTGGCCACATTTTAATTAAATTTCATGTAAGTAGTGGTTATATGGGGCATTTTGGTTTTTATCCAAAATACGTTTCGACTCATGTTGAGCAGAGATGTGGGGAAAAAATGGCCAAATTTTTTTAAAGTCTTCTAAAGAACCACCAGTAGCAGAGACTTGATATGTGGTATACAGAGTCCTTTTGAGGTTTAGAATCAAGTTTGTTCAAGAGAAGTTTGTGAGGCATTATTTGCCTTTGTTATGGGAGGGGCAAAATTTTTGGCCACGTCTAAAATTTCTATTTTCAGAACCGTCAGGTCGATTTGAACCAAATTTGATATGAGATGATAAAGGGTCATAAGTAGTTGATTGATGGAAACAAAAAAATTTTTCTCATTGCCCCGTGGGAACCTCGGGAGCTAAAACTTGGAAAAACCTTAAAACTGCCATATCTCCAAAACTTCACGGCACAGACAATTCTTATTTTGTATAAAGCTTACTTTTATCCAGTAGAATAGAATGGTTAAAAAAAATCTCTATCGGTTTGATCACAAGGTACTTTTTTTCAGGACTTTTGAAAAAGTGCTGCGTCAGCACTTTTTAACACTGTAGGCAATGGGAAAAAGATTAAAAAATCTTCTTCTCCAGATCCAGCAGGCAGAATCTTTTGATATTTGGTATGCAACATTGTAGGGTGGATCTGATTCAAGTTTGTTCAAATTGGCCCCCTGGGTTCATATTTGGGCTCAGTATAGGAGCCCTATTTCGAACTTAGTGCATTTCAGGCAAATTTCTTAAAAAATCTTCTTCACCAGATCCAGCAGGCAGAATCTTTTGATATTTGGTATGCAACATTGTGGGGTGGATCTGATTCAAGTTTGTTCAAATCGGCCCCCTTGGATTCATATTTGGGCTCACTATAGAAGCCCGAATTCAAACTTAGTGCATTTCAGGAAAATTTCTTAAAAAATCTTCTTCTCCAGATCCAGCAGGCAGAATCTTTTGATATGTGGCATGCAACATTGTGGGGTGGATCTGATTCAAGTTTGTTCAAATCGGCCCCCTGGGTTTATATTTGGGCTCAGTATAGAAGCTCGAATTCGAACTTAGTGCATTCCAGGTAAATTTCTTCAAAAATCTTCTTCTCCAGATCCAGCAGGCAGAATTTTTTGATATTTGGTATGCAACATTGTGGGGTGGATCTGATTCAAGTTTGTTCAAATCGGCCCCCTGGATTCATATTTGGGCTCACTATAGAAGCCCGAATTCGAACTTAATTCATTTCAGGCAAATTTCTTAAAAAATCTTCTTCTCCAGATCCAGCAGGCAGAATCTTTTGATATTTGGTATGCAACATTGTGGGGTGAGTCTGATTCAAGTTTGTTCAAATCGCTCCCCTGGATTCATATTTGGGCTCACTATAGAAGCCCGAATTTGAACTTAGTGCATTTCAGGCAAATTTCTTAAAAAATCTTCTTCCCCAGATCCAGCAGGCAGAATCTTTTGATATTTGGTATGCAACATTGTGGGGTGGATCTGATTCAAGTTTGTTCAAATCGGCCCCCTGGGTTTATATTTGGGCTAGGTATAGAAGCTTGAATTAGAACATAGTGCATTTCAGGCAAATTTCTTCAAAAATCTTCTTCTCCAGATCCAGCAGGCAGAATCTTTTGATATTTGGTATGCAACATTGTGGAGTGGATCTGATTCAAGTTTGTTCAAATCGGCCCCCTGGGTTTATATTTGGGCTCACTATAGAAGCCCGAATTCGAACTTAGTGCATTTCAGGCAAATTTCTTCAAAAATCTTCTTCTCCAGATCCAGCAGGCAGAATCTTTTGATATTTGGTATGCAACATTGTGGGGTGGATCTGATTCAAGTTTGTTCAAATCGGCCCCCTGGGTTTATATTTGGGCTCGGTATAGAAGCTTGAATTCGAACTTAATGCATTTCAGGCAAATTTCTTAAAAAATCTTCTTCTCCAGATCCAGCAGGCAGAATCTTTTGATATTTGGTATGCAACATTGAGGGGTGGATCTGATTCAAGTTTGTTCAAATCGGCCCCCTGGATTCATATTTGGGCTCACTATAGAAGCTCGAATTAGAACTTAGTGCATTTCAGGAAAATTTCTTAAAAAATCTTCTTCTCCAGATCGAGCAGGCAGAATCTTTTGATATTTGGTATGCAACATTGTGGGGTGGATCTGATTCAAGTTTGTTCAAATCGGCCCCCTGGGTTTATATTTGGGCTCGGTATAGAAGCTCGAATTCGAACTTAATGCATTTCAGGCAAATTTCTTCAAAAATCTTCTTCTCCAGATCCAGCAGGCAGAATCTTTTGATATTTGGTATGCAACATTGTGGGGTGGATCTGATTCAAGTTTGTTCAAATCAGTTCCCTGGATTCATATTTGGGCTCACTATAGAAGCCCGAATTCAAACTTAGTGCATTTCAGGAAAATTTCTTAAAAAATCTTCTTCTCCAGATCGAGCAGGCAGAATCTTTTGATATTTGGCATGCAACATTGTGGGGTGGATCTGATTCAAGTTTGTTCAAATTGGCCACCTGGGCTTATATTTGGGCTCAGTATAGAAGCTCGAATTCGAACTTAGTGCATTTCAGGTAAATTTCTTCAAAAATCTTCTTCTCCAGATCCAGCAGGCAGAATCTTTTGATAATTGGTATGCAACATTGTGGGGTGGATCTGATTCAAGTTTGTTCAAATCGGCCCCCTGGATTCATATTTGGGCTCACTATAGAAGCCCGAATTCGAACTTAATGCATTTCAGGCAAATTTCTTAAAAAATCTTCTTCTCCAGTTCCAGCAGGCAGAATCTTTTGATATTTGTTATGCAACATTGTGGGGTGGATCTGATTCAAGTTTGTTCAAATCAGCCCCCTGGGTTTATATTTGTCCTCAGTATAGAAGCTTGAATTAGAACTTGGTGCATTTCAGGCAAATTTCTTCACAAATCTTCTTCTCCAGATCCAGCAGGCAGAATCTTTTGATATTTGGTATGCAACATTGTGGGGGTGGATCTGATTCAAGTTTGTTCAAATCGGCCCCCTGGGTTTATATTTGGGCTCACTATAGAAGCCCGAATTAGAACTTAGTGCGTTTCAGGCAAATTTCTTAAAAAATCTTCTTCTCCAGATCCAGCAGGCAGAATCTTTTGATATTTGGTATGCAACATTGTGGGGTGAATCTGATTCAAGTTTCTTCAAATCGGCCCCCTGGGTTTATATTTGGGCTAGGTATAGAAGCTCAAATTCGAACTTAATGCATTTCAGGCAAATTTCTTAAAAAATCTTCTTCTCCAGATCCAGCAGGCAGAATCTTTTGATATTTGGTATGCAACATTGAGGGGTGAATCTGATTCAAGTTTGTTCAAATCAGCTCCCTAGATTCATATTTGGGCTCACTATAGAAGCTCGAATTCGAACATAGTGCATTTCAGGCAAATTTCTTTGAAAATCTTCTTCTCAAGATCCAGCAGGCAGAATCTTTTGATATTGGATATGCACCATGTTTAGGGGGGGTGAGATTCAAGTTTGTTCAAGCCAAGTCCCTGGGTTCATATTTGGGCTCACTGTGGTAGCCCAAATTATAACTTAGTTCAAAATGAGGAATTTTCTTTAAAAATCTTCTTCAGATCCAGCAGTTGGAATGTTTTGATATTTGATATGCAGCATCCTTAGGGGGAGAGATTCAAGTATGTTCAAGCCCTGTCCCTAGGTCCATATTTGGGCTCACTGTGAGAGCATGAATTGTAACTTAGTTCAAAATGAGGAATTTTATTTAAAAATCTTCTTCAGATCCAGCAGTCGGAATGTTTTGATAGTTGGTGTGCAGCATCCTTAGGGGGGTGAGATTCAAGTTTGTTAAAGCAAAGTCCCTGGGTTCATATATGGGCTCCCTGTGGGAGCCCGAATTATAACTTAGTTCAATATGAGGAATATTCTTTAAAAATCTTTTTTTTAGATGCACTGGTCAGAATCTTTGGATATTTGGTATAAGCTTTTCTTAGCAGGAGCAGATGCAACTTGTTGAAATCAATTCTCTAGGTTGATATTTAGGCTACCATGTCAGGTGAGCGCCCTCAGGCCCCTTGGAGCCTCTTGTTAACTTATAGTGCCTCACGCAACTCCGCTGCTGTTTCATTGGTGACATTTCCCAACTGTGGCATAAAGCCCGTTACTAAAATACTCGTTTCCATTTCTAAAGTTTTGAAAATTAAAAATCAGAGTTGTGCGCTTTGTCTTTTGTGTGAGGGTGGTTTTTCGCCTCGTTCGTTCATATATGTTTTATTTCGTCTTTCTGCTTTGTTGTTTGGTAAAAAGTAGTTTAAACAGTTACAGAATGTAATTATGAGAATTGAATGCAATTTTTATAATCTTTGTTGGAGTATGAACGTGTGGGAATGGGTACAAATTGTATGAATCCCTTCCTTCGGGATTCATACATAATTTGTACCCATTCCCACGCGTTCATACTCCAATAAAGATTATAAAAATTGCATTCAATTCTTATGTAACAAAAGAACCTGACTGATAGGTGTAAGGAAGATGTTTTAAAGAAATAGAGAGTAATCACTTGACTGGACTGG
Organism: Pictodentalium vernedei; assembly: GCA_031216915.1. Lineage (NCBI taxonomy): Eukaryota > Metazoa > Mollusca > Scaphopoda > Dentaliida > Dentaliidae > Pictodentalium > Pictodentalium vernedei. The sequence goes on from CM062297.1 coordinate 156,453,693, forward strand.
ACTGGTTACGTGAAATAATTCATTTGAGGCGAGGGACTATATTGTAAAACACTTGTGTGCATTCACGAGTGCACACAAGTGTTTTACAATATAGTCCCTCGCCTCGAATGAATTATTTCACGTAACCAGTCCAGTCAAGCGATTACTCTGTTTATTACTTTTCATTATTAACGATAATTATATTATTTAACCCTTTACCTAACGTAACAGCCAGCGCTATTCTCAAAACTCTCCAATTAATTTTCCTTATTTTTTTCATTTTTAGCTCAACTTTGGCAAAGCCAAATTTGAGCTTATGCCATGGCCAGTTGTCCATCTGTCCGTCTGTCCATCAACAATTCAATACGGCTAGGGCTAGAGGCCATATTTATGAACCGATCTTAACGAAACTTCTTGGGTACCTTTGTTATGACCGTGGGACGAGAACGAGTGTTTATGAGTCCGATCTGAAATTCAAGTTGGCCACTGGCAGCCATTTTGTACAAAATTAGGTGCAATCAGATTTTTTAACAGAACTTCCATATGAAAGTGCTGATTTGAATAATTTTTTGTATGATTGTTTAGTACCATGGGATACATCACATATAATACGGGTTTTTTTCTCGTGCAGAAATTATGCAAATTAGACTAACTTTGATGTATTTAGTGTTACACTTTCAGCACTGTAAGTGCAAATGCCAATACGGCTCGGGCTAGAGGCCGTACTTATAAACCGTGAGCTATTGCTTATTATAATAAGGGTATATTTATGAATTTCCATAACCCCCCCCCCCCCCCCCCAAACAAAAAAAAAACATTGACCTTCTACTTAGTGCATTTGTGCATAAACTTCTTCCTTTGGCATGCCTCAGAGGGCACATTTATTATCAGGTTGTTTTAAAACTTTGTATGCTTATGCAGGGTGACAAAGATAGGAGCTATTGATTTTCTTTTCATTTCCATCAAAAACTGTTGCTGTTAACAACAATCTTTGAATTTATTGCATTTGTGCATCAACATTCTTTGACATGGCCTACAGGCCACATTTATCATAGGATTGTTTTTGAACTTGGTGTGCTCATTAGGCAAGACCTTTAGATAAGAGCTATTAATTAGCATTCATTTCTGTGAAAACAAGTTGCCATTTACAATAACCTCTGAACATACTGCATTTGTGTATCAACATTCTTCCTTTAGCCAGTCTTACAGTTTGCATTTAAAAATGCATGGATTACTCTGATTTTGTGCACACACAATGCTGTTATGTTGAAATTTCATCAAATAACATTGGTACCAATGATCTTCAATATTTTTATACTGTACCAATGACCCAGACTTAGCTGGTGCTAACTCTAACAAAACCAGGGCCAAACACAAATTTTGCCCCCCAATCCCCAAAATTTGCATCCAAAACAAAAAGAAATCATGTCCTAAAGGACCTCCATACTACGCCTCTACTGCGCATGCGCAGTGACGCAGACGTCCCGAAATTGGCGCCAATTATCATTCTCTGTTTGGCCCTTCATCAGTCAACATCTCACTGATCTTTGTGCTTGTAAATCTCAGTTTAAAGGATGCCAGACACGTAATTTTTGGAGAAAATGTGATTCTAAGGAGGATAGAAGGAGGAGAGGAAAAAGAAGTGACAAAAAATAATCAGGGCTGTACTTAAAATTTTTTGATGAAATTATGTTAAGTTGCCTATTTTCGAGGCATGGGCCTCTTGTTGTCATTCTTGCTAAATGTTGCACTGCTTATTCAGTGTTTCCTCTCCCCTAGCCTTCTAAAGTCCCCCCTTGCAATTCTCCCATGCTTTTGGCATATTTTTGAGAAAGTTCATTTCTAAAATTTCCTGGGTGAGTTGCTTGGTTACAGAATGTTTTCTGTTATTTTCCCCATAGTTACGTTTTCACCCATGGGTGTATAACGTTTGTGTTCTGCATCTTCCATCTGATGTTCTGCAGATTCTCCCCTGGGAGTCTCTGTTTTGCATCAGATAGAGTGTAATTTGATGACTGATTCCGGGCCAGTTTTTTCAGTGCCTGGAGTCATGTTTTCTGGTGTTTTACACTGTTTGTTTACATTGGCAACAGCCTTTTTTGAGGGGGGCTGTTTGCCTTTGCTGTAGTTTATCTCACTATAAGATACATTTAGATTATCCGTAAGTGTCTCATTAATTATTTAATATAAATTTAAAATTTTTGACCACACTTTGCCATCGGATCCATCGGGGCTCAACGTTACTTTTCAGCAACTTGGGCTTCGCTGAAAAAATATTTTTTCAAAATTATTTTGATTTGCAATTGTTTTTTCATTTATTAATGGATCATGTTTTTATGTATCTTTGTGTCAGGGGTTTTTGCGAGTAACTAGGACTTGTTGTTGTCCTTTCACAATGAAGGGACATTGTTCAAATTGTAATAGGAAGAAATCTTCCCCTGACTTTCATGATCATTGTATTAATTGTCGTCAGTGTTCTCGCATTAATCCCTGTCCTATATGTGAATATTGGGATGAGAAACATTGGAAACGTGTGTCACGATATGTTGTTTCTGGAGAAAGGGCTATGCCGGCTCTTTCTCCGCAAGGTCACTCTACTCTCCCAGTTTCTATTTCAGAGGAACCAGAACAGGGTGATGTTTCCATGTTATCTTCTACAAGTGTGCGTCCGTCGTCACAAATGAATTCAGAGCTAGCGGCAAAAGTGCTCATGGAGATTAGACAAATGTCGTCCGCTAGCTCGCCCGGTGTAGCGTCCATTCACCGAATGGTTCGGCAGCCGGGTTCGTCCGATGCGGTCCAGGAGGAAATTTTGGGTGATGCGAGCACTATAAACATAATAGATGCACACCCAGTGACGGCGGATAGTAAGCGAGAACGGAGGAAGCCTTTGAGTCCGGTTCCTAGCTCGTGCAGGTCCAGCCGGGCCGCGAGCGAGAGAGGCCCCTCTCTCGTACAACAACATCTGGGACCAGATGTTGTGGTACAAAATGTGTCTTTAGCGGAGCATACGTCTGTCGCTCGGGACGCTCCGTTGTATAAGCAGTCCGCGGAGACTGTTAAGGCTTCCTCTTCTCGTCAGCGCACACGACCGCACCTTGGCTGCGTGACCGCCGATATATTACCAACTTCGCCGATCAAGGATTCTTCGGCGACCAGGTCACACCATCCGGCAGCCAGGGATTCGAGACTGATGGACTCCGGACGTTCGCATAGGAAAAGTATGCGGGAGCCATCTGATGCGGAGCTGCCCTCGGCGAAGCAGCGAAAGACTGCGCCTCCGCAGGTCTCGACGCCGGACATTCTTGTGCAGATAGCACAGCTTATCGCAGCATCCCAGCAGCCGACTGAAACGGTGTCGGATCGAGAATTATCCGACAGTGCTGGGTCGGTACGCTCCGCCGAAGCATCGGGGGCGGACAACTGGGAACATCATGAGGTCCGACCGGATGGTGAAAGGGATACGGATGACTTGGAGCTATCCCTTTCGGAACAACATAAAGCTGCCGTGGACTTCATCCGGCACTTTCTCCCTCAAATTGTTCCGTCGGGCCAGACTGCTGCGGTTCCGGACAAGAGGATTATAGCGTCATTGGACTCTGAATTTTTTGAGCGGTTCAGGGACATCGCTCCCGAGTTTCCGTCGCAGTCCAATAATGTTGCAAGAACATTTGAATTATTGAACGGCGCTATATTTAAACTTGCTTCCAAGACGGGGAAAGCAGGTTTCTTGTCCGCTAATACTCTCAACCTGCCTTTCACTAATGCAAGGAATAAATTCGATACGGCAGGACAGGGTATCCCGAGAGTTCCTCTGCGTATGGACGACGAGGCGGAAGACTTAGAGCTATCATTACCGTCGTCGGCTTCTATTCCAACCGCGGTGTTGTAAACAGCTATTGCATCTAACAGAGCCAATTTAGATGCCTTATCTTACGCAGATCACCTTACTAAGGCGTTATCACTGCGCCTTCAAGGGAAAGAGTTTCAGGATATACAATCCTCTTTAAGACTTCTTTCAAGGGCAGTAGCTTATTCCACGTGTAACTCCGCCCTTTCAGTGGCAAATCTGGAGTTGGTTAGACGTGACGCAGCCCTAGCTACATCCACACTAGTGGATACTAAGGTGAAGAACTCTCTTAGAGTCGCTTCGGTCTCAGGAGAACTTCTCTTTGACGGCAAGCTTTCTGCTATTTATGATAAAATTACAAAGAAAGCTTCGGATTCTCTGTTGTTCAAATCTGCTTCTAAGAAGTCGGATACAGCAGACAAGAATAAGACAGGCACTTCTGGGTCTAATGCGCCCAAGAGAGGTTCCTATAGAGGTTCCGGTGCGTCCTCTTGGTCTTATTCGAGAGACCGTCAGGGTAGCGACTCTCGTTCGGGACGTCCTTCAGGCCGGGACAATCGGTCGGGCGCCCCGAGGTCGACGGGGCTAGGTGCGGGTCGTGGAGGACGTGGTTTCTCCTACCGCAGGCCTCGCAGGTCCAGGAGGTGATGGCTTAAACCTCTATCGCGTACCGGTTGGCGGAAGGTTGTCAAGCTTTTCACAAGAATGGGCGTCGATTACGGACGACCCTTCGGTGAGAGGAGTGACTTCGGAAGGTCTAAAGATATCCTTCAAACGAAGGCCTCCATTAGCTCGAAGTCCAAAGTGGACTCATCTTCCGTCAAATCCGCAGAAAAGAGACGCTCTGTTATCAGAGGTGCAGTCTCTTTTAATGAAGAACGCGGTAGAGGTCGTAGAAAACCAGGAATCTCCGGGATTCTACAGCCATCTGTTTCTGGTTCCGAAACCAGACGGCTCGTTCCATCCAGTCATAGATTTGAGCTGGATAAACAAGCTGATCGTCGCTCCGAAGTTTTATATGGAGGCGATTCGGTCGGTCAGAGCAAGTATTCGGGTGAACGATTATGCAACAAGCATAGATCTCAAAGATGCGTACTTTCACGTCATGGTACATCCGACATTCCGAAAGTACCTACGCTTCGCAGTCCTAGGAGTGGTGTATCAATTCCGGGCGATGTGCTTCGGATTGAATCTAGCACCCTGGGCTTTCACACGGGTAATGAACTCGGTAATGATCTATTTCCGAGCTCATTCGTCTGCGGTGACGTCGGCCTACCTGGACGACATTCTTCAGAGGTACGGCAACGAGTTAACGCTTCAGAACGATGTTCAGAATCTTCTTCTATTGCTCCGATGTCTCGGTTTTATAGTAAACGAGGAGAAGTCGGATCTGGTGCCGTCCAAGTCATTCACTCATCTGGGAATGAGCTTCGAGACGCACAACAATCTCGTTCGTCTGCCGTTAACCAGAGCGAAATTAGTCAGTTGTTACGCTCGCTATTGTCTGCACGCAGACAAAGTCACGGCGAGAGAATTTATGAGACTGATAGGTCTGTGCGGAGCCGCCACGGATCTCATTCCGATGGGGCGGTTACGCACACGTCCTCTTCAAATTTTCTTGACTCAGAATTGGAGTGTGAAAATTCATTCGCTCGATGTAGACGTTCTCTTGTCAGATCAAGTGAAACAAGAGATTCAGACTTGGGCAAACATTCAGTGGTTAACTCAGGGAGTTCCGCTGCAGTTGCCGGATCCGAGTTTTACCATTATGACGGATGCCAGTCAAACAGGTTGGGGTGCATCATTAATCCCAACGGATTCGAGATGCCAGGGTCTTTGGGATCCGCAATTCCTGTGCAAGCACATAAACATCAAGGAAATGATGTCAATTTGGCTTGCGTTACGTCACTGGATGGACATTATTCACAATGCTCATGTCCAAATCCTATCCGACAATACGACAGTAGTGGCGTATATACGGAATCAGGGAGGCACTCATTCAGTTCCGTTGTTCAATCTAACGGAAAGAATCCTTCTGTTTGCGCTAGAACATCACGTTCTTCTTTCGGTCCGTCACATACCGGGTCGTCTGAATGTGCTAGCAGACTCCCTTTCACGAAAGGGTCGCTTGTTGCCGTCGGAGTGGACTCTCAACAAACAAGTATTCAATCAGATTTGCTACCAATGGGAACGGCCAATGATAGACTTATTTGCGACACATCTCAACAATCAGTTGCAGACGTATGTGTCTCCGTGTCCGGATCCAAGAGCATTTGCAGTAGACGCTCTGTCGATCCCTTGGGACGGAATGATAGGATATGCGTATCCTCCAGCGCCGTTAATTCAACAAGTATTGCTAAAGATAAAACAATCTCAATGCAAGATTCTGTTGGTAGCATCTCTGTCGCCACAGAGACCGTGGATAAATCTACTCAGTTGTCTGTTGTGGGACCTACCGCGAAAGCTTCCTCCACGAGAGGATCTTCTTTCGCAGGGGAAATTGCGCCAACTCCATCACAACCCGCAAGGTCTCAACCTTCACGTTTTTCCGTTGTGCGGTCCTTCTTGCATGGCAAACACTTTACAGGACGAGCAGTGGACGCGATTTCTAACTGTAGGAGGACCTCCTCTTCGCTAAACTATGCGGCTAAGTGGAAGGTTTTTCGTCGTTGGTGTAGGGATCATTCTGTAGATATATTCGATCCCTCTATACCAGACATTGCAAACTTTCTAGTATACTTGTTTGACGAAATCAAACTGCAGCCTGTTACTATAAAGGGTTATAGATCTATGTTATCTGATACCTATGCACATCATGATAGTTTACAAATTGGATCTAATGTCTCTTTATCTAAGTTGGTTAGAAACTTTTCGATAAATAGACCCAGAACTCTTAGATTAATTCCTAAGTGGAATTTAGCTTAGGTTCTTCTTAAATTGAAGGCAAAGCCATTTGAACCTCTTGGGACAGTAGATTTCAAATTCTTATCTTATAAGACAGCTTTTCTCTTAGCTTTCTCTTCTGCTAGAAGAGTCAGTGAGCTTCATGCACTGTCGGTGGATGATTCTCACTATCGTAGTGTTGGGAACACTATCACCTTCACTACTAATGTGGGTTTTTTAGCTAAGAATCAGGCTCCTAATAAATATCCGGAACCTATTGTTATTAAGGCTCTTCCGTCTTCAGATGGGCGTAGGCCTTTACTCTGTCCTGTTAGAGCGTTACGTATCTATAACAGAGATCTCAGTTTATCAGAAAGGGACGGAAACGTTTCTTTCTGTCTTTGATGCCTAATAGAAAGGACATTTCGGTCCATTCTATTGCTAGATGGATTCAATTAACTATCCGTACTGCTTATGAAAATTTATCTTCTCAGCAGTCTGTGCTTAAGATTTCTGCTCATGAAGTAAGAGCTCTTTCTACTTCCTGGGCTTATGCTAATAGTGTTGCTATTACAGATTTAATGAAGGCTGCTTATTGGTCTCAGCCATCCACATTTACGAATTTTTATCTCAGAAATATTGAGTCCATTTCTGGAGACCTGCATTGTTTAGGTCCGTTATCTGTTGCTCAGAATGTCGTCCACTGAACAGTTGCAACTATAGTTATGCAGGCTTTCTGTTCCGGCAGTGACTCCGTCCGGCTGCCCTCTTCGCTCTGGGCTATTTGACCCAGGGCAAGGGGAAGGGGGGGGGGGGGTTTCGGGTGTTCCCTTAGGTCACCTGCTTTATAGTGAAAAGCAAGGGAATGCCTCCTCCAAGTCAGTATTTCTGAGTCGCTTCCGGGATGGTTTTAAAGTGTAATATTAATGTTAAAATTCATTCATGTCTTATTTTTAAAGTGTAGCTCGGTGTGAAGCATTTGTATATGTCAAGTGTCAAACGGGCTTTAGTATACAATACTCGGACACTTTTAAATGACTATAAAGAGTCTCAATTCTCTGGACTACTTTATTTATTGGCTTGCTTTAAAAATAATTAGTATAAGGGATATACTGGATGTTAATAGAGAACATGAATGTTATTGTGCTCAATTATTAAGGGTAGTGTATCTTTCTAATTTAATATTAAATAAGAAAGATACATGTAAAGCCTAATACTCCTTTTCTCCTTAAGGGGTTACCTCTTTACTATATAGTTGAGCTTATTGGATTTTCCTCTATGTCCTAGGCCCTCCAGCCTGTTTACTATTCAGCTAAGTCTGGGTCATTGGTACAGTATAAAAATGTTAAAAAATTTATAGTATTTTATATATTTTTTATACTTACCAATGACCCAGACGGGGATGGCCCTCCCTGGAGTTGGGAACTCTTGCCTCCCCGCTGAGTACATAGCGCTGACCAGGCACTGCCAGTAAGAATGATAATTGGCGCCAATTTTGGGACGTCTGCGTCACTGCGCATGCGCAGTAGAGGCGTAGTATGGAGGTCCTTTAGGACATGATTTCTTTTTGTTTTGGATGCAAATTTTGGGGATTGGGGGGCAAAATTTGTGTTTGGCCCTGGTTTTGTTAGAGTTAGCACCAGCTAAGTCTGGGTCATTGGTAAGTATAAAAAATATGTAAATTACTATAAATTTTTTAACTTTGCCATTTCATTTATAACTTACCAAGTTCAAGTTTGTCAAGTTGAGCTACAGTGTCATTGACACTTTCATTAAGAATGCCAGGCCTGGAATGCCCTTTATCATATTTTTATTGATAAAAAAATCAAACACTCACTGTAAGGAATACTTGCCATAACTTTCACAACATCCACACGGCGGGATGAAGGGGGGTGGGGGGGTGATAGAGAGGTCACTTTGACAGAAGGGTGATTCTCGGTAATTAGTATTTGAATTGGTAAAATGACTAACACAGAAGAAGACCAAACACTAACACAAGGATTTATTTTATTTATGGAAACATACCACTCATAAACTTACGCCTGCACAATTTTCAATTTTAAATTTTCTTACATGAAACCTGTATATTTTTATACGACAACCAATGGCCCAAACTAGCTGGAGCAAACTCGAAATTATCAAGGGCCAAACACAAATTTTGAACCTCCCAATCCCCAAAATGTGCATACAAAACCGAAAATTAAAAGTCCTATCTGGCCCTCCATACTTTTACTCTCTGCGCATGTGCAGTGGTCAGGAAGAGACCGGAATTTGCACCAACATCATTCATTGTTTGGCCCTAAAGTCAGTAACAATGAGCTGACATCTGTGCTTTAAAATCTCCTTTTTGAGGATGCCAGATACAAATCAATGCAAGAATTGGTGGAGCCAAGGCTGTTAATGGATGATGGAAGTGGTTTCAGACATTCAGGGCTGTAACTTTATAATGATTATAAAAATTATTTCATGTTTCCCATATTTATACTCCCCGCAAACAAAGTTTTTTGGGGGGGGGGTGTATATAGGAATCACCCTGTCCATCCGTCCGTCTGTCCGTCTGTCCATCCTTATAAGTGCAACTCCTCCTAAACTGTTTGAAGAATTTTCATGAAACTTTACACAATGGAAGAACTCCATATGAAGATGTGCATGAAGCAATATAATTCCGTTCTGACAGGCGCGGGGGGTATCACTTTGTGAGCTTGCTCACAGTACCTCTAGTTTTATACTGTACCGATGACCCGGACTTAGCTGGTGCTAACTCTTAAATTCTAGGGCCAAACACAAATTTTGCCCCCCAATCCCTAAAATTTGCATCAAAATCCAAAAAATAGATGTCCTATGTGGTCCTCCATACTTTTGTCCACTGCGCATGCGCAGTGTCCAGGAAGTACTGAAATTGGAGCCAAATCCTCATTCTTTGTTTGGCCCTTCAATCAGTAACATCTCACTGATATCTGTGCTTATAATCTCAGTTAAAATGATGCCAGACACAAAATCATGAAAGAAATGGTGGATCAAATGATGAAATAAGAGGATGAGAGGAAGAAACAGTGGAAAGATGTGTTCAGGGCTGTAACTTATAATTTTTATACAAAATTATTTCATGTTCCCTAATTTCGGTGCATGGGCCTGATGTTAACATGCTTGTTATGAAATTTCCACAGTTTGTTCAGAGTTTCCTCTCTCCCTTTCCTTTATACCCCCCTTTCTATTCTCCCATGCTTTTGGCATAATTTATGTAATTTTTTTACTGAAATTTCTTGGGAGTTTTGGCTTGGTAACAGAATGTTTATTCTGTTTTTCCCCATGGTTACGTCCTCACCCTAGGGTGGTTAGGCATTTCAGTCATGCATCTACCATCCGATGTACTGCAGTTTCTTCTCAGGAAGCCTCTGTTTTACATCGGATAGTGTTAAAATTGGTTTAAGCACTATTTATTTCCGTAGTATCTAGATACAAAAAGACAAGAAAATACAACTATAGCTTACATAACAATAGACACAGGAGGAAACGGATTCAGCAAGAAGCTTCAAGCTTATGCGAGGCTGTTTCCATGGAAACATAAAATTGGTTACTGATTTCGGGCCATATTTTCAGTGCCTGGAGTCTTGTTTCCAGTTTTTATTCACTTTGGTTTACGTTGACAACGGTTACTTCTGACAGTGATTCCTTGTCTTCTATTAGTTCTGCTCATAGCCAGATACATTAATATTGTCCGTAAGTGTAACATTAATTTTTAGACATGTTTTAAAATTTTTGTCCACACTTAGGCTTTTTTGGGATCATTTTGGGCTCATCTTGAAATTTTTTCGAAAAAATTTTTTCTTTTGAATTAATTTTCGAAATGTTTGTAATGGATTATTATTATTATGTATCTTTTTTTCAAGGGTTGGTGCGAGTACGATGACTGTTTAATATTTTTTCAAGATGAAAGAATATTGTTCAATTGTAAATCGAGGAAGTCTTCCTCTGATTCTCATGTTCATTGTATTTGCTGTAGTCTGTGTACTCGCACTAATTCTTGCTCAGTGTGTGCCAATTCAGATGACAAACGTTGGAGACGTGTGTCACGGTATATTGTTGGTGGTGAGAGGTCCATGCCGGTCCTCTCTCCACAGGGTCACTCTAGTTTTTTCAATCTCTTTTTCAGAGGAACAAGAACAGGGTGATGTTTCCGTTGTGTCTTCAAAAGTGTGCTTCCATCGTCACAATAATGAGCTAGCAGCAAAGTGCTCAAAGAAATGCAGCAAGTGCCTAAGAGGTCCCTAGTAGGATCGGCAGTCACTTGTCGCCCGCTAGCTCCTCCGGTGAAGCAATCATTCACGAAATGGTTGTGACGCCGGGTTCGTCCGTTGCGGTCCAGGAGAGGAGAAGGGGTGTTGCAAGCACTATAATCTCGGATCGCGCACACCCGGCGACAACGGATCGGAGGATGGAACGGAGGAAGCCAGTCAGTCCGGTAGCTAGCTCGTCCAGGTCTACCCAGACCGCGAGCGAGAGAGGCCCCCTATCTTTTACAACAACATCTGTGCCCAGATGTTGTATGTAACGTTCGTTAGTCGGAGCATATGTCCACTCCTGCTCGGGATGCTCCGTCGCATAGACAGTCCGACACGTCTTGTCTATTGGCTTCCTCATCCTCACGTCAGCACACACGACCGCACCTTGGCTATGTGACTGCAGATATCCAGCCTGCTTCGCCGACCAGGAAGTCCACTTCGACCAGGTCACGCCATCCGCTAGCCAAGGACACGAGGCCTTTCCATTCGGGATGTTCGCATATGAGAAGTATGCAGGAATTAACGTCCCAGGAGCTTCCAGCGGCTAAATTACGTAAGACCGCGGCTCCACAGGCCTCTGTGACGGACTTGCTATCACAGATAGCTCAGTTCATCGCAGCATCCCAGCAGCCATCAGAAACTTTTTCAGAAAAGAAAATGTCTGAGGAAGCTGGGTCGGTTTGCTCCCCTGCAGAGTCAGAAAGGGATGACCAAGATTCTCATGTGGTCCAGTCGGATGGTAAAAGGGAATCAGCAGAGCTGAAATTTTCCCTTTCCGAACAACTTAAGGTGGCCGTAGATATCATCCGGCAACACCTTTTAGAAGTTGTTTCTCCAGACCAAAATGCTGCGTTACCTGATAAGAAACTGAAAGCATCACTGGACACAGATTTATTCGGCCGGAGTAGGGACATTGCACCTGACTTTCCGACCCAGTCCAGAAATGTCACGGACATTTGTACTTCTTAATGATGCTATATTCAAGCTAGCCTCTAAGACTGGCAAATCAGGTACCTTATCGTCTTATGCTCTACAGCTGCCTTTCATCAATCATAGAAATAGATTTGAAATGGCAGGACAGGACGTGCCGAGAGTTCCTCTGCGTTTAGACGACCAGGCTGATGACTTGGAGTCGTCATTACCAGCGTCTGTGTCAATTTATTCCAGTACGCTGCTGACGACTATCTTGTCTAACAGAAAATCAGTTTAGACGCATTATCTTATGCAGATCACCTTACCAGAGCGTTATCATTACCTCTCGAAGGAAAGAATTCCAGGATGTTCAAAACTTCCTTGAGAGTTCTTTCGAGAGCCATGGCATATTCTACGTATAACTCCGCCCTTTCAGTGGCAATATGGAGTTAGTCAGACGTGATGCTGCTCTGGCTGCATCCACAAGAGTGGATAGTAAGGTGAAAAACTCTCTTCCAGTCGACCTGGCTCAGGAGAGCTTCTCTTCGATGGTAAGCTTTCTATAATCTATAATCAGATTACTAAGAAAGCTTCGGATTTTCTGCTTTTAAATCCGCTTTGAAAAAGTCGGACTCAGCAGGAAGGAGTAAGGCAGGCACTTCGGGGGCGAATACGTCCAAGGGAAGTTCCTATAGATGATCTAAGAAAGCCTCTACGTCTTACTTCGGAGACCGTCAGAGTAGCCACTCAGGTAGGGGTCGTAATGCTGGCCGAGATAACCGGTCAGAGGCCCCTAGGTTGACTGGGTGAGGTGCAGGTCGTGGAGGACATGGTTTCTCCTCCCCCAAGCCTGGCAGGGCCAGGAGGTAATGGTCTAAACCTCTATTGCGTTCCAGTGGGCAGAAGGCTGTCGAGATTCTTAACCAATTGGTTGTCAATTACGGACGACCCATGGGTGCAAGGGGTTATTTCCGAAGGTCTAAAACTGTCCTTCAAGGAAAAACCTCTGTTAACTCGAAGTCCACGCTGGACTCAGCTTCTGTTAAACATTCAGAAGAGAGATTCGCTTCTATCAGAAGTTCAATCTCTTCTGGCCAAGAACGCTATAGACTTCGTTCCTGGTTCCAAAACTAGACGGATCATTTCGTCCAGTTATCAATCTGAGCTGGATAAACAAGCTGATTGTGGCTCCAAAATTTTATATGGAGAGCATCCGATTGGTCAGAGCGAGCATTCAAGTGAACGATTATGCTGCGAGCATAGATCTCAAGGATGTGTACTTTCATGTCATGGTACATCCGGCGTTTAGAAAGTATCTTCTCTTCGCTGGCCTAGGAGTTGTTTATCAGTTCCAAGCAATGATGCTCTGGTCTGAATCTAGTGCCCTGGGCCTTCACTCGAATAATGAACTCGGTAATGACTCATTTCCGAGCTCATTCGTCTGTGGTAACGTCGGCCTACTTGGACGACATTTTTCTGAGTTACGGCAGCAAGTTAATGCTTCAGAACGATGTTCAGAGTCTGCTTCAATTGCTCCAACGTCTCGGATTCATAGTAAATGAAAAGAAGTCGGATCTAGTGCCGTCCAAGTCATTTACCCACGTGGGAATGAGCTTAGAGATGCACAACAATCTCATTCATCTGCCGTTAACCAGAGCGATATTAGTCAGTTGTTACGCTCGCTTTTGTCTTCACTCAGATGTAGTAACAGCGAGAGAATTCATGAAACTGACAGGTTTGTGCGGAGCCGCTGCAGATCTTATTCCGATGGGGCGGCTACGCACTCGTCCACTCCAGATATTTTTTACTCAGAATTGGAGTGTGAAGACTCATTCGCTCGAAACGAACATTGTCTTGTCGAATCTTGTGAACATGAGATTCAAACTTGGGCAGATATTCAGTGGTTAACTCCGGGAGTACCACTGCAACTGCCGATCCGATTTTTACGATATTGATGGATGCGAGTCAAACAGGTTGGGGCGCAACTTTGAGCCCATCAGATTCGAGGTGCCAGGGTCTTTGGGATCCGCAGTTCCTAAACAAGCACATAAACATCAAAGAGATGATGTCAATTTGGCTTGCGCTATGTCAGTGGATGAACATTATTCAGAATTCGCATGTTCAAATTCTGTCCGACAATTCAACAGTAGTAGCATATATTCGGAGCCAGGGAGGCACTCATTCCATTCCTTTGTTCAGTCTAACGGAGAGAATTCTTCTGTTTGTCCTAGAGCATCAAGTTCTTCTATCGGTCCGTCATATTCCAGGTAGTCTGAATGTTCTAGCAGACTCTCTTTCTCGGAAAGGTCGTATGTTGCCGTCAGAATGGACTCTCAACAAACGAGTATTCAATCAGATTTGCTACCTATGGGATCGTCCTATGATAGACTGATTTGCGACGCATCTCAACAATCAGTTGCAAACGTATGTGTCATCATGCCCAGATCCTCGAGCGTTTGCAGTAGACGCCCTCTCGATCTCTTGGGACGGAATGATAGGATACGCATATCCTCCAGCTCCATTGATTCAGCTGATATTGCTAAAAATCAAGCAATCTCACTGCAAGATTCTATTGGTAGCATCTCTGTCACCCCAGAGACCATGGATAAATGTACTCAGGTGTCTGTTGTGGAACATTCTGCAGAAGCTTCCTCTATGGGAGGACCTTCTTTCACAGGGGAAATCGCACACACTGCATCACAACCCGCTAGGTCTCAACCTTCACGTATTTCCATTGTGCGGTCCTTCTTGCATGGCAAGCATTTGACAGGACGAGCAGTGGATGCAATTTCTAACTGTAGGAGGACCTCTTCTTCGCTAAATTATGCTGCTAAGTGGAAGGTTTTCTCTCAATGGTGTAGGGATCATTCTGTTGATTTTATGATCCCTCCATTCCAGACATTGCTAATTTTTTGGTCTACTTGTTTGATGAGATCAAACTGCAGCCAAATACTATTAAGGGTTATAAGTCTATGCTATCGGATACCTATCCTCATCATGATAGCTTACAGATTGGATCTAATGTCTCTTTATCTAAGTTAGTGTAAAACTTTTCGATAAATAGACCTAGAACCCTTAGGTTAATTCCTTAGTGGAATTTAGCTTGGGTTCTTCTGAGGCTAAAAGAAGCGCCATTTGAACCTCTTGATACAGTGGATTTCAAATACTTATCTTATAAGACAGCTTTTCTCTTAGCCTTCTCTTCTACTGGAAGAGTTAGTGAGCTTCATGCACTATCTGTTGATGATTCTCACTATCGTAGTTTTGGTAATACTATTACATTGACTACTAATGTTGGATTTTTAGCTAAGAATCAGGCTCCTAATAAGTACCCTGAACCTATTGCTATTAAGGCTCTTCCGTCTTCAGTCGGGCATAGGCCTTTGCTTTGTCCAGTCAGAGCTATGCGTATTTACAAACGTAGATCTGAGTTTTATCAGAAAGGAATGTAAGCGTTTCTTTCTGTCTTTGCTGCCTAATGGAAAGAACATTACGTTCCATTCTACTGCAAGGTGGATTCAATTAACTATCCGTACTGCTTATGATAAATTATCTTCATCTCAGCAGTCTGTGCTTACGATTTCGGTGCATGAAGTAATAGCCATGTCTACATCTTGGGCTTATGCTAATAGTGTTGCTATTACCGATTTGATGAAGGCTGCATATTGGTCTCAGCCTTCCATGTTCACGAATTTTTACCTTAGAAATATTTAGTCCATTTCTGGCGACCTGCGTTGTTTAGGTCAGAATGTCGTCCACTAAACAGTTGCAACTCTAGTTATGCAAGCTTTCTGTTCCTGCAGTGTCTGTCCTGCTGCCCTCTTCATTCTGGGTATTTGACCCAGAGCAAGGGGAAGGGGGGAGGATGGTGTTCTCTTATATCACCTGCTTTATAGTGAAAAGCAAGGGAATACCTCCTCTGGAGTCAGTAATTCCGAGTCGGTGCCGGGATGGTTTTAAAGTGTAAAGCTAATGTCTATCTCATTTATGTAATATTTTTAAAGTGTAGCTCAGTGTGGAGCATTTGTTTTTGTCACGTGTCATACGAGCGTTAATATACAATCCTCGGACACTTTTAAATGAGTATAAAGAGTCTCATTCTCTGGACTATCTTTATTTAGCGGCTTTCCTTTAATAAATTAAGATATAATGTGTTATACTGGATGTTAATAGAGATCATTGATGTTATTGTGCTCAATTACGGAATGGTATTGTGTCTTTCTTTTTTTGGTATAAACAAGAAAGATACATGTAAAGCCTGTTCTCCTCTTCTCCCTGGGGGGATAATTCTGTTTACATGTAATTGAGTCAATTGGATTATCCTTTATGTCCTAGGCCCTCCAGCCTTTTTTCTATTCAGCTAAGTCTGGGTCATTGGTACAGTATAAAAATGTTAAAAAATTTATAGTAATGTATATATTTTTTATACTTACCAATGACCCAGACGGGGATGGCCCTCCCATGAGTTGAGAACTCATACCTCCCCACTGATTACATAACGCTTACCAGGCACTGGTTGTAAGAATGCGGATTTGGCTCCAATTTCGGTACTTCCTGGACACTGCGCATGCACAGTGGACAATAGTATGAACAACCACATAGGACATCTATTTTTTTGATTTTGATGCAAATTTGGTGGATTGGGGGGGGGGGGGGGGGAAATTTGTGTGTTGGCCCTAGAATTTAAGAGTTAGCACCAGTTAAGTCTGGGTCATTGGTAAGTATAAAAATATATAAATTACTATAAATTTTTTAACTTTGGGTTTTGAAAGCAAATTTTGGGGATTGGGGGTTCAAAATTTGTTTTTGACTCTTAATAACTTTGAGTATTATAGGCCATTTGGTCATAGTTTGGGGTTATCCGTGACTGGGTGTTCACCGTTAGTCTTGTTCTGTAATTGAGCCCTGGTAATGGGCAACGATAGCATTAAACCACAGTACCTACTGGTTGGATAACTTTTTTCTTCTTCCATTTTTCAGAAACAACAGTTTTAGTTGAGTATGGAACTAAAAGTAAAGCATTTCCATACAGTGTACCTGTTGATAGTGACGAGGAAGACAACCAGATAATAGAAGATATGTGGGGATTAACTTTACAGTCAGATGAAGAAGAAAGTGATGTTAGTAGTGTAGCAAGTGAGGAGACAAATGAATTGTCACAGTCAGATACTTCCATACCTGATGATGCCAATTGTAAGTTATTATTATCCCCCCCCAAAAAATTTCGGGGGATATAGTCGTCACGTGTTTTTTTTTGTCCGTCCGTCCGTCCATCTGTCCATTTACATTTCGTTTCCGGATGATAACTTCCCTTGAAATAGTTTGATTGTAACCAAACTTGATATGTGGCTTAAACATATAAAAATACAGGTCAAGTTCGAATCCGGGTTCATCCTGATTAATATTACCAGAGTTATGCCCCTTTTTAATTTAGAAAATCTTATGATTTTTGGTTTCCGGATGGTAACTTCCCTCAAGATAGTTTGATTGTAACCAAACTTGATATGTGGTGCAAACATATCAAAACACGGGTCAAGTTCGAAAATGGGTTTGTCCTGATTAATTTTACCAGAGTTATGCCCCTTTTCAACTTAGAAAATCTTATGATGACCACACTTTTTCGGGGGGATCAGCTGCCCTGTGGATGTGGCAGCCCTCTAGTTTAAACCTTGTGCAAAAGATAAAAAAGGTTGGGGTTTTCAGTAGTGATGAACCTATTATTGGCATCGGCCATCGGCATCGGCCAATAATGGGGTAATCGGTGAATCACTGGCAAAAAGGGCATCATTTGCCGATAGGGGTACTCCGATTGTTACAAGGAATAAACGGTCGTTTTTTTTTTTTTTACTCACGGCCATATCGTCGTAAACAGTGTTTACACCTGAAACGTCCGGGGAACGTGTCAACACTACAGATTCTAAAATTTTGTGCATTTTAATATTCTATCTAGTTTAAACCTTGTGCAAAAGATAAAAAAGGTTGGGGTTTTCAGTAGTGATGACCCTATTATCGGCATCGGCCAATAATGGGGTAATCGGTGAATCATCGGCATCGGCAAAAAGGGCATCATTTGCCGATAGGGGTACTCCGATTGTTACAAGGTAAAAATAAACGGTCGTTTTTTTTTTTTTACTCACGGCCATATCGTCGTAAACAGTGTTTACACCTGAAACGTCCGGGGAACGTGTCAACACTACTGATTCTAAAATTTTGTGCATTTTAATATTCTATGAATAATTTAAAACTAAACCGCAATTTCAGTTTGTCACACGGTCATGTATGATTCTTATTACCTGGAAATCTCGGCCCAGTTTCTTAAGTTGTGACATCAGTCATCATTGTTTAAAATTTAGCCTTCCTATATTACTCCATTTTGGAAATCGCACAATTCTTATTAAAACAAATCATGTCAGACTGTCGGTGCCGGTTTCATTATTCATTTATTCATAAGTACTGTATTACAAAAAAAAAATCTGGTGGGAGACAAGTGAAGTAAGCTATACAAGGCATCTTCTTTGAAAACAATACACCGTGCGCATTCCATGGAGGATTAGTGTCATTTCGTTCACAGGCGTTTCGTAGGGAACGGGACAACCCACCCGAAACGGGATCGGGATGTTTCGGCCTTGAGACGTTTCGGCCCTGGGACGTTTCGGCCTGGGACGTTTCGGCCTCGAAGAAAGAGGGTGGAGGGACAACGTAAATAAAATAGATTCAGCCGAAGAATGCTCTGACAATGTGTGTATACTGATTTTCTGCCTGAATTTTATTTCACTAATTCGAAAGAAGATGGGTTTATACGACATAAATAATATTAAATCTGAAAAAGTGTAATAATATGCATTTATTCGTTGAAAACGCTGCAGTGGAGCTTTTTTCAATGAATAAACACGAAATTATTTGTGACAGATATATATAAAAATTAGGGTTAGTCTTATCTAGCAATGCATTAAATTATATTAAATCTGATAGAATTGAAATAATTTTGCGTTGATTCATTGAAGCCTTTCAATGAATATTTACGCGACAAATTTAGACTTATCTAGCAATATATTAAATTAAACAAAATCTTGTAAAAAATGAAATAATTTTTCGTTTATTCGTGGAAAAAGCTGAATGGAGCCACTTCAATGAATAATTACGCAAAATTACTTGAGACAAATATAAATAACAATGGTACAGACTTATCTGGGCATAATCTGGCAATTTATTAAATTAAATGAAATCAGTAAAAAATCGAATAATTGTAGCTTATTTTAGTCACTGCCAAACAACGAGAAATTCATTTAAGAGAGTGTCGGGTGGTGGTGGGGGGGGGGGGGGGGGTTCTGGGGGGTGTATGCTCCCATTTACCCCAAGCTTTCTTCAGTCGTTTTTCAAGTTTGACATATGATGGTTTGCTGTTTTTCAAAACAAACTGAGTTGTGAAAACCAAACTCAAGAATCATCTATATGGGTGACAGCTGACAGCTTGTCATTGTGTTTAATTATGTACTGAGCTGTGAAAAAAAACTCCAGAGGTGTAAATGTTGAATTATATTTGAAAATATTTATTGCGTCTTACGCAAATATTTATTTATTGGGGCCGAAATGACTTGGTAAAAGCTTAAAAAGTAAGACGTTTCGGCCTCCCAATGTGGGACGTTTCGGCCTTTTATATAATTATGGGGCCAAAACGTCCCGGCCGAAACATCCCAGGCCGAAACGTCTCAACTCTCAAGGCCGAAACGTCACAAATCCCCCGAAGGCTGAAACCAGCTGGGACAACCTGCCCTGGGACAACTCGCCCCAAGTTTTTCATGCGCCACAGTTATGAACTATTTGACTATGGTATTGGACTATGATTGGATTATAAGTAATAACAAATGAACTATTCAGCTGTTATTACTTATAATATGATCATTATTAATTAGCGGACAATAGATTTGTTTATTGGACTTAATTATGATGATATTAAAAGTAATATCAGGAATAATTCCGAATGAATTATTATTATCAGAAGTATCTGTGGTAATAGTATCTGTGGGAGTCTCATTAATGGATGTTTCAGTGGCTTGACTGTTTGTTGTCTCGGACGTGTCCATGGCTTCATCTAAGTCAATGATTGTTGACAGCTTAAAAGGCACATTTATTGTCTTATTAGTTTTAGATAAAGGAAAAGCGATCAACGCTGTGATGAATCCATATCACACTGAAACGACATGTCTGTTCATTTGATTTTTTCTCATCAAACAAATATCATTCCCCTTAGAGGGTATCCGACTGAAACAACATGACTAAAACAACACTCCACTTCTGACTTGTCTCTACATGCAACAAATTCAGTATACAACTATTATTAGTTTAATTCAGTCATTCTGGGATGTTTTAATAGGATCACTGTGGATAATATTTTTATACTGTACCAATGACTCAGACTTAGCTGGTGCTAACTCTAACAAAACCAGGGCCAAACACAAATTTTGCCCCCCAATCCCCAAAATTTGCATCCAAAACAAAAAGAAATCATGTCCTAAAGGACCTCCATACTACGCCTCTACTGCGCATGCGCAGTGACGCAGACGTCCCGAAATTGGCGCCAATTATCATTTTCTCTGTTTGGCCCTTCATCAGTCAACATCTCACTGATCTTTGTGCTTGTAAATCTCAGTTTAAAGGATGCCAGACACGTAATTCTTGGAGAAAATGTGATTCTAAGGAGGATAGAAGGAGGAGAGGAAAAAGAAGTGACAAAAAATAATCAGGGCTGTACTTAAAATTTTTTGATGAAATTATGTTAAGTTGCCTATTTTCGAGGCATGGGCCTCTTGTTGTCATTCTTGCTAATTGTTGCACTGTTTATTCAGTGTTTCCTCTCCCCTAGCCTTCTAAAGTCCCCCCTTGCAATTCTCCCATGCTTTTGGCATATTTTTGAGAAATTTCATTTCTAAAATTTCCTGGGAGAGTTGCTTGGTTACAGAATGTTTTCTGTTATTTTCCCCATAGTTACGTTTTCACCCATGGGTGTATAACGTTTGTGTTCTGCATCTTCCATCTGATGTTCTACAGATTGTCCCCTGGGAGTCTCTGTTTTGCATCAGATAGAGTGTAATTGATGACTGATTCCGGGCCAGTTTTTTCAGTGCCTGGGGTCATGTTTTCTGGTGTTTTTACACTGTTTGTTTTCATTGGTAACAGCCTTTTTTGAGGGGGGCTGTTTGCCTTTGCTGTAGTTTATCTCACTATAAGATACATTTGTATTATCCGAAAGTGTCTCATTAATTATTTAATATAAATTTGAAATTTTTGACCACACTTTGCCATCGGATCCATCGGGGCTCAACGGTACTTTTCAGCAACTTGGCCTTCGCTGAAAAAATATTTTTTCAAAATTATTTTGTTTTGCAATTGTTTTTTCATTTATTAATGGATCATGTTATTATGTATCTTTGTGTCAGGGGTTTTTGCGAGTAACTAGGACTTATTGTTGTTCTTTCACAATGAAGGGACGTTGTTCAAATTGTAATAGGAAGAAATCTTCCTCTGACTTTCATGATCATTGTATTAATTGTAGTCAGTGTTCTCGCATTAATCCCTGTCCTATATGTGAACATTGGGATGAGAAACATTGGAAACGTGTGTCACGATATGTTGTTTCTGGAGAAAGAGCGATTCCGGCTCTTTCTCCGCAAGGTCACTCTACTCTCTCAGTTTCTATTTCAGAGGAACCAGAACAGGGTGATGTTTCCATGTTATCTTCTTCAAGTGTGCGTCCGTCGTCACAAATGAATTCAGAGCTAGCGGCAAAAGTGCTCATGGAGATTAGACAAATGTCGTCCGCTAGCTCGCCCGGTGTAGCGTCCATTCACCGAATGGTTCGGCAGCCGGGTTCGTCCGATAAGGAAATGTTGGGTGATGCGAGCACTATAAACATAATAGATGCACACCCAGTGACGGTGGATAGTAAGCGAGAACGGAGGAAGCCTTTGAGTCCGGTTCCTAGCTCGTCCAGGTCCAGCCGGGCCGCGAGCGAGAGAGGCCCCTCTCTCGTACAACAACATCTGGGACCAGATGTTGTGGTACAAAATGTGTCTTTAGCGGAGCATACGTCCGTCGCTCGGGACGCTCCGTTGTATAAGCAGTCCGCAGAGACTGTTAAGGCTTCCTCTTCTCGTCAGCGCACACGACCGCACCTTGGCTGCGTGACCGCCGATATATTACCAGCTTCGCCGATCAAGGATTCTTCGGCGACCAGGTCACACCATCCGGCAGCCAGGGATTTGAGACCGATGGACTCCGGACGTTCGCATAGGAAAAGTATGCAGGAGCCATCTGATGCGGAGCTGCCCTCGGCGAAGCAGCGAAAGACTGCGCCTCCGCAGGTCTCGACGCCGGACATTCTTGTGCAGATAGCACGGCTTATCGCAGCATCCCAGCAACCGACAGAAACGGTGTCGGATCGAGAATTATCCGACGGCGCTGGGTCGGTACGCTCCGCCGAAGCATCGGGGACGGACGACCGGGAACATCATGAGGTCCGACCGGATGGTGAAAGGGATACGGATGACTTGGAGCTATCCCTTTCGGAACAACATAAAGCTGCCGTGGACTTCATCCGGCACTTTCTCCCTCAAGTTGTTCCGTCGGGCCAGACTGCTGCGCTTCCGGACAAGAGAATTATAGCGTCATTGGACTCTGAATTTTTTGAGCGGTTCAGGGACATCGCTCCCGAGTTTCCGTCGCAGTCCAATAATGTTTCAAGAACATTTGAATTATTGAACGACGCTATATTTAAACTTGCTTCCAGGACGGGGAAAGCAGGTTTCTTGTCCGCTAATACTCTCAACCTGCCTTTCATTAATGCAAGGAATAAATTCGATACGGCAGGACAGGGTATACCGAGAGTTCCTCTGCGTATGGACGACGAGGCGGAAGACTTAGAGCTATCATTACCGTCGTCAGCTTCTATTCCAACCGCGGTGTTGGAAACAGCTATTGCGTCTAACAGAGCCAATTTAGATGCCTTATCTTACGCAGATCACCTTACTAAGGCGTTATCACTGCGCCTTCAGGGGAAAGAGTTTCAGGATATACAATCCTCTTTAAGACTTCTTTCAAGGGCAGTAGCTTATTCCACGTGTAACTCCGCCCTTTCAGTGGCAAATCTGGAGTTGGTTAGACGTGACGCAGCCCTAGCTACATCCACATTAGTGGATTCTAAGGTGAAGAACTCTCTTAGAGTCGCTTCGGTCTCAGGAGAACTTCTCTTTGATGGCAAGCTTTCCGCTATTTATGATAAAATTACAAAGAAAGCTAAGGTTTCTCTGTTGTTCAAATCTGCTCCTAAGAAGTCGGATACAGCAGACACGAATAAGACAGGCACTTCTGGGTCTAATGCGCCCAAGAGAGGTTCCTATAGAGGTTCCGGTGCGTCCTCTTGGTCTTATTCGAGAGACCGTCAGGATAGCGACTCTCGTTCGGGACGTCCTTCAGGCCGGGACAATCGGTCGGACGCCCCGAGGTCGACGGGGCGAGGTGCGGGTCGTGGAAGACGTGGTTTCTCCTACCGCAGGCCTCGCAGGTCCAGGAGGTGATGGCTTAAACCTCTATCGCGTTCCGGTTGGCGGAAGGTTGTCGAGCTTTTCACAAGAATGGGCGTCGATTACGGACGACCCTTGGGTGAGAGGAGTGACTTCGGAAGGTCTAAAGATATCCTTCAAACGAAAGCCTCCATTAACTCGAAGTCCAAAGTGGACTCATCTTCCGTCAAATCTGCAGAAAAGAGATGCTCTGTTATCAGAGGTGCAGTCTCTTTTAATGAAGAACGCGGTAGAGGTCGTAGAAAACCAGGAATCTCCGGGATTCTACAGCCATCTGTTTCTGGTTCCGAAACCAGACGGCTCGTTCCATCCAGTCATAGATTTGAGCTGGATAAACAAGCTGATCGTCGCTCCGAAATTTTATATGGAGACGATTCGGTCGGTCAGAGCGAGTATTCGGGTCAACGATTATGCAACAAGCATAGATCTCAAAGATGCGTACTTTCACGTCATGGTACATCCGACATTCCGAAAGTACCTACGCTTCGCAGTCCTAGGAGTGGTGTATCAATTCCGGGCGATGTGCTTCGGATTGAATCTAGCACCCTGGGCTTTCACTCGGGTAATGAACTCGGTAATGATCTATTTCCGAGCTCATTCGTCTGCGGTAATGTCGGCCTACCTGGACGACATTCTTCAGAGGTTCGGCAACGAGTTAACGCTTCAGAACGATGTTCAGAATCTTCTTCTATTGCTCCGACGTCTCGGTTTTATAGTAAACGAGGAGAAGTCGGATCTGGTGCCGTCCAAGTCATTCACTCATCTGGGAATGAGCTTCGAGACGCACAACAATCTCGTTCGTCTGCCGTTAACCAGAGCGAAATTAGTCAGTTGTTACGCTCGCTATTGTCTGCACGCAGACAAAGTCACGGCGAGAGAATTTATGAGACTGATAGGTCTGTGCGGAGCCGCCGCGGATCTCATTCCGATGGGGTGGTTACGCACACGTCCTCTTCAAATTTTCCTGACTCAGAATTGGAGCGTGAAAATTCATTCGCTCGATGTAGACGTTCTCTTGTCAGATCAAGTGAAACAAGAGATTCAGACTTGGGCAAACATTCAGTGGTTAACTCAGGGAGTTCCGCTGCAGTTGCCGGATCCGAGTTTTACCGTTATGACGGATGCCAGTCAAACAGGTTGGGGTGCATCATTAATCCCAACGGATTCGAGATGCCAGGGTCTTTGGGATCCGCAATTCCTGTGCAAGCACATAAACATCAAGGAAATGATGTCAATTTGGCTTGCGTTACGTCACTGGATGGACATTATTCACGATGCTCATGTCCAAATCCTATCCGACAATACGACAGTAGTGGCGTATATACGGAATCAGGGAGGCACTCATTCAGTTCCGTTGTTCAATCTAACGGAAAGAATCCTTCTGTTTGCGTTAGAACATCACGTTCTTCTTTCGGTCCGTCACATACCGGGTCGTCTGAATGTGCTAGCAGACTCCCTTTCACGAAAGGGTCGCTTGTTGCCATCGGAGTGGACTCTCAACAAACAAGTATTCAATCAGATTTGCTACCAATGGGAACGGCCAATGATAGACTTATTTGCGACACATCTCAACAATCAGTTGCAGACGTATGTGTCTCCGTGTCCGGATCCAAGAGCATTTGCAGTAGACGCTCTGTCGATCCCTTGGGACGGAATGATAGGATATGCGTATCCTCCAGCGCCGTTAATTCAACAAGTATTGCTAAAGATAAAACAATCTCAATGCAAGATTCTGTTGGTAGCATCTCTGTCGCCACAGAGACCGTGGATAAATCTACTCAGGTGTCTGTTGTGGGACCTACCGCGGAAGCTTCCTCCACGGGAGGATCTTCTTTCGCAGGGGAAATCGCGCCAACTCCATCACAACCCGCAAGGTCTCAACCTTCACGTTTTTCCATTGTGCGGTCCTTCTTGCATGGCAAGCACTTTACAGGACGAGCAGTGGACGCGATTTCTAACTGTAGGAGGACCTCCTCTTCGCTAAACTATGCGGCTAAGTGGAAGGTTTTTCGTCGTTGGTGTAGGATCATTCTGTAGATATATTCGATCCCTCTATACCAGACATTGCAAACTTTCTAGTATACTTGTTTGACGAAATCAAACTGCAGCCTGTTACTATAAAGGGTTATAGATCTATGTTATCTGATACCTATGCACATCATGATAGTTTACAAATTGGATCTAATGTCTCTTTATCGAAGTTGGTTAGAAACTTTTCGATAAATAGATCCAGAACTCTTAGATTAATTCCTAAGTGGAATTTAGCTTGGGTTCTTCTTAAATTGAAGGAAAAGCCATTTGAACCTCTTGGGACAGTAGATTTCAAATTCTTATCTTATAAGACAGCTTTTCTCTTAGCTTTCTCTTCTGCTAGAAGAGTCAGTGAGCTTCATGCACTATCGGTGGATGATTCTCATTATCGAAGTGTTGGGAATACTATCACCTTCACTACTAACGTGGGTTTTTTAGCTAAGAATCAGGCTCCTAATAAATATCCGGAACCTATTGTTATTAAGGCTCTTCCGTCTTCAGACGGGCGTAGGCCTTTACTCTGTCCTGTTAGAGCATTACGTATCTATAAACAGAGATCTCAGTTTATCAGAAAGGGACGGAAACGTTTCTTTCTGTCTTTGATGCCTAATAGAAAGGATATTTCAGTCCATTCTATTGCTAGATGGATTCAGTTAACTATCCGTACTGCTTATGAAGATTTATCTTCTTCTCAGCAGTCTGTGCTTAAGATTTCTGCTCATGAAGTAAGAGCTCTTTCTACTTCCTGGGCTTATGCTAATAGTGTTGCTATTACAGATTTAATGAAGGCTGCTTATTGGTCTCAGCCATCCACATTTACGAATTTTTATCTCAGAAATATTGAGTCCATTTCTGGAGACCTGCATTGTATAGGTCCGTTATCTGTTGCTCAGAATGTCGTCCACTAAACAGTTGCAACTATAGTTATGCAGGCTTTCTGTTCCGGCAGTGACTCCGTCCGGCTGCCCTCTTCGCTCTGGGCTATTTGACCCAGGGCAAGGGGAAGGGGGGGGGGGGGGGGTGGGTGTTCCCTTAGGTCACCTGCTTTATAGTGAAAAGCAAGGGAATGCCTCCTCCAAGTCAGTATTTCTGAGTCGCTTCCGGGATGGTTTTAAAGTGTAATATTAATGTTTAAATTCATTCATGTCTTATTTTTAAAGTGTAGCTCGGTGTGAAGCATTTGTATATGTCAAGTGTCAAACGGGCTTTAATATACAATACTCGGACACTTAAGGGTAGTGTATCTTTCTAATTTAATATTAAATAAGAAAGATACATGTGAAGCCTAATACTCCTTTTCTCCTTAAGGGGTTACCTCTTTACTATATAGTTGAGCTTATTGGATTTTCCTCTATGTCCTAGGCCCTCCAGCCTGTTTACTATTCAGCTAAGTCTGGGTCATTGGTACAGTATAAAAATGTTAAAAAATTTATAGTAATTTATATATTTTTTATACTTACCAATGACCCAGACGGGGATGGCCCTCCCTGGAGTTGGGAACTCTTGCCTCCCCGCTGAGTACATAGCGCTGACCAGGCACTGCCAGTAAGAATGATAATTGGCGCCAATTTCGGGACGTCTGCGTCACTGCGCATGCGCAGTAGAGGCGTAGTATGGAGGTCCTTTAGGACATGATTTCTTTTTGTTTTGGATGCAAATTTTGGGGATTGGGGGGCAAAATTTGTGTTTGGCCCTGGTTTTGTTAGAGTTAGCACCAGCTAAGTCAGGGTCATTGGTAAGTATAAAAAATATATAAATTACTATAAATTTTTTAACTTTCGATAAAATTGGATAATTTTTCGATAAAAAAGTGAGTAAAAATTTGTTTTATATATTACTACATGTATCCTCAAAAACTTTTTCTTCAAAAATCAGAAAAAAATCGGGACAACCCGCCCCAAAAAGTGGAACAACCCGCCCCAAAAATAGGCGTCAGGCAGTTTGTCCCTGGGGCGGGTTGTCCCTGATCCCATTTCGTATACTGACTTTCGTATACAAAAGAAGACATTTCGTACATATATCATCACCAGTACACAGGCAAATTTTGGGGGTTTTTAAGTATTTTTTATATGAAATAATAGACTGTAAGGTATTATAATCCAGTATAAATTATTTTTACATACGGGGTTGTTATCTTTACTTGGCTCAAGGAAGTCATAACCCCGTGTACGAAACATCGTAGCTTGTGCACGAAACGTCCTACAAGTGTACGAAACATCCAGCCCCATTCCATGGTGGGGCAGAATCACGTGATTTTCAAAATGGTCAAATGGAGAGATCTATTCTGAACGTACATATTGAATATTGGTCTTATGACTGGCATGAGAAGAAAGGAATAAGTCGGATTTATCCAGAGTCAGGACAGTGTCTGTCGATCTGTGTACGAGTTCCCACAGGATTGCTATGAGTTTTAAATACATGTATATAGGATTTAATCTTATTGGGAGAATATGTAGTATTCCATGCAGGGAGAGTCAATCTGACACGGGTGATTCCGTTCTTCCCACTGAGGAGTGGACTGCACAAAACGATCGGATAAATTGTCTGGGGAGTTGATTTGGTGGCGAGTTGACCAAGAAACACAACCCCGCTGCCCCGCATTGACATTCTAATTGCAACTTTTCAGGGTTCGATCACGCATTTTCATGGAATTTAAAACATCGGTATTGGCCGATTATTAAATTTTTAACATCGGTATCGGCCGATGGTTTGTTTACCATATCGGTTCATCACTAGTTTTCAGGCAATCCGTCATTGTTTTGTATCCCCTCGTTGAGAATTTTTATTGGCTTGCAGGGTCTTCCAAAATTTGTATGAAATCGTGAGACTTTAAAATACTTTGACTGATTTTTAGCTCAACTTTGACGAAGTCAAATTTGAGCTATTGTCATGGCCCGTCGTCCGTCTGTCCGTCTGTCTGTACGTCAACAATTGGCTATGGCTCGGGCTAGAGGTCGTATTTATGAACCGATCTTTACGAAACTTCTTGTGTACCTTTGTTATGACCCTGGGACGGGAATGAGTGTTTTTAGGTGTGGTCCGAAATTCAAGATGGCCGCCAGCGGCCATTTTGTACCGATGATGCAAAAATCAGTTTTTTGTACAGAACTTCTGTATGAAAGTTCTGATTTGAATAAAGTTTTGTATAAATGTTTAGTACCATGGGATACATCACATATAATACGGGTTTTTTTCTCGTGCGTAAATTATGCAAATTAGACTGACTTTGATTTATTTAGTGTTACTTTCAGAGCTGTAAGTGCCAAGCTGCTATGGCTCGGGCTAGAAGCCGTATTTATGAACCAATCTTTACAAAACTTCTTGGGTACCTTTGTTATGACCGTGGGATGAGAACGAGTGTTTTGGGGTGCAGTCCGAAATTCAAGATGGCTGCCAGCAGCCATTTTGTACCGACAATGCAGAAATTTTTTTTTTGTACAGAACTTCCATATGAAAGCTCTGATTTGAATAATTTTTCGTATGAATGTTTAGTACCATGGGATACATCACATATAATACGGGTTTTTTTCTCGTGCGTAGATTGTGCAAATTAGACTAATTTTGATGTTTTTTGGTGTTACTTTCAGCACTGTTAGTGCAAATGCCAATACGGCTCGGGCTAGAGGCCGTATTTATGAACCGATCTTTACGAAACTCCTTGGGTACCTTTGTTATCACCGTGGGACGAGAACGAGTGTTTTTGGGTGTGGTCCGAAATTCAAGATGGCCGATGGCAGCCATTTTGTACAAAATTTGGTGCAATCAGATTTTTGCACAGAACTTCCATATGAAAGCGCTGATTTGAATAATTTTTTGTGTGAATGTTTAGTACCATGGGATACATCACATATAATACGGGTTTTTTTCTCGTGCAGAAATTATGCAAATTAGATGAACTTTGATTTATTCAGTGCTACTTATACACTGTAAGTGCACATGTCAATATGGCTCGGGCTAGAGGCTGTATTTATGAACCGATCTTCACAAAACATCTTGGGTACCTTTGATATCACCTTGGGACGAAAACGAGTGTTTCTGGGTGCGGTCCAAAATTCAAGATGGCTGCCAGTGGCCATTTTGTACCGAAATTAGGTCTAATCAGTTTTTTGTACACAACTTCTATACGGCTCAGGCTAGAGGCCGTATTTATGAACCGATCTTTACGAAACTTATTGGGTACCTTTGTTATCACCGTGGGATGAGAACGAGTGTTTTTGGGTGTGGTCCGAAATTCAAGATGGCCACCAGCAGCCATTTTGTACCAAAATTAGTGCAATCAGTCTTTTGTACAGAACTTCTGTATGAAAGTTCTGATTTGAATAAATTTTTGTATGAATGTTTAGTAACATGGAATACATCACATATAGTACAGGTTTTTTTCTCGTGCAGAAATTATGCAAATTAGATGAACTTTGATTTATTCAGTGCTACTTATACACTGTAAGTGCACATGTCAATACGGCTCGGGCTAGAGGCTGTATTTATGAACCGATCTTCACAAAACTTCTTGGGTACCTTTGATATCACCTTGGGACGAGAATGAGTGTTTCTGGGTGTGGTCCAAAATTCAAGATGGCAGCCAGTGGCCATTTTGTACCGAAATTAGGTCCAATCAGTTTTTTGTCACAACTTCTACACAGCTCATATTTGTGAACTGATCTTCACGAAACTTCTTGGGTACCTTTGTTTTCATCTTGGGACAGGAATGAGTGTGTTTTGGGGTGCCTTTGTTATCACTGTGCTATGAGAACAAATATTTTGGGGTTCAGTCAGACCCATTCTGGGACGCAAAGATTTCTTTTCTAGTTTAGCATCTGACTGTCACCCACCTCTACAATACTTTACCTATACATTTGTTACAGGCAACGGTCAGTATTTATGTACAGACCGTTACAATACTTTATATGTACCTTTGTTATCAGGTCATTACCTAGATGTTTGTCATTGCTGTATCACATACTATACATGTACATGTCTTTGTCTTTGTCTTAACAAGTTGAGCTACAGTGTCATTGACACTTTCATTATTTATTTGCACATGTTTTCAAGAAAGCATGATTAAAATACAGTATCCGTGTTTTACTGTTCAAAAATGGTGCGCAGATATAACTGAACACAATTCTGTGGAGGTGTTTCATATTTGTGAAGTGAAATTATTAAGTCTGTATGAATTTGCCTTTTTATAGTTTATGGGAGAATGCATAAATTTCTCGTCCTCCATGCGGAATGCAAAATAGTATCATCAAGATTTGCAGATAAAAAATAGGGGTGAAGCAGGTTTTTAGTGCTGGGAGGGGGGGGGGAGGGAGGTCTGAGAAACAAGGAATTATTTTTTAATACCCTTATTGAAAGTCACTTTTTTGGGAGGTCCTCTACAAACAATCCTCATTTTGTTTCCGTCGAAGGAAAATCATGGCCACCAGAGGCATTCTTTGATTCTGATTGGTAGATATTCAAAAATTGTCTCCTCTGAAACTACAAGGCCAAATGTTTTGAAACTTCACATGATTGATGACTGGGACACCTGTTTTGAAACTTCACATGATTGATGACTGGGACACTCTCTCCCAATGATCCTCATTTAATGTTCATTGGGTTGCAAACATGGCCACAATTGCGGCTTATATTTAACATAAACACCTTATGGGAAATCACATTTTCATCTTCTCTGGAACTTCTGAGCCAATGTGAACCAAACTTGGCAGGAAAGGTCTATGGGAGGTCGTCTACAAATGATCCTCATTTTGTTCCTGTCAGGTGAAAAACATGGCCACCAGAGGCTTTCTTTGATTCTGGTAGGTGGATTTTGAAAAATCTTCTCTTCTGAAACAACAAGGCCAAATGTTTTGAAACTTCACATGATTGATGACTGAGACACCCTCTACAAACGATCCTCATTTAATGTTGAACAGGTTGCAAACATGGCCACAATTGCAGCTTATAGTTACCATAGAAATCCTATGGGAAATCACATTTTCATCTTCTGTGAAACTACTGAGCAGATGTGAACCAAATTTGGCAGGACTGGGCTATGGGAGGTTCTCAACAACTGTTCCTCATTTTTTCCTGATGGATGAAAAACATGGCCACCAGAGGCATTCTTTGATTCTGATTGGTTGATTTTGAAAAAGCTCCTCTGTAATTGTAAGGCCAAATGTTTTGAAACTTCACATGATTGATGACTGGGACACCCTCTACCAACAATCCTCATATAATGTTGATCGGGTTGCAAACATGGCTGCAATTGCAGCTCATAGTTACCATGGAAACCCTATGGGAAATCACATTTTTATCTTCTTATCTAAAGCTATTTGGCCAGTGTGAACCAAACTTGGCACAAATAATGTGTGGAAAGTCCTCTGAAAACAATGATGATTCTGTTTCGCACAGATGAAGGAGCATGGCAGCCAGCTGCATTCTTTGATTTTATAAACCAAACTTGGCATAAATAATGTATGGAAAGTTCTCTGAAAACAATCCGCATTCTGTTTTGTGCAGATGAAGGAGCATGGCAGCCAGCTGCATTCTTTGATTTTGATTAGAATAACTGAACAATATGTAGTTCTGCCAGGTGAGCGATTTTCACATTACTTGGCATCCGTCGTCTGTCGTCCGTCATCTGGCATCTGTAAACGTTTCATGTTTTCATCTTCTTCTCTGTAACCACTGAGCTGATGTGAACCAAACTTGGCAGGAATGGTCTGTGAGAGGTCCTCTACAAACAATCCTCATTTTGTTCCCGCCGGATGAAAAACATAGCTTCCACAGGCATTCTTTGATTCTGGTTGGTGGATTTTCAAAAATCTTTTCTGAAACTACAAAGTCAAATGTTTTGAAACTTCACATGATTGAGGACTGGGACACCATCTACCAACGATCCTCATTTAATGTTGATCTTGTTGCAAATATGGCCACAATTGTGACTTATTACTATGGAAACCCTATGGGAAATTACATTTTCATCTTTGGAACTACTGAGCTGATGTAAACCAAACCTGGCATGGATAGTCTATGGCAGGTCCTCTACAAACACTCCGCATTTTGTTACCATGCATCAAAAAACCTGGCTGCCAGTAGCATTTTTTTATTCTGATTGGTGGATTTTGAAAAATCTTCTCCTCTGAAACCACAGGGCCAAATGTTTTGAAACTTTGCATGGTACCCTCTACCAATGATCCTCATTTAATGTCGACCGTGATGCAAACATGGCCACAGTTGCAGCTTATAGTTACTATGGAAACCTATGGGAAATCACATTTTCATCTCTGGAACTACTGAACCAACGTGAGACCAAACTTTGCAGGAATGGTCTATAGGAGTCCCTCTACAAATGATCCTCTTTTTCTTCCCATTGGTTGGAAAATATGGCCTCCAGAGTCATTCTCTGATTCTGATTGATGGATTTTGCAAAAATCTCCTCTGAAACTACAAAGTCAAATGTTTTGAAACTTCACATTATTGGGGACTAGGACAACTTCTACCAATGATCTTCATGTAATGTTGATGTAATATTGCAAACATGGCCTCAATTGCAGCTCATAGTTACCATGGAAAGCCTATGGGATATCACATATTTTTATACTGTATACCAATGGCCCAGACTTAGCTGGTGCTAACTCAAAATTATCTGGGGCCAAACATAAATTTTGCCCCCCAATCTCCAAAATTTGCATGCAAAACCAAAAATTAGAAGTCCTATCTGGCCCTCCATACATTTACTCTCCCCGCATGCGCAGACGCCAGGAAGTCACCAAAACTGGCGCCAACATCATTCTTTGTTTGGCCCTTCAGTCAGATAACATCAATCTGACATCTGTGCTTTTAAATCTCAGTTTCAATTATGCCAGACACAAATCAATGGTTATTTTGGTGGATCCAAGGACAAAACTGGATAAAGGAAGGAAGAAACGGTGGTTTGAAATGTTCAGGGCTGTAATTTTACAATATTTATAAAAATTAATTCATGTTCCCCAATTTCGGGACATGGGCCTGACGTCATCATTGATTGATAATGATTTTTCCACAGTTTGTTAAGTATTCCTTCCCTAACCTGAGTAACCTCCCTTGATCCCCCCAGTTAAACTCCCAAGCTTATTGGCTTGTTTTATTGAATTTTTTTATATAAAATTTCTTGGGAGTTTAATGTATTATTCAGAAGAATATTCTGTACATCCCCATTGTTACGTCCTCACCCTTGGGGTGTTTAGGCATTTTGGTCATGCATCATACATCTGATGTATTGTTTTTTCTTCTGCTGAAGATCTTGCTTTACATTGGATAGTTTTATTTCTGTTACTGACTTCTGTTGCCTGGGGTCTTGTTTCCGGTTTTTATTTTGAAGTCGTTTACATTGACATTACTTTATTTGTATAGGTAGTTTCCGATTATTTTTAGGGAAAACTACGGTTATAAGTAACATAAAATATTCCGGTAGAGTGGCAGTTAATTTTTTTGATATTATTATAATTTTGTCCACACTTAGGCTCTTTTGGGCTCATCGTTCCCTTTGGGAACTTGGGCTGTTGTATAAGAAACATTTTTTCAAAAAATTTTTCTTTTGGGTGCATTTATTGCATCGATTATATATTTTAATGTTATCTTATATTATGTAGATATGGAGGTGGTACAATTGACCTACTTTAGCTTTAGTAATAATATTTATTATATAGCAGGGCAAATATGAGGAAGCCTTTCCTCTATTTACATGGTCGTTGTCTTGCTTATAGTCGATGTTCTACCACAAATTCTTGCACCATGTGTCAGATTTTGACAGCGTTGGTGACGGGTGTCATGGTTTGTTGTTAGGCGAGTGGACTCGAGCGGTCCTCCCGCAGTGAGGGGACACTGCAGGTCCTCTCGCGAAAATGTCACTTCAGTTTTTATGTGTACCCATACTATGTGTGGTACACATAATGCCGGCATCCGGGGTGGCCATCCGTCGTTCGTCCATCCTTTGTCCATCTGTCTTTCCATCCGTCCGTCTGTCCATTCGGTGTCTGTATCCATTTCTTTGGCATTCGATAACTTGAAAAATATTGCTTGGATTGTCAAGTTACTTTATATTTGTGTTCAGGTTACTGATGTCCCGAGCTGTATAGTTTTTGGTGTAAATCTGATAATTTAATCCTGAGATATTAACCCTTTATCCTTCAAATTGAAAAATCCTTCAATCCCTTTGGCATTCGATAACTTGAAAAGTATAGCTTGGATTGTCAAGTTACTTTATATTTGCAGGGTAGCATCACTAAATTTACCCTCTGTGAACCTCAATCTGAATCAGGGTCTCAAAACTAAACAGAAAGAGGTATCCAAAGGATAAAATGGCCCACTGTATGGGATAGCATCATCAAATTCACCCTCTGGGGACCTCATTCTGCAAATGTCAGACAGCTTATTTTCTGGCCTGGACGCAGTTGGACTACAATATGCAATTAGAACTAGTGGCAAAGTGCTCAGTGATATAAGACAAGGCCCCAGATTACAGATCATGTGATTTTCGTCCTTGTCACCAGCTAGCTCAACCGGCTCTTCTATCAGTCAGATTATGGGTGTTATGATGCTGGATATGTCCGTAGCGGTCGAGGAGAAAACAAGGGTGGAGCGAGCACTATAATATAATATTATATCTCACGTGATTTGCTTGTATTCTGATTGGCTGAAAGATGATATCCTATTTCGTGTAGTTTGCATCCACAGAACTGACCAGGCACTAGACCCAGGCACTACACGTTTTCTATTTTTAGCACACTAGTATATCAGTTTTCTTTTCATACTGGGTGAATAAAACTGATCAGGCTAAATTTAAAAATCGATTCACAGAGGAACACCATGCACAAAACGACCCGGAAAGAAGTCTTTGTGAAAAAATGTATCGCTTTTCCATTGTTGAAGACACATTTTTCGAGGCATTCATTTTATTCCTTGAGAAGATGATCCATATCTCATTTCGAAGAGAATGATCCATACCTGGGTCCAACTTTCATGAGAACGCGTCTGGATATGAAAAATCGTTTGTTTCGCTGCTCATATTATTTCGTTATTTAATTGGATGTTTTGGGCAGTAAACGAATAAATAATGGAATTCAGTTGAATCTTCGGAGTTTGTGTCCCGTGCTGACCCATTCGGTAATGTATATGTGTGACAAATGTGTGGAAATTATCAAATTGCATTGTCAAATTTCGAAAATTTTATTTTTCATTCGCGAGTTGCGTGATTCTAGAATACACAATTCCATTTGGGGGAAATGTTTTGTTTACCCTTGCTGACCGATTCAAAATCTGTCTTCTGCTCATATCAATAATCCAAGTTAGCCGTGTTTTGGAAGAAGAAAATGTTTTTTAAAAACTACATGGTATTTTTTTCTATATAACGCTGGTTGGTAGGGCTGCTACCTTGGTAATAGATTAACAAATCGGACAGATGTTTTTCTTGATGCGTGTTCGATATAATATAAGGATTAGTGCATGTCTTGTCGTTGACTACCCCCATATAGTGCCCAGTGAGGTGGTGTCGTTCCCTCCGCTTCACGGAGGGAACTACACCACCTCACTGGGCACTATATGGGCGTAGTCAACGACAAAACATGCACTATTCCTTAACTATTATGCTCACCCAGCGATGACGGAAGGAGGAAGCCGGCAAGTTCTGAGGTACACTCGTACAGGTCTGCCAGGACCGCGAGCAATAGAGAGGTTTCTCTCTATTGCAGCATCATCTGGGGCCAGATGTTGTTGGTAGAAACTTGCATCAGTCGGAGTTTATGTCCATGCCTCTTGTCCGGGACGTTCCGTCTAAGAGGCAGCCGGGCCGGCTAGTCTTATGGTTTCCTCTACATAAGGCTAAAGTGCTCTTTATGTTGCACACGGCTATAAACTGCGATGAGTGGTTTGAGTTCCCTGTCACTGGTGAAGCGGTTACTCTTGAATATGAGGACCGTGACACCGGGTGTGTTGCATTTACATAGTAAATCAGAGCTAGTGGCAAAAGTGCTCAATGATATAAGACAAGGGCCTAGACCTTAGAATATAGGGTTTACGACCTTGTCTCCAGCTAGTTCAGTCAGCGGATTGTTACTCAGAATATGGGTAGTGTGATGCTGGGTATGTCCATAGTGGTGGAGGAGAGAAACAAGGGTGTTGCGAGCACTATAAAATCCAGTCATGCTCACCCTGCGACGATGGAAAGGAGGAAGCCACAAGTTCTGAGGCACGCTCGGCTGGGTCTCCCTGGACCGCGAGCAAGAGGGAGCCCCCTCTCTCTCTTAACAACATCTGGGGCAAGATGCTGTTGGACGGAACTTGCATCATTTGGAGTTTACGTACATGCCTTTTATCCGGAACGCTCTGTTTAATTATCAGCCGGGGTCGGCTACAATTCGGCTTCTTCAGCATCTACTAAGCACTCTTGACCGCACATTGGCTACGTAACTTCGGATATCTAGTCTGCATCGCCAATAGGTCCACTCTTTGTCGAGGAAGTTGCACCATCTAGTAGCCAAGGAAACAAGGTCTCATTCATCGGGACATCCGCAGTTAAAAGCCATCTCGGACACACTGTCCCAAGAGCATCCAGCGGGTAAGCAATACATGATCGCTGCTCCTCAGGCCTCCGTAACGGACTTGCTGTCACAGATTGCACAGCTCATCGGAGTATTCCTGCTAATGCAGATGCACTCAACGTCAATCTCAAAATTTGAGCTGTCAGATGGTGATTGATCGATCCAGTTGTCTGCCTGTTCAGATACCGGTGACCGTGATTCTAAAACTGATTTAGATGAATGATGAAAGGGATACGGAGGAGGATAACCTTCCCTTTCGGAACAACTCATGGATTTTTTTTTTTTATTAGGGTTTAACGACACATTAACAGCCAGGGTCATATCATGTCGGTGACAGTTTTACAGGTGGAGGAAGCCGGAGTACCCAGAGAGAACCACTGAGCAATGACGAGCAGCTGTCAGCTCTCCAACAATGAACATCGTAACTCTGAATTCTGCACCGCGGCACAGGCAGGGTTAGATTGGTTGAAGACATGCGCACCATCGACGTACAGTACGCCTTAGTACACAGCGTCATCGTGCCCCCATGTAGGCAATCAGGGTTAAGTGCCTTGCCCAAGGACACAATGCGGGAGCACGAATCAGTCGCTGAAATGGTCACCCATCCAACTACTAACCGCGCTCGACATTGCTTAACTTCGGTGATCTGACGAGAACTGGTTACCGCGACGCCACAAAGCCCCCCAACTCATGGATGATATGGATACTATCCATCATC
Source organism: Pictodentalium vernedei (assembly GCA_031216915.1). Taxonomy (NCBI): domain Eukaryota; kingdom Metazoa; phylum Mollusca; class Scaphopoda; order Dentaliida; family Dentaliidae; genus Pictodentalium; species Pictodentalium vernedei. Next base: position 156,491,486 of record CM062297.1, read on the forward strand.
GTTTCCTTGAACTTGTTCCAGTAAATCTCAATGCTGCATGTAATTGTGAGAAACTGCTAGCGTTGTTAGACGCTGACTTCATCCAGACAAAGAGCAGGATAATAAGATCTCTTTTCCGGTTAAGTCTACACGGGTGTCACAGGTCTTTGATTATGTAGAGGACGCCATATTTAACTTCCTGTGGGAAGAAGTAATATAGTTTCTTATCATCATCTTCTATATTTTTAACCGTTTGTATCACATACATTTAAAAAACAACTGGGGAAGATGTGTTGAGAGTTTCTCTGCATTGAATGAGCAGGCTAAGGTCTTAGTTGTAGCCTTACCTTCATCATTTCGCTGTTCGCTTGGACACAATTGAGAAGATAATTTCTTATTCAAAGCAAATTTATACCCACGGTCTTATGTACTTCACTTTTAAGTACTGTGACGCAACGTCTATATGGAAAAGAAAATTTTGTGGATGTTGGTACCTTTTTAAAAATTCTTTCCAGGCCTATATATCACATATATCTCTGTCTTAACAGATGTTAAATGGGAGTTATTCTGATGTGACAAAGCCTTGCGTCGTCATCTTTAATATTTGACTAGGTGGAAAACTCGCTACAGGTCGCTTTAGTTTTCCAGACACTAAGTCTTTGATGGTAAGCTTTCATTAATGTAGGATTAAGCTACAAGAAAGCATCAAATCTCAGCTCTTTAAGTTGGGGTCCATTCGACCAACACCAGCAGAAAGAGTAGGAGAGGTTGTCCTAGACTCAGATCGTCTATAAGGACTCATAGCGAAGGTATAGGTATCCCTCATATATTACTTTAGGGATTGACTATACAGCCACTTGGGTAGGGGGTTTAGGTCTGTTTGAGTTTACTTATAGACACCCCTAAGTAGGTGGCTCGAAGCTCTTATAGAGCTCGGTCCAACCGATAATTAACTGGAACTGGATAGTGTGTTTATCACAGCTCTAAAGGTTATTCAGTCGAAAAAGCGAGCGTTCGAATTTTCTACTGTCTGGCAATTATAGTTCTTAAGATGAACTAGATAATGTCTCCTGTGATGAATGATAGGACATGTATCCTACAATTCATTTTCAACCAGCTGGCTCGTTTGTTTTTTCATTGACCGAATTAGCCAGTTGTTAGGCTTGCTTTTATCTTCTATCAGACACATTAACAGCGAAAGATTTTATGCATCGGATGGGATTGTGCGGAGCGGCTACGAATGTTATTTTGATGGATTGCTTACGTACATGTCGCCTCCAGTTATTCTTAACTGGAGTGGGAAGACATTTTTTCGCTCAGGACCTGTACTGTTTTAACGGATCTAGTAAACATAGGGTCAAGTTTGGGCAGATATTCTGTGGTTTGAGTTCATAATTGGGTTACAACCCTGAGTCAGGCGGACTCTTTATGCAGGGTTCTTGGCACCCTCAGTTCTTGGAGATCACATATTCATCAAGAATGATGTCTTATTGTTTACGCAACATCATTGGATTATATTATTAGTGAACATGCATGTGGGATCGCTCCAGGATAGTTAAGTTTGCGACGCATAGGAACAATAGTTTCCTTCATTTGTGTCGCCAGTGTTAGACTTTTGAGCGCATACAGTTGACGTTCAGCCGTATTCAGGTGAGTGAATGGTAGGATAAGTGTATCCTTCAGTTCATTTGTTTCAGTAGATTACGTTACGATTTAGTAATCTCAGTGTGATTCCTACTAATAACATAGATGTCATCACAATATCCTTCTATCAGTTTTCTAAAGTGCCTGTTATTGAACATTCGCCAGAAGCTTCCTCCTCGAGAGGACTATCTTCTTCGGGGAAGTTTTGTTCTTCACATCATTCTCCGCCCATAGTGGCATAAGGGAATATGTCAAACGTGAGGGAGTCTTTGGGGTGGATGATCTTTGAAGTGTGTTTTCTCTGCAGAGATTGTTCAGTGTATCTCGTTTTAATATGTGTATGTTATATTTTATATCACTGATTTCGTCATACCTGCATATGCCGTCTGCAGTGCATATTTTGTAGCAGACAGTATTATTTACCAAAATTGTTGCTATAGCCTTGGCTTGTGAAGTGGTGTTAAGCACCATTTATTATTCTTAAATTAATTCCTGAGTGCCTGATCGATATTTATTTATATTGTTTCATTTTCTCCACTTCTCTGGCTTATTGGGAATGTAACTATGAAGGAAGCTGTTTTATCCATACTATATTTGGCATTCAGCTGTAGTGTTATTGTATGGCGTAGGTTTATGGGCAATTTTCTCTCATTCTCAAATATGCCATCCTAATTTTTAGGGCTTAGTCCAGACTATCCTTAAAAATTGTGAACTCTTTACATCATAATTTATTTATTTATTTGTTGATGTTTAAGGTCACATATTTCTACACAATGGCTAACCATGACCGTGACAGTTTTACTGGTGGAGGAAGCTGGAGTACCCGGAGAGAACCACCGAGCAACGGCGAGCAACTGTCAGCTCCCCAACATACCAACTCCACACAACTCCACACAAGCAGGGTTAGCATTGGTTGAAGACAGGTGCACCATCGACGTACAGTATGTCTTAGTACACAGCGTCATCATGCCCCCATGTGGGCAATGGGGGTGAAGTGTCTTGCCCAAGGACACAAGCCGGTTGCTGCAGGTGGGATTCGAACCGAGGACCCCTCGGCTTGCAGCCTGCACCTCTACCAACTGAGCCACTGTGCACCCTAACATCCTAATGAGCATGATTTCATACTCAGATTTAGGATTTACATAATTGGGATCCATATTAGGATATGTCTCCTCTATTATGGTATAAAGAGACGTACGTGTAAATTCTAATTATTCTAATTTCCTTCATCGTGGATTGAAGGATTTGATCTATGTTGATCACAACTATTTCGGAAGTTCTAGGCCCTCCACCTTTTTACGATTCAGCTAAGTCTGGGCCATTTGTATACAGTATAAAAATATGAAAAAATTTAAAGTCATTTATATATTCTTTATACTTACCAATGGCCCAGACGGGAATGGCCCTCCCACGAGTGGGCAGTACTGGGCACTCATACCTCCCCGCTAAATTATTATATTATAATCTTTTTTTACAAAGAATGATGCTGGCGCCAGTTTCGGTGACTTCCTGGCATCTGCACATGCACGGAGAGTAAATGTATGGAGGGCCAGATAGGACTTCTAATTTTTGGTTTTGCATATAAATTTTGGGGATTGGGGGGCAAAATTTGTGTTTGGCCCTAGATAATTTTGAGTTAGCACCAGCTAAGTCTGGGCCATTGGTAAGTATAAAAAATATATAAATTACTTTAAATTTTTTCATTTTTATATGCAGTTCCAGGTGAGCAATTACAAGCTCTTTAGAGCCTCTAGTTTTAAGTTTGCATTGGTTATAAAAAGAGAGCATGTGGCAGCCAAAAGGACCATCAAGGAGGGCCTGAGAAACAGATTTTTAACTTTTTTTTTAGGCCTTATGCTTAACAGTTTTGATTTTCATTTTTTTCAGTATTCTACTCCGAAATGTTGGATACTATGAAGAGAGCAAGTGATGAAAATATTAGTGATGAAAACCTTATTCTGGAAATAAATTCACTCAAGTAAGAATTAAAATTCATTGTTGTAATGTAGTGCTCTTGAAATGCTTGCCTTCTCTGAACTCGCATTAACTGAAAATTTTACATTGTAAAATAATCTGAGTTTGTATTCCAGCTGCATCAAGATATTCCTTTAGCAAATTATGTGACCTCTCTCAACAGCACTTTCAGTGGCTCAATGATAACCACCACTCATTTCCAGGGTTTCTTGAAGTTATTGCTGTTCTGGCATTTAAATTGCCTCAAATTAGCCACATTATCTTGTAGAGTGCTGGAAGCCCATATTTGGGCTTTATTATGCCCCTGAATTGAAAAGTCGAAGGGGTATCCAGTGGAGTCCTCCATCCATCCATCCATCCATCCATCCATCCATCCATTTGTCCGTATATAGAAGCATTTTCCCTTGTACCTCAACCACTGCTATTCCAATTTGAATGATGTTTGGTGTTTTTGATAGAGCATCATAGGGGAACGATACCTGTGTAGCGTGAGTTTCATCCACACATTTTTTCCAGAGTTATGGCCCTTTTCCACTCTTTCGACTTAGAAAATTTTTGCAGTTGGGGGCGTTAGCAGGCCTCGTGTTCTGAAGTGTCGGTACTGCAGTTTAAAGGCTTCATATTCTGTGGATGTGCTTCATATTTGAAGTGAAATTATTTTATCTGGTAGGATTTGCCTTGTTAACCCTTTACCTAACATGAAAAGCAGACGACACTTGCAAAAATAATTCTTGAATAACTAAATTTTTATACTGTACCAATGACCCAGACTTAGCTGGTGCTAACTCCACAAAAACCAGGGCCAAACACAAATTTTGCCCCCCAATCCCCAAAATTTGCATCCAAAACAAAAAGAAATCATGTCCTAAAGGACCTCCATAGTACGACTCTACTGCGCATGCGCAGTGACGCAGTCGTCCCGAAATTGGCGCCAAATATCATTCTCTGTTTGGCCCTTCATCAGTCAACATCTCACTGATCTTTGTGCTTGTAAATCTCAGTTTAAAGGATGCCAGACACGTAATTCTTGGAGAAAATGTGATTCTAAGGAGGATAGAAGGAGGAGAGGAAAAAAGAAGTGGCAAAAAATATTCAGGGCTGTACTTAAAATTTTTTGTTAAAATTATGTTAAGTTGCCTATTTTCGAGGCAAACGCCTCTTGTTGTCATTCTTGCTAATTGTTGCACTGCTTATTCAGTGTTTCCTCTCCCCTAACCTTCTAAAGTCCCCCCTTGCAATTCTCCCATGCTTTTGGCATATTTTTGAGAAGTTTCATTTCTAAAATTTCCCTGGGAGAGTTGCTTGGTTACAGAATGTTTTCTGTTATTTTCCCCATAGTTACGTTTTCACCCATGGGTGTATAACGTTTGTGTTCTGCATCTTCCATCTGATGTTCTGCAGATTCTCCCCTGGGAGTCTCTGTTTTGCATCAGATAGAGTGTAATTGAGGACTGATTCCGGGCCAGTTTTTTCAGTGCCTGGAGTCATGTTTTCTTCTGTGTTTACACTGTTTGTTTTCATTGGCAACAGCCTTTTTTGAGGGGGGCTGTTTGCCTTTGAGGTAGTTTATCTCATTATAAGATACATTTATATTATCCGAAAGTGTCTCATTAATTATTTTATATAATTTTAAAATTTTTGACCACACTTTGCCATCGGATCCATCGGGGCTCAACGTTACTTTTCAGCAACTTGGGCTTCTCTGAAAAAATATTTTTTCAAAATTATTTTGTTTTGCAATTGTTTTTTCATTTATTAATGGATCATGTTATTATGTATCTTTGTGTCAGGGGTTTTTGCGAGTAACTAGGACTTATTGTTGTTCCTTCACAATGAAAGGAACTTGTTCAAATTGTAATAGGAAGAAATCTTCCTCTGACTTTCATGATTATTGCATAAATTGTAGTCAGTGTTCTCGCATTAATCCCTGTCCTGTATGTGAACATTGGGATGAGAAACATTGGAAACGTGTGTCACGATATGTTGTTTCTGGAGAAAGAGCGATGCCGGCTCTTTCTCCACAAGGTCACTCTACTCTCTCAGTTTCTATTTCAGAGGAACCAGAACAGGGTGATGTTTCCATGTTATCTTCTTCAAGTGTGCGTCCGTCGTCACAATTAAATACAGAGCTAGCGGCAAAAGTGCTCATGGAGATTAGACAAATGTCGTCCGCTAGCTCGCCCGGTGTAGCGTCCATTCACCGAATGGTTCGGCAGCCGGGTTCGTCCGATGCGGTCCAAGAGGAAATTTTGGGTGATGCGAGCACTATAAAAATAATAGATGCACACCCAGTGACGGCGGATAGTGAACGAGAACGGAGGAAGCCTTTTAGTCCGGTTCCTAGCTCGTCCAGGTCCAGCCGGGCCGCGAGCGAGAGAGGCCCCTCTCTCGTACAACAACATCTGGGACCAGATGTTGTGGTACAAAATGTGTCTTTAGCGGAGCATACGTCCATCGCTCGGGACACTCCGTTGTATAAGCAGTCCGCAGAGACTGTTAAGGCTTCCTCTTCTCGCCGGCGCACACGACCGCACCTTGGCTGCATGACCTCCGATATCTTGCCAGCTTCGCCGATGAAGGATTATTCGGCGACCAGGTCACACCATCCGGCAGCCAGGGACTCGAGACCGATGGACTCCGGACGTTCGCATAGGAAAAGTATGCGGGAGCCATCTGATGCGGAGCTGCCCTCGGCAAAGCAGCGAAAGACCGCTCCTCCGCAGGTCTCGACGTCGGACATTCTAGTGCAGATAGCACAGCTTATCGCAGCATCCCAGCAGCCGACAGAGACGGTGTCGGATCGAGAATTATCCGACGGCGCTGGGTCGGTTCGCTCCGCCGAAGCATCGGGGGCGGACGACCGGGAACATCGGGAGGTCCGACCGGATGGTGAAAGGGATACGGATGAATTGGAGCTATCCCTTTCGGAACAACACAAAGCTGCCGTAGACTTCATCCGGCACTTTCTTCCTCAAGTTGTTCCGTCGGGCCAGACTGCTGCGCTTCCGGACAGGAGAATTATAGCGTCATTGGACTCTGATTTTTTCGAGCGGTTCAGGGACATCGCTCCCGAGTTTCCGTCGCAGTCCAATAATGTTGCAAGAACATTTGAATTATTGAACGACGCTATTTTTAAACTTGCTTCCAGGACAGGGAAAGCAGGCTTCTTGTCCGCAAATACTCTCAACCTGCCTTTCATTAATGCAAGGAATAAATTCGACACGGCAAGTCAGGGTATACCGAGAGTTCCTCTGCGTATGGACGACGAGGCGGAAGACTTAGAGCTATCATTACCGTCGTCAGCTTCTATTCCAACCGCAGTGTTGGAAACAGCTATTGCGTCTAACAGAGCCAATTTAGATGCCTTATCTTACGCAGATCACCTTATGAAGGCGTTATCACTGCGTCTTCAAGGGGAAGAGTTTCAGGATATACAATCCTCCTTAAGACTTCTTTCAAGGGCAGTAGCTTATTCCACGTGTAACTCCGCCCTTTCAGTGGCAAATCTGGAGTTGGTTAGACGTGACGCAGCCCTGTCTACATCCACACTAGTGGATTCTAAGGTGAAGAACTCTCTTAGAGTCGCTTCGGTCTCAGGAGATCTTCTCTTTGACGGCAAGCTTTCCGCTATTTATGATAATATTAAAAAGAAAGCTAGTGATTCTCTGTTGTTTAGATCCGCTCCTAAAAGGTCGGATTCAGCAGACACGAATAAGGCGGGCACTTCTGGGTCTTATCCGCCCAAGAGAGGTTCCTATAGAGGTTCCGGTGCGTCCTCTAGCTCTTATTCGAGAGACCGTCAGGATAGCGACTCTCGTTCGGGACGTCCTTCAGGCCGGGACAATCGGTCGGACGCCCCAAGGTCGACGAGGCGAGGTGCGGGTCGTGGAAGACGTGGTTTCTCCTACCGCAGGCCTCGCAGATCCAGGAGGTGATGGCTCAAACCTCTATCGCGTTCCGGTTGGCGGAAGGTTGTCGAGTTTTTCTCAAGAGTGGGCGTCGATTACGGACGATCCGTGGGTGAGAGGAGTGACTTCGGAAGGTCTAAAGATATCCTTCAAACGAAAGCCTCCATTAACTCGAAGTCCAAAGTGGACTCATCTTCCGTCAAACCCTCAGAAAAGAGACGCTCTGCTATCAGAGGTGCAGTCTCTTTTAATGAAGAACGCGGTAGAGGTCGTAGAAAACCAGGAATCGCTGGGATTCTACAGCCATCTGTTTCTGGTTCCGAAACCAGACGGCTCGTTCCGTCCAGTCATAGATTTGAGCTGGATAAACAAGCTGATCATCGCTCCGAAGTTTTATATGGAGACGATTCGATCAGTCAGAGCGAGTATTCGGGTGAACGATTATGCAACGAGCATAGATCTCAAAGATGCGTACTTTCACGTCATGGTACATCCGACATTCCGAAAGTATCTACGCTTCGCAGTCCTAGGAGTGGTGTATCAGTTCCGGGCCATGTGCTTCGGATTGAATCTAGCACCCTGGGCTTTCACTCGGGTAATGAACTCGGTAATGATTTACTTCCGAGCTCATTCGTCTGCGGTAACGTCGGCCTACCTGGACGACATTCTTCAGAGGTACGGCAACGAGTTAACGCTTCAGAACGATGTTCAGAATCTTCTTCTATTGCTCCGACGTCTCGGTTTCATAGTAAACGAGGAGAAGTCGGATCTGGTGCCGTCCAAGTCATTCACTCATCTGGGAATGAGCTTCGAGACGCACAACAATCTCGTTCGTCTGCCGTTAACCAGAGCGAAATTAGTCAGTTGTTACGCTCGCTATTGTCTAAATACAGACAAAGTCACAGCGAGAGAATTTATGAGACTGATAGGTCTGTGCGGAGCCGCTGCGGATCTCATTCCGATGGGACGGCTACGCACACGGCCTCTTCAAATTTTCTTGACTCAGAATTGGAGTGTGAAAATTCATTCGCTCGATGTAGACGTTCTCTTGTCAGATCAAGTGAAACAAGAGATTCAGACTTGGGCAAACATTCAGTGGTTAACTCAAGGAGTTCCGCTGCAGTTGCCGGATCCGAGTTTTACCATTATGACGGATGCCAGTCAAACAGGTTGGGGTGCATCATTAATCCCAACGGATTCGAGATGCCAGGGTCTTTGGGATCCGCAATTCCTGTGCAAGCACATAAACATCAAGGAAATGATGTCAATTTGGCTTGCGTTACGTCACTGGATGGACATTATTCACGATGCTCATGTCCAAATCCTATCCGACAATACGACAGTAGTGGCGTATATACGGAATCAGGGAGGCACTCATTCAGTTCCGTTGTTCAATCTAACGGAAAGAATCCTTCTGTTTGCGTTGGAACATCACGTTCTTCTTTCGGTCCGTCACATACCGGGTCGTCTGAATGTGCTAGCAGACTCCCTTTCTCGAAAGGGTCGCTTGTTGCCGTCGGAGTGGACTCTCAACAAACAAGTATTCAATCAGATTTGCTACCAATGGGAACGGCCAATGATAGACTTATTTGCGACACATCTCAACAATCAGTTGCAGACGTATGTGTCCCCGTGTCCGGATCCAAGAGCATTTGCTGTAGACGCTCTATCGATCCCTTGGGACGGAATGATAGGATATGCGTATCCTCCAGCGCCGTTAATTCAACAAGTATTGCTAAAGATAAAACAATCTCAATGCAAGATTCTGTTGGTAGCATCTCTGTCGCCACAGAGACCGTGGATAAATCTACTCAGGTGTCTGTTGTGGGACCTACCGCGGAAGCTCCCTCCACGAGAGGATCTTCTTTGGCAGGGGAAATCGCGCCAACTGCATCACAACCCGCAAGGTCTCAACCTTCACGTTTTTCCGTTGTGCGGTCCTTCTTGCATGGCAAGCACTTTACAGGACGAGCAGTGGACGCGATTTCTAACTGTAGGAGGACCTCCTCTTCGCTAAACTATGCGGCTAAGTGGAAGGTTTTCCGTCGTTGGTGTAGGGATCATTCTGTAGATATATTTGATCCCTCTATACCAGACATTGCTAACTTTCTAGTATACTTGTTTGACGAAATCAAACTGCAACCGGTTACTATAAAGGGTTATAGATCTATGTTATCTGATACCTATGCACATCATGATAGTTTACAAATTGGATCTAATGTCTCTTTATCGAAATTGGTTAGAAACTTTTCGATAAATAGACCCAGAACTCTTAGATTAATTCCTAAGTGGAATTTAGCTTGGGTTCTCCTTAAATTGAAGGAAAAGCCATTTGAACCTCTTGGGACAGTAGATTTCAAATTCTTATCTTATAAGACAGCTTTTCTCTTAGCTTTCTCTTCTGCCAGAAGAGTCAGTGAGCTTCATGCACTATCGGTGGATGATTCTCATTATCGTAGTGTTGGGAACACTATCACCTTCACTACTAACGTCGGTTTTTTAGCTAAGAATCAGGCTCCTAATAAATATCCGGAACCTATTGTTATTAAGGCTCTTCCGTCTTCAGACGGGCGTAGGCCTTTACTCTGTCCTGTTAGAGCACTACGTATCTATAAACAGAGATCTCAGTTCATCAGAAAGGGACGGAAACGTTTCTTTCTGTCTTTGATGCCTAATAGAAAGGACATTTCAGTCCATTCTATTGCTAGATGGATTCAGTTAACTATCCGTACTGCGTATGAAGATTTATCTTCTTCTCAGCAGTCTGTGCTTAAGATTTCTGCTCATGAAGTAAGAGCTCTTTCTACTTCCTGGGCTTATGCTAATAGTGTTGCTATTACAGATTTAATGAAGGCTGCTTATTGGTCTCAGCCATCCACTTTTACTAATTTTTATCTCAGAAATATTGAGTCCATTTCTGGAGACCTGCATTGTTTAGGTCCGTTATCTGTTGCTCAGAATGTCGTCCACTAAACAGTTGCAACTATAGTTATGCAGGCTTTCTGTTCCGGCAGTGACTCTGTCCGGCTGCCCTCTTCGCTCTGGGCTATTTGACCCAGGGCAAGGGGAAGGGGGGGGGGGGGCGGGTGTTCCCTTAGGTCACCTGCTTTATAGTGAAAAGCAAGGGAATGCCTCCTCCAAGACAGTATTTCTGAGTCGCTTCCGGGATGGTTTTAAAGTGTAATATTAATGTTTAATTTCATTCATGTCTTATTTTTAAAGTGTAGCTCGGTGTGAAGCATTTGTATATGTCAAGTGTCAAACGGGCTTTAATATACAATACTCGGACACTTTTAAATGATTATAAAGAGTCTCAATTCTCTGGACTACTTTATTTATTGGCTTGTTTTAAAAATAATTAGTATAAAGGTTATACTGGATGTTAATAGAGAACATGAATGTTATTGTGCTCAATTATTAAGGGTAGTGTATCTTTCTAATTTAAATATTAAATAAGAAAGATACATGTAAAGCCTAATACTCCTTTTCTCCTTAAGGGGTTACCTCTTTATTTTATAATTGAGCTTATTGGATTTTCCTCTATGTCCTAGGCCCTCCAGCCTGTTTACTATTCAGCTAAGTCTGGGTCATTGGTACAGTATAAAAATGTTAAAAAATTTATAGTAATTTATATATTTTTTATACTTACCAATGACCCAGACGGGGATGGCCCTCCCTGAGTTGGGAACTCTTGCCTCCCCGCTGAGTACATAGCGCTGACCAGGCACTGCCAGTAAGAATGATATTTGGCGCCAATTTCGGGACGACTGCGTCACTGCGCATGCGCAGTAGAGTCGTACTATGGAGGTCCTTTAGGACATGATTTCTTTTTGTTTTGGATGCAAATTTTGGGGATTGGGGGGCAAAATTTGTGTTTGGCCCTGGTTTTTGTGGAGTTAGCACCAGCTAAGTCTGGGTCATTGGTAAGTATAAAAAATATATAAATTACTATAAATTTTTTAACTTTTTTTCATTTTTTGCCTCAAAAACATAGGTTATGACCCCTCATTGGAACGAGCTCAATGAGCTCATTCCAATGAGGGGTCATAACCTATGTTTTTAAGACAAAAAATGAAAAAAATAATGAAAATTAATTGGCGATTTTTGAGAATAGCACTGGCCGGTTTTGGCCGTTACGTTGGGTAAAGGGTTAAAATAGGCACTCTCCTATAAATTGTAAAGAGGTAAAAATGCACAAAGAAGTTTTACAGACCAAAAATAATTTAGCGCTCTACCAGTTAAAATGCTGGGTCAAAATAAAGGAAATTGTGCCCAAATTATTTGGTGTTTAAAAACTATTTTGTCTTGTTTCATGTTTCAGTTGTAGTTGTTGTTTGCAGCTCCTGAAACATGCAATAAAAGCAAGACACTTCACCCCCATTGCCTGCATGGGGGCACGGTGGCATTGTGTACTAAGGCGTACTGCATGTTGATGGTGCACTTGTCTCAACCAATGGTTATCCTGCTGGTGTGGAGTTAGTATGTTCGGGAGCTGACAGTTGCTTGCTATTGCTCAGTGGTTCTCTGGGTACTCTGGCTTCCTCCACCCATAAAACTGTCCTGGTCATGATTAGCCATAGTGCAGAAATATATGACCTAAAACACCAATAAATTAACCTGCAATAAAATGCTTCCTATAAGTTTAAACAAGCTCAATGAAGCTAGGATCTCAAAATTTTCCGACAAGTTGGTGCAAGAGTTAACATTTTTCTCTAGATTTTCATGGGTCATTGACCACTGATACAAATTTGAAACCTAGCTCAGTCTAGTTCTTTAACCCCTTACGTAATAAATTGGCTGCACCTACCGACGTAATTTCAAAATTAAGCAGGTGAAAAAATGTTGTTGAAATATTTCGAGAAAAATATATCATATGACCCCTCATTGGAACAAGCTTGATATCATGTGCATTGGGTAAAGGGTTATAAAACATTTTTCAAATTAGCAGCTTTCTGCGAAAATGTGGTACAGTAGAACCTGTCTTGAGAGACCGCCCTTTGGGCCACATAAAAGTGGTCTCTCAAGACACGTGGTCTCTCATAACAGGTTTCAGGTTTTCTCAAGTCAGTGAATAACCAACCACAAAAAGGAGGAGGTGATGGAAGTTATCCAAACTGTACCTGGATCTCCAACCAACCCCATCCAACCGGACCACAATTCCAGTTCGACCTCGGACTCCGAGTACGAAACTGTGAAGGCAGCAGACATGTCCATAGGGATGTATATTGAAAGCCTGGATGAACGAGCCATTGAGCGCTTCAGCGAGCTCAAGTTGGATTTTGACGGCACCACAGATGAGTTCTGGGAATACCTAAGAACTCAGGAAGGATGGGCGGACGAAGCTTATGACTTTCTCATAAACAAACCTGATCACGTGGAAGCAGCCAAGGTGCGCAATCCCTACTTCCACAAATGACTGCGACTAAAGAAAGCAAGATCAGCAAAATCAACAACTGCAACGCCTTCTCCTACACAGCCGCCACCAGCTAAGAAAAAGAAACAGAAACGGCACAAGCGCAACTGAGTACCTGAACCCTCTCCTCCCTTGCCACGCTCAAACATACAAAAAATCTAACATACTGTTACCGAGGGTCAAAAGTGGCTTGCTCCCCAAGACCGTCCCAGCGCGCCTTTGGCACGCAAAAACCATTTCATTCGATGGTCTCTTAAGACAGGTGGTCTTTCAAGACAGGTGGTCTCCCATACCAGGTCTATTATAGAGTAAAACCAGTCGGTGCCTAGTAGATGTGGTCTCTCAAGACAGGTGGTCTCTCAAGACAGTGGTCTCTCAAGACAGGTTTTACTGTATTCAAGCGACTAGAAAAATTTTCCGGTCATGAGGGGATGGGGAAACCTTCCCTCCCAAGTACCCCTACTAGCTGTCAGGGTTGAGTTTAAAAGATTTGCCTGTGGAAAAAATCTGTGCTGACACTATAATATTGTACTCTGACTTTCATTAGAAGTCCAGTTTCCAGTTTATAGATCAGAGGATAGTTTATCCTCTGGTCCTTGTACTACAGTTTTGCTTGTTGGACCCCAAGTTTATATTGGTCATGTAAGTGAATATGTTGATGTCCAATTACCTGTTCCTGCTGGTTGTTTGCTTGATGTTTATTTGTTCCCCTGAGGAACCTTGGGATGTGGAGCAGTGCTTGTTTACTTTGGAAAAGCTTCACTGGTAAAATAACCCCCAGTAACCAATGCCAGGGGTCCTGTAACTTGGGACGTATTGGTACATGTATAAACCATTGGCTAACCTTTATTTTATACTTAATGAATTATGGTTGATGTGGCCATAAACACTGAAATTGACATCAACCCTTTACCTGATGGAACTACCATATCTGGACAGGGTTATTCACTAAAAATCTGTATTCTAATTTTATTATTTTCCGATTTTTTGCTATATCTTGTCAGTCTCATTCAATGAGTGGTCATTATGCCCCACAAAGTAGATCTTCTGTTTCTCAGGCCAATTTTTGTGAAATTGCATACAGGCGGCGATTTTTGTCCACCATAGCCGGTGTCCATGTGTGTGTGCATCCGTCTGACTATGCATCCATCCCACTTTGGTTTCCTGATAACTTTAGTTATAGTTGCCCAAATCAATGTGTGGCCACACAGCCTTTTATTTATTTTATTTTTGTAATTATTTCTTTGCCATCAGAAGTTCATGTTCTTGGTTTGTTTTATGTTTTAGGCCTCATAAACTACAGAATAGCATGGGTGGTGGTGTATATTGTCCCTTGGATGCAAGAAGGCTTTACAGTAATAAAACATTGCAAAGCCTTGTTGCACTCAAGGAACAAATTTATCAATTTTATTAACATGTGTAAAATATCAGACATAAACCATTTTTAGCTCAACTTTGGCAAAGCCAAATTTGAGCTTATGCCATGGCCGTCGGTCCGTCAACAATTGGATGCGGCACGGGCTAGAGGCCGTATTTATGAACCGATCTTTATGAAACTTCTTGGGTACCTTTGTTATGACCGTGGGACGGGAACGAGTGTTTTTGGGTGCGGTCCGAAATTCAAGATGGCTGCCAGCCACCATTTTGTACCAAAATTAGTGCAATCAGTCTTTTGTACAGAACTTCTGTATGAAAGTTCTGATTTGAATAAATTTTTGTATGTGTTTTTTGTACAGAACTTCCATATGAAAGCTCTGATTTGAATAATTTTTTGTATGGATGTTTAGTACCATGGGATACATCACATATAATACGGGTTTTTTTCTCGTGCATAAATTATGCAAATTAGACTAACTTTGATATTTTTTGGTGTTACTTTCAGCACTGTAAGTGCAAATGCCAATATGGCTCGGGCTAGAGGCCGTATTTATGAACCAATCTTTACGAAACTGTTTGGGTACCTTTGTTATCACCGTGGGACGAGAACGAGTGTTTTGGGGTTCGGTCCGAAATTCAAGATGGCCGATGGCAGCCATTTTGTACAAAATTTGGTGCAATCAGATTTTTGCACAGAACTTCCATATGAAAGCGCTGATTTGAATAATTTTTTGTGTGATTGTTTAGTACCATGGGATACATCATATATAATACAGGTTTTTTTCTCATGCAGAAATTATGCAAATTAGATGAACTTTGATTTTTTCAATGCTACTTACACACAGTAAGTACACATGTCAATACGGCTCGGGCTAGAGTCTGTATTTATGAACCGATCTTCACGAAACGTCTTGGGTACCTTTGTTATCACCTTGGGACGAGAACAAGTGTTTCTGGGTGCGATCCAAAATTCAAGACGGCTGCCAGTGGCCATTTTGTACCAAAATTAGGTCTAATCAGTTTTTTGTACACAACTTCTATACGGCTCAGGCTAGAGGCCGTATTTATGAACCGATCTTTACGAAACTTCTTGGGTACCTTTGTTATCACCGTGGGATGAGAACGAGTGTTTTGGGGTGTGGTCTGAAATTCAAGATGGCCACCAGCAGCCATTTTGTACCAAAATTAGTGCAATCAGTCTTTTGTACAGAACTTCTGTATGAAAGTTCTGATTTGAATAAATTTTTGTATGAATGTTTAGTAACATGGAATACATCACATATAGTACGGGTTTTTTTCTCGTGCAGAAATTATGCAAATTAGATGAACTTTGATTTATTCAGTGCTACTTATACACTGTAAGTGCACATGTCAATACGGCTCGGGCTAGAGGCTGTATTTATGAACCGATCTTCACAAAACTTCGTGGGTACCTTTGTTATCACCTTGGGACGAGAATGGGTGTTTCTGGGTGTGGTCCAAAATTCAAGATGGCTGCCAGTGGCCATTTTGTACCGAAATTAGGTCCAATCAGTTTTTTGTCACAACTTCTACACAGCTCATATTTGTTAACTGATCTTCACGAAACTTCTTGGGTACCTTTGTTTTCACCTTGGGACAGGAATGAGTGTGTTTTGGGGTGCCTTTGTTATCACTGTGCTATGAGAACAAATATTTTGGGGTTCAGTCAGACCCACTCTGGGACTCAAAGATTTTTTTCTAGTTTAGCATCTGACTGTCACCCGCCTTTACAATACTTTACCTATACATTTGTTACAGGCAACGGTCAGTATTTATGTACAGACCGTTACAATACTTTATATGTACCTTTGCTATCAGGTCATTACCTAGATGTTTGTCATTGCTGTGTCACATACTATACATGTACATGTCTTTGTCTTGACAAGTTGAGCTACAGTGTCATTGACACTTTCATTAATTTTTATTTTTTTTAAGTTTGCTTTGGTTATAAAAAGAGAGCATGTGGCGGCCAAAAGGACCATGCAGGAGGGCTTGAGAAACAGAATTTAACTTTTTCAGGCCTTAGCAATGTTTTTTTAGCTCACCTGAGCGAAGCTCAAGGGGAGCTTAACTAATCACTTTCTGTCCGTCGTCCGTCGTCGTCCGTCCG
Source organism: Pictodentalium vernedei (assembly GCA_031216915.1). NCBI lineage: Eukaryota > Metazoa > Mollusca > Scaphopoda > Dentaliida > Dentaliidae > Pictodentalium > Pictodentalium vernedei. The sequence goes on from CM062297.1 coordinate 156,507,912, forward strand.
GCGTTAACTTTACATTATCGACTTCTCCTCCTAAACCACTAGCCCAATTTTATTCAAATGTTGGCTAAATGTTTATTACCTAATGCCAATTCAGATTTGTTCAAATGAAGTTGCCCCTCCTCCTGGGTGGTGCCACACCCCCAAGGGGCACCAAAATCTTTGTAAATCTTCTTCTCATGAACCAGCAGTAGCAGAGACTTGATATTTGGTGTGCAGCTTCCTTTTGAGGTGTAGACTCAGATTTGTTCAAGAGAAGTTTGTGGGGCTATACTTGACGTTGTTATGAGAGGGGCAAAATTTTTTGCCCCGCCCAAAATTTCTATTTTCCAAACCGAGAGGCTGATTTGAACCAAATTTTATGTGAGGGCTTATTGGGTCATGAGTACTTGATTTATGCAAAAAAAATTTTTCCCGCAGCCCCGTGGGAACCACAGGAGCTAAAAATAGAAAAAATTTAAAACGCCCATATCTCCAAAACTGCACGGCACTGAGAATTTTTATTTGGTGTGCAGCTTCCTTAGGACCAACAGAAAGGATTGGTAAAAAAAAATTGCCATCGGTTTTATCATAGGGTACAGTTTCGGGACTTTGAAAAAGTGCTGAGTCAGCACTTTTTAACACTGTAGGCAATGGGAAAAACATTAAAAAATCTTCTTCTCCAGATCCAGCAGGCAGAATCTTTTGATATTTGGTATGCAACATTGTAGGGTGGATCTGATTCAAGTTTGTTCAAATCGGCCCCCTGGGTTCATATTTGGGCTCAGTATAGGAGCCCGATTTCGAACTTAGTGCATTTCAGGCAAATTTCTTAAAAAATCTTCTTCTCCAGATCCAGCAGGCAGAATCTTTTGATATTTGGTATGCAACATTGTGGGGTGGATCTGATTCAAGTTTGTTCAAATCGGCCCCCTGGGTTTATATTTGGGTTCAGTATAGAAGCCCAAATTTGAACTTACTGCATTTCAGGCAAATTTCTTTGAAAATCTTCTTCTCCAGATCCAGCAGGCAGAATCTTTTGATATTTGGTATGCAACATTGTAGGGTGGATCTGATTCAAGTTTGTTCAAATCGGCTCCCTAGATTCATATTTCGGCTCACTATAGGAGCTCGAATTCGAATTTAGTGCATTTCAGGCAAATTTCTTCAAAAATCTTCTTCTCCAGATCCAGCAGGCAGAATCTTTTGATATTTGGTATGCAATGTTGCGGGGTAGATCTGATTCAAGTTTGTTCAAATCGGCCCCCTGGATACATATTTGGGCTTACTATAGAAGCCCGAATTCGAACTTAGTGCATTTCAGGCAAATTTCTTAAAAAATCTTCTTCTCCAGATCCAGCAGGCAGAATCTTTTCATATTTGGTAAGCAACATTGTGGGGTGGATCTGATTCAAGATTGTTCAAATCGGCCCCCTGGGTTAATATTTGGGCTCAGTATAGGAGCCCGATTTCGAACTTAGTGCATTTCAGGCAAATTTCTTAAAAAATCTTCTTCTCCAGATCCAGCAGGCAGAATCTTTTGATATTTGGTATGCAACATTGTAGGGTGGATCTGATTCAAGTTTGTTCAAATCGGCCCCCTGGGTTCATATTTGGGCTCAGTATAGGAGCCCGATTTCGAACTTAGTGCATTTAGGCAAATTTCTTAAAAAATCTTCTTCTCCAGATCCAGACGGCAGAATCTTTTGATATTTGGTATGCAACATTGTGGGGTGGATCTGATTCAAGTTTGTTCAAATCGGCTTCCTAGATTCATATTTGGGCTCACTATAGAAGCTCGAATTTGAACTTAGTGCATTTCATGCAAATTTCTTAAAAAATCTTCTTCTCCAGATCCAGCAGGCAGAATCTTTTCATATTTGGTAAGCAACATTGTGGGGTGGATCTGATTCAAGTTTGTTCAAATCGGCCCCCTGGGTTTATATTTGGGCTCAGTATAGGAGCCCAAATTTGAACTTAGTGCATTTCAAGCAAATTTATTAAAAAATCTTCTTCTCCAGATCCAGCAGGCAGAATCTTTTGATATTTGGTATGCAACATTGTGGGGTGGATCTGATTCAAGTTTGTTCAAATCGGCTTCCTAGATTCATATTTGGGCTCACTATAGAAGCTCGAATTCGAACTTAGTGCATTTCAGGCAAATTTCTTAAAAAATCATCTTCTCCAGATCCAGCAGGCAGAATCTTTTGATATTTGGTATGCAACATTGCGGGGTGGATCTGATTCAAGTTTGTTCAAATCAGCCACCTGGATTCATATTTGGGCTCACTATAGAAGCTCGAATTCAAACTTAGTGCATTTCGGGCAAATTTCTTCAAAAATCTTCTTCTCCAGATCCAGCAGGCAGAATCTTTTGATATTTGGTATGCAATATTGCGGGGTGGATCTGATTCAAGTTTGTTCAAATCGGCCCCCTGGATTCATATTTGGGCTTAATATAGAAGCCCGAATTCGCACTTAGTGCATTTCAGGCAAATTTCTTCAAAAATCTTCTTCTCCAGATCCAGCAGGCAGAATCTTTTGATATTTGGTATGCAACATTGCGGGGTGGATCTGATTCAAGTTTGTTCAAATCGGCCCCCTGGATTCATATTTGGGCTTAATATAGAAGCCCGAATTCGCACTTAGTGCATTTCGGGCAAATTTATTAAAAAATCTTCTTCTCCAGATCCAGCAGGCAGAATCTTTTGATATTTGGTATGCAACATTGTGGGGTGGATCTGATTCAAGTTTGTTCAAATCGGCTTCCTAGTTTCATATTTGGGCTCACTATAGAAGCTTGAATTCGAACTTAGTGCATTTCAGGCAAATTTCTTAAAAAATCTTCTTCTCCAGATCCAGCTTCAGAATCTTTTCATATTTGGTAAGCAACATTGTGGGGTGGATCTGATTCAAGTTTGTTCAAATCGGCCCCCTGGGTTTATATTTGGGCTCCGTATAGGAGCCCAAATTTTAACTTAGTGCGTTTCAGGCATATTTCTTAAAAAATCTTCTTCTCCAGATCCAGCAGGCAGAATCTTTTGATATTTGGTATGCAACATTGTAGGGTGGATCTGATTGTGATTCATGAACGTATTTATTTGTAAAGTTGATAGAATCTTACACAAAATTTGCAGAAAAGATCTACTATAGAAGGGGTGGTATCCAGGGTGAACCGTTTACCCAAATCTAGCAGTACTAATGCATTATTCACACAAATCTTCGTTCAAATTTTATGACCCCTCATTGGAACACACGCATTCAGCTCATTCCAACAAAGGTCATATGCCATGTTTTCGAGACAAAGGAATAAAAATTTTAGTTATTCATGAAATTTTTAGGCAACTGTTGTCTGTTATTCACATTGCTTCATGAAATTTCAGTACTTTTAGAAGTTACCTCAGTAATCAAGGGTTAATTCCCCTTAATTAAATGTCGCCTCTAAAAAACAACCACTTTGCATATCTTACCTTTTTACCAGCATAACTGCCAAAACTTGTCAGCATTCTTCGCAAAAATCGCTATTCAAATTTTAATTTTTGTCTCTTAAACATACATGTACTTATCGCTTGTAAATACCCCATTGGAATGAGCTTTTTGAGCTCATTCCAATGAGAGGTCGCACACCATGCTTTTTGAGTCAAAAAAGCAATTTTTTTAGTTATTCCAGAATTTCGTACGTAAAACACAGCTTTATGACTTCACATTAAAATGAGCTCTCTAAGCTTGTTCCAATCAACATTCACGCACTATGTCTTTCACACAAAAAATAAAATTTTCCATTTATTCAGGAATTTTGCTTGCAAGAACACTCTTACCCCCCCCCCCCCCCCCCCACAAACACACACACACAAACACACACACACACACACACAAACACAGACACACACATCTAAAAGTTCGTCAGCAAAAAAACAGTTACTTCAATTTTTAAATGCATTATAGGAACAACTTGCCTAATCAAATTTAAATACTTTTGCATCATTCTGTATCTAGAACAAACCATTTACCATATCTTTACGCAAAATTCTCCAGCATCATTCACAAAAAAACACCATTATTTATATATTCACATTTCTGTCTCAAAAATATACCTGATCTTCCCATACCCCTATTGGAATAAGCTGTTTGAGCTTGTTCCAATGATGATAAAAAAAAATAAAATTTGTGAAAATTTTTGTTTTCTTGCATGCAAATATATACATGTAGCACATGGAAGATATCCACAGTTGGGGAGAGATGTCCAAGGCTATCTCTTCACATTCCTTGTTTGTGCTTCATGCTAAACCAGTTTGTCTGCAGAGATAAATTTGCTTTATTAAAAATCATTGGAGATTGGCCACACACCAATGATTTTAAATAAAACTAATTTTAGGTAACAAATGTTGAACTTCAAACAAAATCTATCACTCAACCAGTTAATGTTGATGAGGCATGACATGGTGAAGGTGACCTAAAATACTTCTTAGAGTCACTTTGTCAGGTGAGCGATTAAGGCCACGTGGGGCCTCTTGTTTTGTTATATCCCTGAGTGGTGTTATTGCACTCCGGATTTAACCCTTTACCCTGCCCGAGTAGCAGACGACACTTGCAAAATAATTTCTTGAATGACTAAACATTTTCTTTTTTGTCACAAAAGCATAGCTTGTTACCCCTCATTGGAAAGAGGTCATTGGGCTCATTCCAATAAGGGGTGACAAGCTATGTTTTTGATTAACCTCTACCCAGGGACTTTCGTGGCTCCTTAGTTATGATATTGGACTTCAAACTGAAAGGTCTATGGTTTGATCCCCACCAGGGGTAACTGTATTGTGTCCTTGCCCAAGGCACTTAAACCCAACTGCCCATGTTTGGGCATGGCGGTGCTGTCTACTAAGCCATACTGCACATCGATGGTGCACTTGTCTCCAACCAATGCTAACCTTGCTTGTGTGGATTTAGTGCGATGGGGAGTCTGACAGTTGATTGCTTTACTCAGTTGTTCTCTCCTGGTACTCTGTGTTCTTCCACCATTAAAACAGTCTGTTATGAGGTAACGCTGGCTGTCGAAACTGGTAGACTGCTAAGTTACAACTGGTAGACTGCTAAGTTATTTTTGGCCATCAGATCTTGTGCACATGTCTTTGCCTTGTTACAATTTATGGGAAAGTTCCTATAGGTACTCTCCCATAAATTCTAACAAGGCAAACCCTTACAGACTAAATAATGTCACTTCAAAGATAATACAAAGCAAGTCCAATGAATATGAGCCTTCAGGTTGTCGTACATACTTCCAGCACTCTACCAGTTAAAGCCCTAATAAATAAATAAATAAATAAATAAATAAATAACCTTTTCCCTACCTGAGCAGCAGACGACACTCGCAAAAAAATTGCTTGAATGACTAAGGATTTTACATTTTTTCTCTCAAAAACATAGCTTGTCATTCCTTGTTGAGCTCATTCCAATGAAAGGTGGCAAGCTAGGTTTTTGAGACAAAAAAATGGTGATTTCTGTGAATAGCACTGGCCATATATTGCCGTTATGTTGGGTAAATGGTTGACAATGAATTTTCCTTGTCTCTATTCTACCTTTTATATTTTCAGACATGCCTATAATATTGCAATAAAGGAAGTCAACAAAATGGTCATGAAAGCGTTAATGGAACAGCCATTATTAGCTCATTCTGACTGTGAATCAACACAAATGTTGAGTTTAATAAAACCAGTAAGTTACTTATTAACTGGAATTTTATTTGTGTATCATAAGTACTTTATTGGCCAGAATGATGGTCATTACATGCCACCAATTCTTTTTAGACTTGACTTCCGGGCTCGCAATTGGCATTAAAACACTTGAATTTTTTTAAGCCAAGTAAACAACAATGTTCTACACACAGGCCAATATAAGGAAGAAATGGTTGTTGGTGTGATTGGAGGTCACTCTAAAAATTGCAACATCGATATAAATGAATGGCTGGACTTGTCTTTATATCCATGTTACAGTCACGATTAGCCATTGTGCAAAAAATATGTGACCTTAAACACCAATAAATTAATCTCTAAACTGTCTAATTTATATTACCTTTGGTCACATGTATATTTTGATTCCCTTAACCTTAAGGCCATTCCAAAAAAGTCTTATGTTCTCAGGCACTGCCCAATTCATGAAATTCCCGCCACTTTTTAATACCTAGTCAAAAAAAAACAATTTCCAACCAGTCCAAAAAAATTTACCTGGTCAGTATTTTTGGATCGGAATTTTGAACACCGGCACTGGTACACATTTTCTATAGTACATGTATGTATTTCAACTTTCTGTTTGCATTTTCCTCTATATTTTGCTTTGGATTTCTCCATTCTCTGATTTATGGTTTCTGTGTTGGTGCATGTAAGAACTTTGGAGGAAAATGCCCCTTTTATCAAATCAAATAACACTGGACTGCACATCATGCTGCAATGGAGTATATCTGGCATGTCGTCAACAGCCAAGTTGATTGAAGCATTTTGCAATATATGTAATAAGATAACACCAGTCCAGAGTTTGCAAAAGATTTCTTCCTGAAATGTGAATATATTTTTTTTAAGGTATCTTTTTCAGATTTCAGAATAAAAAATAAAAATAAAAAGCCTCCCGCTCTCATCAAAAATTTGAGGCACAATTTCCTGAGAACATAGACATTTTTTTCAATTGCCTCATTAGCATTTTGGGAAATACTTGGCAATCAACTGAGGATTGCTAGAAGCCACTATCATGGCTCTATTGAAAAGTGATGAAAGCCACTTTAGTAGCTTTACACTGTATGCATTAACTTGATGTTTGCGCAGCAGCACATGAAAAATCTTTTACATAAAATTGTTTGGTTACGACTTGTTGGAGAGTGATTATTGGCACTCTCCAATAAGTTTGACAAAACTATTATTTATGATCAAAATCTTGTTAACCCTTTACATAATGTAACGGCCAAAACCTGCCAGCGCTATTCTCAAAAATCACCAATTAATTTTCATTATTTTTTTTCATTTTTTGTCTCAAAAACATAGGTTATGACCCCTCGTTGGAACGAGCTCATCGAGCTCGTTCCAACGAGAGGTCATAACCTATGTTTTTGAGACAAAAAATGAAAAAAATTAGTTATTCAAAAATTATTTTTGCAAGTGTCGTCTGCTTTTCAGGTTAGGTAAAGGGTTAAACTTAGGCTACTCTTGCTGGTAGCATGGTATCTTCGAAAAAAAATAAACGGCTTTCAAATCACCTTTGAGAAATAATTTATCACTCAACCAGTTAAAAGAGATAATTGATGTCATTCCAGCTTATGACTCTTAGATCCTGTATAATCTCTATATCTGTCAGTAATTAATTACTCAGATATTGACAGATATCGACTACTATTCATTTTTTTCTCTTAATTCCTTTTAGAGTATCTTTATTAGTCCCCACGGTTTCACCGTGAAGGAGACGATTGGATTGCACTCTGTCTGTGTGTCCGTTCATCTGTCCGGCTTTTGTTTAAAATTTTCAGATTTGATGGGTCATTAGGAAAAATTGATGCATGTCAATTTTTTTCCGAAAAAAATTCAAGATGGCCGACTGGTAGCCATTTTTGTTGGAAATTGCATGTAATTGGTTATATGCTCAGAACTTTTGAACGACATTTCCGATTTCAATAATTTTTGGTATGGAGGTCTAGTAGCATAAGATTAATAACAAATCATACGGTGTTTTTTCTTGTGCATAAATTATGCAAATAAGCCTTGCTTAACCTTTTTTATGTGTACCCATACTATGTATGGTACACATAATGCCGGCATCCGGGATGGCCATCCATCATTTGTCCATCCTTTGTCTTTCCGTCCGCCCGGCATCTGTATCCATTTCTTTGGCATTCAATAACTTGAAAAATATTGCTTGGATTGTCAAGTTACTTTATATTTGTGTTCAGGTTACTGATGTGCCGAGCTGTATAGTTTTTGGTGTAAATCTGATAATTTGATCCTGAGATATTAACTCTTTATCCTTCAAATTGAGAATTCTTCCAATCCCTTTGGCATGAGATAACTCAAAAAATATCAGTCCAATTGTCATGTTACTTTATATATATCTTCAGGTTACTGATGTTCCGAGCTGTATAGTTTTTGGAGTAAGTCTGTTATTTTGATCCTGAGATATTAACCCTTTATCCTTCAAATTGAAAATTTCTCCAATCCCTTTGGCATTCGATAACTTGAAAAATATTGCTTGGATTGTCAAGTTACTTTATATATGTGTTCAGGTTACTGATGTGCCGAGCTGTACAGTTTTTGGTGTAAATCTGATAATTTAATCCTGATATATTAACCCTTTATCCTTCAAATTGAAAATTCCTCCAATCCCTTTGGCATTCAATAACTTAAAAAATATTGCTTGGATTGTCAAGTTCCTTTATATTTGTGTTCAGGTTACTGATGTGCCAAGCTGTATAGCTTTTGGTGTAAATCTGTTATTTTGATCCTGAGATATTAACCCTTTATCCTTCAAATTGAAAATTCCTCCAGTCCCTTTGGCATTCGATAACTTGAAAAATATTGCTTGGATTGTCAAGTTGCTTTATATTTGTGTTCAGGTTACTGATGTACCGGGCTGTATAGTTTTTGGTGTAAATCTGTTATTTTGATCCTGAGATATTAACCCTTTATCCTTCAAATTGAAAATTCCTCCAAACCTTTGGCATTCGATAACTTGAAAAATTTTGCTTGGATTGTCTAGTTACTTTATATTTGTGTTCAGGTTACTGATTTGCCGAGCTGTATAGTTTTTGGTGTAAATCTGATGATTTGATCCCGAGATATTAACCCTTTATCCTTCAAATTGAAAATTACTCCAATCCCTTTGGCATTCGATAACTTGAAAAATATTGCTTGGATTGTCAAGTTATTTTATATTTGTGTTCAGGTTACTGATGTGCCAAGCTGTATAGTTTTTGGTGTAAATCTGTTATTTTGATCCTGAGATATTAACCCTTTATCTTTCAAATTGAAAATTTCTCCAATCCCTTTGGCATGAGATAACTCAAAAAATATCAATCCAATTGTCATGTTACTTTATATATGTATTCGGGTTACTGATGTGCTGTGCTGTATAGTTTTTTATGTAAATCTGATAATTTGATCCGGAGATATTAACCCTTTATACATCAAATTAGACACTCCTCCAATCCATTTCTATATGTACCCATACCATGTATGGTGCACATAATGTCGGCATCCGTGGTGGCCCTCCGTCATACAGCTTTCTACTAGTTATGCATATGGGTACACATCTGACAATTTCATCAGCCTATATTTTTATACTGTACCAATGACCCAGACATAGCTGGTGCTAACTCTTAAAATATAGGGCCAAACACAAATTTTGCCCCCCAATCCCCAAAATTTGCATCTAAAACTAAAGAAAACATGTCCTGAGAGGCCCTCCACACTTCGCCCCTACTGCGCATGCGCAGTGTCAAGGACGTTCCGAAATTGGCGCCATTTATCATTCTAAGTTTGGCCCTTCATCAGTTAACATCTGACTGATCTTTGTGCTTTTAAATCTCAGTTTAAATGATGCCAGACACATAAATATTAGTGAAATGGTGATTCTAAGGAGGATAGAAAAGGAGGAGAGGAAAAGAATGTGTGACAGAATATTATCAGGGCTGTAACTTAAAATTTTTTAATGAAATTATGTTAAGTTACCTATTTTCAAGGCAGCAGCCATTTTGTTGTCATTCTGATTATTTAGTTACACTGTTTTTTCAAGTGTTTTTCCTCTCTCCCTGTCCTTTAAGTTCCCCCTTGCTATTCTCCCATGCTTTTGGCATAATTTCTGTAATTATTATTACTAAAAATTTCTTGGGAGTTTAGCTGAATAACAGAATGAATTCTGTTCTTTCCCCATGTTTACGTCTTCACCTACGGGTGGTTAGGCGTTGTGTTCTGCATCTACCATCTGATGTTCTGCAGTTTCTTCCCTGGAAGTCTCTGTTTTGCATCAGATGGTGTATTTTTGATAACTGATTTCGGGCCTGGGTGCCTGGAGTCTTATTTTAGTGTTTTTACACTCATTGTTTACATTTACAACAGCCCTCTGTGTGAGGGGGGGATTTCTAAATAATAATATCTTTATGTTATTTCAATCATAACTAGATACATTATTATTGTTCGTAAGTGTTGAATAAATTGTTTAAAATATTTTTAAAATTTTTGTCCACACTTAGGCTTGGGATCCATTGGGGCTCAACGTTACTTTTCAGAAACTTGGGCTGTTCTGAAAAAATATTTTTTCAAAATATTTTGATTTCAATTATTTTTTCTATATTAATGGATCATATTATTATTATGTATTTTGATTGCCAGGGGTTAGTGCGAGTACCAGGACTTGTTTTCTTTTCACATTGAAAGGATATTGATCAATTGTTTTAAGAGGAAGTCTTCCTCTGACCTTATTATCATTCTATATGTGGTCAGTGTACTCGCATTAACTCCGGTTCTGTATCGTATGATTTCGATGACAATATGGGAAGCGTATGTCACGGTATGTTGTTGGGGATTTGGACACTCCGGTCCTTTCCCCGCAGGGTCACTCTACTTTATCAATTTCTATTTCAGACGATCAAGATTAGGGTGATGTATCTGTGATGTCTTCCAACAGTGTGCCTCCGTCGTCACAATTAATGAAGGGCTAGCGGAAAAGTGCTCATGTAATACGCCAATTGCCTAAGAGGACCCTAGTAGGTTCGACGGCCTTTGACGTCCGCTAGCTCGCCCGGTGTAGCGTCCATTCACCGAATGGTTCGGCAGCCGGGTTCGTCCGTTGCGGTCTAGAAGGAATTTTGGGGTGATGCGAGCACTATAAAATTAACTTAATGCACACCCAGTGACGGCGGATCGGAGGGAGAACGGAGGAAGCCTTTTAGTCCGGTTCATAGCTCGTTCCGGTCCATCCGGACGGCAAGCGAGAGAGGCCCCTCTCTCGTTCAACAACATCTGGCCCCAGATGTTGTGGTACAAATGTGTCGTTAGCGGAGCATACGTCCGTCGCTCGGGACGCTCCGTTGTATAGGCAGTCCGCTGAGACTGCTAAGGCTTCCTCTTCTCGTCAGCGCACACGACCGCACCTTGGCTGCGTGACCGCCGATATATTACCAGCTTCGCCGATCAAGGATTCTTCGGCGACCAGGTCACACCATCCGGCAGCCAGGGATTCGAGACCGATGGACTCCGGACGTTCGCATAGGAAAAGTATGCGGGAGCCATCTGATGCGGAGCTGCCCTCGGCGAAGCAGCAAAAGACTGCGCCTCCACAGGTCTCGACGCCGGACATTCTTGTGCAGATAGCACAGCTTATCGCAGCATCCCAGCAGCCGACAGAAACGGTGTCGGATCGAGAATTATCCGACAGCGCTGGGTCGGTAGCCGGGGACTTGAGGCCTGCAGACTCCGGACGTTCGCATAGGAAGTATGCGGGAGTCAACGTACACGGAGCTTCCAGCGGCAATGCATCGTAAGTCCGCTACTGCACAGGCCTCGGGAACGGACGTGCTTTCCTTAATAGCACAGTTTATCGCAGCATCCCAGCATCAACTGAATCTGTCGCATATATTTTATCCGACGATGCTGGGTCGGGACGCTCCGCGGAAGCGGGTACGGACGTCCGAAAGTTTCATCCGGTCCGACGGGATACCGAAAGGGATTCGGTGGATTTCAAGCTTTCCCTTTCGGAACAACATATGCTGCGATACCGGATAAGAAACTGATTGCGTCGGTGGACTTAGAAATTTTTGGTTCGGTTCAGGGACATCGTCCCTCAGTTCCGACATAGTCCAATAATGTCACACAAACTTTCGAATTATTGAACGACGCTATATATATTATTATTTTATGCTTGCTATCCAAGCATTTCTGGTTTCTTGTTCGAAGAGTTATGGAGATGTCTTTCAAAAGTGTGCCTCTGTCGTCATAGTTAATGAAGAGTTAGCGGCAATAAGTGCTCATGGAATATGTCTATCGCTTACGGAGTGACATTCGCTAGCTCACCCGGTGTAGCGTACATTCATCGAATGGTTCGGCTGCCGGGTTCGTCCGTTGCGGTCTAGGAAGGAGATTTGGGTGATGCGAGCACTTTAATTACTTTAGTACTCACCCAGTGACGGCAGATTGAGGACAGATCGGAGGAAGCCAACAACATAGGGGACCGCATGTTGTGGTTCAGATATTTTACATTCGGAGCATATGTCCGTTGCTCGGGACGCTCCGTTATATTGACAGTCCGAGAGACTGTCTTTAATGCTTCCTCATCCTCACAGCAGGGCACACGACCGCACATTGGCTACGTGACCTCGAGTATCCGATCAGTTTCGGCATTCAGTGATTCCACAGCGAATAGGTCGCGCCATCCGGTAGCCAAGGGACACGAGGCCTATACACTCCGTTCGCTCGCATATTGGAAGTATGCACGGGGTAACGATCTCGGAGCTTCCTGCGGCAATGCATCGTAAGACCGCCGCTCCTCAGGCCTCAGTGACGGACGTGCTATCCGAGTTAGCACAGTTGTTTCGCAGCATCCCAGCAATTGACGGTTTCTCGGTCGAATCAGGAATTATCCGACGGCGCTGGGTCGGTGCGGTCCGCGGTTGCATCAAGCTACGGACGACCGAACGCTTTATAGGGTCCGACAGGATGGCGAAAGGGATTCGAAAGATTTCGAGTTTTCCCTTTAGTAGTATCGGAAGATGCCTTTCATATCTTCTGGCATTTCTTCCAGTGATTATTTTTCGGACTTCATTGCTGCGATCTTGGATAAGAGACTTATAGCGTCATTGGACTCGGATTTTTCGATCGGTACAGGGACTTTGTCCCTGACTTACCGACGCAGTCCAATATTGTCATTACAACATGTGTTTTATTTTTCGACGCTATATATTTATATATATATACAAGCCTGCTACTAAGCATGGTAGTTTAGTTTCTTGTCCGCGTGGCTCATTTCTGCCATTTTATCTTTTTTACATATAGTTTATTTTGGCAGAGCAGGGCATACCGAGAGTTCATATGCGTCTAGACGGTGTGATTAAAGACTGCATATATTCTTTTTAGCCGTTTATGTCTTTTCCAATTTCAATGTTGGGAACGACATTATGTATAGTAGACTTAACTTAGACGCTTTATTATACGTAATCCGCCTTACTGAGGCGTTATCATTACGTCTTTAAGAAAAGATTTACGGGATATTATTCTCAATGTAATTTCTTTTGAGGGCAGTAGTTTGTTCACGTATAACTCCGCCCTTCAGTGGCTGATTGGAGTTGGTTAGACGTGATGCAGCCCTAGCTACATCCACGCGTGGATAGTAGGTTAAGAACTCTCTCAGAGTCGCTTCGTTCTCGGAGGAGCTTCTCTTCGACAACAACTTTCCGGCAATCCATGAATTGCTTGATTATACATTCTCTTGTCTATCTAGTGTTACAAGAGATTCAGACTGGGGCAAACATTCGGTGGTTGACTCAGAGAGTGCCGCCGCAGTTGCCGGACCCGAGTGTGGCTGTTATGACGGTTGCCAGTCAAACAGATTGGGATATATACTGATCCCTACGGATTCGAAGTGCCAGGGTCTTTGGGTTCCGCAGTCTTTTAGCTATCAGTTTAACTTCCGCGGAATAATGTTTTTTAGGCTTGCTTTATGTCATTGCATGAACATTATTCAGAAACGCATGCCCAAATTCCTGTCCTTTAATTCGACAGTAGTGGCGTATCTCCGGAACCAGGGAGGCACTCTTTCGTTTCCGTTATTCAATTTAATGGAAAGAATCCGTCTGTTGGTTATAGTACACCAAGTTCAGTTTTGGTCCGTCATATTCGGGGTCGTCTGATTGTTTTATCGCACTCCCGTTCTCTTACGGGTCGCTTGTTGCTGTCAGAATGGACTCTCAACAAACAAGTATTCAATCAGATTTGCTATCTATGGGAGCGCCCAATGATGTTTTATTTATGACACACCTTGCTAATCAATTGCAGACGTATGTGTTGGCTTGTCCAGATCTCTGAGCTAATACTGTTAATGCTCTATTGATCTATAGGACGGAATGATAGGATACGCGTATCCTCCGGCGCTGTTGTTTTTAGCAGGTATTGCTAAGATAAACAACCACAATACATTTCTGTTGATAGCATCTCTATCTTCACAGAGATCATGAGTAATTTACTCTCTTGTCTACTGTGGATCTTAACGTGAAATCTTCCTCTATGTGAGGATCTTTTTTCACTGGGTAAATCGTGTCATCTTTATCACAACCAGCAAGGTCGCAACCTTCATGTATTCCGTTGTGTGGTCCGTATTGCATTGTAAGCACTGTACTGGACGAGCTTTGGACGCGATTTCTTACTATAGGAGATCCTCTTCTTCGCTATTCTATGCGACTAAAGTGGAGGCTCTTCCGTCGTGGTGTAGGGATCATTATGTTCATATGGTTGATCCCTCCATACTACTCATTGCTATTTTTTAGTATACTTGTTTCACAAGATCTACTGCAGCCTGTGGTTATTTAGGTTATAGGTTTATGTTACCTCATACCTATGCACTCTATGATAGTTTACAATTGAGTCTTTTGTCTCTTTATCTAAGTCAGTTAGTAACTTTTTGATAAATAGACTTAGAATCTTTAGATTAAATTCCTATACGGATAACTTCAGGTTCTTATTTAGCTAAGTAATCATTTGAGCCTCTGGAAACAGTAGTTTTCAAATTCTGACCTTTTAGACAGTAATTCTGTTGGTTTCTCTTTTACTGTAGAGTCAGTGAGTTTCATGCACTATCGATGGATGATTTTCACTTTCATAGTTTCGGAATCAATACTTCCGTTACTATTTAGGTTGGATTGTTGCATAAGAGTTAGGCTCCTATTATCCGGATCCTATTATTTTAAGGTCCTTCCGTCTTCGTATGGGCATAGGCCTTTACTCTTTCCGGGTACAGTTTATGTATTTATAAACATATATCTGTTTATTACAAGGGCGTAAGCTTCTTCTGTCTTTGATGTCTAGTAGAAGGTCGTTACGCTCCATTTTATTGTTAATGGATTCTATTAACTAGCGTACTGCTTATGGTATATCATTGGCTTAGCAGTTGTGCTTAAGATTTCGGCTCATGAAGTAAGAGTTCTTCTACTTCTTGGGCTTACATTAATAGTGTTGCTATTATAGATTTTTGAAGGCTGCTCATTGCGCTCAGCCATCCATTCATGAATTTTATCTCAGAAATATCGAGTCCATTTCTGGAGGCCTCTATTGTTAGGTCTATTATCTACTGCTCAGAATGTCATTCACTTAACAGTTGCTACTATAGCTAGGTAGGCTGTCTGTTTCGGCAGTGTCTCCGTTCGGCTGCCCTCTTCGCTCTGGGCTATTTGACCCAGGGCAAGAAAAAGGGGGGGGGGAGGGTGTTCCCTTGGGTCACCTGTTTTTACTATGAAAACAAGGGGATACCTCCTCCGGAGTTAGTAATTCTGAGCTGTTATTGGGATGGTTGTTTAGTGAGAAGTTTAAGTTTATAAAATTCATTCAAGTCTTAGTTTTTAAAGTATAGCTTTTGAATATTGCATATGTCAACGGACATGATTATGCAATTCTCACACACTTTTAGGAGTATAAGAGTCTCTATTCTCTAGACTTACTTTATTATTGGCTTACTTTAAAAATTATTAGTATAAGGATTATTGGATATTAATAGAGTACATGGATGTATGAAGCTCAATTTTTGGAAGGTGTTGTATCTTTCTAATTTATCATAAATAAGAAAGATACATGTAAGGCCTATTACTTCTTTTCCCTACAGGGGATGACTCTATTTTATTTTATTGAGCGTATTCCATTTTGCTCTATGTCCTTGGCCCTCCAGCCTTTTTACTATTCAGCTATGTCTGGGTCATTGGTACAGTATAAAAATGTTAAAAAATTTATAGTAATTTATATATTTTTTATACTTACCAATGACCCAGACGGGGATGGCCCTCCCAGGAGTTGGGAACTCTTGCCTCCCCGCTGAGTACATAGCGCTTACCAGGCACTGGTTATTAGAATGATAAATGGCGCCAATTTCGGAACGTCCTTGACACTGCGCATGCGCAGTAGGGGCGAAGTGTGGAGGGCCTCTCAGGACATGTTTTCTTTAGTTTTAGATGCAAATTTTGGGGATTGGGGGGCAAAATTTGTGTTTGGCCCTATATTTTAAGAGTTAGCACCAGCTATGTCTGGGTCATTGGTAAGTATAAAAAATATATAAATTACTATAAATTTTTTAACTTTTGGGGTAATATTTTTGTGTGTATTATGTTTTGTACTGTTACCACCTGTATCTCAGAGATGCTTTGACGCTTTTGTTTCAAGATTTTAGATTTGATGGGGCATTAGGAAACATTGATGCACGTCAATTTTTTTCTGAAAAAAATTCAAGATGTCCGACTGGGGGCCATTTTTGTTGGAAATTGCTTGTAATCCGTTATACGCTCAGAACTTCTGAACAACATTTCCGATTTCAATAATTTTTCGTGTGGATGTCTAGCAACATTAGATAAATAACATATCCTACAGGTTTTTTTCTCGTGCATAAATTATGCAAATTAGCCTCAACTTTACCTTTTTCTCAGGTAATATTTTTGTGCATATTATGTTTTGTACTGTTACCACCTGTATCTCAGAGATGCTTTCATGTTTTTGTTTCACCTTTTCAGATTTGAAGGAAAGGGACATGAGATAAATAACATATTAGGCCTAAAAAAATAAAAAATCTGTTTCTCAGGCCCTCCCACATGGTCCTTTTGGCTGCCTCATGCTCTCTTTTTATAACCAATTTAAACTTAGAAAAAATAAAAATTAAATGGTTTATGTCTGATATTTTACCCAAGTTGAAAAGAATTTGTCCCTTGAGTGCAAGAAGGCTTTGCAATGCTTTAGCATTGCAAAGCCTTCTTGCACTTAAGGGATGAAATACACCACCACCCATGCTATTCTGTAGATTATGAGGCCTAAAACTTGAACCAAGAACATGAACTTTTGATGGCAAAGAAGTGATTACTGAAATAAAAAACTGCTCGCCCGCATGCAATTTTACAAATAATGGCCTGAGAAACAGAAGATCTACTTTGTGTGGCCTTATACAGGTTTTTTTTCTTTTGCATAAATTATTCAAATTAGCCTTACTTAAGTTTTTTATAGGTATTTGAATGCTTCCAGTAAAACCACAGAAATATGGGTAATATTGGGACTAGTTTGTTGAGTTGTTCCTTTGATGTCAATATTTGTTTGGGTTTTATTGAGGAAATATCAATATATACTACGCAAAGTTTGCTAAGCACCAAGTACATCCAACTACCTGTTTTACGTTTTAGTTGAAATATTGTAATGAAAAGTGTATATATTTTTTATTTAATTGTATCTTTAATGATTTAAATACAGAAATTAAGATTTTATTTGTGTTTGACATTATTTTTTAGCTTTGGAATACGATCACCATGGAAAATGGATATTATTGGTAAAAGAGGAAATTTTTCAATATGCCAAAAAGTTGACGAAGCAAACTGGTATGGCTTCAAAATCGAGTATGAGACCCATTACTGTTAATTAGAGCTTGACAACGTCTTCTCATGCTCCCAATCAGTTCCTGGTGGTTCTTTGTGGGATGTTGTTCCATTTTTGGACCAGCATGGCACCAAGCTCCTGGACACTTCTTGGCTTGACTGGATGGACTGAAATTGCAAGCTGCAACTCATTCCAGACATGTTTGATTGAATTGAGGTCAGGGGATCTTGCTGGCCAGTCCATGCGCTCAATCCCCTCTCTCTGTCGGTACTCCCCGACAGCATGGTCAACATAAGGACGGGCATTATCGTCCATCAGAATGAATCTATCACCCACTGCACCTGCATACAATCTGACATGGACATCCAGGATCTCATCAATATACCGTTGTGCAGTTAATGTACCACGTTCAAGGACACAGAGCTCTGTACGTCCATCCAAGCTGATGCCGCTCCAGACCAGACCGTGATTGACCCTCCACCATAGCGGTCATGCTCAGCAATGTTGGCTGCATGGAATCACTTTCCTGGGTCCTTTCCATACCCTACAACGCCTATATGTGTGGTCTAGGCAGTACCTTGACTCATCTGTAAAAAGGACAGGTTGCCAATCTTCTCTGGTCCATCTAATGTGGTCCATGGCCCTTCATAGCGTGCCAGGCGGTGGTTCTGGGACAGCGGAATACGAATACATGGTCTTCTTGATATGAGACCACCTTCGTGCAACCTTGTCCGGATAGCCTGCGTCAAAACATTTACCCAGGATGCATTCTGAAGGTCACTGTGAAGCTGGGTTGCTGTGGCGAAGCGGTTCCTCCGGGCCTGCATGATCAAAAACCGGTCTTCAGCTGAAGATGTTGCCCTGTCTCTGCCACCACATGCCGTCTTACTGGTGTGCCATACTGCTGAAATTTTGCCCAGGCTCTGGTGTTCGCCGGATGGTGCACACCAAGAGCTTCACCAACCTGACAATGGGTAGCCCCTTGCTCCACCATCCCTACAGCCTGCCACATTTCTGCTTCACAGAAATGTCTACTTAATTTGCATTTGCCACATTAAATCATTAAATCACAAGGGTTGTGTTGAAATGAAGATTTAATACCCTACACATGTCATGTAAATGTAGACAGTACATGAAAACATCATGAAAATCAAGGGGTACATGCTTTCCATGACTGTTACGAAAAGTCTGCCTGTCAAGAGAGCTAATGTAAAAACTGGGGACCATCTCAATACATTCCTCAATCATATCCACCAAAAATATCGCAAATATGTCACAAGCAAATTTCACAATGATGTGTCAAATATTTGGTGCTTAGCAAACTTTGAGTAGTATATTTCACAGTAATCCACCTACCATGGGGGATGATTGTCTGATCACTGGAGATTGGCATTGCACTTGTTCCTGAAGTTACTTTTGCAAGCATGCTTACAACTCTACTCTCAAGTCCTGTTGAGACCTGCCATTCCTGTTCTTTATTCAGCTATGCCTTGGCCAGTGAAAATGGTGGATAAATATTGGAAATTTAAAGTAATTTCAATATTTCTCATTCCTACCACTGGCCCAGAGGGGAAGTGCCCTCCTGTGAGTTTTTCACTCACACCTCCCCACATACAACCATTATCACTTAGCAAGCACAACAAAAGAATGATAGTTGGACAGATTGGAGGTTGCTTACTGGATTTCTGCATAAGGGCAGAGTGTCATCTAGAGGGCCATACAGAACTTTTTCTTTGTGTTTGGCTTAATTTTTTAATTTTGTCGTCAAAATTATGTATTTTTATACTGTACCAATGACCCAGACTTAGCTGGTGCTAACTCTAACAAAACCAGGGCCAAACACAAATTTTGCCCCCCAATCCCCAAAATTTGCATCCAAAACAAAAAGAAATCATGTCCTAAAGGACCTCCATACTACGCCTCTACTGCGCATGCGCAGTGACGCAGACGTCTCGAAATTGGCGCCAAATATCATTCTCTGTTTGGCCCTTCATCAGTCAACATCTCACTGATCTTTGTGCTTGTAAATCTCAGTTTAAAGGATGCCAGACACGTATTTTTTGGAGAAAATGTGATTCTAAGGAGGATAGAAGGAGGAGAGGAAAAAGAAGTGACAAAAAATAATCAGGGCTGTACTTGAAAATTTTTGATGAAATTATGTTAAGTTGCCTATTTTCGAGGCATGGGCCTCTTGTTGTCATTCTTGCTAAATGTTGCACTGCTTATTCAGTGTTTCCTCTCCCGTAGCCTTCTAAAGTCCCCCCTTGCAATTCTCCCATGCTTTTGGCATATTTTTGAGAAATTTCATTTCTAAAATTTCCTGGGAGAGTTGCTTGGTTACAGAATGTTTTCTGTTATTTTCCCCATAGTTACGTTTTCACCCATGGGTGTATAACGTTTGTGTTCTGCATCTTCCATCTGATGTTCTGCAGATTCTCCCCTGGGAGTCTCTGTTTTGCATCAGATAGAGTGAATTTGATGACTGATTCCGGGCCAGTTTTTTCAGTGCCTGGAGTCATGTTTTCTGGTGTTTTTACACTGTTTGTTTACATTGGCAACAGCCTTTTTTGAGGGGGGCTGTTTGCCTTTGCTGTAGTTTATCTCACTATAAGATACATTTATATTATCCGTAAGTGTCTCATTAATTATTTAATATAAATTTAAAATTTTTGACCACACTTTGCCATCGGATCCATCGGGGCCCAACGTTACTTTTCAGCAACTTGGGCTTCGCTGAAAAAATATTTTTTCAAAATTATTTTGATTTGCAATTGTTTTTTCATTTATTAATGGATCATGTTATTATGTATCTTTGTGTCAGGGGTTTTTGCGAGTAACTAGGACTTATTGTTGTTCTTTCACAATGAAGGGACGTTGTTCAAAATGTAATAGGAAGAAATCTTCCTCTGACTTTCATGATCATTGTATTAATTGTAGTCACTGTTTTCGCATTAATCCCTGTCCTATATGTGAATATTGGGATGAGAAACATTGGAAACGTGTGTCACGATATGTTGTTTCTGGAGAAAGGGCGATGCCGACTCTTTCTCCGCAAGGTCTCTCTACTCTCTCAGTTTCTATTTCAGAGGAACCAGAACAGGGTGATGTTTCCATGTTATCTTCTACAAGTGTGCGTCCGTCGTCACAAATGAATTCAGAGCTAGCTTCAAAAGTGCTCATGGAGATTAGACAAATGTCGTCCGCTAGCTCGCCCGGTGTAGCGTCCATTCACCGAATGGTTCGGCAGCCGGGTTCGTCCGATGCGGTCCAAGAGGAAGTTTTGGGTGATGCGAGCACTATAAACATAATAGATGCACACCCAGTGACGGCGGATAGTAAGCGAGAACGGAGGAAGCCTTTGAGTCCGGTTCCTAGCTCGTCCAGGTCCAGCCGGGCCGCGAGCGAGAGAGGCCCCTCTCTCGTACAACAACATCTGGGACCAGATGTTGTGGTACAAAATGTGTCTTTAGCGGAGCATACGTCCGTCGCTCGGGACGCTCCGTTGTATAAGCAGTCCGCAGAGACTGTTAAGGCTTCCTCTTCTCGTCAGCGCACACGACCGCACCTTGGCTGCATGACCGCCGATATATTACCAGCTTCGCCGATCAAGGATTCTTCGGCGACCAGGTCACACCATCCGGCAGCCAGGGATTCGAGACCGATGGACTCCGGACGTTCGCATAGGAAAAGTATGCGGGAGCCATCTGATGCGGAGCTGCCCTCGGCGAAGCAGCGAAAGACTGCGCCTCCGCAGGTCTCAACGCCGGACATTCTTGTGCAGATAGCACAGCTTATCGCAGCATCCCAGCAGCCGACAGAAACGGTGTCGGATCGAGAATTATCCGACGGCGCTGGGTCGGTACGCTCCGCCGAAGCATCGGGGGCGGACGACCAGGAACATCATGAGGTCCGACCGGATGGTGAAAGGGATACGGATGACTTGGAGCTATCCCTTTCGGAACAACATAAAGCTGCCGTGGACTTCATTCGGCACTTTCTCCCTCAAGTTGTTCCGTCGGGCCAGACTGCTGCGGTTCCGGACAAGAGAATTATAGCGTCATTGGACTCTGAATTTTTTGAGCGGTTCAGGACATCGCTCCCGAGTTTCCGTCGCAGTCCAATAATGTTGCAAGAACATTTGAATTATTGAACGACGCTATATTTAAACTTGCTTCCAGGACGGGGAAAGCAGGTTTCTTGTCCGCTAATACTCTCAACCTGCCTTTCATTAATGCAAGGAATAAATTCGATACGGCAGGACAGGGCATACCGAGAGTTCCTCTGCGTATGGACGACGAGGCGGAAGACTTACAGCTATCATTACCGTCGTCAGCTTCTATTCCAACCGCGGTGTTGGAGACAGCTATTGCGTCTAACAGAGCCAATTTAGATGCCTTATCTTACGCAGATCACCTTACTAAGGCGTTATCACTGCGCCTTCAGGGGAAAGAGTTTCAGGATATACAATCCTCTTAAAGACTTCTTTCAAGGGCAGTAGCTTATTCCACGTGTAACTCCGCCCTTTCAGTGGCAAATCTGGAGTTGGTTAGACGTGACGCAGCCCTAGCTACATCCACACTAGTGGATTCTAAGGTGAAGAACTCTCTTATAGAGTCGCTTCGGTCTCAGGAGAACTTCTCTTTGACGGCAAGCTTTCCGCTATTTATGATAAAATTACAAAGAAAGCTAAGGATTCTCTGTTGTTCAAATCTGCTCCTAAGAAGTCGGATACAGCAGACACGAATGAGACGGGCACTTCTGGGTCTAATGCGCCCAAGAGAGGTTCCTATAGAGGTTCCGGTGCGTCCTCTTGGTCTTATTCGAGAGACCGTCAGGATAGCGACTCTCGTTCGGGACGTCCTTCAGGCCGGGACAATCGGTCGGACGCCCCGAGGTCGACGGGGCGAGGTGCGGGCCGTGGAAGACGTGGTTTCTCCTACCGCAGGCCTCGCAGGTCCAGGAGGTGATGGCTTAAACCTCTATCGCGTTCCGGTTGGCGGAAGGTTGTCGAGCTTTTCACAAGAATGGGCGTCGATTACGGACGACCCTTGGGTGAGAGGAGTGACTTCGGAAGGTCTAAAGATATCCTTCAAACGAAAGCCTCCATTAACTCGAAGTCCAAAGAGGACTCATCTTCCGTCAAATCCGCAGAAAAGAGACGCTCTGTTATCAGAGGTGCAGTCTCTTTTAATGAAGAACGCGGTAGAGGTCGTAGAAAACCAGGAATCTCCGGAATTCTACAGCCATCTGTTTCTGGTTCCGAAACCAGACGGCTCGTTCCGTCCAGTCATAGATTTGAGCTGGATAAACAAGCTGATCGTCGCTCCGAAGTTTTATATGGAGACGATTCGATCGGTCAGAGCGAGTATTCGGGTGAACGATTATGCAACGAGCATAGATCTCAAAGATGCGTACTTTCACGTCATGGTACATCCGACATTCCGAAAGTATATACGCTTCGCAGTCCTAGGAGTGGTGTATCAATTCCGGGCGATGTGCTTCGGATTGAATCTAGCACCCTGGGCTTTCACTCGGGTAATGAACTCGGTAATGATCTACTTCCGAGCTCATTCGTCTGCGGTAACGTCGGCCTACCTGGACGACATTCTTCAGAGGTACGGCAACGAGTTAACGCTTCAGAACGATGTTCAGAATCTTCTTCTATTGCTCTGACGTCTCGGTTTTATAGTAAACGAGGAGAAGTCGGATCTGGTGCCGTCCAAGTCATTCACTCATCTGGGAATGAGCTTCGAGACGCACAACAATCTCGTTCGTCTGCCGTTAACCAGAGCGAAATTAGTCAGTTGTTACGCTCGCTATTGTCTGCACGCAGACAAAGTCACGGCGAGAGAATTTATGAGACTGATAGGTCTGTGCGGAGCCACCGCGGATCTCATTCCGATGGGGCGGTTACGCACACGTCCTCTTCAAATTTTCTTGACTCAGAATTGGAGTGTGAAAATTCATTCGCTCGATGTAGACGTTCTCTTGTCAGATCAAGTGAAACAAGAGATTCAGACTTGGGCAAACATTCAGTGGTTAACTCAGGGAGTTTCGCTGCAGTTGCCGGATCCGAGTTTTACCGTTATGACGGATGCCAGTCAAACAGGTTGGGGTGCATCATTAATCCCAACGGATTCGAGATGCCAGGGTCTTTGGGATCCGCAATTCCTGTGCAAGCACATAAACATCAAGGAAATGATGTCAATTTGGCTTGCGTTACGTCACTGGATGGACATTATTCACGATGCTCATGTCCAAATCCTATCCGACAATACGACAGTAGTGGCATATATACGGAATCAGGGAGGCACTCATTCAGTTCCGTTGTTCAATCTAACGGAAAGAATCCTTCTGTTTGCGCTAGAACATCACGTTCTTCTTTCGGTCCGTCACATACCGGGTGTCTGAATGTGCTAGCAGACTCCCTTTCACGAAAGGGTCGCTTGTTGCCGTCGGAGTGGACTCTCAACAAACAAGTATTCAATCAGGTTTGCTACCAATGGGAACGGCCAATGATAGACTTATTTGCGACACATCTCAACAATCAGTTGCAGACGTATGTGTCTCCGTGTCCGGATCCAAGAGCATTTGCAGTAGACGCTCTGTCGATCCCTTGGGACGGAATGATAGGATATGCGTATCCTCCAGCACCGTTAATTCAACAAGTATTGCTAAAGATAAAACAATCTCAATGCAAGATTCTGTTGGTAGCATCTCTGTCGCCACAGAGACCGTGGATAAATCTACTCAGGTGTCTGTTGTGGGACCTACTGCGGAAGCTTCCTCCACGGGAGGATCTTCTTTCGCAGGGGAAATCGCGCCAACTCCATCACAACCCGCAAGGTCTCAACCTTCACGTTTTTCCGTTGTGCGGTCCTTCTTGCATGGCAAGCACTTTACAGGACGAGCAGTGGACGCGATTTCTAACTGTAGGAGGACCTCCTCTTCGCTAAACTATGCGGCTAAGTGGAAGGTTTTTCGTCGTTGGTGTAGGGATCATTCTGTAGATATATTCGATCCCTCTATACTTGCAAACTTTCTAGTATACTTGTTTGACGAAATCAAACTGCAGCCTGTTACTATAAAGGGTTATAGATCTATGTTATCTGATACCTATGCACATCATGATAGTTTACAAATTGGATCTAATGTCTCTTTATCTAAGTTGGTTAGAAACTTTTCGATAAATAGACCCAGAACTCTTAGATTAATTCCTAAGTGGAATTTTGCTTGGGTTCTTCTTAAATTGAAGGAAAAGCCATTTGAACCTCTTGGGACAGTAGATTTCAAATTCTTATCTTATAAGACAGCTTTTCTCTTAGCTTTCTCTTCTGCTAGAAGAGTCAGTGAGCTTCATGCACTATCGGTGGATGATTCTCATTATCGTAGTGTTGGGAACACTATCACCTATACTACTAATGTGGGTTTTTTAGCTAAGAATCAGGCTCCTAATAAATATCCGGAACCTATTGTTATTAAGGCTCTTCCGTCTTCAGACGGGCGTAGGCCTTTACTCTGTCCTGTTAGAGCATTACGTATCTATAAACAGAGATCTCAGTTTATCAGAAAGGGACGGAAACGTTTCTTTCTGTCTTTGATGCCTAATAGAAAGGACATTTCAGTCCATTCTATTGCTAGATGGATTCAATTAACTATCCGTACTGCTTATGAAGATTTATCTTCTCAGCAGTCTGTGCTTAAGATTTCTGCTCATGAAGTAAGAGCTCTTTCTACTTCCTGGGCTTATGCTAATAGTGTTGCTATTACAGATTTAATGAAGGCTGCTTATTGGTCTCAGCCATCCACATTTACGAATTTTTATCTCAGAAATATTGAGTCCATTTCTGGAGACCTGCATTGTTTTGGTCCGTTATCTGTTGCTCAGAATGTCGTCCACTAAACAGTTGCAACTATAGTTATGCAGGCTTTCTGTTCCGGCAGTGACTCCGTCCGGCTGCCCTCTTCGCTCTGGGCTATTTGACCCAGGGCAAGGGGAAGGGGGGGGGGGGGGGGGTGTTCCCTTAGGTCACCTGCTTTATAGTGAAAAGCAAGGGAATGCCTCCTCCAAGTCAGTATTTCTGAGTCGCTTCCGGGATGGTTTTGAAGTGTAATATTAATGTTAAAATTCATTCATGTCTTATTTTTAAAGTGTAGCTCGGTGTGAAGCATGTGTATATGTCAAGTGTCAAACGGGCTTTAATATACAATACTCAGACACTTTTAAATAGGGTAGTGTATCTTTCTAATTTAATTTTAAATAAGAAAGATACATGTAAAGCCTAATACTCCTTTTCTCCTTAAGGGGTTACCTCTTTACTATATAGTTGAGCTTATTGGATTTTCCTATATGTCGTAGGCCCTCCAGCCTGTTTACTATTCAGCTAAGTCTGGGTCATTGGTACAGTATAAAAATGTTAAAAAATTTATAGTAATTTATATATTTTTTATACTTACCAATGACCCAGACGGGGATGGCCCTCCCTGGAGTTGAGAACTCTTGCCTCCCCGCTGAGTACATAGCGCTGACCAGGCACTGCCAGTAAGAATGATATTTGGCGCCAATTTCGAGACGTCTGCGTCACTGCGCATGCGCAGTAGAGGCATAGTATGGAGGTCCTTTAGGACATGATTTCTTTTTGTTTTGGATGCAAATTTTGGGGATTGGGGGGCAAAATTTGTGTTTGGCCCTGGTTTTGTTAGAGTTAGAACCAGCTAAGCCTGGGTCATTGGTAAGTATAAAAAATATATAAATTACTATAAATTTTTTAACTTTTGACCGGAATTCTGCTAAATTGAGTCGTAGCTATGTCTGGGCCAGTGGTAGCTATGATAAATATAAAAATTACTTTAAATTTCCAATATTTTTATACTGTACCAATGACCCAGACATAGCTGGTGCTAACTCTTAAAATACTAGGGCCAAACGCAAATTTTGCCCCCCCGAATCCCCAAAATTTGCATCTAAAACCAAAAGAAATCATGTCCTGAAGGTCTTCCATACTTTGCCCTTACTGCGCATGCGCAGTGTCAAGGACGTCCCAAAATTGGCGCCAATTATCATTCTTTGTTTGGCCCTTCATCAGTTAACATCTCACTGATCTTTGTGCTTGTAAATCTCAGTTTAAATGATGCCAGACACATAAATATTGGAGAAATGGTGATTCTAAGGAGGATATAGAAGGAGAGAAAAAAGGAGTGACAGAAAATATTCAGGGCTGTAACTTAAAATTTTGTAATGAAATTATGTTAAGTTGCCTATTTTCGAGGCATGGGCCTGTTGTTGTTATTCTTGCTATGAAGTTGCACTGCTTATTCAGTGTTTCCTCTCCCCTTGTCCTGTAAGTACCCCCTTGCTATTCTCCCATGCTTTTGGCATATTTTTGAGTAAGATTACTACTAAAATTTCTTGGGAGAATTAGCTTGGTAACAGAATGAATTCTGTTATTTTCCCCATGTTTACGTTTTCAACCAAGGGTGTTTAGACGTTGTGTTCTGCATCTACCATCTGATGTTCTGCAAATTCTTCCCTGGAAGTCTCTGTTTTGCATCAGATAGTGTGTATTTTGATAACTGATTTCGGGCCAGGATTGTCAGTGCCTGGAGTCATGTTTTCTGGTGTTTATACACTTCTTGTTTACATTGGCAACAGTCTCTTTTGAGGGGGGCTTTTTGCCTTTGTAGTAGTTTATCTCATTACAAGATACATTATTATTATCCGTAAGTGTTGCATTAATTATTTAAAATAATTTTAAAATTTTTGTCCACACTTAGCCTTGGGATCCATTGGGGCTCAACGTTACTTTTCAGAAACTTGGGCTTTGCTGAAAAAATATTTTTCAAAAATTATTTTTGATTTCAATTGTTTTTTCAATGTTAATGGATCATGTTATTATGTATCTTTGTTTTCAGGGGTTCGTGCGAGTACTAGGACTTTTTGTTGTCTTTTCACAATGAAAGGATATTGTTCAAATTGTAATAAGAGGAAATCTTCCTCTGACTTTCATGATCATTGTATTAATTGTAGTCAGTGTACTCGCACTAACTCCTGTTCAGTATGTGAATATTGGGATGACAAGCATTGGAAACGTGTGTCACGGTATGTTGTTAGCGGGGAAAGGGCTATGCCGGTCCTTTCTCCGCAGGGTCACTCTAGTCTATCAGTTTCTATTTCAGAGGAACAAGAACAGGGTGATGTTTCCATGTTATCTTCCAAAAGTGCACTTCCGTCGTCACAATCTAACGAAGAGCTAGCGGCAAAAGTGGTCATGGAGATACGACAGTTGCCTAAGAGCTCCCTAGTAGGATCGACGGCGTTATCGTCCGCTAGCTCGCCCGGTGTAGCGTCCATTCACCGAATGGTTCGGCAGCCGGGTTCGTCCATTGCGGTCCAGGAAGGAGTGTTGGGTGATGCGAGCACTATAAACGTACAAGGTGCACACCCAGTGACGGCGGATAAAAGGAGAGATCGGAGGAAGCCTTCTAGTCCGGTTCCTAGCTCGTCCAGGTCCAGCCGGGCCTGCGAGCGAGAGAGGCCCCTCTCTCGTACAACAACATCTGGGACCAGATGTTGTGGTACAAAATGTTTCGCAAGCGGAGCACACGTCCGCCGCTCGGGACGCTCCCATTGATTAGGCAGTCCGCTGAGACTGCTCAGGCTTCCTCATCCTCTCAGCAGCGCACACAACCGCACCTTGGCTACGTGACCGTGGATATTCTGCCAGCTTTGCCGATCAGGGATTCATTGGCGACCAGGTCACGCCATCCGGTAGCCAGGGACACGAGGCCGGTAGACTCTGGACGTTCGCATAGGAAAAGTATGCGGGAGTCAGTTGATGCGGAGCTTCCGGCGGCTAAGCAGCGAAAGACCGCTACTCCGCAGGCCTCGATGACGGACGTGCTAGCTCAGATAGCACAAATTATCGCAGCATCCCAGCAAACGACAGAATCATTGTCGGATCGGGAATTATCCGACGGCGCTGGGTCGGTACGCTCCGCCGAAGCATCGGGTGCGGACGATCGGGGCATCATGAGGTCCGACCGGATGGCGAAAGGGATACTGAGGACTTGGAGCTATCCCTTTCGGAACAACATAAAGCTGCCGTGGATTTCATCCGGCACTTCCTTCCTCAAGTTGTTCCGTCGGGCCAGACTGCTGCGATACCGGATAAGAGACTGATAGCGTCTTTGGACACTGAATTCTTCGAGCGGTTCAGAGACATCGTCCCTGAGTTTCTGTCTCAGTCCAATATTGTCACAAGAACATTTGAATTATTGAACGACGCTATCTTCAAGCTTGCTTCCAAAACAGGCAAACTGGTTTCTTGTCTGCCAATGCTCTTAACCTGCCTTTCATTAATTCAAGGAATAAATTCGATACGGCAGGACAGGGTATTCCGAGAGTTCCTCTGCGTCTTGACGACGAGGCGGAAGACTTAGATTTGTCATTACCGTCGTCTATGTCCATTCCAACTGCGGTGTTGGATACGACAATTACATCTAACAGAGCCAGTTTAGATGCTTTATCTTACGCAAACCACCTTACAAAGGCATTATCACTGCGTCTTCAAGGGAAAGAATTCCAGGATATACAATCCTCTTTAAGACTTCTTTCAAGGGCAGTAGCTTATTCCACGTATAACTCCGCCCTTTCAGTGGCAAACCTGGAGTTGGTTAGACGTGACGCAGCCCTAGCTACATCCACACGCGTGGATAGTAAGGTGAAGAACTCTCTCAGAGTCGCTTCGGTCTCCGGAGAGCTTCTCTTCGACGGCAAGCTTTCAGCAATCTACGATAAAATTACTAAGAAAGCTTCGGATTCTCTGCTGTTTAAATCCACTTCCAAAAAGTCGGATACGGCAGTTAAGAGTAAGACAGGCACTTCTGGGACTGATACACCTAAGAGAGGTTCCTATAGAGGTTCCGGTGCGTCCTCTTGGTCTTATTCTAGAGACCGTCAAGGCAGCGACTCACGTGCGGGACGTCCTTCGGGCCGGGACAACCGGTCGGATGCCCCGAGGTCGACGGGACGAGGTGCGGGTCGTGGAGGACGTGGTTCCTCCTCCCGCAGGCCTCGCAGGTCCAGGAGGTGATGGTTTCAACCTCTATCGTGTTCCGGTTGGCGGAAGGTTGTCGAATTTTTCAGAAGTGTGGGCGTCGGTTACGGACAACCCTTGGGTGATTTCGGAAGGTCTAAGAATATCTTTTAAACAAAAGCCTCCATTAACTCGAAGTCCAAAATGGACTCAACTTTCGTCAAATCCGCAGAAAAGAGACGCTCTGTTATCAGAGGTGCAGTCTCTTTTAATGAAGAACGCGGTAGAGGTCGTAGAAGACCAGGAAACACCGGGATTCTACAGCCATCTATTTCTGGTTCCGAAACCAGACGGCTCATTCCGTCCAGTCATAGATTTGAGCTGGATAAACAAGCTGATCGTCGCTCCGAAGTTCTATATGGAGACGATTCGATCGGTCAGAGCGAGTATTCGGGTGAACGATTATGCTACAAGCATAGATCTCAAAGATGCGTACTTTCACGTCATGGTACATCCGACATTCAGAAAGTATCTACGCTTCGCAGTCCTAGGAGTGGTATATCAATTCCGGGCGATGTGCTTCGGATTGAACCTAGCACCCTGGGCTTTCACTCGGGTAATGAACTCGGTAATGATGTATTTCCGAGCTCATTCGTCTGCAGTAACATCGGCCTACCTGGACAACATTCTTCAGAGGTACGGCAACGAGTTAACGCTTCAGAACGATGTGCAGAATCTGCTTCTATTGCTCCGACGTCTCGGTTTTGTTATAAACGAGGAGAAGTCGGATCTGGTGCCGTCCAAGTCATTCACTCATCTGGGAATGAGCTTCGAGACGCTCAACAATCTTGTTCGTCTGCCGTTAACCAGAGCGAAATTAGTCAGTTGTTACGCTCGCTATTGTCTTCATGCAGACAAAGTCACAGCGAGGGAGTTCATGAGACTGATAGGTCTGTGCGGAGCCGCTGCGGATCTCATTCCGATGGGGGCGGTTACGCACTCGTCCTCTCCAAATCTTCTTGACTCAGAATTGGAGTGTGAAGATTCATTCGCTCGACATAGACGTTCTCTTGTCAGATCAAGTGAAACAAGAGATTCAGACTTGGGCAAACATTCAGTGGTTGACTCAGGGAGTTCCGCTGCAGTTGCCGGATCCGAGTTTTACGATTATGACGGATGCCAGTCAAACAGGTTGGGGTGCATCATTGATCCCAATGGATTCGAGGTGCCAGGGTCTTTGGGATCCACAGTTTCTAAGCAAGCACATAAAATCAAGGAAATGATGTCAATTTGGCTTGCGTTACGTCATTGGATGGACATTATTCAGAAAGCTCATGTCCAAATCCTGTCTGACAATACGACAGTAGTGGCGTATATCCGGAACCAGGGAGGCACTCATTCCGTTCCGTTATTCAATTTAACGGAAAGAATCCTTCTGTTTGCTCTAGAACATCAAGTTCTACTTTCGGTCCGTCATATACCGGGTCGTCTGAATGTACTAGCAGACACCCTTTCACGGAAGGGTCGCTTGTTGCCGTCGGAGTGGACTCTCAACAAACAGGTATTCAATCAGATTTGCTACCAATGGGAACGGCCAATGATAGACTTATTTGCGACACATCTCAACAATCAGTTGCAGACGTATGTGTCACCATGTCCGGATCCAAGAGCATTTGCAGTAGACGCTCTATCGATCTCATGGGACGGAATGATAGGATATGCGTATCCTCCAGCGCCGTTAATTCAGCAAGTATTGCTAAAGATAAAACAATCTCAATGCAAGATTCTGTTGGTAGCATCTCTGTCTCCACAGAGACCGTGGATAAATCTACTCATGTGTCTGCTGTGGGACCTACCGCAAAAGCTTCTCCACGGGAGGATCTTCTTTCGCAGGGGAAACCGCGTCAACTTCATCACAACCCGCAAGGTCTCAACCTTCACGTTTTTCCATTGTGCGTTCCTTCTTGCATGGCAAGCACTTTACAGGACGAGCAGTGGACGCGATTTCTAACTGTAGGAGGACCTCCTCTTCGCTAAACTATGCGGCTAAGTGGAAGGTTTTTCGTCGTTGGTGTAGGGATCATTCTGTTGATATTTTTGATCCCTCCATACCAGACATTGCAAACTTTCTAGTATACTTGTTTGACGAGATCAAACTGCAGCCTGTTACTATTAAGGGTTATAGGTCTATGTTATCTGATACCTATGCACACCATGATAGTTTACAAATTGGATCTAATGTCTCTTTATCTAAGTTAGTTAGAAACTTCTCGATAAATAGACCCAGAACACTTAGATTAATTCCTAAGTGGAATTTAGCTTGGGTTCTTCTTAAACTGACGGAAAAGCCATTTGAGCCTCTTGGGACAGTACATTTCAAATTCTTGTCTTATAAGACAGGTTTTCTCTTAGCTTTCTCTTCTGCTAGAAGAGTCAGTGAGCTTCATGCACTATCGGTGGACGATTCTCACTATCGTAGTGTCGGGAACACTATCACCTTTACTGCTAATGTTGGATTTTTAGCTAAGAATCAGGTTCGTAATAAATATCCGGAACCTATTGTTATTAAGGCTCTGCCGTCTTCAGACGGGCGTAGGCCTTTACTCTGTCCTGTTAGAGGTTTACGTATTTATAAACAAAGATCTCAGTTTATCAGAAAGGGACGAAAACGCTTCTTTCTGTCTCTGATGCCTAATAGAAAGGACATTTCGGTCCATTCTATTGCTAGATGGATTCAATTAACTATCCGTACTGCTTATGAAAATTTATCTTCTACTCAGCAGTCTGTGCTTAAGATCTCGGCTCATGAAGTAAGAGCTCTTTCTACATCTTGGGCTTACGCAAATAGTGTCGCTATTACAGATTTAATGAAGGCTGCTTATTGGTCTCAGCCATCCACATTCATGAATTTTTACCTCAGAAATATTGAGTCCATTTCTGGAGACCTTCATTGTTTAGGTCTGTTATCTGTTGCTCAGAATGTCATCCACTAAACAGTTGCAACTATAGTTATGCAGGCTTTCTGTTCCGGCAGTGACTCCGTCCTGCTGCCCTCTGGGCTATTTGACCCAGGGCAAGGGGAAGGGGTGGGGGGGGTGGGGGAGGCCGTTCCCTTAGGTCACCTGCTTTATAGTTAAAAGCAAGGGGATTCCTCCTCCGGAGTCAGTAATTCTGAGTCGTTTCCGGGATGGTTTTAAAGTGTAATATTAATGTTAAAAATTCATTCATGTCATATTTTTAAAGTGTAGCTCGGTGTGAAGCATTTGTATATGTCAAGTGTCAAACGGGCGTTAATGTACAATCCTCGGACACTTTTAAAAGAATATAAAGAGTCTCAATTCTCTGGACTAACTTTATTTATTGGCTTACTTTAAAAATAATTAGTATAAAGGGTTATACTGGATGTTAATAGAGAACATGAATGTTATTGTGCTCAATTATGAAGGGTATTGTATCTTTCTAATTTATCTTAAAATAAGAAAGATACATGTAAAGCCTAATACTCCTTTTCTCCTTGAGGGGTTGACTCTATTTTATATAGTTGAGCTTATTCGATTTTCCTCTATGTCCTAGGCCCTCCAGCCTTTTTACTATTCAGCTATGTCTGGGTCATTGGTACAGTATAAAAATGTTAAAAAATTTATGGTAATTTATATATTTTTTATACTTACCAATGACCCAGACGGGGATGGCCCTCCCAGGAGTTGGGAACTCATACATCCCCGCTGAGTACATAGCGCTGACCAGGCACTGCTTGTAAGAATGATAATTGGCGTCAATTTTGGGACGTCCTTGACACTGCGCATGCGCAGTAAGGGCAAAGTATGGAGGACCTTCAGGACATGATTTCTTATGGTTTTAGATGCAAATTTTGGGGATTGGGGGGGCAAAATTTGTGTTTGGCCCTAGTATTTTAAGAGTTAGCACCAGCTATGTCTGGGTCATTGGTAAGTATAAAAAATATATAAATTACTATAAATTTTTTAACTTTTTTGACAAAAAGGTTCATATATAAATATTACTTAACACAAATGTATTTCATATTTCTTTTGTAACTGGTCGAGTCCAAATTGGAGATTTTTCTGAAGCATAGGTACCACAGCTTAAAAGGCTTCATATTCTGTTGACGTGCTTCATAAAATCTATGATGTGAAATTATTTAGCCTTTATGGCAAGAACATATGAGCAAATTTTTCCCTCCAAAAGGAATTTACCATTCTACCAGTTAGTAAACACAAAAAATAAAAAATACAAGTTTCCCACCCTTTTTGATTTGAAAAAGTAAATGCTTGAGAACCAAATGTATTTTTTTATTTGGCCTTATTTTGTCTGTTTCAGAATTTTGTCAAACATAAAGCTGTTATAAAGAATTACACAAAGAGTGGTGAATCACAGATGGATTGTCTCGAGGCAATGGAGGTAGGATATTATGATGAAATGACAGGTTGAACACAAAGTCAGAAAACCCTGATGGAGCCAAGCTTTGTATGCTTTCAGTTTTTAGCTCACCTACTTCTATTGAAGTGGTGAGCTATTGTCATAACCTCGGGCGTCAGCATCGGCGTCGGCGTCCGGCGTGTCCAATATTATAAGATTTAATGTTAAGGTTAATTTCTCAAAGATCAGTGGGCTCAGGCCTTTGATATTGCATATGTAGGTTGTAAGGGACTATCAGAACAGTATTTAACTCTGATACTACGACTTTTTTCCAAATTTCACCTAAAATTTTCGGCCAAAACTTGTAAGAATTTGCGTTTAGGTGTTGTAAGAATTTGCGTTAAAGTCAGCTTTTGTGCAGATTGTGCTGCTTTAACTTCTCATTACTGTTGATTTTCGTATTTCAATAACAACTGTAGGTATTAACCCTACTGTATGCAGAAATGTAATGGAAATTTTCTTTTTTTTCAGTCAAAATTTTCATGTTTTTCTCGGACTTAGTCAATTTTAAGTTGTAAAACTTCGTAAGCTTTGTGTTTAGGTGAGTTGTGTTTCTATGTGTCTTTCCAGGCGATTAATATTCTACACTTGGGTTACTGAACTCCATTGCAGTAATATTTAACCCTCATTACATGCATATTTGAGGAATTTGAGGCTGATTTTCTGCCAAAACTTGTTGTCAGAATTAGCGTTTAGGTGTTGTAAGAATTTGCGTTAAATTCAGCTTTTTTTTTGTGCAGATTGTGGTGCCTTCACCTCTCATTACTGTTTATTTTCTCATTTCAGTAACTACTTTAGGTATTAACCCTACTGTATGCAGAAATTTAACTGATTTCTTCTCTTTTTTTTAGTCACAATGTTCACGTTTTTCTCTGACTTACTCAATTTTAAGTTCTAAAAGTTTGTGTTAAGGTGAGTTCTGTTTCTATGTGTATTTCCAGGCAATTGATATTGTACACATGGGTTACTGAACTACATTGCGGTAACGTTGCGCCCTCATTACATGCATATTTGAGGAATTTGAGGGGGATTTTGGGGACTTATATTCACTTTCTTTAAAAAAAAAAATTTTTAACTTTTTTTTTTATTTAATACTTTCTCATACTTGTTACTAGTAACATTAAGGCTTATTTTAGTTGTTGATGCGATGTATTTTTGTTGGGACTTATAGTCACTTTCTTGAACAAATGTTTTTCTTCAACTCCTCATTAACCAATGAATGTACTTCAATTACGATTTCAGTGAATCTTCAGTGGGCTCAGGCCTTTGATATTGCATGTGTAGGTTGTAGGGGACTATCAGAACAGTATTTAACTCTGATACTACAACTTTTTTCCAAATTTCACCTAAACTGTTCTGCCAAAACTTGTAAGAATTTGTGTTTAGGTGTTGTAAGAATTTGCGTTAAAGTAAGCTTTTGTGCAGATTGTGCTGCTTTAACTTCTCATTACTGTTGATTTTCATATTTCAATAACAACTGTAGGTATTAACCCTACTGTATGCAGAAATTTAAAGGAAATTTTCTTTTTTTTCAGTCAAAATTTTCATGTTTTTCTCGGACTTAGTAAATTTTAAGTTGTAAAACTTTGTAAACTTTGTGTTTAGGTGAGTTGTGTTTCTATGTGTCTTTCCAGGCGATTAATATTCTGCACTTGGGTTACTGAACTCCATTGCAGTAATATTTAACCCTCATTACAAGCATATTTGAGGAATTTGAGGCTGATTTTCTGCCAAAACTTGTTGTAAGAATTAGTGTTTAGGTGTTGTAAGAATTTGCGTTAAAGTCAGCTTTTGTGCAGATTGTGGTGCCTTCACCTCTCATTACTGTTTATTTTCTCATTTCAGTAACTACTTTAGGTATTAACCCTACTGTATGCAGAAATTTAACTGATTTCTTTTCTTTTTTTCAGTCACAATGTTCACGTTTTTCTCTGACTTACTCAATTTTAAGTTCTAAAAGTTTGTGTTAAGGTGAGTTCTGTTTCTATGTGTATTTCCAGGCAATTGATATTGTACACATGGGTTACTGAACTACATTGCGGTAACGTTGCGCCCTCATTACATGCATATTTGAGGAATTTGAGGGGGATTTTTGGGACTTATATTCACTTTCTTTAAAAAAAAAATTTTTAACTTTTTTTTTTTATTTAATACTTTCTCATACTTGTTACTAGTAACATTAAGGCTTATTTTAGTTGTTGATGCGATGTATTTTTGTTGGGACTTATAGTCACTTTCTTGAACAAATGTTTTTCTGCAACTGCTCTTTAACCAATGAATGTACTTCAATTACAATTTCAGTGATTCTTCATTACATAATGCCATTTTGCACCTCCTATTTTATTTTTTTTTGATCTGATGTATTTTTATTTTGTAAAAAATAAATTTATGAAAGCCTTTCCTAATTCTTATTTATGATTTAATATCTGGCCTCATGATTCATATTCTTAATCATAAACATTTCTAAAAGAAAAAAATGCTTTTATATCCAATGATTCTATGTTGAATTGATATATAATAAATGCAGAAATATAGACTTTCCAAAGCCATCACATAAACCACATTAATCATTTGATGCCTAGTTAATGATTTATATTAACTAAATATTAGGCATGTTACATTGGAACAACATTATCAAGTGCGAATGTAGGTGAGCGTTGGGATATCACATCCCTCTTGTTAATGCTGCAGTGACATCCACAGGCTTTTTATGGGTCCTATAACATCTTAATGTCAAAGATTATTATACATTTTTTGCTACACTTGGGCAGTCTTATATTTTGGAGTTTTGCAGTTGTTACTAGTCAAGTCCTGACCAAGACTTGCCTAGATAAAAATGGCCAGGTGTTTTTAACCCTTAAGGGCCTGGAGAATTTTATACATTTTCGCTATACTTTGAAAGTCTACCTCGTGTGGCTTTGCAGTTGTTTTTAGTCAAGTCTTGGCTGCCTACAGAGGCAGCCAAGACTTGCCTAGAAACAACTGAGAACTTACTTAGAAAAAATGTTTACCCAAACAATGCATGTTGGGGCATCTGTTCCTTTGCATTAAAAAGTTATCAGTCAGAATTAGGCCCTTAAGGGTTAAGACAGTATGGGGCACTGGAATTAGTCACCCATGTTGGGGTGTTTTCTATATTTCACGGGGGTCGTTCATTCCTATATTCTATATCCGACCTGAGTTGCATTCTGTATTTATAACCATGATTCATTTTGACTTAAGTGAATGAGGTTGATACATTTGAAGAAAAATATCGCCTTCAGCGGTCTGTTTATATTCTTGCTTGGGACTGTTGTGTTGAAGCATTTCATTCACATCATGAAATCACTCAGGTGCATAAAGACCAATCAGATGCGTTCTCACATGACATTCTTACATGTAGGCTGGATTCCCATGCATGGTTGAATACACACGGCAATTGTGGTATAAAGAGTGTAACTTGCAAATTTACCTAAAGACTGCATGTTGTTTTGCTGCAGGTGCAGTTGCAAGTTTACCTAAAGACTGCATGGTGTTTTGTTGCAGTAAAAATGATCAATATCTGAATTGGGCCTTTGAGTGTTGTTGATTATTGTTTAACTCTTAAAGGCTTATTTCTGACTTTTATGCCCCCAAAACAGGTGCCCTTAACATGCTGACATGTGTAGGTTAGATCCTGCTGATAATAAACAAATTACATAGGCGGTGGTTTCTAGTCAAGTCTTGGCTGCCTGTTCAGGTAGCCAAGACTTGACAAGAAGTCACTGTTAAGCCACTGGATGTGTACAGGCTGTAGTGAGGTGTGAATTCAGGATAATTATACTCCCACTTTCAGAGAAAATGGAGGGTATACTGGATTACATGCGTCCGTCCGTCCGTGTGTGAGTCCGTCCGAGAATATTCATAACTTTCATAACTTAATTCATTTATGCTTCATCAGTCCAGCACTGTAGTGGGAGTATGAATTGCCTTCAGCAATAACTCTTGTTGTTCAGGCCTTTAAGGATTAAAAGTACAAGAACTTTAATACAGAAATTTCAGGCCCTTAAAAGGCTTGAACATTACACATTTCTGGAAAAAGTCCTGGACAGAATTTAAAAAGTAAACTTGCTTGTCTGATTTTAATCAAAATATACACTTATATAAGTTGTGGTGAATCCCCAGTGGATTGTCTTGCGGCAGTGGATGTAGATATTATGATGATGTCATGACAGGTAGAATACAAAGTCAGAAAACTCTTCATGGTGGTGAAGCTAAGCTTTATGCTTTTCAGTTTTAACTGGCCCAGTGGGAAGTGCAGGGGCTGAGTGGTTTCATCATTGGATTTCAAACTGAAAGGTCAATCCCCACCAGGGGCTACTGTATTGTGTTCTTGGCCAAGGCACTTATCCCAGTTTGTATTTAATCTTATTTGTTTTACAAGGATTGGTGAACAAGTTATGCAACTTATATTAACGCTTCTCCTTGGCCCAATGGCGTAGCTGTGTGGGATGACCTTCATAGCGGCAACTTCGTGGCCTAGCTCTTCTTGAATACTACGAAGGGATCTTTAGCCTGCACGGAGTGTGTCTCTCTCCACACAGAGGACAGCCATTTTACGTCCCCACCCGATAGGACGAGACGCTGTGACAGCATCAATCCCACATTTGATGCTGACAGAGACTGTTCGGACACCTCGAGAACTTTCCCCGACCGGGGATCGATCCCGGGACCTCTGGCATGAGAGACCAGCGCACTTATCCACTCAGCCACCACTCTCTACTCCCAGTTGCCCATATGGGGGATACAGTGGCGCTGTGTACTAAGGTGTACTCCCCGTCAGTGGTGCACTTGCCTTCAGCCAATGCTAACACTTTTTATGCGTAGTTAGTATGTTGGGAAGTCTGAAAGTTGCTCGCTGCTGCTCAGTGTTTCTAAGGGGAGATTACCCATAGCTGTCAGCGTATATTGATGTTTTATATGCAGTCTTATATGCAGTCTGGTTTTATGGTTTTATATGCAGTCTGCATGTGACGTCTTTGAACCAGTGAAATTCCCAGATACTTGTAGGAGGTAAGATATCTGGTACTTGACTCATTCAAAAACAAATTTCATTTTTAGGATCTTTTCCAATAATGAAGTAAAAGGCCAAGTTGTTTCTCTCAGGACATGGAATATTAAAAACTTGTTTCCTGGGCTCAACCCCACCAAATGTTGGGTGATGGGGTAAAGATGTTTTGCAAATCTGAGGCTATTGGCAAGATGTAACTTGCTTTTGTTTTTCAGGAGTTCTCTGTGTCACATGACTGTGCCAAAAGTCCATTGTTGACAAAACTGATCCATTACTTCTATGAAGTTGATGTTTTTGCTGAACAGATTATTATAAAGTGGTATGCAACTGTTCCTGACAACGACAAAAGATCTGACCATGAATCTATCAGAAAACAAGTGAGTTTTTAATGCTTTTAGCTTTACTTGACAAAGTCAAGATAAGCTATTGCCATCATGCGTGCGGAAGTCTGTTAGTCTGTTCACATTTTCCTTTAGCACAGGCTACACCCTGTAGTTCTTGTCCGATCGTCACAACATTTCATATGCAGGTTTGAGGTAATGTCTAGATGAGAATGTCCCCATTTGGTTGTGATCGGTCAACTGTGATGGCTGTCCGAGCCCTAAACCTTTAGCACAGTCTACAGGTAATATTTATGAAAGGATTTCATTGTAACTTGGTAGGATTCCTCTGTATAATATCTTGATGAGAACATCCCCTTTTGGTCATGATCTGTCAACCACAACATCTGCCCAAGCCCAAAACCAAAAAATGTTTAGCACAGTCTACAGGTCATATTTAATATGGAGGGATTTCATTTTAACTTGGTAGGATGACTCCGTGTGATGTCTAGATGAGAGCTTCCCCATTTGGTTGCGATCTGTCAACCATGATGATTGCCCGCGCCCAAAACCCGAAAGCCTTTAGCACAGTCTACAGGTCGTATTTATGGAGGGATTTCAATGTAACTTGGTAGGATGACTTCAGATCAGATAATGCCTAGATGAGAACGTCCCCTTTTGGTCGTGATCATTCAACCATGATGGCTGCCCAAGCCCAAAACCCGAAGACTTGAGCACAGACTACGGGTCATATTTATAAAGGGATTTCATTTTAACTTGGTAGGATGACTCGGTATAATGTCGAGATGAGGACGTCCCCTTTTGGTTGTGATTGGTCATCTGTGACAAGCTACAAGGGCCCAATGCCGAAAACTTTTAGCACTGTCTACAGGTAATATTTATGAAGGGATTTAATTGTAACTTGGTAGGATGACTCCAGATAATGCCCAGATGAGAACGTTGGTCGCGATCATTCAACTATGATGGCTGCACGAGCCCAAAGCCCGAAAAAATTAAGCACAGACTACAGGTCGTTTTTATGAAGGGATTTCTTTGTAACTTGGTAGGATGACTCCATATAATGTCTAGATGAGAAGGTCCCCTTTTGGTCGTGATTGGTCAACTGTGACGGCTACAGGGGCCCGAAGCCCAAAAACCTTTAGCACAGTCTACAGGTCATATTTATGAAGGGATTTCATCGTAACTTGATAGGATGACTCCAGATAATGTATAGATGAGATTGTCCCCATTTGGTCATGATCATTCTGCAATGATGGCTGCCCGAGCTCAAAACCCGAAAACCTTTAGCACAGACTACAGCTCGCATTTATGATGGGATTTTATTGTACCTTGATAGGATGACTCAGCATAATGTATAGATGAGGGCGTCCCCTTTTGGTCGCAATTGGTCAACCATATTGGCTGCCTGAGCCCAAAACCTGAAAACCTTTAGCAAAGTCTACAGGTCGTATTTATGAAGGGATTTCATTGTAAATTGGGAGGATAACTCTGTATAATATCTAAATGAGAATGTCCCCTTTTGGTCAGGTTTTGTCACCCACAATGGCTGCCCAAGCCTGAAACCAAAAAACTTTTAGCACAATCTACAGGTCATATATAATATGGAGGGATTTCATTGTAACTTGGTAGGATGACTCTGTATGATGTCTACATGAGGACGTTCCCTTTTGGTTGTGATCGATCAACTGTGATCGCTACACAGGCCTGTAAACCATTAGCACAGTCTACAGGCCGTATTTATGAAGAGATTTCATTGTAACTTGATAGGATGACTCGTTTTGGAATAATTTCACTGTAACTTGGTAACTTTGGTTGACATACATTAACTGTGAGGGCCACATACATTAACTGTGAGGGCGCCATTAACCCACCCCTCAATTCTTTAGTGCAGTCTACACCTCAAATTATTTTTATTGAAAACACAGCTTACAGGGAACAAAAATTAACATATTCCCAATTATCACAATTTTTGTCTTATTTCATAATTCTTTTATAAACATTGAACATTATCTTTTTCATCAAACACAACACACAGTCAGGTTAAGCTAGTGTCATTGACACTTTCATTTTAAATAGCCATAACTAAATATTTTCATTTTTTGACTAAAAAAACATAGCTTATGACATCTTACGGGAACTAGCTTAGCGAGCTTGTTCCAGTGAGGGTTCATAAGATGTGTGGTTGGGGTAAAAAGAGAAAAAATAATACATGTTGAATAACAAGTTTTGTATGTGGCACTGGCCAGATATAGCTGTTAACTGTTTGAGTACTGGAAGCCACTGTAGTGGTTTTCGCCTTGAGTAGCTGTTTTACAGATAAGTCACCACTGTTAAATACACCTTGTTCATAAATATTAAGTTGTTTTAGTTTACTGGAGAATGTCTCCAGGCATTCTCCAGAAAACTAAAACTATTTAATGCTTATGAACAATATGGTTGATGGTTTACAGATTACATTATATGGTTAGTACAGAGGTAAAAATAATCCAGCAATCTACCAGTTAATTGGCGGCATGGTGGCTCAGTAGGTAGAAGTGCAGTCTGCAAGCCAAGAGGTCCTCAGTTCAAATCCCACCTGCGGCAACCGCATTTTGTCCTTGAGCAAGACACTTCACCCCAATTGCCCACGTGGGGGCATGGTGGTGCTGTGTACTAAGGCGTTACTGCACATCGATGGTGCGCATGTCTTCAACCAATCTAACCCTGCCTGTGCTGCGGTGCAGAGTTCAGAGTTACGATGTTGGAGAGCTGACAGCTGCTCGTCGTTGCTCGGTGGTTCTCTCCGGGTACTCCGGCTTCCTCCGCCCGTAAAACTGTCACGGTCACGATTAGCCATTGTGCATAAGTATGTGACCTTAAACACCATTAAAATAAAATAAAATAAATAGTACTAAGGCGTACTGTACTTCGATGGTGCACTTGTCTCCAACCATTGCTAACCCTGCTTGTGTGGAGTTAGTATGTTGGGGAGCTGACAGTTGTTCACTGTTCCTTGGTGGTTCTCTCTGGGTACTCCGGCTTCCTCCACCCGTAAAACTGTCATAGTCATGATTATTCATTGTGCAGAAATATGTAACCTTAAACACCAATAAATAAATAAATTGTTAATTTTATGCTTAAAATTTAATTGAATCGTCATGATATGCAAAGGGCAAAAATTGTACATGCTGGGTATTGTAGGGCAGACTACCTCTAACAATAACAGACAGGTGAAAAACACAGTTGAATCATATCGTAAAATTTGTTTAAGAAATAACTGTTGTTTTCCTTCGGTTTATGCGATATAAACCGAAAAGTTTCAGCACAAGCTTCATAATTCGCGTAGCGAGTTATGATTAAGCATGTGCTGAAAATTTTCGGTTTATATCGCATAAACTGAAGGAAAACAACAGTTATTTCTTATAATTTAATCCGGCTGTAATATTAAAATATAAAAACTATGTGTACCTGAATGAAAAACCTTTAATTTTCGCATAAGACAACAGTCAAACTCAGGAAAGTGTGCCACAAACAGGTCACGTCAATCATTGTCAAATTTTTTGTTGTTTTGATTTTCGATTGCAGATGGCATATATTTAGCAAGTCACTTAACAATATCTGAATATCATTAAAAACATTTTTTTTAAGTTCCCCAAAATCATGTTTGGGTATATAATCTTTTATTCGTCTCCCACTTCGGTATATTTTATGAAATTCAATTGTTCCTGAGAAATTATCATTATTTTCTCGCTGACTGGAGGCAATGAAAAATCGATCATTGATCTTTGTTTACAAGCTTGTTATCCATCTATCAGTCTGCCGTCACGCCCTCACGGTGACAATTGGAATGAGTGGGCGGGGCTTCCAGAGTCTTCAAAGTTGGGTTGGATGTGCGAATGTGTAGCGACATTCCAAATCATGACGTGATTTGGTTTATACGATTTTGACGACTTTCACGCTGTATGCTTTCAACCAATCAAACGCAGAGGCGGGGCAAATGATTAAATTATTTGGAATTGTCTACATGTTGAATGTTCTTTTATATTTCTATTTCCAGGTGGAACCATTAATAAACTGGTTGAAAGAGGCTGAAGAAGAATCATCTGATGATGAATGAAATTATATTGT
Source organism: Pictodentalium vernedei (assembly GCA_031216915.1). NCBI lineage: Eukaryota > Metazoa > Mollusca > Scaphopoda > Dentaliida > Dentaliidae > Pictodentalium > Pictodentalium vernedei. Next base: position 156,551,407 of record CM062297.1, read on the forward strand.
AATAAAGAAATTATTTTCAAAATTTGTTTTTTCTCTGCGTTCAGTTTTTAATCATTACAGTAAAACCTGTCTTGAGAGACCACTGTCTTGAGAGACCACCTGTCTTGAGAGAGACCGCCTGTCTTGAGAGACCACATCTACCAGGCACCGATTGGTTTTACTCTATAATGGACCTGCTATGGGAGACCACCTGTCTTGAGAGACCACCTGTTTTGAGAGACCACTGTGACCTATGATTATGACACCAACGAAAGGAATGGTTTTCTGCGCCGAAGGCGCGCAGGGACGATATGGGGAACAAGCCCCTTTCGACCCTCGGTGACTGTAGATGATTTTGATTGTCTGGGCGTGGCAAAGGAGGAATGTAGAAGGAAGCAGCTTATCCTCTTCTATGTTTTTTGCGGGACTTCTTCTTTGGAGGTGGTTGTGATGGAGAAGAGTTTGTAGAATCTTGTGGTGCTTGAGGTGGAGATGAGTTTGTCGGGTCTTGCTGGTTTCTTTTGTTAATGAGATCTTTGGCCATTCTGGAGATTTCATCCGAGCGCTTATCACCATCTTTGCACTTTTCCTGGAGCTGATTACACTGCGCCCTCAGTTCCCTTGCTTCTGCTATCAGTGCGGCCAGTGTTGGTTGGTTGGCAGAGTCTCCCTTGCCCGGGCTGTCCGGAAGCGAAGGAAGAGGGGAGTGAGGGGTGGGAGGCGGTGAAAAAACAACTTCCAGTTCCTCCTCAGTCTCCACTGGATGTTCCTCATCCAACTGTACCGGCTCGGGAGCCGGCAGTTGATTGGGTGTACCAGTAGGACTAGGAGGGGAACTGGCGGCTGCCTCCAGAGCCTCCACCCCCTCACTCAACTCTTTCTTCCTTTTCCAGAAGGCCTCCAAGCGCCGGGCGTCCCTGCGCTTGGTCGATGGGCTCTTCTTCTTTTTCTTGTGTCTCTTTTCAGGGCCTCCGTGCCCCTTCGGGTGAGGACCAGTGGGAGAGGGGATCCTCTCTCCAAAGGTACTACCTCTCCCCGAAGAGGTTGGTGTTGTTGTTGTTGGCTTCTCAATTTCAAACTCCACTTTCAGGTGGACGCTCAAGCCTATTTCCTGGATAGTCCAGGAAACAGGGCATGAGACGCCCAGAGCTGAAATGGCTTTCACTAGTCTATCTGGTAGTTCCATGGCTATCTAGGTGTTGTTCACGCTCTGAAGTCAGATGTGTGAATGATGATGACCACTGTGACCTGGTACCAACTTGTATTCTTATGCCATTAATATACCTGTCTTGAGAGACCGCCCCTTTGAAGACTGAAACCATGACAAAAACTTTTTACCTGTTCTGGAATTGGAAAATCCATTTTTGTTATACTAACATAATTAAAAGTATTAAAAGCTCTTAATTGGGTTTCAATTGTTAACTCATTAAAGATTGAGATGTTTTTATAAGACCCCTGTGAAAAGATTAGGATTATTGTTGAATAAACAATTTCATACAAACCTGAAATGTGACATATAGGAATAAAAATAAATTTGTGTTGAAAATCTTTTTGTAACAAATTGAAATGGACTGTTATAAAAATTATGAAAATAAATTAGTGTTGAATATCTTCAATGAAGATTTTCAACACTAATTTATTTTTATAATTTTTACAACAGTCCATTTCATTTTGTTACAAAATCTTCATAAAAAAGAACAACTACAAAGTAATTACGAAAAATCCATTCTTCTAAATTTCTGAATTTTGTGGTTGGTTATTCACTGACTTGAGAAAACCTGAAACCTGTTATGAGAGACCACCTGTCTTGAGAGACCACTTTTGTGTGGCCCAAAGGGCGGTCTCTCAAGACAGGTTCTGCTGTACCCCTTCTCTTTTCTTAGATGTCAGTCTCATTCGTTATAAATTATTGTGATGAATTGACTGTAACATGGTGTGAGGTTTGCGGCTCACACCATGTTACCGTCAACTCATCACAAAAATTGACTTTCAATTTGATTAGCAATTTTTGTTAAATTAGATAACGGGTTAAATATTGTTAGTGCTGCCTGTCAAGTGTCAGTGGAGCTTTTCTGGTAATGATTTTCTGTCGTCCATCGTCTGTCTGTCATCAACATTTTGTTTGTCCAAGCCATTACTTCTTCATCACTGAATATTTTTTGCCAAAACTTTATAACAATATGTATTATCAAACAAGAGGCCCCTCGTGGCCTTAATCGCCCACCTGACAAAGTGACTCTAAGAAGTATTTTAGGTCACCTTCACCATGTCATGCCTCATCAACATTAACTGGTTGAGTGATAGATTTTGTTTGAAGTTCAACATTTGTTACCTAAAATTAGTTTTATTTAAAATCATTGGTGTGTGGCCAATCTCCAATGATTTTTAATAAAGCAAATTTATCTCTGCAGACAAACTGGTTTAGCATGAAGCACAAACAAGGAATGTGAAGAGATAGCCTTGGACATCTCTCCCCAACTGTGGATATCTTCCATGTGCTACATGTATATATTTGCATGCAAGAAAACAAAAATTTCACAAATTTTCCAAAATATTAGTTTTTTTTATCATCATTGGAACAAGCTCAAACAGCTTATTCCAATAGGGGTATGGGAAGATCAGGTATATTTTTGAGACAGAATTTGCGTAAAGATATGGTAAATGGTTTGTTCTAGATACAGAATGATGCAAAAGTATTTAAATTTGATTAGGCAAGTTGTTCCTATAATGCGTTTAAAAATTGAAGTAACTGTTTTTTTGCTGACAAACTTTTAGATGTGTGTGTCTGTGTTTGTGTGTGTGTGTGTGTGTGGGGGGGGGGGGGGGGGGGGGGGGGGGGGTAAGAGTGTTCTTGCAAACAAAATTCCTGAATAAATGGAAAATTTTATTTTTTGTGTGAAAGACATAGTGCGTGAATGTTGATTGGAACAAGCTTAGAGAGCTCATTTTAATGTGAAGTCATAAAGCTGTGTTTTACGTACGAAATTCTGGAATAACTAAAAAATTGCTTTTTTGACTCAAAAAGCATGGTGTGCGACCTCTCATTGGAATGAGCTCAAAAAGCTCATTCCAATTGGGTATTTATAAGCGATAAGTACATGTATGTTTAAGAGACAAAAATTAAAATTTGAATAGCGATTTTTGCGAAGAATGCTGACAAGTTTTGGCAGTTATGCTGGTAAAAAGGTAAGATATGCAAAGTGGTTGTTTTTTAGAGGCGACATTTAATTAAGGGGAATTAACCCTTGATTACTGAGGTAACTTCTAAAAGTACTGAAATTTCATGAAGCAATGTGAATAACAGACAACAGTTGCCTAAAAATTTCATGAATAACTAAAATTTTTATTCTTTTGTCTCGAAAACATGGCATATGACCTTTGTTGGAATGAGCTGAATGCGTGTGTTCCAATGAGGGGTCATAAAATTTTAACGGAGATTTGTGTGAATAATGCATTAGTACTGCTAGATTTGGGTAAACGGTTCACCCTGGATACCACCCCTTCTATAGTAGATCTTTTCTGCAAATTTTGTCTAAGATTCTATCAACTTTACAAATAAATACGTTCATGAATCACAATCAGATCCACCCCACAATGTTGCATACCAAATATCAAAAGATTCTGCCTGCTGGATCTGGAGAAGAAGATTTTTTAAGAAATATGCCTGAAATGCACTAAGTTAAAATTTGGGCTCCTATACAGAGCCCAAATATAAACCCAGGGGGCCGATTTGAACAAACTTGAATCAGATCCACCCCACAATGTTGCTTACCAAATATGAAAAGATTCTGAAGCTGGATCTGGAGAAGAAGATTTTTTAAGAAATTTGCCTGAAATGCACTAAGTTCGAATTCGAGCTTCTATAGTGAGCCCAAATATGAAACTAGTAAGCCGATTTGAACAAACTTGAATCAGATCCACCCCACAATGTTGCATACCAAATATCAAGATTCTGCCTGCTGGATCTGGAGAAGAAGATTTTTTAATAAATTTGCCCGAAATGCACTAAGTGCGAATTCGGGCTTCTATATTAAGCCCAAATATAAATCCAGGGGGCCGATTTGAACAAACTTGAATCAGATCCACCCCGCAATGTTGCATACCAAATATCAAAAGATTCTGCCTGCTGGATCTGGAGAAGAAGATTTTTGAAGAAATTTGCCCGAAATGCACTAAGTTTGAATTGGAGCTTCTATAGTGAGCCCAAATATGTATCCAGGGGGCCGATTTGAACAAACTTGAATCAGATCCACCCCGCAATGTTGCATACCAAATATCAAAAAATTCTGCCTGCTGGATCTGGAGAAGATGATTTTTTAAGAAATTTGCCTGAAATGCACTAAGTTCGAATTCAAGCTTCTATAGTAAGCCCAAATATGAATCTAGGGAGCCGATTTGAACAAATTTGCATCAGATCCATCCCACAATGTTGCATACCAAATATCAAAAGATTCTGCCTGCTGGATCTGGAGAAGAAAATTTTTTAAGAAATTTGCCTGAAATGCACTAAGTTCGAATTTGAGCTTCTATAGTGAGCCCAAATATGAATCTAGGAAGCCGATTTGAACAAACTTGAATCAGATTCATCCCACAATGTTGCATACCAAATATCAAAAGATTCTGCCTGCTGGATCTGGAGAAGAAGATTTTTTAATAAATTTGCTTGAAATGCACTAAGTTCAAATTTGGGCTCCTATACTGAGCCCAAATATAAACCCAGGGGGCCGATTTGAACAAGCTTGAATCAGATCCACCCCACAATGTTGCTTACCAAATATGAAAAGATTCTGCCTGCTGGATCTGGAGAAGAAGATTTTTTAAGAAATTTGCATGAAATGCACTAAGTTCAAATTCGAGCTTCTATAGTGAGCCCAAATATGAATCTAGGAAGCCGATTTGAACAAACTTGAATCAGATCCACCCCACAATGTTGCATGCCAAATATCAAAAGATTCTGCCTGCTGGATCTGGAGAAGAAGATTTTTTAAGAAATTTGCCTAAATGCACTAAGTTCGAAATCGGACTCCTATACTGAGCCCAAATATGAACCCAGGGGGCTGATTTGAACAAACTTGAATCAGCTCCACCCTACAATGTTGCATACCAAATATCAAAAGATTCTGCCTGCTGGATCTGGAGAAGAAGATTTTTAAAGAAATTTGCTTGAAATGCACTAAGTTCGAAATCGGGCTCCTATACTGAGCCCAAATATTAACCCAGGGATCCGATTTGAACAAACTTGAATCAGATCCACCCCACCCCACAATGTTGCTTACCAAATATGAAAAGATTCTGCCTGCTGGATCTGGAGAAGAAGATTTTTTAAGAAATTTGCCTGAAATGCACTAAGTTCGAATTCAGGCTTCTATAGTAAGCCCATATATGAATCCAGGGGGCCGATTTGAACAAACTTGAATCAGATCTACCCCGCAACGTTGCATACCAAATATCAAAAGATTGTGCCTGCTGGATCTGGAGAAGAAGATTTTTGAAGAAATTTGCCTGAAATGCACTAAGTTCGAATTCGAGCTCCTATAGTGAGCCCAAATATGAATCTAGGGAGCCGATTTGAACAAACTTGAATCAGATCCACCCTACAATGTTGCATGCAAAATATCAAAAGATTCTGCATGCTGGATCTGGAGAAGAAGATTTTCAAAGAAATTTGCCTGAAATGCAGTAAGTTCAAATTTGGGCTCCTATACTGAGCCCAAATATAAACCCAGAGGGCCGATTTGAACAAACTTGAATCAGATCCACCCCACAATGTTGCATACCAAATATCAAAAGATTCTGCCTGCTGGATCTGGAGAAGATTTTTTAAGAAATTTGCCTGAAATGCACTAAGTTCGAAATCGGGCTCCTATACTGAGCCCAAATATGAACCCAGGGGGCCGATTTGAACAAACTTGAATCAGATCCACCCTACAATGTTGCATACCAAATATCAAAAGATTCTGCCTGCTGGATCTGGAGAAGAAGATTTTTTAATGTTTTTCTCATTACCTACAGTGTTAAAAAGTGCTGACTCAGCACTTTTTCAAAGTCCCGAAACTGTACCCTATGATAAAACCGATGGCAATTTTTTTTTTACCAATCCTTTCTGTTGGTCCAAAGGAAGCTGCACACCAAATAAAAATTCTCAATGCCGTGCAGTTTTGGAGATATGGGCGTTTTAAATTTTTTCTATTTTTAGCTCCTGCGGTTCCCACGGGGCCGCGGGAAAATTTTTTTTTTTGCATAAATCAAGTACTCATGACCCAATAAGCCCTCACATAAAATTTGGTTCAAATCAGCCTCTCGGTTTGGAAAATAGAAATTTTGGGCGGGGCAAAAAATGTTGCCCCTCCCATAACGACGCCAAGTATAACCCCACAAACTTCTCTTGAACAAATCTGAGTCTACACCTCAAAAGGAAGCTGCACACCATATATCAAGTCTCTGCTACTGCTGGTTCATGAGAAGAAGATTTACAAAGATTTTGGTGCCCCTTGGGGGCGTGGCACCACCCAGGAGGAGGGGCAACTTCATTTGAACAAATCTGAATTGGCATTAGGTAATAAACATTTAGCCAACATTTGAATAAAATTGGGCTAGTGGTTTAGGAGGAGAAGTTGATAATGTAAAGTTAACGCCGGACGGACGACGACGGACGACAGACGCCGGACAGAAAGTGATTAATAAAGCTCCCCTTGAGCTTCGCTCAGGTGAGCTAAAAACAGTGTGTCGCGAATTATAATATGGTATGTGCCCCTCAAGGACAAGGTCACAGGCCCTATGTTAAGGTGACATTTCCCTGTCACTTTTGTCTGGTCCATATAACTTGGTATGATTGATAGATCTTATTCATACTTGGTACAATTGTTGCTCATGACACACCTTTGTCATGAGCAACAATTGTACCAAGTATGAATAAGATCTATCAATCAAGGTTATATAGCTATATAATTGGTTCTATATGACAGATCTTGTTCATCTTTCACACAATTTGTTACCCATACGCTCACATTGTGGCATGACCTTGATCCACTGTCATATCATCAGCATCAAGTAGTCAGCGTCAAGTAGTACTCAAACGATTAGTCGACTAGTCGATGTCGACTCTGGGCAAACCAGTAGTCGACTCTCAATTGTGCAGTCGACTAGTCGGAGGAGTTCAAGCTTTTAGGTAAATAGTATCCCTTCTGTGCCACTGTCAGACAGTTTGAACAGCAATATTGGGCAATCAATGTATACATCTATTGCCATCTAATAGTAGTGACAGTAGTTTGTTTTAACTGGTACTAGTAGAGTGCTGAATTATTTTGGGCTATCAGGATATGTTATTAATATGCCTTGTTGCAATTTATGGGAGAGTGCCTATAGGCACTCTCCCATAAATCGCAACAAGGCAAATTAAACTAGAAAGTGTTTTAGCACACTAAAACATATGCCTCCCCTTCCTTTTGAGGTCAGAGGTCAAGGTCACATGCAGTTCATCAAGGTAGCGGACATGCAGTTTCATGGTGACTCATCCACATGTAAAAAAAAAAAAAATTCTGGTCTGGACAATTACTCCCTATTTAAAGTACATAAATTTGACCTTGAGGTCAAGGTCACATGAAGGTCATGATGACATGTGGTCTCATTGTGATACATCCACATGTCAATCATCTAAGTCCTAGGTCAAAAAACCAAAAAAGTTCTGATCTGGACAATTATTCCCTATTTGAAGTACATAAATTTGACCTTGAGGTCAAGGTCACATGCAGTTCATCAAGGCAGCAGACATGCGGTTTCATGGTGACACATCCACATGTCCAAAAAAAAAATCTGGTCTGGACAATTACTCCCTATTTAAAGTACATAAATTTGACCTTGAGGTCAAGGTCACATGAAGGTCATGATTGCATGTGACATGCGGTCTAATTGCGATACATCCACATGTCAAATATCTAAGTCCTAGGTCAAAAAACAAAAAAAGTTCTGGTCTGGATAATTATTCCCTGTTTGAAGTACATAAATTTGACCTTAAGGTCAGAGGTCAAGGTCACATGTAGGTCATCGAGGTAGACGACATGCGGTCTCATGGTGACACATCCACATGTCAACCAAGTCCTAGGTCAAAAAACAAAAAATTCTGATCTGGACAATTACTCCCTATTTGAAGTACATAAATTTGACCTTGAGGTCAAGGTCACATGAAGGTCACGACATGCGGTCTCATGGTGACACATCCACATGTCAAATAACCAAGTCCTAGGTCAAAAAACAAAAATTCTGGTCTGGACAATTACTCCCTATTTGAAGTACATAAATTTGACCTTGAGGTCAAGGTCACATGAAGGTCACGACATGCGGTCTCATGGTGACACATCCACATGTCAAATAACCAAGTCCTAGGTCAAAAAACAAAAAAATTCTGGTCTGGACAATTACTCCCTATTTGAAGTGCATAAATTTGACCTTGAGGTCAAGGTCACATGAAGGTCACAATGGTATGCGACACACCGGCTCATGGTGATACATCCACGTGCCAAATATCTAAGGCCTGGCTCAAAAGACAAACAAGTTTTGGTCTGGACAAAGTTTCCTTGAAAAAAGCACAAATCTGACCTTCAGATCAAAGGTCAAGGTCACATGAAGGTCACAATGGTACGCTACACACCAGCTCACGGTAATACATCCACATGCCAAATATCTAAAGCCTGACTCGAAATACAAAAAAGTTCTGGTCCAGACAGTTTCCCTTAAAAAAGCGCATAAATCTGACCTTCAGGTCAAAGGTCAAGGTCACATGAAGGTCACTATGGTACACTTCACATCGTTTCATGGTGATACATCCACATGCCAAGTATATAAGGTGTAGGTCAAAAGACAAAAAAGTTACGGCCCAGACAAAGTTTGTGTGATGTTTCCCTTAAAAAAGCACATAAATCTGACCTTCAGGTCAAAGGTCAAGGTCACATGAAGGTCACTATGGTACACTGCACACTGGCTCATGGTGATACATCCACATGCCAAGTATCTAAGGTGTAGGTCAAAAGACAAAAAAGTTATGGCCCGGACAAAGTTTGTATGAGAAGAAGAAGAATATGCACTAAAACAATATGTCTCCCTTCTGGGAAGGGGAGACATAATAAGACTATATAATTTCACTCTTAGCATAATTAGAAGCACATTAACTGAATAATGTTCCAGTAAGTTGCTGTATATGAATGCCCAAGTGAAGCCAAATTTGGACCTTCAGCACTCTACCGGAACACCAACACTATTATAAGGAGACAGGTTATCACCAATGACTAGTCGAAGTCGACTTGACTTTTGGGTATTGACTAGTTGACTTTGGAATTCACTAGTCGTTTGAGCACAAGCGTCAAGATCACAAGTCTGCAAACAACATTTTGTTTGGGCAATTACTTGAACCATGGAATATTTTTTGACAAAACTTTAGTACAGAAGTATTATCAAAAGACAGTATGTTGCGAATTATAAAATGATATGTGCCCCTCAAGGCCAAGGCCACATGCCCTATGTTTAGATAACAGTTAGAAAAAACTTAAGACATTTTACTGTCACTTTTGTCTGGTTTATATAACTTGGTGTGATTCACAGATCGTATTCAAACTTAGTACAATTATTACTTATGACTAAAGGGTGTGTCTTGACTTTGCTCCACGGTCATCTCAGCAAGGTCAAAATTTTATTTTCAGTTTCAGCATCTGAAATATAACTTTATGGCCCGCCATGAGGGGGGGGGGGGGGGGGTGTCATTAGCTAAAATTGTTAGTAAACAATGAAAATATTTATTTAGGAATTTTTTTGCAAATGTCATGTGTCTTGTACGATTCATGTCAGAAAAGGGTTAACAAAACATCTCTAGACATATGAGTATTCTGACGTTGATGTTCATGCATTTCAAACTATATTTCTCATAGGTTTTTTTTTAATTCCCATAAAAAAAGCTAATAAATGTTTGTAATGACAAATTAGTAACGTAACTTGCCAAAACTGAAAAAGAACCCAAATCTTCCAGCAGGAAAACCAATGCATAAGGCTAAACAAAATCAATCTTTTGATTCTCAGGCAGCGGCGCATTTGTTTCTTCAGCCAGTATTCATTGTATTTATTTCGGTGGCAACATTCAAACTGTATAAACTATCACAGGGTGTGATTTTAGCGGTATCACTTCTCATATGTATGTTCAAAAGAAATATTTATTTAACTGGTTGAGGGCTAGATTATTTTTGGAGGTCTGAATTGGTTCATCAAAAATAGTCAAAAATTGTTTTATTACAAATTATTGGAGAGTGCCCTTGAGGCACTCTCCAATAATTTATAATAGAACAAATTTGGATAAACAAACTATTATTTACATTTGACTGAATACGAAACATGGGCAAGGAAAATGTTGGTACCCACATTCTTTTGAAAGGCCTGATTGTGGCTACTTGCACTCAGCCAGTTAAAAAAACTCATTATTTTTGATCACCATTTCAGTTGTTTTATATTGATTTTGTGTTGTATGATCACTGTTACAAAAAATTTACCTTTTTTAATTTTAGGCTCTCACAACTGGATTTTAGGCATCGGTGACCATTCCATCAGGAATAAAAAATAAAAATAAAAACTGCCCTCCCTCATTCGTTTTAAAAAAAAATGCCTGAGAATCAATTATTTAATTTTGTTTGGCCTAATGTTCATGTACATTTGATTCTACTCACTGGCAACAAGCCTTTTGTCCAAATTTGTTGAAATATGTAATCCATGATAAACAAAGTTTTGAGAAAAAAATCAGTCTTACGGTGGGAACCAGGGAAGAAAAGGAGTGCTTGTTTACCATAAACACGCACTGTTTTTTTTAGCTCACCAACTTTAGTTGTGTGAGCTTATGGCATGGCTCGAACGGTCGGCGTCAGCATCGGCGTCAGCGTACATGTCCAATAATGTTAAAGCTTCTGTTTAGGTCACTTACTCACCCTATTTCCATATCATGGCTTTTATAATGCTGCTATATGATGATTATTATCATTTTACCATGATTTAACCCCTCATACCCAACATTTTAGACATTTTTCTTGACATTTTTAGTTGCTTTTAGTTTTCTGTTTAGCTCAGAATTTCATGTTTAACTAAGTGTTTAGGTCAGCTGCTGTGCTCCTTCTCTTCCCATGGCACTTATATTCATCATACATGTTCCTCAGTATCATTGTTCCATGATTAACCCCTCATACCCAGCATTTTAAACACTTCATTTTTAGTTGCGTTTAGTTTTCTGTTTAGCTCGGAAATTCATGTTTAACTTAGTGTTTAGGTCAGTTGCTGTGCTCCTTCTCTTCCCATGGCACTTATATTCATCATACATGTTCCTCGGTATCATTGTTCCATGATTAACCCCTCATACCCTGCATTTTAAACATTTTTCTTGACATTTTTATTTGCGTTTAGTTTTCTGTTTAGCTCAGAATTTCATGTTTAACTTAGGGTTTATGTCAGTTTCTGTGTTTTACTTTTAAGAGGTTGTGTTTAGGTAAGCTTTGTCACATGTTATGAGCCTGTTTGATACAGCTATAGGGCTTTGGCGTCCTTCTTGTTACTGGTAAAATCAGACCCAGTCACTAATGTCTGGGGTGAAAGTCCTTTAAAATAGGCAACATGGGTATAAACGATTGGCTGGACTTAACATTATATCCATGTTGCTGTCATGATTAGCCATTGTACAAAAATATGTGACCTTAATAAATGAAAGTGTCAATGACACTGTAGCTCAACTTGTTTAAGACATGTACATGTATAGTATATGACACAGCAGTGACAAACATCTAGGTAATGACCTGATAACAAATGTATAGATAAAGTTTTGTAAAGATGGGCGACTGTTAGATGCTAAAGTAGAAAAGAAATCTTTTTGTCCCAGAGTGGGTCTGACTGAACCCCAAAATATTTGTTCTCATAGCACAGTGATAACAAAGGCACCCAAGAAGTTTCGTGAAGATTCATTCATAAATACAGACTCTAGCCCGAGCCGTATTGACGTGTGCACCCACTGTGTATAAGTAGCACTGAATAAATTAAAGTTCATCAAATTTGCATAATTTCTGCACGAGAAAAAAACCCGTATTATATGTGATGTATTCGATGTTACTGAACATTCATACAAAAATTTATTCAAATCAAAACTATCATACAGAAGTTCTCTACAAAAAACTGATTGCACTAATTTTGGTACAAAATGGCTGCTGGTGGCCATCTTGAATTTCGGACCGCACCCAAAAACACTTGTTCTCGTCCCACGGTGATAACAAAGGTACATGTACCCAAGAAGTTTCGTAAAGATCGGTTCATCAATACGGCCTCTAGCCTGAGCCCTATAGAAGTTGTGTACAAAAAACTGATTGGAACTAATATTTTTATACTGTACCAATGACCCAGACATAGCTGGTGCTAACTCTTAAAATACTAGGGCCAAACACAAATTTTGCCCCCCAATCCCCAAAATTTGCATCTAAAACCAAAGAAATCATGTCCTGAAGGTCCTCCATACTTTGCCCTTACTGCGCATGCGCAGTGTCAAGGACGTTCCGAAATTGGCGCCAATTACCATTCTTTGTTTGGCCCTTCATCAGTTAACATCTCACTGATCTTTGTGCTTGTAAATCTCAGTTTAAATGATGCCAGACACATAAATATTGGAGAAATGGTGATTCTAAGGAGGATATAGAAGGAGGAGAGGAAAAAGGAGTGACAGAAAATATTCAGGGCTGTAACTTAAAATTTCCTAGTGAAATTATGTTAAATTGCCTATTTTCGAGGCATGGGCCTGTTGTTGTCATTCTTGCTATGAAGTTGCACTGCTTATTCAGTGTTTCCTCTCCCCTTGTCCTGTAAGTACCCCCTTGCTATTCTCCCATGCTTTTGGCATATATTTGAATAAGATTACTAATAAAAATTCTTGGGAGAATTAGCTTGGTAACAGAATGATTTTTGTTATTTTCCCCATGTTTACGTTTTCACCCATGGGTGTTTAGACGTTGTGTTCTGCATCTACCATCTGATGTTCTGCAGATTCTTCCCTGGAAGTCTCTGTTTTGCATCAGATAGTGTATATTTTGATAACTGATTTCGGGCCAGGATTGTCAGTGCCTGGAGTCATGTTTTCTAGTGTTTATACACTTTTTGTTTACATTGGCAACAGTCTCTTTTGAGGGGGGCTTTTTGCCTTTGGAGTAGTTTACTCATTATAAGATACATTATTATTTTCCGTAAGTGTTGCATTAATTATTTAAAATAATTTTAAATTTTTTGACCACACTTAGCCTTGGGATCCATTGGGGCTCAACGTTACTTTTCAGAAACTTGGGCTTCGCTGAAAAAATATTTTTCAAAATTTCTTTTTGATTGCTATTGTTTTTTCAATATTAATGGATCATGTTATTATGTATCTTTGCTTTTAGGGGTTTGTGCGAGTACTAGGACTTGTTGTTGTTTTTTCACAATGAAAAGATATTGTTCAAATTGTAATAGGAAGAAATCTTCCTCTGACTTTCATGATCAGTGTATTAATTGTAGTCAGTGTACTCGCACTAACTCCTGTTCAATATGTAATTTTTGGGATGATAAACATTGGAAACGTGTGTCACGATATATTGTTAGCGGGGAAAGGACCATGCCGGCCCTTTCTCCACAGGGTCACTCTAGTCTATCAGTTTCTATTTCAGAGGAACAAGAACAGGGTGATGTTTCCATGTTATCCTCCAAAAGTGCGCTTCCGTCGTCACAACTGAATGCAGAGCTAGCGGCAAAAGTGCTCATGGAGATACGACAGTTGCCCAAGAGGTCCCTAGTAGGATCGACGGCGGTGTCGTCCGCTAGCTCGCCCGGTGTAGCGTCCATTCACCGAATGGTTCGGCAGCCGGGTTCGTCCGTTGCGGTCCAGGAAGGAGTTTTGGGTGATGCGAGCACTATAAACATACAAGGTGCACACCCAGTGACGACGGATATAAGGAGAGATCGGACGAAGCCTTCTAGTTCGGTTCCTAGCTCGTCCAGGTCCAGCCGGGCCGCGAGCGAGAGAGGCCCCTCTCTCGTACAACAACATCTGGGACCAGATGTTGTCGTACAAAATGTGTCGCAAGCGGAGCACACGTCCGTCGCTCGGGACGCTCCGTTGTATAGGCAGTCCGCTGAGACTGCTCAGGCTTCCTCATCCTCTCAGCAGCGCACTCGACCGCACCTTGGCTACGTGACCGCGGATATTCTACCAGCTTCGCCGATCAGGGATTCATCGGCGACCAGGTCACGCCATCCGGTAGCCAGGGACACGAGGCCGATAGACTCCGGACGTTCGCATCGGAAGAGTATGCGGGAGTCAGTTGGTGCGGAGCTTCCCGCGGCTAAGCAGCGGAACACAGCTACCCCGCAGGCCTCGATGACGAACGTGCTAGCTCAGATAGCACAAATTATCGCAGCATCCCAGCAACCGACAGAATCGGTGTCGGATCGGGAATTATCCGACGGCGCTGGGTCGGGACGCTCCGCCGAAGCATCGGGTGCGGACGACCGGGAGCATCGTGAGGTCCGACCGGATGGCGAAAGGGATACGGATGACATGGAGCTATCCCTTTCGGAACAACATAAAGCTGCCGTGGATTTTATCCGGCACATCCTTCCTCAAGTTGTTCCGTCGGGCCAGACTGCTGCGGTACCGGATAAGAGACTGATAGCGTCATTGGACACTGATTTCTTCGAGCGGTTCAGAGACATCGTCCCTGAGTTTCCGTCTCAGTCCAATAATGTCACAAGAACATTTGAATTATTGAACGACGCTATCTTCAAGCTTGCTTCCAAAACAGGCAAAGCTGGTTTCTTGTCCGCCAATGCTCTTAACCTGCCTTTCATTAATTCAAGGAATAAATTCGATACGGCAGGACAGGGTATTCCGAGAGTTCCTCTGCGTCTTGACGACGAGGCGGAAGACTTTGAATTGTCATTACCGTCGTCAACGTCCATTCCAACCGCAGTGTTGGATATGACAATTACGTCTAACAGGGCCAGTTTAGACGCTTTATCTTACGCAGACCACCTTACTAAGGCGTTATCACTACGTCTACAAGGGAAAGAATTCCAGGATATTCAATCCTCTTTAAGACTTCTTTCAAGGGCAGTGGCTTATTCCACGTATAACTCCGCCCTTTCAGTGGCAAACCTGGAGTTGGTTAGTCGTGACGCAGCCCTAGCTACATCAACACGCATGGATAGTAAGGTGAAGAACTCTCTCAGAGTCGCTTCGGTCTCCGGAGAGCTTCTCTTCGACGGCAAGCTTTCTGCAATCTACGATAAAATTACTAAGAAAGCTTCGGATTCTGTTTAAATCCGCTTCCAAGAAGTCGGATACGGCAGAAAAGAGTAAGACAGGCACTTCTGGGACTAATGCGCCCAAGAGAGGTTCCTATAGAGGTTCCGGTGCGTCCTCTTGGTCTTATTCAAGAGACCGTCAAGGCAGCGACTCACGTTCGAGATGTCCTTCGGGCCGGGACAACCGGCCGGATGCCCCGAAGTCGACGGGACGAGGTGCGGGTCGTGGAGGACGTGGTTTCTCCTCCCGCAGGCCTCGCAGGTCCAGGAGGTGATGGTATCAACCTCTATCGTGTTCCGGTTGGCGGAAGGTTGTCGAGTTTTTTAGAAGAGTGGGCGTCGATTACGGACGACCCTTGGGTGAGAGGGGTGATTTCGGAAGGTCTAAGAATATCCTTCAAACGAAAGCCTCCTTCAACTCGAAGTCCAAAATGGACTCAACTTCCGTCAAATCCGCAGAAAAGAGACGCTCTGTTATCGGAGGTGCAGTCTCTTTTAATGAAGAACGCGGTAGAGGTCGTAGAAGACCAGGAAACACTGGGATTCTACAGCCATCTGTTTCTGGTTCCGAAACCAGACGGCTCGTTCCGTCCAGTCATAGATTTGAGCTGGATAAACAAGCTGATCGTCGCTCCAAAGTTCTATTTGGAGACGATTCGATCGGTCAGAGTGAGTAGTCGGGTGAACGATTACGCAACAAGCATAGATCTCAAAGATGCGTACTTTCATGTCATGGTACATCCGACATTCAGAAAGTATCTACGCTTCGCAGTCCTAGGAGTGGTGTATCAATTCCGAGCGATGTGCTTCGGATTGAACCTAGCACCCTGGGCTTTCACTCGGGTAATGAACTCGGTAATGATATACTTCCGAGCTCATTCGTCTGCGGTAACGTCGGCCTACCTGGACGACATTCTTCAGAGGTACGGCAACGAGTTAACGCTTCAGAACGATGTGCAGAATCTGCTTCTATTGCTCCGACGTCTCGGTTTTGTTATAAACGAGGAGAAGTCGGATCTGGTGCCGTCCAAGTCATTCACTCATCTGGGAATGAGCTTCGAGACGCACAACAATCTCGTTCGTCTGCCGTTAACCAGAGCGAAATTAGTCAGTTGTTACGCTCGTTATTGTCTTCATGCAGACAAAGTCACAGCGAGGGAGTTCATGAGACTGATAGGTCTGTGCGGAGCCGCTGCGGATCTCATTCCGATGGGGCGGTTACGCACTCGTCCGCTCCAAATTTTCTGGACTCAGAATTGGAGTGTGAAGATTCATTCGCTCGACATAGACGTTCTCTTGTCAGATCAAGTGAAACAGGAGATTCAGACTTGGGCAAACATTCAGTGGTTGACTCAGGGAGTTCCGCTGCAGTTGCCGGATCCGAGTTTTACGATTATGATGGATGCCAGTCAAACAGGTTGGGGTGCATCATTGATCCCAACGGATTCGAGGTGCCAGGGTCTTTGGGATCCACAGTTCCTAAGCAAGCACATAAACATCAAGGAAATGATGTCAATTTGGCTTGCGTTACGTCAGTGGATGGACATTATTCAGAAAGCTCATGTCCAAATTCTGTCCGACAATACGACAGTAGTGGCGTATATCAGGAACCAAGGAGGTACTCATTCCGTTCCGTTATTCAATTTAATGGAAAGAATCCTTCTGTTTGCTCTAGAACATCAAGTTCTTCTTTCGGTCCGTCATATACCGGGTCGTCTGAATGTACTAGCAGACTCCCTTTCACGGAAGGGTTACTTGTTGCCGTCGGAGTGGACTCTCAACAAACAAGTATTCAATCAGATTTGCTACCAATGGGAACGGCCAATGATAGACTTGTTTGCAACACATCTCAACAATCAGTTGCAGACGTATGTGTCTCCATGTCCGGATCCAAGAGCATTTGCAGTAGACGCTCTATCGATCTCATGGGACGGAATGATAGGATATGCGTATCCTCCAGCGCCGTTAATGCAGCAAGTATTGCTAAAGATAAAACAATCTCAATGCAAGATTCTGTTGGTAGCATCTCTGTCTCCACAGAGACCGTGGATAAATCTACTCAGGTGTCTGCTGTGGGACCTACCGCGAAAGCTTCCTCCACGAGAGGATCTTCTTTCGCAGGGGAAACCGCGTCAACTTCATCACAACCCGCAAGGTCTCAACCTTCACGTTTTTCCGTTGTGCGGTCCTTCTTGCACGGCAAGCATTTTACAGGACGAGCAGTGGACGCGATTTCCAACCTATAGGAGGACCTCCTCTTCGCTAAACTATGCGGCTAAGTGGAAGGTTTTTCGTCGTTGGTGTAGGGATCATTCTGTGGATATTTTTGATCCCTCCATACCAGACATTGCAAACTTTCTAGTATACTTGTTTGACGAAATCAAACTGCAGCCTGTTACTATTAAGGGTTATAGGTCTATGTTATCTGATACCTATGCCCACCACGATAGTTTACAAATTGGATCTAATGTCTCTTTATCTAAGTTAGTTAGAAACTTCTCGATAAATAGACCCAGAACTCTTAGATTAATTCCTAAGTGGAATTTAGCTTGGGTTCTTCTTAAACTGAAGGAAAAGCCATTTGAACCTCTTGGGACAGTAGATTTCAAATTCTTGCCTTATAAGACAGCTTTTCTCTTAGCTTTCTCTTCTGCTAGAAGAGTCAGTGAGCTTCATGCACTATCGGTGGACGATTCTCACTATCGTAGTGTCGGGAACACTATCACCTTCACTACTAATGTTGGTTTTTTAGCTAAGAATCAGGCTCCTAATAAATATCCGGAACCTATTGTTATTAAGGCTCTGTCGTCTTCAGACGGGCGTAGGCCTTTACTCTGTCCTGTTAGAGCTTTACGTATTTATAGACAAAGATCTCAGTTTATCAGAAAGGGACGAAAATGTTTCTTTCTGTCTCTGATGCCCAATAGAAAGGACATTTCGGTCCATTCTATTGCTAGATGGATTCAATTAACTATCCATACTGCTTATGAAAATTTATCTTCAACTCAGCAGTCTGTGCTCAAGATTTCGGCTCATGAAGTAAGAGCTCTTTCTACATCTTGGGCTTACGCAAATAGTGTTGCTATTACAGATTTAATGAAGGCTGCTTATTGGTCTCAGCCATCCACATTCACGAATTTTTATCTCAGAAATATTGAGTCCATTTCTGGAGACCTGCATTGTTTAGGTCCGTTATCTGTTGCTCAGAATGTCGTCCACTAAACAGTTGCAACTATAGTTATGCGGGCTTTCTGTTCCGGCAGTGACTCCGTCCTGCTGCCCTCTTTGCTCTGGGGTATTTGACCCAGGGCAAGGGGAAGGGGGGGGGGGGGAGGGTGTTCCCTTAGGTCACCTGCTTTATAGTGAAAAGCAAGGGAATTCCTCCTCCGGAGTCAGTAATTCTGAGTCGTTTCCAGGATGGTTTTAAAGTGTAATATTAATGTTAAAAATTCATTCATGTCATATTTTTAAAGTGTAGCTCGGTGTGAAGCATTTGTATATGTCAAGTGTCAAACGGGCGTTAATATACAATCCTCGGACACTTTTAAAGAATATAAAGAGTCTCAATTCTCTGGACTAACTTTATTTATTGGCTTACTTTAAAAATAATTAGTATAAGGGTTATACTGGATGTTAATAGAGAACATGAATGTTATTGTGCTCAATTATGAAGGGTATTGTATCTTTCTAATTTATTATAAAATAAGAATGATACATGTAAAGCCTAATACTCCTTTTCTCCTTCAGGAGTTGACTCTATGTTATATAGTTGAGCTTATTGGATTTTCCTCTATGTCCTAGGCCCTCCAGCCTTTTTACTATTCAGCTATGTCTGGGTCATTGGTACAGTATAAAAATGTTAAAAAATTTATAGTAATTTATATATTTTTTATACTTATCAATGACCCAGACGGGGATGGCCCTCCCAGGAGTTGGGAACTCATACCTCCCCGCTGAGTACATAGCGCTGACCAGGCACTGCTAGTAAGCATGGTAATTGGCGCCAATTTCGGAACGTCCTTGACACTGCGCATGCGCAGTAAGGGCAAAGTATGGAGGACCTTCAGGACATGATTTCTTTGGTTTTAGATGCAAATTTTGGGGATTGGGGGGCAAAATTTGTGTTTGGCCCTAGTATTTTAAGAGTTAGCACCAGCTATGTCTGGGTCATTGGTAAGTATAAAAAATATATAAATTACTATAAATTTTTTAACTTCGGAACAAAATGGCCACTGGCAGCCATCTTGAATTTTGGACCACACCCAGAAACACTTGTTCTCATCCCAAGGTGATAACAAAGGTACCCAAGAAGTTTCGTGAAGATCGGTTCATAAATACAGCCTCTAGCCCAAGCCGTATTGACATGTGCACTTACTGTGTATAAGTAGCACTGAATAAATCAAAGTTCATCTAATTTGCATAATTTCTGCACGAGAAAAAACCCAGTATTATATGTGATGTAGTCCATATTACTAAACATTCATTCAAAAATTTATTCAAATCAGAACCTTCATATAGAAGTTCTGTACCAAAAACTGATTGTACCTAATTTTGGTACAAAATGGCCACTGGCAGCCATCTTGAATTTTGGACCGCACCCAAATACACGCGTTCTCATCACAAGGTGATAACAAAGGTACCCAAGAAGTTTCGTAAAGATCGGTTCATAAATACAGCCTCCAGCCCTAGCCGTATTGACATGTGCACTTACAGTGTATAAGTAGCACTGAATAAATCAAAGTTCATCAAATTTGCATAATTTCTGCACGAGGAAAAAACCTGTATTATATGTGATGTATTCCATGGTACTAAACATTCATACAAAACTTTATTCAAATCAGAACTTTCGTACAGTAGTTCTGTACAAAAAACTGATTGCACTAATTTTGGTACAAAATGGCTGCTGGCGGCCATCTTGAATTTCAGACCGCGCCCAAAAACACTCGTTCTCGTCCCACGGTGATAACAAGGGTACCCAACAAGTTTCTTAAAGATCGGTTCATAAATACGGCCTCTAGCCTGAGCCGTATAGAAGTTGTGTACAAAAAACTGACTGGACCTAATTTCGGTACAAAATGGCCACTGACAGCCATCTTGAATTTTGGACCGCACCCAGAACTTTTCGTGAAGATCGGTTCATAAATACAGGCCCTAGCCCGAGCCGTATTGACATGTGTACTTACTGTGCATAAGTACTGTTGCCAGCGCCAAAATTTGCTTGCAAAACCGAAAATTAAAAGTCCCTCCACACATTTACTCTCTGTGCATGCGCAAACATCAGGAAGTGACCGGAATTGGCACCAACATCATTCTTTGTTTGGCCCCAAAAGTCATCAACAATGAAATGACATCTGTACTTTAAAATCTCTTTTTTGAGGATGCCAGACTCAAATCAATGCAAGAATTTGTGGATACAAGGCTGTTATTGGATGAAGAAAGTTTTCAACGGTGGTTTTGGACGTTCAGGGCTGTAACTTTATAATATTTATAAAATTATTTTATGTTTCCCAATTTCGGGACATATGCCTAACGTTATCATTTTTAAAAAAAAATGATTATTCCATTGTGTTAATATCTTGCAGGCAGCTAGCTCGACCGGTGAAGCGGTACTCCTTCCGTGGGTACCGTGATGCTGGGTAAGTCATTGTTGTGCTCTAAGAGGTGGATTGGGTAGAGCGAGCACTATAATATAAATGCTCACCCAGCGACAACAGAAATAGGGAGGAAATAGGGAAGAAGTCTGCAAGTCTGGTACCCAGTGAGGTCTGATAGACTGCGAGCGGGAGAGCCCCCCCCCCCCCCCCTCGCTAATATAGCAACGTCTGGGGTCAGATGTTGTTTTGAGAAACTTGCACAAGCCAGAGCATATGTCCACCCTCAACATCGGGATGCTCTGTTTAGTCTGCAGCCAGGGTCGGCTTCAGTCAAGGCTCCGCTACATTTCACAAGGCCGAAATGAAGTTTTCTGGTTGGAAACTTGCACGAGATGGAGCATATGTCCGCCCGCCACTCGGGACGCTCCGTCTAGTCTGTAGGCGGGGTCAGCTTCAGTCACAGCTTCCTCCACTACGTTATTTAAGTGCACACAACCACATCCCAGCTACCCGACTTCGAATATCCAGCCTGCTGCATGAAGAAGGAACCACTCTTCGCCCGTGAAGTCGGACCATCCGTTAGCTAGGGAGACGAGGCCTTGATCATCGGGACACTTGGAGAAAGGATCCGCTTCCGCGACACACCGTCCCAGGAGCAGTATGCGGCTAAGGAACGGAAATCTGCTGCTCCTCAGGCCTCGATGACGGACTTGCTGTCGCAGGTTGCGCAGCTAATCGCAGCATCTCAGCAAGTGCAGATGCAGCCTCCCTCAGACTCAAAGAGCTGTCGGACGTTGCTGGGTCGGTCCAGTTGTCTGTTCATGCAGATGCAATGGACCGAGATTCGCAACTGATTCTCTCGGATGTTAAAAGGGATAAGGAAGAGGATTACCCATCCCTTTCGGAACAGTACATGGTTGCGATGGTTTTCATCCATCATCACTACCCTGCTTTTGTTCTGCTGAAGCAGGACGCTGCGACGAGAAGAGAGGAACCGCTGCCGTCGTTAGGTGCAGACTTTACCCGGACAAAGGAGGAATTCCTTTCTTTTCTGGTTCAGTTTATGCAGGTGTTCCAGGCCTTCGGCCGTATAGACGACGCCGTATTTATCCTCTTCAGTGCAAGGAAGAAGGTGGCTTCTTATCTTCATCTTCCGTATACATACCGTTTTTTGGAGCATGTTCATTTAAAAACGGTCAGGGAAGATGTTCAGAGAGTTTTTCTGCATTTGGATGAGCAGGCTGATGATCTAGAGGTATCCTTACCTGTATCATTCACTATTGAGACAGCAATTTCTTCAAATAGAGCGAATTCGGATGTTACGTCTTACGTAGATCACCTTACAAGAGCTATGGCGCAACGTCTCAAGGGAAAGGAATTTTGAGGACGTTCATACCTCTCTTAGAGTTCTTTCCAGGGCAGTTATGTATATCACATATAACTATGCCCTAATAGTGGCTAATCTGGAGTTAATCAGACGTGATGCTGCCCTTGCGTCGTCATCACTGATAAGATGACAAGGTGAAAAGCTCTCTCCGAGTCTCTCCTATTTCCGGACATTTTATTTTCAATGACTAGCTTTCGTTAGTCTATGAACAGGCTACTAAGAAAGTGTCTAGTGCTCTGCTTTTGAAGTCGGCGTATCAACGACCCGCTTCAGCAGACAAGAGTAAGGAGGGCGTTCGAGACAAAATTGTCAAAAGGAAACTCCTCGGGAGGGTACAAGAAACCCTCTTATAATTACTTTGGAGGTCATCAGTATAGCGACTCAGAAAAGGGGCATAGGTAAGACATCCCTAGGCCGACGAGACGAGGTTCTTCATAGGGAGGACGTGGTTCCTTCTCCCGTAAGCCTCGCAGTCATATAGGTGATGGTTTAGACCTCTATTGCTGGCCAGTTGGTGGAAGGTTATCAAGCTCCGCAAAAAACTGGATAACAATCACGGAAGATCAGTGGTTGAGAAGTGTAGTCTCGGACGGCTTTCGGCTATCATTCCGAGTAAAACCCCACTAACAAGTTGTCCGCATGGGACAAATCTTCCATTAATTCTTGCATAAGAGAGTTTCTCCTACCGGAGGTATAACCTCTCATCAAGGGAGCAATGCAGGTCATGGAGAATCAGGATTCTCAAGATTTTTACAATCACCTGTTCCTCGTACCAAAGTCACACTGCTCGTTCCGACCGGTAATAGACTTGAGCTGGATAACAAGTTTATCATAGCTCTAAAAGTTTATTCATGGAAATCATTCAGTTGGTAAAATCGAGCGTTCGAATGATCGACTATGGCAAGCATAGATCTAAGGATCCGTGCTTTCATGTCCTGGTACATCCGGCATTCTAAAAGTACCTGCGGTCCACCATACAAGGGAAGGTGTACCAGTTCAGATCAATAGGCTTTGGTCTGAATCTGGCCCCCTGTGTGTTTCACTTGAATAACGAACTCTGTAATGTCTTACTTACGTGCTCATTTGTCTGCGGTAACGTCGGCTTACTTGGATGACCTTCTACAGGGATACGGCAACAGAATTATTCTTCAGAACGATGTTCAGAGTCTGCTTCTATTACTATGACGTCTCAGTTTCATCGTAACGAGAAAAAGTCGGATCTAGCTCCGTACAAGTCGTCTGTTCACTTGGGATTGAGCTTTGATACTCACATCAATCTGGTTCGCCTCCTGTTACCCCGAGTTAAATTAGTCAGTTGTTATGCTCGCTTTTGTCTTCACTCATACGCATTAATAGTGAGGGAATTCATGCGAATGTTGGAGTTGTGCGGAGCGGCGGTGGATCTCGTTCCGATGGGCCATCTGTGCATACGTCCCCTCCAGATATTCTGTACTCAGAACTGGAGTGTGAAGTCGCTTTCGCTTGAACCAGTATTGTTTTAACAGACCTAGTAAAACAAGGGTTCAATTGGGCAGATATTCAGTGGTTAACTCAGGGAGTTAAGCTGCAACTGCAGGATCTGGCTTTTACGATTTTGACAGATATGAGTCTTGACGGGTTGGGGGGGGGGGGACTCTAAGTCCCACAGTCTTGAGGTGTCAGGGTCTTTGGGACCCTCGGTTCCAGGAGAGACACATAAACATCAACGAGATGAAGTTAATTAGCTAATGCTACAACACTGGATTCACATAATTACGGACGTCCATGTTCAATTTGGTCAGACAACTTGACAGTAGTAGCGTACATCGGGAACCAGGGCGGCACCCATTCATTTCCGTTATGCCAACTAACGGAGAAGATTTTCCTAATACGTCATGAATCATCATATTCATCTTTTCATCCGTCATATACCATGTTGTCTGAACATACTGGCAGACTCGCTCTCTCGGAAAGGTCACCTGTTGCAATTGGAATGGACGCTCAACAAGCGAGTATTTGGACAGTTTTGCTACCAGAGGGATCGCCCCATGATAGAAGCGTTTGCAACACACCGGAACAATCAGTTACCGTCGTTTGTGTTGCCATGCCCAGACCATCGAGCGCATGCAGTAGACGCTCTGCCGATCTCATAGGGATGGATGATAGGATACACGTATCCTCCAATTCATTTGATTCAGTAGATTTTGTTTAAGATCAAACAGTCTCGTTGTGAATCCTACTAGTAGCACCTCTGGCATCACAGAAACCTTGGATCAGTCTTCTCAAGTGTCTGTTATGGGACGTTCCATGGAAGCTTCCTCCATGAAAGGACCTTCTTTATCAGGGGAAGTTTTTGTTTTTCTCATCCTTCTCCACCCATAGTGGCATAATAGAGTCAGTAAGACATGAGGGAACAATTGCAGTTCCAAAATTATTTTATGACTTACACAAGAACGATTAAATAATGCGGATGAGGAGGGTTCAATATGACTTTGAATTCACCCCCCCCCCCCCACCTTTCCCCACCCCACACACACACACTGCAGGTGTGTTTAGAGGTGATTACCAGGCAAAACATGGTTTTCTTCCCGCAAGCCTCATATAAGTTTAAATACTTACATGCATTTCTTCACTTTTCGATGGGCGGCTGGGTCATGTTCTATGGCGACCTCAATGTCACATCCACTTTTTAGTTGGATTGGTGTCCTGTGATTATTTGTCTGTATGTCATATACGAGTGGATATTTCATCATAATTCAATTGCTAGTCTTTGGGTACCTCGGAGGCTGCATAACCAGTTAACTGGTATTCAGATGATTACATGCGAGATTTTAATACTCACGCGCATAATAATTATTAGGCTGACGCTTTATTGTATATTATGGACCTTTGAAATTATGAATTATTTCCAGGCGGTCTGTGTCGGAGCCTGTTAGTCATACCTACTTCCATTTCTAGATTCAGGTGTCTATTAATGTCCATACTCATCTTGTATATTCCCACGCAATAATAAATTAATACCCAACTGCCTGTTCAACAAATATTTAAATTGTTTTTTGGTACCGCTTTTACTGATTCCTAAGCACTCCCCTCTTTGAAGATTCCTTCAAAAGAAAAGAGGGGGAGGGGGTGATTTTTTACCTCTCCTCTGGCTTGATAGGTATGTAACTATGAAGGAAGCTGTTTTGTCTGCAATTATATCCTGCATACAGCTGGAGTTTTATTGTGTATGGCATATGTTTGTGGGGGATATTCTCTCATTCTCAAATACGCCATCCTAATTTTTAGGGCTCAGTCCGGGCTAACCTTAAAAATTGGGAACTCGTTATATCCAATTAGCATAGTCTTCATGCTAAGTATACGGAATTACTTGAACTGGGCTCTTTTTGTATGATATGTCTTCTCTATTACTGTATAGAGAGAAATACATGTAATTCCTAATAATTTTAATTTCCTTTCCCCTTGGATTACAGGATTGGAACTGTGTTGGTATACTAATTCTGAAGTTCTAGGCCCTCCACCTTTTTACGATTCAGCTAGTCTGGGCCATAGGTTTACAGTGTAAAATATTATAAATTTACAGTAATTTGTATATTTTTATACTTACCAATGGCCCACACGGAGATGGCCCTCCCATGAGTGGGCACTCTTACCTCCCCTCTGAATTTTTATGTAGTACTCTCTTTTACAAAGAATGATGTTGGCGCCAATTCCGGTCACTTCCTGACTTTTGCGTATGTGCGGAGAGTAAATGTATGGAAGGACAGATAGGGCTTTCAATTTTCGGTTTTGCAAGAAAATTTGGGGGATTGTGAGGGTTCAAAATTTGTGTTTGGCCCTTAATAACTTTGAGTTAAGCACCGGCCAGTCTGGGCCATTGGTGAGTATAAAAATATACAAATTACTGTAAATTTATAGTTTCTGTTTTTGAACTATAATCCTTACTGGATAATATTCCAACTACATGATCAAGGCATATCTTTGTGATATAGTTGGAATATTTTATCAGTTGGGAATTGAGACATCACTGTAGGAACAAATCAGGTTTTAAGTTTGTTCAAATCAGGTTTATTTGGGCTCTCTATTGGAGCCCACATTTTAACTTTGTGCATCATGAGGAATATTCTTTAAAAATCTTCTTCAGATCCACCATTCAGAATCTTTTCATATTTGATATACAACATTTCTAGGAGGGTGTGATTCAAATTTGTTCAAACTGGGTCCGTGAGTTATTATTCAGGCTTTCTATTGGAGCCCAAAGTTTATCTTAGTGCATTGTAAGGAATATTTTTTAAAAATCATCCTCTTCAGATCCACCAGTCGGAATCCTTTCATACTTGGTAAGTTGGTATACAACATCTCCAGGAGGTCGGACTCAATTTTGTTCAAACTGGGGCACTGGGTTGATATTTGGGCTCTGTATTGGAGCCCAAAGTTTAACTTAGTGCTTTATGCGGAATTTTCTTTAAAAATCTTTTTTTTCAGATCCACCAGACAGAATCCTTTCATGTTTGGTATACAACATCTCTAGGAAGGTGGGGGAGGTGTCAGATTCAAGTGGGTCCAAATCGAGTCTCTGGGTGTATATTTGGGCTCCTTATTGGAGCCGGAATTTTAACTTTTAAATTTTCACTTAGTGCCTTATGACACCACCTCGCCCCCCCCCCCCCCCCCCCAATATTTCCCAAACCACAGGGAACAGAGAAGTGTTATGTGGTATGAAGCATCCTTAGGACCAGTAGAATGTAATGGTATAAAACAATTGCCATCAGTTGTTTCAGGTGTTCTATAAGGGAGGGGCATCGAAAAAATGCCTAGTCTGATATTTGCAAATTTGTTTTAAAAATTCCTCTCCAGAACCACTGATCTGAATCTTTTGACATTTGGTACACAGCATCCATAGGAGGGGTCAGATACAAGTGTGTTCAAATTAAGACACTCAGTTCATATTTGGGATCAATACAGGAGCCCAAATCTTAACTTGGGGCAATATGGGGAATAAGCTTTAAAAATCTTCTTCTTCAGAACCTCTAGTTAGAATCTTTTAATATTTCCTATACATTATTGTTCCAAGGGTCAGATTAAAATTTGTTCAAATCAAGTCCCTGGGTTAATATTTGTAGTGCAATATCAGGAAATTTCATTAAAAAATCTTAAGATCCACCAGTCAGAATGCTTTCATATTTGGCATACAGCATTTTTTTTTTTTTTTCGGGAAGAGGGGGGGGGGGGGGGGAGGAGCTGATTGAAGTTTGTTCAAATCAGGTCCGTGGGTTAAGGGTTAAGCCTGAGTTTTAACTTGGTGCAATATGAGGGAATTTCTTTAAAAATCTTCTTCTCCAGAACAATCAATGAGATTCTTTTGATATTTAGTATACAACATCTCGGGGGTGGGGGGGGGGGGGCTGGGGGTGGTGGCAGGGGGGTTAGATTCAAGTTTGTTCAAATCAAATCCCTGGATTCATATTTGGTATATAGCATTTTTAAAGTGGGGGGGGGGGGGGGGGCTGATTGAAGTTTGTTCAAAACGGGTCGCTGGGTTGATATTTGGGCTCTCTGTTGGAGCCAATATGAGATTTTTAAAAAATCTTCTTCAGATCCACCAGTCAGAACGCTTTCATATTTGGTATACAACATCTCTAGGGGGTTGAGATTCAAGCTTGTTCAAACAGAGTGCCTGGGTTAATATTTGGGCACCCTACCGTATCCTGAATATTAACTTAGTGCAATTTGAGGCAATTTCTTTAAAAATCCTGTTCCTTAGATCCACCAGTCAGAATGCTTTCATATTTGATATACATAATCTCTAAGGGGCCAGATTCAAGTTTGTTCAAATTGGGTCCCTGGGTTAGTATTTTGGCTCTCTTTTGGAGCCCAAAGTTTAACTTAGAGCATTTGATGGAATTTCTTTTTTTTAAATCTTCTTCAGATCCGCTGTCAGAATCCTTTAATATTTGGTATATAACATCTCAAGGGGGATCAGATGCAAGTTTGTTCAATTCAAGTCCCCGGCTTAATATTTGAGCTCTCTATGAGGCAGGGTAGGGCAGTTTAGGTTCAAGGGTTGTTCAAATCCAATCCTTAGTGTTTTTCCATCCAAATTTGACTATCAAACTGGAGTAAAATAACAACCCTTAGAAGTTTGGCAGTGCTTGTCTACAGCTGATAGAATTGGAAGCAGTCTGAAGACCTATGATAATAATCATCTGACATGGACACTAGAGTTATGAATAATTTCAGGACTTCATTCCTCTGTAATGTTGATGAACCATGACTAACTGAATGTGACCCAAAATACTTCTTTGTACCACTTTGTCAGGTGAGCAATTAAGGTCTCTTGGGGCCTCTTGTTATGAAAACCCATTGACAAAAGTAGGAGCAATTCAAAAGAGAAACATTTTAGAGAGAAAATCAGAAGACAAACCACCCCTACCAGGGACCGATCAGGACTATTTAACATACGCTCTAGCCTCGGAGCCTATTTTTTTAATTCATGCGCCAGATTTCAATTTACGGAGTCACACTGCTGTTTATAACACACACTGCAAGTATGTAATAGCTCTCATCATTTTCATTTAGTACACTATAGCAAACATTAATCTTCACTGTGGTTTCTGATCAAGTCTTGGCTGCCTATTTAGGCAGCCAAGACTTGATCAGAAACCACAGTGAAGATTAATGCTTGGTAATTAAGACTTGAAGTATTAACTTAAGCACTCTACAACAATGATAAATGATAATCATATATATAATACATGTGAGAGTGTCTCTCTCGATTATCCATCGAAAGAATATCAAAATATGATCTGAGAAGTTACGCGCCAACTGAGAAGCCTATTTCTGAGATTTAAGAGCCAGGCCCTGATGTTTCAGAACCAAATACGCACTGGCGCATGCCCAGGTCAGTCCCTGCCTACCATGACTGAAAAAACCCAACAATCAGTAATTTCATGACAGTCACATAGGCATTTTACACGGTAACTTCTGACCAAACCTGGAAACAAGCAATCTGTCATTTGCAGAATAGAATGAGGGCACCAGAGGGGAAATTTGCTGATGCTATCCTGTACAGAGAGCTAGAAATCCCCAATTTATCGTCTAGGTACGTCTTTCTGTTTAGGCCTGAGACCTTGATTGTCACTTGGACTATTGTAATCAGCTGTGTCCATGCATCTGGAGTGATAACTAAAGTTTGGGTCATTGAATCAGAACCAAATTTGGTGTATATGTCCCTTACTCCAATGGTTAGGTGCATTCCGAATATTGGCTGAGTTATGGCCCTTTTTCCATTTTTTCGACTGAAAATTTGTTGTCTCGAAATATGTCCAATGTAAGAACTTGCAGTGGGGCACATAGCCCATGCCTGGTGGTGCACTTGTTCAGTTTGGTGTTCATAGTGGGTAAATTTAGTAATGCTACCCTGCTGTGCTGGATAGCATTACCAAATTCATCTGCTGGGGACTTTATTCTGCAGATGATAGTCTGCTTATTTCCTGGATTGCCTCTGACAAGGTTTAGCAAAGATCTGTTATGGCATCGAAAGTTACAATTTAAAATTTCTGTCAACAAGTGGATGGATCTTAGATTGATGCCATGCTCATTTCTGTATCTTGCAAACCTTTCAGTTGGGGGATGATAGCATTCAGGAGGTTTCCTTTTAAATTTGATACACATTTTAAAACAAAATTAACACAAAATCTCAGAATAAAAAATAAGTTTATTCATGCACAAAAAGTCACAAATATTTTCATGAAGACAATGAGAGAGTATAAATAATAATGAGAAACAGGTAAAATGAGATTTTTTATAAAGAGAATGACAACGATTTGACTACAATGACATGGTATATAATATACAAAACCTGTAAAAAGTTACAACGATCATATACAAGGAGAAATATGAACAATTTTTCTTATTGAATTCACAGGTCTTTATTTATAACCCTCTGAACACTAACGTCAAAATATTAAAATTTCAAACTGCAAATTTTCTTCAAAATACAGCTAGGAATTTAAACAATTCAGTCTTGTTTGACAGAGCACATTGAGCTCTGTCAAACAAGATTGAATTGATTAACCCCCTGCACACTGATGTCAAAAAAACTAAAGTTATGGGTGCAGATTTTTCCCATAATGCAACTAGAAATTTAACCAATTCAATCTTGTTTGACAGAGCTCATTGAGCTCTGTCAAACAAGATTGAATTTGTTAAATTCCCAGTTGCATTATGAGGAAAAATGGATACTTGAAATTTGGATATTTTGACATCAGAGTGAAGAGAGTTAAATCCCAAATTCCAGTCTAGGAAACAATTTGCCATTTAAACTTTCACTATTTTGATCTGAGGGCTAAAATATTTACCGTGTTCTGTAACCTTTTCACCGATGATTTCTTATCCTCCACCTGATGTTTTTTTCCAGATTTTCATTATATCAGGTCAGCCATGACTTAATTTGATAAAAACAAATTCAAGATAATAAACTGAAGATGTCTTATCCTTCACCTAATGTTTTTTTTTTTTTTTTAGTTTTTCATTATATTAGGTCATGGCTGCCTTGAAGCCATGACTTAATTTGATAAAAAATTTGAGATAATAAACCGATGATTTCTTATCCTTCACCTAATGTTTTGAGTTTTTTTTTTTAGTTTTTTATTATATCAGGTTGTGGCTGCCTTGAAGCCATGACTTAATTTGATAAAAAATTCAAGATAATAAAATGATTGGCTGTTCACGATGAAAATATTCCAATCACATAATTTTTTTGTTGTGGATAATAAAATAATTGAGAAACTAAAATGACATCTAATCTTCATACTTTCTCATTTGCTCACCCCGCGAGTGCAAAAGGATGAAAAGCAATGTGATGGAAGTTAGCAGCAGTTTAAAATGTTTTTTCATATTCAAGTTTAAGTCAAGTTATAAGCCGTGCATTACAAAAGAATTCTGAACCTTAGATGCTAATATGGCATTAACCACAAATAAATAAATAAAAAATAAATGAATTCTGAGGATAACATTTGCGTTCAGGTGATAAAGCACATAAATGAAGGGTTTTTTTTCCTTTTTTAGCCATCAGAATCTGACTTAAAATTGCAGTCTTTTCTCATTGTGTATACACATATAAGCTTCGCTAATCTTTGTTTGAGACACTGCAAAAAACAATTGCGCAAACCCTGAGAAAATAACTTATAATCATGACCTACTTCAGAAAATGAATTATCAAATCCCTTTGCTTAGCAATGCTAATGTTCAAAATGGTCCTTCCCCAAGCCACCCATTGGAGTGATCAAAAAATGGTTCAAAATCAATGTTTTCAACAGAAGACCAACCTTACCATGCTGTTGATCACATCAGTAGAATTTAGTTGTCTACTGGAGGTATACATGTACCATAATGTGACAGTTCAAAGGTCAGAGATGAACCTTATTTCATGTGAATGATGTTAAATTGTTGTGGCCCAGCTTAAGTGAGGGACTGAGTTGTAATACATTTAGAACTCGCATGCTTAGTTAACTCTCTGCTCTCTGATGTTAAAATACTAATATGGCAGGAATGTTTCCCATAATGCAACTATGAATTTAACCAATTCAATCTTGTTTGACAGAGCTCATTGAGCTCTGTCAAACAAGATTGAATTGATTAAATTTCTGTTTGCATTGTGGGATTAAAGGAAAAACATTCTTTTTAAATTTTGATATTTTGACATCAGAATGCTGAGGATTAATATCTGAAGTGTGGGACATTTTACCCATGGACACTTCCTCCATATGTGTTTTTGGCATTTGCATTGTGTTGAAAAATACGAGAGAAATATTAACAATCTTTTTAAATCATTCCTTAAAAACTTTGTACAAAGTTTCCAGAAACTTGTGTCAATGAAGACTGATCAACTTTTTAAATTTGCAGGCTTATAGCTGCCGGTTGAAAACATTACATGATTTACGGTAACTTAGAATTACTTCCTAATTCCATTCTGTATAAAGCTTTACAGAAAGAGATGTTAGGTTACGATCTATTAATATTTTCTCATAAGGCTGACAGTGTTTGTTTATTGGAGTTTAATGACACTTTTAATTGCCAGGGTTACATTGTGTTGGACAGTTTTATGGGCTGAGGAAGTACCCAAAACGAACCACCGAGCAACTGTCAGACTTTCCAACTTGCGGACGACTTAGCAGTGGTTGAAAGCAAGTACACCATCGACATGCAGGATGCCTTAGTACAAAGCACTACTGTTTGAAGATAAGTCTAACAATACTGAATGATTGTCTACCCACAAATTTATGCTGGTCTGAATTATGCAATGTTATTCATATTTAAAAAAAAAGTGTCCTGTGCACTGTTGGATTTTTAATGACCACTGCTTTGTCACAGTTCTCACACAAAAAAAAATAATAATATAGAATATTGAATATAAGTCAATGAATTTAATTTCCTAATTTTTTAATATTAAAATGAAATATTAAGGCCTAAAAAATAAAAAATCTGTTTCTCAGGCCCTCCCGCATGGTCCTTTTGGCTGCCGCATGCTCTCTTTTTATAACCAATTTAAACTTGAAAAAAAATTAAAATTAAATGGTTTATGTCTGATATTTTACCCAAGTTAAAAAAATTGATGAATTTTTCCCTTGAATGCAAGAAGGCTTTGCAATGCTTTAGCATTGCACAGCCTTCTTGCACTCAAGGGATGAAATACACCACCACCCATGCAATTCTGTAGATTATGAGGCCTAAAACTTGAACCAAGAACATGAACTTTTGATGACAAAGAAGTAATTCCTGAAATAAAAAATAAAATAAAAAACTGCTCGCCCGTATGCAATTTCACAAATAATGGCCCGAGAAACAGAAGATCTATTTTGTGTGGCCTAATAATTAAAATGTAATTTGGGGAAATGTCCACATTTGAATATTAAAATCAGAGGAAATATCTGAACAGAGGTGTCTCTGGGGAAATTGTCAAAATCCCCAACTTGTGGCGGCCAAATCTTTTGACAATCACCTGTACTTTAACTTATAGCGTGCTAAAATAATTTTGGTCGTCAGAATTTTTTACTGATTTTTCTTTGTTACAATGTATCTGAGAATGCCGGTAGGCACTCTCCAATAAATTGTAATGAGGCAAACCCATTCAGACATTTATTTATTTGGATTTAACAACACTTTCAGTAGCCAGGGTCACCTTGTGTCAGCTAGATTTACAGATGGAGGAATGTGGAGTACCTGTCGAGAACCACTGAGCAGCTGCAAGCAACTGTCAGACACCCCAACATACTAACTCCGCATAAACAGTGTTAGCATTAGTTGAAGACAGGTGCACCATAAACATGCAATATCCATCAGTATACACTGCCACTGTGTCCTCACAAGGGCAATCAGGATTAAGTGCCCTGCCCAAGGACACAATGCAGTTACCCCTGGTGGAGATCAAACCGTGGACCTTTTGGTCCAATGCCATAACCACTGAGTCACCGTGCTCCCATGCAGACAATATGATTTTACTTCCAACAGAATATTTTTCACAATAGAGATTTTTAATTTTTCATTACTGCACCAGAACTTTAGAACTGTGCTTAACATAGGCTTTTTCCACTCATGGGCTTCCAGCACTCTACCAGTTAACCCTTTAACGCAACGGCCAAAATTGGCCAGCGCTATTCTAAAAAATCGCCAATTAATTTTCATTATTTTTTCATTTTTGTCTCAAAAGCATAGGTTATAACCCCTCATTGGAACAAGCTCGTCAAGCTTGTTCCAATGAGAGGTCATAACCTATGTTTTTGAGACAAAAAATGAAAAAAATTAGTTATTCAAGAATTTTTTTTACAAGTGTCGTCTGCTTTTTATGTTAGGTAAAGGGTTAAGACATGTGAGCATTCCTAGCAATGTGATGAAGTAAAAAATAATGATTTTTCTTCTCGTTTTCCAATTTCGACACGTTTTGGCTTTGATTGTTGAGTTGCTATGGAACAAAGACAATTTATTTAGGTGTATAAGGTCACATATTTCTGCACAATGGCTAATCGTGGCCACAACATGGAGATATAAAGTCAAGTTTAGTCAATCATTAACTTTAATGCAAAGTTCAGAATACTCGTTAGGTTGTAAATGACTTTAAACTGTACTGAAATTGCAAACTAGACAGTAAACTTGTTACCTATCACTGTATCACATTGCTTGCATTGTTTTCAGTGTGTTATAGCCCTTAGTTGCACTGATAATGTTCAAGAAAATTTTTTAAGTCTGACCTGTTCTGAAAAGGAAACAACTAAAAATTTGTTCATCCATTGAAAATCAGCATACAGATTTTGCCCATGTTAGAAGACTGCCACCCCAAGAATTGGTGACAGGACCCTATTTTACCAGTAAAACATAGCTAGTTCCCCTCAGTAAACAAGCACTGCTTCGCTTCTCAGGGTTCCCACACGGAAACAAAGACAATGATAACCTGAACTTAACCCCCTTTCAGATATGGAATAAAAAATCGTAAAATTTAACTCTCAACCTGATGAGGATTTTTAAAAATGTGTTTATCAAATCTGGTCATGGCTGCTCAGCCAGGACTAAATTTGATAAAAAATTCTTTAACCCTTTACCCAACGTAACGGCAAAAACTCACCAGCCCTATTCACAAAAATCGCCAATTTTCATTAGTTTTTCATTTTTGTCTCAAAAACATAGGTTATGACCCTCTTTGGAATGAGCTCATCAAGCTCATTCCAAAGAGGGGTCATAACGTATGTTTTTGAGACAAAAAAAAAAAATTAGTTATTCAAGAATATTTTTTGCAAGTGTCATCTGTTTTTCATGTTAGATAAGGGTTAAAGGTCGATTTAAATAATTACTAGTCAAAAAGTCGGTACAATTTGTAGGTGACAATTTGATCAAGTGTACTAAAATTTTACTTATTTTTGTGTCATAAGCTTTCTTGTCCTGGTTAGGAATATCCACCAACAGCATGCAAGGAGTTAATTATGACACAATGATTTATTGAGTCAAAATTATATGCAATGATTCTTATATTTCAGTCTGCTGATCAGTCTCATTGTAATTAGTATTTGTGTCATCAAAGGTTTCACACAGCGTAGAAATTGCAGAAAAATGGGATGAAAATTTGACGCTTCTAACTTTTTCCGCAAATCTCACTCAGGTGGTAAATGACTTTAAACTAGGGCTGCACGGTATTTCGATAAACCGATATATACCGGTATTCAAACCAATATCGATTGAATACCGGTGTAATTACAAAAATATCGGTTTATCATCATTATTTATTTACCCACAATTTAATTTTCAAGATGTCTTAAGTTTTTTTACTGTAGCTCAGAATGAATAATATTATCGCTGTACCCAAGGAATCGTCCGCATGTGCCCAAATAATATACAAATTCAGCAGTTGAAAAAATAATTTTCAAAAATTTCAACAAAACTATATCATGTGACCCCTCATTGGAACGAGCTCGTTCCAATGAGGGGTCACATGATATTGTTTTGTAGAATTTTTTGGAAAAATTTTATTTAAAATAATAAATTTTGATATCGTCTGCGTTGTGTAAAGGTTTTTCGAACTGCATCATCAAGGCATGCTGATTCGTTCCGACTTTAATGCCTCAAGTCTCGATTGTGGTACTTTTGTTCAGATATCTGAACAGTTTTCGATATACCGCGGTATTTTTTGGAATACCGATACAGGTATTCTGTTTTGAATATCGTGCAGCCCTACTTTAAACTATCGAAATTGGAAACTTGGCAGTGAACTTATTATTACCTATCACTATATCACATTGCTTGTATCATCTCAAGTGTGTTACAGCTTTCAATCCAACTGATAATGTACAAGAAAATTTTAAATCCAACCTGTGCTGAAAAGGAAACAACTTGAATTTGTTCATCCATTGAAAATCAGTACACAGACTTTCCTTGAGTATTCATGCAAGGCTGCTTGCTTCGTTATAACAAGTTTGAACAAAGTAACATTACTTAAAATTTTCTCATTTAAAACAGTAACAATTACGGGTTTTTTAACCCTTTACCCAACGTTAACGGCCCAAACTGGCCAGTGCTATTCGCAAAAATCACCAGTCAATTTTCATTGTTTGTCTCAAAACATAGCTTATGACACATCATTGGAATGAGCTTTTTGAGTTCATTTCAATGAGCTGCAAACCTGGAAATAAGGAATGTGTCACTTGCAGAATGAGGAATTTGCTGATGCTATCCCATACAGTGGATTAGAATCCCCCACTTTATTCTCTGTGTACGTCTTTCTGTTAAGACCGGAGACCTCAATTCAGATTGAATATCATTTGTTGCCTACAAGCCTGGCAATAAGCAATGTGTCATTTGCAGAATGAGGTCCCCAGAGGGTGAATTTGCTGATGCTATCCCAAACAGTGGGTTAGAATCCCCCAATTTCATCCGCTGGGTATGTCTTTCTGTTAAAACCTGAGACCTCAATTCAGATTGAGGTACACAGAGGGTTAATTTAGTGATGCCACCCTGTTGTGCAGGGTAACATCACCAAATTCACCCTCTGAGGACCTCACCAAATTCACCCTCTGAGGGCCTCATTCTGCAGATGACAGTCTGCTTATTTCCAGACTTGATGAGGTGGCAAAAGCTTCGTTTTTGATGCAAAAAATGAAAAAATGTAGTTATTCAAGAATTTTGTTTGCTTTTCGTATTAGGTAAAGGGTAAAACAATAATGAACATAATATTGCAACATATGAATGTAGAGCTGGGCAACTAATCTCTGTTATTACCCTTATCATTCAAATCGCAGAATTTCTGGGCACTTCTATACCATGATTCTTCTTTGTATTCAGTGTTACCTCATACAATTTATTTATTTATTGGAGTTTAATGGCACTTTTGACAGCCAGGGTCACCCCATGTCCGATATTTTTATGGGTGGAGGAAGCCGGAGTACCCGGTGAGAACCACTGAGCGAAGGTGAGCAACTATCAGACTCCCCAACGTATTAACTCCACATAAGCAGGATTAGCACTGGTTGAAGACAGGTGCACCATCGACGTTTAGTATGCCTTTGCACAGAGTGTCATTCCACTCATTGTTGATGGAGTAGTTTAGCCCACCTTCAGAAT
The DNA here is from genome assembly GCA_031216915.1 of Pictodentalium vernedei. Classification (NCBI taxonomy): domain Eukaryota; kingdom Metazoa; phylum Mollusca; class Scaphopoda; order Dentaliida; family Dentaliidae; genus Pictodentalium; species Pictodentalium vernedei. Next base: position 156,588,784 of record CM062297.1, read on the forward strand.
CAGTTAGACCGACCTCAACCTTGAGTTGGCCCATGCTTAACTTGGGCCAGATGGCACAATTTGGGGAAATGGATCAATTTCGGGTTGAAAGTGGCCCCATTCCATACTTCATCAGCCCAAAAATGGAATGGGAGTCGTCGACCATATATTTAGATCACGAGCTTCCCTTTTATGACCCAATAGTGTCAAATACCTCCATAAACTGTCCCCAGCACCAAACTGGTCACATTTACGAATGAAACATCAGCTTCAAAGCTATCCAAAGAATTTTTGGGGGTTGGAGCACCGGCCCATCAGGTAATCTCCAAATCTCTGGAATGACCAGTCTGCCACTGTGTTAAATCCCAGTCAACAAACCCTCGCCATTATTTAACTCTTAGCACTCTGGTAGTGCAACAGCATTTTCTCCAATCACTCTGTTTTCTCTTGTTCAACTATGAATTTAACCAATTACAGTACATGGAGAGTGGATTGTAACTAAATCACCCGTGGAGTGGAGTTATCACCCAAGCTATAACTTTCAAATTTTGTATATATCGGCAAAAAACACAAGCAATGTTTCAGCCAATGGACCTCTGGGTTTAACCCGGAGGTCCATTGGCTGAAACTTTGCTGGTGCTGGTTATGCTTTGCAATAAATTTGCAATTATTGCTCAGGTGGAATCTCCACTCTACGGGTGATTTAGTGATAATACACTCTCCACGTACTGTATATCTTGGTTCACAGAGCTCTGTCAAACAAGGTATATTTGGTTAAATATCAAAAAAGCATTATGGGAAATATTTGCTGCTGAAAACTTTGCTGTTTTGACATCAAAATGCAGAGTATTATCCTATTATTCCCAATGAAAGTTAGAATGTTTCTGCCCAGCTCTACTAGAAAGACTAACAAACAAAATACTGTTAACAATTTTTTAAATGCTAGGCACTATATGACTATATGCAGGGTATTAACAAGAATAATGGTTTAATGGCTTTACAGAAAATGTAACATTGTCCCAAGAATTGTATACATGTGAGCTTTTCAAGTGCAAGTACTGTTTCTAAACACACTATTACTTCTAACACTATTTGTATAAGATGCATCTGGAAAATATAACAACAGAAATAGGTTATATATACAAAAAAAATGATTTAAATCCCTCGTACTTCATTCATTGGTGAAATCAGAACTTTTACCATCAAATGCAGCATTCAACAAAGATATCCTTTTTGTTTGACAAATGTCAACAAAAATTATTGGTTTGGTTCTGGGTAATTTTACGCAAAATGACACAACACTGGTATTTACCAAATGCCTGGCTTTGCAGTTGACTGTGGCCAAGTGATGCTTTGTCTGGTGCTCTCAACCAAGATAGCCAAAATCTAACAGGAAATTACTGCCTAGGTTTTTAACTTTGTCCATGTCTAGTTTAGGGCCTTTAAATTTTGAAACCTGTCTTTTTTTTATAAATCTGCAGTACCAATATCTATAGGACTAAATCCCTAGATGCCCATTTCTGAGAAGGGCAGAATGGTTACTCTGAATTTCTTCATCACAACTGACTTTTGCACCTGAAATATGAGATCATTTCATGCCTCAAGTCTAGCCACACCCCCTTCCATCAAAAAAAGTATGTTGGGCTTCTTCAAGAATACGCTCGCTCCCCACCAAGCAGCCCACCCCACACCTATCAGGAAACACAAGCTGAATGTCGAGAGAAATCCTTAAACTAAATGTTTTCCATTTTTGCCTCAAAAACACGGCTTATAACTTTTCATCAGAACGAGTTCAGTGAGCTCGTTCCAATGAGGGGTCATAAACTATTTTTTAAAGACACACTGTAAGTGACTTTAGTCAAATCTGAACTCGTGACCTTTCATTTTAAGGTCTGAGATACTAACAAAATATGCCACTTTGTTCCCCATCTTTGTTAAAGGCCGTCTGGACAAAAAGGCAATCAAGAAGTGGATTTAAATGTATTTTCTGCCAACAGATATTGTCAAACAGTCTTGATCTGTTTCTCATATTTAAAGATTAATACTGTCATTTCTCAATGGATTTCCAACTTTTATTAACCTCTTCCTGCCACATCTACTTTTGCCATATATGGAAAACCTATACATAGGCATTTTTGTACGGAAATTTAATAATTTATAACACACTTGTAATAATAGTTGCTATCAGCAGTATAGAAGTTAAATGCATCAGCCATTTAATGTGTGATGACTTTCACTATAGAAATTCATTAGTATTAATTTCCCTTGATAAGGTTCCTACTTCACCACTGCATGCTGTGATGTGTCCTGAGATCCATTAATTGAATTAAACTTGGTACATAAAATTCAATCCCCTTATTATTATTTGGAAATTCAAAGGAAGCTCTCTAGTTGATTCTAAGAAAATCAAATTTCAATAGGTCAGACTAGGAAACTGCTCCCTCAATGATGAATGTTTTAACCACTTCGGTGCCATGTCTTAATTTAATTTATTTAATGGTGTTTAAGGTCACATATTTATGCACAATGGCTAAGCATGACCGTGACAGTTTTACGGGTGGAGGAATCCGGAGTACCCAGAGAGAACCACCGGGCAACGGCGAGCAACTGTCAGCTCCCCAACATACTAACTCTGCACAAGCAGGGTTAGCATTGGTTGAAGACAAGTGCACCATCGACGTGCAGTACGCCTTAGTACACAATGCCACCGTGCCCCCACATGGGCAATGGAGATGAAGTGTCTTGCCCAAGGACACAATGCGGTTGCCGCAGGTGGGATTCGAACCGAGGACCTCTTGGCTTGCAGCCTACACCTCTACTTACTAAGCCACCACGCTCCCCCATGTCTTAATTTACAACAGTAAATGAAGTTTGCATCCCTGCCCTTTGTGGTGTCATACTGTTTCATGCATTGATGGAAAGATCCTACAAAGAACTTTCTTTCACAATGCTATAGAATGGAATATTACTAGCTTAACCTTTTCACCTAACACACATTATTTATTTATTTATTTATTGGTGTTTAAGGTCACATACTTATGCACAATGGCTAATCGTGACCGTGACAGTTTTACGGGTGGAGGAAGCCGGAGTACCCGGAGAGAACCACCGAGCAACGACGAGCAGCTGTCAGCTCTCCAACATCGTAACTCTGAACTCTGCACCGCAGCACAGGCAGGGTTAGATTGGTTGAAGACATGCGCACCAGCGACGTGCAGTACGCCTCAGTACACAGCGTCATCGTGCCCCCATGTAGGCAATCGGGGTGAAGTGTCTTGCCCAAGGACACAACGTGGTTGCGGCAGGTGGGATTCGAACCGAGGACCTCTCGGCTTGCAGCCTGCACCTCTACCAACTGAGCCACCGCGCCCCCACCTAACACACATGGTCAGTGAATTAATACTTAACTCTTAACCAGCTGAGTAATTTTAAAATATTTTTTTATCAAATCTAGTCATGGCTGCTATGAAGCAGCATGACTGGATTTGATGAAAAATTCATTAAAATTTTTAAAATTTGACACAAGAAATCATTGGTTAAAAAGTCTATACAAGTTACAGGGGAAAATTTGGTTAAATATCCTCAAATTTGTCTTACTTTAATGGTAAGAGATTTCCTGTTCTGGGCAGGAATATCCGCCAGCAGCATGCAAGGAGTTAATTTTAGTTATTTTTTAAATTTTTTCTTCCAAAACTTAACTTATGCCTCTCAATGGAATGAGCTCATAGAGTTTGCTCCAATGAGGGGTCGTAACCTATGTTTTTGAGACAAAAAATGAAAAAAAATAGTTAATCAAGAATTTTGTTTGCAAGTGTCATCTGCTGTTCATGTTAGGTAAAGGGTTAATTCAATAGTCACTTTGCTGTGAAAATTATTCAGTTAACAGGAATTTTCAATTAACAAAAAATTGGTCACTTATTTATTTATGTATTGGTGTTTAAGATAACATACTTATGCACAATGGCTAATCATGACCGTGGCAGTTTTACAGGTGGAGGAAGCCGGAGTACCCAGAGAGATCCACCGAGCATTGACGAGCAACTGTTAGTTCCTCAACATTCTAACTCTGTTCAAGCTCTGCTCAGACAGGGTTACAGCGGCTGAAGACATGTGCACCATCAACGTGCAGTATGCCTTAGTACACAGCGTCATCGTGCCCCCATGTAGCAACCGGGATAAAGTGCCTTGCCCAAGGAGACAATGTGGGTCGTCCCGGATGGTATTGAACTCGGGACCTCTAGCATAGAAGTCCAACAGTCTACCACTGAGCTACCGCGCTCCCTAATTGGTCACCTTCCTGTGTTCTAGTGATAAACTGAGAATTTATGCTATTATATCGTTTTGCAGTGCTCATAGAGCTCTGTCAAACAAGATATAATAGAATAAATGCCCATACTGGATGTACAGAGACCAAATGGGTCTAGAAACGTAGGAGATTTACAAGTTATTTATTATTTATTGGGGTTTAAGGTCTCATATTTCTGCACAATGGCTAATTGAGACCACAACATGGAGATAAAGTCAAGTTTTGTCAATCGTTTATACATATGTTGCCCATTTTAGAGGACTTCCACCCCAAGCATTGGTGACTGGGTCCTATTTTACCAGTAAAACAGAGCTGGTTTACCACAGTAAATAAGCACTGCTTAACTTCCTGGGATTCCCATGAGAGGGGGATTTACAAGATTTTTTATTCAATTAACAAGAGTTTATTCAAAAACTAAATGCAATTAACAGGTCAGTTTTATACTGAAAGTATTTATTTATTTATTGGTGTTTAAGGTCACATACTTCTGTACCATGGCTAATTGTGACCACAACATGGAGGAAAAGTCAAGTCCAGCCAATCGTTTATACCCATGTTGCCCATTTTAGAGGACTTCCACCCCAAGCATGGGTGACTGGGCCCTATTTTACCAGTAAAACAGAGCTTGTTTACCACAATAAACAAGCATTGCTTCACTTCCCAGGGTTCCCATGTGGATATACTGGACGAAAAGTAAATGGTTTGATGCTTGGAACTTATATTCAATTAACAGGGTTATTCAATTAAAAACTATCCAGTTAAGTGGACTCTACTGTATGTGTTTTCACCCTTTACCCAACGTAATGGCCAAAACCGACCAGCGCTATTCTAAAAAATCGCCAATTAATTTTCATTATTTTTTTGTTTTTGGTCTCAAAAACATAGGTTATGACCCCTAGTTGGAATGAGCTCATTGAGCTCGTTCCAATGAGGGGTCATAACCTATGTTTTTGAGACAAAAAATTTTAAAAATTAGTTATTCAAGAATTATTTTTGCAAGTGTCGTCTGCTTTTCATGTTAGGTAAAGGGTTAAAATAATGGTAAAGAGGGTGGTTGTACATTGTTATACTCCTAGATGCATACAATTAATTCTATAAATAACTACATCTTATTAAACAAATTGCACTTAAAGCCCTTCTCAAAACAGTTAACAGTTATGCAAATTTATGTTAGTTCATTTTTTTAAATGGATAACTTAACTCACTATACAATGTTTGACACTCGTACTGACAGAAGCGTGATATTTAAAGCAAGTTTAATATATAATATTTTTCTAAAACCATGTTCTGCAGCTGATGTTTCATGGAAAATACTGCAGAGAATTTCTGTGGATATTGATTTATAACACTTCTAATCAAATGCTTTCTTGGCTGATTCATCGGCGTTCACACATTTTTACCATTTCAGAGACAAAATCCCTTTTGCACAGCTTAGCATATTTTGGATAACAAACTTTCACCCCTTTACATAACACATCTAGATGACAGCAGTGCCAGTGTTTTTCTTTGGTCAGTCAGAAATTTAATTTTTACTCCGTTCAGAGCTATACCTGAAGAAGCCTCTTTCAGGGTTCCTGCATACAAGGAGTTATAAAATTTAAGGTTATACAAGCCTGTTTCTTGGCATTTTTCAACATTTTTTGTGGCCCTGCAATAGCTAAAATCATGGATTTTTAAGTCCACTCCTTCAATAGTCCTAACTAGGACCCTCCAGTCATTGTCCCCTCCCCCAACTTCCCTGTAAGGAAAGTGGGAGGAGGTGGTAATGGCCAGAGAGTCCTAGTTAGGGCTACACCTTCATGAACTCTGGCATATAAAACTATATAGTATGATTATGCCCTTCATCAGCATCTCTATTTTATGAATATTCAAGGCCCCAACCCATTTTTAAAAGGGTTTCAAGGCCTTGAAAAGTCCTTAAGAAATTCAAAGGCATTCCTTGAATCCAAGGCCCCACGGCAACACTATGCTTTGGATTCAGCTTGACAAGCACTTTCCAACAAGGATTCACAAACTATGGTTTGAAATGAAAATAAAAATATAAAGTTTGAATGTGGACTTTGCGTATAAAGATGACAATTAATTAATGAATTCTGCGATATGATAAATTCCATTAACCCACAGCACACTGTCCGAATTTCAAAACTTCAAAAAACAAATTCTTCCCATAATGCCATGAAAAATGCAGTTAAATTTACCATTCTTCTGGCTGAAGTTTCAGCCTTTGGAGATGATGTCAAAATACCAAAATTTTCTTACAACAAATTTTCCCATAATGTAACTAGGAATTGAATTGGTTAAATTTCTAGCAGCATTATGGGAAACATTTGCCGCCTTAAATTTTTATATTTGGACATGAATAGTGTGCAGAGGATAAAATCAATGACATATTATATGGTTGGTATATGTTCATGAATGATTGTTTTTCAATTTATAATATTTTTTAATCAAATCAAGTCAACTGTTATTAACCCTACATGTAATCTGAGCTTTACTGCAAAACAAAAGCAATAGTTAATTAACCCCCTTCACTCTGATGTCAAAATACCAAAATTTTAGGAAGCTATATTTTTCCCATAATGCATCTAGAAATTTAACCAATTCAATCTCGTTTGACAGAGCTCAATGAGTTAAATTTCTAGTTGCATTATGGGAAATTTTATCTGCCTGAAATTTAGATATTTTGACATCAGTGTGCAGGGGGTTCAACAGAGTGATATGTGCAGGGTTGAACACAATCATCAATTATAATTCATATTAACCCTTTGCCCAGCATAATGGCCAAAACCGGCCAGCATATCTCAAAAATCGCCAATTAAATTTCATTATTTTTTGTCACAAAAACATAGGTTATGACACCGCATTGGAACGAGCTCGTCGAGCTCATTCCAATGAGGGGTCATAACCTATGTTTTTGAGACAAAACATTTAAAAAATTAGCTATTCAAGAATTTTTTTTGTAAGTGTCGTCTGCTTTTCATGTTCGGTAAAGGGTTAAATTGATACAACGAATCAATGAGTCAAAAGTATAATTGTTGATTGTGTTCAATTTTGCACATTGGACTGTTTAATTCGTGTCTTTGTTCACCAGTAAGGCTCTGACTGGATGGATCACACTGAGTCAAAACTGCAATTATAGAAGAAAAAAAAAATGTCAAATGGACATCATTTGCCAAACATGACACTGACTACAGGCGAATGTCAAATGAATGTCTAACACCAAACATGAAACTGATTACAGGCAAATGTCAAATGAATGTCAAACGACGAACGTGAAACTGACTACAGGCGAATGTCAAATGCCCAAAGTGTAACTGACTATACACGAAGGTCAGATGAATTTCAAATGCCAAACGTCAATCAAACTTCAGACGTATGTCAAATGCTAATCATCAAACTACAAGCTAATGTCAAATGAATGTCCAATGCCCAACATCAAGCTAACTTCACAGACCTGAATAATTGTCTTTTTTTAGTTGATTCATACCCGCAAACATTAGGCTTGCAAAGTGGACTTCATACCTGAACTAGTGAATAAAAATGTCTAAACTATGATCTTGCCATTGCTCGCTTTGTCAGGATGTGAATTACAATGATTTATCACACACACTATATGTACAAACACTATTCATTTGTGTCAGTTATTAGTAACAGTAGATTCATGTAAAGTTAGTCAAAAATAAATAGAAGGAACCAGTAATTCTTTATTCGAATTCCTAAAGTCTTTGAAGCAGTGCTTCTGTGTATATTCTTCATTCCAGAACTTACATATCAACAAGCCTGAAAATAAGCAATCTGACATTTGCAGAATGAGGTCCCCAGAGGGTGAATTTGCTGATGCTAACCCATACAGTGGGCCATTTTATCCTCTGGGTACCTCTTTCTGTTTTGGTTTGAGACCCTGATTCAGCTTGAGGTTCACAGAGGGTAAATTTGGTGATGCTACCCTGCTGTGCAAGGTAGCATCACCAAATTCACCCTCTGAGGACCTCATTTTGCAGATGACAGTCTGCTTATTTTCTGGCTTGCATACCAATAAGTAGTTGAGATGCTTAACTGCTCTATTATGTGCAGGAAGACAATTCTAACTTGGAGCTTGCGAGATTGATGAAATGTTTTAATAAATGCAAATCCAAAAAAAAGGGCGAGGTGTTGAGATCAAGGTTCCATTACACAATATGTCATTTTCAGTCACATATTGCTCGAGCCCTTTAATCAATACAGAGTTCAATCAATGCTGGCACAGTATGACTGAATATTTTTATGTTACAATACAGAAAATTGAAACATAAACTCTGTATTTCCATTATTGTGTAGTTTTAATGATTATCAACACATTACCTCCATCTTAACTGGTTGAGTGCTAGAAGCTTCTATCATCGCTCTCTTTAAAAGTGCTAAAAATCACTTTTGTGGCTTTACACTGTATACAATAGCCCACTGTTTTCTAAGCAGTAGAAAGAAAAATGTTTGTATAAACTTGATTTGTAACAATTTATTGGAGAGTGCCAACTTGCACTCTAGGGCTGCAAGGTATTTCGATAAACCGATATATACCGGTATTCAAACCAATATCGATTGAATACCGTGTAATTACAAAAATATCGGTTTATTGTCATTATTTATTTACCCACAATTTAATTTTCAAGATGTCTTGAGTTTTTTAACTGTAGCTCAGAATGAATAAAATATCGCTTTACCCAAGGAATCGTCCGCATATGCCCACGTAATATACCAATTCAGCAGTTGAGCTCGTTCCAATGAGGGGTCACATGATATTGTTTTGAAGACATTTTTGGAAAAAATTGATTTAAAATAATAAATTTTGATATCGTCTGCGTTGTGTAAGGGTTTTTCGAACCGCATCATCAAGGCATGCTGTTCCGACTGTGATGCCTCAAGTGTCGATTGTGGTACTTATGTTCAGATATCTGAACAGGTTTTCGATATACCAGTACACTGCGGTATTTTTTTGAATACCAATACCGGTATTCTGTTTTGAATATCGTGCAGCTCAATGGCACTCTCCAATAAATTGTAATAAAACAATTTGTTATGAACAAAATGTTGATAAACTACAGCTCCCGATGATGGTTGGATTATATAATAGAAAAAAATACTCATGTTACAAATCACTTTTGACAAATAATTTAGCACTCTACCAGTTAATGTGGTTGATAAGACTCATCAAACATATTTATTCCTAGAAATTATTATATATTTGTCATGTATAATAATAATAATACTGTTAATATCCTCTAATTACAATATAGTAATGGTAATAATAACTATCAGTAATACCCAAACTTCTATCAACCTCAATCTGGTTACTTTCAACAGTTTCAGTGTAGAGCCCTGCGAATCATACTTTTTCCATTAGAATCAAATTCAAATCGAATGGGGCATTCACAGTGGCGGCGCCATGGAGTGGTATGTGGGGGTGCTTACCCCTCCACTTTTTTCGCCAAGCGTAGTAAAATAATACTATCATTTTAATTTTTGTTGTATTGAACGTTGCGGTGTAATGATCGGTATTCTTAATCCCATATTCCCAAGTGCACTAAATCAGAGAAGTTTTGAAATTATGTTTGCACCCCCCACCCCCCCCCCCCCCCCCCTCACACACACACGCTAGCTGCAAACAACAAACAAGAGTCGAGAGTCCAAATTGCAACAAGGCATGCCACGTTTAAACGGTCTGAAACATAGTGCTTAAGAGTATTCGACGAATGCTAGAATCGAGAGAGTGCAAGGCATCCGTTTGGAATTCAGCCTACAACATTTTTAAAAAAATAAATAAAATTTAATATTTTAGAAAAATTCTCAAAGGTATAACTCAATGAAATCATGCAAATATGAATATCATTGGAACCGGCTTGTTTAGCCGGTTCCAATGATATCCATATTAGCATGGTTTTCTTGCAAAACATTTAAAAATTTTCTCAACTTAGGGAGAGGACCCTCCCCCCCCCCCCCCCCCCCACCAAAATCCACCCAGCTTGGCGCTGCACAATCCCCAACTGTACCCCCTCACTTTTGTAACTCTGGCGCCGCCACTGGGCATTCATTCAATCTGCCTGTGGCAGTCAAAAGTAAAGAGTAGGGGTAAATTTGTTTTCCTATAAGACACTGATGACGAATCACCCTACCTATACTTAAAAGTAATGACAACAAGGTCATCCTTAATATCATTGGAGTAACGGTATTATCTGTCTGCATATGTCTTGAAATATATTGCTGCAAAAGCATATGTTAAAGCATATATCTTCAACTTACCACCTTTATATAAACTAGTAACAGTAAAAAGCAGTCCGTAATTAATTTTAATAATACATACACAGTACGGCCTCCATAGACTGGTCACTTTCCACAGGTGGACAATATTTCCACATAGGGCAATAATATTAGATCCCAAACATCAAATATAGGAGTAATCACCAAAAATTTAATTAATGAAGCACCGGGTACAACCCGGTGCTTCATTAATTAAAATTTTGCTGATGATGATTTTTATTATTACCTGGTAAACGCATACGTGGCCATCACTGTCCGCACATGGATTACGACCAGTCCACAGCGACTGAACTGCAATGCTGCAAATTGTCACCTGATCTTTTCATGATCTTGAAAACACTAAAAACTCAACAATCAACAACGGTTATAACATACTAAATAACAATGTTTATCACAAAAGTTACAGAGTACACCAGTTAATATCAAGCGACTAAAGATACAGTTTCTTTGTGATTGAAAGAGATGAGATGTGTATAATACTTGAAGCAAAAATTTACATGCAAAGGACGGTATTAGTGACAGTTTATGAGTTCACTGAATCTGATGTTTTACAATTGGTAGTGATTTAGAGAGACCTTGTTTTTCACTGCCGGTTTTCAAATCAAACTGACTTTCTTCTTTGAATTTCTGCATCTATTTGTATACCCAAATTGTTTTTGTGTGGAAATGATTTTTTTTTAAACCTTTATCTAATATAAATACGAAATCAGTCCAGTGCCATACACAGACATTCTAGTCAAACTTCATGTGTTGCTTCCAACATACAGCTTATAGCATATTATATCTCACCTCTCACATAAGTAGACGTTCAGTCTAATTTGGGCACAATGCCAAATTCGGATCCACTGTATTGTGGCCTGATGGAAGAGAAAAGAAAAATTTTCACTTCCTCAGAATCTGTTTCATATACTGCTCAGTTCTTTTTCCCCAAGAGAATCATAATTTACAGCAAGCCCAGAAATAAGCAATCTGTCATTTGTAGAATGAAGTCCCCAGACGGGGAATTTGCTGACGTTATTTCGTACATGGACTAGAATCCCCCAATTTTTCCTCTGGGTATCTCTCTTTGTTTATATATTATATGTCCCTGGTTTGTCTGCCAGCCAGTATCTAATTAAGCTGAGTCCATTACATTTGAAAATCAGTCTGAATGGCGGGATCAACAAGGCAGCACTAATGCCATGAAGTTCTTACCAAATTAATAAAACATCAGAAACAAATGAGCTTGTATTGTCCTGGCTCCATCTGGCAAAATCAAATTATTTTTACTGATCAATTGTGGTATGGTAATAGCAGGCCTGAAAATAAGCAATCTGACATTTGCAGAATGAGGTCCCCAGAGGGTGAATTTGATGATGCTATCCCATACAGTGGGCCAATTTATCCTCTGGGTACCTCTTTCTGTTTAGTTTTGAGATCTTGATTCAGATTGAGGTTCACAGAGGGTATATTTAGTGATGCTACCCCCCTGCACAGCAGGGTAGCATCACTAAATTCACCCTCTGGGGACCTCATTTTGCAGATGACAGTCTGCTTATTTTCTGGTTTGGGTAATAGAGATTAGTTCATTCTGAATATTTGACTGCATTGAAAATTCTTGCAAACAAAAAAATTTTCTTTATGAGAAACAAAATGTTGAAATTCTAGCTATATGAATGGTCCTAGCCAAAAGATTCCACTTCCTACTGTTGTACATTGCACGGTTTCTTGAATATTGCAGTGGTGAGGCCACAGAGGTAGAACACCACTCATGCCCAAATCCCAGACACAATTTATGTACTCTTGTCCAGATATTTCTCCAGAACAGAAAATCTCTCGCCACTGAAATAAGTATAATTTGGGCACTTTTAACCAAATTTTCCTCTGTATTTATTTATTTATTGATGTTTAAGGTCACATATTTATGCACAATGGCTAATCATGACCATGACAGTTTTACGGGTGGAGGAAGCCGGAGTACCCGGAGAGAACCACCGAGCAATGACGAGCAGCTGCCAGCTCCCCAACATCGTAACTCCGCACTGCAGCACAGGCAGGGTTAGATTGGTTGAAGACATGCGTACCATCGGCGTGCAGTACACCTTAGTACACGGTGTCATCGTGCCCCTACGCGGGCAATGGAGATGAAGTGTCTTGCCCAAGGACACAACGCGGTTGCCGCAGGTGGGATTCGAACTGAGGATCTCTCGGCTTGCAGCCTGCACCTCTACCTACTGAGCCACCGCGGTCCCAATTTTCCTCTGTAAATTGTATCAACATATTGTCCTGTGAATATCTTGAGTTAAATTATCTTGAATTTTCCAGCAGCCATGATAAGATTCAATGAAAAATATTCTTAAAATACACAGTGGGCTAAGAGTTAACCCTTTACCCAACGAATCGCCCGCATCTGCCCGCGTAATATGCAAATTCAGCAGTTGAAAAACTATTATTTTTCAAAATATTTCAACAAAACCATATCATGTGACCCCTCGTTGGAACGAGCTCATCGAGCTCGTTCCAACGAGGGGTCACATGATATGGTTTTGTTGAAATTTTTTGAAAAATTTGAAAATATGATATTTAAAATAATAAATTTTGATATCGTCTGCGTTGGGTAAAGAGTTGATGACTCCTACATCTCACAGACAAAGTACTGTGATCAAAAAAGTGGTCTTTTCATGACAAGACCACAATCTGATTGTGTCACATCAACATCAGCGGGTTGGGATTTCGTATATAAAATACTGTAAAATCAAGAGCGCATCACCAAAAATAAAATAAAAACAGCATCGCAGGTTGAATGTCATTATTGCATTTCTTTTTCGACAGGTGAGAATCTATAGAGTTGCAGGGAGGTAAGCGGTCAGAAATTTCGACTGCATCAAAATTCTCTTTCTGCTTTCGTATTCACAGTACTGTAGCAATTAAAATCACACTATTTTTGCTCAGAAGTGTCACCATTTCACAATTCTTAGTATGCTTGCCTTATTGTTCTGTGGGAGTAGAGGCTCGAATCGTCAACCTCTAGCACACAAAGCAACCAATTTATCATGAAACTAAGAGATGCCGATAAACCAGGCTGGTTAGTAGATGGCCCTTACACATCTACTGCTACACTGCTCTCATGTTCTTGGGAGATTCACCTACCATGAATTTCACCACAGATTCAGAGTAGTTGAAACGTCCACCGTAGTCTAACACAGCACACATAATGCCACCAACTGCTGAAGGCTGGTTAATGGCACCATGTAACAGATTGAGAGAGAAGTGTCTGATCTGAGGCTCGATCCATCAACCTCTAGCACACAAAGCAATCAATTTACCATGAGTCTTAGAGAACCAGACCAACAAGGCTGGTTGGAAAATGGTACTTTTACCTCGACCGCTACAGTTCAAAGTGAACATTGTTAACCCTCAACAATAAACAATGTCCTCAGATTAAATATTCTTTTGCAAAGAACTCTAATAAAGAAAACAGAAGTAGGTTTTGATTTTGCCAGTTGGAAAATGAGCATGTGAATATGAGCATAGTTGCTTGTAACTAGTCGATGACATAATGGCTATTTCATCTCCCATCTATCCTATGTATGTAACAAAAAAATTGTACACTCTTTGATGTTCATTGAATGAGTCTCTCATTGTTTTGTGATACTGATGAGCTGATAACATATAATTTGAAAAATTTCTCAAGTGATGTTAAATGCTGTAGCATAACGCAATGACAGTTGTCTTAATTTCCCAAGAGCAGTGCAGTTTAGCAGATTTGGGGCCAATAATATAAAAAAAAAAAATGAACAGTGATATTTTTCAGAATTGTATTTCTGTCTATGGGTTGTTTCAGTGAGCTATTCCAGTTTACTAGGTTTATTGTGAGCATGCGTAAAAACCAGGTCGTTTTATTGAGCAATTTATATTCTGGTTTATCATTCTGGATTAAATCAACTAAACCTCCTAGGGAGCAGGGATATCTGTTATCATTCTATTCTTGACATGCGCAGTGGAATGCACATAAAAGTTCTACGTCTTGCACAACGACAATAAAAAAACATTCAATTTCGAGTGTCAAAAAAGAAATAAACAGTGCAAGGTTCATGAAAAATGCTATCACTCAAGAGAGAGAAACTATAAAAAAAAAAGTTAATAACATTTATTTAGCCCATAAAAGCATCATTTCAAAAATATTTGATTCTCAACTGAAAGGGTGTTTTTCTCTCAGAAAAAATTGTTACAACTTTCAGAAGTTCCTTTTGGGCCATTTTATTTCCATGATAGCAGTCACGCAATTTTTGACACCATCACTGGAAAGTTTCTGATGAGGGCCTTTTTGACGATGGGTTTCTAAGATTGTTTAAAAATGAAAGCAGGGATAAGTTTCCCACGCTTTGGATGTCCCCCTCCTAACAATACTTTCATGCATCGCGTTTCCTAGCAACATCAAGCAGGGGTTTATGTGGAATCGTATTTGCATTAAACATATCGTTCTGTTCTGATTTCTAAACCTAGTTTAGGTTTACATGGAATAGTAAACTAAGTAAACCAGAATAGTTCACTGAAACATATCCTATTAACTATTGGTTCTGAACTATAATGCCTGCTTAATTCAAGGATTTCCCAATACAGTGGAACCCTGTTAAATGAAGAGCCACTTTGCCAGGGAAAAATATTCCATTAACACGGGCATTCAATTAACAGCAATTTGGTCATTTTCTGTAATCTAGAGATAAACGGAGAGTTAAAGCTTATATCTTGTTAGACAGAGTTGAAAAATTTGTTTTTCAATTTTGTTTCAATACTGCCTTCATGAACTTTTTTTTTATTGGGTTTCAATGACACTTTTAACAGCCAGGGTCACCTTATATCAGGCAGTTTTATCATCGGAGGAAGCAGGAGTACCCGATAAGACCACCAAGCACTGCCCGACTCCCCAACATACTAACTCTGCACAAGCAGGGTTAGCATTGGTTTAACTGGTGGAGTGCTAAACTATTTTCGGTCACCAAAATTTGTATGCATGTCTTTGCCTAGTTATAGTTTTTGGGAGAGTGCCAAAAGGCACTCTCCCATAATTTATAACAAGACAAATCCATACAGACTAAATAATTTCACTTCAAAGCTAATAAGAGGCATCTCCACTGAAAATGAAGCCTTTAAGTTGTGGTACCCGCACTTTAGAGTAAAGCCCAAATATGGGCTTCCAGCACTCTACCAGGCCTTAGTACACAGTACCACCATACACCCACCTGGGCAATAGGGATTAGGTGCCTTGCCCAAGGACCCAACATACTCCTGTCAAACCTTGGACCTTTTGTCACAACCACTGAGCCACCATGCTCCCAACTTCATAAATATATTTGAATATTATATTTCCAAAAAAATTTAAACACGTCTCACCTGGGTCTTCTTATATAGTGTATTTTGTGTATCCCACTTCTGTACACTGGATGCAAGTATTCACTGCAGTAATATATTTTTAAGCACTCTGAGTGTGTACGATTCTTCTTTACTCCAGGCATTGAATGTGGAGAAACTCCAAAAATCCAGTTATATTTCCATTCTTCTGGTCAAAGTTTTGGTCTTTGGAGACAGCCCAAACTAAGTTGTTCTTTCTGTTAACAACACAGCTCAAATTTCTCTTTATTTGGTTCAGTGTTACAGCCTCACACACACCGGTCTCTATGGAAACATGCCAGAAGTCCATATTTGGACAATATTGCACTATTAAAATGCTTGATATTTAATAAAGTACCTGTAAATAGGGTACAGGGAGTTTGTTGTACTAAAACCAGTTGGTGGTTGGTCGAGTCTGCTCAAATGATATTTAAAATATCAAAGCACAAAAATTATTTTAGTTCATTGACCATCAGGTTGCACCTCATGATCTCTGGTGTTCCTTATGTCTTTTCTAAGACATTGTAAATAAACCACCCAAAGTGTTTTTATTAATCAATTCTCCCTATCTGTATATTATAGCATATGTACATACTGCAATATTCTGCCATTGTGGTGTAAAACAAAATGGAAATAAAAGTTTCCCCTTAGGCCTGAAAAAATAAAAAAAATCTGTTTCTCAGGCCCTCCTGCATGGTCCTTTTGGTTGCCACGTGCCCTCTTTTTATAACAAATGCAAACTTTAAAAAAAAAAAAAATTAAATGAGTTTTGTCTGATATTTTACCCAAGTTAATATAAAATTGATAAATTTATCCCTTGAGTGCAACAAGGCTTTGCAATAGCATTGCAAAGCCTTCTTGCACTCAAGGGATTAAAATACACCACCACCCATGCTATTCTGTAGATTATGAGGCCTAAAACATAAAACAAACCAAGAACATGAATTTTTGATGGCAAAGATATAATTACAAAAATAAAGAATAAAATAAAAAAACGCCCGCCTGCCCACCCGCATGCAGTTTTACAAAACTGGCCTGAGAAACAGAAGATCTACTTTGTGAGGCCTTACCCATCTCAGCTTGCTATGATCAATTTGCTTTTAGTTATTACAGGAGGACAATTCCAAAATTTATGTCCTTGTTATGTAGTCATTTACAGCAATTTACCTCATATTACTGAGAAGTACCTTGGCTGATGGGCCCTGAGATCAGCCTCAAAAATGTTGTTTCAGAGCCATCACTTGGCCCTGATAAATAAAACATTTTACCATTGAGTTCAATTAAAATAACTGTGAGGACACAAAAGTAGGCCCTGAGAGTCCATTCTAAGGGGCCTAATGGTAGGGCCAACAATACTTCAAAATGCAAGGCCAGACTCACCAAATTTACATCAACTTGTTAAGCATCAAGAGAGCATGTTTGTGGAATAAAATTTAAAATTTATTATTATGGTGATTTTGTTAACAAAACAATGATGCGTGATCTGTTATAAATGAATAAATTGTGAAGTTTACTGCATCAAACAAAGTTTACTGGTATCAAAACACCAAAAATTCAAGCAGCAGTTTTTCCCATAATGCAACTAGGAATTTAACCAATTCAATCTTGTTTGACAGAGTGAATTGGTTAACTGGTAGAGTGCTAAATTATTTTTGGAAACTAGAATTTGTTCACATGTCTATGCTTTGTTACAATTTATGGGAGAGTGCCAACAGGCACTCTCCCATAAATTGTAACAAGGCAAATTCTAACAGACTAAATACTTTGACTTCAAAGATAAAGTGAAGCACATCCACTGCATATGAGGCCTTCAAGTTCTGGTACCTATACTTCAGAATAAAGCCCAAATATGGGCCTCCATCACTCTACCAGTTAAACTTCTAGTTGCATTATGTGAAAAATTTGCAGGTTGAAGTTTTAATATTTTGACATCAGTGTCTGGAGGGTTAACAATTTATCTTCTCAGTTTGCAATTTTATTCATGTGATACCTCCAATTAGAGCCTTACTGTAAAACAAAGACATGAACTGATGACACTAAGGCCAAGGCTCAAACTGAAACAGTAAATCATTGAATATAGTTGAATATAGTCGAATATAGGAGTAATTGCTTCAAAATTATTTCAAACATTTCATGTTTCACTTTGAACACTCAATAGAGATAAATTAATTAGTGTCATTATTCAACTGTAAGGCTGAAATTAAAGACTTCACACAGTGATGAAATTGCTAATTGAGAACAAAGTTCCTGCAGGCAAGAACCGATAAAATTCAAGGCAATTCAAGGCTCTTTCTTTACTATCTAGTTATGATTACGTGCTTGACTGGCATTTTTGTTTCGTGAATATTCAAGGATTTCAAGGCCTCCTGGCACATTTTCAAGGATTTCATGGCCTTGAATGATCCTTGGTTAAATTCAAGACCCAGGTCCCACAGGAACCCTGCAAAAAGGAAAATTATTAATTTGTGATTTGTTGTTTTCCCCTCAACACTTGAAATGTATCTACTATCTAGTATCTGAAAGATTAAGGCCTACATACAATTTAGTCAAACCACACCATGTTTGCTTCAGTGAAATCCATCAAATACTCATACATCATCCCTTGAAAACAAAAAGGTGCTGGCAGCAGTGCTAAATCACTACCTTTGACACCTTTTTGCCTGAAAAGATGGCATCTTATATCGGTGTTCAAACTTCAATGCCACCTCTCAAGAAGATTATTATGGGCTTCCATCACTAAACTATTTGGTATTATGAAATCAAGACACTGCATGTGGCAAGATGGCAAATGGGGTCCGCCAAGATAAAGAATGCAAAAGGAAATTTCGTATTTATCTTAGAGTTTCCAAGATTATTATTATTACTGTTGACTGGTGTGGATGTGTGACAGGGAAATCCCATCTGGAAGAATGATATTTGAGCCAGACACAAGGATTGCCAAACGTCCAGCACAAAAATCTTGCCCCAAGATTTCCCCATCCCACATCCAAAACCCATCAGGGATCATTTTTCTCCCACCCAACTCCCAAAATGACTTAAATATGATGGGACAACAAATAGCAATTTGAATAAAGACATCATAGAGGCATTTAAGCTAGGGTTTAATCCGGGAATGGGAATTCCTGGGTTCCCCGTTCTTTGTAGGATTTCATCATCCCTTCCACTCCTGAAATTTTTACGGTCCTGATTCCTCACGAACCATTTTCAATGAATCACTGTTGCTCTCAACCAGTTCTGCAGCCCCCCCCCCCCCCCCCCTCCCTTTGAACAGCAAGATCTTCTCAAAACTCGTCTTCATTTTCAGAATCACTAGTATCACTATTCAGTACCTCCTACAACATCAACACCTTCTCCACAGCCGTCACCAGTCTCCTCTGCATAAAGCAGAGCAGAGGAGACTTGTGATGGCAGTGAAGAGGAGGGTGTTGATGTTGGAGAAGGTAGAGGTGATAATGCGAGTGATTCTGAAAATAAAGACGAGGTTAAAGTGGGTTTGGGTTTTCATACTTAGAAAAAGAACTTTTCCGCTTGGAGATGGAAGATTGCCAATGAAATATGCTCATTATCATTAAAATAAATGTGTCATGTTACCCTCATAAATTTGCTTGATATTACCCGGGAAATTTCCCGGTTCTGAGAGTAATTTCATTCCCATTCCCAGCTCCTAGAAAACCAGGGGATATATTAAACCCTAATTTAAGCGATGAGAGTGCTCATTACATTGAAGTTTAAATGATGTGTCATTGTGTTACATTGGTGAGTGAGATATGTGTGTCCCAACCATGTATCTCATCTGTGATACACATGGGAGGTAGGAGAAAATGAATGGACAATCCAAGTTCCGAAAAGTTATGCTACTATTAATAAGCTATTAATTGAAAATAGAATATGTTTTCGTTTTTGGAATTCAAAAATATTTCCACATTCCAGTATAAATATTTCCATTAGTTCCTTGAATCCTGCACCCTATGTGACATGTAACCAACTAACCCTAGGCATTTTTACTGCCCCAGTCAGTGTATATTTTCATGTGGTGTGTAATATGGCAGGCTTGGCAATTTCAGGAGAGCGATTTTTTAGCTCTCCTTACTGCCCTCCTGAAAGAATTAAGGAGAGCAAAAAATTGCCCTCCTAAATATTTTGGTCTGGGATGATTGAGATTACATGTATTATGGTCACATTAAATTTTTGTTGTAAAGCAAAAATGTAATTTAACTTCGAAGTCACATAACATCACGTAGTTTCATTTTGAAAGTGGTTTAGTGGTAAAAGGTAATGGCTGCAACCATACCCAAACACAGTTGCAATCATTTGAAGCAAAATGGGTCACAGCAATATTTTTTTTTCTGTCAGTTTCAAGTTCAACAACTGACATCACAGTTTGAGGGATAATTATTCAAGGAATATTGACACTATAATATACTACCATTACTACTATCCTGTCACTTGAAGCACTTGCACCAGGATGTGACTGTAGATTCAAGCAGACCTGTTGTCCAAGAAAGTCATACGCCTACCACTACCACCTTCAACCCCCTTGGGGGGGTTGAAGGTGGTAGTGGTAGGCGTATGACTTTCTTGGACAACAGGTCTGGGTACACACACAGGTCTTGTCAAGTGTGTGTTCGGTTGTTGAGTGAGACATCTTGATGTCTAAGAGATTTCGCTTTACCTTAGTAAAGTTAATAAAATTACTGATGTAATAGTCTGTTGGTTTCAGTTTCAATGAGTTCGTTCAACTGGATACTTAAAATGCTGTGTAAAGCTAATTGCTCTCCTAAGCTGATTGAGGAGAGCGATTTTTTGCCCTCCTGCATTTTTCAGAATGCCAGGCCTGATATGGCAGTTACCAATTTCTTATAACCAGAAAGTGTGACTAACCCTGTGCATTGCACAAAATTGTCATTTTGTCATTTTGCTGAGGGCACCCTACGTAACATGTAACCAACTAACCCTATGCATTTTTACTGCCTCAGTCATTGCATATTTTCATGTAGTGTGTAATATGGCAGTTCCCAATTTCTTATAACCAGAAAGTGTGATTAACCCTGTGCATTGCACAGGGTTAGTCACACTTTTTGGTTATAAAAATTTCTGTTATTAACTGAGTAACTAAACCTGTGTATGGCACAGCCTTTGTGTAAATCTAATCTATATCAACTCTTTACCCAATATAATGGCCCAAACAAGTCAGGACTATTCTCAAAAAGCATTCAGACTCAGCTTAAGACCTCTCATTGTTTTTTAGTGAATTCCAAAAATGAAAACACATTCTATTTTAAATGAATAGCCTGTTTATTATGGAATCCTTTATTATTATGCCTTGTGTTAAAACTTGATCAATGAACACATGCTTTTACTGAGAGTCAGAAGCTCATTACTCTCATTACTGCACTCCAAATGTCAGAGCTGATGCAATAGCTGACATTTTATATTTCAAGGAAAAACTTTCACTTCCAAATTTCAAATAAGTTTAGTTAACTCTCTGCACACTGAAGTCAAAATTTCAAGCACTGCACATTTCCCATAATGCAACTATCATGTGCAGAAAGTTAAGATTTCTCTAGAGACATGTACAGATGTTCAAATAACTCCACCTGGGATGACAAAAATGCTAGAACAGATTGAAACCCCCAGACTATTGTGCAGACACTTTAAGAACGTTCTAGTTATATCCCTTGATGCATTTTATCTGCAGTGTTGATAGTAAGTTAGCAATATTTCTATAATTATAATGCCAGACGTTTCTCGAAATAGTTTATGTTTCCAGCTGATTCAAGTATTGTATATTATCAAATTACAAGATGACACTGTAGATGAATTATATGATAAAAATGCATTATACTCATTCATAATTTTGTTTGATGCGTTGCTCATTGTCATGTCATACAATTTACTCGAATGAATTTCTGCATTCTATTTGAAGAAAAAAGTGTATTTCTTTATTTTGCAACCAGAAAGTTCAGAAAGAGTCTTGGCATCAGTAATGCATTAGATAGCCTTTAATTTGGCAGTAAAGTGTCATATGAGACTTCATGAATACCATATCAGGTTTGCTGCATCTCACCTGATAAGGTTTTTCTTCATCTTATATGGCACTGCATCACCCAGATGAAGGCTTTGTAACTTATCATGTGATCTTCTATTTTTATGCGATCTTGTAAATATGAATTTGTTTTAAAAAATGAAAAAAAACACATTGTAAAAATATTTCAGGTAACAGGCACTTTATTCCTATAAATTCAAAGAGAAATGGTCTTTCCAACCATTTTACTTTTAATATATAGAAGTAAATGTTAATCTATTAAATGATTTGACTGAAAACAACTACAGATCTGAAAAACTCATCCCTGCTGGTTTCAGACTGCAAAACGTTAATGATGGGTGGGAAATAACCTGGGTTGATGGTCAAGGATGGATTTTGACACAAAGTGAGCAATTTGGATGAAATCATGCTTTGACATAGGCAAGGTTTTCATAAAATATATCACTTAAAAAAATTGTCAGTTATTAGGTGCTACGGTAATTGTTATGTCATGCTGTTATGCTCTCTCACAGATCTCTGTGTTTTCTTTTGAATATTATTGCTCCGTGACATGAACATTTTTGTCTTTCTATGATCGCCTAAAACTCACTTTCTTTAATCCATTATTGTCAGTTTGTTCTTGTGTCATATCTATCATTTGTGTGCTCAACAATTTTAATTTTGCTTGGACGTTAGTTTATTTTTGTAAACGCAATCCATTTAAAGCCCATGTTTATTTAGGCTAAACAATACTATCCACAGAAATGAACACGGCAAACATATACACATCAGTCAAGCACACAATAACGTCGTAACAGTCTCAATGGAAAATTTTAATTAAAACTTTCGAATTGTCACATTGTTGTGTCTAGAACAGAATTTTTTTCTTGCACGTGCCGTACTTCATCATGGTCAGCCTCGACATAAGCATTGAGAGTGGCGAATCTGGTGTCCTTTAGATGGGTGTAATTAGCACTGATAGAAATGAGGAAGTGAATCTGGAAATAAAAAATAAATACATAACTTTTTTGAACTAATGATGAAATAGAACTTATTTATAAAGAAATATGTAGCTATATTACAGTTAAAACTAGAAGACCTGTTATGAAATGCGCACAAATAGCATGTTGATCTGCACGTTAATCTACGCGTTATGACCACAGTAAGACTATCAAATTCTAAATTCTGTACATATGGCCTGTGCACAAGCAACGTTTCAGCCAATGGACCTCCGGGTAACCCGGAGGTCCATTGGCAGAAACATTGCCTGTCTTTGCTATGAGTAACCAGGAGAACCTGCCGTGCTTTGGATGCCATTCGATATGGCAATTGCACGCAATTCTAACGTGGAATTAAGCCTAGATAAGCGCACAATTCATGACAGGACTTCTAGTTTTAACTGTAATCATATACTATCTTATTATAAGATAGTAGGGAATGTCTGACAAATATTTTGTGATATCAATGTTAATTTTTTAAATAAGCCAAAATAGTATATTTCCTGAGAGATTAAAATCTAGTGATTTGATAGGCTGAGAAGTATGATGTAAAAAAAAGCCTACACACTGCTGGAATATTTACATCTTTAGCCCTCCTAGTGGGTTTTGTGGTCTTATTTATGCAGTCTTTTGATTTTGAAGATGGGAGACGTGCTGTATACTGCTTGCTATCATTTGAAGTGAAGCGAAGCGTTTGTTGATGAGCTCGCTTCAATAAGGGGTCACATAGTATGGTTCTGTAGAATCTTTTTCAACTGCACAATTTGTATATTATGCAGTGAATGAAGCCGATTTGTTAGGTAAGGGTTAATCGATTGCTAGGTAGAATCGAGGTGCACTGTTTTCTATTCGGAAAAAAAGTCAAAATTGCATGTGCAATGGTGTGTAAGAGTGACAGCTCACCTCAAAATCAAAAGACTGATTTATGCAGCCTTGCCGTTGCTCTCCATTGGCAGGTTTGTCCACCAGCTAAGCCCTGGTGGATAGCCTTCATACTTTCCACAGAGGAAGTGTTAGTGGACCTTTCTTCAGAAAAGTGGTTAACCCTTTACCCAATGTAATGACCAAAACCGACCAGCGTTATTCACAAAAATCGCCAATTTTTATTATTTTTTCATTTTTTGCCTCAAAAACATAGGTGATGACCCCTCTTTAGAACAAGCTCATTGAGCTTGTTCCAATGAGGGGTCATAACCTATGTTTTTTAGACAAAAAATTAAAAAAATTAGTTATTCAAGAATTTTGTTTTCAAGTGTCGTCTGCTTTTCGTGTTTGGTAAAGGGTTAAAATTGTGCTTATCAGTGTTTTGCTATTGAACAAAACATTTGCTAATCAGATTTATTACAGTGTGCATAAGGTACGACTACAAGGCCTGGTCACATAAACCTTGCTACACTCAAGTATTAAGGGTCATTATAACTGTAGTCAAAAAAATTTATTCCAAATAATGAGTTTGTTATTATTCTTGTTATTTAATATGAAGCCCAGGTTAGTTTATTAATGGCTGTTATTATTGAATGACCTGGGCATTGTCTCTCACATATGTGTGTGTGTGTGTGTGAACTATTGAACCAACAAACACCTATCACCTGCCCTGCTCATTAATAAAATCAATAACTAAGCTTCAACAAATAACACCTTTTGTCTATAATTAGCCCTTGTCATTTCCAATTAATTTCAGCACTTCTAATCATCCTTTGCCAGGCAGGTCTTATCACTTTAGAACATAACATATTATAAATGGTAATATAGCAGTGATAAGTTTAACTCTTTACCCAATGCAATTGCCAAAACGGGCCAGCCCTATTCTCAAAAATCGCCAATTAATTTTCAATATTCTTTCATTTTTTGTCTCAAAAACATAGATTATGCCCCCTCGTTGGAACGAGCTCATCGAGCTCGTTCCAATGAGGGGTCATAACCTATGTTTTTGAGACAAAAAATGAAAAAGAATAGTTATTCAAGAAATATTCTGGCAAGTGTTGTCTGCTTTTCATGTTAGGTAAAGGGTTAATGATAACTTCTCTACAAATTGCAGTGTTTTTATCATGCCAGAAGATTCATGTGAAGATAGTTCCCAGTCATCTTTTGACATCATTCAGTTTTTTTCTGCATCATGTTAACATCATCATGAGATATGTGCTCCAGCATTCCTTATTTCGCTCCCCGAACTACCCAAATATTCATTGTCTTTGACTTCGCAATAACTATACTTAGGGTGGTTTTTGTCCAATGGAGCTTCAACTTGTAAATCATTCATTACCATTTATAAATATGCATTGTTTTTGGCTTCACTTCAATTCCACCTATTTGAGTATCCACCCTGATTATCATCTTCAAAATATATGGTGAAGTCCATATCACACATTATTAGTAACATAGCATGATACATTTTCATACAAGGCGATGAGAGTTCATATCAAGTGAATC
Source organism: Pictodentalium vernedei (assembly GCA_031216915.1). Lineage (NCBI taxonomy): Eukaryota > Metazoa > Mollusca > Scaphopoda > Dentaliida > Dentaliidae > Pictodentalium > Pictodentalium vernedei. Next base: position 156,614,186 of record CM062297.1, read on the forward strand.
CGAACCTGAAATGAACACTCTGAGACTTGTATGGAAATGTATCAGCAAAGATACATGCCATGTAACATATTTGTTATGTCGAAGGTCGAGGCAAATCAGAGGATTAATAAATTTTCAGGAGAAACAAAGAACGACTGGGCATTTATTTTTTAGACACTGCTATTGGCAGCACTGTGCAGTACCATCAACAGTAATTGGAACCCTTACGTATGGTTCCATGGTAGCAGTAAACAATTAACGCTGTTCGAAGTGCGAAATTTGTTTTAAAAATTAAACGTATTGCTACAAGCATATTTGAAATACCCTTACAAATTTACAGTCATTACCACCTGAAAAGGGTTAACAAAGCACTTTAAACGTATTGCTACAAGCATATTTGAAATACCCTTACAAATTTACAGTCATTACCACCTGAAAAGGGTTAACAAAGCACTTTTAAACGTTCAAAAAATCACTTTTAATCTGTTGAGTAAACTGTAAAGAAAATGTTCACTTCAGCAAAAAAAGTTAATAGAATTGTAAAAACAACAAAGAACTTTTGGGACTATTTTTCTGTCCATATTTTAAATATTTAATGTTTTAAATCAATAAATATGGTACTTTGAAAATATTTTTGGTACTTAAATTCTCTTATTTTGTTTTAATTCAAATTTTTGAAAATTTGAAGCGAGTGGAAATGCATCAAAATAGTAATGGCAGCTACTCACCTAACTTCAAATAATATCAGGTGAGTTACCGGATATGGCAGAAGCCTTAGATGGTATTCCAGCATTCTGATTGGACAAACTAACTTTGCGGCATAATAAGGGTCTTTGTTTTAGTTTACTTCCCTTCCCCATCTGTCACAAAAAGAGTAATACACTTCAAAATCATGTCATTGTGATATTACATATGACACAGCTTTATACTTACCAGAGCAACAATGACTAGAATGGCTGAGCCCAATGCTACAGAATAGCAGATAAGCAGATCATCTGTCTGTAAAAGGAAAGAAAAAATTTCATTAGATAAAAACATCAGTATTCACGAGGTCACACACTATACAATTATGGACTTTTGTGGAGGTGAATATGATGTGATATGAACCTAAAAAGCTTATACTGACTGAAACGTTAGCCTCGGTCAATATAAGTTTTTTAGGTTCATATCACATCATATTTACCACCACAAAAGTCCATAACTGTTTTATTATATACACCATCCTCAAAAAAACAATCTTCTATTTGTCAATTAAAAGTTCAATTATATCAGCCAGAAATACTTTTATTTAACAATAAAATAGCCAGCATCTGCAGAATAACATAAAAAATAAACAATGTTATAGAGATTACATTGATTGAAACAGAACTAGAGAGGGGATTTCCAAAAGCTATATTTAGAAAGTTGATCTTCACTGGAAAACTGTTGAACATGGATTTTCGAGTACCAGTCACGTGTATAAGATCCAGCCAATAGAAGTGTGTTTATTTATAAAGTATATATTAAAATAAATTAATTGATTCCCAGGAAATCGTTTTTTCAAATCAGTGAGGGAGGGAGGGAGGGTTTTATTTCTAAGCTTTTCTTTCATACAATGAGTACAGATTGAGAGGCATTGCACTGTCTGATCACACACAGAATATAGAAAGTGCATAATAATGCACATTAACTCATTTAATTTAACTCTCAAGGGTCTAAAGCCAACTTTGATCACTCTTTACTGCAACAGAACAGGTGCCCCAACTTGCTATCTCTGGTGATATTTGGATGTTACAGTACAGTTGCCGTGGATTGGTCGTAATCCACATGTGGGCAGCGATGTCTATGTATGCGTTTACCCGGTAACGAAAGTGTCAATGACACTGTAGCTCAAGTTGTCAAGACATGTACATGTATAGTGTGTGACACAGCAATGACAAACATCTAGGTAATGACCTGATAACAAAGGTACATATAAAGTATTGTAACGGCCTGTACATAAATACTGACCGTAGCCTGTAACAAATGTATAGATAAAGTATTGTAAAGGTGGGTGACAGTCAGATGCTAAACTAGAAAAGAAACCTTTGAGTCCCAGAGTGGGTCTGACTGAACCCCAAAATATTTGTTCTCATAGCACAGTGATAACAAAGGCACCCCAAAACACACTCATTCCTGTCCCAAGGTGAAAACAAAGGTACCCAAGAAGTTTCGTGAAGATCAGTTCATAAATACGAGCTGTATAGAAGTTGTGACAAAAAACTGATTGGACCTAATTTCGGTACAAAATGGCCACTGGCAGCCATCTTGAATTTTGGACCGCACTCAGAAACACTTGTTCTCGTCCCAAGGTGATAACAAAGGTACCCAAGAAGTTTCGTGAAGACCGGTTGATAAATACAGCCTCTAGCCCGAGCCGTATTGACATGTGTACTTACTGTGTGTAAGTAGCACTGAAAAAATCAAAGTTCATCTAATTTGCATAATTTCTGCACGAGAAAAAAACCCGTATTATATGTGATGTATCCCATGGTACTAAACATTCACACAAAAAATTATTCAAATCAGAGCTTTCATGTGGAAGTTCTGAGCAAAAATCTGATTGCCTCTAATTTTGAACAAAATGGCTGCCAGTGGCCATCTTGAATTTTGGACCGCACCCCAAAACACTCGTTCTCGTCCCACGGTGATACCAAAGGTACCCAAGAAGTTATGTAAAGATCGGTTCATAAATGCGGCCTCTAGCCCGAGCCGTATTGGCATTTGCACTGACAGTGCTGAAAGTAACACTAAATACATCAAAGTTAGTCTAATTTGCATAATTTATGTACGAGAAAAAACCCGTATTATATGTGATGTATCCCATGGTACTAAACATTCGCACAAAAAATTATTCAAATCAGCGCTTTCATATGGAAGTTCTGTGCAAAAAACAGATTTCTGCATCGTCGGTATAAAATGGTGGCTGGCTGACATCTTGAATTTCGGACCGAACCCCAAAACACTTGTTCTCGTCCCATGGTCATAACAAAGGTACCCAAGAAGTTTCGTAAAGCTCGGTTCATAAACACGGCCTCTAGCCCGAGCCGTATTGAATTGTTGACGGACAGATGGACAGACAGACGACTGGCCATGGCATAAGCTCAAATTTGGCTTCGCCAAAGTTGAGCTAAAAATCGATAGCTCCCATCTAGAGGTCACTCCAAATAAGCATACCAGGTTTCAAAGCAGTCCAATCATAAATGTGCCCTGTAGGGTGTGCCAAACGGAAATATTGTGGTCTGACTAAACTGAGTTCTAAGAACGTTGGCCGTGGCAACATTTTTTAACGGAAATTGAAGAAAATTGATAGCTCCCATCTAGAGGTCGCCCTGAACAAGCATACCAGGTTTCAAAGCAATCCAATCATAAATTTGCCCTGTAGGGTGTGCCAAAGGGAAATATTGTGGTCTGACTAAATAAACTAAGTTCTAAGAACATTGACCACGGCAACATTTTTTGACGGAAATTTAAGAAAATCGATAGCTCCCATCTAGAGGTCATCCCAAACAAGCAAGCCAGGTTTCAAAGTAATCCGATCATAAATGTGCCTTGTAGGGTGTGCCAAAGGGAAATATTGAGGTCTTCTGACTAAACTAAGTTCTAAGAACGTTGGCCTCGGCAACATTTTTTGACGGAAATTGAAAAAAATCGATAGCTCCCATCTAGAGGTCTCCACAAACAAAGCATACCAGGTTTCAAAGCAATCCGATCATAAATGTGCCCTGTAGGGTGTGCCAAAGGGAAATATTGAGGTCTGACTAAACTAAGTTCTAAGAACGTTGGCCGTGGCAACATTTTTTGACAGAAATTGAAGGAAATCGATAGCACCCATCTAGAGGTCTCCCCAAACAAGCGTACCAAGTTTCAAAGTGATCTGATCATAAATGCGACCTGTGAGGTGTGTCAAACGAAATTGTGGACGTACGTGCTAACGTACTAACGTATGTACGTATGTGTACGTATGTACGTATGTACGTACGTACATACATATGCCGACGGACGAGAAGTGATGGCAATAGCTCAGCTTGACTTTGTCAAGTTGAGCTAATAAAAATCATTATCAACAAAATTTTAATTAATGAAGAACAAGGTAGTATCCTGTGCTTCGTTAATTAAATTTTTGATGATTATTCCTATAATTAGTCTTTAGAATCTAATATTGCCTCCCTGGAAATATTGCTCACCCACTGAAAATGACCAGTCGTCCGTAACTGTACTGTACATTCTAAGTGCCTTGACAGTCATTTCTAGGCATGTCTTGGCTGCCTGTATAGGCAGCCAGTACTTGGCTAAAAACAACTGCAAAGCCACAGGATGTAGACTACACTGTCTTTAGTTATGCTCCTCAGATTTCAATTACATACATTAATCAAAAAACATAAAAGCTTTCAAGTGTCCGAATTTGTAGCAATATTGGAAGACACTGCAAGGCAATAAAAATGTCCAATGTGTGTGTGTGGGGGGGGGGGGGGGGGGGAGAGGGGGGGTTCAATTTCAGTAAGGGGTTGTATGAGAATCAAAACAAATTTTTGGCCTAAAAAGTTATTCTTCAAGAGATGATTTCAAGAAATAATTTTCTTCACATTATTCGTGTTATATCAAAATTCTTGAGAGTAAAATTTTCCTCTTTGGTTCCTAACTCTTTACCCAAAACATAGGATATCAAAATTTATTATCATAATTGATGGGTTTTTTTTAATTTTTAGAAAATTTCAACAAAACCATAATATTCACTGGAATGAGCTTGCATGCTGCTGGTGGTTATTCCTGCTCAGGACAGGAAATCTCTTGCCACCAAAATACGTAAAATTTGAATACACTTTACCAAACTGTCACCTACAAATTCTACCGAGTTTTGGACCAGCGATTACTTGAGTCAACCTTTAATGAATTTTTCACCAAATCTTGTCATGGTTGCTTTCAGAAGAAAAATATTTTAAAAATACTCAGTTGATTAAGAGTTAAAGCCATTACTAATATGACCAGCTGACCGTACTTCCGACAAAGTTTCTGGAATTATTAAAAAAAATTACATTTTTTGCTTTAAACATTGCTTATATATTTATTCATTTATTTATTTATTTATTTATTTATTGGGGTTTAATGATACTTTTGATAGCCAGGGTCACCTCATGTTGTACGGTTTTATATGTGAAGGAAGCCAGAGTACACAGAGAGAACCGTCGGGCAATGGCGAGCAACTGCCAAACTCACCAATGTTCTAATTCCACACAAGCAGGGTTAGCACTGGTTGAAGACAAGTGCACCATCAACCTGCAGTATGTCTTAATATACAGCATGGGTAACTGGGATTAGGTGCCTTGCCCCAGAAAAACAACGTAGTTTCCCCTGGCAGGGATCGAACCATCTACCTTTTGGTTTGAAGTTCAATACCATAACCACTGAGTCATCACACTCCCTGAATATTGCTTAGGATCAAGCCTGATTATAAACAACCTGTCATTTGCAAAATGGGGTCCCCAGAAGGTGAATTTGGTGATGCTATCCCACACAGTGGGCCAATTTATCCTCTAGGTAGATCTTTCTGTTTTGGCTTGAGACCTTGATTCAGACTGAGGTTCACAGAGGGTAAATTTTGTGATGCTACCCTGCTGTGCAGGGTAGCATCACCAAATTCACCCTCTGGGGACCTCATTTTGCAGAAGACAGTCTGCTTATTTTCAGGCTATCCTTCATTGGAAAGATCTTGATTAGCTCATTCATATGAAGGGTTAAAAGCAAAAATTGAAAAAATAATAAAATCAAATGAAAGATTCTGGGAATAGAGCCCGCTGGATATGGTCATTATGTTAGGTAAATGATTTGGCCAATTCAGAAGTTCATACAAGATTTCTGTTTCAAGGGGAATTGAAAAAAATTTAGGAAGAGTAATTTCACAGTTGCCTTAAAATTCAAAGCAGAAATAAATAAAAACTAACTTCTAGTCCCATAAATTATAACAAGGCACAGTCATACAGATAGCATGGGGGGGGGGGGGGGTGTATTTCTGCCCTTGAGTGTAAGAAGACTTTGCAATGATAAAGCATGCAAAGCTTTCTTGCACTTAAGGGACAAATTCATCAATTTTATTAACTTGGTTAAAATATTTTTACTTTTTCAAGTTTGCATTGGTTATAAAAAGAGAACATGTGGCAGCCAAAAGGACCATGTGGGGTTGGGGGGGGGGGGGGCTGAGAAACAGATTTTTAACTTTGTTAGGCCTTATCAAAAATAGTTTAAGTGTACAGCTGCTCTTCCTGTGTTTTTTATTTTTTATCATTTGTGATTTCATTGCTGAATATTGCCATTTTATCACATAATTTCTTTTCTACCATTTTTGTCACTGTCATTTTCATCACTGCTATTTTACCTAAGAACCTATAGGCACATTCTTCATTAACATATTTCCAGAGCTCAAATCTTTTAGTGGAGCTAGTTGCCACGCTGGACAACCACATTTTTCAGATACTGAAAAGTGGTTGCCCTGCAATATGGTTTTTCAGATGGATGCCCTTCAATAAAAAGTTGTTTCCTAAATTTGCTTGCAAACAATCAAACCGACAAAAATATTAAATCACAGCTAAATGAGTGAGACACTCAATTCAATCTCATTACCTCTAATTTGAATTGCTTCAGGGAGCTGCCACAAATTTTTCTTGGCTCAAAACCTGTAAAGAAACAAAAATGAATTTCATCAAATTTATTAACCACTACATTTTACACTTTCTGAGATACAACCAAAATGTTTTATTGAGATTACTGGAATTCTATTTGGAGAGGTTTTTTTAAGATTTCTTGTTTTTTTTAATTTTTCACCAATACAGTGCAATCCTCTTAATTGAATATTCATTTTGCCAGTGAAAATTATTCAATTAACAGGAGTATACAATTAACAGGGATTTGATCAGTTTCCTGTGTTCTGGAGGTAAACTGAGCATTTATTCTATTATATCTTGTTTGACAGAGCTCATAGAGCTCTGTCAAACAAGATATAATAGAATAAATGCCTGTATTGGATGCAGTGAGGCCAAAAAGGTTGATAAATAAGGGGAATTTGGTGCGTGTCACAGTAATTTTTTCGACATATTATAAAAATTTATATACAATTAACAGGAGTTTACTCTACAACCCATATGCAATTAACAGATCAAATTTGTACTGAAGGTATGGTAAATGGTTTTGTGTTTGAAAATTATATTCAATTAACAGGGATATACAATTAAGAGATATCCAATTAAGTGGGCTCCATGGTATTACAGAAATTAACTTTGGGTTTTGTGTGTACACTTTTAAACACGAATTCCAAGTTTTACTGTCTTCTGTGAGCAATTTGTCTGGACAAAGATCAAAGACAGATGATGGACATTTCTGTAAATTAGGTAATCAAAGTTTCCAGACTAAAGCAAAAATAAAATTCATGGAGTATAAAAGAAAGGGCATCTAGACTGGTCTAATTTGGTGACAATGCAGTCAGCTGTGGTTCAGCCCCATTGAAGAAAATTTGTTGCAATGCTTACTGTCGGAATTCCATTTCCTGATTTCTCCAGGCTGTATTGGTTCCTCAGAATTTCTATTATCAGTAACTCTACGAGGTATTTTTCCGACTATGATCACTTTTTACTGCAACAGAACATGTGCCGCAACATGCTGTCTCTGGGTAAAATTGAAGTTCACCCTTTACCCAACGTAATGGCCGAAACCGACCAGCGCTATTCACAAAAATCTCTATTCAATTTTCATTATTTTTTCATTTTTTTTCTCTCAAAAACATAGCTCATGACCCCTCATTGGAATGAGCTCAATGAGCACATTCCAATGAGGGGTCATGAGCTGTGTTTTTGATTCAAAAAATGAAAATATTTAGTTATTCAAGAATTTTGTTTGCAAGTGACGTCTGCTTTTCATGTTAGGTAAAGGGTTAAATCATAAGAACGTTTGCAGTTGTGAACCAACCAACATTTGCAGAAAAAATTAAAATGGCTGGTGTTAAACGTTTTGCTTGTCACATAAGTACATAAATATTGTAAAAAGAGAGCAAGGTGATATCCAACAACACAGCAAAGGCAAACAGAAAATGTTCAAATTTATTAAAGGCATATCTGTTGGAGAAAGAACTGAATAGTGAAAGTGAAAATTACACACCTGAATAACTGAAGGAAATGCTTTTCGGTTTCATAAATTAATTTGCTGAAGGGTGTATGAGTTTTCAGACCAGTGTAAATGCCCATACGCCCTGGGAAACCAAAGGATAACTAATATTATTACAGTGGCACCCTGTTAATTGAATAGACACTTTGCCAATGAAAAGTGTTAAATTAACAGGAGTATTCAATTAACAGGAATTGTGTTACTTTCTTGTATTCTAGAGATACACTTAGCATTTATTCTACTATATCTTGTTTGACAGAGCTCCATGAGCTCTGTCAAACAAGATATAATAGATTAAATGCCTGTATTGGATGTACTGAGGCCAAATAGGTCTATAAACAAAAGAAAACTGGTGAGAGTCAGGGTAATTTCTCGACATGTTACAAGATTTTTTATTCAATTAACAGGAGTTTACTCTATAACATATATTCAATTAACAAGTCAAATTTGTACTGGAGGTATGGTAAATGGTTTTGTGTTGGGAAATTATATTCAATTAACAGGGTATTCAGTTAAGAGATATCCAATTAAGTGGGCTCCACTCTACTGTTGATAATGTAGGAGCACGAGAGAAAAAAAAATTCACTCCGTTTCAAATCAGGTGTGTCATACTGGCTATTCAGCTAGGAATCACTGTAACAGGCCAAATTTTTGCTATAAGAATGATAAATGGTTTGTTTTTTTGAGACTTATACGCATTTAACAGGGTTTTTCTATTAAACAATATCCATTTAAAGGTACAAAGCTTACTTACCATAGTTTTTCAGGTTAATACAGTTATAACCTAAGTGCTCCGTTAGAATGTACTCCAGGAAAAAAAGACCAACTGGCAAGGCCAGCACAGCTACTGCACATATCCAGCAGATTGTGAGAAACCAGGTCAACATGAGAACCTACAAAATATAAAAAAAAAATAATATTTTTTAGGCGACCAAAAATGTTTTGGTTCTCAGGCAATAATACCTCATTGAAACTGACTCCTCCATTCAACATTTTTATTCCAAAATTAGTATGAAATCATAAGACTTTAAAATTTTTATCTTTTATCATTGATGTATATTAATTTGCACATGTCTGCAACAAAACAGGATTAAAACATACAGTGCCTATTTATAATATTTGTTGTGTAACCAATCTGCTCTGTTCTGCAAAAAATAACTCATATATTGTGAGGGCAGTGATTTTTTTTTTTTTTCGAAATGAGTACATAAATATACAAACTTTGTATTTTTTTTTTAAGTGTAGGTACCACAAGCTTAACCCTTTACCCAACGCAGACGATGTCAACATTTATTATTTTAAATATAATTTTTTTAAATTTTTCAAAACATTTCAACAAAACCATATCATTTGACCCCTCATTCGAACGATCTCACTGAGCTCGTTCCAATGAGGGGTCACATGATATGGTTTTGTTGAAATATTTTGAAAAATTTAATTTTTTCAACTGCTCAATTTGCATATTACATGTATGCGGGCAGATGCGAGCTATTCGTTAGGTAAAGGGTTAAAGGCTTCATATTCTGTGGATGTTCTTTATATTATCTATGAAGTGAAATTATTTAGCCTCTACAGTTTTATTTAGCCTGTACAGTTTTATTTAGCCTGTACAGTTTTGCCTTGTTAAAATTTATGGGAGAGTGCCTATAGCACTCTCCCATAAATTTTAACAAGGCAAGAACGTGTGAACAAAGTTTTCCAGCCAAAAATAATTTAGAACTCTTAACCCTTTCGCGACTCAGCCAAACCGGCCCCCCAGACTTGGGATAGTGGGGTTAATTTCGGAATCATATCGTCCATTAGATAAAGGTGTACAAAATTCCATTCATTTGGATTGTCAGGTAAGTCAAGATTCATCTTCTCAGCTTCAGAACATGGGATACGTAGTGGAACAAAATCTGTGCATTTGTCCCACTGAAAAATTGGACCAATTCCTCCACCACGCAAGCCCCCTCTGCCATGTCCCTGACCAGCACTTTTTTTTCTGCCACATCCCCTCCCACTGGCCAGTCCTATTCCAGATGCTGAAGGACTCTCTCCGTCATCTGGATTATTACTGGCAACAGCATCTGAATGTCCAGCACTCGTAGTAGTGTCATGTGTGTCAGCTTGATTTGAGCCAACTGTACCACAGAATCCTGCTCCACGTCGCTATCATTAGAGTGATATTCGTCCGTGCAATTACTGTGATTCTGGTGCAATTTGCGCTGAGAGCATAGCCAAGCAACTAAGGGAAATAACCCTAAATTCATTCGGGCATGAAATTTACTTCTGTGAACTGATAGAGATAGCACACGTGGACTGTGGTGAGAGTAGATGCATTACTATGCCATCGGCGCGCTGCACGCCAACAGGTTTGTAGTGTCAGTTTACAGGCAGCGTGGCACGGCACGGCATGCGCCAATGAGGCATGAAAGGGTTAACAAAGGTCTGTCACCAAATAAAAGGATATCAACATCTGACAAGTGATACATGAATTATATTGTGAAGTGTTTGTATGGATGTACACAATTATGAATGGACAGAGCCCTCAAATATATACCCATCGAAACCTCCTATGGAGGTCAGGGATATAATAAATGAAATGCCGAACTGAATATTTACTGCCATAATAGGACAAAAGGTTATGTAATAAGGAAAAGGTGGTGTACTTAACCACCTTACCTCAATCCCCCACTAAAAACTGAAGCAACTGCTTAACCCTTTACCTAACATGAAAAGCAGACGACACTTGCAAAAAAAATTCTTGAATAATTCATTTTTTTCATTTTTTGTCTCAAAAACAGGTTATGACCCCTCGTTGGAACGAGCTCGACGAGCTCATTCCAACGAGGGGTCATAACCTATGTTTTGGAGACAAAAAAATGAAAATATTTTGAAAATTAATTGGCAATTTTTGAGAATAGCGCTGGCCCATTTTGGCCGTTACGTTGGGTAAAGGGTTAAAGTGTGGAGGTGAGGGTTATATTTATATTCAACTGGGCTCAGAGTTTCCTTTCAATGGAAATGAACAGATGAAAATACTTCATGCTGTTTCACTGGTCAATTTCACCAATCTGCCATTCACTGATTGGATGATCCAAGAAAGGTAAATACCAAACATCACTCTGAAACCAAATTTAATCTTGCAGCAATGATGGGGATCAATTTATTTTTGAATTATCTCCCTTATACCACACACCACCCTGAATTCAAGAACTATTTTACTTTTTGAACTATTAGTGAAAATGCCCATTCAGATTTTAGTATTTGTTAAATTTTTGTCCTCGAAATGTAGCTTATGAACCCTCATTGAGAGGTTCTTGATGAACTTGCTCCAATTTGGGATCAAGAACAATTCATCAAAGTAATTATGAAAACTAAATCTGGATCAAAGAAAGCTCAAAACTGCAATGGAAAAATTTGTAGCTGATAGCTACTAAATATTTCAAAAGCTGAAGGGAAATAACAAAAGCTTCCAAAATGAGAAAGAATTATCTCCCTTAGATTGGAAACTGCTCTGATGCTTCCCTCAAATGCACATCAAAGAATATAACCAATCAGCATTTGCAACTAGCATTTGAAGGATCAAATTAGCAAAATTAGAATCTTACCTGTAGCTGAGGCATGTCAAAGTACCGCCGGTACCAACATAATCAGTACCCAGACAGGACAGGGCCTGTCCCGCCGAAACCGGTACCAGGACAAATCAACTATTGGATGACATATCGCAATCAGATGGAAAAAATTCGCATTTAAACCACCCCAGTCCCAAAGATCGACGACAAACATGGCACCATGACAATTAATATGGCACCATGACAATTAATCTGTGGCGACGTCACAGTAATCATAAAGCATGATAATCGTGCTTTATGATTACTCTGATATCACCACAGAATAATTTCCTTGAAGGAACCGATGACTGACAGCGCTTTCGTTGTCTTTAATGTGACGTTTGAAAAGTCAAAATGGTCGGCCTTATCGTGGTCATGGTGCATACAGAACATACACCTGTGGAGTGTTTTGATATGTTAATCCACAAATAAATAGCCCATTTACCGTCGTTCACTTAGGAATTTCCTGATAAAGTAATTTTGTACCAGTACCGGTGGGACAAAAGCTTCAGTACCAGTACCGGTTGGAGCATAAGGGAACTGGCAGTACCGGTACAGGTACCACTTGACATGCCTGCTGTAGCTTTATGTAATCACCATATCAAAGTTGTACTACAGTATGTGGAGAGTGGATTGTGACTGAATCACCCACAGAGTGGACTTATCACCCAAAGTATCACTTTCAAATTCTGCACATGTGGACAGAAAACACAAACAATGTTTCAGCCAATAGACCTCTGGGTTTAACCTGGAGATCCATTGGCTAGAACTTTTCTTGTGCTTGTTACACTTTGCAACAAATTTGCAATTACTGCTTGGGTGGAATCTCCACTCTATGGTTAATTTAGTGATAATACACTCTCCACATACTGTACACTGCAGATATTAATTTGTAGTAATGGTTTGTAAGTTGTAAGCAATTAATTGGATTATTCAATTAGGATATATACAATTAAGTAGGCTCGACTGTTAAGTGTAGTGCTAGTTCAGCCAGCCGAATGAACATGCTTGGCCTCTGCAGAGGCCAAGCATCTTCATTCGGATAGCTGAACTACTACAGTGCCTACTCAGAAGTTCTGTTCTATGACAGCATACTTCAAAACAACCAGGTCAAAAAACAACACAGAGACAAGAATCACAATTATTGAGAAAGTGGCTTACAAATATGTTTAGTCCTCTTGCACACGAGTTCTTCTTGCTGGAGTTGAAAACCCGCCTACTAGTTGGGTCTGATGAAAAATGGCAAACAAGCAGGAGACATGTACCAAGGACAAACATGGTGACAACAACACCAATTACTGTGTATTCCATGAACCAAAGCCTGTAAAAAAGCAATAAAAAAAATTCTTATTTATAACATATAATTCTCTTGGAATGTCCAAAATATTGGAGAAATAAATAGGGCCCTGCAAATTGGAAATTTGACTTCTAATCAATTCTAGAATCGAGTCAGGTAACAGAGTCACAAAACAATTTTTTTTTAAATTTGGCTTCTAATCAATTCTAGAATTGAGTCAGGTAACAGAGTCACAAAACAATTTTTTTAAAAATTTGACTTCTAATCAATTCTAGAATCGAGTCGGGTAACAGAGTCACAAAATGATTTTTTTTTTCAAATCGAATTGACTGAATAGTAATGTCCGTGACTTCACATTTTCACCACATTATGGAATGGATGCGATGAAATGTTCATCATTCAGAAATGGACTCAATTGCAGTGGTTTCTTAAAAAAATAGTAAGGGAGGATGGGACTATTATTATCCTCGATGGGTATCCAGGTGGGATGGGAAATCTAACCCGAGTAGGCCTGCACGGTATATCGATAAACCGATATATACCGGTATTCAAACCAATATCGATTGAATACCGGTGTAATTACAAAAATATCGGTTTATCGTCATTATTTATTTACCCACAATTTAATTTTCAAGATGTCTTGAGTGTTTTATCTGTAGCTGAGAATGAATAATATTATTGCTTTACCCAAGGAATCATCCGCATTTGCCCACGTAATATACAAAATCTCCAGTTGAAAAAAAATAATTTTCAAAAATTTTGCAAAACAATATCATGTGACCCTTGATTGGAACGAGCTCAACGAGCTCGTTCCAATGAGAGGTCACATGATATTGTTTTGAAGAAATTTTTGGAAGAATAATAAATTGTGATATCGTCTGTGGTGGATAAAGGTTTTTCGAACCGCATCATCAAGGCATGATGATTCGTCCCGACTGTGATGCCTCAAGTCTCGATTATGGTACTTATGTTCATCTATCTGAACAGTTTTCGATATACCGGTATACCGCGGTATTTTTTTGAATACCAATACCGGTATTCTGCTTTGAATATCGTGCAACCCTAAACCCGAGGGCAAGATATTTGTGCCAGACACGAGGCTTGCTGAGTGTGTGGCTCAAATATCTTGCCCTGAGGGTGAGATTTTCCCGTCCCTCCCAGATACCCATCGAGGATGATTTTTCTTCAGCCATTAACTAGAAAATACCATATTTTCCAGGAAAAAATAATTCTTAGTGCGTTCATTCTAGGAGAAAACCAATACGACAATCAGAAAGCATGTCCAGAAGTATGGTATATACCAAAGGTGTATACTTCAAAACATGCAGACTAGCACCGCATGTTGAGGGTTAATGCACTGAAACAACCTCAAATGAAATTGACATATCTGCACACGTCATTTCCTGACATGTACTTCAGTTTGATAGAGCAATTTGAGGTGTGCTGAAGTTTTTCTTAGAGTGTTCTGGTTTCGATTTTCGTTTATAAAGTCGGTTGAATTTACGGAAACAAAGTGGTCTGGTTATTTGGTTATACATGTGCAGACCTCTGATTTACATTGATTAAATAGTTCCAGCACTAATTAAATATGCAAATAGGTTGGTCATGTGGGGGGGGGGGGGGGTGGAGATAGCTGCCACATGGGTGGAGTGGGACAGGCATATCTCTCACACTTGTCTCACATGACTTTATATTTGTCTCAATACCTTAATGGTAGGAGAATCATGATATCATCAAATGAATCATTTCCATGCATTGGATGGAGAGAAGGCGCAGAAGGGTAATGGTGGGTTTTCTCATCTGAAAACAGTAACAAATCAGTGGCTGGTGAAAGTGTTATTATATTATTATACACATCATATTATGTTATTTTTTTCAGTTATAGTTGGACCATCTACAGATCTTGTATGCTAAAGTACATTGTTAATATATAAGACTTCATAAATTCGGCCTCATGTGCAGTGGTGGCACCAAAGTTTTTCTGACGAGAGGGCTTGAGCTTGCTGGCAGGTGAGCTATAGTATCCCCCCGACAAACCTACAATAAAGGAGGCAGCTCCCCCAACAGGAGGAGCTAGACCTCCCCAACTGAGGGCTATAGGCCCTGCCCCCCCCCCCACCAACAGGTGTGCTAGAGTATCCCCCAACAGCCCAACAGAAAAGAGGTGGCTTCCATGACAGGAGGATCTAGGCCTCCCCAACATAGTGCTACAGGCCCTGCTCCCCCTCCCCCACTCACGTTTGCTGACAAAAAATATTATTGAATCTACCTTGGAAATCCAGTAAAACTGTTATTTAACCCTTTACCTAACATAACGGCCAAAACTGGCCAGCGCTATTCACAAATATTACCATCCAATTTTTATTATTTTGTTCATTTTTACCTCAAAAACATAGCTTATGGCTCCTCATTGGAACGAGCTCGATGAGCTCGTTCCAATTAGGGGCCATAACTAAGCTATGTTTTTGAGTCGAAAAATGAAACAAATGAGCTTTTCACGACATTTGTTTGCAAGCGTAGTCAGCTTTTCATGGTAGGTAAAGGGTTAACCGTTAACTGGTAAATTGTTCAAGTTTATCAGGTCATCAAAATTTGTTCAGTTTTTACCTTGTAACAATTTACGGGAGAGTGTCTATATGCTCTCTCCCATAAATTGTAACAAGGCATATCTATACAGATGTAATAATATCATTTTAATGATAATATGAAGCACATTCAGAGAATATGAAGCCTTTAACTTAGGTACCTGCACTTAGAATGAAACACTAGTATGGGCTTTCAGCACTCAATAAGTTAAAATTTGACACTATCAGCTCGCATTGTGCTTGTCCACAATACAGATTGGTCGTGCTGTTGGAGATGAAACAGCAAATAAATAATAAATAGTTTAATAGTTTTCTACCACCTCCTGAATGAGACGTCTGGGTGAGACAGACATATCTCATTTTCTCCACATAACGCAATGTCACCTCATAGTAAATGCCAACATCACAAGCTACATCATGGCACATCTTGGAATATTTCTCATTGTTTCATTGCCTTAACCCTGCCTTTATCAAGAGTGCTATTCATTTTCCAAGCATATATCTTTGGTAAATATATTTATTTATTGGTGTTTATGGTCATATATTTCTGCACAATGGCTAATCATGACCACAAGATGGATATGACAACTTTTTTGCAATAAAACTTGGTGTAATAAAGGCATTTACTTCGTAAATGACCTAGTTTCTGAAAACAATGGCCTCCTAACCTTCAATGACTTCTCCAACAAGTATAACATCAACACCCCATTTACAGTTTTTCAGGGTATTATAAATGCTTTACCTAAATCTTGGAAAAGTGCAACCAGATCCAATAAAAAGTTGCCCTTTATTCAGGACAAACATATTGTCTACTAATAACATCTCTCAGGCTTTTTATTTTAAATTTTTAGAACTCCACACTATACCTCCTATTAATGTACAGAACAAATGGAATGAGGTTTTAGAAATGGATTTGCACTCTAATGACTGGAATTTTATATATAAAATCCCATTTACAATCACGGATGACACATATTTACAAAGTTTGCATTTCAAAATTGTCCATCAAATTTTATACACCAATTCAAAACTTTATAAATGCAAACTCTCTGAAACGGAACTCTTTACTTTTTGTTGCAATACAAAGGAGACAATACTTCACTTGTTTTTTGAATGTTTGGTTGTGAAAACAGTTCTTCTGAACTTTTTAGAACGTTTAAGGAACAAGTGTGATATTGAGTTTCCTTTAACCCCAGAATATGTTATTTTAGGCCACACAAATATTCATGCCGCTTTCAATAACATAACAGACTTTTACATGCTTATCTTCAGAAAGTTTATTTATTCCTGCAAAGTGAAAAATAATCTACCAACCTATACCAGATTTACTGAACAATTAAGAAATTACAGAAATCTAGAGCTCATATCCAGATATTCATATTCGAATAAGCGCATCAGAGAAGAACTTAAGGTGGGATACAATCAGTTCTCTGTTTACTGGTTAACCCCCTTTCTCATCTTGCTTATACTGTTTCTGTCACAACAATGCAGTGACATTGTAGACTGCGATCGGTGCTGTAACATCAAGACATATTACGTATCTGTTACTTGTCCTGACGTTACACTGTTTGGAGAAGTGCTGTGAGTTACTTGGGTTGAATCATTTAAAATCTTTACCTAGCACAATATTTTGAAAATGTGATGTTCCCTGCTCAAAAATGACAAAATTTCTAAAAACATCTCCTCTAACCCACAACCTCTGCTCCCTCGCTGGAAGGAACTCGACGAGCTTGTTCTAGTGCGGGGTCGAGGGATGTGGTTTGGGGGAGAAAGCTTGAAAAGTAATGAACTGAGTGATTTTTGTATATATTCAGTTTTAGCCATTACTTTGTGTATACATTCAAGGTGTTTCCAGTAATTTTCAAGTTCCCTTTATTTCGGTTAAGCAACTAGGTGAAAAGTATGTGTTTGATGCGCATGTAGGACCTTGACTCTGATAAAACACACACGGCAGCTCTACATCATTTGTCATCACCCCATCTCTATTGTGCAGCTACGAATGAAAATTCATGTCACAGTGAAAAATAAGAAATTTATATTAGGCCTAAAAAAATAAAAAATCTGTTTCTCAGGCCCTCCCGCATGGTTCTTTTGACTGCCGCATGCTCTCTTTTTATAACCAATGTAAACTTAAAAAAAATTAAAATTAAATGGTTTATGTCTGATATTTTACCCAAAGTTAAAAAAATTGATGAATTTGTCCCTTGAGTGCAAGAAGGCTTTGCAATGCAAAGCCTTCTTGCACTCAAGGGATGAAATACTCCACCACCCATGCTATTCTGTAGATTATGAGGCCTAAAACTTGAACCAAGAACATGAACTTTTGATGGCAAAGAAGTAATTACTGAAATAAAAAATAAAATAAAAAAACGCTCGCCCGCATACAATTTCACAAATAATGGCCCGAGAAACAGAAGATCTACTTTGTGTGGCCTTATGTATTGTTACTCATTGTAAAATTAATTCACAGAAAATAATGTTTTTGCTTCTAAATAAGTACCTAAGATCTGAAAAAAAAAAAAAGAAAATAAAAAAAGATGTATATGAAGTTAAAGCCCCGCCAATCATTTATACCCATGTTGCCCATTTTAGAGGACTTCCACCCCAGGCATAGGTGATTGGGTCTTAATTTACCAGTAAAACAGAGCTTGTTTACCACAGTAAATAAGCACTCCTTTACTTCCCATGGTTTCCTTGGGGAATCTTTAGTAAATTCTAAACTTGCTGTTTACTAAACTCTTTACTAATATGTAATTAGTTTTTGTCAATAAGTGGCACTCCATCTGGAAGATTGGATGGCACAAATGACTCTCTGGGCTTTGAATATTTATTTATTTTTTTATTTATTGGTGTTTAAGGTCATATACTTATGCACAATGGCTAATCATGACCGTGACAGTTTTACAGGTGGAGGAAGCCAGAGTACCCGGAGAGAAGCACCAAGCAATGACAAGCAGCTACCAGCTCCCCAACATTGTAACTCCGCAGTGCAGCACAGGCAGGGTTAGATTGGTTGAAGACATGTGTACCATTGATGTGCAGTACGCCTTAGTACATGGCGTC
The DNA here is from genome assembly GCA_031216915.1 of Pictodentalium vernedei. Lineage (NCBI taxonomy): Eukaryota > Metazoa > Mollusca > Scaphopoda > Dentaliida > Dentaliidae > Pictodentalium > Pictodentalium vernedei. The sequence goes on from CM062297.1 coordinate 156,632,875, forward strand.
ATCGTGCTCCCATGTGGACAATGGGGTTAAGTGCCTTGCCCAAGGACACAACGCAGGAGTCTGAATTGACTGCTCAGACGATCGCCCATCTGAGGACCAACCGGGCTCGACGTTGCTCAACTTCGGTGATCTGACGAGAGCCGGTTACCACAATGCCACCACGCCCCCTCTGGGCTTTGAACCCAAAGTATGTCACATATTGGCGTGTGGGCAAGGGTAATATTATCCACAATGTGTACTGGTTGTGGGATGGGGATGTCTCACCCAATGGCAAGAGATGTGTGACAGGCAATCAGTAAGGCTCACGTATAGTTCAAAGAGTATGATTTTGCCCAACCCACATCCACACTGGGGGGGGGGGGGGGGGGCAGCTAGGCTTGACAACTGACCCTCTAGAAACTCCTAAGAATACTCAAATGGAAGTTTGACAGAACACAATGGAGATATTTGCAGACAGAGCCTTTTGTGTTGAGTGGTGTCGTACAAATTATTGTGGATTTTTTCCAAGTTAAGGAGCCTGACCTGAAGTGTTATTTACACTATTTCTTAACTGGTAGAGTGCTAAATTATTTTAGGTCATCCAAATTTGTTCATGTCTCTTTGTCTTGTTACAATTTATGGGAGAGTGCCACTTGGCACTCTCCCATAAATTGTAACAAGGCAAACCCTCACAGATTAAATAGTGTTAATTCCAAGCTAATATGAAGCATATTCTTGGAATATGAAGGCATCAAGTTGTGGCACCTGCACTTCAGAATAAAGCCCAAATATGGGCTTCCAGCACTCTACCGGTTAACACAGAGTCAAACTGCTCTGAAACCGAGATTTTTTTCTTAAACCCATCCAAAATCAAATCTGAAAAAATCAAAACCTTCCAGCTCAACATATCACCATTTCATGTTGTACCAGTGATGCAAGATCGATGAATTTAGGCTCAAAACTGTAGGAGAACTTATCGTTTCTGGAGTTTGTCAGGGCACCATCCTATTTGCAACAGGTTACCATTGTAGAATGATGGTGCCCAATTGCACTCAATGTATGTTATGTTCAGTTAAAGAGTTTCTCACATGTTCATTCATCCAAAAGTATTTCCGCCAATGACTTAATTTTGGTATGTGAACACAGTTATCCCATTTTGTTTCCATGGGACAAACAGCAATGAGATCATCAGCTGAACATGTAGTTCAAAATTCCCACAAGTGCAGTGAACTGTAAAAGTAATAACATACATCATACAATTTAAAGTGCCACACATGACCATCCCAGACTGCACTAATGTTGAAAATTTAGTAACCCAGGGCCAAAAACAATCAGCAGTTATTTTCCAAACAACAAATTTCTCATATACTCATAATTATAGTCATTACCAGTATTCCATGATCTATGGGTCATAATGATTCAAATCTGATCATCACAACTGTTTGATTGTTCATTTGTTGGGGTTCACTGACACTTTCAGCAGCCAGATTCACACTGTGTCAGATAGTTTTACAGGGGAGGAGCAAGCCAGAAAATAAGCAGACTGTCATCTTCAAAATGAAGTCCCCAATTTAGTAATGCTACCCTGCATAGCAGGGTAGCATCACTAAATTTACCCTCTGTGAACCTCAGTCTGAATCAAGGTCTCAAAACTAAATGGAAAGAGGTACCCAGAGGATAAATTGGCCCACTGTATGGGATAGCATCATCAAATTCACCCTCTGGGGACCTCATTCTACAAATGTCAGACTGCTTATTTTCAGGCCTGGAGAGGAGGCTGGAGTAACCAAAGAGAGCCAGTAAGCAATGATGGGTATCTGTTGGGACTCCTCAACTTACTAACCTGGCACAGGCAGGGTCTTGTTTGTTTGTTTGTTGGTGGTTAACGTCACACATTTATGCACCATGGCTAATCGTGACACAACATGGAGATGAAGTCAAGTTTAGTCAATCGTTGATCAACATGTTGCCCATTTCAGAGGACTTTCACCCCAAGCATTGGTGACTGGGTCCTATTTTACTAGTAAAGCGGAACTGGTTTACCACAGTAAACAAGTGCTGCTTACTTCCCGGGGTTCCCACGGGGAACAGGCAGGGTCAGTGTTGGTCGAAGGCAAATGTATCAATGATGTTTTGTGCAGAGGCTTGTAGAAATTTTATATTAAAGCGACCTGAAAAGGGGTTACCAAACCTTTTCAGACAACACTTTTTTAAATGACCATGTTTTTTAACTTTTTAACCCTCTGCAAATTGATGTGAACATATCAAAATTGTATGCTGCAGATTTTTCCCATAATGCAACTACATGTAGGTCTTTAGCCAATTCACTCTTGTTTGACAGAGCTCATTGAGCTCTGTCAAACAAGACTAATTGATTAAATTGTTAGTTGCATCATGGGAGAAACTGATGTTTGAAATTTCGGTATTTTGACATCAGTGTGTGGAGATTTAAAGAGAACGGCACAGAAATTCAGATATTTTCACCAGTGTCTGTATCAATGATGGGTTGAACTAGAAGACTTTATCCTATTTTATGGGTTTCTTTCATCAAGCTTATGTAATTCTGTGTTGCAGTACACTTTTGGATAGGGTCGAAAAGTCAGGTGTCACCAGGGAGGGTGGTCAGGGAGGTGTGAACAACCCTCTTTTACCTTTTTTTCAAGAATGTAGAATGCAAAAAAATCCCCAAAGGGCCACCAGAAAGCTCCATTTGTTGGTACATTTAAAATTTTTCTTGGTGGTGGTGGGGGGGGGGGGGGGGGGGTTGGAGGGCAGGGGTAGCACCCCCAGTATGCTCATGTAGGGTGTGCCAATGGAATTGTTGACATTTTATGTGCCAAATGCAAGATGGCTGCTGGCGGCCATGTTTTTCAACGAATTTCAGAAAAATTTGATAACTCCCATCTAGACATCACAACAAGCTACATATGAAATTTGAAAGTGATCGGCTGAGAGCTGCAGCCTATAGGGTGTGCTAAAGGAATTGTGGATGAACAGAAAATGTATGAACGGGTGGGCAGTTGGGCTTTATTGAGGTCAGGGGACGGACCGATTGACAGATGGATGGACTTCCGTCGGTCGGACAGATAGATGGTCTTGACAGAAACTAACGCTAACCCTAACCCTGAACTGACCCTAACCCTTAATGTAAAACCCCTAAAACTTGCCATTTGCCTCATAAGTCTCATATCTTAGTAATTAAGCTCATATATCAAATAAGCTAATAATATTTCGGTAAGCTCATAATGCCTGTCCGGACAACAAAAAAAACTTGTAACTCCCGTATTATAGAGAGGACAGACAGAAGGAAGAGTGGACGGATGGATGAACCCCTCAAATATATACCCCACCCCCCCCACCCCCCAACCTCCTACCAGAGGGCGGCGACATAAAAATAATACACCAGCGGAAAAAAGAAACGAAAAGAAAGTTTTTTTCTGAGGTAAATATTTCAAATGTGTAATGGATGTTTATTTCATTGTTGGGATTTTGATGTTATTTCTTCATAACTGATTAAATTTTGACAAGTTTTGTCTTAACACGGACAGCGTTTGAATGGATTATGTTCAAACGTGGGTACCCTGTGCCATTTCCTGATCAAAATTAATAGTGGGTGTGCCCACCCCATGTTGCTGTCGCTGCTCTAACTCTCCTTACCATTGACCCCTTCAAGTTGTTTATGGTCCTTTGTGGGGTGTTATTCCATGCCTGCGTGAGCTGAGCAGCGTTGTTTGGGACGTTGACATGCTTCCTAATCCTCCTGTCCAGCTCGTCCCACAAATGCTCGATCGAGAACAAATCTGAACTGTAGGGTGGTTAATCGAGAACTGTTTTGGTTGAGGAAGTCACGACAAACCCCAGCAGCCTGCGGCCTCGCATTGTCCTGCTGCAAGGTAAGGTTACGCCCATGGATGAAGTGGAAGGACGTGAGGCATGAGGGCCTGATCCCGATATCATATGACTGTAAGATTGCCTTGGATGACCACCTGAGGTGTTTTCACGCCATAAGAAATTCCCACAGAACCATTACAGACCCTCCCCGAATCTGTCGTTTTCTTAACGCACGCGTCAGAATATCGCCCACCTTGACATCGATAGCAACATTGTCGTCCATCTGACCTGTAAAGCGTTAACCGAAACTTGTCAGTGAATAACAAACGCCTCCAGTGGGCCAAGTGAAAGCGATTTGGTGCCTGTGCCTGCAGCCATTGCAATCGACGTTGACGTCGCCTGGGCGTAATTTACGGACCAACATAAAGACGTCGTAGTCTTAAATTGAACTTCCGCAAACGATTTCTAACTGTTCCTGGACATACTCGATGAGTGCCTACAACCTGACCCTCTCCGTCGCCCGCCTGAAATCGGTTGCAAAGATGTGAGAGACATATGCCTCTATCTTGGCGTGGCGACGTAATGCGTGAATGTCCGCTCCTGGGTCGGTCAGCTAATCTCCCTGTGGCTCTGAGACGGCCAACTAAATGAGCTATCGTTGACCCATAGACCGCAAATTGCTTCGCGACGAGATGATGCAACTGTATAATTACAGCAATACCCCTACCCCTATCAACTGCGGACATTTGCGGCATTTTGCTTTTCAGCCGAGTTGAAAGGAAAATTATAAAATGTTGTGCAATCAACTGTACTGTACTGTTCAAAACTTCGATTTGGTATGGTTTTCAAGCCCATAGCACGTGGAAGTGCCCCAGGTGCACGCTTTGTCAAAAAATCTGTTGAAAACATGCAGCATTGAATGTGGTCGTGGTTGACTGAATTTTAACCAAAGACTTTTTAACCCTTTACCTAACATGAAAAGCAGACGACACTTGCAAAAAAAAATTCTTGAATAACTAATTTTTTTCATTTTTTGTCTCAAAAACATAGGTTATGACCCCTCGTTGGAACGAGCTCGACGAGCTCGTTCCAACGTGGGGTCATAACCTATGTTTTTGAGACAAAAAATGAAAATATTTTGAAAATTAATTGGCGATTTTTGAGAATAGCGCTGGCCGGTTTTGGCCATTACGTTGGGTAAAGGGTTAAACAGAACACTGAGGTAGCTACATGTATGTGTCAAATTTTACAACATTTGGTCTACGGATAAAAAAAAAATTATATTACCCAAACTGAACTTGCGTTTCTTTTTTCCATCAGTATACATAAGATCGATTCGATTCGATGTAAATTATCATTTAACATGTTATACAACTGGTGATTTATTTTTCTAGATAGAAGTGACAATAAATGTAATTAAATGCACATGTTTTGTTTAGTAATTAGTATGTCTTTTTAAAATGAAAGTGTAAATGACACTGTAGCTTAACTTGACTGTGTGCAGCGTTTGATGAAAAGGATAATGTTCCAATGTTTATGAATGGATTATGAAATAAGACAAGAATTGTGGTAATTGAGAATGTGTTAATTTCTGTTCCCTGTAGGCTATGTTTTCAATAAGAATAATTTGAGTATAGACTGTACTAAAGAATTAAGACCTGGGTTGATGTGGTCCTAACAGTTAACGCATGTCAATCAAAGTTACCAAGTTATAGTAAAATCATTCCAAAACGAGTCATCCTACCAAGTTACAATGACATCCCTTCATAAATATAACTCGTAAACTTTGCTAAAGGAATCTAATTCACATGACCATTCGGTGGTCACGGCTGACCGATCATGACCAAAATAGGAGAGTCTCATCTAGATATCATACCAAGTTATCCTACCAAGTTACAATGAAATCCCTTCATTAAAACAACCTGTAAGCAGTGCTAAAGGAATCTAGGCCAAGTGACCAGGCGGCGGTAACTGCTGACCGATCATGATCAAAATATGATGACAGTCTCATCTAGACATCATACCAAGTTATCCTTCCAAGTTACAATGAAACTGCTTCATAAATATGAACTGTGAACTGTTCTAAACAAATCTAGGTCACGTGCCTGTGCGGCTGTAACGGTTGACCGATCACAGCCAAAATAGGATGTTCTCATCTAGACATTATACAGAGTCATCCTACCAAGTTTCAATAAAATCCCCTCATAAATGCTATTAAATACGACCCGTAGACTGCGCTAAAGGTTTTCAGGTTTCGGGCTCTCGCAGCCGTCACAGTTGAGAGATCGTGACCAAAAGGGGACGTTCTCATCTAGATATTATACAGAGTCACCCTACCAAGTTACAATAAAATCCCACCATAAATACGACCTGTAGACTGTGCTAAGTTTTCGGGCCCGCGTAGCCATCACGGTTGACCGATCGTGACCAAAAGGGGATGTTCCCATCTGGACATTATGCGGAGTCATCCTACCAAGTTACAATGAAATCCCTTCACAAATACGACCTGTAGACTGTGCTAAATGTTTTCGGGTTTTGGGCTCTCGCAGCCGTCATGGTTGACCGATCGCGACCAAAAGAGGTCGTTCTCATCTAGACATTATACGGAGTCATCCTACCAAGTTACATTGAAATCCCTTAATAAATACGACCTGTAGACTGTGCTAAAGGTTTTCGGGTTTCGCGCTCTCGGAGCCGTCGCGGTTGACTGATCGCGACCAACTTGAAAGGAGACGTTCTCATCGAGATATGACCTTGAACCTGCATATGGAATTTCGTGATGATCGGACAAGAACCACGGAGTGTAGCCTGTGCAAAAGAAAATGTGAACAGACAGTAGCTTATCTTGACTTTGTCAAGTTAAGCTAAACAATCCAAGACCAATACCGGGTCTGGACCTGCGTCGCTGCACGCAATTGATTACAGAGATGAACAGACTTCAAAGTATCGGCAAACAGGACGTGGCTGCACGGCAGATCTGAAAATTAGATACACGATACAACTCATCATTATGAAGCAGCAGACCAAATATAAAATCATTCCCTTTCATAGAAGCCAAGAAAACTTTGACGGAAGAAGTGCTTCGGACGGACTGACGGACGGACGGACTGACGGACGGACGGAGTCGAGCGGTTACTAGACCTGCTCTACCGCTGGCGACGCAGGTAAAAATTGAAAATAACAATAGTACATGGGCGGGGCATTTGTCCACCTTTGTCTGTTTTTGGAGGGATTTAATCTCCGTTTTTTTCCCTGTTGTGTTGGGCTTATGTCTGTTCAAATAATGGACTAAAATTTGTTGATATATGCTTTGAATAAGCTGTCAGAACATCGTCGTCTGAGTGCCAGAATGTTCTATGTCCCACATGGGACACAGAACATTCTTGCACTCGTGCGACGACATGCGTACCCATAAACTTCATATTCTCACGATGTCAGACTTGTCTCTGATGAATTCGATCCACAAGAGTACATATATGCACAAACAAAATCTAAGTACAATAACATGTTCACAGCTCATTGCAAATCAATTGTTCGTCTGGCCTGTTCGGACCCATCCCCTAAAAGCAACAATAGACAGAATGTTTGTCTTTTGTACCACATTAACCCTACTCCACAACAATGATTTTCGAAATCAAGGAGTGTGGAAAAAGCAAGCCTCGGTCATAGCCGCGCGTTCAGTGCGCGTTTTGAACGGAAGCTTGGTGTGCGGCGAAGACCAACGCTGGATCTATAGTTGGGGGGGGGGGGGGGGGTCCAAGATGGGGTGCCTCTCGTAATAGGGAGTCAGGGGGTTAACCTCCTGGAAATTTTTAAAATTTAATCTACAAAATCTAACATTGTTGGGGCGGGGCTGCGCGAGTTACAGCTGAATATTGGCAGTCAAATAGGAGTTTAGAGTGGCTTGCACGGCGAGTGTGTACTTGCTGTATTGGTTATTCGCGAAGATCAAGCCATTTCAGGTCTTAAAATTGTAAGGGAACGGCGTCCCCACTCAGACTAAAGTAGGGGAACGGAGTTACCCAGCGTCTCCCAAAGCACCATTTCCTCTCTGTATAGATTTTACAAGCAAGCAATTATCCTCGTAACGTCAGTAACGTCGTTTTGGTTTTTGTAACTTTTCACACTGAAACGGGTTAGCTACAAGACTGGTTTGAATATATTTATATTCTTACTCGAGTTAATTGAAAAGTTTGAAGTTCGTAGAGTTCAACTTCAAAGGATATGGGTAATATTTCTCAACAATGCAATTTACTCACAGTCTGGTTTAATGTTAATGCGAGGAGGACTTCTTCAAAACAAATTTTACAATGGGTTATACATGTAGTTAACTTTATCCACAACACATTGAATATTTTCCCACCGCGAGCGTTTTCTAAAATTATATGTTTGAAAGAATTCGCTCGAATACGTATTATTTGTTTGATCTCCAGAAATTAAACACTTCAATACATTATTTCAACCCCCCTTTTGCCAGATCTTTCCTAATTCAGAAGACATGGGGTGCGGTATCTCAGTGGTTGCGGCATTGGACTTCAAACCAAAAGGTCCACCGTTCGCCCCCCCCCCCCCCCCCATCTGGTATACCTGCGTTTTGTCCTTGGACAAGGCACTTAATCCCGATTGCCCTTGAGGGGGCACGATGGCGCCGTGTACTAAGGCGTACTACACGTCGATGGTGCACTTGTCTTCAACCAGTGCTAACCCTGCATGTGTGGAGTTGGAGAGTCTGACAGTTTCTCGCCCTTGTTCGGTGGTTCTATCCGGGTACTCCGGCTTCCTCCACCCGTAAAACTGTCCGACACGAGGTGGCCCTGGCTGTCGGAAGTGCCGTTAAACACCAATAAATAAATAAATAAATAAATAAATAAATAAATAAATAAATAAATAAAATAAATTCAGAAGACACGGTCAGCTTTCCACCGCTGGCAGGCTTTTAAAATACCTGAACTATGGAACGGGCCTAAATTGTTTCCAGGTGCCTCTGCACGCTAAAAACTAAAGTGTTAAAAACTACACTTGAAGTGCAGTATTTAACACTTACTAAGAGCTGAACTAGCACTTTGTTCAAGTGTAGATATCCCAGAACTTGACAGGTGTTACAATAATACCACTGTAATGTCGCGACACTTAAAAAGAAACAGCGCAGATGACGCGGATCAGGCTCGAACTCTCGAGCCTGATCCGCATCATCTGCGTTGTGTCCTTTTAATTCTGTACCCACCAAGCGCAAATCAATTTATGGACGATTCTGGAAAAAACACCAATGCTAGACACATGGGAAGTGCCATCCATTCAAGTTTCAGATGTCTGACGATTGTAATGCCTAAGTGCTTAAAGCATTGCACTTTGAGTGTTAAAATCAAACCCTAAGAGTTAGAATGGGTTTAAGTCCTTGAAAGTGTCAGTTTTAACACTTTAGTTTTTAGTGTGTGGGGGTGTTGAAGACTTTGATTACGGATTTGTGTTGTTCTCTGGCACATTTCTGATATGATTTATGCGGATATACTACGATATAGTGTGTGCATGCCTTAGGGTTATACATTATGATAAAAACGGGACTTCCAACAGACCTTTGCTGCCAGTTTTAAAAGAAGGTAGCAAATTGACCGTCCAACAATCACAGAAGCGGACAGAGAATTTCGATCGGATCACCATTGGGTCACACCCGGCATAAATTACCTGTCCGTTTTCCTTCCACAACACTTACATGTCTGCAACCTCCCGCGTTATTCACAAATTGAGCAGTTAAAAAAAAATTATGGTTAAAAAAAAATTAATAAAACAATATCATGTGATGCCTCATTGGAACGAGTTTGTTGAGCTCGTTCCAATTCGGGGTCACATGATAAAGTCTAGTTGAAATAGTTTGAAACATTTCATAAAAAGTAAATAAAATAAAAAAGATGATAAGGGTTGAACATATAGTGAAAACTAGAAGCCCTGTCACGAACTGTGCGCTTATCTAGGCTTAATTGTGCGTAGGAATTGCGCGCAATTGCCATATCGAATGGAATCCAAAGCATAGCAGGTTCTCCTGGTTACTCATAGCAAACACCGGCAATGTTTCTGCCAATGGACCTCCGGGTTACCCGGAGGTCCATTGGCTGAAACATTGCTTTTGCACAGGCCATATGTACAGAATTTGATAGCCTTACTGTGGTCATAACGCGTAGATTAACGCGCAGATCGACGTGCTATTTGCGCGCATTTCATGACAGGACTTCTAGTTTTAACTGTACAAGTGGTCCTTGAAATTTTCATTCGGTGCATTCAGACCTTTTTTAACAAGTTGTCTGACAAATTATTCTCGGTTGTGTGTGGGCCTGTGTGGTTTCTTCGAATGACACAATCAGGTTTTAGAAGAATTTAGAATGTTGCTATCTGAGTCGACCCCTTCGCAACCCAGCCTGACATTCAGGAGTCCAACATCTGAACCACTAGACCACTGCACACCGCCGTTTTTACCACTGCACACCGTCGAAAAAACGTCGAAAAAAAACGATGGCTGGAATCTAGCTTTTTAGATGAAGTTCTCATGATTACTTGGTTCATCTTCCATTCGGAGACAGCAGCATTAAAGTGTTGGACGCGCTGGCTACAGTACGACAAAAGTGCTGTGGTTGGCCTCAGATGAAGACTGGCACGGACCTGTGTGTGTTTTTTCGAATGGCACATTCATGTTTTAGAGGAATTTAGAATGTTGGTTTCTGATCCCCTGCCGGGTGTCGAACCCTTAGCAACCCAGCCTGACAATCAGGAGTCCAACACCTAAACCACCAGACCACTGGCCGCCGTCAAAAAAACGATAGCTGGAAACTAGCTTTTAGATGAAGTCCACATGATTACTTGGTTCATCTTCCTTTCGGCAGCAGCATGAAAGTGTGGAAGGCGCTGGCTACAGTACGACGGAAGTGCTGTGGTTGGTCTCAGAAGACTGGAGCGGGCCTGTGTGTGTTTTTCGAATGACACAATCAATGTACCACATACATTTCATTGGAAATCAGCGAAAACATCACTTTGGAAAATTTCCCAAGTACCGTAGAATCAAGAAAGGACGTTGGTTATATTGCAAATGACACACCGGAGGTTCGAGCACACGCGGAGAGAGTTTCCTTCGGCACCAACTGCCTAGCAAATCTAATGAAAGTGTCAATGACACTGCAGCTCAACTTGTCCAAGAAGGGACTGAACTAAATGGAAAGATCCAGTAATGCAAAGTCATTCACTCAAGTTTCTACAGACAAGACAGCACACCAAAGCTATATATGAAATCTGAAAAAATCGGGTGAGGGGTGGGGCCTATTGGGTATACTAATGGAATTGTTGACAATTTATATCTCAGATCCAAGATGTCCGGTGACGGTCATCTTTTTCAATGGAATGCAAACAAATTTGATAACTCCCATCTAGAAATCATACCAAAGTTACATTTATAGTTTGAAAAAGATCGGGTGAGAGGTGCGACCTGTAGGGTCTGCTAATATAATTGTTGACAATTTATTTGCCAAATCAAAGATGGCCACTGGCGGCCATGTTTTTCAACAAAATTCAGAAACATTTGATAGCTCCCATCTAGACATCACACCAAAACTACACATAAAATTTGAAAAAGATTGGGTGAGGGATGTGGCCTGCAGGGTGTGCTAATGGAATTGTTGACAATTCAAATGCCAATCCAAGATGGCTCATGGCAGCCATATTGTTGAACGAAATTCAGAAAAAAATTGATAGCTCCCATCTCGACATCACACTAAAGCTATATATGAAATTCAAAAAAGAGTCAGGTGAGAGATGAGACCTGCGGGGTGTGCTAATGTAATTGTTGACAATTTCTATCCAAATCCAAGATGTCTGTTGGCGGCCAGGCTTTTCAACACAATTCAGAAATTTTCGGTAGCTCCCATCTAGACATCACGCCAAAGCAACGTATGAAATTTGGGAGTGATCGGGTGAGAGGCATTGAGAGCTGCAGCCTGTAGGGTGCGCTAAAGGAATTGTGGACGTACGTACGGACGACGGATCACAACCCATCCCAATTGTCAAGTTGAGCTAAAAATACTAAACCAGAAGGAACTCTCTCGGCGTGGATTCGAAGCGTCGCTATGTCATTTGTAAATCTCCTCATGTTATTTATATTATATTTAGGCTCTGTATTCATTGGATTGAGATAAAAATCCTGACGTTTCTAAAAGGTCTGTAAAAGTGGGCTATCACAAAACATATGAGGAGTTTCCACCCAATCAAAATCCCAAACTTCAGGCCTGGCATTTTCAGGAGAGCGAGTATTCGCTCACCTTAAAAAATTGAGGAGGGCGAAAACTAGCCCTCCTGGCCTCAGAAAATGTTGATTATCATAACAGCCTATTCCTAAAGCCCACACCTTTTAAGATCGCTGCTATGTTAGTGGTCTCTGTAAGTCGGCCACACTGCCCCTTCCACACCTCCGGGCCTTGCCGAGGCTCGGAGGTGTGGGAGGGGCAGCGTAGCCGTCTCACAGAGACTACCTTGTTAGGAGCGCCAAATAAAATGTACAAAACCCACGAGGCAGAATTGATTAGTAGTAAAACTTCATTTTGCCACTTTTAGCTTTTGTAAGCCCGAGGAGAGCTAATCGATCCCCTGGGCGATGCGAGGAGAGCGATTTGTTGACCTCCTGCATTTTTAAGAATGTCAGGCCTGAAACTTTAGAAAAAAAGTTAAAGAAGCACATAGAAAGTGGAATAATGCTGGCCACAATGCGACAATGGTGACATCAGGAGAAGAGCGGCGCGGGTCTGTGTGTCGTATATTTCAAGGATACATGTTTAAGATGTTTTTAAAATGTTTATCGCCGTTTCCCAGAAAGGAACTTGAATCCTCGACACCCAAACTGTCCATTGTGTCACTTTAGGCCAACATTATCTTCACCAAATCTCCACCTCAATCTTATTAGCGTTTAACAGGTATGAGGTGCACAGATTTCACAGGTAAGATGTGACCGAAGATTCCCTCGCTTAATTTTGTCTTTAATACAGAGAAAAATGCACATTTGCTGATTCGTATTTAGCACATTTCTCCGACGGGCCGAAACACTGTTTCGGTCCGATGGAGAAATTTGTTAAACATGAAGCATTTTCTCAATATAGAAGTGCGCGAGTCCCAAACAAAGCTTTGTTTATTATACGCTAAACGATAGATCATCGAAACAATTGCAGAAAGATAGAAATCGTATCCCCAACTGTGAAGATAAAGAAATTTTCACATTCACGATATCAATCAAAATGGCGGCTTTCAAAGCATCACGTCAAGGTGAATAGGAGTTAAATTATCACTGGAAATGATCAATTTTTATAATGAAAAGAAAATCTAGTGTTTTTGAGAGGATCCCGATCATTTCCATCAATAATTCAACACGTATTCACTTTGAATTGATGCATGAAACCCGCCAGCTGAATCAGATCACAAGACGCTACCTGTTCCAAGTATCGATCAAACCACTTCAGCGTATCAATGCGCATCAGCTGTTTACTTTGATGCATCAACGCAAGGTTGAAGCGAGTGGAATTATCAATAGGAAGGATCAGTTTCTTATAAAAAGAGTATAATAAAAAGAAATCTAGTGTTTTGGAGTGGATACCGAAAATTATTAAACTCGTGATCGAGACGAATGGTTATTTTCGCTCGCGCAAGAGCTCGCGAAAAATAAACATTTGTATCGGTCACTCGTGAGATAAGTTTCGGTATCCACTCCAAAACACTAGACATCCTCTAACAGTCTATGTATTGTATTCCTACCATGCCACTAAAGCATATGGGCCACCATTATTATATGTCAGTGTGTGTGTGGAGGGGGCGGGCACCTATGACCGTGCCCACCCCCAAGTTCGATTTGCTTCCTATGTTCCCCCGTGAAGTATCTTTTACAGACTTAATTGCTGTGTATCTGCGTTCATGGGCATTTGATCCCTCGAAATAAATACACAACAGTTAACTGGTAGAGTTGTTTTAAGCCCACGCTGGACTATATTCTGATGTGAACATATTGCACTTTAAACGCTTCATATTCTGTGGATGTGCCCAGGCCAGAAAATAAGCAGTCTGACATTTGTAGAATGAGGGCCCCAGAGGGTGAATTTGATGATGCTATCACATACAGTGGGTCAATTTATCCTCTGGGTGCCTCTTTCTGTTTAGTTTTGAGACCCTGATTCAGAATGAGGTTAACAGAGGGTAAATTTAGTGATGCTACCCTGATGTGCAGGGTAGCATCACTAAATTCGCCCTCTGGGAACCTCATTTTGCAGATGACAGTCTGCTTATTGTCTGGCTTGGATGTGCTTCATGTTATCTTGAAGTGAAATTATTTAATCTGTGTAGCTGTGCCTTGTTATAATTTTATTGAAACAAGGCAAAGACGTGGACAAATTTTGACAACCAAACATAATTTAGCACACTACCAGTTAACAATTGTGGCGCGAGGATTTTCCCGACGGAGGGTGTAGGGTATTCCTCGACAAGCCTACAATAACAGAGACAGTTTTACGTTTAAACATATTTTATTGTATCAAATGAATACAATGGGATCGGAGGACAAGTGCGTACCACTTAGATATCCCTCCTCTCCATACATATAAAATAACAAATAACTTTTGGCGACATACTTGTAAGTAATATAATAAAGAATTTGGAATTTGATAACAAAAAGAAAAGAAAAAAGAGAAAAAAGTAACGAATATATAGAACAGACAAATGATTTATGAACAGAGAGAGTACACAGAGGGAACTGTGTGAGGGCTAGTATCGGTTTGGTCAAGTGCTAAGGCTGGAGTGGACCACAACAAAACATGTACCCATACATTCTGTAACTGAAGCTAGAAATTTGCGGATGTTTATTAATGAAACGCCACCCGGGTGATTTATTTCGATTTCTTGCAGCAGTGTTAGTACACACTCGATAGTAGTTGGATAGCTGATGTTCAAAAATTTGCTCATCAACTAGCTAACCATCATCAAATCTGCTGGTATTTTTGATGAAATGTTGCACTGCTAAAGCAACTTCCACGTTCTCTTTATATCTCAAGGTGCTGTCACCGTAACAAACTTGGTCGACATGTAAAATATTATATTTCAATAATTTGTGTTGTAAAACATTTCGGGACTGAGCATGTATATCACAATCAAATATGAAATGGTGCGCGTCTTCACGTGCATTGCCACATGCGCATTTGGGCGAGTCTGCGATATAGTTGTTAAACATGTCGGCCTTGAGGTTGCTACATTCATTACGTATCCTGGTAAGTTGAATATTGTATTTCCTTTTTCCTGCATTAAAATATTTGGGAGGCTTTATGTTTGGCGACGCTATACATCTTTTAAATTGTTCAACTGATGGGCAATTTCTAGTTTCTTGATTGAGTCTGTTCCATTCGGCTAAGCATTTTGGGAAAAAAGATTTTTTGAATAATTCGGTTCTGTGTGGGATAGGTGTAAAATCCGATGCATTTCGCAGGTTACGACTGGAAAGGTCGCTGAAGCGTGGGGTTAAGATATCAAATAGAAATTCGGGAGAGAGACCATTTACAATTTTGTAAAACAATATCATTCTTTGGATGTACCGTCTTTCTTCAAGGGACCTCCAATCCACTTCTAGTAAGAGACGTTCCCTAGAAACAGACCTTGTTAACCCCGTAACTATACGGGCAGCTTCACAGTGTATGTCATCGAGACGCTTTAAATGTACCAGAGGTGCTCCATCCCACACAGGGCTTGCATACTCTAATATTGGAAGAATGAATGAAACATACATTTGTTCTAATGTTTTCCTATTGAGAATATATTTTAATTTCCTAATCTGTGCTAGTCTGGGTCCAGCATGGGAGCATATTGTGTCAATGTGACGGTCCCAGGATAGGTCTGACTGAAGGGTTAAGCCCAGATGTTTGTGCTCAGATGTTATTGGAAGATTTGTGTCTATAAATTTAATTGTTGGTGGTTCTAAGTTCTTACGTAGGGAGAATAGCATCACTTGAGTCTTTTGCGCATTGAATGTTACTAACCATTGATTTGCCCACTCGTTAATCTTTTCAATATCTCTGTTAACTACAGCTGTTAAATCATCAACAGAACTGCCACTTCTAGTGAGACATGTGTCGTCCGCAAAAAGCCTTGTAATTGACTCAATGTTTTCTGCAATATCGTTAATGTACACGAGGAACAGAAAAGGACCGAGAACTGATCCTTGTGGAACACCAGATGATACTACGGTATAGTCAGAATAACACCCATCGACTGACACACGTTGTTCCCTATTTGAGAGATAATTTTCAAACCACACGAGCAATGGACCTGTTATACCGTATTCACGTAATTTAAATATCAACCCTTTGTGCCACACCCTGTCAAACGCCTTTGAGATGTCACAGAAAACGCCACACGTTATAAGCTTTTTGTCGATTGCTTGACATAAATTATTACATATCTCAATTAATTGAAAGACGGTGCTATTATTGGGTAGGAATCCGGACTGCAAATTGTAAAATAAATCATTTTCAGAGAAGTACTTATAGACGTTATTAAAAATTATTCTTTCCATAATTTTCCCTACGTTACAGAGCAGGGAAATTGGCCTGTAGTTGTTGCAGTCTGACCTGTCTCCTTTTTTGAAGATGGGAATCACGTTTGCTTGTTTCCATTCAGTTGGATAGATACCCAAGGACAAGGCCTTGCTATAGAGCATACACAATGGTTTACAAATGGTAGATTTGGTTTCTTTCAGCATTCTGTTGCTTATCCCATCGTGACCTGTTGCTTTCTTGGTTGGTAAAGATTTTAATATTTTGACAATATCTTCTTCGTGAACTACTACATCAGATAGAAATTCATCGCAACGAATTTTGGGTGTCGACAAGCCTACAATAACAGAGACAGTTTACCCGACGGAGGGAGGGACTAGACCTTCCCCAGAGTGGAGGCACCACTAAGTCAGTTAAGCTATTTGAAATGTAAAACACGTTCAATGAAAGTGTCAGTGACACTGTAGCTCAACTTGTGTAAAACTGTTAAACATGTACATGTATAGTATGTGACACAGCAATGCCACACATCTAGGTAATGACCTGATAACAAAGGTACATGTAAAGTCTTGTAAAGGTCTGTACATAAATACTGACTGTAGCCTGTAACAAATATACAGGTAAAGTATTGTAAAGCTGGTGACAGTTAGATGCTAAACTAGAAAAGAAATCTCCTTGGGGTTAATGTTACAATGGAGATCCTTGTATGGTGCACCATAAGCCAAATGTTAACAATTGTTTTGGCCTGTTTGATTCAAACCCTTCTAAGGTTGATTCATACTAATTAATAAATATTTGTCCAGTCCATCTTAAAATAGTTGTTTATCTTTAGCTCATAGGGTTCCCACAGGTGAGGAGGTTTTATTTTTCTCATTGGAAATAGAAAATCGGGTTGTGCTAATAATGTTTACCCTCCCCAAACAACACCAAATATTAACACAGGAACTTGGCTTCAACACATTTGAATATACACATCATACAAACATTTAATCAAATCAGAACTTTCATATAGAAGTTCTGTACAAAAAACTGATTGCACCTAATTTCGGTACAAAATGGCCACGGGTGGCCATCTTGAATATCGGATCGCACCCCAAAACACCCGTTCTCGTCCCACGGTGATAACAAGGTAACCAAGAAGTTTCATAAAGATCGGTTTATAAATACGGCCTGTGGCCAGAGCCGTGTTGACAGACGGACAGACGTCCAGATGGACAGACGGACGACGGGCCATGACAAAACCTCAAATTTGACTACGTCAAAGTTGAGCTAAAAATAAACTCATCAACTCCTTCCGAAGGAAAAGTCATCAATAAATATAGAAGTTCTGTACACAAAAAACTGATTGCACCTAAATTCGGCACAACATGGCCAATGGAAGCCATCTTGGATTTTGGACCGAACCCAAAGACACTTGTTCTTGTGACAATATTGTCACACAGTGACAACAAAGGTACCCAAGAAGTTTCGTGAAGATCGGTTGATAAATACAGTCTCAAGCCCGAGTCGTATTGACATGTGTACTAATTGTGTATAAATAGCACTAAATAAATCAAAGTTTATCTAATTTGCATAATTTATGCACAAGACAAAAACCCGTATCATATGTGATGTATTCCATGTTACTAAACATTCACACAAAAATTTATTAAAATCAGAACCTTCATATAGAAGTTCTGTACAAAAAACTAATTGCCCTAATTTCGGTATAAAATGGCCGCCGGCAGCCATCCTGAATTTCGGACCGCACCCAAAAACACTCGTTCTCGTTCCAAGGTGATAACAAAGGTACCCAAGAAGTTTCGTGAAGATCAGTTCATAAATACAGCCTCTAGCCCGAGTCGTATTGACATGTGCACTTACTGGGCATAAATAGCACTGAATAAATCAAAGTTTATCTAATTTGCATAATTTATGCACGAGACAAAAACCCGTATTATATGTGATGTATTCCATGTTCCTAAACATTCATAAAAAAATTTATTAAAATCAAAACTTTCATACAGAAGTTCTGTACAGAAAAATGATTCCACTAATTTCGATACAAAATGGCTGTCATCTTGAATCCAAAAACACTCGTTCTAGTCCTACGGTGATAACAAAGGTAACCAAGACGTTTCATGAAGATCGGTTTATAAATACGGCTTGTAGCCAGAGCTGTGTTGACGAACCGACAGAAGTCCAGAAGGACAGACGGACGACGGGCCATGACAAAACCTCAAATTTGACTACGTCAAAGTTGAGCTAAAAATAAACTCATCAACTCTTTCCAAAGGAAAAGTCATCAATAAATATAGAAGTTCAGTACAAAAAAACTCTGATTGCACCTAATTTCGGCACAAAAAGGCCAACGGTAGCCATCTGGGATTTTGGGCCGAACCCCAAAACACTTGTTCTTGTGACAATCTTGTCCCACGGTGACAACAAAGGTACCCAATAAGGTTTTGTGAAGATCAGTTCATAAATACGGCCTCTAGCCCGAGCCGTATTGACATGTGCACTTACTGTGTATAAGTAGCACTGAGTAAATCAAAGTTTGTCTACTTGGCCGCCGGCGGCTATCTTGAAATTTTGGACCGCACCCCAAAACACCCGTTCTCGTCCCAAGGCGATAACAAAGGTACCCAAGAAGTTTTGTGAAGATCGGTTCATAAATACAGCCTCTAGCCCGAGCTGTATTGACATGTGTACTAACTGTGTATAAGTAGCACTGAATAAATAAAAATTCATCTAATTTCCATAATTTCGGCACGAGAAAAAAACCCATATTAAATGTGATGTATTCCTTGTTACTAAACATTCAAACAAAAATTTATGCAAATCAGAACATTCATACCGAACTTATGTACAAAAAACTGATTGCACTAATTTCGGTACAAAATGGATGCCGGCGGCCATCTTGAATTTCGGACCCCACCCAAAACACTCGTTCTCGTCCCACGGTGATAACAAAGGTAACCAAGAAGTTTCCTAAAGATCGGTTCATAAATACGGCCTCCAGCCCGAGCCGTATTGAATTGTTGATGGACGGACAGACATCCAGACGGACGACGGGCCATGACAAAACCTCAACTTTGACTACGTCAAATTTGAGCTAAAAATATTTATCACTGGCCTATTTTGTTTTACAATTAAGCCACTGTTGTTTGATATATGGTTACTTTATTGGGTAGAGGGGATGTCCCCGGAGCTCTCGCGTTGGGCATGTGTTGGAAACACAGTACTTCTGTTATGTGGCAAACGAGGCGCAATTTATCATCATTGCTTCCGAGACTTAAGTTCATACACTCAAACTGATATTAAAATAGAGCTATGAGTGGAGGCACTACAATACTTTAATTATTTACTCACATGCTATCCGATTCCAACGTCTCCCTCGTTTTTTGTGCGCCTATCACCAGGCCACCTGTCAGTCCACCCAGTCCGAATAATAAAATAATCCATGCTACCAGAGCAGCACATGGGACATTGGCTAGGCATTGAATGAAGCTTTCGCCACAATTCTCATTCCTTGCTGTAAAAGAAAAAAGATAAAACAAAAATAAGCAACATGGCGAAAGTCAAACAGAAAGAATAGGCTTATCAAGACTGTTACGCGCACCGGACGCACTTTACGCGAAGTGAGTATTGTGCGTGATGTTTTAACATAATTGTCTTAACCCTTTACCTAACGTAACGGCAGAAAACAGCCAGCGCTATTCACTAAAATCGGCAATTAATTTTCATTATTTTTTTCACTTTTTGTCTCAAAAACATAGGTTACGACCCATCATTGGAACGAGCTTGTCGAGCTCGTTCCAAAGAGGGATCATAACCTATGTTTTTGAGACAAAAAATGAAAAAAATTAGTTATTCAAGAATTTTGTTTGCAAGTGTCGTCTGCTTTTCATGTTAGTAAAGGGTTAATTGACCCTTCACACTTAACGTAACAACCAACAGCTTTAGTAGCTACATTGTACATAGTTGTTTTGAACATTCCACTCACACTTTAATTCAAGTGGGCGCTTTCATTCAAAATGTGAGGCGAAGCAAAGAAAAGTGGACATCTAGATCAAGAAGTGAGTGGTTGAAGGCAAACCGGAACACCACAGTTAACCCTTTACCCAACATGAAAAACAGACGACACTTGCAAAAAAAGTTCTTGAATAACTAATATTTTTCATTTTTGTCTCAAAAACATAAGTTATGACCCCCCTTTGGAACGAGCTCGATGAGCGCATTCCAATGAGGGGTCATAACCTAGGTTTTTGAGACAAAAAAATGAAAAAAAGAATGAAAATTCATAGGCGTTTTTTGAGAATATGGCTGGCCAGTGTTTTCCGTTACGTTAGGTAAAGGGTTAATATATGGTTATATACATTATGAAAGATCAAAACCAGTTTTACTCCATTACTTCTAAAATGAAAGTGTCAATGACACTGTAGCTTAACTTGTGTGTTATGTTTGATGAAAAGGATAATGTTCAATGTTTATGAAAGGATTATGAAATAAGACAAGAATTGTGATAATTGGGAATATGTTCATTTCTGTTCCCTGTGTGCTATGTTTATGATAAAAATAATATTAGGTGTACACTGTACTAAAGAGCTGAGGGGTGGGTTAATATGACCTCACAGTTAATGTATGTGGCCCTCACAGTTAACGTATATCAACAAAAGTTACCAAGTTACAGTGAAATTATTCCAAAACGAGTCATCCTATCAAGTTACATTAAAATCCCCTCATAAATATGGCCTGTAGACTGTGGTAAAGGTTTTCGGGCTTTGGGCCCCTGTAGCCGTCAGATTCCCAATTGCGTCCAAAGGGGACGTTCTCATCTAGACATTATATGAAGTCAATCTACCAAGTTACAATGAAATCCCTTAATAAATATGACCTGTAGACTGTGCTAAAGGTCTTTGGGCTTTGGGCTCAGGCAGCCATCATGGCTGAATGATCGCAACCAAAAGGGGACATTCTCATCTGGACACTATTTGGAGTCATCCTACCAAGCTACAATGAAATCCCTTCATAATTATGACCTGTAGACTGTTCTAAAGGTTTTCGGGCTTTGGGCCCCTGAAGCCGTCACAGTTGCCCAATCGTGTCCAAAAGGGGACGTTCTCATCTAGACATTATATGAAGTCAACCTACCAAGTTACAATGAAATCCCTTCATAAATATGACCTGTAGACTGTGCTAAAGGTTTTAGGGCTTTGGGCTCGGGCAGCCACCATGGTTGAATGATCGCAACCAAAGGAGACAATCTCATCTGGGCATCATCTGGAGTGATCCTGCGAAGTTGCAATGAAATCCCTTCATAAATATGACCTGTAGACTGTACTCAAGGTTTTCGGGCTTCGGGCACCTGTAGCCATCACAGTTGACCAATCACGACCAAAAGGGGATGTCATCATCTAGGCATTATATGGAGTCAACCTAATAGGTTACAATGAAATCCTTCCATAAATATGACCTTTTACCTATACTAAAGGTTTTTGGGCTCGGGCACCCATCAAGGCTGAATGATCGCGTTCAAAATGGGACGTTCTCATCGAGACATTATTTGGAGTCATCCTACCAAGTTACAATGAAATCCCCCCATAAATATGACCTGTAAACTGTGCTAAAGGTTTTCGGGCTTCTGGCACCTTTAGCCGTCGCAGTAGCCCAATCATGTCCAAAAGGGGACGTTCTCATCTAGACATTATATGAAGTTAACGTACCAAGTTACAATGAAATCCCTTCATAAATATGACCTGTAGACTGTGCTAAAGGTTTTCGGGCTTCGGGCTCGGGCAGCCATCATGGTTGAATGATCGCAACCAAAGGGGACAATCTCATCTGGGCATCATCTGGAGTGATCCTGCGAAGTTACAATGAAATCCCTTCATAAATATGACCTGTAGACTGTGCTCAAGGTTTTCGGGCTTCGGGCACCTGTAGCCATCACAGTTGACCAATCACGACCAAAAGGGGTTGTCATCATCTAGGCATTATATGGAGTCAACCTAATAGGTTACAATGAAAGCCTTCTATAAATATAACCTGTTGCCTATGCTAAAGGTTTTTGGGATCGGGCACCCATCAAGGCTGAATGATCACGGCCAAAATGGGACGTTCTCATCTAGACATTATTTGGAGTCATCCTACCAAGTTACAATGAAATCCCTTCATAAATATGACCTGTATACAGTGCAAAAGGTTTTCGGGCTTCTGGCACCTTTAGCCGTCAAAGATGCCCAATCATGTCCAAAAGGGGACATTCTCATCTAGACATTATATGAAGTCAACCTACCAAGTTACAATGAAATCCCTTCATAAATATGACCTGTAGACTGTGCTTAAGGTTTTCGGGCTTCGGGCTCGGGCAGCCATCATGGTTGAATGTTCACAACCAAAGGGGACAATCTCATCTGGGCATCATCTGGAGTGATCCTGCGAAGTTACAATGAAATCCCTTCATAAATATGACCTGTAGACTGTGCTCAATGTTTTCGGGCTTCGGGCACCTGTAGCCATCACAGTTGATCAATCACGACCAAAAGGGGATGTCATCATCTAGGCATTATATGGAGTCAACCTTACAGGTTACAATGAAATCCTTCTATAAATATAACCTTTTGCCTATTCTAAAGGTTTTTGGGCTCGGGCACCCATCAAGGCTGAATGATCGCGATCAAAATGGGACGTTCTCATCGAGACATTATTTGGAGTCATCCTACCAAGTTACAATGAAATCCCCTCATAAATATGACCTGTAGACTGTGCTAAAGGTTTTCGGGCTTCGGGCACCTTTAGCCGTCACAGTAGCCCAATCATGTCCAAAAGGGGACATTCTCATGTAGACATTATATGAAGTTAACCTACCAAGTTACAATGAAATCCCTTCATAAATATGACCTGTAGACTGTGCTTAAGGTTTTCGGGCTTCGGGCTCGGGCAGCCATCATGGCTGAATGATCGTAACCATAGGGGACAATCTCATCTGGGCATCATCTGGAGTGATCCTAAGAAGTTACAATGAAATCCCTTCATAAATATGACCTGTAGACTGTGCTGAAGGTTTTCGGGCTTCAGGCACTGGTAGCCATCACAACTGAGCAATCATGACCAAAAGGGGATGTCATCATCTAGGCATTACATGGAGTCAACCTAACAGGTTACAATGAAATCCTTCCATAAATATGACCTTTTGCCTATGCTAAAGGTTTATGGGCTCGGGCACCCATCAAGGCTGCATGATCGCGATCAAAATGAGATGTTCTCATCTAGACATTATTTGGAGTCATCCTACCAAGTTACAATGAAAACCCTTCATAAATATGACCTCAAGACTGTGCTAAAGGTTTTCGGGCTTTGGGCCCCTGTAGCCGTCACAGTTGCCCAATCATGCCCAAAAGGTGACTTTCTCATCTAGACATTGTATGAAGTCAACCCACCAAGTTACAATGAAATTCCTCAATAAATATGACCTGTAGACTGTGGTAAAGGTTTTCGGGTTTTGGGCTCGGGCAGTCGTCACGGTTGGCAGATCATACCCAAATGGGGAAATTCTCATCTAGACATCATAAGGAGTCATCCTACCAAGTTACAATGAAATCCCTCCACATTAAACATGACCTGCAGACTGTGCTAAAAGTTTTTGGGTTTCGGGCTTGGGCAGCCATCACGGTTGATAGATCATGCACAAAAGGGGACGTTCTCATCTAGGCATTATACAGAGGCATCCTATCAAGTTACAATGAAATCCCTTCATAAATACGACCTGTAGACTGTGCTAATGGTTTTCGGGTTTTGGGCTCGGGCAGCCATACCGGTTGCCCGATCGCGACCAAAAGGGGACGTTCTCATCTAGACATGACCCCAAACCTGCATATGAAATTTCGTGACGATCAGACAAGAACTGCGGGGTGTAGCCCGTGCTAAAGGAAAACGTGAACAGACGTCACAGACTCACAGACTCACAGACTAACAGACTCACAGACTAACAGACTCACAGACTAACAGACTTCCGCAAGCGTGATGGCAATAGCTTATCTTGACTATGTCAAGTTAAGCTAAAAACCATTGACACCTTCTGAAAAAATGCGTGGGCCAAAGTCCCACTTCCACCCCACCTCAACACACACGTGTCTGATCCAGCATGATGGATCAATACTGGAATACATACACGACAAGGAAATTGTGTTAGCTGTGGACATGGCTGACCATTTTCGTCATTGGAAGAGGTTTACAGAAACGTTAGCACTACTTAATTTTCTAAAGTTGTCTGTAAATTTAACACAAAGAGTATATGGGAATTTCATACAGAAATTGAAATTTCGAAGTGTTAGGGAAGTTGCAACATCAACGTGCGCATCATTTTACAAACTTCATGCATTTTTCTGTAGAGTAGTATGGAAATACAGAAGATGGCTTTTTTTACAACCTTTCCTCCAATCAGTTTAAACCCATTTAAAAATATGAAAACGGAGCTTTCACAATCTTTTCATGTTCCGTAACATTTTTCTGTTCGTTATATCATCAGTGTGCGCATCGTGACATTTAAAAACGACACTAACCATTCCATTAATAGACTGGGGGGTAATATTTGCTAATTTCTTTTTCGGGATGAATAAAACTTATTTTCTTTTCCGGGATGAACAAATCACTATTTGAACACATTCGCTAAACAGAGAGACATGAAAGTGTCAATGACACTGTAGCTCAACTTGTCAAGACATGTACACGTATAGTATGTGACACAGCAATGACAAACATCTAGGTAATGACCTGATAACAAAGGTACATATAAAGTATTGTAACGGTCTGTACATAAATACTGACCGTAGCCTGTAACAAATGTATAGGTAAAGTATTGTAAAGGTGGGTGATAGTCAGATGCTAAACTAGAAAAGAAATCTTTGAGTCCCAGAGTGGGTCTGACTGAACCCCAAAATATTTGTTTTCATAGCACAGTGATAACAAAGGCACCCCAAAACACACTCATTCATGTCCCAAGGTGAAAACAAAGGTACCCAAGAAGTTTCGTGAAGATCAGTTCATAAATACGAGCTGTATAGAAGTTGTGATAAAAAACTGATTGGACCTAATTTCGGTACAAAATGACCACTGGCAGCCATCTTGAATTTTGGACCGCACCCAGAAACACTTGTTCTCATCCCAAGGTGATAACAAAGGTACCCAAGACGTTTCGTGAAGATCGGTTCATAAATACAGCCTCTAGCCCGAGCCGTATTGACATGTGCACTTACAGTGTATAAGTAGCACTAAATAAATCAAAATTCATCTAATTTGCATAATTTCTGCACGAGAAAAAAACCCGTACTGTATGTGATGTATTCCATTTTACTAAACATTCATACAAAAATTTATTCAAATCAGAACTTTCTTACAGAAGTTCTGTACAAAAGACTGATTGCACTAATTTTGGTACAAAATGGCTGCTGGTGGCCATCTTGAATTTCGGACCACACCCAAAAACACCCGCTCCCATCCCACGGTAATAACAAAGGTACCCAAGAAGTTTCGAAAAGATCGGTTCACAAATATGGCCTCATGCCTGAGCCGAATAGAAGTTGTGTACAAAAAACTGATTAGACCTAATTTCGGTACAAAATGGCCACTGGCAGCCATTTTGAATTTCGGACCGCACTCAGAAACACTCGTTCTCGTCCCAAGGTGATAACAGAGGTACCCAAGAAGTTTCGTGAAGATCGGTTGATAAATACAGCCTCTAGCCCGAGTGGTATTGACATGTGTACTTACTGTGTGTAAGTAGCACTGAAAAAATCAAAGTTCATCTAATTTGCATAATTTCTGCACGAGAAAAAAACCCGTATTATATGTGATGTATCCCATGATACTAAACATTCACACACAAAAATTTTCAAATCAGCGCTTTCATATGGAAGTTTTTGTGCAAAAATCTGATTGCACCTAATTTTGTACAAAATGGCTGCCATCGGCCATCTTGAATTTCGGACCGCACCCCAAAACACTCGTTCTCGTCCCACGGTGATACCAAAGGTACCCAAGAAGATTCGTAAAGATCGGTTTATAAATACGGCCTCTAGCCCGAGCCGTATTGGAATTTGCACTTACAGTGCTGAAAGTAACACTAAATACATCAAAGTTAGTCTAATTTGCATAATTTACGTACAAGAAAAAAACCCGTATTATATGTGATGTATCCCATGATACTAAACATTCAACAAAAAATTATTCAAATCAGCGCTTTCATATGGAAGTTCTGCACAAAAATCTGATTTCACCTAAGTCTGTACAAAATGGCCGCCAGCGGCCAACTTGAATTTCGGATCGGACCCCAAAACACTCGTTCTCGTCCCACGGTCATAACAAAGGTACCCAAGAAGTTTCGTAAAGATCGGTTCATAAATACGGCCTCTAGCCCGAGCCGTATTGAATTGTTGACGGACAGACGGACAGACGGACGACTGGCCATGGCATAAGCTCAAATTTGGCTTCGCCAATGTTGAGCTAAAATGGACAATTACTTAGTTGCTTCTAATCAGCTTGTCATAAAAAGCCAAGAGTCTTTTGGTTACTTTTCATAAACGAAAACAACAGACAGCTCCTGTCTGTTGTTTTCGTTTATTAAAAGTAACAAAAGGAAACTTCGCTTTATTTTCTACTGATGTCATATAGGTATTTTCTCAACAATTACTTGCTTCTTAATTGAACCTTCCTCGCCCGCCTAATATTTTCAGGGGAGATAACTATCGAAAGTATTTTTTCACGATGCGACAAGTCAGGGATGGACTAAATATCCAAACTTTCAGCCACTGGCCCGATGGCAATGCAACCGAAGCTCATTACAAACCTTCCAGTTTCACATCACTGCTGACTGCCTGATGCACTAACAATACACGGCGTCGGCCCTTTATTCCGAAGATCCATTAACCCGAAAGACTGATACTTCGAAGGCCTAATACTCCGAAGGTCCGATATTTCAACGGTCCAATATTCCAAAGATCCGAAATTTCCGAAAAGGTCCAAATATTCCGAAAGTACTGCAAACCGTCGAAATATCGGACTTTCGGTATATCGAGCCTTCGGAGTACTGGGTCTTCAGACTACTGGGCTTTCGGGGTATTAGGCCTTCGGACTGTTGGGTCTTCGGAGTATTAGACTTGGCGTTCCCAGATAACAATATGACCCTAGTAATACAAAATACAGCTAACTGGAAGCGAACAATCTGCGCACAAAATTTTAATATCAGCTAAATTTAATGACTGGAGGTATTTGATCACAGTGCCCCGTGTGGTATAAGTTCGTCTATATTCCGTAAAACATATTCTTTGTGTTTGGTTTCATGATTTTTGTTATTCCACTGGTCCCATTACTCTCATAATATTTATCAGAACACCATGAATGTTTAAAAACTGCACACATGTCTAGTGAAGTGGCCACGAAAAATGCCTGGGTAAGTTGCAAAGCAACTCCTCAAATTTTTGCGAGATCTTCATCAAATTCTACGAACGCAGACAAGAACCCACACATACTCGATGAGACGTGACTGCAAGAAGCATTAACACACTTGTTTTTCAACTGTTTTTTTTAACTGAAAAACCTTTAACCCTTTACCTAACATGAAAAGCAGACGACACTTGCAAAACAAATTCTTGAATAACTAATTTTTTGTCTCAAAAACAGAGGTTATGACCCCTCGTTGGAACGAGCTTGACGAGCTCGTTCCAACGAGGGGTCATAACCTATGGCTTTGAGACAAAAAATGAAAATTAATTGGCAGTTTTTGAGAATAGCGCTGGCCGGTTTTGGACGTTACGTTGGTAAAGGGTTAACTTTCTGAATTTTTCTCGTTGACTCCAGAAAAACAGCGTTGTGAATATAATTATGGTGAACACTGGTTATTCTATATTCTTTCCTACCTTCGTCTGCGGCAAGAATCACTTTGCAGCAGGCTCCACAACGCAAACGAAATTTCTTGCAAATAGCTGACATGATTTACAAGAAAAAAGTTCAGGTACACGGTCCTTTCCGAAGAACTCCGATCAAGTTTCGTACAATGAGCATTAGATGACAACTGTAAAGTTCTGATATAAATCCTTATGCAGCCTGTTATGCAGCTTAGAATTCCGAATACACTGGACCACTGGAAACTTCAAGCCAAGCTTATATGGAAACGTTTTGCCATTAAACTGGTCGGGATGCTTAGAAATTACGAAGATACGGTTATATTATTACGCGATCGCAGAAAACTACCAAAATGAAAAAGACGTAAAATTGAAATTTCCTGTCCAAACCTCGAAGTTCAATTTCACTTCTTTTTAGCATTCAACTTGAGAAGGTAATGTTTGGCAAGTTATAAAATGCTTTTTCAATATAGGCTCTGAGGTGAAATTTCGGCGTTCATCGTTGTCGCTACAGCATGGTGCAACTTCTTACTCGTCATAGCTTCAAATATATGGACGTGACAATAGTTACTTATTTCCAGTTCCTTATTCGACATTCGTTATCAATCGATTTTCGGTTGATAACGAATGCCGAATAAGGAACTGGAAATAAGTAACGGTTGTCACGCGCCATTCAAATATTGCAGTAGAACGACAGAAAAGATATTTACTTTACATTCTTGTTTATGAGTGAGTAACTCATAGAATGGAAACTATGACCCCCTGACTCACCAATATCCTATGCAAGACATATACAGTACAGAGCCTATTTCTATACATTGGTCGAACTGTAGTTATTATATAAGATTATGTGATCTATTGAAAACCACGTGAAAATATCTCCCTTTCTGTTTTTTTATCGTCGATGATTACACCAGTCTCTGATACCAATTCTTAGAAGAATTAAGACTCTTAGAGAGAACTGTTCAACATTTAGGGTCAGCACATAGTTTTTTCAATGAAGACGAGAGAAAGTTTTCTTCCGAATATTACGAGTACAGTTAGCCAAATATTACGAGTACAATCAGGTACAATTGGAGGATTCGAACAAATGAACTGAATTATTTAAGATACATGGACACCTCTATCAGGGCAGGAAAAGTTCGCCATCATCCAAGTTTTAGGCGCAGCCCAATGGCGTAGAATTTGGACGACTCGGGGTACGTTTTCGTCTGTAAAAGTCCATATTTGAATATTTCAAGCATATTACTTATAGCACACCAAAACGTCTACAATTATCGGCAACGTCCGCTGACTAATAAAACATAACCAACCCCCCGCAGTTTGACCACACTCTTCAACAGTTTTTTTTCAATGCCTTGGTAACGTTCTGGGAATATCTTTCAGACAACGGGTAGAACTTTGGCGAGAGTCCATGACAAAACTACGAGGGCTATGGGATTAAACACCCCAGAACACTGTGACTTATTTAATTAGTTTCTTGCATTTAGCAGATTTATTTATTGATGTTTAAGGTCACATGTCTGCACCATGGCTAGATGCGATCCCAACATGGATGTAAACTCAAGTCCCGCCAATCGTTTATAACCATGTTGCCCATTTTAGAGGACTTCTACCCATGCATTGGGGCTACCGGGTCCAATTTTACCAGTAATGCCAAACTTGCTTACCACAGTATAAACAGGCACACTGCTTCACTTCCCAGGGTTCCCACGAGGGGGTTTAGCCGATATGTTGAGTTGTAATACAGTTAAAACTAGAAGTCCTGTCATGAAATGCGCACAAATAGCACGTCGATCTGCGCGTTAATCTACGCGTTATGACCATAGTAAGGCTATCAAATTATGTACATATGGCCTGTGCACAGGCAATGTTTCAACCAATGGACCTCCGGGTAACCCGGAGGTCCATTGGCAGAAACATAGCCTGTGTTTGCTATGAGTAACCAGGAGAACCAGCCGTGCTTTGGATGCCATTCGATATGGCAATTACGCGCAAAACCTACGCGCAATTAAGCCTAGAAAAGCACACAGTTCGTGACAGGACTTCTAGTTTTAACTGTATACTGTTGGAAAGGTCTCAAAGAGCCTTTTCCAACAGTGGATTACATCATGATGTGTCCTCGCTATAGTCGAATGACACGGGGTTTAGTCGGAATTATAAATAGAGTCGACCATGCCCGTTGAAGAGTTTACACGTATGTATTCAAGTCCGGGGCATCGCGACTGTTACCGATTGGGGTGGGGAGGGGGGGGGGGGTAAACCGGATTTGTCCCAATTCTGGTGGCTCCAGTCCCAGTTGACTAATATTCAAACTACATCACCAAGGCATGCCTTCATCGAAGGCATGCCTTGATGATGTAGTTGAGATATTAATAAGCCGGGATCATAGTTAAAAAATTGAAGACTTCTTGGAAGTTTATTAGTGAATAAATAAAATTACACATGTGGTAGTCGTGACACAACTTCCTATTTTAATTAACACAGACCGTACCGGTACTCTAATTTGGTTATACTGGACCGCTAACCGCTCGAATTGTGTATTACCGAGTCATACAGACCTGCATTTGTATGTTTTGTGTGACACAAGCCCAAGTCACCCCCAACCCCTTAAGCTACGCACCTGACCAAAGTCAATTCATGTAAGCTTTTTCGCAGCTTGTCTGCGAATCAGGTCACAGTCTAGTAATCCAGGTAACACTTAGACGAACGAAATGACCGTTCGCCCAGTTTGTTCAGGCCTGATATAAGCAGTCAAGTGTTATCAATAATTGTAGAGGTTCGGTGCGGTATGATTGATGAAATATTCAAATAAAGACTTATAATAAACGAAAACTTACCGAGAGCCGTTCAAATCTCCTCCATTTCGACTGTTTAAAAATCCCAGACCACGACGTACATTTTCCACTCTGTATTCGAGTTCCCACTTCACAGAAGAGTTTGTGGGATCTCAATTTTTGCCGTGCACTGAGACAGTACAGGGTGGCCCTGCTACAATGACGCAGGTATCATCAGACTAAATGAGCCACGAGAAACAGAATTACACTTATATGCATCAAGAAGATTCAAGACATCCTCAAACCGAAGAAGTATTCTGAACCTCCTCTAATCCAAGGTCATAAATGATGCAGAAGAAAATGCAGCTTTTGACACTCAATGACAATGCATGTGTGTGTGTTTGCGTGCCGATCCGCAGAAACTGTTTGCTTTTTGATCACGCGATAATCTCGTCAGTATGCCTAAATTCTAAAAGCAAACCCTTACATCCTCAAAGCACTTCCGGCGCGGAGTCAACATAATGTCGAAAGGAAGTTGTCGTTTCCGACGTGTTGATGCCGATGGAAAGTCGTCGACGAGGTGACATAGCTATCCTTCATTTTAGCTTTTATAATGAATAGTTTAATGAAGAAATCAATCCACTTGCACCTCCTTTGCATGTCAATTCGGAAGAAAACCTTTACTTTCAATACCACCACGACGAAACTGCATTGTTTTCTTAGAAAAATCAATCCATTTGTTTCCTAAACACATCATAATTTGTCAAAACAAAATAAGTAATCGGAGAATTTTCTATGAGTTAAATGGTTGAATACACAATGCAGAGCACTAACTACGTATACGGTGGGGGAAACAAAGATTTTATCCTTGAAGACCTCACAAACAGCGGCGGCTGCAAACTTTTTTTAAAAGAAGAAATGGGCTAACATTTTAAGGAGACGATGAATACCCCGATTACGTGCATATCCACCCCGCCCCTTGCCGCCAACAACAGCAGTGGCGTAGCGAAGACTGATTGGACGGGGGGGGGGGGGGGGGGGGGGGGGGGGGGGGGTAGGTGCACCTGATTTGTCCTGACTATGATGGCTCAGGTCCCGACAGACTAATAATCCAACTGCATCGTCGAGTATTAGGTCAGTTGGAATATAGTTTAAAAAAAAAAACTCACGATTTCTTGGAAATTTTTAATTAATAATTAAAATATTCATGTTATAACTTCTTTTTTTATTACATACCGTACCGGTAAGACTAGTTCAAATTGCTTATATGTTGGGCTCCCAATAGACACAATATCGGGTACTATTTATTTATTTATGACATTTTCGACAGCCAGAGTCACCTCGTGTCGGACAGTTTTGCAGGTGGAGGAAGCTAGAGTATCCGAAGAGAAAGAACCTCCGAGCAACGGCTAACAACTGTCAGATTCCCCAACGTATTAACTCCGCACAAGCAGGGTTAGCATTAGTTGAAGACAAGTGCACAATCGACGTGCAGTACGCATTAGTACTGAGTGCTACCGAGCCCCCAAGTGGGCAATCGGGATGAAGTGCCTTGCCCAAGGACACAACGCAGTTACACCTGGCGGGATCGAACCGTGGACCTTTCTGGTTTGAAGTCCAGTGTCGTAGCATTGAGCCACCGTGCTCCCAATCGGGTACTACAGACCTCCATTTGTATGAACGTTTGTGTGTGCTACACATGTATATACGAGCATCAAATCCTGTCTTTTGAGAAAGTACATGATTACTAGCAATACAGAATTGATATCTTAGACTCCAGTCCTAATAATAATGGCTGACTGGAAAAAAATTATTGGGGATGCGACTCCCCCTTACCCTACACCACCCTACCGAGACGCCACTTGTCAACAGGCGGACTTCGTGCCCATGAGTACAAAAGTATACTCATAGCACATGACACGTGGCGTATCAGTACCTAAACAATGCTTCATTTCCGAACTTCCCAAGCACGCTATCACCCTCGTGCATCTGTATATATATATATAGGCCTATAATTATGACTTCGCCTGTATTTGCAAGTGAGGTACACTTCGTGGCGCTACTCAGTTATCAGTTGTAGGGCATATCTAATATTTTCTAGGCGGCAGCCCAAGCCTGTCTGGGCTTAAAACCAAGGGAAGCCTGAGAAAGAGCTGTGCGGTATTGAAATTTTGGTTTCGGTATCGGTATGTTTAGAATGATTTACCTCCGTATTGGTACGGTATTCAGTGTCAACAACATACACGCATGCGCACCGATAGTATATCGATAGATATTGTTGATATAGTAACCATCTGGAAGTCAACGTGTACAGCAGACATACACCGAACGACACGCATGTGTGAAGGGGTTAATCGATATGGCACGAGTGCCAGCGCGGAAGGATAGAACGAGAGACTGCAGTTTTATCCTTCCGCGATGGCACAAGTGCCATATCGATTAACCCATTCACACACGCGTGTCGTTTTGCGTTTATTACAGGCCTGCACGTCTATAAAAAAAAAACAATTTTTAGAAGGACATTCAGCAATTCATTTGCCAGTTATCAACAAAAAGAACAAATTTTATCGCCAACCAAATTTGCGAGGGGAACCAGTCTTACTATTTCGTCGCAATGTTTTGTTTGTGCCTTCTGGCACATAGCACATGATGGAACACAGGGGACGATTGTCAGCTATCGCTATCGATTCAAATTGTAATTGCGTTGCACGAATTGCAGAAAAATCCAGTGACATTTCGCTTCTATTTAAAACTAGTTCGTCAACGATTTCCGTTCCGCACATATGTGCGGAACAGATTTTCATTTTTCGCATGGTTCAGTGTTGCAGGAGATGGGGATAACATAGAACAGGCGTGCAATAAAAAGAATTGTCAAAATCTTGGTTGTAACACGGGAACTCGTCAACAAATTAATAAGTTACATCAAATGACCGATGGCGAGTACCTTCTGGAATACATAGTGCATGGGCTCGTCTTATCGGGAATTTTTCATATTCTGTCGTTTGCCCTTTTATTTTTTTTAAACTAAGGCCGAGGATATTTTTAAATACCGAAATTTCAGTATATTGACATTCCCTCGGTACGGTAACGCAGTTTTGGATCCATGAACCTCCATACCGATACCATTTACGGTATATTCAATTGCCTATACCTTTAGCCTGGGGTGCGTAGAAATTATTATAACAGCTACTTTAGAGCCCAGACAGGCCGGAGTGCGTAGAACTCGAAAAATATTTGTTATACATTTCCCGCCATCAAAAAGAATAAAACAAGATTTTAACATTTACTTGCCAAATGATCCACACGTACGGCGCATAACCGAATGGTATGAAACCACTGAGCCTTGAAACAGGACGTCGACACGCAAACTCTCAAACCACAAGTCAAAATCTATCATTAATTCGACGCTGTTTTGGCTTGGTGCCAGTCTAGACTTTAAATAGTCCATCGCCTATATTTAGACTCAATCCTCTGGAATATTTCAGTTGGTCGGAAAAGGGAACCTTCCGTTCACTTTTCCGACCAACTAAAATATTCCACCCGTTTGGATCTAAAATATATCATGAAAATTACTTTCCTCTGACTCAACTTAAGAAATATTTCTCAATCGAGACCTGACTTGACCGAACCTTGAATGACTTCACCAATACCAGCAGATATGTTTGTTTATTATCCCTTTCAACCCGGTGTGCATACATTTTTGCGTGAAGAAAAAATTGGAAGGGGACGACAGGACGAGCAGACGATATAAAGAGCAAAACATGGGAAGCGAGGCCAGGTAATAATTTGAATTATTACTGAATCTCCCAACAATCCAGGATGATTTCGCCCATTTCGCCATTCACAGTATTGATCTGTAATGATACCTCCCGAGGCGCCAGTGTTGAAAGGGTTAAATAATTATCACCGAAGACTCGTCACAGCTGTAGGTTTTTGATCACGCCGCGTAGTTCCATTAACTGTCTTAAAACTTGGTGTTTAAAAGGTGAATTAAATACTTATTGATTGGAATGTCTATAACTGGACCATGAACGAATATCTGTATATCTTTGTGAGTAAAAACACCTTACGTCAACAATAGTCTGTGCGCAAACTCCACGAAAAGTGGGTAAACAAACAGACGATAACAGTGTCGAATTCATTAAAGAATTGGATTGGTGGCTTCAAAGCTTGGTCGACAGACAGACAGACAGATTTGCAATGATATAACAAAAATATACAATAAGATGTTGATAGTGTACAGTGTTAAGCAAAGTAAATAATTGTCATATTATCTGAGACAGTTGCCATGGATGCGACTTTTCGCTCGTTCAGCATGATAAATTCCATTAATAGACGTTTTCATTGGTAATCCTCTGAAACAATTTTTTTCCAATTAATTTAAAAGTTCTCGTTAGTACAAATACTGGTGGGAATAGATTTGTATAAAGGGAAAACCCGATGTAAAAGTTCAATAAATGCGTTTCTCAGTCAAACCTGTCGTGAGATATTTTTCTGTGATGTTCCGACAGAGGACATGTGGAGTCAAGCCGTGCATCGTTAACCTTATGAACCCTTGTTTCCTGGAATGGTATCGCCTTTGTGTACACTTACTGTGAGATGGGTTAATCCAATATCAGTATACACGGAGAATGAAGTAATAACTGCAGTCTGCAGCCGTCTGGCTGCAGAATGCAGTTATTATTTTATCATCAATGACGGGGCGCGGTGACGTTGCGGTAACCGGTTCTCGTAAGATCACCGAAGTTAAGCAACGTCGAGCCCGGTTAATCCTCGGATGGGTGACCGTCTGAGTGATCGATTCGGACTCCCGCGCTGTGTTCTTGGGCAAGGCACTTAACCACAATTGTCCACATGGGGGCACGATGACGCCGTGTACTAAGGCGTACTGCACGTCGATGGTACGCATGTCTTCAGCCAGTCTAACCCTGCCTGTGCTGCAGTGAGGAGTTACGATGTTGGGGAGCTCGTCGTTGCTCGGTGGTTCTCTCCGGGTACTCCGGCTTCCTCCACCCGTAAAACTGTCACGGTCATGATTAGCCAATTGTGCATAAGTATGTGACCTTAAACACCAATAGATAAATAAATAAATCATCAATGACCCCTTATTATTAGAAAAAATAGGACAAAATTATGCCTTGGGCCGAAAATTCGGCCTCACGAGTTCAAAGGATTAAACATCTATATATATATAAATAGCTCTAGTCCAGTCGCCAAACCCCACTTTTTGGCTAATGCGTGTTTTCGCGAATATAGTTTTTTTCTCTCTTTGATTCGTATTAGTAGAGACCTTCTATATCGAGATTTCACCGTCTGTCGAGCGGGCAGCCTTGGGGATTTTTTTTACAGCGACCCAAAAGAGGGCACCCTCGCGAAAATAAAAAAAAATATCAGTATTTAGAAGCGATAAATTGAGTTTTTCCCCCGCCAAAACCGATATGGACTGCTAAAAAATTAATCATTGGACATCAGGGCATCGTGAAAACCTTATTCGCCCTTCGCGTACTAATATGAGGAGCGATGTTAGAAAAAAACCGCGATTCAAAAAACGTCTTTTAGAAAGCGGCAATTTCCAAGAGAATCTTCCGCTAACCAGTGAAGTACTCGACGATTGAGGACGTCTGTACACCCCTTTCTGTATTCCATTCGATCTCCATCTCTTATCATAAAGAATATTCTTCAGGTTGTTTTATTGTAGTTTTCTTCACGACATTTCTCAAATGAGAGAATTTACCCCTGAATCCTCTCCAGCATCACAAAGAAGAATGAAAAGCGAGAATTACCACCGAACGATCAGATCGTGACGGTCTAAAAAAAACCCATGAAGTAGTGATAGATCAAATGGATCCCGATCAACGTCCTGACGGTATATTCAATATATCTAATGGACAGATTGCCCCAGAAACTGTCAATGTGGACAGGGTCCTAGCACTCGGTAGAAAACAAAACAAAGATTTCGAGAAAAACCTCCCTGGTGTTTTTTACGATACCATATATCAATGCCTGTGGAGACGATGTCTTCGGCGAGAAAGTCGATCAGGTCGATTACGCGAAGCTTTTCGATTATAATCTCATCAACTCCACAGTCATGGACCTCCAATCAAAGTAGACATGAGAATCGTTCTTTCACGTGAATGTCGCCAGTTCGGATTAATTCTGTCTTGTAAAACTGAACGGCTGTTACACCATCTTCAAGACTCTCAGAACAGGACAAAATCTCCACGTACACTGTCATTGACCGTTGTGCTCTATTGTGGATACCCCACTGGCTAGCATACAATAAATTACCCCCCCCCCCCCCCCCAACTACTGATGATTTCGTGGACAGATTTCAGAATCAGGTAAAACAGAAATTTGAGTCCGGCGACAGTTACCTTGTTTTTTTACTTTCCAAAGTGTGATTTACTGGGATTTCTGGGTTTGATTTTAAACGATAACTTCACAAGTGAATTATGCAATCAACAATTGGGTCATGTATCCGTGCGCGGAAACGAAGACGCTTTTCCGTGGGTATAATGGGGACTTAATTGTTTTTTGGTTTTTTTTACCCATTACCTAACATGAAAAGTACAGTACGTGGAGAGTGTATTATCACTAAATCACCCACAGGGTGGAGATTCCACCCAAGCAATAATTTCAAATTCGTTGCAAAGTATAACCAGTACAAGCAAAGTTTCAGCCAATGGACCTCCGGGTTAAACCCGGAGGTCCATTGGATGAAACATTGCTTGTTTTTTTTGTCAATATGTACAAAATTTGAAAGTTATAGCTTGGGTGATAACTCCACTCTGCGGGTGATTTACTTACAATCCACTCTCCACGTACTGTAGACGACACTTGCAAAAGAAATTCTTGAATAACTATTATTTTCATTTTTTGTCTCAAAAACATAGGTAATGACCCCTCATTGGAACGAGCTCGTTCCAATGAGGGGTCATAACCTATGTTTTAGAGACAAAAAATGAAAAAATAATGAAAATTAATTGGCGATTTTTGAGAACAGCGCTGGCCGGTTTTGGCCGTTACGTTAGGTAAAGGGTTTAATAATATAATTATCGTTAATAATGAAAAGTAATAAACAGAGTAATCGCTTGACTGGACTGGTTACGTGAAATAATTCATTCGAGGCGAGGGACTATATTGTAAAACAGTCGTGCGCATTCGTGCACTCGTGTTTGTACAACGTCCTTCACCTCTCATGAATTATTTCACGCAACCAGTCCAGTCAAGCGATTACTCTCTATTTCCATAGGTACGACTATAACACTTAGTGCAGCACATGGGGTAATTGGACTGCAGAAAAATGTCAAAAATTTAAACTGAGTATTACTTCACAACTTCCGAGCCAAAAGCTCGTGTTTACTGTTACGGAGACCAAGAAGCAGCTCATAGATATCATTGTAAAACATTTAAGAACCGATGAAACATTTAACGGTGTTCTCATCGACACTCGACAGACACAACAGACAAGGCAACTACTCATGAAGAAGCTGACAATATAATTGTCCAACAGACAATACACGTGGCGTCCCAAAAGGTTGGTTAATTCGTTGTCCTAGCTTATGATATATACGTATACACTTCTCCTGTACCATTATTTGAAACAGTTCCTTTTTTATGGAATCCCCAATAAAGGAAATGTCTGTGATTGATATCCATGCAACCGTTGACAAATATCGGACACTCCTGACCTTCTATAGTCGCTCAAGTCATCTCAGGCTGTGATAGAGTCGCTGGGTGTTTCGGGATTGGAAAAGGGCGCTTATTGAAAGTGTTGAAGACTGGTGTAGAATCCCTTACTGCAATTTGTGATATCGAATCGCCCGTGAGTGATGTGTTGGAACGAGCAACCAGATTCACGTGTGCTTGCTACATCTGCGGCCAGGTTCAATGTTTGGAAATCGAAGAATGGTAAAAAAGGAGCAACTAGGGTTCCAAGTCTCTGTAATTTACCCCGGAGCACGGAATCTTTTGTTGAGAACATCAAGAGGGCACTCGTGTTCAACCGATTACCAAAAATGACCGCTGACCGATTACTGGTTATTTGAGCTCACAATCGGCCGATTCCGATTGCAATACCGTGTACCACCACTAGACAAGTCGAGGCTCGCCGTAAAATTACCTGTAACGCACACTTGGGTGGTAACCGTGGCACCCGAAGCCACGTTTACCACCCAAGTGCGCGTAACTGGTAATTTTACTGCGACCTAAGTCAATGGAGTGCAACCTTCACTTTTCCGGTATGACCTGGCGATTGTCGCAACATTGACATCATTTTACATTAACAATTGAACAACTGCAGAAGATAATAAAATGCGGTTTATGAATCATCACAAAATGCTTGGCAACAATCAGTTGAACCGATGTTCCAGGAGCCGTTGCCGTTGTCATCTGATTGCCCACAATCGGCCGATTGTGGTGGCCGGTAGCGATCATCGGTTGAACACTAGATGGCACATCTACAGGCATACATTTACCTTATACATGAGTTCATCTGAAATCGATCCATCTGAATTTGGCTTCGTGGTTCATGGAATTTGCACGTGATCAATTTGTTTCATCACCGCGTGGATTTCGAACAGTCATGATTCAATTCTTAATTGAAAGGGAGTTTTATTCATCTCCGCTGAAATTTCAAGATACGTTATGCTAACATCTTAAAAATAATATAAAGTTTGAGTTTAATTTGCTGTGTTATTCACCAGTAATCGGAGGAGGCAAACACAAAATATATCGCTGAGATTGAATTGTGATTGGGAGAGGGTGGATGCGTGATAGTTCAACTCAAATTGTCGGCGGGACACTAAAATCTCCAGGAAGGGTTCCGCGTGCCAGAGGTGCTTTCCTGTGGGACAACTGGGGAATGCTGTTCACCTATATACCTTTGTCTCTGTGGTGATGCCGTTCCCCTCCAATTTCAAGGACTGGAATGGCTTGATCTGCACGAATATCAAACACAGCGAGTACTCACTCGCCTTGCTAGCCGCCAGTGGCCTGGCCACGGGGGGGGGGGGGGGCGCCCCCCCCACACATTCCCTCAAAGTTGATCCTCGAAATATGTCAAAAAATGGCATAAAAATCGTAGGGGGTAAGGTCCATGGGGGTTAGTTTGTAGATTTGTAGATCCCTCTTGTGGAAACCCTTATTATTGTTACCTTGGTTATCTAGCTCAAACTTTAGGGACGCAAAATTCTGAGATGTGAAGGCTTGGAAAGCTTTTTCCCGCACACACCCCTCACCCCCTATTAAAATGGAGCTAAGCCAGGCTTTGCGAGTTCCCCCCCCCTCCCCCACTTGCTTTGGGCTGGCGACGCCACTGCTAGCCGCACTAAACCCATTTAGCTGTAAGTCACGGAGCCCCGTCATGACAATGATTTCTACTACTTTTGTAGAAATTGGGGTGCTAAAGTTCAAAGTTTCCCAGCGAGGGACCCCCAGCTCCTATACTACGAGAAGAGGACACCTCTCTAGTGGCTCTTTCCCAACGACGCGTCCCGCGTTGGCCATTCCTGCGCTCAACGTGCAGCTCTGGCCGACGCGGGCAATTCCAATCCCCCACTCCTTAATTCGGAAAGCATCCCTGCTGAGTGCCCTTTAGTAGGGACTTTTGAGGAAATACCTGTGGTACCAAGGTACTCTTGCATATGAGATCCCTCTGTGACACTCATGGGCATTTTCTCGCACCTGATATAGGCCTACTTGGGATGTACTAGGGCTAAAGAAGACTCCTCTAGGACACTTATGTGCATTTTCTCGCACCTGATATAGGCCTAATTGGGATGTACTAGGGTTAAAGATTTGTTTAAAAGAATAGACGTCAAGATTATAATCCCTCATTACGCAGGTTGTTTAAAAAGAAAAAAAAACATACGCCAAATATTAAATACTTAATTACATCCATATGTACATACTTATTAGAAGATTAGGAAAATCTTAGGGGACCATGACGTGTGCCGTTCCCACCCCGCCTGAATCCGCTGCTCAGCTCGGCATGTTCTATTGTCTCAGCAAGTATCGCCCATGGAAATGTTTCCCACGAACCTGTTCAGTTGTGGTTAGAGATAACCCAGTAGATACCCTTCCAGAACCATCGCAGCTGAAGTGGTAATAATATAATGCAGATAGCTTTAACTAATACTTAACAAAATATTATTTGCATATTCTCAGCTAATCCGTTATCGGCTGTGCCACTCTCTGACTCAAGGTGAGTAATTCATTTTAAGCTGCCAATTTTGATGGAATAGCATACCGTTTGCTATATTTGGGTTAGACATATATTTCTGTTGCAGTCTGAATGATATTTTAAGACGATAGATCCATTCCACAAAGCAGAATAAAGTTGTGGCTACTTATTCATACAGTATAACCCTTTACCTTACCTGAAAAGCAGACGACACTTGCAAAAATAATTCTTGAATAACTAACTTTTTTCATTTTTTTTGTCTCAAAAACATAGGTTATGACCCCTCGTTGGAACGAGCTCGACGAGCTCGTTCCAACGAGGGGTCATAACCTATGTTTTTGAGACAAAAAATGAAAAAAATAATGAAAATTAATTGGCGATTTTTGAGAATAGCGCTGGCCGGTTTTGGCCATTACGTTAGGTAAAGGGATAAGGAAGAACATCTTGGCCGCCATTTCTACCTGATTGAAAAGGCCATCATTTGTACATCATTTCTCAGAATTGCCCACGGAACTCCGGGAAGAGGAAGGCTGGCGCCAACGGATTTGAGTGTGTGTGAGTGGGAGGGGGGGGGGGGGGGGGAGCAGCAGCACTTTCGACAACCACGGTCGTCTCGTGTAGGACAGTTTTACGGGTGGAGGAAGCCTGAGAACCCAAAGAGAACCATCGAGCAACGGAGAACAACTGCCCGACTCCACAACATACTACCTCCACACAAGCTGGGTTAGCATTGGTTGAATACAGGTCACAGGTGTATCATCGACGTGCAGTGTGCCTTAGTACACAGCGCGTACCCCCCATTTGGACACTCGGGATTAAGTGCTTTGCACAAGGACACAACACAGTTACCCCTGGTGGGTATCGAATCGTGGACCTTACGGTTTGAAATCCAATGCCGTAACCACTGAGCCACCGCGAGTGCCTAGGGATGGAAGTTGGCGTGTAGTGGGTGGGTGGTTAGCGGGACTTCGGTTAACTGTCTCCTTTATTTTGGGCCTGTCGGGAAATACTCTCTCCACTTACGGAAACACAGCCCCCCACCTCCCCTCGTCAAAATGTCAAGGAAATCCTGCGGCTACCCATGGGGAGTGGAACAAGATTTATTTCTGTGGTAAACAAATTTTGCCCCACTATTATAAGAGGACATGGCAAGCAAACCTTAGTGTGAGTATCCTCAAAAGCGGACAGCTTGGGTACCAACAATTAGCTGAACCTGACTATTTACGTATGCCATGAATTCATCACCGGCAATAACATATAAGCTCCAATAAGACCCCCAACCATAGCCCAGAATCTCACGTCGTGAAATGAACAAGGCGACTTTTAACGACAGCAAGTTTAGTAAATAAACACCCCGTGTACCCCCACAACGTCACTGGATAAATAATTAATAAATCAATAAATCTGTTATGGGTCGAGTTCACTCCACTTAAGTTCAAATCCTAAACTGATTTGTAATTTAACCCTTTACCCAACGAAACGCCCGCATCCGCCCGCGTAAGATGCAAATTCAGCAGCTGAAAAAATATTATTTTTCGAAAAATTTCAACAAAACCATATCATGTGACCCCTCTTTGGAACGAGCTCGTTCCAAAGAGGGGTCACATGATATGTTTTTGTGGAATTTTTTGAAAAAAAATTAAATTTTAATATCGTCTGCGTTGGGTAAAGGGTTAAATTAAATTACACTTCATTCGGAACATCGTCTGATGCACGTGTGAAAAATCGCGGAATATGAAACGGTTTGCATGTCACTGAATTGACGAAATTATTGCGAAATTGACAACCTCATTCAAAATATTTCGCGTGATGCCATCAAACGATAACATATGCTACTTGAGCCGTAAACACAGAAAAAAACTACGCGAGCTCTCGTCCAATCAGATGTCGATGATATTAGCCTAATTGTGACATAGAACATTTTAGTCCCCCATTGGCGTTGATAGATCTTCACTGATTGCGAGACAAGACCATAAAATTCCCAATACAAAACAGCCATGTGTGACATTTTCGTCATTGGAAGTCGGGACATTTAGCGCCCCTCAGTGTCCTAAAACTGTCAGTACATTTAACACTACGGGTATGGAAGTTTCATTTAAAAATTGAAATTATAAAATGTTAAGGAATTTGTGTCAACGATGTGCGCATCATTGCTTTTGAGGCTTCTGGGTGGCTGAAAATGACTGGTTTCGTTATTCTTTCATGCAACTGTCCATGTTGAAGCCTTGCACTTGATAATTAATTATTTCATCCACATTCTGATTGTTTATGTCTACTTAGTCAGATAGTCACAGTCAGATAGTGTAAAAGATTTTAGTGGATTTGGAAAATTAATACATGTTATGGGTCAGATAACTAAGTTAAATGATATTCACATGCGAATAGAGCGTATGGCATTTCATTTTTAGGACCGCTGGGAAAACAGTAGAGCGGAACCTAAGTTTTACTATCAGTTGGATCGCTGTATTGACAAATGACAGCGTATTTCGAAAGCATCACAATGTAAACCAACGCATGCTCTGAAACAAATAATTCCGCATACCAACCGGAGATAATACATACTAGTCTCAGTGGTGCAGAAGAGTTTATGGAATCAGGTGGAGATAACCTATTTATCCATAGAGTCTAGAAATAATAGTAAGTTAATAGTGTTGAGTCAAGAATATCTTGCTACTGTGTATCATAGTGTTTTTTTCACCTGGGGCCAATACTATAAAACTTTTACAGTTGTATATTCTAGAACCGTATTTTCTAGTTGACACGAGGTGGCGCTGGCTGTCGAAAGTGTCGTTAAACCCCAATAAATAAATAAATTAAATAGTTATGATTTTAAATGGGTTGAAATGAACCATTAGCATTTTCAAAGATGTGGCAATTTGCCAGTTGGCAAATTGCCATATTCTTTAAAATGCTAATGATTCATTTTAGTCAATTATGTTAATAGGTAGAAAATACAACTCTAGTAAATACAAGTGTAAACTTTTTAAAGTAATGGCTCATGTTAAGAAAATCCACCTGCTGCAGTACATAGTTAAATTTAACAGTTATTAGTCTAAAAGCAAATTGCGTGTTGCATCAGAGTTTGGATGCACGGCATGGTACATAATAATTCCATAACAGCTGTTCTGATGTCAGATCTCATTTGTTGGTTCTTGATTGAATGTTTTGGTCTCATTTATACTCTCCCAATCCCGAGACAGGACAGGCGGTGCCCAGCTTGTTCCATGGAAGTAGAGGATGAAATTCATTTCTTCCTGTATTGTCCACTGTATCGTAACGAACGAGAATGGTTTAAAACCCAGCTGGAACCTGTACTTTATGAGTTTTTCCAGCTGAACGAACCGAAATCATTACTGACTCTTTTGCGGATGTTTAACAGCGATATTACTCCACTGATTGTGCAGTTTACGCATGATGCCTATCAGCGGA
Organism: Pictodentalium vernedei; assembly: GCA_031216915.1. Lineage (NCBI taxonomy): Eukaryota > Metazoa > Mollusca > Scaphopoda > Dentaliida > Dentaliidae > Pictodentalium > Pictodentalium vernedei. Next base: position 156,677,507 of record CM062297.1, read on the forward strand.
GGTGTGGTGTTGCCGACTCCCCATAGCTGCCATTGTTGTCTAATATATACCATAACTCAGTCTTCAAAATTAGTTTTAAAACAAGTACAAGGGAAAACTGCGAATGCATATGCTTGTCGATGTATGCATGTACGCTAGGCGCGTGCACGTGCGATTATTCAATGCCCGAGTGTCACTGTTATTTTTTCGTCTTTTGTCTGTTATTGCTTATCTGTCACTTTTATCTGTTTTAAATTGTCATGTACCAATGTTATGGAACTTTCGACAATAAAGATTATTATTACTATTAATACTCATCATATTGTGCTTTATATTTTCACAAGAGCAGTTCGCTCTTGCACCTGGTTTTGCACATGGAAAAAGAATCCACTAGCAGATTTACCAGTTGGAAAGGTCTGGGTTAATTATACAAATGTGTACCTTTTCATCTTCGTCAAATAACGCATGTTATACGACCGTACAAACATCGCCGAACTGCCATGGCACGGAATTTATAAGATTCTCCGTGGATAACCAAACAACGACATCTTATCATACTGCACGTCCGGGGCAAAGCCCTGCTGATTTTGTCAATAATGGTTCAGCGTGAGAGATTTTGCAGACGATTGACGAGACAGGAACCTTTGGATGATCGAAATTGTTTTGACATTCGATTTATATCTTCTGCAAATCCTATCCAGACTAAACAGATGTCACTCTCTGAGTAGAAAATACACATATTATACAAAACAAATCCGTTAGTTCATCTGACATAATATGTCCATGCATGGAAGACTTCACGAATGAGGGTGATGTGAAGATCGTACCAGGAAGACTCCGACAGTTATTTTATCAGATTTCTCCCTCAGATGGGGGCGCGGTGGCGTTGCGATATCGATTCTCGTCTGATCACCGAAGTTAACCCTTTACCCAACTCAACGGCCAAAACCGCCAGCGCTATTCTCAAAAATCTCCAATTAATTTTTTTTTGCAAGTGTCGTCTGCTTTTCATGTTAGGTAAAGGGTTAAGCAACGTCCAGCCCGATTAGACCTTGAATGGGTGACCGTCTGAGCGATCGATTCGGACTCCCGCGTTGTGACTATGGGTAAGACACTTCACCCCGATTGTCCTCATAGAGGCACGATGACGCCGTGTACTAAAGCGTACTGCACGTCGATGGTGTGCATGTCTTTAACCAATCTAACCCTACCTGTGCTGTAGTGCGGAGTTACGATGTTGGGGAGCTGGCAGCTGCTCGTTGTTACGCGGTCGTTCTCTCCGGGTAGGCTACTCGGGCTTCCTCCACCCGTAAAACTGTCACCGACACGATATGACCTTGGCTGTTAATGTGTCGTTAAACCCTAATAAATAAGGTCTATAGCTCCATAAACCTGAATCCCTTTGTTGTTGAAACTGGTTTAACTATCAACCCGCTGAGTATTTTGTTAATATTTTTCATCACATCTAGTCATGGCTGCGGAGATTTGATAAAAAATTCATATAAATTTAACTCTAGAAATCAGTGGTCAAACAGATAATTCAATGTACAAGTGTTCCAACTATACTTATTTCACTGGCAACTGTTTCTTGTCCTGGGCAGAAATATCACCAACAGCATGCGAGAAGTTAATACAATATGGGGCATTTCTAATAATCTTTTGAAGGGAATAACAATACTGAAAACAGAAGACATTGGTTGATTTTAACAATATCCCTACTGTTTATGGTGTGTCTTGTCGTGATGTATATGTATACAAAGTAAAACAATTACTGTTAAAATGCGGTAAAAGATTGACATCCAAATACCAGTATTACTGCCGCAAAATATTATGATAACAAAAAAGTATTTCTTGCAATGAAGACCGTTTTCTACATATAAAAATGTGATTTCCAATAGGTTTCCATGATAACTATGAATCGCAATTGCGGCTATGTTGCAGCTCGATCAACATTATATGATGATCATTGGTAGAGGGTGCCCCAGTCATCAATCATGTGAAGTTTCAAAACATTTGGCCTTGTAGTTTCAGAGGAGAAGATTTTTCAAAGAATGCCTCTGGCGGCCACGTTTTTCATCAAACAGGAACAAAATGAGTAACAGTTATAGAGAACCTCTCGTAGACCATTCCTTCCAAGATTGGTTCACATCGGCTCAGTAGTTCCATAGAAGAAGATGAAAATGTGATTTCCCATAGGGGTTCTATGGTAACTATAAGCCGCAATTGTGGCCATGTTTGCACCCTGGTCAACATTAAATGGGAAGTGTGGATAGCGGGCGTCCCAGTCATCAATCATGTGAAGTTTCAAAACATTTGGCCTTGTGATTTCAGAGGAATTTGTTTTTTCAAAATCCACCAATCAGAATCAAAGAATGCCTCTGGAGGCCATGTTTTCCATTCGACGGGAACAAAATGAGACCATGTTTGCAACCCGATGAACACTAAGTGAGCACCGTTGGTAGAGGATGCCTCAGTCATCAATCATGTGAAGTTTCAAAACATTTGGCTTTGTAGTTTCAGAGGAGAAGATTTTTCAAAATCCACCAATCAGAATCAAAGAATGCCTCTTGCGGCCATGTTTTCCATCCGACAGGAACAAAATGAGGATCGTTTGTAGAGGACCTCGCATAGACCATTCCTGTCAAGTTTGGTTCACGCTGCCTCAGTAGTTCCAGAGAAGAAGATGAAAATGTGATTTTCCATAGGGTTGCTATAGTAACTATAAGCCGCAATTGCGGCCATGTTTGCAATCCGATCAACACTAAATGACGATCCTTGGTAGAGAGTGTCGCAAGAATCAATCTTGTGAAGTTTCAAAACATTTTGCCTCGTGGTTTCAGTGGAGAAGATTTTTCAAAATCCACCAACCAAAATCAAAGAATGCCTCTGGTGGCCATGTTTTTCCACCGACGGTAACAAAATGCGGACCGACGGTAACAAAATGTGGACTGTTTGCAGAGGACCTTCCACAGACAATTCCTGCCAAGTTTGGTTCACATCGGCTAAGCAGTTCCCGAGAAGAAGATGAAAATGTAAAAAGTTTACGGATGACTTCGGGCACCAAGTGATGGCAATAGCTCGCATGACCCTTTGGGCCAGGTGAGCTAAAAATGAGGGTACCAGATCAGAAGTCTATGTTTTCCTTGCTCATGTTCCCTACTCAGTCAAATGAAAATAATATTTTGTTTATACAAGTTTGTTTTATTATAAATTATTGGAGAGTGCCTGTAGGCACTCTCCAATAATTTGAAATAAAACAAATTTTGTATAACCCATTTAGACCACCAGAAATAATCTAGCCCTCAATGAGTTAATACAGATGTTTTTTTCTTTCATTTTAGGCCCGTGTGTCTTCTCGATCCAACACAACTGAGACAGATTTGTTTTTTGCTCAGAATATAGACGTTATACTCGAATTGTTTTTTGTTTATTAGGGTTTAACGACACATTAACAGCCAGGGTCATATCACGTCGGTGACAGTTTTACGGGTGGAGGTAGCCGGAGTACCCGGAGAGAACCACCGAGCAACGACGAGCAGCGGGCAGCTCTCCAACATCGTAACTCTGAACCGCGGCAGAGGCAGGGTTAGATTGGTTGAAGACATGCGCACCATCGACGGGCAGTACGCCTTAGTACACAGCGTCATCGTGCCCCCATACAGGCAATCGGGGTTAAGTGCCTTGCCCAAGGACACAACGCGGGAGTGCGAATCAGTCGTTGAAATGGTCACCCATCGAACTACTAACCGCGCTCGACGTTGCTTAACTTCGGTGATCTGACGAGTACCGGTTACCGCGACGCCACCGCGCCCCCTATATACTCGAATTACCCCTGATATTCATTCCCTAACGCTTCTAGAACTGTAATCTCCTTTATAATGTAAAACTTAGGGTCCCATAACTTCGGAAATCAAGAGCTGTGGTATAAAATACTGTTGGCTCTACTGTATTGCCCTGTACAAGAACTTTTTTTGAACGGATGCCGAGTGAGAGAAGACAATAAAGAGTGCGCCCATGTTTCACAGAAAAATGCAAAAAGAATATTGCTGCAAATTGTGGAAAACAGAATGGCAAACAGTTTTACCATTATATAATAATTAATTTACTACCATTTAGATTCCACCGGCGGTTATGCTAAATTGATTAAAAAGCTATATATGCGTTTGTACTTTTTAGTATTTTCTCGCGTCCTAGGCGACGACAACCTACTGCTGAGAATTTAGCGTATTTCTAATCAATAGCTGTCGGGAATTCTGCCCATGTCTATGGAGGAAAATTAGAAGTCGTCACACGTTTGACAAGAATCCGATTCTTGTCAGCTCAAAACCATCATATATATTAAGTAGATTTGAATAAAGGTCACGTATTGTATTCACGTATATTACTTGTAAAGTAGGACAGGACAAGGATATGAACGTTGCCATGTAAAATAATTTAAGAGAACTTAGAAACCATTACTGTTGGCAGATAAATAATACTTATTACAGGGCGCCTTGTCATGTTCTGCTAACTGCAAAAGGTCACGTGCACCAATATGTGGTCTCTGGATTTTTAGCTGCGACTAGCAGCTCTATAAGTGGCAATGTCGGTCTGTCTGTCGGTCTGTCTGTCGGTCTGTCTGTGACCAACGAGTTTCATGTCGGTCTGACTGTGACCAACGAGTTTCAAAACTCAATAACTTTTGAAATACTTGATGGAATGACTTTATATTTGGCATGTAAGTGTATCTTATTGATGTCTAGCCACTGTTCAATGCATGTGTTGTTCCAAATATTTTTCTTGGAGGTATGGCCCTTGATGAACTTAGAATTTTGTGAGATTGCACCACCCGTCGCAGCTACGACGTCGATGTCACGATTTTTTTTTATTATAACATTTTCGACAGCCAGGGTCACCTCGTGTCGCCGGTGTCGGACATTTGTACGGGTGGAGGAAACCGGAGTACCCGTAGAGAACCACCGAGCAGCGACGCAGTTACTATGTCGTAACGACGGAGCCAGCGATAGTTTCTGGATAAACTCTAAGTTACGTTATATATAAGTACCTTTGCAGTTGTTTCAAGGTAAGTCTTGGCTGCCTTCAAAGGCAGCCAAGACTTGCTAAAACAACTGCAAAACTACAAGATGTAGACTCTCGATGCGCGCTTAAAATGTACAAAAATCTACATGCCGTTGTGGTTAAATCAATTCTAAGAAAATTCGACAAAATAAATTAAAACTAAAACAAACTATCCGTTATTCTCTCGAATTTGAGAACATTCAATGAGCACTGTCAAACAAGATAGAGCTGGTTAAATACCCAGTTGCATTGTGGGAAAATATGTAGCTTGGAATTTTTATATTTCGACATCAGTGTGTCAGAGTTAACCGTCATGTGGATAAATGAAGCACTCTGGATTAATATTTCGTTCGAAACAAAATGAAAGTTGAAAACGTGAAAGGGTGAACTTTTTATTAGGTTCTTATCTAAGTTGTTTTACTTCGCATTACTCTGTGATTCTAAACCCGTCCTTTGATGCGTTGCAAATAATAGTTGTTATTGTCCAATGTACGAATTTCTTGGACTTAGTACAAAATAAAATTAATGCACTGAGAGTTGAGTGAAAATTCAGGCGGTTGGCTGATCAACAATTACGGCTTATCGCATGTCCAATATACCTTAAGCTTAATTCCTATAACTGTACAAGCAAGGGAAGCCAATAGCTTGATCGTCTCTATTGTTCCTTGGTTCCTGTTATTGTGAATAAATTCTATATCAAAGGACAAAGCACTATTTACTCCATAGAAACTACTTAATCATAAGGACAATGTTAAAGGCAGTAGAACAAAAGCTCTGTGGTAGTCGCATTTTCATTCCATTTATTAATGTACTGAGATAGTTTTAAGCTTCTAATTTCTCGCAAACAGAGACGGCGGAACCGGGGGGGGGGGGGGGGGGCAGGGGACACGTGCCCCTCCATTTTTTCCACAGACATGTTGCGCGGTTACACAATGAGTTAAAATGGGCGCATGCAAACGTGTCAATATAATGCATTCCTGTAATATACAGTACGTGGAGAGTGTATTATGACTAAATCACCCACAGAGTGGAGATTCCACCCGAGAAATAATTGCAAATTTGTTGCAAAGCATAACCAGCACCAGCAAAGTTTCAGCCAATGGACCTCCGGCTTAAACCCGGAGGTCCATTGGCTGAAACATTTCTTGTGTTTTTTGTTCGATATGTACAAAATTTGAAAGTTATAGCTTGGGTGATAACTCCTCCCTGCGGGTGATTTAGTTACAATCCACTCTCCACGTACTGTATTATTTACAAATCCAAACAACATTATTTGGCCAAAGATCCCACTTTCGGTCGCTTCTGTCTGTTTCTTCTACTTCAGTCATCTTCCAACACGGAGGCCAGCCAGAAGTTGATTAAAGTAGAAGAAATGGACAGGGCAGCGACCATACCGCGGCATGCTCATCTAAACGAGAGATAAAAATCTGTCATGGTACATTTACCGATATATGATTGAAACATTTCTCCCACTGGACCAACCATGCATGGTGGCTTTTGAAAATTTGTGTCCCTCCACTTTTGTCGGGGAATCTGCCTCCTTTAGTGTGGACTTGTCGGGGAATGCCCCCACCCCTGTTGAGCTTCACAGGCGCATTGTCTGGAAATCCCGACGCCACCACTGCACACACACTCGCCAATCACTAAAGGTTGGTACGGGCTGATATATACTACTCAAAGTTTGCTAAGCACCAAATATTTGACACATCATTGTGAAATTTGCTTGTGACATATTTGCGATATTTTTGGTGGATATGATAGAGGAATGTATTGAGATGGTCCCCAGTGTTTACATTAGCTCTCTTGACAGGCGGACTGTTCGTGACAGTCATGGAAAGCATGTACCCCTTGATTTTCATGATGTTTTCGTGTACTGTCTGCATGTACATGACATGTGTAGGGTATTCAATCTTCATTTCAACACAAACCCTTGTGATTTAATGACTGAATATGGCAAATGCACATGTAAGAAGACATTTGTCTGAAGCAGAAATGTGGCGGGCTGTAGGGATGGTGGAGCAAGGGGCTACCCATCGTCAGGTTAGTGAAGCCCTTGGTGTGCACCATACGATGATCACCAGAGCCTGGGCAAGATTTCAGCAGTATGGCGCACCAGCAAGACGGCATGGTGGTGGCAGAGACAGGGCAACATCTGCAGCTGAAGACCGGTTTTTGATCATTCAGGCCCGTGGGAACCGCTTTGCCACAGCAACCCCGCTTCGCGGTGGCCTTCAGAATGCATCGGGGTAAATGTTTCGACGCAGACTATCCGGGCAAGGTTGCAAGAAGGTGGTCTCCGATCGAGAAGACCATGCATTCGCATTCCGCTGTCCCAGAACCACCGCCAGGCACGATATGAATGGGCCATGGACCACGTTGGATGGACCATAGAAGATTGGCGACCTGTCCTTTTTACAGATGAGTCAAGGTACTGAACAGGCCACACAGATAGGCGTTCTAGGGTATGGAGAAGACCAGGAGAGCGATTCCATGCAGCCAACATTGCTGAGCATGACCGCTATGGTGGAGGGTCAATCATGGTCTGGGGCGGCATCATCTGGGATAGAAGTACAGAGCTCTGTGTCCTTGAACGTGGTACATTGACTGCACAACGGTATATTGACGAGATCCTGGATGTCCACGTCAGATTGTATGCAGGTGCAGAGGGTGATATGTTCATTCTGATGGACGATAATGCCCGTCCTCTTGTTGCCCATGCTGTCGGGGAGTGCCGACAGAGGGGGGGGGGGGGGGGGGTTGAGCGTATGGACTGGCCAGCAAGATCCCCTGACCTCAATCCAATCGAACATGTCTGGAATGAGTTGCAGCTTGCAATTTCAGCCCGTCCAGTTCAGCCAAGAAGTGTCCAAGAGCTTGGTGCCATGCTGGTCCAAGAATGGAACAACATCCCAGAAAGGACCACCAGGAACCTGATTGGGCGCATGAGAAGGCGTTGTCAAGCTGTAATTAACAGTAATGGGTCTCATACTCGATACTGAACCCATACCAGTTCGCTCCGTGAACTTTTTAGCAAATTTGAAAAATTTCCCCTTTTACCAATAATATCCATTTTCCATGGTTATCGTATTCAAAAACAAAAAAAAAAAATGTCAAACACAAACAAAATCTTAATGTCCGTACTTAAATCATTAAAGATATAATTAAATAAAAAATATATACACTTTTTATTACAATATTTCAACTAAAACGTAAAACAGGTAGTTGTTGGATATACTTGGTGCTTAGCAAACTTTGAGTAGTATATTACCTTATCTTTCGTTATTACAATGTTGACTGATCGTGTAGTTTATTTTCCCAAATATATTATGTAAGATAAACTTCTTTGTTGGGTTGAGTAAATAATTACAGCAATTTAAATATTTTATAAACCAAAGTGATCTCGATGTTTACACACGTCGACACGTCCAACATGACAGTCGGGGTTTCAACGCAGAGATTATTGAAAAAACGCCAAATTGGATTCGTTGAGCTAGAAGGAAGTGCTCTTTTGTATAAAAACTGCTAATATTTAATGTAGAACTGAAAATGCATTGTAAAAATGTAAGGTGTCACTCATCGTGCTAGCGATATAACATACAACCAGGGCCGTATTATTCATAAGGCTAACTAGGCTGAAGCCTAGGGGCCCGCAAGAACGGGGGGTCCGCCATGTTTTTTTGCTGAGGCACTGTTATCAGCGCCTTAGGGCTCCAATGGCTAAAGGCACTTTGCACTCTGCGCCGTAACGATACATGTATACATATGTATTTATCCATATTTTTAGTCTCATAAGTATATTATATATATATTTATATACAGTACATTATTTTAATGCTTATTTAAATAATAAGTCAAGTTGTGAGTAGAATTCTTCAGGAGACCCGCAAAATGGATATAGGGCTATGTACTGCGGCATGGTGCCTACCATACCAGAGTCAGACTGTCAGCTGTAGTGGGGTGAAAGATTGAAGTGCCCAAGGGGGACCCGTCCCGAATTACCAAACAGCCTAGGGACTCGGTTATGGGTTAATACGGCACTGCATACACATCAAAGTCAATGGTACGCTGGACGACCGCTGTAAGTCTGGGGCGTCCCTCGGAACACCAACAAACTCCACTCCACCCCTATATTCATGCCCCAAATTTGGCTCTGTTGAGAGGAACTGCCCAGGAGAGTGTTTTATGGGTTTTTTTTTATTATTGATAGTGTAATTTACATTATATTGAATATTTTATATTAACTCTTTACCTAACATGAAAGGCAGACGACACTTGCAAAATAAATCTCTTCAATAACTAATTTTTTGTCTCAAAAACATAGATTATGACCTATGTTTTTTAAGACAAAAAATGAAAATATAATGAAAATTAATTGGCGATTTTGAGAACAGCGCTGGTCGGTTTTGGCCGTTACGTTGGGTAAAAGGTTAAATTCTGCCAATAACGACGGGTGCCTGGTGCCAACACCACTGACATACCGATTCCAATTATAATTTATTCTTTGCCTAAAAATATAACTTAACATCCTTCAATGCTAGATTAGCTCGTTCCAATGAGGGGACATAGGCCATATTTTGTGGCAAAATTTTAAAAACAAACAATACAATTTGAATGGCGGATTTAGAGAATAGTGCTCGCCCTATAACCCATTACTTTTGGCGAAGGGTTAATCCAGTTTTGGCGAAGGGTTAATCCAGTATTCCAAATTGAAATACAACAATGAAGGGGAGTGTACGTGAGAAGAGAGATATTCATTTCTGGGAGAGGAGGAGGGGTGTGTGTGGTGGGAGGAACTTTGTGATCCTTGTGTCCCACGGTCAGCTGCACGCAAACTTTGGCCAAATGCAACTTCCACATAACATGTAGAGCCCTAAAATGGTCTCCAATATAGGACTATACATTACAGTAGTAGTAGTAGAAATCTTTATGTGATATGTGCATCTATTATTTGTTTACAGTATATTTAGATTCGTTACATAACACACCCGACCTTAAAGGCCTATATGTCACACTTTTAACATTAGTGGTTTACTGTGAGAAAGGTAGATCACGAGTACCCACTTTCACACACACACACACACGCACGCACCTCCAGGATCTCTCTCGCTCTAAATATTTCTATCTCCGTTTCTCTCTCGCTCTCTCTCTGTCCCCCTCTCTCTCTTTCACATATACAGTCACACATACACGCATTCGTTTTCACTCACACCATCGCATGCCCCCCCCCCCCCCCTCCCTAACACGCACATTTTCTTTCTTGCACGCACTTGTCATATTCACCCTCACACATTAAACATGCGCATGCATACACATACACAAATATATCAAACATGGTATCCCGTGTTTGTGCATACAAATTCATATTTTCTCTACAAATACCCTAGATTCGCCCTAAGAGCACTAAATTTTGAAAACTTTTCTTGGGATGGGAGACCTAGTCCTAACTAGGACTCTCCGGTTGTTACCCCCTACCCCACTTCCCCTAAAGGGAAGTGGGAGGAGGGAGTAACACCCGGAGGGTATAAATTAAGAAAGGGGGAGCCCCCCTCAAACAACGGACTTCCAAATATCATGTTTGGCCACCAAATCTGGGTAGGATACTCCCTATTATAGAATCCTAGTTGCGCGCCTTAAGATACACCTGTTGCTCACATCCACACCAATACATGCACTGCTTCAACAAGAGGAAACAACTTACCTTTACCGTGTGGAGCACTCTCGTGTATAACCGTGGAAATATCCGAGAACCGACTGTACAGACACGCGTCCGATTTCATCCGTGCATTTGCACCGTCGTGAAGTGAAATGTTAAAACTATATCTCTTAGGATAATATTTTTCCACAATTCAAATGACGCAAATACGCGATTTTTTTATAATTAATCAAGGAATACCTAACCATTACAGAAATCGATTCCGCTGTAAAATTGAGTGTCGGGGGCCGAGAAGGAGAAAATTACAATGCCGGAATGCATTAAAGTAAACATATGTTGGCAGGTATTAGAGCGTGCAGTATAAAAATAGTTTACAGACAATCTGGGACATTATTGTAAACACGTGTGGGTATATATATATATATAGATATACAAAGAGGTAAGGTTGAAGATTTTACAGACTTATCAAAGTTAACGTTTTGTCTGACACAACTAGTTCGGGGCACTTACACCAAAAAAAATTTCTTGAATATCCCTTTACCCAACGTAACGGCCAAAACCGGCCAGCGCTATTCACGAAAATCGCAAATTAATTGTCATTATTTTTTTCATTTTTTATCTCAAAAAACATAGGTTATGACCCCTCGTTGGAACGAGCTCGGTGAGCTCGTTCCAACGAGGGGTCATAACCTATGTTTTTGAGACAAAAAATGAAAAAAATCAGTCATTCAAGAATTTTTTTTGCAAGTGTCGTCTGCTTTTCATGTTAGGTAAAGAGATATAACAAGAAATATTTCTTTTTTTTACTCTCAAAACATAGCTAATGGCCCCTCATTCCAATGAAGGGGACATTAGCTACATTTTTTTGGCAAAATTTAAAATAACATTCAAATCTGAATGACGAATTTTATGACCAACGCCAGCCAAATTTGCTTTGCTCGTAATGTTTGGTAAAATGTTAGGTTGTAGCTACCACCACTGGCACCACAACAACAATAATGATAAATGATAACAATTGTATAGTCTATAATCCACCCACTGTGGCGCTCTATGGATACACAATGAAATACACAACCACGCACACACACACACACATATGCATGTATGAATATACACGTGCATATATAGGTCAACATACAAGTTTAAACCACCGAAACAATGCCTCGCGAAAAAGGCAGGTTTTATGCCAGACTTGAATGATTCGAGGATTCGAGTAAATTTTTTAACTGGCCGGAAGAGAATTTCATTGACTCTAGCCAGCAACCGCAAATACCCCATCACCGATACTACTGAACTGAGATGCGATCTTAACAAGATTAAGGTTATACAGGCGCGGCTCGTCCTATGGGCCAGTGGCCAACCTGAGGCGGCTCGACGGGGCCCTCGACATGGACCCCACAAGGTCAAAAGAGAACCCACAAGCTCACTGGAGAGAGAGGGAGAGAGAGAGCGAGAGAGAGAGAGAGAGAGAGAGAGAGAGAGAGAGAGAGAGATGAGAGAGAGAGAGAGAGGGGGGGGGGGGGAGGTGTAGGAATTTGAATTCGTGTATCATGATGCGCCAAATAAGATGTCTTTCTGTGCACCTTGTATATGGGCCTATGTCGAGTTCCGCGGACCGTTGTGGGACCCTCACATCGGTCCTCGAGACTAGACGGGGGCCCAGTGTGTGTTCTTGAAAGATCCCTGGATAAAAAAGACGACGTACTGTGCCCCGCATCGGTCCACCACACTCGACAGTTGTTCCACGTATAAAAACGACGTTGAGTCGCTATCTTTTCAACTGGTAATTTCAGACAAGAGGTGACCTGGCTGTCGAAGGTGTCGTAATCTCGATTGCCCACATGGGGGCTCGATGACACTGTTTACTAAGGCGTACTGCACGTCTTCAACCTATGATAACCCTGCTTGTGCGGAGTTAGTATGTTGAGAGTCTGACAGTTGCTTGCCGCTACTTGGTGGTTCCCCCGTCTCCCTCCACCCGTAAAGCTGTCCGACACAAGGCTACCCTAGCTGTCGAAGTGTCGTTAAACCTAAATAAAATAAATGAACGACATTTCTCTCCTGTAAATTGAATCAACTTTTTGACCAATTATTTCTTTAGTTCAATTTTGATGATTTTTCATCGAATCTAGTCATGGCTGCTGTGAAGCAGCCATGACTAGATTTAATGAAAAATATTTTCAAAATAAGTTTCTGGTTTGGATTTTCTTATAGGTTCCAGAATTTCCAGAATACACTTTCCTCGGGCTATAAGGAAACGTATTCCAATAAGCTACCACACAAAGGTACTCGGCTGTTTCATCCATTTAAAGGACGACAAAACGGCAGACAGTGTTTATAAACCACCGATCTACATTTTATTCGCATCACTTCGATCGTTTGTGTTTATCTTGTGGGAAGTGTCTGTGGCAAAGTGTAATAGTCATTTTTAAATGATGTTACGTCCCAACCCTACAACATAAGTGGTTTCAAATTACCGATATTTGTTGATTATGGGCGAATTCCTTTTACAAATCCCATAATGTGATCTGTCTGTCGTATTAAAGTTAATGGTGACAGGGGTGAATGTTTTACTGTGTTCGTGTCATCATTATTTATGTACTGAAAGACCAGATAAAGTTCAGCTCACAAATTAGGCAAGCACAGTGCATGTAGACAAAATGCTTTACCAAAAAAACCGAAAACAGCAGGGCAAGACAAAAGTTGTACGGGTAAATTACCTACAGAACAAAAGCCCAAAAGACAAGAACCATGTGGACCAACCCTACCCAAAGTTGCAAAGGCAGATAAAATCCTCATGGTCTTATGTTGCTGCTGTGTGCTTAATAGCCACTTAAGGTCTTGAGGTTTTGTGTCAGTATGCGTACTGAATTCTTTGTTAGTGATACACCAGACATCTCCTTTTGCACCTGCACCATTTAAATAATGAATTGCTTATTGATGTAGAGTGAGGCTACTTATGGGTATAGCCTGTTCGCCAAACCCTTTTCTGTTTACAGAAATAAAATATTTATTAAGAGAAAAATCCTTTTGTTTAAGGTCACAGACGTCTGCACAATGGCTAATCGTGACTGGGGATGATTTCAAGTTTAGTCATTCGTTTACACCCATATTGCCCATTTTAGAGGACTTCCACTCCAAATATTGGTGACTGGGTAAAAGTAAAACGGAGCTTGTTTATGACAGTAAAAATCACTTAAATCCCCAAAATATTTTTCACTATTAAATTAATCTTATTCAACAGAATAAAAACTAAGTTTCCAAGTCAATATTTCAGTTTATTTTTTACACCACATTCAATTTTTTTAATATTTTTTTCTGGATTTTAATAATTTTATGTCTTTCTCGAAGGACAAATTTTCCAAATGGTTTGAGGATTAGATCAGTTTAAATCCTCAACCTGCGGCCATATGGCACACAGCTACTCAAATACCACACAAAGTCACAGCAGTATGAATTATGAATTACAGAAGACAAAAATAAACATAAAAGAACCTCAGTCAACCTTTGTAATTTTGGACAGAACAAGGTTTTTCAGTCAATGTGTAATTTTACTGAGTGAAACACGCACTTAACAAATTGAGTGAAAAATCAGTCAATTTACACATCGACTGATTTTGTACATTGACTCAGGTAACACTTTTTGATAAATTGATTAAGCCTATTTTATTATATGGTTGCGAGATATGGTCCCCTGACCTTAATACTCCTTTTGCGGACACTACAGCCTGTGAACAAGTCCACTTGAAATTTTGTAAACAAATATTAATGTTGAATTGAAAAGCATCTAATCACGCAGCACGAGGAGAGTTGGGTAGATATCCTATTGTGAACGATGCCATCTAACCTCTCCATAAATATGTCCGATAAATTATCCAAAATTACTGGCGAAAACATTCTCTCCAACTCAGTCAAGGAGTCGCTCAAATGTAAACTTCCGAAAACTTGGATAACTCAGTTTTCTCGTTATAATATCAGTTTCCGATGCTAATACGTTAACCAATAGTAATGGAAAATGCCTGAAACATGTACTAGAATCTCAGCATTGAGAAAGATTTACTAAAGATATGTCTAATGATGACAAAATGAAAGGCAGTAATAAGTTACGAATGTATCTATTAGTTAAAAATGAATACAAGCTTGAACCTTATCTGAAACTCACCAGACCTCGACAGGCCCGTGAACTGTTTACTTGACTTAGGGTCAGTAACTATAATTTAGAAATAGAAAAGAGTAGACATAAACAACCGCCCCAACGCCCCTAAATGTTAGGGATGTCAGGTATGCGATACCGGTGAAATAGAAAGCGAAAAACATTTTGTTATGGATTGTGAGGCATATCGAAATTAGGGAAACGGGGTTCGAAGAAATTATAAAAGAAAACAAAGAATTTAAACAATTAAATGATTCGGAGAAATACTATTATATATTAAAAAATTTAAAATCGATTAATATTATTTGTTATGTTTGTATTGTGCAACTGCCCTCATGGTGTAATGCATTTAACTATTAAACTAAGCAATACGCTAAAAACTAAAGTGTTAAAAACTACACTTGAAGTGCTGTATTTAACACTTACTAAGTGCAGAACTAGCACTTTGTTCAAGTGTAGATATCCCAGAACTTGACAGGTGTTACAATAATACCACTTGACAAGTGAAATATTGCGACACTTAAAAGGAAACAACGCAGATGACGCGGATCAGGCTCCAACTCTCGAGTCCGCGTCATCTGCGTTGTGTCCTTTTAATTATGTACCCACCAAGCGCAAATCAAATTATGGACGATTCTGGAAGAAGAACCAATGCTAGACACATGGGAAGTGCCATCCATTCAAGTTTCAGATGTATGACGATTGTAATGTCTAAGTGCTTAAAGCATTGCACTTTGAGTGTTAAAATCAAACCCTAAGAGTTAGAATGGGTTTAACACCTTGAAAGTGTCAGTTTTAACACTTTAGTTTTTAGTGTGAAAACTATACAGTACGACCGCCGTGGACTCGTCACTTTCCATGGGTGGGCAACATTTCCACGGACGCAACAATATTAGATTCCAAACACCAATTATAGGAATAATCAACAAAATTTAATTAATGAAGCACCGGGTACAACCCGGTGCTTCATTAAATAATATTTTGCTGATGAGGATTTTATTACCTGGTAAAGTCATGCGTGGGCATACGATCACTACCCACGTATGAATTACAACCAGTCCGCGCGGACTGTACTGTTGAGGTTTTTCTGTCAGCTGTTCTAAAACGTATTCCACATTTCCATCCATTTCAACCACAAAAGACAACGGTCCTACTCTTCAATTGTGGAGACATTAAAACTATCTGTACGATCGGTGAATTTATTACGTAAATTCACACTAAAATAAATACAAAATACGATTGATCTGTCATGTATTTTCCAACAGTGTTGTCACAGCTTGTGGATTAGTTGTTGATGGAGTAATCTTACAGATAAAGTAGCCTGCAGCCAGCTTTAAGTTTACAAGTTACTATATGAAGGTCTGTACTGCAATTAGCATGCACCACTCAATGCGCATTGAGTTGTGCTAATTGCAGTACAGACCTTCATGCAGAAACTTGGCGGAGTGTTAGATTAATGTTAACTGGTAGACAGGGACGTGGCGACAGGGGGTCACCCCCCCCCCCCCCCACCCAACCAATCATATTTTCATATAGTTGGAAATTCGGAGGGCAAGTCATGAGTAGTCGGAAATTCCATCTATCTGGATTTTAGAGCTTCTTTGGTGATGCTGATGTCTCCTTTACTTCCCCAAATTCCAGCTTTGTTTCAAATCGGCAAAAAATCCAACTGTTACTATTTACAACTACAGTGTACGCAATATCGAGCTTCATAAGTATGCATGATGTCAATCGGTACGAGATTTCTGTAGTACATTTACTTTATTCAAAAAAATCCTCGAAATGCACTTCAAGAAAATCACTTCATGTAAAATCGTTATCCTGAGTTAATTCCATCATTCACAGTTACAAAATGAAGAAACATTGATCATTCCTGCATAAGATCTCATTTAATGTTACAAGAGTGTGAATTGCTCAAAGTTCTCAGCTTGAGCATTTGTTTAGCACATATTCACTTCTCAGAATAATACCAAATGATAAAAACAACCTGATAATTCTATCAAAAATGTGTTGGCATTTCAGATACTTGAATCAATTTTATGCCCCCTTTCATGGCTTCATATTCAACATTTTTCTCAGTAGTGAATTTCAAACTAGGGGAGGGAGTCCCCCCCCCCCCCTAGTTGGAAATTCACTACCCTACCCCCCCCCCCCTAATCCGAAACCTCTAGCCACGTCCCTTCTGGTAGAGTGCTACATAATTTTTCAAAGATGATTTCTTACACGAGTAAGATGAATCTTAGTTTAGCAAGATGATCTTCATAAATGACTGTTTTATTACCATTTATTGGAGAGTGCCTACTGGCACTCTCCAATAAATGGTAATACAATAATTGTATGTAATTTATTTTTTCTACTGCTGAGCAAACACGCTAACACGGGCAGCGTAAAGCCACTATAGTGGCATTCAGCACTTTACAACAGAGCCATGATAGTGACTTCTAGCACTTATTTATTTATTTATTTATTTATTTATTTATAGATGTTTAAGGTCACATATTTCTGCACAATGGCAAACCATGACCGTGACAGTTTTATGGGTGGAGGAAGCCGGAGTAGCCGGAGAGAACCACCGAGCAACGGCGAGCAACTGGAAGCTCCCCAACATACCAACTCCACACAAGCAGGGTTAACATTGGTTGAAGACGGGTGCACCATCGACGTGCAGTACGCCTTAGTACACAGCGTCACCGTGCCCCCACGTGGGCAATGGGGGTGAAGTGTCTTGCCCAAGGACACAACGCGATTGCCGCAGGTGGGATTTGAACCGAGGACCTCACGACTTGCAGCCTGAACCTCTACCAACTGAGCCACCGCGCCCCCACTTCTAGCAGTCAACCAGTTAATAGCCAAAGTTTGTTCACTCGAATTTATTTGCTAAGATTTATTGTCGAGTTCCTTCAGGCACCTGACAATAACACGTCGCAAGACGAATCCATGTTAACAAAATAAGTTTGCATCTTTACTGAATCCAGAACGCTTCCGCTGACTATGGACTCCCTGCAAACAATCATCTCCCCCAATAAGCTGTTTCAGTGACTGGTCGAGTCCCGCTCGTCTCACCCAATCATACTCATATAATCAAACTCCAAGCCGTGTTATATATCTCCCATCGTCGCTACGCTACATGGAGGGGTTACGGAGACAACGCTGCTTGGAGTTTGTCATATATAACTAATGACTTGAATTGAATAATAATATCCAACCGGGATACTACCGCGCTCCAGCAGTTCTTAATGAAAAGGCTAAAATATAGTCTATTTTGTCTTTCTCTCTTAAATAAGAGCAACACAAAGTGTGTGCCACTACCCCCGACCCGTAAGCATGTTCGAAGCAGCCTTAAAGGTATTGTGGGAGTCGAAAGAGTGAATAAATGCCATAAAAAAATATTGGTCGGAACCCGTTCCTTTGGCATATCAATTCCCCCCATGTGGGTCTATCAACATACCAAAGGAGATCCAAATCCGACCGATGGCTTTGAAAAAAGCCCATAACTCTAGAAACATAACGGGACAGACCCCGTTACTTGTGGATATTCTTTTGCAAAGCAGGTCCATGATCATACCAAGAATAAATCAAATCCAACATGCAGTAAATGCAATACCGAGGTCGATAAAAAAAAGTCGAATGAGTGAAAAAGGGCCATAACTCTGGGACAAATTATTGGACGGAACCCGCTCCTTGTGCATATCCGTTCCCCCGTGGAAGTCTATCAGCATACCAAAGGAGATCGAAATCCTACCGATGGCTTTGAAGTTACAATGCAAAATGTTTGTATGGCCAGACGGACGGACGGACAGGCGGACGGATGGATGGACGGAAGGACGGATCTAACCCAAACCTGACCCTAAACCTACCCCCCCCCCCCCCCCCAATATTCGCAATTTTCCTCACAAGTGTCATCTCTTAACACAATAAGCTCATAATATATAGAATTGCCTGATAATATTTTCCTAATCTCATAATGTGTCCCTGGACACAAAAAACCTCATAACTCCAAGATGTTGGCGCGGACAGACGGACGGACGGACGGACGGACGGACGGACGGACGGACGGACAGCTTCACTAGATACCCCCGAATCCTCCCCTGGAGGTCGGGCGCATAATAAACGTATACAGTGCTACACGTGTCCTGGGAATCCAGGAAGCTCTCTTACTCCACAGATGTAAGGATAAATTAATAGTCTGTTCACGTTCCAGTTGCGTACAATAATCAAATCTGAAAACTATAATATTTATTACTTGGCTGTAACAAGTAAATAATTATTCAGCTGCAGTCGTGTTATTTCCCAATGGACACACTTAATGACGTAATATTCAAACACGCAATTTGCGCACAGAGAACTAATAATGGAAATTAAAAAGCATTAAATACCAAACGATTCCTGACAAGACCTGGCAGTTTGTGAAAACAGGCTACATAAGAGAACGCGGAAAATGGCAGTAATAGGCATGCCGCGAAGGTGACCGATTGAGCGGCGGCGGTGGTGGTGGTGGTGGTTGAGGGGGGGGGGGGGGGGCGGGGTCGTAAACTCAATTTCTCCCGAGTCTCATGACTAATGTCTGGACTGAAACAATATTCCATCTATATCACCAAGGCATGCCTTCGAACTTGATAATGTAGTTGGAATATTTGTCAGTGGGGATTGTAGTTTAACCCTTTATCCCAACGTAACGGCCAAAACCAGCCAGCACTATTCACAAAAATCGCCAGTTAATTTTCATTATTTTTTCATTTTTTGTCTCAAAAAACATATGCTATGTCCCCCTCATTGGAACGAGCTCGACGAGCTCGTTCCAATGAGGGGTCATAACCAATGTTTTTGAGGGAAAAAAATGGAAAAAATTAGTTATTCAAGAATTTTGTTTGCAAGTGTCGTCTGCAGTTCATGTTAGGTAAAGGGTTAAGTAGCACTGAGGATCAGGGGCATAACTCAGGAAGGCATATCCCCCCCCCCCTCCCGTAGCGGCGTAGTCAATAAAAATAAAATAAACTGACTTCAGAACAACGATTTGAGATCATTAAAAAAAATACCTACCAAAATATTTAGACCATACAGAAAGGAAACTAGACGTTATTAACCCTTTACCTTATGTAACGGCCAAAACTGGCCAACGCTATTCACAAAAATCGCCAATCAATTTTCATTATTTTTTTTTGTCTCAAAAACATAGGTTATGATCCCTCTTTGGAACGAGCTCGTCGAGCTCGTTCCAATGAGGGGTCATAACCTATGTTTTTGAGACAAAAAATGAAATAAATTAGTTATTCAAGAATTTTGTTTGCAAGTGTCGTCTGCTTTTCAGGTTAGATATCCATTTATGAGGGTTAAAAAAATAATGTTGGGAAGTTTATGGATAAATGCATGTAGAAATCGTGATACACGACCTTCCCATCTTCTTATGTAATTAGCACGTACCAGACTTAAAGTCCTGAGTTCGATCCCCGTCCGGGACGACCCTCGTTGTGTCCTTGGACAAGGCACTTTATCCCGGTTGCCTACATGGGGGTACGATAACGCCGTGTACTAAGACGAACTGACCGTCGATGGTGCACAGGTCATCAACAGCTGTAACTCTGCTGGAGCGGAGCTTGAACAGTTAGAATAGGTTAAACATATTTTTATTTGCCAAAAATAGTTTGCAAATTTGGATAGGAGGACAAGTGCTTTCCACTTAGTGTAACCTCCGCTCATTTATCATGACACAACAAATCAATACAATGGCGAACAGTTAGAATGTTGAGCTGACAATTGCTCGTCGATGCTCGGTGATTCTCTCTATAGGTACTTCGGCTTCCTCCACCAGTAAAACTGTCATGGTCACGATTAGCCATTGTGCATAAATATGTGACCTTAAACACCAATAAATAAATAAATAAATAAATAAATAAATAAATAAATAAATAAATAAATAAATAAGACTTAAAATTTATCATGCTGGGACCCAAACAACAGACTGATGAGCTACCGGATTCAGTTGGGTTTACCCGATAATCTCCTCCGTTGGCATGTACGTCCGTTGTTGGCCTTATGCGTGAGTTTAAAAGATAACAGCCCTGTAGGTCAAATTTGGGAAACTTTATCCGATTTCAACACGCTGTTGGACATGATTTATATTCTTGTTTGTACTGCACGGCACAGAAAGTATGGAGTTCATGGGGCAGGGGCAGTAACTCCAAATGGTACGACTGTATGAAATATTTGAATTAGAGTTACCCGCCTTGAACTGTTGCACAATGATGCAATCTCCGAAACAAGCCAGCCTTGGGAAAAATATTGTTTCAATAAACAAACGAAAATATTTAGTACTGTGATACCAAATGATCTCCTTAAAGTACCAATGAGGTTTTTTACGTCGATGTGAAGAGGGTTATTTATTTATTTAATGATGTTTAAGATCACGTTCATCAACCGTAGCTACATAGCTGTGCGGCAGCATAGATATAAAGTCAAGTTTAGCCAATCGTGTATACCTATGCTGCCCATCTTAGTGGACTTCCACCTCGGGCATTCTTCCGGGTCCCCCATTGCCCAAGTTCGGGCACGGTGACGTTGTGTACTAAGGCGTACTGCACGTCGATGGTGCACTGTCTTCAACCAATGCTAACCCTGCTTGTGTGGAGTTAGTATGTTGGGGAGCTGACAGTTGCTCGCCGTTGCTCGGTGGTTCTCTCCGGGTACTCCGGCTTCCTCCACCCGTAAAACTGTCGAGGTCATGATTAGCCATTGTGCAGACGTATGTGACCTCAAATACCAATAAATAAATAAATAATTTGCCTGTAAAGCATATGTTCCACAGTGAACAAGCACTGCTCCACTTCCTGAGGTACCCACGGATTGTGAAGAGGGTTAATATTCACTCAGTTGACAGCTTTTGTTCTTGTTTACAAGTGCAGCGCACCAAAGTGACTGGTAAGAAACAACAGCTGGTGTGAAAGGAATCGCACAATAGAGTTTATTGGAATGGTATATAAATCCCCTCGTGGCTACATTAACCCTTTGAACTCTAGTGGTATCTTCCATGCCAGTTCAATGGAAGCATCCGGAAGAGCCCATATTCATTATTTGGGGTAGACCAATCAATATTTTCAACGTGCAGCCTAGGGGCTGCACGTTGAAAATATTGATTGGTCTACCCCACAAATTTACTGAACAGTCATCCTATTTAATTACGTTATGACGTATCATGTTCCTGGCCGCAAAAACGGCCGCTAGGGTTCAAAGGGTTGAACAACAAACTCATTCCAAAGAAACAGGGAGGGAGGGGTTCCGCCGTCTAAGTCTAAAACATTCATTTATTCCGCGCATGAACACTGTAGTTCTTTCTATGACGTCAATAAATTTTATTAATGAGATATCGATAAAATCGCTACGGTATATCAAATGTAATCTTTGTTACTGATTTAAATACCTGGATAGACAGTTTTTAACATCAAAGGACGATGATTTTGTTTGAATTAAAGTCAATCGATAAATCACAGCATGCAGGATATTAGGATCGTAGGCCTATCAACGTGTCTGCGACAAAACAGTGACATCGTCTGGAAATCAAATAAAAACTAAATTTGAATATAACTTAAATGACAACCAGCTCGGAAATCACAACCACACACCATTTATTATCAGAGACTGCGGAACTATTTTGGAAGGTGTGTGGAGGTGGGTGTGGGGACGGGTGTGAATCTGAGGCACGAGTTTTTAGAGTGCGTGTGTTGTGGAGGAGGGAGGGAGGGGGTGGGCCAACGTGGTATGCTTCGGCGCAATTTTGTTGTTTGAATCGTTCACACGAAATTACGTGTTAAGTGAAATGTTTAACCCTTTACCTAACGTAACGCCCAAACCGACCAGCGCTATTCACAAAAATCACCTTTCAAATTTAACTATTTTTTCATTTTTTGTCTCAAAAACATCGCTTATAGCACATCATTGGAACGAGCTCGCGGAGTTCGTTCCAATGAGGGGTCATAAGGTATGTTTTTAACCCCCAAAAAATGAAAAAATAGTTATTCAAGAATTTTGTTTGCAAATGTCGTCTGCCTTTCGTGTAGGTAAAAGGTTAAAACAACAGTGTATTACCGATACTATATTAGTAGCAGCCGTAGTACGCAGTTATTTTAAACATTCCACCCACACGTTAATTCAAGTGGTCGATGTCACTCAGTGTAAGGTGAGGCAAAACGAAGTCGTGAGTAGCTACAAGTAAACGGAACGCAACAGCTAATAAAACAGAGGCCCCAAGGGGCCTTAATCGCGCACCTGACAAAGTGGTTAAATAAGGTATGTTTGCATCACATTCATTTAGTCGTGAAACATCAACACTACAGGAGCGCGGTGGCTTTGGAGGTAGACATGCAGGCTGCAAGCCTAGAGGTCCTCGGTTCGAATCCCACCTGCGGCAAACGCGTTGTGTCCTTAAGCAAGACACTTAATCCCAATTGCCCACGTGGGGACACGGTGGCGTTGTGTACTAAGGCGTACTGCACGTCGATGGTGCACTTGTCTTCAACCAATGCTAACCCTGCTTGTGTGGTGTTAATATGTTGGGGAGTCTGACAGTTGCTCGCCGTTGCTCGGTAGTTCTTTCCGGGTACTCCGGCTTCATCCACCCGTAAAACTGTCCGACACCAAGTGAACTTGGCTGTTGAAAGCGTCGTTAAACTCCAGTAAATCGAAACAAAACGATTGTCGGACAGTTTTTTACTTTTTCATTGCTGAAGAAGTGACTACCATGCATAAAGACGTTAGTTCTAAAAAATCTACAGTTCCTTAATTGTTTTTCGTTTGGTGGTTTTAGTAAAATTGAAGAAACGAGAACAGATTGCACAAAAATAACCATGTCTTGGTGAGATCCAATCTTTTAGCCCACCAAAACCAAAGAGGACACTAAACCGTCACCAGCAGGGTAAAAACAGTTGAAAGTGTAGAATCGACATGCACTACACCTTAGTACACAATGCCATCGTTCCCCCGCGTGAGCAATTGTGATTAATTGTCTTGGCCAATGACACAACGCTTTTACCTCTGGTCGGAATCGAACCCTCCAAGTCCAAATCGCCAGCCACTGAGCGACCGCGCCATCCAACATTTGATTATACTTCAAATCAAACTGGTTGCTGTACACGATATAAGGGAAGTAACTCTATTAAGAATTGAGACTGAAATATTGGCCACAAAGAAGAGACGTTAGGGTCGATTTAGTACCACGGGCTGGGGAATCTGAGCAGTCCAGGCTCACTGCCATGATTTTTAACAAGGGCGTGAGCTGGAAGTATAGGCTGGCCTGCTGGGAGGAAGAATGTCTTTGGTTTTGAAATGGATACTTGGTTTTACTTTCATCATACACACGAGGGAAGGAGGGTGGGGAGTGTCTGCTCCGATGAACCACGAGGAAATTTAAGAAAGCCATATATTATATCAATTGTAGCGCCTTCATTTTCTTTCCTATCACTTTCTTCGTGATATTTACTGTCTGTAATTGTGGTCAATGTTTGCAAATATTAAGAAAATCGGCGATAAAAATCTGTCATTCGCATTTTATCATCAGAAATAAAATGAGGCGCTTTATTTATTTATTTATTTATTTATTTATTTATTTATTTATTTATTTATTTATTGTTGTTTTTAAGGTCACATATTTCTGCATAATGGCTAATCATGACCACGACAGTTTTACGGGTGGAGGAAGCAGGAGTATCCGCTCTTCACCACCTTCTGTCATTCCTGACTTTACTCCGTGCGAGCTTTACTCCCGGTCGGTAACTATATTAAAATATTGGGGAGGGAGGGGGGGGGGGGGGGTGTTTGACCCGCGTTGACTGACCAATGACCATCACCAAAATTTGCCAGAGGGTTCACATAAACACACAGTTTCTTTGCTTCTCGACGTGCTATTCAGACAAGGAGTCTGCCGACAATCACCGAAAGTAGCTACAACAGTCGGTCGTGGTAAAAGCCATAGAATTCTGTCACAGCTTTCACCAAGGCATTTCCCATGCTAATTTTCTAGGGATGGTCCGACTCTTATATCATCAAAGTAACACGCCAACATGGGGACAAGAATTGTGCCCTACCAGTGACCGACGAGCAGGGACGTGGGAACCCGGTTGGTGACATGTGTCCTCAACTTTCTCCAGAAATAGTTGAGAGAGAGAGAGAGAGAGAGAGAGAGAGAGAGAGAGAGAGAGAGAGAGAGAGAGAGGAGAGAGAGAGAGAGATATGCAATCTTATTGAGAAATTAGCTGGAATAGGGTGCAGACTCTTTACCTTAAGATGTGACCAAAAGTTCTCTCGGTTGATTCGCCTTTATTAGTATTATTGTCTCCATATTTAACCCTTTGAACCCGAGAGACCGCTTTTCCGACCCAGGTTGGGGGGTGGGTGGCAAATTAATATTTTCAACGTGCAGCCATGAGGCTGCACGTTGAAAATATTAATTAGTCTACACCTGCATAATGAATATAGATCGTTCCAATTGGTGCCATTGAACTGTCATGGAAAATACCATCAGTGTTCAAAGGGCTAATATATTTCGTCAGTATGGGAAAATTTGTTAAATATGGAGTCAAAAGTGAGCATTTTTCTCATTGTGGAGGTCCGTGAATCCCAAACATAGCTTTGTGTATAATATTGTATTCCTACCATGTCACCAAGGCACGTGACCCACCACTGATACAGGGGCGGCGGAAGCTCGAAAAAAGTGGAGGAGCACAAATTTACAATGCTACCATGGTTCGACCCAGTGTGAGAAAGGTTACAATCGTATATCGGTAAATGTACAATGAATCGCTTTTGCCTATCGTTTAGATGAATATGTCGCTATGTGGTCACTGCCCTGTCCATTTCTTCCATCTTCCAACCCGAAGGCCAGCTGAACTGGAAGAAACGGACAGAAGCGATCGAAAGTGGGAATCTTTGGCTAAATTTTCTTTGAGTTTACAAATAATTTTGCAGGAATGCCTGTATATTGACACGTTTGCATGCGCCCATTTTTAACGCATTGTGTAACTGCGAAACATATTTGTGGAAACAAGTGGTGGGGCACGTGCCCCCTGTGCCCCCTTGACTCCGGCGCCTCTGTACTAATATATACACATGTATCATCAGTATCTGGATGCCCCACTCTACCCCACCGTCAGTTCGAAATGCTTCCTACATCCCAGCCAACGAGACAAATATCGCCCCCCCCCCCCACCTTCCGTCTTTCCAGCATATGAAGGCTCTACAGAAACTGTACAAACAGTAAGTATGTCAGGTGCGTGATCCATCTGACTGCCATGTTTAAAGCGTTAATGACCGCTCAGGAATTCGATTCATTTAATTGAATCTGCTGACTACTGTAGCGACCTATAAACTCCAAGCAACATAGAGAAATAATTACCGAGACAACACGCAAAAATGGCTTGAGGTTACAATATTATCCTTAATTTATTGATCACACAGTTAGCAGAACACACAAACACATGTCTATTTTAAATAACGGACAGTATCGAACTCTTCGGATCTGTTATGGCGTTTTTCGTTCGTGCTATTTATTAGTAAGATCGATATCGAAGTGTAGGTCACTTCCACGGTCATCGCGCCATTTATTAACAGTAAACAAACATTCACTCCATGACTTATTGGACCGTCGGAAACATTTCAATGCGGGCGCGTAGAATTGTTCGATTTTTGAGCACTAAAAGTGGAGCGATTCACTGACGACGATGCAGTCGACGCAACCAAGGATTTTGTCAGAGTTTTTGTGTTCTTTCACACTGCTCCCTCCAAAATAAAAAATATTGCCCGGGTCTTAAAATTTGGCCTTATTTGCGAGAACCACATTTGATTCTCGCGAACTCCTCCGCGTAAATGAATTTTCAGTTCTCAAATAATTTATAATTTGAGAATATCATTATACACGAGGCCTCTCGGCCAAGATAGCTCCGCCCAGGGCAACTACTTTCAGGGGCAGCCATATACAGGGTAACATTTGATCCCCAATCTCTGATTCTGATAACCCTTTACCCAACACGGATAGCAGACAACATCATCATTTTTTGTCTCAAAAACATAGCTTATGGCCCCTCATTGGAATAAGTTTGTTGAGCTTGTTCAATGAAGGCTCATTAGCTTTATTTATTGGACAAAAATGGAAAACATAACAAAATTTGGCAAAAACATTGGTGTTACTTTGACCAGGTAGTCTGTGACCTTAACGTTGATGGATACAGACCTTATTGTGATTGATGGCACACTGTCTTGTAACAATACATACTGTTATAAAGTTTTGTTAAAAAATATCCAGTGGTAAAGAAATTATGGCTCGGACAAACAAAATGTTGACGTTTTCATGAGTGTTACCTTTACCATGTCGCCTGTGATCTTGACCTTGATGGATACAGACCTTATTGTGATTGATGGCACACCGCCTATTGACAATACATACTGTTATAAAGTTTTGTTAAAAATATCCAGTGGTAAAGAAATTATGGCTCGGGCAAACAAAATGTTGACGACGGACGGACAGACGGACGGACGGACGGACGGACGACGGACAACTCGATATCAGAAAAGCTCTGCTGACTTTGTCAGGCGGAGCTAACAATTTTGAGTGCAACGAGTACATATTCCATATCAGAAAACAAACTTCATATTTATATATTAACAAGAGTTTAACCCTCGAGGGCCCATGTCCGACTTCTTATCTTACATGTACACGTAAAACGCATATTCCATCTTGTCCCTATATCCCGATAAATTCTGTCTTTTGATTAGACAGAATGCCTTGGACAAATAGCCATGGCAAAGGGTGCACCCAAACATCCGAGGTATATGAGAGTGCTCAACGTCCAGCGTATACGCGTACTCGAAACATTCGGGGAATATGGTTTAAATGAAAGCTTTCACACGCCTCGGTATAAAAATCGAACCAAAAAACCTGAAAATAGTCACAAATATTATCAGATTTCCGACAATTCGATCATATTTTGCTGTTATAAATTAAATAGGCGAATGATTAAATGAAACAACATGAGAAAAATAAAATAAGAGCAAATATCGCCCCCCTCAGTTCCAACGTGACACTTGTTACACATAGAACACACTGGAACTCGGGAGACGATATGTAAACAAAATACTGTTTACTCGTTTCCTTAACGACCCAAGGGACATAACTCTATCTGTTGTCTTCTGCGTTTGTAAAAACAAAAGTTATTCAAGAATTTGGTCCAACGTTTTACAGAGCGTGAGAAACGCGTCCACAAATTTTTCTCCACTATGTTTCTATTGTGTGGGACAAACACGTTATCTCCGTCAACATGTATGGAAAATGGAGATTTAATACCTGGATGTCTCATTTAAACACCTCGCCTGCGGCTCGGTGTTTACAAACCGACATCCAGGTATTAAATCTCCATATACCATACATGTTGGCGGAGATAACTTATAATACAGGCTTTTCTTCTTATCTTACATGTACACGTAAAACGCATATCCCATCATATAGGCTTTTTGGTGGTCTTGCTTCTTATCCTACACGTACACATAGAACGCATCTTCTATCATATACGTATGTGGAGAGTTGATTGTAACTAAATTACCCGGGGAATGGAGTTATCACCCAAAGTATCACTTTCAAATTCTGTACATGTGGACAAAAAACACAAGCAATTTTTCAGCCAATGGATCTCCGGGTATAACCCGGAGGCCCATTGGCTGGAACTTTGCTTGTGCTTGTTATGCTCTGCAACAAATTTGGAATTACTGCTTGGGTGGAATCTCCACTCTGTGGGTAATTTAGTCATAATACACTCTCCACGTACTGTAGGCCTTTGGCGGTCTTGCTGATGGATGTTATTTATTTGAGTTTAACGACGCTCTAGACAACCAGGGTCACCTCGTGTCGGACAGTTTTGCGGGTGGAGGAAGTCGGTGAGAACCACCGAGCAACGGCGAGCAGCAACTGTCAGATTCCCCAACGTACTAACTCCACACAAGCAGGGTTACCATTGGTTGAAGACAGGTGCACCATCGACGTGCATTACGCCCTAATACACAGCGTCACCGCGCCCCCACGTGGGCAATCGGGATTAAGTGCCTTGCTCAAGAACACAACGCAGTTACCCATGGCGGGGATCGAGTCGTGGACCTTTCGGTTTGAAGTTCAATGCTGTAACCACTGAGCCACCCCACTCCCGCCGATGGATGTAACAAAAAAAAAACAAGTGCTAGAATCGTATTTCCCAGACCTTTAAGTCAGGGATGTGGCGACAGGGGGTGGGGGTGGGGTGGGGGAGGGGTGTCTCACCCCCCAGATGGGAGTATTTTTTTCCAATAGCTGGAAATTCCGAGGTCAATAACCAAATAGTTGGAAATTCAATCAATTAACATTGTTCATGAAAAATATTAAAATTCCAACAGATGATGAGAAATTTTGATCTTTTATTTCCAACTGGAAACTTGAGTTTCAAATTTCCTTCTCTAAAAATTGACATGGCCTCAAAATTTCGACTCTGACATCAATACGGTAAATTTTCTGACCCAGACACATTATAAATGATGCTTTTTCCGATTCAGGACTAGGGAAAATTTTCAGAAGGGTTCATAAAAGATATCACCCAGCGCTGCAGTGCAACCACCTATCGAAACCACTCACAGTTGGAATTTACACCGGTGGCACCCCACCCCCAGCTGAAACCCTCTAGCCACATCCTTGCTTTAAGGACGCTTACAGAAACTATGACAAGAATTAAATGAACATTTTGCGAGAAACAAAGATGATTTTTATTGCTTTCCTTGAGAGTTGCAAGGATCATTTGCGAGGATCGCTTTTAATTCTCGCATGAGCCCTGTTGCCAGTTAGGGTCATGTGGTGTAAATTTAAATTTTAAAGAAAGACAGGGTAGAGATATTTGCCTAGTAGATCATAAGACTTTCGGCAGAAATTTGCGATGAAGACCATCGACGAAAAAAAACGTAGTAGCCATAATTAATATCAATGTACCTGAAATCAACGAAACTTCTTATTACTGCAGGAACTCCGTAAATGGAGCTGTGCTTGTTTACTGATAAAGTAGAACCCAGTAACAAATGTCTGAGTTGGAAGTCCGCTGAAGATGGCACCATAGGCAGACCTATAACAGGCCTGGCACTCTAGAAAATCAAGGAGTGCTAATTGGAACACACATCTTCTCATTATTCAAAATGTTGCATCCAATTCTTATGTGACTGTCTTCTACACTCAAAATGTATCGAAATACGACACAGAATGGGTTAAGAATTATTGTGAATCAATGCAACATTGACAAATCGTCCCCTGAATTCCAATGTGCTCTCTGTGCCGGTAGGCACAGAGAACACATTGGAGCTCAGGGGACGAAATGATAATAGATTTTAAAAACAGTGCCAAACAGGTCTGGGATTCTAGAAAATCAAGGGGTGCAAAAAATTGCCCTCCTCAATTTTTTCTAGGCGTGCAGTAGGCGTGCAACACTCCTGCACTCCTAAAGAATGCCAGGCTTGCTATAACCGACCGGCTAAACTTGACTTCATACTTGTATTGCGTCATGATGTAGCCATGGACAGTGGCGTAGATAAAGGGGGGGGGGGGAGGCCCCCCCCCCCCCAGCAGAAGTTTTGTCGGAATTTTTTTGGGACCATTTTTAGGCGAATTTATGCCTAATAACATTAAAATGCTGGCTTTGGGGATAAAAACATGCCATTTTGGGTAAATTTTGGGTAAAAAAGAGCAATTTTCAGTTCATTTGCAGTAAACAACAGATTTTTTCTGTTTGTTTGGGTTTTTGTTGTTGTTACACTGTCGGAAAATTTTCGGTCTGTCCGAAAATTTTGGTCTTGTCCCTCCGCCAGCGAAAAGCTATCTACGCCACTGGCCATGGATGCTGAAAGTGACATCAAACACCAATAAATGGATAAATAAATAAAAACTTGTTGTAATGTGAAGGTAACGGCCTGTGATTGGATGAAAATGTTTATTATTTATACTTCAATTATTTATTTCCATACCTATCCATCAAATCAATTCAGCGTTAACTGTAATCGATAAGTCACACTTCTGCGATGCTGTTTGTATAAACTGCTGCCCTCCATAAAACGAACAGAACATGGGATTTGATACTCTTTCATATGCATGAAAAAAAAATATAAAATTGCTTGATGATTTTTTATGTCTGCAAAAATACGTTACTCCTATTTTATTTACGACCGCAGAACTGCGTGAAGAAGTCGAAGCAACACGATACTGTGGTCTAACTGGTCTTGAAATACAAAATGCATAAAACAGAAGAATTTCTATTTCACAGCTCTATGATCCATCAAACAACCCTTTCAATACGGTAAGGAGCATTTTTGTGTCTGAAGCAAGAACTTTTCTTGACGATTAGAGAAGTTGGACTCCCATGCTCCACATAATTACAATATCCGTCCCTGCATTGCGTGGTCCTTGGCGGGCGTATCAAAAGAGACATTTATCATTTCTTTATGTTAACCCTTTACCCAACGTAACAGTCAAAACCGGCCTGCGCTATTCAGAAAAGTCGTCCATTAAATTTCATTATTTTTTTATTTTTTGTCTCAAAAATATAGGTTATGACACCTCTTTGGAACGAGCTCGTTGAGCTCGTTCCAATGAGGGGTCATAACCTATGTTTTTGAGACAAAAAAATAGTTATTCAAGAATTTTGTTTGCAAGTGTCGTCTGCTTTTCATGTTAGGTAAAGAGTTAATGATAGCCGAGAGAGATATAATCATACTGTCAGGTCCATAATTAACAAATCCCAGTTAAAAAAAGAAGGCTTTCAGATATTTTTTGTCTCATTTTTATGATATTTATTAAAATGTTTCAATGATTTAATAATTATGCGATGGCCAATATGGCGGAAGAAATTTGGGATATGTCTCCCCAAGAACTCTAGAACTAACATACCAGTATACGCGATATTTCACAAACGGCTCACGGCGAAATGCCTCCCCGGTGATAAATACTACTCGACGAGTTCGTTCTAATAAGGGGTCATATGATATGGTTTTGCGGAAATTTTGTGAAAAATATTTTTTTCTCAACTGCTCACTTTGTAAATTACGCAGGATATTACGACCGATTCGTTAACTGAAGGATAAAAATAAGACTCAAACGACAGGCAACACACTATAGGCATGTCGAAATGTCGAGATTAGAAATCGTTACTTATTACCTTATCGGTCGCATCGCGTCAACCGTTTAACAACTTTCATCATATGATCATATGATTTGACCATTTTCCCGACCCATTCTCTAACAGCGATCAACCAAGATCATTCAATAACATTCCGGAAATAGCAAAGTGTACGATTGTGTTTTCTTGTGCGAAACTTAACCCCGACTTCTGGCCGTCTGCCTACATTTCGCCATTTCGCACGCTGCCTATAAAACAATATGGCTTTTTGAATTTTGAACAGCTGCTTCACGAAAATTCTATTTTTAAAAGTTTCAAAATACCTACGTCATTTGGGGTCTATTTTTGGATCTGACGCTATACGTCATTGGGGACTATTTTGGGATCAACATAGTATTGCGCGTCCTCAGTGTAAGTGCTGTTGTTTCTCAATCCCTTTAAGCACCTTTTTCATGTTTTTGATTAGAGATGGCCGGTATTGGAATTTTGAGTTCGGTGTCGGTTTTGGTATTTTTAGAGGGGTATACCTCGGTATCGGTTCGAATTCGGTATCTGACTTGACTGATAGTACCAAAATGGAATTCACATCAGGAAAAAACGAATATAAAGTAATTGTAGTATCATTCTACCACAACGTTATAAAATGGCACTGCCAATTAGCTCAGCGGCGGCATTCTTTTACGACCACAAATCATATCCACAGTAGTTTTGTGACTTGTTCTATAAACACACCTTAATGTATAAAGACCTACGTCAGGCTTTTGCGATTTCAGAGCACGTGCCCTAACCATGCCATCTTTAGGGGGCCTGCTGATAATAGACAAAGCGATTTCAGAGCATGTGCCCTTACCATGCCATCTTTAGGGGGCCTGCTGATAATAGACAAAACACCTGGGCAGTGATTTCTAGTTAGGTCTTGGCTGCCTTAACAACAGCCAAAACATGACTAGAAATCACTGCTAAGCAACTGGGCATGTACAGGTTGGAGCCTAGTGGGAATTCAGGACAGTTGCTAGACCACTGTGGGTTAACAAAACTGAAAAGAAAATCAATTACTTATTTCATGAAAATGAACCTTTCAACTGTTACCAAGCCTCAACAGGGACTTATAATAGCGAAAGTAGTATATAAGGTATGAATCGTCCCTTATTACCCGGAGCTTTGCCGGTGCAGCTAGTGTTAAATTCCCATAGGAACCGGAGCCATTGCCGGTGCAACTTTGCCGGTGCAAAATGTCGGCACCATACATCTAGATCTGACAAGTGGTGTAGGTACTGTATATATAGTATGCTATGGCATGTATAGTGATATATGTACGCATGGGGCTATAGGTATATATTATGGGTAAGTGGTGGAAAGATGATGTGAACATTGGGTTTTCTTGAAAGTTTTTCCCGCGAAACGGTTGACGTTGCTATTGACGTCGTGACGTCATGATACGCGCGCGACGTCATAGAGATGCTGACCACTGTTATTGTACAGCATACAATCTGACATAACGTAATTCGGGTCAGGGTATGTCGGGCTTCTCGTATGGGGTGTGGTGATATGGTAGAAGTGGTATATATCCATGTTGGTATACTATTAGCCCTTGGGTCTTCATATTATGCTATGTCTGTTATAGCTAGGTCAAGCAGTATTGTGGGCATGGGGGTCATGTATGGTCGGCCAGTGCGGTATTGAAAGATAGTCCTTGGTGGTTTAAGTTGGACAGTATAGGATGAATGGCCTGTTGGCCTGTTGGCCTATTACCCCCTTAGTACTATTAACCTAACGAATCCTTTGTATTATCTTATGGCTGGTATTGGTAGTTCGTAATGCTAGGTCAGGCAGTACTATAATCGTTTGTGTAGAAGTGGGGTATGGGATGCATTGTATATACCGCTGTAGGCCCATGTTAGTCCTCGGTGTTATTAACCAACCGACTGCTTTGTATTATTCTATGCTTGGCATATGTAGTACGCTATAGCAGGTCAAGTGGAGTTTTGGAGTGGGGATGGGGGTAATGCCTGGCAGTACAGAACAGCAGTATAGTATGGACGATATATACCTCTGTGGGCCCCTGCAGGTCCCATGTTAGCCCATTAGCCCCTTAGTACTATTAACCTACCGAATCCTTTGTATTATCCTATGGCTGGTATTGGTAGTTCGTAATGCTAGGCATAGCGGTATTGTGGGTAGGGGTACTGCCTGGTAGTTTAGAACGGTACTACTATAGTATGGGCGGTATATACACCGCTGTAGGTCCAGTCCTCGATATTATTAACCAGCCGATTGCTTTGTATTATTCTATGGCTGATATATGTAGTACGTTATGGTAGACCTAGTGATTTTTTGGGGTGGGGGTAATGCCTGGCAGTATAGAACAGCAGTATAGTATGGACGATATATACCTCTGTGGGCCCATGCAGAGCCCATGTTAGCCCTTAGTACTATTAATCCACCTGATGCTTCATGTTATCCTATGACTGGTATAGGTAGTATGCAATGCTAGGCATAGAGGTATTGTGGGTAGGGGTACTGTGTGGTAGTTTAGAACGGTACTATAGTATGGCGGTATATACACCTATAGGCCCCTGTTAGTGCTTGGTACTATTAACCAACCGATTGCTTTGTTTTATTATATGACTGGTATATGTAGTACGTTATGGTAGACCTAGTGATTTTGTGGGGGTGGGGTAATGCTTGGTAGTTTAGAACGGTAGTATAGCATAGGCTGTACATATCCCTGTAGGTTTCTTGCTGGCCCTTGGTACTGCTGATCCACCAGGTGCTTCATATTATTGTGCGGTATTCTGGGGTGGGGTCAATGCCTGGTAATACAGAACGGCAGCAGAGTATGGTTGGTATATTCCCCTGTAGGTTCCATCCTGACCCTTGATAGTATTAACCTACCAAATGTTTTGTATCATCCTGTTACTGGTAAGGTGGTACGTAATAGCAGTAGTTCTGACCCTATTCCAAGTATTCTTGTTGTTCCATTTATCTAGATCATTTATATAAATTATAACCAACCAGTTAGATTGCTTGATTTCCCATAATCTGTATGCAGAGTTATCTCCCTTGTGTATAATAAAAGCTTATATCCAATGGCCATATCCCCGGGCACCCCAATTTTGGCACCCCTTTTTTTGAAAAACATATGGCCTTCGGCACCCCTTTTTCTGAAATGAGGATAAGAGTCGTTCGAGGAGTCACTCGATCGAGCAATTGCTCGTTGGCTCATTTGCTCGATGGGATTCGAGTCATTCGAGCAATAGTTGTGAGTCACTCGAAATAAGACGGAATCCTACTTATGGATTCCCTTTTTGGAATCCCATTTGTGGAATCCCTTTTTCGAAAACGCCTGTGGCTATGGAATCCTTTTTTTCTGAAATGAGGATAAGAGTCGTTCGAGGAGTCACTCGATCGAGCAATTCAACGATCGGTATTCAACGATTGGTTCGGTTTTTCGGTATCCCCATGATATCGTTAATAGTCCGTGGCTTAGATAGCTTTTCGCTGGCGGAGGGGCAGGACCAAAATTTTCCGACAGACCGAAAATTTTCCGACAGGGTAACAACAACAAAAACCCAAACAAACAGAAAGAATCTGTTGTTTACTGCAAATGTACTGAACATTTGTTTTGTAAATTTCACCACAGACACCTGCCCCAGGCCATTTGATGAAAAACAAAATGCTAAGAAAAATACCCCTCCATATATTACGAAATACACACAAGGTATCAACCTCGCAAATCAGGAAGTGAGCGAAACCCCCACCTCAGCTCTGAAAAAATCATGCTTCAGTCAGGGATGTGGCTAAAGGGTTTGAGCTGGGGTGGGGGGGGGGGGGGGGGGGGGGAGGTTGCCACCGGTGTAAATTCCAACTGTGAGTGGTTTCGATAGGTGGTTGCACTGCAGCGCTGGGTGATATCTTTTAATCCTTTACCCAACGAATCGCCCGCAACTGCCCGCGTAATATGCAAATGCAGCTGCTGAAAAAATATTATTTTTCGAAAAATTTCAACAAAACCATATCATGTGACCCCTCTTTGGAACGAGCTCGTTCCAAAGAGGGGTCACATGATATGGTTTTGTTGAATTTTTAAAAAAATTAAAAAAAAATGATATTTAAAATTATGAATTTTGAAATCGTCTGCGTTGGGTAAAGGGTTATGAACCCTCTGAAAATTTTCACTAGTCCTGAAACGGAAAAAGCATCATTTATAATGTGTCTGGGTCAGAAAATTTACCGGATTGATGTCAGAGTCGAAATTTTGAGGCCATGTCAATTTTTAGAGTAGGAAATTTGAAACTCAAGTTTCCAGTTGGAAATAAAAGATCAAAATTTCTCATCATTAGTTGGAATTTTAATATTTTTCATGAACAATGTTAATTTATTGAATTTCCAACTATTTGATTTTTGACCTCGGAATTTCCAACTATAGAAAAAATACTCCTAGCTGGGGGTGGAGGTGGGGTGGGGGTGGGGTGAATCCCCCATACCCCCCATACACCCCATACCCCCACCCCGTCGCCACATCCCTGGCTTCAGTCGATTTTCGGCAGGTACATTATAATTTCACAACTGCCTTGCCGTAATATTTCCATTTCCAAAGAGTTAGAATCATGTATTAAAGAAAAATTAGTTAAACTGGAATTATTTTGGAAAATGATGACCCACTTCGATGTGGTCATTTTTCGAAAATAGCCGGAAACATGTGCTGTGATTTCGCTACCAACTGAGAACTCGTCGGTGGTCCTCCGTCTGAATACACCGGAGTCTTAAATAAGCCGTCCACTGAGTGAATCAAGGTGCCATCTGGAATGCTTTCTTCTTGGGTTGGCAAAATAAGTCAATAAAATCATGAAGTCCGGATGTTTTTTTAAAACCAGCGACCAAAAAATGCAAGGAGATAATGCAGCAAATGATGGTTGGCCGCAGGGGACAATCTATGTTTGTCCATTGCATGGTTCACAATATAAATAATTCGTCCCTTTAACCCTTTACCTAACATGAAAAGCAGACGACACTTGCAAAAATAATTCTTGAATAACTAATTTTTTTCATTTTTTGTCTCAAAAACATAGGTTATGACCCCTCGTTGGAACGGGCTCGATGAGACAAAAAATGAAAAAAATAGTGAAAATTAATTGGCGATTTTTGAGAATAGCGCTGGCCGGTTTTGGCCGTTACGTTAGGTAAAGGGTTAACCCTTTACCTAACACGAAAGGCAGACTACACTTGCAAATAAAATTATTGAATAACTATTTTTTTCGTCAAAAACATAGCTTATGACCCCTCACTGGAACGAGCTCGTTCCGATGAGGGGTCATACGCTATGTTTTTGAGACAAAAAATGAAAAAAATAATGAAAATTGAATGGTGATTTTTGTGAATTGCACTGGCCGGTTTTGTTCGTTACGTTGGGTAAAATGGTTAACCATTTACTCAACACAGAGGATATCAAAATTTATTATTCTCATTATTGTTTTTTTTTTTCTTGAATTTTTCCAAAAAATTCAGCAAAACCATATAATGTTACACCTGTGGTTCGAGCTAGTTCCAATGAGAGGGGCTCACATGATATGGTTTTGTTGATATTTTCTGAAAGATATTGTTTTATTATACCAATAATATGATTTTGGAGGGCGTTACGGTTTATTAACGGCCCGACAGGAATGATTAACAGCCAGAGGGCCCATTAACAGCTCGAGACGAAGTCGAGGGCTATTAACGACCCGAGGGCTGTTAATCATTCCTGGAGGGCCGTTAATAAACAGGGACGCCTAACAAAATCTTGTTATTACTATTATTACCACTTCTAAAATGGTTAAATCCAAATATTCTTCATCAAGTTCACTTGACTGTGACATCCCAAGTTTTCACAATGACATTTAACCAAAACACATGTGTCGTCAGTTTCTAAATAAACAAACGTCACGTGGTCAATTACGTGATAGCTTAATTTAAATATTTTTGTTTGCCACCAAAATATGACACGAAAAATTGGCCTACTCCGAAATCTACTAACAAAAACCTACCGTAATGAATTAATTACACTTACCTTGAAAATTCGAATGCTTCATCACCGAAGTAATGAAGAAATCACACAAATTTCAAGTGTTTTTGTAACATTCATTGCAGCCAAGCGCGTTTCATCATCTCGGAACCAATGGCGCGTTTGATGACGGGTTACATAAACTGTAACCGGAGCCGGGCTGTTAACGAAACATTTAGCCGGAAGTGGTCTGTAAACCACGTTAACACACAACTTCCGGTTT
Source organism: Pictodentalium vernedei (assembly GCA_031216915.1). Taxonomy (NCBI): domain Eukaryota; kingdom Metazoa; phylum Mollusca; class Scaphopoda; order Dentaliida; family Dentaliidae; genus Pictodentalium; species Pictodentalium vernedei. The sequence goes on from CM062297.1 coordinate 156,715,769, forward strand.
GAGTCTGCATTATGCACTTTTACCGTAAAGGTAAAATTGTGTTAATATACTACAGAACGCACGCTAAAGTGGTAATAATTGTTTTTTACAACTACTCACTTTGTTAATTAGGCGGGCGGATGCGCCCGATTCTTTCGTTATATGGTTAAGTATTGTAATTGGAACCTTTATTCTTTCAACGCCCGATGCTCCACTTAAAATGGAATAGTGGCTATTCCCAATAGTCAAATAAAAAATAGATGATACACCAATTTACGAATGGAATAGTCAAATAACAAAAAAAAAACAAAAAAAAAACCCAACAGTCTCAACACTAGCTGTATGCCGTGTGACACAAGTGCTGAAGTATCGATCCAGTCCGCGAGTTATTCAATCTTCTCGACCAGAATATTAAGAACAAAATGGTCAAATTTGGAGTGAATACCATACTACACATCAAAGAATTCTAAAGATACTGTTCAAATAATTGTACAGAGAAAGAAAAAAAGTAATTTATGTTATCAAGTTCCATACTAATTTATATCCCGGACAAATTACGCGCAAAGCCAACCATTTAGTGAAGACTTGTAAATTGCCTCGACAAGATAATCGCTAACATTGACAATACAAATCCTGCATTCGAAGCAAAATTCCACAGTTCACTCAGTAAAATGATAATAATTCTATAAATTCTACTTAATGTCATGATTTATTCTCTTCTTTTTTTACCAAACTGATAAACAATTCTTTTTGTAATAATCTCTTTACGTTCACCGAACCTGTTACTTTGCGTTCGTTTCCAAACGGAAGAATGCAGCGTCAGTAGTGGAATCTTATGTTATAATCCCAAGGACTTAACCGCTTGAACCCGAGAGGCCGTTTTTCAGGCCCAGGAACATGACATTTCATCTAGACCAATCAATATTTTCAACGTGCAGCCCTAAGGCTGCACGTTGAAAATATTAATTGGTCTACCCCCAAACAATGAATATGGACTCTTCCAATTGCTGCCATTGAACTGACAGCGATGATACCATCAGCGCTCAAACGGTTAACACAGGAAGACAGGATTTCCCATAGCCAAAGTCTACTGTTGGGGATTTACTATGAGATTCTCATAGAACACACCGGATGACCCCAAAGTCGGAGTGTTACAGACCCAAACTTATAGAGTGAAACCTATAACCCCATGGCAGCCCTCTGGGAATTTCTAGAGTACATTTTGCAATTGACTGCAATATTTGCTGTAGGTATAATAAGGTATTCCCATAGGACTGTCTCGGGACTACCAAGTTTCGCCCTACAAGGCTCAGGCGACACCAAATGCATCAGATGCAGGGATTTGGTGTTTTTCTGACCGCAAATCATCATTTTCTCACACGAGGCAGAACCATTGTGGAAACGTGGATACTGCGCCATCAAATCTCGTTATAACATATACTGCGCGGGGCGTCAATAGGCCAAGTGCATTAAATGCGAGGATTAGGCGCCTTTTCGATCCCGAAAACCAAAATTTTCTCCGCTCCCTACCGTTCCTGAGAATTGCAAATAAGCAACAAAATGTTGCTACCAGCCTGAAATAAAATAATTGAATTTACTTTACAAAACCACGGAAAGCTGAAATGACTAATCAGAATTGACCGGTGGCACACAGTACTAAATGGCAACTTAAAATTAGAGAAATCTGGAACAATATATCAAATTTATATATAGGAAGTGCCTTTTTATATACAGGAAGTTCCCTTTGATCTGAACTGCCCCGCCGCCTAAAATTCGCCCCGGCGCCCTTGGTCGGATACTGAAAAAACCGGACACAATAACCAATTTTATGTTTCAGCGTGCAGATTCGCCTCAGTTTAACTGGTTGAGGGCTAGATTATTTTTGGTGGTCTGAATTTGTTTTATTACAAATGACTGGAGAGTGCCATCAATCACTCTCCAATGAGTTGTAATGAAACAAATTTATTTAACCCTTTACCTAACGTAACGGCCAAAACCGGCCAGCGCTATTCTCAAAAATCGCCAATTAAATTTCACTATTTTTTCATTTTTTGTCTCAAAAACATAGGTTATGACCCCTCGTTGGAACGAGCTCGTTCCAACGAGGGGTCATAACCTATGTTTTTGAGACAAAAAATGAAAAAAATTAGTTATTCAAGAATTATTTTTGCAAGTGTCGTCTGCTTTTCATGTTAGGTAAAGGGTTAAACAAAATATTATTTGCATTTGACTGAATATGAAACATAAGCAAGGAAAATTTTGGCTTTTGCTGTTACCCTATTTTTTGTAAAGCCCTGATAATGGTTTCAAGCATCCAGCCAGTTAAAGAATGTTTGCTTCTGTTTCACTGCAAGTCACGAATTGCTTTTATCTTACTGCAACGAAATAACGAGAGGAAACAAAAACGAAACGAAAAGCACAGATATTTATCGCGCCGCGCATCAGTTATCAAGGTGCCTTGACGGTGGCACAATGAAATGCAGATGTGGTCACATGTTCTGGGTTGAGGTCGAGTTTTCTGGGCAGATGTGGTCACCTGTTCTAGGATGAGGTCGATTGAGGTGGAGTTTACTCGGTGAAAACAATGAGGTATTTGTTAGAATTATTAAAGTGTAAGAAGCTCCATTCGGCCACTCCTGGTCTTTCGGTCATATTTTGGTGATGAATGGTAGATGAGTGATTGCAGTGGCGTAGGGGATGGGCCCGCAGGGCCCATATTGCGGGGGGAGGGAGGGGCGGCTAGAAGGGTGGCCCCCGTCTTGAAGGACGTCCCAAAGCTGGAAGAAAGAGGGAAAGGGAGAGAGAGCGAGAGAGAGAGAGAGAGAGATAGTAAAAAAAGAGAAGAGGAAGAGAGATAAATAAACAACAGTAGGAAATGATGTCAGATAGAATGAAATAAAAAAATAGATAGGAGGAATGGGGTTGGCAGGTAAACATATCAATACATACACAACCTGGCACATATAACAGATAACCATAAGTGCTACGCCGCGTAGCACTTATGGTTATCTGTTATACGTGCCAGGTTGTGTATGTACTGATATGTTTACCTGTGTGACTGTTGCACAGTCCACAGTGCACCAAATACACATAATTTCAAACTCTCACGAACTCACTTCCACGCGACGTACTCTTTGTAGTCTATGTATTATTCTTTTAAGTGAACGCAACATTATTGTAACTGATAGGGGTGAGAAATGAACAATATATATACATACATGGCGCCTCTCAAGTCACACATGCTGGGCGTGCATGTGTGTATCGTTGGATGGTGGGGGGTGAAACTTAAAACATGTAATGAAAAAATCTACAGAGTCGTACTTTTAGAATCGACCCTATAGGCTATACCTTCATTTAATTTATGGCGTATGTACTACGTGAAATCCTGTATGCTGTGCACGGTAACAACACTAAATTTGCTCCCATTTTAAAGGCAACCACAATTATGAAAGGGCCCCCGTCTCTATCTCGCGGGGGGTGGGGGGGGGGGGCACAAGATTTTCCGCTACGCCACTGAGTGATTGATTATGTTACTTTCTTTACCAGAAGTAAACCTGGTGAATGAAATCATAAACGCAATTTATTCTCGTACCTACAGTTGCCATTTTGTGTTCGATTTTAACTGATACATATAAAATCCCACGAGACACATCAGCTCTTACATGGATGTAAATATCTTTCATTCATAAGCTTGAGATCTCTCGTGGAGTTGCTACATTGAAATTCCTCTCTACATTTCAATAAAATCTGATTACTTCGTAATCCACTGGGAGAGAGCTAGTGGAACTATTTGATCTATTAGCAGGCCATATTAGTTGGTAAGAGAATAAGTACTGGATCCATAAACATCCAAATGTCACTTCAATAATGCAAAAGTTCCTGTTCATTAATGCCATGTAAAAGAGCAGCGTTGACAAGTTTCCAGCTTGACTAAATGAACGGGGTCCCAGATGAATTCCAAGTCATCAGTAAAGGTTAAAAATCCGGTTAACCCTTTACCTAACGTGAAAAGCAGACGACACTTGCAAAAAAAATTCTTGAATAACTAATTTTTTTCATTTTTTGTCTCAAAAACATAGGTTATGACCCCTCGTTGGAACGAGCTCGACGAGCTCGTTCCAACGAGGGGTCATAACCTATGTTTTTGAGACAAAAAATGAAAATATTTTGAAAATTAATTGGCGATTTTTGAGAATAGCGCTGGCCGGTTTTGGCCGTTACGTTGGGTAAAGGGTTAATGATAACTGTTAATAGTATAACGTACACTGATTGCATCAACGCGCCATCTGCCATGCTAAAGCAATGCAGATGGCGCCTTGTTGCATTCAAGGAACGATATAACATTCTGAACTTGCAATATTTATTTTCAGTTTTGATTTTGTCATCAGCAGTTTGAATAACTTATGTGTAATTTTGTAAGTAGTGATGTTTCCTAATTCTTTCAACTGGGGTTCCAGTGGTGGATTCAGAAGAGGGTGGGAATGGCGTGCGACAACTGTAAAATTGAACGCTTTCAGAAAAGGGTGGGAATGAAGTAGGCCAACTGTAAAATTGAACTATTTCAGAAGAGGGTGGGAATGGTGTCGCCAACAGTTACTGAAAAATTGAACTATTTCAGAAGAGGATGGGAATGGCGTACGCCAACTGTAAAATTGAACTATTTCAGAAGACGGTGGGAATGGCGTACGCCAACTGTAAAATTGAACTATTTTCTCAGAAAATACACGTGGCAATAATGAAGTATGTTGGTTTTTCTTACAATTTGTATAATCGCATTATAATCTTAACATTTAGTTTTACAAACTTTTGGTTCTGATGCCACCCCCCCCCCCTTCCCAATGTCAATAGCCCCATCTACAAGAAACTGGTTGTGAATGCACCAGATAGCCCCGTTTAAATCACAAATGCTACGGCACACAATGGATCGTCCAGAAATACTCGAATATACTAGTCTACTAGTCTGGTATTCTATAGCAGCATGGGACAACAGAATAGTGAAGTATGCTAAATTTCTACAAGTGGCACGCAAAATCCTTCAGCTACAGATACACGTAAAAACTAAAGTGTTAAAAGCTACACTTGAAGTGCTGTATTTAACACTTACTAAGTGCTGAACTAGCACTTTGTTCAAGTGTAGATATCCCAGAACTTGACAGGTGTTACAATAATACCACTTGACAAGTGTAATGTCGCGACACTTAAAATGAAACAACGCAGATGACGCGGATCAGGCTCGAACTCTCGAGCCTGATCCGCGTCATTTGCGTTGTGTCCTTTTAATTAATTACCCACCAAGCGCAAATCAAATTATGGACGATTCTGGAAGAACCACCAACGCTAGACACATGGGAAGTGCCATCCATTCAAGTTTCAGATGTCTGACGATTGTAATGTCTAAGTGCTTAAAGCATTGCACTTTGAGTGTTAAAATCAAACCCTAAGAGTTAGAATGGGTTTAACACCTTGAAAGTGTCAGTTTTAACACTTTAGTTTTTAGTGTGTACAGCATCCGATCGACTTTAGCGACCCTGGACCCCTCGATGCTCTGGGTTGTACTATAATCCACTCTCCTTAACCACAACCCCTGGATCCGTCCCTGGGTCCTACCATATTGGATCCACACCTCGTCATAGGCCAATGAAAACATCGCTTGACAAGCTCTTTCCAGTGAGGGTTCATATAAGTTACGTTTTTGAAAAAATAGTGAAAACGAGGTAATTTTTGTGAATACCCCTGAACGGTTTTGGTCATTACGTTGGGTAAAGGGTTTATAGTCGTTATCACGTGATCTGACCCCTCTTTTCACCACTAATCTTTAAATGCGGTAAACACAATCTTTAAATAACATTCCAGAAATGGCTCCATGCGCATGCAGTTGTAAACATCGACGATGACCTCTGATCATCTGTGTACATTTCGTCCTATGGCATAATTTAACGAGTTTTGAACCGTAGTTTTAATAGCGGTGCTATTGCACCGTTGGATGCTTCAAATATATTATTATTAATCTGGGGCGGACGATCAACCAAACCCAAACAACGCATTGTTAATAAGGCCCTGCGAGTCTCATGGAATCTCAAATCGAATCACAGGATTCAATAGCCACTTGTATATTTGGCATGTCAAACAAAAAAGAGCAGAAAGGGAATCAAAGTACTTTCAGAAGCGGAACATTCCTGAATCCTTCTTCTATCATCAGGTCTCCTTTATAGGAGATCTGATGACCAAGGGGAGTTCAAAAAGGGACACAAACTTGGTGGGATATAGATAACATATCGCCGATTCGAAAATTTCCGAAACAGCCCGACTTGATCGACTCATTGAGGCGTGGTGGCGTTGCGGTAACCGGCTCTCGTCAGTTCACCGAAGTTAAGTAACGTCGAGCCCGGTTAATGCTTAGATGGGTGACCGTCTGGGCGATCGATTCGGACTCCTGCGTTGTGTCATAGGGCAAACACTTAACCCCGATTGTCCACATGAGGGCACGATGACGCCGTGTACTAAGGCGTGCTGAACGTCGATGGTGCGCATGTCTTCAACCAGTCTAACCCTGCCTGTGCTGTAAAGCGGAGTTACGATGATGGGGAGATGTTCGCTGCTCGTCGTTGCTCGGTGGTTCTCCCCAGGTACTCCGGCTTCCTCCACCCGTAAAACTGTCACCGACACGATAAATAAATAAATCAATAAATAAATAAATAAATAAATAAATAAATAAATAAATAAATAAATAAATAAATAAATCGACTTATTGGCACTAGTTCGAATCGAATCGAATCTCGAAGCTTCGAAGGGCTCTAGTTCTTAAGGACGCAATTCAAGATTTTAACCCTTAAGGGCCAAGATATTTTTATACATTTTTGCTATACGTTGAAAGTCTAGCTTCTATGGCTTTGCAGTTGTTTCTAGTCAAGTCTTGGCTGCCTACAGAGGCAGCCAAGACTTGCCCAGAAACAACTGACAAGGTACTTACCAGTTTGGAGTTTAACTACACAATGCATGTTGGGGCACCTGTCCCTTTGCGTTAAAAAGGTATGAAAATAGGAATTAGCCCCTTAAGGATTAAAGGAACTCGCACAGTTTGTTTCTCAGTCCATTTAGAGATACTGTATCGTATATTGAATAAACTCATAATTAAAATCTTCAAACCGTCCCAAATTTATAATGAAATTTACGAAACTCGTGTAGTATATTAGGCTGGAACACTACAAAGGTTCGCCCTGACTTAATTTACTTAACTAGTTTCTTAAAATTCGATATACACTGTAGACTCTTTGATTATTCCCTCCTTTATAACGCGATTTATGACACGCTTCTCCCTGCATCTCCAACAGATTTCAGCTCGGGTCACTTCTAGTGACACTTCTAGTCGCGGGATTCGGGGAATCACGTGTACCGGGGCAGCAACCCTGTCAGAGTATTTTTTAACATTATCACTGGGCGACAAAATGTCGCCCAGTGGTGAATATTTGTCTCCCAGTAACAGTAGTTTTCAAGGTACTGGGCGACAAGGTATTTTTGTACAAAATAAATGCTACCAAAGCTTTCTCTGTTACAGTAGTGTTTTTTATGTTGTAGCTTACAAGTAATGAAGTGAATTGTGAATCATGTCCAAGCGCATTACAGACTATTTTGGTGTGCCAGCAAAAAAGAGACTAGTTTCTTCATCACCCACTTAAGATAATGATTTAAGTTCAACCGATTCACTTACCCCTTCTGATGATCCACCAGCACAGGGGGCAAGCAAGTCTATTCCTGATTCACCTTCGGATTTAAACCATAATGTAATGGGTGGGTGCCTATTACACGCTAAAAACTAAAGTGTTAAAAACTACACTTGAAGTGCTGTATTTAACACTTACTAAGTGCCGAACTAGCACTTTGTTCAAGTGTAGATATCCCAGAACTTGACAGATGTTACAATAATACCACTTGACAAGTGTAATGTCGCTACACTTAAAAGGAAACAACGCAGATGACGCGGATCAGGCTCGAAGTCTCGAGCCTGATCCGCGTCATCTGCGTTGTGTCCTTTTAATTATGTACCCACCAAGCGCAAATCAAATTATGGACGATTCTGGAAGAACCACCAATGCCAGACACATGGGAAGTGCCATCCATTCAAGTTTCAGATGTCTGACAATTGTAATGTCTAAGTGCTTAAAGCATTGCACTTTGAGTGTTAAAATCAAGCACTAAGAGTTAGAATGGGTTTAACACCTCGAAAGTGTCAGTTTTAACACTTTGTCGCCCAGTTGAAATTGCTTAAAAAAATACTCTGAACCCTGCTGTGTGTTATGCACAAAATACATTGATAGCGAAAGTGCTAATAAATGCAGACTTCAACATTCAAGACGGCGAAGCATTGTGAAAGCCTGCCCTGTTATCGTTCACTTTTGCTACATGTTTCTCAGCCAGGAACGGGAATAACTGGGTGAGAAAAACGACTTGCATGCTCTTCGGTTTTCAATAACAAATCGGGATATTATCCATCCAACTTCCGTATTCATCTCTTGTTCACGAAAAACTTGATGAGAAATCGCGTTCAGATCTGATTTATCGTCTACTTTAGAAACGCTGTTATTGTGTAACCCAGGAGTAACAACTATTGCATGCAAATTGAAGTGATAGCTTCCAGTTCTCAATGAGGAACTGCCTTTATTTGTACAAAACATCCCAGTTATCAACATACAGAATAGACGTTCGGTAAAAAATGTCGACTGTTTCGTGTTTTTAAATTTAATATTGTGTCAAAGTATATTCTAACTAAATGGTGTGGGAGCGCGGTAGCTCAATAGTAGACTTCTATGCTAGATGTCCCGAGTTCGATCCCCGTCCGGGACGACCCGCGTTGTGTCTTTGGGCAAGGCACTTTAACCCGGTTGCCTACATGGGGACACGATGACGCTGTGTACTAAGGCGTACTGCACGTCGATGGTATACATGTCTTCAACCGCCGTAACTCTGCTTGAGCGAAGCTTGAACAGAGTTAGAAAGTTGAGGAGCTGGCAGTTGCTCGTTAATGTTCGGTGGTTCTCTCCGGGTACTCCGGCTTCCTCCACCCGTAAAACTGTCATGGTCATGATTAGCCATTGTGCACAAGTATGTGACCTTAAACACCAATAAATAAATAACTCAATGTTGCACAGACTCTGACGTGATGATTGTAACTCGTGGAATATTTAGTTCTGCGGCCTATGAAAAAAATATTAACGCCTGCTGAAGCATTGCAGATGGCATTGATGCACTCAAAAGGTATCATTCATATCAGAAATCTCCAATACTGGTTTATGACATTGCTTGTGTCACTTTATTATAGTTAACACCATCACTATCTGGAAAATTAACCATAAGAAAAGTTACTCAAAGGCTCTAGTTCACAAGGAAATTTCAAATAATCTCTGGAGACACAGTCCATCTAAATCTATGGGCAACAAACCCTCTGGACAAATTATGGCAATATGGCGTGCGGGACAAAGTATTTCTCTACTGTCATTGACAGCAGGAATATATGCTGTCTCCCACTCCGTTTAACCCTTTACCCAACGGAGACGATATCAAAATTTATTATTTTAAATATCATTTTTAAAAATTTTTCCAAACATTTCAACAAAACCATATCATATGACCCCTCATTGGAACGAGCTCGACGAGCTCGTTCCAAAGAGGGGTCACATGATATGGTTTTGTTGAAGTTTTTTGCAAAAAATAATCTGCTGAATTTTCATATTACGAATGTGGTCGATTCGTTGGGTAAAGGGTTTACCCGGCGACGCCATTGATTTAGTAAACTCGCTTAATAAATTTTGGACAGAATTGAGTCTCATTAAAGATTCTCCATATGAAAATATTCTCTGTCTGTATTTCCCCATCCAATAGCCAGTGGCAAATAATGGTGTTGAAACGACTAATAGCTTAACGTGTACTAGACCGATTACAGACTTTTTCCGGTTATGATTTTCGCTATCTGTTAATATCGCCCACCCCAATAAAAATCGAGGAATGAGCTAGTATTAGTAGTAGATGCCGACAATGGTAAATCCACATATGACTATTCTTTCAACATAGGGGTGTTGAGCTCACAAAAATAAAATAATTATTCTTTATGTTGATATATATAGTTTATTTTTGTGTGCTCTTAACATATTTTTCTTTTGAATGTTTCATTCTTTTATTGTTATTGTTTTGTTTTCTCAGTCTACCTCTCGGTAGGTGGTAATTGCTTGAATAAATCTTATCTTATCTTATTTTATGATGACTTATACAAATCGTGGCTAAAATATTCGAGCCTGACAGAATTTGACTTGTACAAATCTCTCATAAAATACTCGGGCCTGATGATCTTACATTCTGTCACGTCCGACTATTTTATGCACGATCTACATATTCTGTTTTTCTCTTTGTCTGAATCCACCGACAGAAAATATTACCATAGTGGTCCTAGCAATACAATCAAAATTCAACACCGTGGTATATAGGTTTCTCTGTTCTAACATCCCTGACTTTTAACGTCATGAAAATCGACTTTCGATAAAGTTATCTCCCTTGGTATTATTTGATGTGCGAGGAAGGTCCAATTATGATGTAAGTAATTGTTGAGAAAATACCTGTGGCATTAGTAGAAAATCAAGTCAAGTTTCATTTTGTAACTTTTAATAAACGAAAACAACAGACAGCTCTCGGAGCTGTCTGTTGTTTTCGTTTGTTAAAAGCAACAAAAAGAAACTTGGCTTTTTTATGGAAAGCTAATTAGAAGCAACTAGTCCGCAGATAATCCGTCATTAAGAATATTTATTACATGCCCATGCAGTCTCTCTTATGCAATACGGCGTGCAATACGGCTGTGCAATACGGAATTCCGTATTGCACACCAACCTGTTCCAACCGGGACTTTTTTTATGCAATGCGACTGCATAAAGTGCATGGTGTTTACCACCGTTGATAGAAAAGAAAACTAGGTCAGTAGGTGCTTGGGTCATGTAATAAATACAAAACCACATGTATGTTTCAATGAGTCGTTTTGTATTCGATTCGTCAGATGTGCGTAGAAAGAAAACGTCTCGACCTTCGGTCTCGACGTTTTCTTCCTACGCACATCTGACTCATTGAATACAAAACGACTCATTGAAACATACATGTAGTTTTGTCTATATATCATCGTCACACCGACAAAAACTAGCGTCCAGTTTTGCTCTTCGTTTAGCGAATATTTTTTACACTAATTTTCATGTCTTTATTCTTCCCAGAAAAAAACATTAGCAAAATATCACCCCTTGGACTTTTATATTAATGGAAAGGACATTGTCTGTATTATATGTCACGATGAGCACACTGTTGTTCAAAAGATGGGCGAAAACGTCGTTTTCTTATTTTCAAATGGGTTCAAACAAAGAATAACAGTCCAACGTTCAAACTGATTGGGGAAAAATTCTAAAATGTCAGATTCTGTATTTTTATCCTACTCTACAAGAAAATGCTAGAAGTTTCTGAAATGATGCGTTCATCGATGCCACAAATTCGCTAACATTTTGAAATTTCAATTTTTATATGAAATTCCCATTCCCTTTGTGTTCACTTTCCAGGCAGCTTTTGGACATTAAGAACTAACTTTTCCCGTAATCGCTTCCAGTGACGAAAATTATCAGTCAAGAGTAGCAGAACGGTTATAACATAAACGTTTAACCGGCTTCAGAATCCCCTAGCCGTTTCGACCCTCGTGACTAAACGATATTTTGTTCTTCTGGGTTTGTCTTGTTTCATTTTATTAAAGAATACCTTTGCTACGAACCAGTAAAAATATCACGAAACAAGGCTAAAAATGTGTTTTGATTCTAAGGCAACACCACACTGAATTTGAACCTCCTCATTGGACATTTTTATTGCTTTGCAAGTTTGCAGTGTCTTCCAATATCAGTACAAACTCAGAGAGACCCGAAACTTTACATTTTTTGATTGATGCATATTTATTTAGTTGCGTCTCCAATATATTTGCCTTGTTACAATTGAGGCACTCTCCCATAAATTGTAACGAGGTAAATCCCCATAGATTAAATACTTTTACTTCAAAGATAATATGAAGAGCATCGAATGAATATGAGGCCTTTGAATTGCAGTACCTACAGTTTGTTTTTAGAGGAATGTTTTATTTTTCAAATTAAAAATGAATTTATTTGTATAAATATGCACAGTGCTTCACGGTATTCCAATTTGTAATACCGAGATCGGTATTTTTTTAAATACCGCGATAAGAGACTAAATATCGAGTATTTGAGAACTGACAATCCTTGTTTGATGTGACTATGCAGAATTCCAAACGCACGCAATACTGTTCGCACTTTGCGATAGTTCTTGCTTGGAACGAATAGAACCACGTGTATTTGATTTTGCAAAGGAACCATACAGGCCTGAAAATAAGCAGTCTGAAATTTGCAGAATAAGGTCCCCAGAGGGTGAATTTGATGAGGCTTTCCCATACAGTGGGCCAATTTATCCGCTGGGTACCTCTTTCTCTTTAGTTTTGAGGCCCTGATTCCGATTGAAGTTCACAGAGGGTAAATTTATTGATACTACCCTGCTGTGCAGGGTAGCATCACTAAATTCACCTCTGGGGACCTCATTTTGCAGATGACACTCTTCTTATTTTCTGGCTTGGAACCATATCTAAATTAAATAAAAGTATGATAGTTTATAGTGTGTGTGTGATTAATTTAGGTGAAGTTCAAGTCCAAAAAGTTAAGTTTATCATTAGTTTGAGAATATCGACATTGCTAATCGACAATATCGTGAAGGTCGGTATATCGAGTGAGTTGAAATTGGCTCGGCACGGTATCGATATTGAAAAAATACCGAGTTTCGGTGAAATACCGAAATACCTTGAAGCCCTATAATATGCACTTTCCATATTTCTGTGTGTAAAAAGACAGCCGAAATCCTCTCCATGTTTGCTCACTTTTTGCAGAAGAAAAATACAAATTAAACATAAACCCCTCCCTCCTTCAGTGATATGAAAAGAAAAGTTGTCTGAGAATCAATTAATTTATTTTGTGTGGTCCAACAATAAAAAATAATTCAACCAGAAACGGGGAAGAAATAGAGGAATGCATTGGCATGCATACATCATCAATGGATAATATTGTTTGTCACTCAATGGGAAATGAACCACGGCAGAGCTGTAAAAATCAATCATTCAAAAAATCGAATTAAACAGAGGAAACTGTTCTCGGTGAAAAATTAAATTGATGAAGTTCGTTGTGCATAGGGAAAGCGTTAGTGGAGAGAATGCAGTGTTCTTGTTTTTGTACTGAATGAAACCTGAAAGTACACAATATTCTCTGGCAATGAAGAAAAATTGGATGTGATCTCTTGTTGAGCTAAAGAGGAAATGATCAAACTTGACATTCAATATGAAAACCGGTCTGCCGTTCCACTCTTCTTCAAATCATTAAATCGATCGATGTCGAGGGAAGGTTTGACCTTTAAATCAAAGACATCAGCAATTTCCACACACAGTAGAGCCACAAAATCAACATTAACACTGACATTGGCGATTGTGATTGCAAGCAATAGAGCAACAACACAACCAAGACACACGACCATCGGGGATATCGCAACAAGGCGTGACTGCCCCCTTGGTCTGGGGAATTGATTTTGTTTTATTGGGGCACATTGACACATTCGAAGGCCAGGGCCAACTCGTATCGGACCGTTTAAATTTATTGTGTCCTGTCTGCTGGCAGGACACAATTAATTTAAAGGCACCCGGAAGAGGAAGCCGGAGAAACTGGAGAACCCGGAGAGAACCGTCGATCGGTGGCGAGCAGCTGTCAAACTCTACAACGTACTAACTCCGCAGAAAATTAGCATTGGTTGCAACACCTGTGGGGTGGAGTTTCCACTTCAGCGATCTACCATTTTCCGCTAAAAAAAAGACATAAAAAGAACAAGCAAAGTGAGAGTCAATGGACCTCCGGAATGAACTCAGAGGTCCATTCATTGAAACTTTTGCTTCAGCTGCAGCTTTCATATACTTCTTCAAACTAATTTGTAGGTTGTCATTATAGAAACCCCACTTCATGAGGGTTTAATTTGCAATACGAACCGCATATAGTGCTGTGAAATCACCACGTGACCTCGAATGGTAATCAACTTCGATAAAAAAGTAACCCAGAGTATCACTGCAGAATTGCTTGAAATATTGTAACCCAATGTGATACTCTGTCATTTCAACAATACTTTAGGATTTGCGTGTAGGAATTTTTTTTCAGCTGCGATCGAAAGATAAAGAGGTCGAGAAGTACTGCTGTTACTTTGTCCGTCTGTCCACCCGTCTGTTTGTGATCATGTGGCAGTGATCAAATACTCGGAAATTAGAGTTCTCTCCCTCAGACCAGTGAAAGGCAAACAGGTCGCGGCTTCGGAAGGTGGCCTTGTCTTGTCTTTAAAACATGCGATCTATAAATTCTGCTCAGTTCACAAAAGTGCACCCCCCGGAGATGTACGGATGGAAAAGGAAGGTCCATCTCCATTTCAGTCTGAAGAAAAGTTGACAACTTAATCTTTTCGCCCTGTCCAAAATGAATGGTCCGTTTTGCACTTAGCAAGAGAGTGCGAAGACACCTCCTCGCGAAATTGGAGATCCACTTGTGGGACTAAGTCCAATTTTCGATTTGCTTTGCTTTGAAAAATTTTGATAAAGTAGGGCGACCTAACTTACCCCGTTACATCGTACTCTCTGTGGCTTAGCCACCAAGAGTACAATGTATCGGGGTATAAGTTGTTAGAAACATAAATGTTCTCATTTCCAAATAGCTTCTGCGAAACGTCTGGGATATAAAAAAAAGTATAAAACATACTAAAAACCTAACAACACTTGTTTTGGGTAATCCTTGTAACAAAGTAACAAATTATGGGAAACTTGAATTATTTTTCGGCTTTGTATGATCTCGTTTGACATGCTTAATCGTCAGATACCCAATTTTGTTTATCGGGCTCCCAGGGACGTCTCAATCCAGATTTTAAAGCTTTCTGCCCACGAGGACGCAGTGTTTCTGTGTTAAACTGATACTTGAATGCAAGCAAGGAAATTTGAGTGTTTTAGCCCCCCCCCCCCCCCCCCCCACCCACCACTTCGAATTAGACTCCGGCGTCCCTGCCTTATATGTTACACCGAGCTTATCGCTGTTTCTGCCTGAATCACATATTAACAGAATTAGCCAACATATACACAGAACGACATACACGTGTGAATGGGTTAATCGATATGGCACGAGTGCCAGCGCGGATGGATAGAACGAGACTGGCCGCAGGTCGTTCTATCCTTCCGCGCTGGCACTCGTGCCATATCGATTAACCCATTCACACACGCGTGTCGTTCTGCGTTTATTACACGCCTTCGCGCAAAAAAAACCCTCAATAATTATAAGGACACTCAGTAATTCATTTGACAATTATCAAAAGAACACATTTAATCGCCAACCAAATTTGCGAGGGGAACCCGTGTTACTATTTCGTTCCCTGAGTTCCTATGTGTTCTATGTGCAAACTGACACATAGAACACATTGGAACTCGAGGGACGACTTTAAGTTATGGCTAGCGATTCAAATTGTAAATGCGTTGCACGATTTGTAGAAAAAGTTCAGTGAAATTTCGCTTCTATTTCATAATAGTCCGTCAATGATTTCCTTTCCGCGCATATGTGCGGAACAGATTTTCATTTTCCGCATGATTTAGTATTGCTGCAGGTGGAGAATTCATAGAACAGGCGTGTAATAAATACACGTATACCTATAATTAATAATTATAACTGTAAAATAAAATTTGCCTATTAACTTTATCGATCTATTTTGTATGTAATTTTTCACATACAATAGTTCAAAAATGTTTATATTTTATATCCTAAATTTCTCATAATATTTTCCCAAGAGCTGCCACAGACCACCTCCATTTGATACTCAGTTTTCAAATTTTTCCCCCAGGGCCAAACCGTGGTGGCCCAGTGGAGCCGGTGATCGTCTATCGCCACTCGCACCACCACAACAAAATTTCTGGCTACGCGCCTGCGTGGTAAGGCTCAAATAAATCAATCGAAAATCTTTGTAAAAGCATTGCACAGAAAATTCTCCAGGGGAAATTTTAAATAACAGTATCCTAGAACGAAGTATTTCCTTGTAGTGTAGATATAAACATTCTTTGTTTACCGAATAAAACTTGTACTTCTATGAACTACATCAAATCTATATGTAAACAGTGTCAGTTGAACGTCATAATAATACCATTGTTATTACACAATACACATGCGAAAATAAAATCAGTATCAGTGATTGTCCTCGAGAAAACTTCAAAAGATACTGTCATAAATCGTATATTTATTTTTTTTTATATCCCCAGTTATCATCAGATATGCACTAGATTAGATATGGGCAATATACCGAAGAATCGAACCGATATCGATATAATGGGGATACCGAAAGACCGAACCGAACTCATCATTGAATACCGAAACAGGCCGAAACAGTCCGAATTTTCATATTTTCCTACATTATCGACTTATAAGGTCTTTGCAAGACTTGATAGCAGTTGTAGGGTTCATTTATATGAAAGAAGTGACTGATTTTCTTTTCAGTTTTGTTAACACTAAAGGGTCTGGGGAATTGTCCTGAATTCCCACTAGACTACAACCTGTACATGTCCTGTTGCTTAGCAGTGTTTTCTAGTCATGTCTTGGATGCCTTAACCCTTTGAACCATAGCGGCCGCTTTTCCCGCCAGGAACATGATACGTCATAACGTCATTATATAGGATGGCTGTTCAGTAAATATTGTGGGATAGACCAATTAGTATTTTCAACGTGCAGCCCGAGGCTGCACGTTGAAAATACTGATTGGTCTACCCCAAAAAATGAATATGCACTCTTCTAATTTCTGTCATTGAACTGGCATGGAAGATACCACTAGAGTTCAAAGGGTTAACATAAAATAGGCCTTTAAAGGCTTATAATCGCTCACCTAACAGAACTACATAAACCTCAATTATTCTAATCAGAAACAGAGAATGCAGATGGCTGCCATGCTCCTTCATCTGAGCGAAACAGAATGATGATTGCTTTCAGAGGACTTTTCATACATTATTTGTGCCAAGTTTGGTTTCATACTGGCCAATTAGTTTCAGATAAGAATATAAAAATGTGATTTCCCATAGGGTTTCCATGGTAACTATGAACCGAAGTTGCGGCCATGTTTGCAATCCGATCAACATTAAATGAGGACCGTTGGTTGAGGTTGTCCCAGTCAACAAGAAAGTGAAGTTTCAAAACATTTTGCTTTGTAGTTGCAGAGGAGAAGATTTTTGAAAATCAACTAATCAGAATCATAGAATGCCTCTGGCGGCCATGTTTTCCATCCAACAGGAACAAAATGTAGAATTGTAGAGAACCTCCCATAGACCATTCCTGCCAAGTTTGGTTCACACCAGCTCAGTAGTTCCAGAGAAGAAGATGAAAATGTTAAAGGTTTTCGGACGACGACTTACGACGACGGACGTCAAGTGATGGCAATAGCTCACATAGCCCTTTGGGCCAAATGATCTAATAATATAGCCACTCTCCACTCGAAAATTGTATTCATCGGCGTATCGTCTGTTTAGGTGAGCAGGGCTGTAGCCAGCAATTGTTTTTTTTTTTTGGGGGGGGGGGGGGTCGCCCACAATGCAACTCAAGGATGAGAATGTCTGGCAACTAAAAAGACTGAAAACTTGACCAGAGGCCAAGCCTTGGCCAAAGGTCAAGTTGGAGGAGATTATGGGAGGGGGTCACCCCCTCCCATAATCTCACCAACTTGACCTTCGGCCATCGGTGGTGGTCCGGTGGAGGGGGGCGGGGCTCCCCAGGAAAAAATCTTCAATATTTGATATCAGCAGTAATCAAAGATTTCATGTTGAGTGAAATTGAATCATATTCAATGTAGGCATGTATTAGATTGCTGTGGTGAATATCGGCCGCGGACCTTTGGGATTGGGGGAGGTCCTACGACCCTCCCTGGCTACACCCTTGATGAGTCAGTCAAAAGCGGAATATTCCAGAAAGGAATCAAAGTAATAATTTCGGAAGCGGAAGCGAGTCTCCTGTACACAAGATTTGATGATAAAAGAAGAGTTCAAGAGGAGACAACTGGTAGGATTTTGAGAACAAAATTTCCGAATCAGCGCTACGCATATCGAGTCGAATCTATTCGGTGCGACAATTTCGAATCGAATCGAATTTCGAAACTCCGCAGGACCCTACAGATATGCCACCATTTGCTACCAATGAAAAAAACTGCCAGACTTCCGAGACGTGTAAAAGGGTGAAGGTTAACTTTTAAAAACATTAATTCTTAACCAGCTGAGTATTGTCGATTTTTTTTTCATCGAATCTTGTCATGGCAGCTGTGAAGAAATCCTTGGTCAAAAAGTGCACTGAGTTTACGGGGTAGGAGGGAGGGGGTAGGGGTGGGGTGATTAAATGTGCACAAATTGACCTCATTTTTCAGTGACAAAAGATTTTGTGGCCAGCCTGGGACCAATACTAAAAAAAAACTTTTACAGTTGTATTCTCTTGAATTGTATTTTCGACTTATTATTAAAATGAATCATTAGCATTTTAAAAGATATGGCAATTTGCCAACTGGCAAACTGCCACATCTTTGAACATGGTGAAGGTTCATTTCAACCCATTAAAATAAAGCCACAACTAGAAAATACAATTCTAGAAAATACAATTGTAAAGGTTTGATAGTATTGGGCCCTGGGCAGGAATATCTCTTTATGGACATGTTTTTAACTGTGGTCTTATTTATTTATTTATTGATCCACCCCAACCATGGCTGACAATTTTCGTCATGGGGAGAGATTTACATGTAAGTTAGCTCCCCTTAATTTTCTAAAGTTGTCAGTATATTTTTAATTCTACTGGTATGGGAATTTCATATAAAAACTGAAAATTCGAAGTGTTAGCGAAGCTGTATCGTTGATGTGCGCATCATTTCACAATCTTCAGGCATTTTCCTTTAGAGTAGAATAAAAACACAGAAGCTGTTTTTTTGCAATTCTTTTCCTAATCAATTTTATTCGTAATAAGTTTCAACGTTTGACTGCAATTAAAAGAAAAACAACCAAGGACCTGATGGGTGTGGGGAGGGGAGGGGGATCACACTGCCCAACTTGGGAACATGTTTAAACTACCTTCTAAAAAAGACTTGTGAATAAACAGAAGCTGTTCTCCTATTAATCGGCTGTCAGAAAAGTGAATTTCATTTCATCCATGATTTGGGGAAAAGTCGGTGGAGTGTGTTACTGTAGCAGTCACCAGTTTCCATCCTCAAATGATATGTTTCCATCTGGTATTCGAGTCTCCATGGCAATAGGACAATTTTCAAATATGTTTTTCGATCGGAACTAAGGTTTGTAAGAAACGGCATTTATATATGAACGGAGGACAGGATATTATCGCGACAGTTATGTCACATCACATTATCCAGGAAATCAATAAATGTTTTGAAATTTCAATTTACTCACGAGAAAGACTGGAATACTTATTAGAGCACATAATGTGAGTAGGGGGTGGCTAATTGAATTTCTGAGAGAAAGTCAATAACCGAAAGTTCTAATCGTGGGCACAATTTCATAATAGGCTTCATTTAGAGAACGCAAGTCGGTGGTGTGGGGGATTCTTATCTGAATTCACTGCGTTCTGGTAAAGAGTGGGTGTCTCCCACAGGGGAAGGTACTGGGTCTTACCAGGGAAGCAAGATATAGATATGGGCAATACACCGAAAAACCGATACCGACATCATAGGTATACCGAAAAACCGAACCGAACCAATCGTTGAATACCGATACCGTCTGAATATTCACATTTTCCTACATTTGCCATTATAAGTTGAGGCTTGATGCCATTGATACAATTGAAAGAAAGCTCAGTGGTAGACTGTTGGACTTCTATGCTGGAGGTCCCGAGTTCGATCCCCGTCCGGGACGACCCACGTTGTGTCCGTGGGCAAGGCACTTTATCCCGTTATCCACGAAGTCGCCGTGTACTAAGGCGTCCTGCACGTCGATGGTGCACATGTCTTCAACGCTGTAACCCTGCTTGAGCGGAGCTTGAACAGAGTTAGAATGTTGAGGAGCTGACAGTTGCTCGTCGATGATCGGTGGTTCTCTCCGGCTACTCCGGCTTCCTCCACACGCAAAACAGTCACTGTCACGATTAGCCATTGTGCATAAGTATGTGACCATAAACACCAATAAATAAATAATAATAAATAAATATGATATCGCTGAAAGGTTCATTTTCATGAGAGAAGTAACCGATTTTCTTTTCAGTTTTGTTAACCATCAATGGACTGGGCAGCTGTCATGAATCCTCCCTAAACTACAGTACACTCGCCGTGGATTGGCCGAAATCCACACGTGGGCAGTGTCAAGGTAATAAAAAATCACCATCAGAAAAATTTTAATCAATGAAGCACCGGGTTGTACCGTGTTAAAGGAAAATGTGAACAGACTCTCAGACTAACAGACTCACAGACTTCCGCACGCGTGATGGCAATAGCTTATCTTGACTATGTCAAGTTAAGCTAAAAATTTACCGATACCGTCTGAATATTCAAATTAAAATTGTGCTGATGGTGAATGTTATTACATGGTAAACGCGGGCGCGGACATCACTGTCCACGCGTGGATTACTACCAGTCCGCGGCGGCTGTACTGTAAATATGACAAATATACTTGCAGCCAGCTGCCGACATTTTTACCGTAAATCTTGTGATAACGACGGCACTGCTTACATTTAACAAGGGCAACTTAAAGGGTGGGCCACTCTCCCCAATCCACAGGTATGTCTGAAGCAACCTTAAAAGTATTGTGGGACAAATTCCAAAAAGTGTAAGAGGGACATAACTGTGAGAAAAATTATTGGACGGAACCTGCCCCTTGTGTATATCCGTTCCATCATATAAGTGGCTATAAAAATATGGATATCATTAGAACCAGCTCGTCGAGCTGATTCTAATGATTTACCATATTTGTATGGTTTTATTGAGAAACTCCCGAGATATTTTAGGCTGTGGTAGGCCTATTCTGGTTAATTTTCTGGCCGTTTTGGCCGCTATGGTAGGTAAAGGTTTAATTAGAGGTTGTTACTTGATTAGTTTCATATCGGCTGATGTGAAGATACCGGGATGATATGAAACGAACCGAGCCGTAACCTATTTATTTATTAACCTAAAACAAATAATTAAAAATTTCTCAGATCTTCTGACAGTGTTATTGTTTCTCATTTGTTTCACAAAGTCCGAATTTTCCTCTTATCCAGCTCATAGCTCAGCTAGCAGTGGCGGCGCCAGGATTTCAATTTAAGTGGGGGTGGGGTGGAGAGGGGGGGGGGGGGCTAAGTAAGATATGGGGACTCAAGGTCGAGTGCCGAAGGCACCTCCCGAACGCCACAGGCCTGAGCTAGAGGAGGATAGGGGAGGAGGTAGTTCAGCGATCTGAACGCAGTGGCTAGCTCCCTGTAAGTGTCCCCCTCCCGTCTGTGGGGGGGGGGGGGGGTCTGAGGGCGATATCTGAGCGTTTCTTTATCACCTGACATAATGTGTATTGCTGTGTGTCGTTTGCGGCGGGTGTGATATTGGGTGGGAACAACGGTCAGATAGTAATGCGAAGTTTGATTTTTTGGGAGTGAGAGCCGAGGGTCTTCAAGTTAAAAATATTAATTAATACACTTTATTATTAAGAAATAACTCTCTTTCCCAGCATTGCTCATTATAAAACTCGCCTGATATTACACCGATCTCGGCCAATATGAACCAACCTAGAGTTGCCCCTCTTGATGCGTAATTGGACACAACCAATATGTTTACATCTGAATGTTCACAGTTAATCGTTGAACGCAATCAGAAAAAATAGCGTTATCACGACTACCAAGCGTGGTGGAGTGGTTTGAATCATAGTTTGTATGATGAGTAATTAATGATGGCAGTAAGTAATGATGGCAGTAAGTAATGATGAGGTGATGAAGAGAACAAAGAAGAGAGTTGTACTGAAAATTCAGAGTGGTTAGCGGAGATTTGTCGAAGTGAGAGACGGGGAAGTTCAGCTATCCGTACGTCGCGGCTACCCCTATGGCCTCTCGCCATTTAGTCTATACGACAAATGGGCGTACACATCGTGTTCTCATTGTCACATGTTCTTCCTTATTGATTCTTCCGGTCGACGAGCCAATACACACTAAAACCTAAAGTGTTAAAACTGACACTTTCAAGGTGTTAAACCCATTCTAACTCTTAGGGTTTGATTTTAACACTCAAAGTGCAATGCTTTAAGCACTTAGACATTACAATCGTCAGACATCTGAAACTTGAATGGATGGCACTTCCCATGTGTCTAGCATTGGTGGTTCTTCCAGAATCGTCCATAATTTGATTTGCGCTTGGTGGGTACATAATTAAAAGGACACAACGCAGATGACGCGGATCAGGCTCGAGAGTTATATCTACACTTGAACAAAGTGCTAGTTCAGCACTTAGTAAGTGTTAAATACAGCACTTCAAGTGTAGTTTTTAACACTTTAATTTTTAGCGTGTAAGGAAGAAAATGTGACAATGAGAGCACGACATAGATTTTGATAAACTTTATTTATTTGTTACCCTAATATTAAATTTATGTTTTTTTTCTGACTGTATAGACTTGGCAACTGATCCCCTAGAATCGCTAAGGGAAGTTAGGTTGAACACAATGGAGATACTTACAAACGGGACTTTTTGTTGTGAGTGATTTCGTTCATACAGAACGACCCATGCGTGTGAATAGGTTAATCGATATGGCACAAGTGCCAGAGCGGAAGGAAAAAATGAGAGGCCGGTGGTTTCGAGATTTATCCTTCCGCGATGGCACACGTGCCATTCGATTAACCAATTCACACGCGTGTGTCGTTCTGTGTTTATTACACGCCTTCATGCGTATGAAAGCAAATATTAGAAGGACACTCCGCAATTCGTTTGACAACTCGACTCCCAAGTTCCAATGTGTTCTATGTGCCAGCAGGTACACAAAACACTTAGGAACTCAGGGGACGAACTATCAACAAAAAGAACGAATTTTATCGCCATCCGAATTTGCGAGGTGAACACGTGCTACTGTGATTAGCTGTCGCTAGCGATTCAAATTGTAATTGCGGTGCACGATTGTAGAAAATTCCAGTGAAATTTCGCTTATATTTAAAAATAGTCCGTCATCGATTTCCGTTCCGCACATAAGTGTGGAACAGATTTTCATTTTCTGCATGGTTTAGTGATGCTGTAGATGCGGATTACATAGAACAGGCGTTTAACCCTTTACCTAACGTAACGGCCAAAACCGGCCAGCGCTATTCTCAAAAATCGCCAATTAATTTTCATTATTTTTTTCATTTTTTGTCTCAAAAACATAGGTTATGACCCCTCGTTGGAACGAGCTCGTCGAGCTCGTTCCAACGAGGGGTCATAACCTATGTTTTTGAGACAAAAAATGAAAAAATTAGTTATTCAAGAATTATTTTTGCAAGTGTCGTCAGCTTTTCATGTTAGGTGAAGGGTTAATAAAAACTTTTGAGGATCTTTTTTCCAACTTTTTGCTATCTGTTTTCAACACATGTACAAAAACGAACCGAAAACGAGTTTTTTCCTGAAACTGATTCTGAATGAAAGTGTCAATGACACTGTAGCTCAACTTGTCAAGACAAAGACATGTACATGTATAGTATGTGACACAGCAATGACAAACATCTAGGTAATGACCTGATAACAAAGGTACATATAAAGTATTGTAACGGTCTGTACATAAATACTGACCGTTGCCTGTAACAAATGTATAGGTAAAGTATTGTAAAGGTGGGTGACAGTCAGATGCTGAACTAGAAAAAATCTTTGAGTCCCAGAGTGGGTCTGACTGAACTCCAAAATATTTGTTCTCATAGCACAGTGATAACAAAGGCACCCCAAAACACACTCGTTCCTGTCCCAATGTGAAAACAAAAGTACTCAAGAAGTTTTGTGAAGATCAGTTCATAAATACGAGCTGTATAGAACTTGTGACAAAAAACTGTTTGGACCTAATTTCGGTACAAAATGGCCACTGGCAGCCATCTTGAATTTTGGACCGTACCCAGAAACACTCATTCTCATCCCAAGGAGATAACAAAGGTACCCAAGAAGTTTTGTGAAGATCGGTTCATAAATACAGCCTCTACCCTGAGCCGTATTGACATGTGTGCTTACATTGTGTAAGTAGCACTGAATAAATCAAAGTTCATCTAATTTGCATAATTTATGCACGAAAAAAACCCCCTTACAATATGTGATGTATTCCATGTTACTAAACATTCATACAAAAATTTAGTAAAATCAGAACTTTCATACAGAAGTTCTGTACAAAAGACTGATTGCACGAATACAACACTGGTACAAAATGGCTGCTGGTGGCCATCTTGAATTTCGGACCACACCCAAAAACACTCGCTCTCATCCCACGGTGATAACAAAGGTACCCAAGAAGTTTCGTAAAGATTGGTTCATAAATATGGCCTCTAGTCTGAGATGTACAGAAGTTGTGTACAAAAAACTGATTAGACCTAATTTCGGTACAAAATGGCCACTAGCAGCCATCTTGAATTTTAGACCGCACCCAGAAACACTCGTTCTCGTCCCAAGGTGATAACAAAGGTACCCAAGACATTTCGTGAAGATCAGTTCATAAATACAGACTCTAGTCTGAGCCGTATTGACATGTGTACTTACTGTGTGTAAGTTGCACTGAAAAAATCAAAGTTCATCTAATTTGCATAATTTCTGCACGAGAAAAAAACCCGTATTATATGTGATGCATCCCATGGTACTAAACATTCACACAAAAAAATTATTCAAATCAGGGCTTTCATATGGAAGTTCTGTGCAAAAATCTGATTGCACCTAATTTTGTACAAAATGGCTGCCATCGGCCATCTTGAATTTCGGACCGGACCCCAAAACACTCGTTCTCGTCCCACGGTGATACCAAAGGTACCCAAGAAGTTTCGTAAAGATCGGTTCATAAATACGGCCTCTAGCCCGAGCCGTATTGGCATTTGCACTTACAGTGCTGAAAGTAACCCCCAAAAACATCAAAATTAGTCTAATTTGCACAATTTACGTACGAGAAAAAAACCCGTATTATATGTGATGTATCCCATGGTACTAAACATTCATACAAAAAATTATTCAAATCAGAGCTTTCATATGGAAGTTCTGTACAAAAAAACAGATTTCTGCATCGTCGGTACAAAATGGCAGCTGGCAGCCATCTTGAATTTCGGACCGCACCCAAAAACACTCGTTCTCGTCCCACGGTCATAACAAAGGTACCCAAGAAGTTTCGTAAAGATCGGTTCATAAATACGGCCTCTAGCCGAGCCATAGCAGCTTGGCACTTACAGCTCTGAAAGTAACACTAAATAAATCAAAGTCAGTCTAATTTGCATAATTTACGCACGAGAAAAAAACCCGTATTATATGTGATGTATCCCATGGTACTAAACATTTATACAAAACTTTATTCAAATCAGAACTTCCATACAGAAGTTCTGTACAAAAAACTGATTTTTGCATCATCGGTACAAAATGGCCACTGGCAGCCATCTTGAATTTCGGACCACACCTAAAAACACTCGTTCCCGTCCCAGGGTCATAACAAAGGTACACAAGAAGTTTCGTAAAGATCGGTTCATAAATATGACCTCTAGCCCCAGCCATAGCCAATTGTTGACGTACGGACAGACGGACAGACGGACAGACGGACGACGGGCCATGACAATAGCTCAAATTTGACTTCGTCAAAGTTGAGCTAAAAATCAAAACCTCTCAGCTCAAGTGTATTCGAATAAACGAAAATACTCAGAACATAATCTATTCAAATCTTGCACAAAAAACTCGGTCCTGTTCATCAGGTCCGAGTATTTCATGCATGATTTG
The DNA here is from genome assembly GCA_031216915.1 of Pictodentalium vernedei. Taxonomy (NCBI): domain Eukaryota; kingdom Metazoa; phylum Mollusca; class Scaphopoda; order Dentaliida; family Dentaliidae; genus Pictodentalium; species Pictodentalium vernedei. The sequence continues at coordinate 156,741,761 of CM062297.1, forward strand.
CATAATTCACATTCTATTAGGCCGTGAATTTTTGCGTGATTTATATATTTACACTACATTGTCTGAATCCACTAATTAAAAATATTTCCATCTAGATTCTGACAGCATTATCCTGCTTCAGAATCCTAGCATATGCATATTCTATTCCCTGCTTCAAAATAACAGGCGGTTAATTGCTAACTGAACGATTTTCACCAAACGGTTGACCGCTTACGGAATTACATAACCGTTTCATCACTGAGTGTAACTGATGCAAATCGCGCATAAACTTCTTGAGCTTGATCATCAGGCCAGGTTTTTTTTTATGTGAGATTTGCATAAGTTACATTCTTCGTATTTCCAGCTCACTAATACAAAAGATTTCCAATTTTCTGCCATAAGCAGGTAACCGATAGGGAAAATCATAACCGAAAAAACCTGGAACCAACCGCTACAGGTCAATCGATTAATTGCAAAAAAAAATGCTCGGGCATGATCCTAACGCCAGCGTATTTTAAGCAAGATTTGCATAAGTTACATTCTGCAAATTTTCCATTAACCAGAATTCAGTAACACAAGAAGATTTCCAAACTTCTGCCATAAGCGGTTAGCCGGTAGCAAACATTGTAACCAACAAAAGCTTCTAACCGTTACGACACAGGTTAATCGATTAATCGTTCCAACACAAGTACATTTTTATTTTCTTTACAAAATTTAGTTTGAGGTTTTTGTCTGAGTGGCAGCTCGTCTTAGCGCATATTTTCGCTGCAAATCACTCCCACTGTAATATTCTTTCACAATAGAACTCACTGAGTAAATGTTCTGCCGTGCCGTAAATTGTCTAGAAAATAAATTGGCCCGTAATATTCTTTCACAATAGAACTCACTAAGTAAAAGTTCTGCTGTGCCGTAAATTGTCTAGAAAATAAAAAGATGACAAATATATGAAGCAATGATATCGATCTCCTATAATCAGCGACACCTTCTGTATTACAACATTGTGAATTATCTGTTTGCATCGATTCACACAATTATCTCGCCAGGTAAATTGAAAAAATAGAACACTATTCGTTATGATGGATCCGTTCCTGTTGTGTGGGGTTTCATTACGTTTCTTAGACAAGTAACCTCTAATAAGTGGTTATATATAATATCCCTCTTTTTAAATAAAACATAATTGTTCGGAGACTTACATAAGTACAGACAACAGAATATGCTCTTCTTTGACAAAATTGCTTTCATTGTAACTGTAGGACAGACACGCACCATAAATGAACCACCCATTACGACAATTAGAAGCTCATTTCCGGCGGGCAAAAGGTAAATACAAAAGCGCTATACAAAATTCCTGCTGGAAAATGTATCATCTGGGTTAACTCCCAATCTGTCAATGTTTTTTTTTGAATAATACAACCAAGATTCCATTATTATTATAACATTATTTGAATTCTTTTCGAAAAATAATTTACATTTTGCTGCTTTCACATGACTTTTGATCTTCGGGAATCACGTAATTTTATATTAGACAATGGTTCCGAGATTGGACAATTTTTAGCATGAAGAAGCTAAATCGCATAAAAGTTTAAAAAAAATTCTTATACCATTTATTCAGACACGCAGCGACGGGGACAGCAACAGTTGCACACATGTGTTTTAAACATTCCATTTTTAATTAAAGTGTAGGATTTTTGGAAAATAAGTCATGGTTAAGCCTATATATCTTTCCATCCCACCTTCACACAAACATATAACACATATACAAAAAATCGAAATCGAACCGAAGATTAAACTCCCCCACCCGTTTCAAAATTGTTGTTGGGTTCATATTCGTTCAACCCAGTTGATTTGGGTTGACTTTTAACCCAACATTTGCCTGACGGAGGTTTTAAAAGATCCAAAACCAGGCCTGGCATTCTGAAAAATGCAGGAGGGCAAAAAATCGCTCTCCTCAATCGGCTTAGGAGAGCAATTAGCTTTACACAGCATTTAAAGTATCCAGTTGAACAAACTCATTGAAACTGAAACCAACAGACTACATCAGTGATTTTATTAACTTTACTAAGGTAAAGCGAAATCTCTTAGACATCTAGATGTCTCACTCAACAACCGAACACACACTTGACAAGACCTGTGTGTGTACCCAGACCTGTTGTCCTAGAAAGTCATACGCCTACCACTACCACCTTCAACCTCCCCAAGGGGGGTTGAAGGTGGTAGTGGTAGGCGTATGACTTTCTTGGACAACAGATCTGCTTGAATCTACAGCCACATCCTGGTGCAAGTGCTTCAAGTGACAGGATAGTAGTAATGGTAGTATATTATAGTGTCAATATTCCTTGAATAATTACCCCTCAAACTGTGATGTCAGTTGTTGAACTTGAAACTGACAGAAAAAAATATTGCTGTGACCCATTTTGCTTCAAATGATTGCAACTGTGTTTGGGTATGGTTGCAGCCATTACCTTTTACCACTAAACCACTTTCAAAATGAAATTACGTGATGTTATGTGACTTCGAAGTTAAATTTCATTTTTGCTTTACAACAAAAATTTAATGTGACCATAATACATGTAATCTCAATCATCCCAGACCAAAATATTTAGGAGGGCAATTTTTCGCGCTCCTTAATTCTTTCAGGAGGGCAGTAAGGAGAGCTAAAAAATCGCTCTCCTGAAATTGCCAAGCCTGCAAAACATGACTTATTCTATAACATCATAACACTCAATTACACATCTTCCATATTTGAGAAAAAATACTATAAACTGGCCAAAAGCATCGTCAATTTCTCAACCCTCACACGAACAAGTGCAACGCCAAGGGTAACTATAGCTCCCGCCCCCACTGCCAAGCACAAGTATCTAGTCATTTATCTTCGTTGATATTGAATTAATAAATATCTTATCTCCATTAAACCCTAGTACCGACACAACAGGTCACCAAATGTGTCCATGGAACACTAATGTCCCAGCTTAAAAGGCCATAACTCTGCCAAAAAATATCGGACCAGGCCCACTATAAATTCCAACCTGTATTATGTGGCTATAAACTTAAGAATAAAATTTTGTTTCATTTCGTCCAGTCAAACTAAAGTTATCGGCCCAAACCATATTCGGGACGGACGTACGTACGTACAGGTGGACAAGGGTAACACTTAATGCCCCTTCGCCAAACTGGCGGGAGAGTAAAAGTCAAAGTAAATCTTCTGATGGGTTGCAGGTGACAAAAGTGGGATATGCGCCTACAAACACACGCCAAAAGCAAACACAAAACAAAGAATATTATTTCTGCCCTATCGTTGACGTAATCTTGACATGATCTTGACGGCAATTACGCCATGAACCGACAAACCAAATAACATCGCGGCTACTATCATTATCTACCCACACAAAGATATTGCCAAGATTTTCAACGACACCTTATTATTAAGCATTATAAAATATTTTAATTCACGCGATAACTCCCACAGGATGAAACGCCTGATTTCGAAAGTAATGTACTCAACATATTTATAACATGCGTCAATTTCAATTTAAAGCCACACAAAATAAATTAATTGATTCTCAGACATTTTTTTCTTCAAATCAGTGAGAGAGAGAGGGTTTTATTTTTCTTTTGGTAAAAGTGAGCAAACAAAATGGAGAGGATTTCAGCTGTCCTTTTACACCAGAAATATAGAAAGTGGATATTTATACAAAAAAAAAAATCGTTTTTAATTTGAAAAATAAAACATTCCTCTAAAGACAAACTGTGGGTATTGCAATTCAGAGGCTTCATATTCATTCTATGCTTTTCATATTATCTTTGAGGTAAAAGTATTTAATCAATGGGGATTTGCCTCGTTACAATTTATGGGAGAGTGCTTTCAGGCACTCTCCCATAAATTGTAACAAGGCAAACTTACTGGAGACGCAACTTAATGCATCAATCAAAAAGTGTAAAACGTTTCGGGTCTCCCTGAGTTTGTACTAATATTGAAAGACACTGAAAGGCAAAAAAATGTCCAACGAGGGAGGTTCAAATTCAATGAGGGATTGCCTGAGAATCAAAACACCTTTTTAGCTTAACTCTCTTGACCTATTGCGGATGTACCGTAGAAAACGACATGTCACATTTGCAAAGTTTACAATCTGTGATCGGGACACGTCATACTTAAAAACAGAGAATTTGCTGTCCGAAGTCCTTTGATCGTTTCATGGGCGAACATAGCCTTGCCATAATCAGGTACTTGGTCTTTCCACATTGCATAGCTCGCCTCACATGGAGTTAAAAGCGAACCCCCATTCCAGATGTGATACCTCACACAGGTATAACGACCTGGAGGTAGGGTGGGGGTGGAGGTGGGACTTCTTACGACCATTGGAGAGTCTGAGTACGTCTCGTGACTGTCATATGCTGTAAAACAGGAAGCCCAAGTTCTTGACACCAAAGGTTAATTATTTTGCCTTTCTTGTTTTAATTCCTGCAATAAAATATTCAAATGCCTATATAACCCAAAAGGTGTGTCTTTAGTCAAGGCACTTCATCCCGATTGCCCAAGTAGAGGCTCAGTGACACTGTATACTAAGGCGTACTGGTCGATGGTGCACTTGTCTTCAACAAATGTTAAGCCCTCCTGTGGAGTTAGTACGTTAGGGAGTCATGATAGTTGCTCGCCGCTGCTCAGTGGTTCTCGCCGGGTACTCCGGCTTCCTCCACCCGTAAAACAGTCCGCCAGGAGGTGTCCCTGTCTGTCGAAAGTGTCTTTAAACGCCAATAAATAAATAAATAAATAAATAAATAAATAAATAAATAAATAAATATAACCCAAAATGTATATTCTTCTTGTAGACTGAGATTTAGGAGGACAACTGAACCTCTTATTGTACCCCTGCGTTTTCTTGAAAGCCAGGCCTGTCCAGTACTCGATCACTACAGTTTTCTGATGGAAAAGCAAACACAATGAAGAGCAACACATTATGCACTTTTCTTTGGCGAAAGACCTTGATCCAGTTAGCCAATAATGAAAACGAGAGTTCGGTATTACTTCATCAAAGTGTCAATAGTAAAATACCTCTTTATCAGCGCCTTGGGCAACATCAGCAGCATTTCACGACGAATTGTAACAGTGTTTAAATAGAGAAACAAGTCAATAAAACCCTGTATCGATTTATGGTAATATCTGTGTCAGTGGGAGAAGCAGCATTAACAGAGTTCAATATTCTACCTGTTATCTCAATAGCTAGCAACAGCTAACTTCTGCGATTTGTCAACAAGTGCGCATAGAGTAAAGCTCAATTCCTTTTTGCAGGCGGCTCTGATCACGGCCAGGGATGCCGGAAGCACGGGGGCAGAGGTTCTTCCTGCCTTCGGACCAAAGGGGCGAGAGGGGGCAGACAATGCCCTTCCCAGGTTCGTCACTCATTTTTTTTTAATGATTTATTCTCGAGGAAAGCTAAAATACACCCCAGATCTGTTCTGGGAGCTTTCGAAATTCAGTGGGGGAGTTTGGGAGGAGGTGCGAGTTGCATACCTATTTTAATCCTTTGAACCCGAGCGGCCGCTTTTCCGACCAGGAACATGATACGTCATAACGTCATTAAATAGGATGGATGTTTATGGGGTAGACCAATCAATGTTTTCAACGTGCAGCCCCGAGGCTGCACGTTGAAAATATTGAATGGTCTACCCTAAGTTATGAATATGGACTCTTCTAATTGCTGCCATTGAACTGGCATGGAAGATACCACTTGAGCTCAAAGGGTTAATGCACAGGTTTCATAAATCGCCAAAGGCTCAGCTCAGATCTTATTTGTTGAAATGTTTTCGTAATTTCAATATAAACGGGGGACTTGTTTGAGACCCTATGTCTCCGAACCATGAATCTTCTTTTGGGGTCCTCAAGTCTACATTTTATTGGTGTTTAAGGTCACTTTAAGCATCTATATTATGACCGCAACATATAGGTATGAAATCATGGTTTACTGTTGGATTTCTAAGCTAGAAGTCCGGAGTTCGATCCCCGTCCGGGACGACTCGCGTTTTGTCCTTGGGCAAGACACTTTATCCCGGTTGCCTACACGGGGGCACGATGACGCCGTGTACTAAGGCGTACTGCATGTCTTCAACCGCTGTAATCCTGCTTGAGCGGAGTTTGGACAGAGTTAGAATGTTGGGGAGCTGACAGTTGCTCGTCAGTGTTCGGTGGTTTTCTCCGGGTACTCAGGATTCCTCCACCCGTAATACTGTCACGGTAACGATTAGCCATTGTGTATAAGTATGTGACCTTAAACACCAACAAGAGGCCTGTCACGCCTAGAGAGCTCCGCTGAGGGCCACTGATCGCATGGGCATGTTTTCTAATACTAATATTGTTACAAACTTTAGCCGAAAAATATTCAGCGGTTCAGAAATTATGGCTTGGACAAACAAATATCAAAAATATCTTAAGATTTTCTTGATCCTGTGACCTGTGACCTTGACCCTGTGGATTTACAGACCGCAGAATAATTGATGACACACCGTCTATTGATAATACATATTGTTATGAAGTTTGGTGGAAAAATATTCAGCGGTTTAGAAATTATGGCTCGGACAAATAAAATGTTGACGACGGACGGACGGACGGACGGACGGACGACAGACGACGGACGACAGACGACGGACGAAGCAGTATAAGAAAAGCTCTGCTGACTTTGTCAGCGGAGCTAATAAATAAAAAAGTAAATCAGGGTTTAACCGATCATTGTTTCCCACTTACCAGGTCCTATTTTATCAGGAAAGCAGAACTTGTTTACTGTGGCAAACTACATATTTATTTATTGGGTGTTAACGACACGTTTCGACAGCCAAGGTTACCTCGTGTCGGACAGTTTTGCGGGCGGCAGAAGCCGGAGGAGTACCAGGAGAGAACCGCCTAGCAGCAGCGAGAAACTGTCGGACTGCCCAACGTACTAACTCTGCACAAGCAAGCTTAGCGTTGGTTGGAGACAGGTTCATCATCGACGTGCAGCAGAACACAGTAAACAAGTACTGTTCCACGTCCCCGAGTTCCCGCGGTGGTCAAACGTTTACTGGCACTGCGAGACGTTGGGTAGGCAAGCGCTGGATCACTATATTTGTTCTGTGTTATGTTGATAGGCTGCCATAGAGATCTCCAATGATGAAATATTTAATACACGATTTCGTTTCTGGGACAGCGTTGTTTCTCTTGTTGATAAAATGGTTTTGATGTGGTACCAGGGACCGGTTCCTTTCAAAATCAGAGACTTTCAAACCCGGCTGATATGGTGCCGGTATCGTTTGATATCAACCAAACTGGAGTTGTCTCCCTTGATGGTTTACCAGACGCAACCAATTTGTTTACACGGAAATCGTCCATCGTTACTCGTCGATCAGCAAAACTGGCGTTACCAGGCATACTGTAATAGTTTGAAGCTGAGTTTTTGTATGGTGAGAAGTTAATGATGGCAATAAATAAGACTGAGGGGTAAGAAGAGAAGAAAGAAGAGCGTTGCGCATAAAATTCAACGAAAACTAAGATTAAGAGTCGTAAACGGAGATTCGTGGAAGTGCATGGGAGAAGAGATTCAGCTGTTTGAGCGTCGTGGCTTCCCCTCTCTGTGGAGGCCAAGACGTCCGGACAGCTGAACTAGAAGAAAAAGAGATTCGGGTTTTGTGAAAAGAACGAGAAACAATAACTCTTTCAGAAAAATCGATCCCCAAAGCCTAAGGCTCGATCTCTGGAGTATTTATATTTCAAACCAGTCTTTCAATTTTAAGGCGAGCTGTCGATAAAGCTTGCCATCGCGCCCGTAATTTTTATTTTTTTGCGAGTGGACAACAGCGCACGTCGGGTCCATCTTGCGAGCGATAACCCTTTACCTAACGTTCTAAGAACATTTGGTGTACTAAATACTGAGTTTATTACTTGTTGGTTCCATATCGGCCGAGATATCAATCCTCGGTAACTTCATATCAGCCTTCGACCTTCGGTCTCCGGGTGATATGAAGTTACCTCGGGCTGATATCTCGGCCAGTAATGGTATGAAACTAATTAAGAATACGCCGCATCTCCCATTTTCTGAATCACTATATTTGTTCTGTGTCATGTTGATAGGCTGCCATAGAGATCTCCAATGATGAAATATTTAATACACTATTTCATTTCTGGAACCAGCGTTGTTTCTCTTTGCCTCGAGTACGTTATTGCCTTTGAGGCAATCGCCTGTAATCACACAACCCAGCGTTCTGTTCAGTTCGATAAAAATTACCTTTGTGTTAGCGATATTCAATGAGTTTGCCGATTCCTCCACAAACGCCGATCCGACGCAAGTACACATTTAATATGGAATCCGTAAATCTGTTAATCCCCGTGGAGTGATAACATTTTTTTCAGCAAATACTCCTGGAAATTAACAGATTTGATTGGAAGTATTAATAAGCCGTCTAACATGAGATTGATGTATGTATTATAACAATCAAGTGAGATATTCAAATAGAGTAACTGAGACTAATAGAATAGAACGAAAGGTCAATACTGTAGTTAACCAATTAAAATCAGAAACTTTATCCCGGTTGCCTACATGGGGGCACGATGACACCGTGTACAAAGGCGTACTGCACGTCGATGGTGCACATGTCTTCAACCGCTGTAACCCTACTTGAGCGGAGCTTGAACAGGGTTAGAATGTTGAGGAGCTGACAGTTGCTCGTCGATGATCGGTGGTTCTCTTCGGATACTCTGGCTTCCTCCACCCGTTAAACTGTCATGGTCACGATTAGCCATTGTGCATGTATGCGACCTTAAACACCAATAAATAAATAAATACAACATCAACAGACAGGCACGTAGCGCAGAAATTTTGTTGAGGTCACACAAAGTATCGATTGACTACCATGGACTCCGCAGGAGCGTCCACAGTGACCGCGGCCGAGAAAAGTTTCAAAAAGGAGTATGAAATGGTGCTGTCTGGTAGCATCTGGGAAACTATTATGTGAAATTAAGGATCCAAAACATAAGGACCTTTGCATTATTATATGTGAAAAAATACATAAACAACAGATCGACATATATATATATATATTTTTATATTTATTGGTGTTTAAGGTCACATACTTATGCACAATGGCTAATCGTGACCGTGACAGGTTTACGGGTGGAGGAAGCTGGAGTACCCGGAGAGAACCACCGAGCATCGACGAGCAACTGTCAGCTCCTCAAGATTCTAACTCTGTTCAAGCTCCGCTTAAGCAGGGTTACAGCGGTTGAAGACATGTGGACCATCGACGTGCAGTACGCCTTAGTACACGGCGTCATCGTGCCCCCATGTAGGCAACTGGGATAAAGTGCCTTGCCCAAGGACACAACGCGGGTCGTCCCGAACGGAGATCGAACTCGGGACACCTAGCACATCCAACAGTCTACCACTGAGCCACCGCGCTCCCCCAACAGATCAATAAAGTTGATAGGCATATTGTATTTTCCAGATTTATACGATAACTACATATTTAATTCTGTTAATATTTGATTCTGGCAGATATTATACAGGAATACTCTCCATGTAACATTCAGGTCCTCAGGGACATGGCTAGAGGGGACGTGGCTAGAGGTTTCCGATTGGGGGGGGGGGGGGGGGCAGGATAGTGAATTTCCAACTAGAGGGAGGGACTGGGAGGGGAAACCCCCTCCCGGTCCCTCCCCCTAGTTGGAAATTCAGTACCGAGAACATTTTTGAAAATGGAGCCCTGAAAAGGGGCATAAGATTGATTCTGGTAACTGAAATGCCAACACATTTCTGATAGAATTATCAGGTTATTATTATTTGGTATTATTCTGGGAACTGAATATGTGCTAAACAAATGCTCAAGCTGAGAACTTTGAGCAATTCACACTCTCCTAACATTAAATCAGATCTCATGCAAGAACGATAAATTTCGATATTTCATCATTTTGTAACTGTGAATGATGGAATTAACTGAGGATAACGATTTTACACGATGTGATTTTCTAGAAGTACATTTCGAGGATTATGTTTATCACGATAAGTAAACGTACTATAGAAATCTAGTACCGATTGACATCATGCACACTTATGAAGCTCGATATTGCATACACTGCAGTTGTAAATAGTAAGAAATGGATTTTTTGCCGATTTGAAACCGAGTTGGAATTTTGGGAAATAAAGTGGACATCAGCATCACGAAAGGAGCTCTAAAATCCAGATAGATGGAATTTCCAACTACTCTTGACTTCCCCTCCGAATTTAAACACCCCCGCGCACCCCCGGTCGCCACGACCCTGTAGGTCCTGTAACACCAAGACCAAGCAACTAGTTTCTGTGAAACGCCAAGGGAATTTGATACTTTTTTCATATCCAAGGCTAAAAAATTATCAAAGTAGTGCCTTGGCGTTCCTCAGAAAGTACACGTAAATTTAACGAGAACAAGTCTGTTTTAAAACAACTTATCCCGATACATATCGAAATAAGTGAGGTCGCCCTACTTTATCAAAAGTTTTAAATCATAAATGGGGAATAGACTATCAAGTGGAACTCCAAATTTTATAGGGAGGCGCGTTCGCACTCGTCGCACCTCTCCAGGCTTCGCGCCTGGCTGGCAGAGAGCCAAATTATTTTGCCTTGTTACAATTTATGAGAGAATGCCTGCAGACAAATTAATTTCCCTTCAAATGTAATATGAAGTGCATCCACAGAATATTCGGCCTTTAAGTTGCGATGCCTGCAATTCAGAAAGGAGCCTAGCTTCCTTCACTTAACCAGTTAAGCGATTGTTAAAACACGCCGGTCCGTTGTATCCACGCAAACTCCCTACAGCAGTCTAGTAGGTGATCATCAGTTCAGTTTTCAATCTCTATGGAGGCCATCGACCTTTGTATCGTCACACGTACTAAGGGCAAAGAAAGACGGAATGATTAAGTAAACACACCGTAAACGAATGAACACCGTGCGCTTAACCTACAGGCGATGAAAACATAGCCGGCAATCACTCGTTTTACCAGAAAAACTAGGTATATTTGTTTCCTCGGACTTACACGAAGTCAGATGTTAATTCCCAATTCATTACACATGAAACTGAAAGGCAATTAAACGAGAATATAGACTATATCTAGATTAGCTTTCTCCCAGACGTAATGATTTTACACATAAACAAACTCACGAAATGTGTCTGCTAAACAACACGCACCTGTTTTTGAAAGTAATATAACCGTGCCATCAAGTGCAATATTTTGCAAAACATAAGAACTGCACACGGTTTTAAAGATATCATAATTACAAAGGTTTTGTGATAATACAGCCCGCGTTGTAATGAAATATCCTTCATTTATTTCCTGAAACAGCTTAACTTGTACATGCCTGAGAAAAGGATTTAAGTTTTAGAATATTACATACTCCTGAAGACTTGGACAGGCAGACGACACATCACTACAAACAACTGCCCAGATTTTACGTCTCTAACCGTTCACTTTTATCCCGAATTATCCGGGTCGGAAACACCTGTGCACTTGCTGCATTACAGCACGATGAATAGACTTGACTTCCGGTCTCTAAGAGTTGAAATATCCCTTTGTGAGCAGCAGCACTTTTCCAACCCTCGAAATTAGCAATAGGTAATGCCATGATAACTGCAACTTTTTTCCGGTGCTTCCACGGAAGATACATCATGGCGGTCGGACGACTATACTGTGATAGGCCCGGCAGTGTATGTTAAGAAATGGTTTTGATGTGGTACCAGGGACGGGTTTCTTTCAAAATCAGAGACTTTCAAACCCAGGGACCGACCTGATAGTCTTTCGATGGATAATCGAGAGAGACACTCTTACATGTATTATATATATGATTATCATTTATCATTGTTGTAGAGTGCTTAAGTTAATACTTCAAGTCCTAATTACCAAGCATTAATCTTCACTGTGGTTTCTGATCAAGTCTTGGCTGCCTAAATAGGCAGCCAAGACTTGATCAGAAACCACAGTGAAGATTAATGTTTGCTATAGTGTACTAAATGAAAATGATGAGAGCTATTACATACTTGCAGTGTGTGTTACAAACAACAGTGTGACTCCGTAAATTGAAATCTGGAGCATGAATTGAAAAAATAGGCTCCGAGGCTAGAGCGTATTTTAAATAGTCCTGATCGGTCCCTGCAAACCCGGCTGATATGATGCCGGTATCGTTTGATATGAACCAAACTGGGGTTGTCCCCCTTGATGGGTTACAAGACGCAACCACCAATTTGTTTACACGGAAATCGTCCATCGTTACTCGTCGATCAGCAAAATTGGCGTTACCAGGCATACTGTAATAGTTTGAAGCTGAGTTTTTGTATGGTGAGGACTTAATGTTGGCAATAAGTAAGAATTAGTTGGATCAAGACAAGAAAGGAGAGAGTTGTGCATAAAATTCAACGCAAACTGAAATTCAGAGTCGTAAACGGAGATTCGTGGAAGTGGGAGAAGAGATTCAGCTGTTTGAACGTCGTGGCTTCCCCTCTCTGGGGAAGCCAAGACGCTCGGACACCTGTAATAGAAGAAAAAGAGGTTCGATCTTTGTGAAAACAATGAAAAACAATAACACTTTCAGAAAACTCGATCCCCTAAGCCTAAGGTTCGAACTCTGGCGTATTTATATTTCAAACGAGTCTTTCAATTTTGAGGCGATCATGCTTGCCATCGAGACCGTATTTCTAATGTTTTTGCGAGTAGACAACAGCGCGCCTCGGGCTCACCAAGCGACCGATTAACTCTTTACCTAACGTTCTAAAAACATTTGGTTTAATAAATAAAGAGGTTATTACTTTGTTGGTTCCATATCGGCCGAGATATCAGTCCTCGGTAACTTCATATCAGCCTTCGACCTCCGGTCTCAGGCTGATACAAAGTTACCTCGGTCTGATATCTCAGCCAGTAATGGTATGAAATTAATCAAGAATACGACGCGTCTCCCATTTTCAAAATCGCAAGATTTTCAAATCCATTCAAAATTACACGACCAGAGGAAAGAAGAAACCAAGTGAGCTGAATGCAACAAAATCCATCACAAGATATCGACCGGTCACTAATGGCTGTTTAACCGCCGACTAAGCTTTTTCGACGTATACCTATAATTCTAACAAAGTTGTAATTTCTGAGATCCTTGTCGTAACATGAAGAAGATTTCTGCAGTAAACATTTTCACCTTCTTTGAGGTCAATTGACTTTGTATGGATGTTTGTACTCAAGATGGAATTGATTAGGACAGCAAACCAAATTACTGGATATCTGGGATTTGAGAGAAACTATAACTACTAGAAAATGAGCGAGAGAACCAACACCAATATTTCAACTGTCATTTCTCCGTTGATTGTCCTTTAGTTGGCCGACTGATATATCCAGAGACCAGTGGAGAGAGTGGAAAAGGAGGTGTATTAGAAGTGAATGTGTGTATGTGTGTGTGAGGGCGTATGTGTCTGAGGGAGGTTGATGGGTATGTGTAATTAGTATGAGGGTGTGTGGGGTGGGGGGTCGGGGTATTGGTCTGTCTTCCTGACTGTGTGAGAACCTAGACAATAGTTTTTGAGTTCACACACAGATTTCATTTGTTTTCTCCATGTTCTCACAGTGAAGAAAATAATGGGTCAAGGTTTGTCTTCCCGATTTTGTGGGGACTTTTTATCATCGTCGAAACCAAAAGAAAAACCAGTAAGTCCCCACATAAGCGATTTAACAAGACTGGGGTGTGTTTATGGGGGTGGGGGTGGGGATGGGGAAGGGTGCTAGATGGTTAGCGCGTCAGACTGTTGATGGAAAGATCGGGAGTATAATTCTAATCCGTGACACATGCGTTTTGTTCTTGACAAAATAATCGAATCACAACGTGACAGAACTGTCATCACAAGCGCGAACACAGAATTTTATTTGGAACACGACTGGGTCGCGATGTGGTCAAAACTATCTGCCCGCTGTTCTACTCACAACAGTGTGTACCCTCACTCGTTGAGAAAGAAACCTAAAAAAAACTCAGTACATATCAGAAGCTATTTCACTCGTTTATTTCAATAAACCTTGATTTTGCAGATTTCATCTTATAATCCTCTGGTATAAATGTGGAGCGAACAGATTCCATTCCTGTCGCGACCAGAGGCAGACTGGGCCAAGAGAAGTACCGGGGAATGCACCAAGTGGGCCCTAGACAGACCCGGAGAAAAATTTGATTTTGCAAACTTAATGTACGAGGCTTCATTGCATCTGAGCGATCAATGGCAGGCCACCTAGAGGACATTTCAATTGTATTTTGTATCATCTTCATCGATCATTCGACAAAAATGGCTCTGCCGGGGTTGGGGGAGAACCGATCAGGAAGATCCAATCGGAGAAAATTTTTGATTTTTGTAATTGCAGGAACGCTGTTTCCTTTCATCTGAGAGATCAATGGCAGGCTGGCAGTCCACATAGAGAACATTTATATATACCGGCAGTCTATGCAGTCAGATCCATTTTGTCTTTTGGTCATTTTCACGACATTTCACGTACCAACAGACGTTGGGCTGCATCAATTTTGGGGCCCCCAGGGGAACCCAATAGGGAGCCAATCGGGAAGTTTCTCGGTGGGCCGGCCATACGGCCAGTCCGCCTCTGCTCGCGACTCGATCGAGAATAAGACCGCATTTGCGATCACAGTTTTTTTTGAGCTTATACTAAACAGGCAATATGTTTTTTTTTGAGCGTGAGGGTAAACAAATATTGACATACTTTACCGCCCTCTAACCCTTTACCCAACGAATCGGCCACATCTGCCCGCGTAATATGCAAATTCATCATCTGAAAGAATACTATTTTTCAAAAAAAATCAACAAAACCATATCATGTGACTCCTCTTTGGAACGAGCTCGTTCCAATGAGGGGTCACATGATATGGTCTTGTTAAAAAATTTTGAAAAATTTAAAAAAAATGATATTTAAAATAATAAATTTTGATAACGTGTGCGTTGGGTAAAGGGTTAAGAGGTGCAACTCTGGGGCGCCTCCCCCCCCCCCCCCACCCTGACCGCCACTGCTACAATAAAAGCCTCGTCAGATCTTACATAGCTCGGCTTACTTATGGTCCAGATAACCAAAGCCTTTGAGGTGTGAATAAAAGATGAAAGATATTCTTAGAAAATGTCAAATAGCACGATCGATTTAAAAACCGTGAAATAGGTCTTTATAATCAATAACACTCAAAACAGCGCATAAATGTCTCCTTTGTGAACTCGCTAACGTCTCAGTGGAAGGACAAACTCAGCATAATGAGATTGCCCTGAAAAGATACTCACCTAAATATTCTATCGAGTCATCCCCTATAAATTTCTATCAAACCATTTTCCAGCACAGTGCAAAAAGCATATACATTTTTTTTCTATTCACACTGAAATCTTCTATTAGAGGATAAAAAGTTATTTCCGTACCAATTTTATTTTATCCTTGGACTTGCAATTTGCTTGTGTTTATCTTACCAGCCTAAATAACCCTCGATGTTAAATTGTATAGAGGATCTCAAACGAGTGATGTTTGGATATAAGATTTTTTTAAACGAGTTTGATGAATTTGATTAAGGCGAGTGGTGAATCGAATTCATCAAACGAGTTTCAAAAAATCTTATATCCAAACATCACGAGTTAAAGATTCTGTATGTATATCACATGAATTTTCGAATGTTTTTTACACTTTTTATTTAATTCTAAATTCTCCCAAAACAACCGACAATCAGTTCGTTGGCTCAAACGCTTCACACCATGACGTCATGAATGCGCTTTACTTGCACCTGTTGTCGTAATTGACGTCATGTGAACTACGCACAAGAATACACGCGCCGATTAGACACTAGTTGATAATCAAGAAATAAGACATGGGTTGTTACGTCGAAATTAACGACGTTTCATGTGATATATAACCGTATACTTTCTTTGATTCCTATCACATAAATACGTTGGACCCATTATGTTTTGTTTGACAGGGCTTTGAGTCCAACTCATCTGAAACTGTATCTGGCTGATAAATAAATATTATTTCACGGTGCGTATATTTTCGAGCCCCCATGTAGGCAACCGGAATAAAGTGCCTTGCCCAAGGACACAACGCGGCTCGTCCCGGACGGGGATCGAACTCGGGACCTCCAGCATAAAAGTCCAATAGTCCCTTATAAAAAAGTACCATGGTAAATCCCAAAATACCCTGGTAATACCATGGTATTACCAGGGTATTTTAGGATTTACCATGGTTTACCTTGGTACTTTTTTATAAGGGGTCTACCACTGAGCCACCGCGGGGAACATTTACTTAGTGATGGTGGATGTAATACTGATAGATATTCTTAATGATGGATTATTTGTGAAGCAGTTGCTTCTTATTGGCTTGCTGTAAAAGCCGAGTTTCCTTTTGTAACTTTTAATAAACGAAACAACAAACAGCTGTTATCTTAAAAAGCATGGCATATCATATCATCTGTACGCAGACGACACCCAACTGTACATCACATTCAATCCATCTGTTCCAAGTTACTCATTCACCGCAGTCAATAACATGGAAACTTGCATAAATCTTGTGCGGGAATGGATGATAGGCTTTAAACGGAAAATGAATGACTCTAAAACCGAATTCTTAGTGATATCCGGGGTTCGCATGCCTACACCCCCTGTTACATCAATTCTGGTTGGAAACAACATCACTATGAAAAGTGAATCGGCCAGGAATATTGGACTGATTATGGACTCAAATTTAAAACTAGACGTCCATATCAATAAAATGTCAAAAATGCTACTGGCAGCTTCGTAATGTTGGAAGACTGCGACCTTATCTTAACCAGTCAGCACTTGAAAAACTTGTGTACTCCTTCATCACCTCACAACTAGACTATTGTAATTCAGTGTTAGTGGGGCTGTCCCAGTGCCTGATTCAGAAGCTTCAAAAAGTTCAGAATACTGCTGCTAGGATAATTACTGGTACCAAACGCTCTGAACACATAACACCTGTTTTAAGACAACTACATTGGCTTCCAGTTAAACAGAGAATTGATTTCAAAATATTGATCTTAGTATCAAATGTATCCACAAACTGGCTCCAGTTTACCTGCAAGAGCTCCTCACTGTATATAAACCATCACGCAGTCTCAGATCTAAAAAACAAATTCAACTAGTTGTACCTTTTAGCAGATCTAATCAGGCTCATGATCATGTGTTCTCCATCGTGGGTCCCAGATTGTGGATTTCAGAAACTCTCGATGTCTTCAAAAGAAATCTTAAAACTTTCCTATTCACTGAAGCATTCTCCTGAACCTCTGTAAGAGGCAGCCAAAACAGATGTGACTCTTTATTTCAGAAAAGTATATTTATTTCTGTCAAGCGTTTTAGAGCACTATTTGTAGTTTTACGCTCTAGAAAATAAATTATTATCATTAACAAAAGGAAATTTTGCTTTATTTTCTACTCATTTCATAGGTGTTTCCTCAACAATTACTTACTTCTTAATTGGACTTTTCTCGCTCGTATAATAATTTCAAGGGAGATAACTTTATCGAAAGTCGATTTTCAAGACGATATAAGTCAGGGATGCCTATCCGGTTTGACCCCTGTTGCCCTCTCGTGAGGATTAATATATCCACACCGTGACATACAGGGAGCGTAGTGTAATAAGGCCTACAGCACGTTGCTGGAGCACTTGTCTTCAACCAATGCTAACCCTGCTTGTGTGGAGTTAGTACGTTATGAAATCTGACAGGTGCTCGAGGTTGCTCGGTGGTTCTCTCAGGGTACTCTGGTTTCCTCCACCAGTAAAAGTCTCCGACGCGAGGTGACCCTGGCCGTCGAAAGTGTCGTTAAACTCCAATAAATAAATAAATAAATAAATAAATAAATAAATAAATAAACATCGTGACATACAAGGGACCCATTTAATGAGGGGATTATTCTTTCACAGCAACCCCCACTTCTATGGTTTCTCATCGGTTAATCAATGTGTTTTCTCAAATCAGTAATTGTGCAAACACACAGAGAACATCAGCTAGAATACATTTTTTTGCGAAATGTCGTCTCCTTTTTACACTGACCTTCAAAATTAAGACCAAATTATTTTACATATCTGTCTCATAAGTATCAGTATATCATTCATATTTGGATTTATGCACTGTCAGCGCAAGAATTAAAAAAAAAAAACAGTTTGCAAGTTTGAAGCGAACGTTGGGGTGTAGTTGATATGTGAATAACTGCACAACGTGCGTTGAAAATACTCGTATTGCTGATGTGTTATTGGAAACAGAAATTTCCAGAACTTCAGTTGTAAATAAACTAGACACAGCTGACAAGTATGGCGCCACGCCCTTAAACGGTAGCTGAGAAGCAACATGTTACGTGAACTATTTTCGTACCGGATAGGTTACATCCGCCCGCGTAATGATAAACTGAGCAGTTGAAAAAAATGTTTATCCTTCCCCGATGACTCAAGTGCCATATCGATTAACCCATTCACATACACTGTCGTTCTGTGTTTATTACACGCCTTCATGTCTATAAAAACAATTATTAGAAGGACACTCAACAATTCATTTGACAACTACCGACAGCAAGAATACATTTTTTTGTCAACCAAATTTGCGAGAGGAACCTAGTGTTACTATTTCGTCCCCTGAGTTCCAATGTGTTCTATGTGCCTACTGGCACATAGAACACATTGGAACTCAGGGGGCGATCTTTAGGTATCGCCAGCGATTCAAATTATAATTGCGGTGCACGATTTGTAGAAAATTCCAGTGAAATTTCGCTTCCTTATAATTATAGCCAGTCAACGCGTTCTGTTCCGCACATATGTGCGGAACGGATTTTCATTTTCCGCATGGTTTAGTATTGCTGTGGATAGGGATTTCATAGAATAGGTGTGTAATAAAACCATTATTGAAACGAGTTCGTCGAAATCGTTCCAATTGGGGATCACATGATATGGTGTTGTGGAAATTTTTTCGAAAAATTTGAAAAAAAGAAGAATCAAAATAACAACGCTTGATATCGTGTACTTTGGGTAAAGGGTTCACCCTTTATCTAAAACCACCCCGGCGTCGTTTACAGTACTTTGTGTAAACAACTAGAAACTAAAAATTTTAATTTCTCCTTCCAAAACACACATCATGCATCCTATGAGATCATCCTCACGCGGGGCTCTCTAAGCTAGGCGAGCGATCGGTCACATCTGCTTTCTGATCGCCAAACCGGGGGTAACATTGCAGACTGCCCCCCCCCCCCCCCGGAACAAATGTCGCCCTTGGTTATCGCCTCGGGAGACATTAGTTCCTCGGGGAAAAAAATCTGCAATGTTACCCGCAAGCCAGGTCATTATTTTTATAATGTCATCTCATCTTCAGCCATTGGAAGGGTCGAATTTATTTCTGTAATCAACCAACTGGGTATAATTCTTGGTCATACGAACATCATAAACATTCAGCATCACCAAGCCAATTTATCATAACTGTCACTTTTATTGAATAGGAATACGAGTTCGTTCAATATAGGTAACACCAATCTGACAGGTTAGTATTGTGTGTTTGTGGTAATTGTACACGAGTCATGCCCCTTGAAAGATATTTGATGACAAGAAGTAGTTCGTTGTCAGATAAAATAAAGCTCTACAGCTATCAAGGTGTGGGTGGGTTTTTGATACCTGGTTTCGCATCACACACCATTAAATAGATAATGACAACCAAATGAACTCAAAACAAGGACGACTTTAACCGGGTTGACAAGACATTTAAATCCCTTTAAACGGCCTATATACCCATTGAATTGATGACTAAACAAGATTTTCGATCAAAGAACATTTCAAAACATTCTTTTCACACCTACAAATTTGGAATTCTCACTTAAGGTATAAACATGTTTCGCCACATACTTTTCATTCATCGTTTTATTGAATAAAGATCAACTGGCATTAACCCTTTACCAAACCTGAAAAGCAGACGACACTTGCAAAAATAATTCTTGAATAACTAATTTTTTTCATTTTTTGTCTCAAAAACATAGGTTATGATCCCTCGTTGGAACGAGCTCGACGAGCTCGTTCCAACGAGGGGTCATAACCTATGTTTTTGAGACAAAAAATGAAAAAAATAATGAAAATTGGCGATTTTTGAGAATAGCGCTGGCCGGTTTTGGCCGTTACGTTAGGTAAAGGGTTAAGCTCAAATGTGTATAATTATGCTTCCTACACACTACATACAGCATGACCACCGTGGACTGGTCACTTTTCACGGGTGGGCAATATTTCCACGGACGCAATAATATTAGATTCCAAACACTAGTTATAGGAATAATCATAAAAAAATTAATCAATGAAGCACCGGGTGCAGCCCGGTGCTTCGTTAATTAAAATTTTGCTGATGATGATTTTTATTACCTGGTAAATGCATGCGTGGACATAACTGCCCATGCGTGTATTACGACCAGTCCATAACGGGAGTCTTTTTTTTTATTAGTGTTTAACCCTTTACCCAACACAGACGATTTCAAAATTTATTATTTTAAATATCATTTTTTAAATTTTTTCAAAAAATTTCAACAAAACCATATAATGTGACCCCTCTTTGGAACGAGCTCGACGAGCTCGTTCCAAAGAGGGGTCACATGATATGGTTTTGTTGAAATTTTTCGAAATATAATATTTTTCCAGCTGCTGAATTTGCATATTACGCGGGCGGATGCCGGCGATTCGTTGGGTAAAGGGTTAACGACACATTAACAGCCAGGGTCATATCATGTCGGTGACAGTTTTACGGGTGGAGGAAGCAGGAGTACCCGGAGAAAACCACCGAGCAACGCCGAGCAGCTGTCAGCTCCCCAACATCGTAACTCTGAACTCTGCACCGCGACACATGCAGGGTTAGATTGGTTGAAGACATGCGCACCTTCGACGTGTAGTACGCCTTAGTACACAGCGTCACCGGGCCCCCATGTAAGCAATCGGGGTTAAGTGCCTTGCCCAAGGACACAACGCGGGAGCGCGAATCAGTCACGGAAATGGTCACCCTGCCAACTACTAACCGCGCTCGACGTTGCTTAACTTCGGTGATCTAACGAGAACCGGTTACCGCGACGCCATCGCCCCCCTCCCCCCCCCCCCCCCATCCCTCACGGCGGCAGCAGTGTATATTATATATTATAACCATTGTATCTATACGGAAAATGTTGTATAAAAGTCGAGCTCCTGTTTCTAAGGCCGTATCATTACGAATTAAGATATGGCTTTAGAAACAAGAGGAAAACAGTGACACTACATTTTTTAAGTAAACATTAACATAATAAAATAATGCTGATGACAGATTTATCTTACAATTCCAAACTGGAAAGTCAATAACTTGTTTAGCCTGCGTTTTAATTTACTCAGCTGCCTTGATCTCTCAGCATCCCCAGATAAAACTGATGAGCGCGTTTGTTCAACAAACCGTGGCGCTGTAACTGCGTGTTATTTTAACTGGAATGTTTCCAATGATACCGATACAGTAAGATAATCGTGATTTGATAATCTGATAATTATTCTTTTGTGCTGTGTGTGTTTTTTTATACACAGAAACGTATATCACGTGCACTGTCAAGTATATGATATCTTCCAAGTACATTTTGAAAGCTGTAACACTCAAAAATAATACAGTAAACAAATTAGACACTCGCTTGTATACTGCAGTTGCAAAATACAGAATTTGTATCACCTCCTCAGATAAACATACAAAATACTTGTTTTAGGCTTGAGTCTTGAAACATGTACAGTTTAAAATAAATATTATCACCGAAAGGAGCTTTTTGACGACTCGATGACATTGTTTCTAGATAAGACTGAAAATCTGCCTGCTTATCTGTACGTTCTGCAGATCCAAGCTACCATCTGATTAATTGTTGGAAAGGGCTCAGAGAGCCCTTTCCGACAATTAATCAGACGATAGACTTTCAAATATGTCATAAATCATATTAAACTTCCTCGCATACGGGCGCACATAGAGGAACTCATATATGACTAAAGTGGGCGTGGCAGTAAATGGGTTAAACTCATATAATCAGCATGTGTATCGCCCATAGACAACGTCTCTTGCCTGTTCTATTGCGCTCGATAAAAGGCGGGACGGCTTGTCACCAGTTGCAAGAACAAACAAATTTCCATACAAGTATGAAATGTCTTCAGGACGAGACATATCCAAGTTCCATTAGTTTCTGACATGCACAAAGAAGCAATTTACACTGAAAAAAAGAACGTTACAGAATAAATAGCTTTACGTAATTTCACGACGATGGAAAAAAGCAACCGCTGTTACAATAAGAGCGTTGTTAAAACAATCAAATGAAGACAGTCGGCGCCATCAGAACCTTCTTCCCTAGTCCTAAACCCCGTGCCATCCGCAAGCTTGTGACGTGCAGAGTTATGTTGGCGAGTGCAAAATGGGTGAGCACAAATATTGTCGGGCAAGTGCACCATGGTCTTGCAGTACGCCTTAGTATACACAGCGCCACCGTGCCCCCAAGTGGGCAATCGGAAGAAGTGCCTTGCCCAAGGACACAACATCCAAATGTTTTAATATACGGGCAGGCCTGTAATATATTCTCTGCAGACAGGGGTGTAGTGAAGGGGGTCGGGTGGGGGCAAGGGTGTGTGTTTGACACTCCTCCCACCTCAATAATGTTTTCGAGCCGGGACATTTTCGTTTGAATTGGTGTTTTCGATATGCATTCGCTCTTGCCAGTAATCATGTACTTTGTTACGAGATTAGATTTGATATATATATATATATATACCTGGTCTCACAAACACAGTAGGACACAGAGATGTGCAGCTGTGGTACTCGATTCGGGCAGTTGGGGTTGGGGGGGGGGCAGGCCTGGCGTTTTCAGGAGAGCGATTTATTTACTCGCCTACTGATCGCCTTAAAAAAATTAAGAAGGGCGAAAACTAGCCGCCCTGGCTTTACAAAATAATGATTACAATAATAACCTATGCCTAAAACCCATATCTTTTCAGATCTATGGAATGTCAGTGGTCCTTGTAAGACGGCCACATTGCTCATCCCACACCTCCGGACCTTGCATAGACTCGTAGGTGTGGGAGGGGCAGAGTATCCGTCTTACAGAGAAAATCGTCGCCTGAGTGTTGGAATGTTCTATGTCCCCTACGGGACATAGAACATTCTAGCACTCGGGCGACGAAATTTGCAAAGCCCACCAGGCAGAATTCATTAATAGTAAATCTTCATTTTGCCACTTTCAGCTTGAGGAGAGCTAATCGCTCACCTTAGCCCTCCTGTATTTTTTAAGAATGCCAGGTCTGGGGGGAGTGGGGGGGGGGGGGGGGGGGGCAGGACCAATTTGAAATACAGTGCGTTTTAATAAAATAATGAGTTGGGTCATGACTACTGCAGGTGTATATCTGATTTATCCAGAAATAAATTTCCAATTAATTTATTTATTTATTATGGTTTAACGACACATGAACAGCCAAGGTCATATCGTGTCTGTGACAGTTTTACGGGTGGAGGAAGCCGGAGTACCCGGACAGAGCTACCGAGCAACGTCGAGCAGCTGCCAGCTCCCCAACATCGCACTGCAGCACAGGCAGGGTTAGAATGGTTGAAGTCATGCGAACCATCGACGTGCAGTACGCCTTAGTACACGGTGTCATCGTGCCCACATGTGGAGAATCGGGGTTAAGTGCATTGCCCAAGAACACAACGCGGGAGTCCGAATCGATCGCCCAGACTGTCACCAATGCAAGGACTAACCGGGCTCGACGTTGCTTAACTTCGGTTATCTGACGAGAACCGGTTACCGCAAAGCCACCGCGCCCCCGAGTTTTTGAACGACAATCCTGAGTGACGAGTATTCCAACTACATCACCAAGACATGCCTTCGTAGAAGGCATACCTTGGTGATGTCGTCGGAACATCTTAACCCTTTACCTAACATGAAAAGCAGACTACACTTGCAAAAAAAATTCTTGAATAACTAATTTGTTTCATTTTTTGTCTAAAAACATAGGTTATGACCCTCGTTGGAACGAGCTCGACCACGGGGCCTGAAGCGCTCATCTTGAACAGAAACAGAGTCCAAGAAGGAGTCTACATTAAGCAATCCATCTCCATAGGCTACAATGTCAATCCTTGAGTCCCTCAGGAGTGACAAAAATAATCAGGGCATCATGCCTTTTCTTCAGTTGATCATAATGTAAAATGTAGAGCTCCCCTATGAAGCCCCTTGATACAACCAATGTGGATTAATCTTAGTTACACACCTCTAGAGGATAAAGAATACAAAATTTTTAATTTTTCAGCAAAATGGCTAATTCCGGCTCCCATTGGAAGCCCAAATATTAACCCAGAGACTCAATTTGAACACAGTTGAATCTGACTTCCCAAGAGATGTTGTGTACCAAATATGAAAGCATTCTGACTGTTGGATCTGAAGAAGAGAAATTTTAAAGAAATTTCTTAATATTGCACTAAGTTAAAATTTGGGCTACCATAGCGAGCCCAAATATTAACCTATGGATCCGATTTGAACAAACTTTAATCTGATCCCCTAGAGATGTTGCATACCAAATATGAAAGCATTCTGACTGGTGGATCTGAAGAAGAAGATTTTTTAAAATTATCCCCCATATTGAACAAAGTTAAAATTTGGGCTTCCGTAGGAAGCCCTAATATTAACCTATGGACTTGGTTTGAACAATCTTGAATCTGACCCTCATAACAATGATGTATATCAAACAATAAAAGATTCTGACTGGTGGTTCTGAAGAAGATTTTTAAAGAATATTCCCCATATTACCCTAAGTACAAAATTTGGGCTCCTATATTGAGCCCAAATATGAACGAATGGGCTTTATTTTAACCAACTTGTATCTGACCCCCTTATGAATGCTGTTTACCGAATATCACAAAATTCTGATGAGTGGTTGTGGAGAAAGATTTTTAAAATTTTTTGCAAATATGCTGACTCAGCATTTTTCGATGCCCTTTACAGAACGCCTTAACATAACCGATGGCAATTCTTTTTACCATTCAATTCTATTGGTCCTAAGGATACTTCATACCAAATAACAGCTCTCTGTTCCGTGAGGTTTGGGAAATATGGGCGTTTGAAAATATTTCTATATTAAGCTCCCAGGGTTCCCATGGGGATGCAGGAATTTGTTTTTGCATTGGTCAAGTACTTATGACCCAATAATACTACATACCAAATTTGGTTCAAACTGGACCATCGGTTCAGAAAATAGATATATTGGGCGGGGCCAAAAATCTTACCCCTCCCATTACAAAGCCAAATGTTGCTTCACGAACTTCGTTTGAACAAACTTGATTCTACACTCAAAAGGAAGCTCCATAGCACATATCAAATCATTGGACACACTGGTTCATGAGACGAAGATTTTAAAAATATTTTGCAGCTTTTCCCCCACTCCATCCCTATGGGGCTGGGCATGTTGAATTGAACAAAAATGCAATGCCCTTTGGGACCATCACTTACACAAACTTTCACTTGAATTGGCCCACTGGCTTTGAGGAGAAGACCAAAGCATGGTGTTGACGGACGACGGACGGACGACGGACGGAGAGCGACGAGATTAGCTCAGCTTGACTTTGTCAAGATGAGCTAAAAATAATGAAGATTAATTGGCGATTTTTGAGAATAGCGCTGGCCGGGTTTGGACGTAACGTAAATGGTTAACAGTCGGGTATTAAAATATCGCAGTCGGGGCAAATCGGACTTACACCACCACCGTAATCGGTCGTCTTCGGTACTCCCCTATCCTGTAAATGGGAGCAAATGTTGTTGGATATGGACAAAGAAACCGCATTCGGCTTCACACAAAGTTCACCGACAGTTTACAGAATGGGGCAGTGTGGCACTGCAGGAGATGGTCGACTCTCGTAAAACAGGCTTTTATCCCACTTCCCTACCTCACCAACCTGCTCCCTTGACTCTCCCCACTCAAATAAAAAAAATAAATCTATTCACCACCCCCCCCCCCCCCCACACACACACACCTTCACACACAAGTTTATTTGCGTATCTATATTACATAGTTGCACCACTCGCTGCTATCCGTTTATGCAAGTCGTCGGCGTTCTGTTTTTAGTCTGGTTTTCCCGCTCATCTAAAATTAGCCTCGATAGGCGGGTGGTGAACCCGTGTACTACAGAGCGATCACCAGGTGTGACGAAGACGGGTTTTAAATGGAGTGTACACGTAATGGATCCTATCTGTTTCTTCTTCTTTTTCACTGGGGTTCAACTCTTTTGGCGCGACAGCCGACTAAAGTCGACAGACGGCAGACCGCGGAAAGGTACTGCAGTAGTAATTTTTGCCAACTGTGTGTGTCCATTTCCAAGTGCTTTTAACCCTTTACCCAACGCAGACGATATCAAAATTTATTATTTTAAATAACCTTTTCTCAAATTTTTCAAAAAATTTCAACAAAGCCATATCTTGTGACCCCTTAGCTCGATGAGCTCGTTCCAACGAGGGGCCACATGATATGGTTTTGTTGAAATTTTTGGAATTTTTTTTTTCAACTGTTGAAGTTGCACATTACGCGGGGGAGGGGGGTGCGGCCGATTCGTTTGGGCAAAGAGTTGAACAAACAAACGAAGTCCTATGCTTCATGCACCATTTATGTCCTATCCATGAACAACGATACTGTCCCTTGAAAGTATAAAGGTGCCATTTAAATATATACAGAAAATCATTTGAAAAACTGTCACTGAGATCATTAGAACATCTTTTAAAATAATAACGCTTTAGTCTAACAACCTAAACTTTTTGTAAAATTCCTGATGAATATTAGGCGCTATGAATTTTGTTTCTCAGATTATTCCGCGCCAAAAGATGTAACAACATTTTCGACACAAGAGTCACCTCGTGTCGGACAGAGTACGGGTGCGGGAAACCGGAGTACTCAGAGAGAACAGCCGAGCAGCGGCGAGCAACTGTCATACTCCCCAAGTACTAAACCCGTACACGCAGTGCGCTTTAGTGCACGGCGCTACCGCGATCCCAGTGGGAAATCGGAATTAAGTGCCTTGCTCTAGAACGCATGGCAGTTTCCCTGGTGGGGATCCAACAATGGACCTTTCTTCTACTTCACATGTTGCTTCGTGTGTCTTATGTTTTCGCGTCTGCGTGACCGACAAATTGTTAAGAAAATACTACCTGCAGCATGCATACAGTTAAATTCACACCGCTCACAAAAGGACTGGATGTACACACAGGCAAACTTATTGATTTAGTAGTGTAAGAAACTAACCTAATTACGCTTAATCTGACTGCTTATGAGGTCCACGTCTTTCAGCGCTGAATTGCAGTAAATCAAATTACCGAATGTTCCTGCATCGATCCCATCTCGGAACAAGAGGAAAAGGAAAGGAATTCACACATTAATTTTCGGAAGGCACCGAGTGTACACCGGTTTCTCACTAAACTTGATTGCTACAAGAAAAAGATGGCCTCTTACAGGTCATAAGGTTGTCTGCGAAGAATGCCGCATAACAAACCATTATGCTCAGACAAATTAATATTATTTCTGATGAATTGTGTTTCATACTATTTTCTTCAGTAACTCGATTTGTTCATTGAGTTCTCTACACTGACGGTTGAGACGTTGATTAGAGCCATACAAATACAATCTGGTCATCCTTAGAACGTTGTACCATCTTCTCAGCTAAGATCTGTCGGCTTGAGTGGTTTCTTTACTGCAGAATGGCACTCAGCATTGCAAACAGTAATCGTATGAAAAAGATGGAATTTGCGAGATCTGCATCACAATGTTGCAGAAAATGGGTTTTTGTTTAACGGTGTTACTGTAAGAATCGCACTGCAACACCCCAGTACATTCTTGGAGGTTCTTTCACTCAGCTGATTATATGCTGTCAGCGAGCCCTTTCACACAGTGACCCACATAAGTATTCCATCAGCAGCGATGGCAAAGATTTTGGTTTGCAACGATTAATCATGATACTATTATATCGCGATTCTTTACTAATGATACGAGCCACGATATAGTGTGCTATCAATGTGGATCCACATAACACCGCATCTGGCTGTTGAGCCATGGGGCAACACAGGGGGTACGTGTCTCCAACAGAGAGAAAGAGAGAGAGAGAGAGAGAGAGAGAGAGAGAGAGAGAGAGAGAGAGAGAGAGAGAGAGAGAGAGAGCAGACTGACAGACAGACAGACGGACGGACGGACGGACGGACGGGCGGGCGGACGGACGGACGGACGGACGGACGGACGGACGGACGGACAGACAGACAGACAGAGTTTAGGCCAACGATCTCTCTCTCTCTCTCGCCTCGCACTACCCTGTCCCTGCTTCCCCACGGTTCGTACGTCCCTTTGAATATTTAACATTTCGTCGCCCGAGTGCTAGAATGTTCTATGTCCCCTATGGGACATAGGACATTCTAGCACTCAGGCGACGATTTGCTGATACGTCTTTGGGTACTGCGAAGCACAATTTGTTCTATGAATATGCATCGTTATTATTCATCGAAGAGTGCCAATACGCACACTTCAATAAACTGCAACAAAACAATACCTCATATACAAATTTTGGCCCACAAAATTATTCTAGCACTCGGCCAGTTAAGAAAATTAATCTGCGAGCGTGAGTAACAATTGTACTGTTTTGAGACTTTTTATTCAGATGTGAGAGCGCAAAATGTGCACAACATTAGCAAACACTGGGGTAGTGCCAAATGTTTGTTTATGGGGAGGGGCAAGGGTTGTACAGGTTCTCCACTAGGGGAGGGGGGGGGGAGAAGCGGTAGCCTATTGGGAAATGGCCTATGTCTTCCTAGCGTCGACACTTTTCTAACACAAGAGAAGACCACATTCTAAAATTAGTTGGCTTAGAAGTGCATTTGTTTGGAGATTTAAGTGTTAAGTTGGCGGTAGGGAACAAGTCCCCCTTTAGGGGAGATAGATCAGCAGTCATTTGAATCACATAATTATTTCTCTGCTGTATATTTTTACAATGTCATTTTATTTACGGTACTTATCTAGCTAAATGCTTTCCGTTCTATTCCCAGCAGAATTCCCCTCAACCATGAATAAAGTAGGAAATGGCATAACTATAGATTTGTCGGTATTAATTATTCAACATTATTAAATTATTGTTTCGTTGGCTTATGTATGTGTTCTGATAATGTATCCCACCAAGCGAGCATTAGGGATTTTCAATCCAGCGCCGTTCTCGGCATTGTTTTCGACTCCCCGGTGATGAGAAATCTCGAAAACTGCATTAACGTTACAGAAGACGAGTAGACCTTTACGATACAATCACAATGAGGCGCGCGATGATGCTCTGCAGCACTAATCTCTGTAGGGACTTAAATGGTTGCGACCTCCTTCCCCCAAAAGCAAATGTATTACTATCATAACCAGGCAAATGTTTGGAAACTTTACAGTACGGCGCAGTGCACGGGTCACTTTCCACAGATGGGAAATATTTCCACGGACGCAATAATATTAGATTCCAAGCACTAATTACAGGACTACTCATCAAAAATTTAATTAATGAAGCACCGGGTACAACCCGGTGCTTCATCAATTAAAATTTTACTGATGATGATTTTTATTACCTGGCAGGGGAGCGCGGTGGCTCGGTAATAGACTGTTGGACTTCTATGATAGAGGTCCCGAGTTCGATCCCCGCCCGGGACGACCCGCGTTGTGTCCTCGGGCAAGCACTTTATCCTAGTTGCCTACATGGGGGCACGATGACGCCGTGTACTAAGGCGTACTGCACGTCGATGGTGCACATGTCTTCAACCGCTGTAACCCTGCTTGAGCGGAGCTTGAACGGAGTTAGAATGTTGAGGAGAGCTGACAGTTGCTCGTCGATGCTTCGTGGTTCTCTCCGGGTACTCCGGCTTCCGCCACTCGTAAAACTGTCACGGTCACGATTAGCAATTGTGCATAAGTATGTGACCTTAAACACCAATACAATACATATTACCTGGCAAACGCATGCGTGGATTACGACCAGACGACGGCGACTGTACTCTGTGTCCACAATAAAAGTTTGGTTGGCAATTACTTCAGCGTGAATGGTCCGTCAATCAGTTAATAAAGCTGATAGAAGTTCACAATTTTAACAAAATCCTTGGTCTTGAGGATGGGGTTCCCTACCCTGCATCTACGCCATTCTGTGTGTGTTAAGGCGATTCCAATTCCTGGCCAACCGTGAACAGACGACCTTGTTGCTTAAAACTAGGGTTTAATCCCGGGAACAGGAATTCCCGGGTTCCCGGTTACGAAAGCCGCCCCGATACCCAGGAAATCTGCAGCACGGAACCGGGAATGAAGCGTGGCACTGTTTGTATAGTGAACTGCAGTTTTCTGAATTGAAACGTTGTAGGATTTCGTCAACCCTTCCACGCCTGAAATTTGCATAGTGCTCATTCCTGGTGAACCATTTTCAAAGAATCACTGTAGCTCTCAACCAGTTCTGGAGGAACCCCCTCCCTTTCAACAGCAAGATCTTCATCATACGCTTCAAAGTTCAAACTCGTCTTCATTTTCAGAATCACTGGTATCACTATTCAGTACCTCTCCAACGTCAACACCTTCTTTACAGCCGTCACCAGTCTCCTCTGCTTAACCCTTTACCCAACGTAACGGCCAAAACCGGCCAGCGCTATTCTCAAAAATCGCCAATTAATTTTCATTATTTTTTTCATTTTTTGTCTCAAAAACATAGGTTATGACCCCGCGTTGGAACGAGCTCGTCGAGCTCGTTCCAACGAGGGGTCATAACCTATGTTTTTGAGACAAAAAATGAAAAAAATTAGTTATTCAAGAATTATTTTTGCAAGTGTCGTCTGCTTTTCATGTTAGGTAAAGGGTTATAGCAATGAAGAGAAGGGTGTTGATGTTGGAGAAGGCAGGGGTGATAATGTGAGTGATTCTGAAAATAAAGACGAGATTGAAGCGGGTTTGGGTTTTCATACTTATCTTAGGAAAATAACTTTTCCGTTTGGAGTATGGAGATTGCCAATGAAATATGCTCATTGTCATTAAAATAAATGCGTCATGTTACCCTCGTAAATTTGCTTCATATTACCCGGGAAATGCCCCCGGTTCTGGGTTCTGAAAGTAATTTCATTCCCGTTCCCGGCTCCTAGAAAACCAGGGGATATATTAAATCCTACTTAAAACGCGTTACTAAAGAGTCCACGTCAAAAATCCCATTGAATGATTCTGCTCTTTTAGAATGGATCATGACGACAAACCGACCAACTCAATTTGAGACACGACTAACGATTTCCTAAAATAACGAATGTGATAGCATAATGACAGTAATCAGAGTTAGTAGCTGTGCTAATTGGTCCGATGATTGCTATAACTTCTTTTTCATTACCAATATATATGGATAATGGGAAATCTTTAGTTTTCTGATCATTGAAGTCAGCGTGAAAACAATTAAACCGAGGCAGTACTTTGATCGATGAGCTTTAGCTACGCATTCGGTTCCCACGATATATTCATTACCTTGGACTAGAGGTACAGCAACGAAGTTATTCTCCTGATCGGAAAGTGGCCCCAATCCCACACTTCCCCCGCACACACAACACACCAGGGAATTCCAGTCAGCACAATACATGGTACAGTACAGTTGATTTTTTATAAGGGTCCCTCTGGTGCAGTGGCGTAGCTACGGGGGTGTGGGGGGTGGCACTTGGACCCCTACAATTTTCGCTGCCCACTCCCCAAAAACACTATCCTAATGCAACTTTTGCATAACACATCAAAAAGTTTCCAATTTAGAGCTAAACATACTACAAATACCTAAGATTCGCGCTTGGAGCACTGAATTCAGCAAACTTTTCTGTGGGAGGCCTAGTCCTTATTAGGACTCCCTGGTAACGGTCGAAGTGCCCCAGTTAAGACTAGGAGAGGCCCTCGAACCGCCCACAATGGCCTTTCAATATTATGTTTGCCCCCCCCCCCCCCCCAAAAAAAAAAAAAAAAAAAAGAAAAGAAAAGAAAAGTGGCTTGGACACCCTCTATTATAGAATCCTGGCTACGCCTCTGTTCTCGAGCACTCATGAACGGTCGTTTCCATGCTCGAGGTTAGAAGTAATGGAAATTTATTTATTTATTTATTTATTTATTTATTTATTTATTTATTTATTTATTTTGTTTAATGACACAGCAAATGTCACATCAAGTTGGAAATGGGAAATATCAGTAGAAAAATTTGTTAATTTAAAATCGCTTTTCCAACCAATTGAAACATTCCAGCTGAATGAATTTAAAAGTACCCTAACCCTTTACCTAATGTAACGGCCAAAACCGGCCAGCGCTGTTCTCAAAAATCGCCACTTAATTTTCATTTTTTTTTTCATTTTTTGTCTCGAAAACATAGGTTATGACCACTCGTTGGAACGAGCACGCCGAACGTTTTACAATATAGTCCCTCGCCTCGAATGAATTATTTCACGTAACCAGTCCAGTCAAGCGATTACTCTGTTTATTACTTTTCCTTATTGAGGATAATTATATTATTTAACCCTATACCTAACGTAACGTCCAAAACCGGCCAGCGCTATTCTCAAAAATCGCCAATTAATTTTCATTATTTTTTGTCTCAAATACATAGGTTATGACCCCTCGTTGGAACGAGCTCGCCGAGCTTGTTCCAACGAGGGGTCATAACCAATGTTTTTGAGACAAAAAATGAAAAACATTAGTTATTCAAGATTTTTTTTGCAAGTCCCGTCTGCTTTTCATGTTAGGTAAAGGGTTAAACATTCAATTTCTTTGAATCAATAGAGAATTAATATGACCGAATCTTCAGCGACATTTTTATACTGTTAGACATGTTTGTAAATTCAATACGTATGAACTATGAACGAAGACTCGCTGTGGCTGTACAGATTTATGATTACGCAGCGTATTCCAACCTTTATGCTAATATCTTGACGTTTTCAAAGCGAAATAAATATTTATTACGTAAAATATCTATAACTGGAGCAAGAAAGAATATCTATATATTTTGTGAATAAAGGGACATCACATTACGCTAAAAGTAGTCCGCGCACCAACTCCACGAAACGTGCACGGGTACACACTAAAAACCAAAGTGTTAAAACTGACACTTTCAAGGTGTTAAACCCATTCTAACTCTTAGGGTTTGATTTTAACACTCAAAGTGCAATGCCTTAAGCACTGAGACATTACAATCGTCAGACATCTGAAACTTGGATGGATGGCACTTCCCATGTGTCTAGCACTGGTGGTTCTTCCAGAATCGTCCATAATTTCATTTGCGCTTGGTGGGTACATAATTAAAAGGACACAACGCAGATGACGCGGATCAGGCTCGAGATTTCGAGCCTGATCCGCGCCATCTGCGTTGTTTCCTTTCAAGTGTCGCGACATTACACTTGTCAAGTGGTATTATTGTAACACTTGTCAAGTTCTGGGATATCTACACTTGAACAAAGTGCTAGTTCAGCACTTAGTAAGTGTCAAATACAGCACTTCAAGTGTAGTTTTTAACACTTTAGTTTTTAGCGTGTAATAAAACAAACAGTCAATAACAGTGCCGGATTCCTTGCGGAATTAGACTGGTGGCCTGAGAGATTGTGGGAGAACTGAAGGTCAAGACTATAATGTGATTACCCAGTTTTTTTTTTTAGAAAAAACAAAACAAAATAAAACAAAAACAAAATCCTTGTTTATGCTTACATGCATACATTTAAATTAGGACAATTTTAATGAGAGCATGGTACAGCATTCGCCAGGCCCGATCTTGCTTCACCCACCGCTGCAGTTAACACCGACGAAATACAATCAAGCCGATTGTTTAAGTAAAGATCTTTCTTACCCGCTTCTTACCCTTTTGGTAGTGGTATATTCCATGCCAGTTCAGTGCCATCAACTGGTAGGGTCTATATTCGTTACTTGGGGGAAGACAGATCAATATTTTTCAACGTGCAGCCGTGGGGCTGCACGTTGAAAATCTTGATTGGTTTACCACACAAATTCACTAAGCAACTATCTACTTGACGAATTCGGGTCGTATCACAATCGCTGAAAGGAAAAGCGACCTTTCGGGCTCGAAAGGTAAACCTCGCGAGTCGACGAAGTGTCTTTCATTTAACAAGTCTTGGCTTATGGTGGGAAACATATTAAACATTTCAGAGATCGAACACTCCCAGCAAAACCAAGGACTTAAGTCTCATCAGTTACTAGTAGGTCATGGACTTGCTATATGAGCAGCTGACCACATCAGAGGGAGAACATGGGTTAAAAGCTTCTTCAGAGCACTGTACTTGGAGAGGACAATGCTACCAAAGGATAGGTCTATTGACAGAAACCTTGCGTGTGCGCCTTGTACTACACTATTTTTTTTACGAATGTAGAACCGGTGTGTAATGCGGGAAAGCCCGTTTCGTCCACAACGGTATTTTTTCGTGGCAGGCTTCACAGGAGGGAGATCTGAGTACTCGATGAGAATCACGGAATAGTGGTAAGCAGGTGTCAGACGTTTCAATGTATTAACTGTGTACAAGCGGGGATTGAGTCCAGATCACTTTGGTTACTAACTTATTGTTTCGCCGCGCTCACATTTGAGCACGTGAAGTTAATAACTCTTTGCTAAACATAAAAGTCATAACGGACCAGGGCTATTCACCAAAAAAACTCAAATCAAACGTTATTTTTTCCCACCCAAACATAGCTTATAACCACTAAATGGAACGAGCCCATCAAGCTCGTTCCAATAAGGGGGTCTTAAGCTGTGTTTTGAGGCAAAAAGTGAAAATGTTAGTTGTTCATGAAACTAAATCTTTAATCGTGTCAAGTAAAGAGCCAAGTGTCATTCTAAAGAACACAGTACAAGTGACATGAGCAACGACTGAACACGCGAGAGCACGGACACACAAGTCGAACGCAACAGCCATTGGGCAACTGTGGGCGGGAACTCCACTTGATGCGTTTTGGGTGGTAAACACCAGCCATGTAATGCTTACAGTGGAAGTTTTCATCCTCATCCCGTGAAGGAATATACCCAGTTTCCACCAAGGGCGTCAATAAAACTGGAGGGGCACAAATTTAAAATGCTACCATGGTTCGACCCAGTGAGAGAAAGATTACAATCGTATATCGGTAAATGCGCCATGACTCGCTATAGTTCCTCGTTTAGATGAATATGCCGCAGTGTGGTCACTGTCCTGTCCGTTTCTTCTACTTCAACCATCTTCCAACCCGAAGGCTGGCCTTCGGGTTGGAAGATGGATGAAGCAGAAGAAACGGACAGGAGCGACCGAAAGTGGGATTCTTTGGCTAAATATTCTTTGGATTTGCAAATGTTATACAGGAATGCCTGTATATTGATTGACACGATTGCATGCGCCCATTTTAACTTATTGTGTAACTGCGAAACATATCTGCGGAAAAACGTGGAGGGACATGTGCCCCCTGCCCCCCCCCCCCCCCCGCCTCTGGTTCCCGCCTTCTATGGGTTAGAGTTTATGTATTCAGGTACGTTTATGAAAACCCATCAATAACCTCTTCTTCCGTGAATGAACAAATTACAATAACGCTGATGCAGCGCTTTTGATTATCGGGAGGCACAATAATTTTTTTTAACCGATTTCCTTATTCAACGCATGTCGCTTTCAGTTAAACAAAGATTTCATTTTGAAATGTCAGTAATTAGATTCCCGTCCCCATCATCTCGTGAAAAGATTCGCCAATAACTTCAAAATTTCCATTTTCCATCGTACGCATTGTCAAGAGAGTGAAATTGATTTCGCTCGGGGGAAAACGGTCAGCGCTGAATCCGTTTCTAACATCTTTAAAACCCGCTTAATACTCTGACATTTATTTATTTTCAAAACTTGGTATTCATCTCGAGAATGTAATGCCAATCTCTTCTGTCACACTGCAACGGAAAATGCGTTGTGATTTGGTAGCTTGCTGAGAAGCCTACGCTGGTAGGCTCAAGCCACCAGTCTAAATCTGTTCGGAATTCGTCCCACATTTTATGGAGTTTGGGCGAAGACTGCCGTCAATATTTATTATTATGTCATCTTACTCACAAAGATATACAGGTATTGTTTCGGGCTCCCGCTATGGATATTCTAATTAATAAGTATTTAATTCACCCTACAAACATCAAAATATTGACACAGTTGGTGGAACTACGCGGCGTAATACAAACTTTAATACAGTATGACCACCGTGGACTGGTCATTTTCCACGGGTGGGCAATATTTCCACGGACGCAATAATATTAGATTCCATATACTATTTATAGGAATAGCCATAAAAAATATTTAATTTATGAAATACGGGGTTCATTGATTAATTTTTTTCTGCTGATGATTTTTATTACCCGTTAAACACACGCGTGCACGCTAAAAACTAAAGTGTTAAAAACTACACTTGAAGTGCTGTATTTAACACTTACTAAGTGCTGAACTAGCACTTTGTTGAAGTGTAGATATCCCAGGACTTGACAGGTGTTACAATAATACCACTTGACAAGTGTAATGTCGCGACACTTAAAAGGAAACAACGCAGATGACGAGGATCAGGCTCGAACTCTCGAGCCTGATCCGCGTCATCTGCGTTGTGTCCTTTTAATTATGTACCCACCAAGCGCAAATCAAATTATGGACGATTCTGGAAGAACCGCCAATGCTAGACCTAACATGGGAAGTGCCATCCATTCAAGTTTCAGATGTCTGACGATTGTAATGTCTAAGTGCTTAAAGCATTGCACTTTGAGTGTTAAAATCAAACCCTAAGAGTTAGAATGGGTTTAACACCTTGAAAGTGTCAGTTTCAACACTTTAGTTTTTAGTGTGTGGGCATCACCGCCCACGCGTGGATTATGACCAGTCCGCGGCGATTGTACTGTAATAAAACTACTGTTGTGACGAGTCTCCAGTCATAATCGTTTAATAAACAAACATGTCTGATGGTACTGATAAGGTCAAAAAAGTGTTCCGTCTTTGAAAATGGAATGCCTATCATGTGCCCGGAAATACACTCTCTAAGTGCAGAATTCGAGTTTTTAGCTATTGACGACCAACATTTGTCCCCACTTGAAGTTAGCAAACATCAATCGGCAAAAGTATTCACAATCGTAGTACATGGAAGCCTGTACAAATACGAAAGCGAGGCTAGATGAACAAGTGCAACGTCATGTAATGGCCAATCCCCCGCCACCTTAGTCCAACAAGAGCAATAACTCGCAAAGAAATACTTGGACATAAAATAACAGCATAAAAGCATAATTTAATAATTAGACTTTTTAGAAGTGTTTTTGTCTCTTTTCTTATGTAGATACGTACAAGGTTCCTCGCAAACGCGTTTCGAAAGCCAGTAACATTCTATAAATAGTAACGTAATCAAATCGTAACCAAGCACACGCTTGTACTATGTAGTTACAAAATACAAGGTTTGTATAGGGGTCCATGATACACGCTGCAATCAGGTAATTACGCACCCAATACATATTTATGGTAATGTAAATAAGGATAAACCGGATATCAGTCCTTGGGTTGTGCTGCAAGTTCGAACAAAATAAAACAATAAAAACGGATTCGCATTGACAAAAATAGTTTTATGCGGTAGTTTAACCCTTTACCCAACGTAACGGCCAAAACCGGCCAGCGCTATTCTCAAAAATCACCAATTAATTTTCATTATATTTTCATTTTTGTCTCAAAAACATAGGTTATGACCCCTCAATGGAACGAGAACGTCGAGCTCGTTCCAATGAGGGGTCATAAACTATGTTTTTGAGACAAAAAATGAAAAAAAATAGTTATTCAAGAATTATTTTTGCAAGTGTCGTCTGCTTTTCAGGTTAGGTAAAGAGTTAAGTACCACCAGCCGGTTACCAATACTTAAAAAACTAGGTAACTAATGTTGTGGTTCATTTTGATATTATTATATATTTCTTCGATTTATTTTATCAGGCCGATCATTTTGGATCAAATCATCTAATGCCATACAATTTTGGAAAAACAACAATAAGCCCCAAGACCAGTTTCCGGACTTGGCCCCTGGTAACATAGGTGACAACGCGATTTTCTCGAGCGTCACACTTATCATCAGACCTCCATCGGTGACTGGTATACTAACAGTAATTAGCGGACCTTGGTACCCTCGTAGGGCGTTCATGACTGTACGATTGCGAAATGTGAACCGCCACCCCCCCCCCCCCCCCCCCAACTTGGTGTAATGGTAAAATAGGTGACAACGCGATTTTCTCGAGCGTCACACTTATCATCAGACCTCCATCGGTGACTGGTATACTAACAGTAATTAGCGGACCTTGGTACCCTCGTAGGGCGTTCATGACTGTACGATTGCGAAATGTGAACCGCCACCCCCCCCCCCCCCCCCCACTTGGTGTAATGGTAAAATAGGTGACAACGCGATTTTCTCGAGCGTCACACTTATCATCAGACCTCCATCGGTGACTGGTATACTAACAGTAATTAGCGGACCTTGGTACCCTCGTAGGGCGTTCATGACTGTACGATTGCGAA
Source organism: Pictodentalium vernedei (assembly GCA_031216915.1). NCBI lineage: Eukaryota > Metazoa > Mollusca > Scaphopoda > Dentaliida > Dentaliidae > Pictodentalium > Pictodentalium vernedei. The sequence continues at coordinate 156,780,290 of CM062297.1, forward strand.
ATGTGAACCGCCACCCCCCCAAATTGGTGTAATGGTAAAATTCTTATTGTTTTCAAAGTATTTCAGGGTTACTAATTACTAATATGACGCCGACAAAGAAATACGACTCCATCCAATTTCATGTTATTATTGCTATATAACAATCTTTTTTCGGGGCTGAGCGGTATTGTAACTACCGCAGCGGCGTTGCTGCGGAAAAAAGCGCCAATGGCACACACCTATGAATAAAACGGCATGCTGTTTCCATCTGAAAAGAATTTCCACCAAAATAAATAGCTACAACTAACGTGAGATCGCGCGTTAGTTGTTGATATTTATGTTGGCGGAAATTCCGTTGAAACGTAAAATGCCTGACCGGCGTAGTAAAAAACAGAGAAGGCGGAAAAGGAACACAACCTCCCTACTTTGCGCAGGAGAATCGTCTAACTGCAGCTGACACTGAGGCTGAACAGTGGTACTATGAGGAATGTGGTCATGTTGCACCCAGCACTGTATTTTTACCTAATAATTTATACAAATGGCTTAACAATCCGGCCACCCTAGTGTTTCTCACCTATGATAATCAAAGACAGATCATACATATGAAAAAAAAATAATCTTTTTTTCACTATCCGGGGTTGGCTTGAATGACGTTAATAGAAACTGCTCAGTGGCGCCTCCTTCAAGTGGCGCACAGGGTATGTACCAAACCTGCCGTACCTAAGGCACGCCATTGAACTACCGTAAATGTTTAATAAAATAAATTTCTATTTTTTCCAAGTGGCCTGTGACACGCAACATGCACTGAAGTTCCCAGACTAACCCTAATTCGAAGGATTAGCCTATGCTATGTAGATCATTTCCATTCTGGTCTTTTGATTCTTTCAAATGCATCGTAGCATAATCCAGTTTGCTGAGAATGCACATTCACAGAAGCTTTTGTCCGTTGATGTTGTTTCTATGGTTACAATACAACAGGAAGCAATAGATTGAAACTGGGATTAATTATTCACATTTGTCGCGTGAACCAGAATTCAATTCTATATCACCTATGCATGATTATGATGATTCAAATCCCATCTCAATGGATTTACTACCCACAGTATTTAGAATATTAACGCAAAATTAATTTAACACTCAAGCCAGCTGATTTGGGAAATATATATAGTTTAATACCTTCATGTGGCTTTCCGAGATGGTGTATTGGAGTCTAAACCTCGCCTCTGGATCATATATCGACTCGTCCCGACGGATTCATCGATAAATGGAACCGAGACAAGGTTTCGACTTCAATGCACCATCTCGAAAACTCACTTGGTGGTAATGACCAATTTATCTTACAAAATTTCCCCCTTTCTTGAGTTGTTCGAATATATTTTGACTATTATTCAACGTCTATGAAATGATTTTTTATGAATGGAGATCATGATGTCATGGTTTTACGTTCTTGTGCTGCACATGACGCAGTCCCCATTCATTGTCCCACTTGTACTATAGCCGCCAAAGTTTATTGTAGTGTCTCAGCTGTGTGATTCTTTTCTTTTATTTTTCAGGTTTAATGCATGGTAGGCCCAGTGGTGGCGCCAGGGAGGGGGGGGGGGGTCAGAGAGGGCTACAGACCCCCCCCTCCCCCGTCGGAAAGCTCCAGCCCCCTCCCCTCCGTCGGAGATTTTTAGTCAGTCCGTCGGAGAGTCTCGTAAACCCGACTTCACGAGAAATTTCCGACAATCGAATGTTGATATCTCGTCTTGGCAGTCTCGAACCCGTGCAGCACTGGAACTTTGATAGAGAATAGTGATTCTCACGAAATTCCTTAATGTCGTTCGTCAAACTGGCTTTATAGATGAAATATTTCCCGACCTTATTATAATATGTTTACTTTAACCCTTTACCTAAGGTAACGGCCAAAACCGGCCAGCGCTATATTCTCAAAAATCGCCAGAGCTCGTTCTAACGAGGAGTCATAACCTATGTTTTTGAGACAAAAAATGAAAAAAATTAGTTATTCAATAATTTTTTTTTTGTTTTGCAAGTCTCGTCTGCTTTTCAGGTTAGGTAAAGGGTTAAATAAACAACAAACATACTCAATTTGCTTCTATTTTGGTTCTCCAATTTACCAATTTTCACTCATTTTCCTTCGTTTGGGAGGTCAAATGTTATAGCCCCCCCCCCCCCCCCCCCCCCCCCCCTGTCGGAGAGGTCAGCCCCCTGTCGAGAAATCCCAGATATTAGCATAAAGGTTGGAGTACGCTGCGTAATCATAAATCTATACAGCCACAGCGAGTCTTCGTTCATAGTTCATACGTATTCAATTTACAAACATGTCTAACAGTATTATAACATCGCTGAAGATTCGGTCATTTTAATTCTCTATTGATTCAAAGAAATTGAATGTTTAACCACCCTTTACCTAACATGAAAAGCAGACGAGACTTGCAAAACAAAAAAAAAATTATTGAATAACTAATTTTTTTCATTTTTTGTCTCAAAAACATAGGTTATGACTCCTCGTTGGAACGAGCTCGTCGAGCTCGTTCCAACGAGGGGTCATAACCTATGTTTTTGAGACATAAAATGAAAAAAATTAGTTATTCAAGAATTATTTTTGCAAGTGTCATCTGCTTTTCAGGTTAGGTAAAGGGTTAAATAAACAACAAACATACTCAATTTGCTTCTATTTTGGTTCTCCAATTTACCAATTTTCACTCATTTTCCTTCGTTTGGGAGGTCAAATGTTATAGCCCCCCCCCCCCCCCCCCTGTCGGAGAGGTCAGCCCCCTGTCGAGAAATCCCTGGCGCCACCCCTGGGTAGGCCTATATAAAAATAACATCATGGCAAAAAATAATCTAGTCTAATTTTTTTAATTGGTGATTTATTTATCATTTAATTACTGTTATGAAAACGGTGGTCTCGAGAAGTGAAATCGGTTTTGGTCGAGTGAAGATAAAACACGTTCTCTTTCTAAATCGAATGATCGCTCGCGTGGTTGCTACCCTAAAATGAGTTTTGTGTTGTCTAGGGTTTAATCTCGGGAACGGGAATTCCCGGGTTCCAGGTTCCGAAAACCGGCCCCGATACCCGGGAAATCTACAGCACGGAACCGGGAATGAAGCGTGGCGAAGTTGGTGTATTGAACTTCAGTTTTCTGAACTGAAACTTTGTAGGATTTCGTCAGCCCTTCCACGCCTGAAATTTTCATAAGAGTCGCCGTAGCTCTCAACCAGTTCTGAGGACCTCCCTCTCTTTCAACAGCAAGATCTTCTTCACCCGCTTCAAAGTTCAAACTCGTCTTCATTTTCAGAATCACCAGTATCACTATTCAGTACCTCCTCCAACATCAATACCTTCTTCGCAGCCGTCACCAGTCTCCTTTGCTAAAAGTAGAGGAGACTGGGGACGACAGTGAAGAGGAGGGTGTTGATGTTGGAGAAGGTAGAGGTGATAATGCGAGTGATTCTGAAAATAAAGACGAAATTGAAGCGGGTTTGGGTTTTCATACTTATCTCAGGAAAAGAACTTTTCCGTTTGGAGATGGGAGATTGCCAATGAAATATGCTCATTATCATTAAAATAAATGCGTCATGTTACCCTCGTAAATTTGCTTGATATTACCCGGGACATTTCCCGGTTCCCGATTCTGAGAGTAATTTCATTCCCGCTCCCAGTTCCTAGAAAACCCTGGGGATATACTAAACCCTAGTTGTGCCTGGGCGTTTTTACTTGTATTATGGGAAATACGTTCTTGTTATAAAACAGCTTGATATACAAGACACACGCAGGATCTGATCTTTATCTTCAAAGATGGATTCTGACAGCGATGACGGAACTTTTTTGTAAGTGGGGCGGGAGACACATAAAACTAGGAGTTTATACAATACCGAAATTCGCATAGATGACAATTTTCGTCATGGGAAGGGATTTATCGAAAAGTTAGCTCCCCTTTAAAGCTGCCAGTCAATTTTACACTGAAGTTATGGGAATTTAAATTAAAAATTGATATTTCAAAATGTTCGCGAATTTATGTCACAAACTTCAAACAATTGCATGTAGAGTACCATAAAAGTACATAAGCTGGTTTGTTATATTTTTCCCCAATCATTTTGAACGTTTGACTATTATTCTCTGCGGAAACCCATTTAAAGAATGAGAAAACTGTATTTTCCCCATCTTTTGATATTTTGTAATATTTTTGTGTTCATTATATCAATTGTGTGCGCACGGTGATAAATAATGCAGATACTGTTCTTTCTATTACAATTTACAAACATCCAGGATGTGAGGTGTACCAATTTTTTCCCTGGGAAGAGTAAAAAAAACTTGCAAATTTCTGTAAAAACACATTCGCTAAACAGTGAGCTAAACTGGACCACCAGTGTTGGCAGGCCTGAAAATAAGCAGTCCGACATTTTCAAAATGAGGTCCCCAGAGGGTGAATTTGGTGATGCTATCCCATACACTGGGCCAATTTATCCTCTGGGCACATCTTTCTGTTTAGTTTTGAGCCCCTGATTCAGATTATGGTTCCCAGAGGGTAAATTTAGTGATGCTACCCTGCTATGCAGGGTAGCATCACTAAATTAACCCTCTGGGTACTTCATTTTGCAGTTGACAGTCTGCTTATTTTCTGGTTTGAGTGTTGGTGGGTGTGAAACTGATAGATGTTCATAATCCTGTGACCGCTGGTGGTATCTTCCAAGCCAGTTAAAGGGCAGCATTCAGAAGAGTCCATATTCATTATTATGGGTAGACCCATCAATATTTCCAACGTGCAGCCTCGGGGCTGCACGTTGAAAATATTGATTGGTCTACCCCACATATTTACTGAACAGACATTCTATATAATGACGTTATGGCGTATCATGTCCCTGTCCGGAAAAGCTGCCGCTCGGGTTCAACTGGTTAATGAGTGATTATCTGAGAACTAGTTGCTTTTAATTAGCTTACCATAAAATGCTAAGTTTCATTTTGTCTCGTTTAATAAACGAAAACAACAGACAGCTCGAAGAATGATTGGAGTGGCGTATGGGCGTAGTAACCGATGCGATACTCCGACTTACAGATGAGCTCCACCGCACTGAAAACGTTCGATAAATAATTTTCGGGGAAGCTCTCCAGAAAAATATTCAGCAGGCGACAGAATGTGAATATTTCGCGTGTAACCTAACCATGCTCGATGAGCTAGAATTAATTCTCCGACCATTTTGGGAATTAATGTTGACACTTTTGTCCACAGTTTGTTTTAACTAAGTGGTTAGCGCCATTGCACCGGAAAACGGAATTTCATGTACCGTAGCCATATTACATGTAGACTGATCCAACTCGGTTTTCAATGGGTTTAAGGCACTTATTTAAAAAAGAAACGCTGCTTGGGTATGCAGACTGGTATAAGGAGCATCCCTGTAAATCTCACCAATACAACTTGGTTCATTATGAATATTTTGAAAAGAATTCTACATATTCTACACAATGTCAATGAATAATCACGAGAAACACCACGTTGCGTGATCTTGCATCAGTCGTTCACATTCCAGTTTATTTAGTAATGGTATAATCGAATTTAGAGGCGATTTTCAAATATTATACAGCGGAATTTGCCGGTTTTTTACGAAAGGGTGCATGATTGTGCATATTGGTCCTCCGCATTCAAGTTTTCTATATTTAATTTAATTAATTCTTATTCTTTACCAAATAGCGTAACGATAAAAACTGGCCAACGCTATTAAAAAATTTTGTAAGATTTTTCCAATTTTTGCCTCAGAAAACATAGCTTATGACTCTTCATTGGAACGCGCCAGCTGAGGTCATTAAAGATAAGCTTTATTTTTGAAGCAAAAAATGAATAAAAGATCGCTCGACCACACGTCCCCCTAAAAAAGTGTGCAATTCGAGGTATTTGAACGAAATTGATTTTTTCGAAGTCGAAAAAGGGAGACAACTCTGGCAAAAAATGTCGGACCAAACTCCAATTAGACCTTGACCTCTATGTGGACTGGCATTGATCGATCAGATGCAAGGAAGCCGTGCTCGTTCAGTTCGCAAAATCAAATTTTTCTCCGGGCCTGGAGCCCTCTTCGTGAATTCCACGGTAAGTTTTCTTGGCCAAGCCTGCCCCTGATTCAATCAGGTTTCAAACCTGTTAAATAAATTTATTACAACTACCGTCTTCAATTCGTGTTGTGCAAGGGTTAGAGGCGAAATTTGGATATTATATGGCGGAATTTGCCGAGTTTTTATGAGGACAGCGAATGATCTGGCATCGGTCGTCAACGTTGCAATTTTTTATTTGTGGTATAATCTAATTAAGAAGCGAATTTGAGATATTATATGGCGTTTTTGTCGAGTTTTTAGGAAAAGAGTTAAAAAATAACTTGTTCACCCAATAAATCAGCATTCATATGTTATCATTATGATGTACAAATTGCTGTATTCGAAGAAGATAATAAGGAAGGAAGCAGTAAGACGCAATAAACTACAAGTGTTTGCGTATAGATAAGGTGCACGACTTTTTTCCTAATGATGCGTCAATGTAAAAGTACAGGAATGTATAATCACAGTTGTCGACAAAATGAGTTGTTATTAACACGTTTATATCCACAACCATATTTAAAGTGTCAATATCAATGCCAGATTCAGTATTAACCAGAAGCGAGGGAAGCTCGATAAAAGTGGAGGGGCACAAATTTACAATGCTACTATGGTTCAACCCAGTGTGATAAAGGTTACAATCGTGTATCGGTAAATGTACAATGACTCGCTATAGTCCCTCGTTTAGATGAATATGCAGCAGTGTCTTCACTGTCTTGTCCGTTTCTTCTACTTCAACCATCTTCCAACCCGAAGGCCAGCCTTCGGGTTGGAAGATAGTTGAAGGAGAAGAAACGGACCGAAGCGACCGAAAGTGGGATTCTTTGGCTAAATTTTGTTTGGATTTGCAAATAATGTTACAGAAATGGCTGTATATTGACACGTTTGCATGCGCCCATTTTAATTTATTGTATAATTGCGAAACATATCTTTGGAAAAAAGTGGAGGGGCACGTGCCCCCTGGTTCCGCCGCCTCTGGTATTAACTGTTTTAGTACAGTGACATTGGTAGATTTTTACAGTGGCGAGGGGTAGGAGATTGTCACATTTTAGGCAAAGAAAGGGGACATAGCGTCCACTGAGATTAACGAGGCACCAGTTGCAATGTTGAAGCATTGCATATGGCGCCTTGTTGCACTCAAGGAGCGCTACCAAGAAGGTTATTATCTCTTCTCAACGAAGACAGTTTTAAAGAAGCGATGCCTAGAAGGCTGAACGGCCTTGAATCTCAATCTTAGCAGTCACTATCTTTGATTTACCAGTATGATTAACTATTCTATAAGTAGGAAAAAATAAGACGGAGGGGGTTGAGTGAGGACAGCAGGATCCGTATTTGTGAGGTGCCCCCCCCCCCCCAGGTGCATGAAGAAAATAACTCATCTGTTTTTTTGTAATTACTTTCATATAATAACCTACGATATTTAAAACTGTTTTCCAGATAATGTCGGGGTGTGACATACTAAGAACACCTGGTTCACCCTAGTAACACAATTTGATGGTGGTTGGGCGGAGAAGGGTGGAGGTACGCTCGACGGTTATTTCCGTTTACGTTCACTAGGCCAGTTATTTTACACCCTTATTTGGTTTAGTCACACCGATATTCAAGGTCTCGGGCCAACAGTCCAGTTCTGTAAGCAACCTGACCTTGTTATGGGCGACCCAATTTTCGTGGGGATTGCGCGCAGACTACAGGTGATTTAACGTGACGCCCCTTCCCCAGGGATATAGATATTCCTTTCTGCTCCGGTAATAGGCATGCCAATCAATAAGTATTTATTTGCCTTGAAAACATCAAGATATTAACACAATTGGTGGAACTACATAGTGTAGTAATAAAACTACAGCTACGGGCAGTTTTATTGTTCATTCGTAATTATTTAGTTAACAAACATGTCTACAAAATTGGTAAAGTCATTAAAAATTTGTCGAACTTAAGTCTCGATTGAGAAACATTTCTTGCGTTGATGCAAAGAAAATGAATGTTTATAGACTTTTTCAGATTTAATCGTCTGAAATATTTAAGTTGGTCGGAAAAGCGAACCGTAGGTTCGCTTTTCTGACCAACTCAAATATTCCAGTTGAATTTATTTATTTATTGATGTTTAAGGTCACATATTTATGCACAATGGCTAATCATGACCGTGACAGTTTTACGGGTGGAGGAAGCCGGAGTACCGGGAGAGAACCACCGAGCAACGACGAGCAGCTGCCAGCTCCCCAACATCGTAACTCCTCACTGCAGCACAGGCAGGGTCAGATTGGTTGAAGACATGCGTACCATCGACGTGCAGTACGCCTTAGTACACGGCGTCATCGTGCCCCCACGCGGGCAATGGAGATGAAGTGTCTTGCCCAAGGACACCTCTACCTACTGAGCCACCGCGCTCCCATCCAGTTGAACTAAACATGGGCGATGGACTATTGGAGGACTAGAGTGGTTCTAGGTCATAACAGCGTCGAATTCCTTAAAGAATTTGAATGGAGGCTTGAGAGCTTGACCGATATCACGAAACAGGTCGAGTTTATTGAGTTCGGCATCTTGCTGTCAAGTGCAACGCTCGACAGTCGTGTTATTATATAATATACTCAATGGCCAATACGCGGAATTAGGTATCTGGGGCCTTGGGAGGGTGAAAGTACATAACTTTATTACACAACGATTGTTGTAACATCTGAAAGTAAGTCAACATGGATTATAACATCAGTCTGTCAGAAAACTATATTTACACAGTGCAGGATGAATATAACTCTTCAACATGGGGATTCTTTGTAAAGAACAATGAGCTAATAATAGGAGGATAGGAAATTCTAAAAGTAAAGCGCTTTTAAAATGACAAGTCAAATATCCGGAATGTTGACAGTGAACATAAAATATGCTCACGCCTCGAGCTACAATCTGGTTATTACGTTGGTTCAGACATTTAAATCCCTACCTTGGTAGTAAACATGTCAAATACACAGACATGCGTCGGGCCTGCACGCTTTGACAGTGCCGTGATCGCAAAAGCTGTATCTTTTACAATCGGGTCGCAGTCTGGTAGCGACGGACTTACATCAAAAGGTCTGGAAACGCGGTGGCTCAGTGGTACACTGTTGGAGGTCCCGAGTTCGACCCTCGTCCGGGACGACTCGCGTTGTGTCATTGGGCAAGGCACTTTATCCCGGTTGCCCACATGGGGGCACGATGACGCCGTGTACTAAGGTGTACTGCACGTCGATGGTGCACATGTTTTCAACCGCTGTAACCCTGTTTGAACGGAGCTTGAACAGGGTTGGAATGTTGAGGAGCTGACAGTTGCTCGTCGATGCTCGGTGGTTCTCTCCGGGTACTCCGGGTTCCTCCACCGTCAAACTATCACGGTCACGATTAGCCACTGTGCATAAGTATGACCTTAAACACAAATAAATAAATAAATACATTATCAGGTCGGGATTCCCTGTACAGGGCTAAAATTTCATCTAAATTTGGGTGAATCCATTTGGATTCTCGCGTAAATGGTTGCGGGAATCCATACCTGTTATGAGGTCTGAGGACCCCATGAGGCCACCATGGTTGAACCCCAGAAGTATGCTGATAACACATGTTAACATTTTACCCAACACTGCTTTTTTAATTTTTAAGACAAAAACTGAATTTGATAATTGTTTTAAAAAATAAATAATATTTATCAATAAAAACCTTACAAATATAGCTGTTGTTGGACCGGCTCATTGGATGGTTCCAATGACCACCATATTTGTACAATTGTATTGACAAAATTTCAGGATATTTCAGGTCTTGTTAGCCTTGCATTGGTAAATTTGCTGCCGCTATGTTAGGTAAAGGGTTAAATTGATTGACTTCTTTTCACGCGAATCCTAGCAGAGGTGCAGAGAGAATCTTCATGGATTGTCGATGGTTTTGTTGCATGACTCTTTGCTTAAATCGATTCTCGGATTCTCATCGAAATATAAGCCCTGTTGTAAACAAATAAGTTATAACCCGTTGAAATTACGCTGAAAGTTGTGTAGGAGTACATGTTGGCCTGTAGCTATATCATATGCACATAGGATATATCAAAAACATGTGGATGAGAAAAAGTAACAGTCAAAGTTAGACGCCGGCCTGAAATCTTCAAGTTAACGGAAACTGACCATATCATATAGGCTTTATGTTTCGTTTTTCAGTAAGCGTCCCCATTTTCCACTACACCAATTCAGAGCTTCAATACTGATCTTTTAAAATGTGCTTGCGAGATTCGTGTATGTAGTTGTTCGGTGCGGGTTTTCGCAAATTGGAACTGAAACTTGTGAGGGTTTGTGTAAAGATTTGGTTAGACAGCTGACTTATTCCTGACTCAGGGTGACTTAACCCTTCGAAACGGAGCAGCCATTTCTCCGGACAGGAACATGATACGTCATAACGTCATTAAATAGGATGGCTGTTCAGCAAATGTGTGGGATAAACCAATCAATATTTCTAACGTGCAGCCCTGAGGCTGCACGTTGAAAATATTGATTGGTCTACCCTAGTCCAATAATATTAGCCTTCGCCTGTGCTCCGAATTTATTATTTTTTGATTTTTAATATGTCGCACCGTCGAAGTCTAATCTGATCTTTCGTTTTTCCAGCAGCAAAGTTCAGCGAGAGACTCTCGCTGAACGGTTGGACCTCGATTAAAGATCAAATTTCCCCACCTGGTTCCTACTTCCGATTGACAGTTGTGTAAAACACATTTTTCTTCATTCTGGTGGTCATTTTCTTGCAAACAAATCGATATTTTGAATTATTTAGGCGTCATTTGCACTGCAATTTTTTCAACTCGAAACTGACTGTTGAACCGGAAGATGGGTTGATAGGAAAACGCGGAGTGAAAAACGGAATACCGATAATGTTGTGCACACCAAGTCAAACGACGCGGCAGTCGTTGCAATACCGCTGAGGTCCGTTCCCGGAAATGGGATACGATTTTTAACAATTTTCCAACCGCTGTAACATTAGCGCTTGTAAAAATGTTTTTATTTAATTATTGGTATTTAATACGTAATTCGACAGTAAGTATAGCAAATTTATACATCTAATATGAATGTGAAGGCATATTATTCTTGTCGAATGTGGGAACATGTATGGAGAATGAGTATTCATCATATTAGTGTTACGTCGCCTAATTTCGTACTTTGCTGCTGGAAGAACGAAAGATCAGATTAGACTTCGACGGTGCGACATATTAAAAATCAAAAAATAATAAATTCGGAGCACAGGCGAAGGCTAATATTATTGGACTAGGTCTACCCCAGATACTGGACATGGACTCTTCTAACTGCTGCCATTAAACTGGTATGGAAGATACCACTAGAGTTCAAAGGGTTAAACTTATTACACTTATGAAATTTCCGGAAGAAAAAAAATTCTATCGCCGTCCTTACATACATGTAAATGAATAGACTTGACCTATTTCTCTAACCAAACTCTTCGAAATTTATTTTATCTTCCAGATGAATTAAGCAGCTGGCGAGCAGTTCAAGTTTTTGTTTTGATACACAAATACAGGATATTAGATGAGGTCACAGATGTAAAAACATTAAACTAAGAACTAACATGAAATATGAGACCCTTTTCACCATATGTTTGAGATTTGAAAACCAAATGCTGTTGAAATATCTTCGTAACTTGCGATCGTGGATTCAGATATCGACATTGAATCCAACGAAAAGGCGGAATAGCTGAACCGATGACTCGTTTTTTTTTTATCCGTAATAGATTGACGCAACCTAAATTCAAAGTCGAGCGACTCCATGTGTTTGTTTACTCTACCAGAGTTAATCGGTCAACACTTCCTTGATATTTATCATCGTCTTGAAATGCACGGCAGAATGTACTGTAGACAAGGACAGTAGCATATGATAGTCCATCCATAGCTGCAAATAAGCGCCCATAGATCAAAGATTTTTGTTTGTTTTTCAGAGACCAGGGACAAAGTGGAAGATGACATTCTCTTTTTGTTTGAATGTCTGTTATACTGCAAACAACGGGAAGCACTCTCACAGGAAGTGAACCACAACATGCTAGGCACAGCACATATGAGCCATCTGCAGCAACCTGAAATATTAATCGGGACGTTCGAGTATGACATAACTCCTTTATTTATACGTTACGTCGTGTGGGGGGGGGGGGGGGGGGGGGAGGGGCACTAAAAATTTGCAAGACGTGACGTCCTATTTTTTTATTCGGCTCCTTTTTACACCCACCCACCCACTACGTGCAAATTTTCTACTACCGTTCTCAGCCCCCCCCCCCCCACACTCTCCCATTAAAATCAAAAATAAACTTATAAACTTAGTAGGCACAGCTGTCTTTGGGGGGGGGGGGGGGTTCATAATGTTCTTAAACTGGTACCACCAATTTAAACCTCTGTGGGCTGCTGTGGGCCCCAATCCACAAATGACAAGCTGTTCATTATCAGGCTTGGCCAGAGCAGGTGTACATATACGGGGACAAATTTTCATTTGAATTGTTCCCAAAATATTGTCTGCACATTTTCTACATTTCGAACAAGAACACCCCCTACTAACGTGTGACATTTTCCCAGATTAAGCAGGATTAAACCCAATATTCTGACATATTAAGCCTCCTGATGTTGTAGTTATGTTAATAGTGTGATGTACAACATCATCTTTAAGGTTTGAAACACAAATGATGGAAAATATTAGCTGATATATTGATATATTTTTAAAAAATTCAAAAAATTGCACAAGTTGGAAATGCACATTTTTAGCGCACTCAAGAGTCCCACCCACCCCCCACGTCACGTCTTGCAAATTTTTTGTGCCCCCCCCCTCCCCCCACCCCGGTTACGTCAACAAATTATGTTTGTAAAGACAAGACGGGGGTGGACAGGCACAGAGGCGACCATAGCAGGAGAACGATTGGCTGATTTTCTTTTCTTCCTTTTTCTCAAAATTGTGAAGTCTATTTTGTATCAATAATGACAATAATAACAATATTGTTATAACTTATTATTATTATTATTATTATTATTATTACTGAATTAGATTGCATGGCCGATTGTTCCGAGACTGCTATAGTTACACCTTCATTTTTCTGGGTACACAAGTCTTTAAAAGATACTCCGAATGCTTCAATTGCCATGGGAAGTTAATTTTTCCTCTGGAGGTTGGGGGAGCACTGGATATTCTCCTATGGGGATATCAGTCTTACGACACTCTTAACCCGGCACGAGGGGACATGAAGTGGAGGGAAATATGTTTGTATTGGCATTGTTACTTTGTCCCCTACACTTCTCTTTTAGCCCGGCTACGCACCTACTCTCGCGTTAATGTTTCTCGTCGAGACTGTTTCTTTTGATTTTGGTGCCTTAGATATCGATTCACCCTTCAAAGAGTAATCATGTACTTACTTTTTTTTAGCTTATTTGTTTTACAAGGATTGGCGAACAAGTTATCCAACTTATATTAACGCCACTCATTGGCCCAATGGCGCATGGGTGTGAGCTGACACTCGTAGCGGCAACTTCGAGACTTTGCTCCTCTCGAATACTACGGGGGGTGGGTGGGGGGGGGGGGGGATCTTCAGCCTACACGAAGTGTGTCTCTCTCCGCACAGAGGACAGCAGGGCTGGCATTCTTAAAAATACAGGAGGGCTAAAAATCGCTCTCCTCACATGACCTTGGGGGCGATTAGCTCTCCTCACGCCTACAACAGCAAAAATGGCAAAATGAAGTAGTACTATTAAAGAATTCTGCCAAGTGGGCTTTGTACATTTTATTTGGTGTTACTAACAAGGTAGTCTCTGTGAGACGGCTACACTGCCCCTCACACACCCCCAGGCCTTGGCAAGTGTGGGCATCTTGCAGAGACCTCTAACATAGTAGAGATCTAAAAACCAGTGGGTTTTAGGAATAGGCTGTTGTGGTAATCATTATTTATTTTCTAAGGCTAGGAGGGCCATTTTTGGCTTTCCTCAATTTTTTTAAAGCGAGTAGTAGGCGAGCGCATAAATCGCTCTCCTGAAAATACCAGGCCTGGGACAACCATTTTGCGAGACCCTGGAACACTTTGTATTAGAATGTCGAAAATACCAGTCTAACAGAATAAGATAAGGGAGTATGATGGCGAAGTGGGGTGAGAGAACGAAGGACATGTGGTTGGTATGTGACACAAAGGAGAGGGTTAGTATGCTTATCGGGGAGATCGGGAAGGATGGGGTACGGGATGTCATCAAGCAGTTCGTCTAAGAGTGTTGGGAGGAGAAGAGATGTGGGGTATGGAGCATTTGGGAAGACAGAGCTAATCAAGGCCTTCTCACTTGAGAACAGCGACAAATCAGCGGCCGGCCAAAGTGTTATTATTATTGGGAATTTGGGGGAAGAAGCACGCAAAGTATAAGAAATGTTACCTTCATATCCAACTGAGAACATTAATACACGACTATACATGTAGAAAGTTTTATAACAAACAGTCGCATGAAATAATGATCATTCTCTAATCTCTATTAAATAAATTGTTCTTATACCATTAATTGATGAAGGCGTCTATACATTTTGCTACACTTCGACGGCTTACATTCTGTGGCTTTGTGGTTGTATCGAGGCAAGTCTTGGCTGCCTATATAGGCAGCCAAGACTTTCCTAGAAACAACTGGCAATGTTCTTGGATTGTAACTGGCTAATGTATTTAAAAAACTCATTGTTGAGGCACCTAGTTTGTTGTAGTAAAATGTGATTAAAGTCAAAATTAGGCCTTCAAAACTTGAAGAATTAAAATTTTGATTTGAATGAGGACTGAGATTGGAAAATTTGAGGTTTGAACTGGAAAAAATCATGCCAAAATGCCATTGGAAAAGGGTCCCATTTTCGGTCCCTGTATACACAGACATCCAAATATATAACTGTTTATCCACATACAAATTTCCACGAACTCTTCAGTTTTTTATGTAGGAATTTAAGCAGAATGATATTTCAACCAAAACAAATTGATAACTAAAAGAAATATTGATTGTAATATCGTTTATTCAAGATAAAATTTTAACATTTCATTGCAAAAAAAAGCTAAAGTCCACTGGTCAGTAGAACTCTCACATCCCTGTAGTATGCTTATGGGGTTTTCCTTTATTTATTATTGGCGCTTAACGCCACATTAGTAGCTAAGGCTATATCGTGGGGAGAAATTTTCAAGTGAGAAACAACGTTTTATTGATTTACATGAATTCTACACACTTTTGTTGAAAGAATAATTGAAAGAGAGTAAAAATTTATGAAAACAGAGTCCCGTAGCTGTCGAAAATGTTGTTAAACTCAAATAAATAAGACTTTCGACATGGTCTACCAATAGCCTTGTAGATTGAACTTTGAGGCCTACTTTGATAATAAATAGTAAACACTTTTTTCGCAGCGTGTACTGCAGACCTCAGAAATATATTTTCAGAGATGATCTCGACGAATTTTCAAGCCTGGTAATATAACGCGCCCTGCACAAACAATCAATTAATTGATTGTCGATCGGTCATGACGAAATCGATTAGTATTTTTCCTTGTCGAAGACTCGATAAAGTTTACCCCGTTTTAGACGTTTAATAATTAAAAAAAAAATGAAAAACTGTTGTTTCTAAAGATAAAAGGTCAAGAACGTCGACGTTAAACCTCAAGAAGCCAGCCGTTAGAAGCATTTGTCTTTTAGGTACATTCAAAGCTTTGATGTTGTGAACTTTTGAACCGTTAGTATAATAATCAAGACCGGTCGTCAGTTGCGAAGTTCGCAACTGACGACCGGTTTTGATTATTACACTGACGGTTCAAAAGTTCACAACATCAAAGCTTTGAATGTACCTAAAAGAGGATAGTCTTCGTTGTTTAGTTGAGACAGGTCAACTGACTTGAACTTCATTTTTAACGACTTCAAAGAGACGAGGGGGGGGGGGGGGGGGTTCATCTAGGTACGATTAATCGATTATTATCGATTATTTGCGACGATTAATCGATTCCTAAATTTAGAAAATCGTGACAGCCATATTTACAGTATCCACGTAGCTTGAAAACCTCACCCTATATTCGGCAAAGATGGATTTGGTACGAGCTGTGTAGATGTAGATAACCGTTCAATAAATCATCAAGTACAACATCTCATTATCCTTTCTTCTTCTTACTTATTGATGTTTTAGTTTTAAAAGAAGAGACTCTGTATTGCTGTTATCCTTTGTTATTTTTTTAACCCTTTGAACCCTCGTTTCCTGGAATGATATCGCCTTTGTGTACACGTACAGTAAGATGGGTCAGTTCAATATCAATATACAGGGAGGAAAAATAATAATTACAGTCGAACGCGTATGCTGTTCTGTATTTATTGCACGCCTACAGTTTACTGAAAAAAAATATTAAAAACACAAATTATTGCCAAAAATAACCATGAGGTAGTTCAGCTACCTGAACGTTGCGGCTTCCCCAGTCGGGAAGCCGGGAAGTTTGAATAGATGAAGTAGGAGCAGAAGAGAGGAAACGTTGGAGTTTAAGAACAGAACAATAACACGATCAGAAAATTATAACAGGTGTGAGAATTTTGTAATGATGTTGTTTCGATTTAATAAATATAAAGAGGTTATTACTTGGTTAATTTCATGTCGGTCGAAATATCAGCCCTCGATAACTTTACACCAGCCTTCGACGTCTCAGGCTGATATGAAGTTACCTCGGGCTGATATCCCAGCCGATATGAAACTAACCTTCGGTAACTTCACATCAGCCTTCGATCTTCGGTCTCAGGCCGGTATGGAGTTACCTCAGGCTGATACCTTGGCCATATTAAACTAACCTTTGGTAACTTCACATCAGCCTTCGATCTTTGGTCTGAGGCTGATATGGAAGTTACCTTGGGCTGATATCTCGGTCGTTATATAAAAAAAAAAATAACCAAGCAAGATCCTCTTATATTATATGCTAGCCTGTGAATTATCGCAATTATCTAAAAGATATTTCTCGATATCCATCGACTCGATGGATATCGAGGAATATTCCTCAGTAACTTCCTAAATGACGTCACGCTATGCCGCATTACGTCGCCTTGAAGACGTGATCTTTGTTATTTGTTTTGAAACGTATGCATTGCTCGTCGCATTGGGCTGAAATATTGTGCCATAAATGTCTCATAGCATATAATAAAAAAGAAAATCTTCTCTATTTTAGTCAGTATCTGGAATTATCTCATGAGTGTGAACCTGAAAGCGCTCGTGAAAAATAAAACTTTCAAGTCCACACGATGATTTTTTTCAGTAGCTTCCTAATGACGTTACGCTTCGGCCCATGACGTCGCCTTGAAGGAACAATCAACAGCTTGTTTGTTATTGTCTTGAAACTGCTTGCTGTCGAATTGGGCTGAATATTGCGCAGTAAAATGTCACGTAGCATATAATAAAAAGAAAATCTACGCTGCTTTAGTGAATAAAGCGCTCGTGAAAAATAAAACTTTCAGATCCACACTCATGAGATAATTCCCGATATTCACTAAAACAGCTTAGATATACTCCATTTATCGCTGAACAAAGGCTGCATTGAAAAAATGTTGATTACTTTGTAACAAATTAATTGACAATAATAGATTCCTCAATTAATTCTGATTATAATCATACAATAATTACACTTAATTAAAGCATAAACCTTTACAGAGCTGCTCCCACGCCGGAAATCTGGGTGAGACAAACAAAGGTCAAAATTTGGCATTTCATTCGTTTATCAGAATAGATGGTTCGAGGTTCCCAAATGTGAAACGATCTAACAGTGGTTATGTGGTATAAATCAACTAACGCATCTAGTTTTCAGACCAGTCTCATCGAATCAAAAGAATACTTTCAATTATTGCCAAATAAATGTTTTTAATGATAAATGATTATTGAATTCTTTATTTCTTTGCCAAGATGAACGCAATCTGTTGTAGAAAATGGATTTTCCTTAATAAATTAGACTTAAAATATGACGCTTAAAAAGTCGGT
Source organism: Pictodentalium vernedei (assembly GCA_031216915.1). Lineage (NCBI taxonomy): Eukaryota > Metazoa > Mollusca > Scaphopoda > Dentaliida > Dentaliidae > Pictodentalium > Pictodentalium vernedei. The sequence continues at coordinate 156,798,331 of CM062297.1, forward strand.
TGAAAATAAGAGAAACTGACTTCAGAACAACGATTGGAGATCATTAAAAAAAATACCTCCCAAAATATTTAGACCATACAGAAAGGAAACTATACGTTATTAACCCTTTACCTTATGTAACGGACAAAACCGGCCAACGCTATTCACAGAACTCGCCAATTAATTTTCATTATTTTTGTCTCAAAAACATAGATTCTGGCCCCTCTTTGGAACGAGCTCGTTGGGCTCGTTCCAATGAAGCCCATAACCTATGTTTTTGAGACAAAAAAAAAATTTGAAAAAATTGGTTATTCAAGAATTTTGTTTGCAAGTGTCGTCTGCTTTTCATGTTAGGTAAAGGGTTAAGTAGCACTGAGGATCAGAGGCATAACTAAGAGAGGCATATCTCAAACCGTCCTCCCCATAGCGTCGTAGTCACGGGGGGATGGCAGGGCCGTGGACGGAGAAGCGCGGGGGGGGGGGGGGGGGGGCTCCCTATAATTATTAGTGTTACGCCCCTTACACCCCTCGGCGCTACTGAGGACTGGGGAGATGCCCCCCCCCCCCACACTTTTCCTGAGTAATGTCAACTTCATATACAATCATGCCTGAAAACTCTTAAAGTACTGGTGTCCTGATATTTATTGAGTCATACTGCTATAGTTATACCTTCACTTTCTGGGGACATGAGATTTTAAAGACATTCAGAGTGCTCCAACTGCCATAAACAATTAATCCCCCCTCCCCCGGGAGACCCTGGATTTCCTCCTCCTCACCCCACACTCTTAACTCAGCACGAGGTGACATGAACTTGAAGTAGACAGATATATCTTTGTACAGCCATTATTACCCCCCCCCCCCCCACCAACCACACGCTTCATTTAACATAGCTACGCCTCTGTTCTATTAATTTGTCTATTCGAGACTTCTTCCCCATTTGGGGCCTAAGATATCGATTCCCCCTTGCAAGAGAAATCAAGTACTTTTTTACGAGACTACGTACATGTATTCAACCTGGACTTACGCCACGCACAGTCGATCGTACAAATGGAGGCATGTCCAACTCAATTCAGAGTGTCAGGGGCCAGGCACGATCAAATTGGAGTAGCCGAGTAGGAACTCCATACTTCACGACTACTACATGCATTTATCCACAAATAAATTTGCATATATACATGTATGTATACATACAATACGTTCGGCTACATCCCGAATGTCCATCGGAGGAACGTTTACTTGTCAGTTATTTCCCATGCGGAAACTTCCATTGCACGGGCGTTTTGGTTGTCATCCACTCATCACATAGTGTACCATGTACCTGCTTTGATGTTCAGAACAAAGGACGCTGATTTGAACTGTAGTGGTCTCCTCAAAGACTAGCACTTGTGTATCATTTGAGGCATTTATGATATTTTGACGTACACCATGTGGTTAGTATAATTTGATGCATGTGTTGCTAGGTTGGTTCAATGATTCTGTTAGCAGTTTGTTGTCAGACGAGAAAGTGTCTGCCAAAAAGATCTTTATCCTTGACATGCTCATTGGTTACCAAACACATGATTCAGGTGACCAAACACCTGCAGCCACGACGAGTGATAATTTGAAAAAGATGTGCGAGGTTGTGAATGAATCAATTTTATATACGATAATACCATAGAGTGTTTTGATATGTTTGATATCTCAACGAGTTGAAAGTGAGTTTTTTTCGCGAGGCTTGCCGAGCGAAAAAAACTCACTTTCAATGAGTTGAGATATCAAACATATCAAAACACACTATGGTATTGTTGTATTTATCTTATACCGACCATTTTTGTTCTTTTCTGCATTTTTAAAAGGGTTTTGGGGATGATTTCGTGTCAAAATGTCGACTCATCTGGAGTGGAGTCGACTGCTTTCTCTTGTTGGGCATGAATACATGTGATGTGCCCGGAAAAGCTGTTGGTGCGTAACAAGGCTACAAATTCAAGTGAATGATAGAGTATAGTTCCCCTTAGAAAGTGGCCCTGTAACTGGGAAAACAATTACAGAAAATATACTTACGCCTCAATTCTTATGATTTATGACAAAAATATGTTTGATAATCAATTTCACCAGATTTGACACGATTTATAAACAATTTTGCGAATGTCATAATTATATTATAATATAGAAAAAGACTATAGTCCGTTCTCCAATCTATATGACATAGGGGTATGTGTTATAGATAATCTATAACACATGGGCTATATCTTCAACAGGTATAAGATAAAGTTCTATAATCTACGAAACGTTGAAGAGAAAGAGCTGGAGGTGGGAAGGGGCACCTTTTCCGAATACGAATAGCAGACGACACTTAGAAACAAATGACTTCAATGACAAACCTTTTTCATATTTGACTCATTTTCGTTTTCGCCTCGAATGAGCTCGTGAAATAGTATTTTTTCAATATATACTGCAACTGGAAAATGCAGTTACTCTCTGTGGATCAATACAATACATTTAAATTTTTAACTTTTTACACGCTGGTGTCATAATTTCAACATGCAAACTTTCCAATATTACAACTAGGAATTTAACCGTTTACCTAACACGAAACATTAGTTACCTATTTTTTTAAGTATTTGCAACCGGCTGGTGGTACTTAACCCTTTATCTAACATGAAAAGCAGACGACACTTGCAAAAAAATTTTTTGAATAACCAATTTTTTTCATTTTTTGTCTCAAAAACATAGGTTATGACCCCTCATTGGAACGAGCTCGACGAGCTCGTTCCAATGAGGGGTCATAACCTATGTTTTTGAGACAAAAAATGAAAATATAATGAAAATGAATTGGCGATTTTTGAGAATAGCGCTGGCCGGTTTTTCCCGTTACGTTGGGTAAAGGGTTAACCTAAGCAGTCTTGTTGGTCAGAGCTAAAGCGTTACAGATGCAACTTTGGTGAGCTCAAAGTATTGGAATAAAAAAACCCTCTTCATAGCATGATATCAGAAGCTACTTTTTAAAAATGAAAAACAGACTCGCTGCCCCTTATCAGCAGACAGACATAAGAGCTCGGTGAGCCCTGTCAAACAGGGTATAATGGCAGCTTTTCGGGCTCAACAGGGCAGCAGATTTGTTAACAGTTTACCTTGCGTGACTGCCGTATGTGGAAAGCACAATTCATTAAAATCAATCAAATTTGTTGTTTTTAAAATAAAAGTCCTCCGAAACACAGCTTACGACTCCTTGATGGATCAAATTGGTCGAGCTCGTACAAATATGGGCTCACAAACTATGTTTTGGAGACAAAACATGAAAATGATTAGTTTTCGAGAACATATTTTTACAAATGTCGTCGCGTAGTCATGTAATAGAAGGGTTAACCCTTTACCTAACGAATCGATCACACACACCCGCGTAATTTACGAATTCAGCAGTTGAAAAACAACTCTTTTCTAGAAAAATTTCGCAAAACCATATCATGTGACCCCCATTGGAACAAGCTCGTTGAGCTCGTTCCAATGAGGGGGTCACATGATATGGTTTTGTGAATTTTTTTTTTTAAATTTGAGAAAACAAAAATTCCAATTACAAATTGCGACGTGTGCGTTGGGTAAAGGGTTAAGAGTTTTACTTTGTGATGGTGTTCTGTTTATTTTAACTCTAACTGTACTTGACGCAAAGAATAATTAGGCCAGCATTCCATAAATATATCATCTTTTTTCTCATCATCGCTTTGTATTGGCTTCCGTGGCATTGCGTAGTACTCTCTTTGTTTGTATTATAGTATACCTTTGTAGGGGTGTGTAATATTGGTGTGTGCGCGTGTGATTGATTTACAAGCATCTGTTGAATGCATTGTGACGTTCAAGGTCAATAAATAAGAGATTTGTTAAGAAAGAAAACTGAAAAATACAACCGCAGCCGGTAATTATATCCTAACCCCCCGAACTCTTAATAATATATTTCATTTTTTTTTGCTTGTTTCTGCATGACATTTATAAACACACATATTTCAGATTTCATTCTCTTTCTGGATTATTTTAATAAGAAGGGCGGGGTGGTTCGGTGGTTACAGCATTGAACTTCAAACAGAAAGGTCCATGGTTCAATCCTGACGCGTTGCGTCCTTGATCAAGACATCTAATCCTGACAGCTCACGTAGGGGGGGGGGGGAGGAGGGGGGCGGGGGTGGCGCTGAAATTTCCACATTTCGATCCAAATCAGAGGTAAATGCGTTGTTACTGCGTTATTACTGCGTTGTTCATTGTCTTGACATTTAACCCTGATGCCCACGTGGGGGGGGGGGGGGTGGGGGGGGGTGGGGGTGGGGGTGGTGGCGCTGTTTACTAAGTTGCACTGCATGTCGAGAGTACACTTGCCTTCAACCAATGCTAACCCTGCTTGTGTGGAGTCAGGGAGCCTGACAGCTCGGTGGTTCTCTTTGGGTACTCTGGCTTCCTACCCCGTAAAATTGTCCGACACGAGGTGACCCTGGCGGTCGAAATTGTTTTTAATCCATAAAAAATAAAAAATAACAGGGATTCTTTGGGGTGTCTATATGGGCCAAATATGGGAGCTTTCCCAATTGCATTTGGGCAAGATTTTTCCCAATTAAAACTAAAAATTTCCCAATCTCAGTGCCCATTCAAATAAAAAATATTTAGGGATTTGTGTATTGAACTGAGCAGTCATAAACCCTCAGAAAACCAATATTTACCAACGTAACGAAAAATAAAAAGCGTCTCAATTCAAGGACAGACAACAGATGTGTTCTTCTTTAACCCTTCATATAACTAATTCTGATTTGATCATTTTTACTGCAACAAAACAGGTGCTCCAGTAAGTAGGTAGCAGACACGCCCGCAAGTTACATTCCAAGAACATTCTCACTTGTTTCTAGGCAAGGCTTAGCTGCCTATAGGCAGCCAAGATTTGTCCAGATACAGCTGCAAAGTCACCGACTGTGGCCTGTGCGTGTTCCCAGTTCGATTTGAAGGTAATATTTCTTAATCTCTGTGTGTTTCTCTCCTCCAAAACAAATTCCCAATTGAAGCTATCATGGTGCAAATTTCCTAAATGCACGGGACCCGGACCCTTTCCCAAAGAATCCATGAATAAATAAATTTTACTAAGAATTTTATATGCGTTATAACACTTTCCACAGTCATTTGAGTAAGCATCAAATTGAACAAGGATTACCGATTCCATTACTGAAGAGGAAGATTCTCTAGTTTGTTTGCTCTTAATGGAGTCGATGTAATTAAAGAAATCAAGAACTGTTTAACCCATGAACAGTACGAATTCTATTTTCTGCTCAACAATTCAAAAGTACTGTGTCCCTCCACTCACATCCCTCTCATTTTGTTATGTTCCATTTATTTGGCAGGTTCGGCGTTGATGGTCTTTTGTGATTTCTAGGCCACCAGAGAACAGTAGCCCTCAGTGCCGGATTAAGGCATGGGCTTTATCGTCTGCAGCCCAGGGGCCTCCGCCAGCTGAGGGCCTCCAGAGACTAAGTGAAATTAATTTACTGTGAAAAGTTACTTCATTTGTAAATGCAGAATGAAAGTATAAGTATGCTGAATTATCTCTTTAGAAAGGGCTCAAATAAGTTGTCAAATAAATTTAATATTTCAAAAACTTATTTTAGTTTTGAAAATATCAACAATATCTCTTCTCTTTTTGTTGTGTTACACTTGCACCCATCCATGCGGGCCTAATGTTGACACTAATCACATTATGTTGTAGAAGTTGAAAAAACTGATTTCAGGAATTCGAAATTCGATTTGAGTGCTTTTGTTAATTATCACTGGGAACATCACAGTATCTGTAGTATAGCCCAGGGGCCTACAAAATTGTAATCCGGCCCTGGTAGCCCTGGCTGATCTACCGTTCTCTGATTGCAATAATGGGCAAGAAATCACTGATGAGAATAAAGGTTAACCCTTTACCCAACGTAACGGAAAAAACGGCCAGCGCTATTCTCAAAAATCGCCAATTAATTTTCATTATTTTTTTAATTTTTGTCTCAAAAACATAGGTTATGACCCCTCATTGGAACGAGCTCGTCGAGCGCGTTCCAATGAGGGGGTCATAACCTATGTTTTTGAGACAAAAAATGAAAAAAATAGTTATTCAATAATTTTTTAGGCAAGTGTCGTCTGCTTTTCATGTTAGATAAAGGGTTGAAGTTCGATTATTCCCTTCTTGAACCTCTCAACAAAACTGTGTCAGTCCGGAAGTGTTTGCAATTAAGGTGGTATTGCAAAACATGACAATGATACGATACAACACAGAAATTGCAGCTATTTACCACTGACGACTCTCCTTGGCTTGACAAGAGAAATCCTATAGGAGGATTACATGGCGAATATGTCATGATTCTATTTCCTTTTCATTTTCAGAAAAAAGCACTAAACTGACTTGTCATTTTAGACTTTGAACACAAATGTCAAACCTTCCAGTAAACGCCAGCATGTTATATAAAGTCATTACGATCTGTCGGATGGCAGACATTCATGGATACAGATGCCAGCAAATTAAACATATTCACCAGACCCATAGCAGTCTTGAAATATTTGAAGGAGGAGGGGCGAGACACGTTTGGCAGACGAAATGAAGTTGCCACGTGTAAGCTATTGCTTATTTGAACCTACTTTTGCTTTTAGAGAGCTTCTCGGGCAGAGTGAGAGAGTCTACGAAATCTAAAGTTATTCATGGTAATCCACAATGCCTCGAGATGGGCGGTACTGGAATTTTGAGTTCGGTATCGGTTTCGGTATTTTGAAGGTGGTGTACCTCGGTATCGATTCGGTATCTCTCTTGACTGAGATTTGCCGATAGAACCAAAGGGGAATTCACGCCAGGAATATGCAGAATACGTTGGTTTTGTACCATTCTACTTCGGCGTTATAAATGCCACTGCCAATGAGCTCAACAGTAGCATTCTTTTACGAAAATCGTATCGGCAGTAATTGTGTGACTTGTTCTATTTACACCTTAACCCTTAACCCTTTACCTAACCTGAAAAGCAGACGACACTTGCAAAAATAATTCTTGAATAACTAATTGTTTTCATTTTTTGTCTCAAAAACATAGGTTATGACCCCTCTTTGGAACGAGCTCGTTCCAACGAGGGTTCATAACCTATGTTTTTGAGACAAAAAATGAAAAAAATAATGAAAAATAATTGGCGATTTTTGAGAATAGCGCTGGCCGGTTTTGGCTGTTACGTTGGGTAAAGGGTTAAAGACCTGTTTCAGGTGTTTGCAATCTCAGAGCACGTGTCCTGACCTGCAATATTTAGAAGGTCCTTCTGGCAATCGACAAATCACCTGGGCAGTCATTTATAGTCAAGTCTTGGCTGCCTAACGGCAGCCAAGACTTGACTATAAAACACTTCTAAGAAACTGGGCATATACAGGTTGTCGTTCAAAAACTCGGGGGCGCGGTGGCGTTGCGGTAACCGGTTCTCGTCAGATCACCGAAGTTAAGCAACGTCGAGCCCGGTTAGTCCTTGGATGGGTGACCGTCTGAGCGATCGATTCGGACTCCCGCGTTGTGTCCTTGGGCAAGGCACTTAGCCCCGACTGTCCACATGGGGGCACGATGACCAAGGCGTACTGCACGTCGATGGCGCGCATGTCTTCAACCAATCTAACCCTTCCTGTGCTGCAGTGCGGAGTTACGATGTTGGGGAGCTGGCAGCTGCTCGTCGTTGCTCGGTGGTTCTCTCCGGGTACTCCGGCTTCCTCCACCCGTAAAACTGCCACGGTCATGATTAGCCATTGTGCATAAGTATATGACCTTAAAACACCAATAAATAAATAAATAAATAAATAAATAAATAAATAATATACAGGTTGTAGTCTAGTTGGAATTCAGGACAACTGTCCAGTCATTTAAGGGTTAACACAACTGAAAAGAAATTCTGTCACTTCTTTCGTAAAAAATGAACACTTTAACAGGTTGCAAGCCTCAAGCAGCCTTATATATTGTGAATGTAGGAAAATTTTAAATTTCAGACGGTTTCGGTATTCAATGATTGGTTCGGTTCGGTTTTTCGGTATCCCTGCGACAATCTGCCGGGACTTTTACTACGACATTTTCGGCCATCGTGAACAATTCTGAGGGCTTTCGTTGCACTCACCACAGGAGCAGCTGCCTGCTACAATGTTATGCGTGTACGAAGGTCTTTAAACAAGCCAAGCTGCAGTGCTCTTTTAATGGTGCGCGATACCCAGGACAGCTTGGGATACCATGTGAATGTCTAGAACCACTTGTTCTAACTTCCGGTCGGCGTCCAACTGTTCCAATTAAGATAGGTTTGTCGCCTGGGCTGTGTACTCCGCCTGACGACTGCCCGGCGAGACGACTACCCGATGAGTTGACTTTTCGGGGGAGGGATTGGGGTGATACCCTCCCACAACACTCCAGCGATCTTTATGCCTCTGATCCTGGTCGCCAGAGCTTCACCCGGACCGCACTACTTTGAATTGAGATTGATATGCATTCATGTTATCCCAAATGGACAAAGAATAAGGGAAGGAAGCTCCACACAAACAATGGATCACAGTCCAAAAGATCGACAGAGATGTGATTCCGTTACCTAAGCCGATCGAAACTTAAAGACAGTCTCTGCCATGTGGAGACAACCGTCCCACGTCTTGAAAATACGGATGAATCCTAATTGCAGTTTCTCGGAAGGCATAATGAAATGTTTCAGAAATTTGGATCGCTGTCACTGATGCTTTTAACTAGATCCATCTTTCAACGAAACCACGAAGGACTAACCGACTGCAAGTCCAAATTTCCACACATCCACTCCTCATAGTGCAAGCGTTAGTTTTCACAACGTAAACACAAGACTACCATATGCCGTGTTTATGACCTTTGACTTTTCCTGAGCAGAAACCTAGTGGCACAAGAGCTTTACAGCAAGTGTTGACATATATCTGATATCGAGTGCCCTCGTCTTTCTCTCTTTACCGAGCTCAAGGGTAAGTTGGCAAATCGGGAATAATGAAAAGGAACATCGCCCTTAACTCATATAAGCCTTAACTCGTATATTGAACGTCACATACTGCTCAACACCTATGGGTAAGGGAAACTTCTAATCAAGTGTCGTCTGCCTGAACAGCCAGACGACACTTGACTAGAAATACCTGCTCAGATTTTATGTGTCTCACTGCTAACTATTATCTGAACCGTCGGTGCCATCGAACATGCTACATTACATCACAAGAAGGAGACTCGAGTTCAGATTTCTTGGTGTTAATAGCTCTACTAGGCTATTTCAATTTAAAAAAATTCAGTCATAGAAATTTATATTAACCATTTATCTAACGACGCCCCCCCAAACCCCCCCCCAAAAAAAAAACCAAAAAAACATGGATTATAGGGCCTTGTGCCATGCACTTGAAGAGCTCGCCCCATCTAGGGATGAAAATAATCTTCCCATCATCCCATGAATAGGGCCCAATGTGGGGCCCAAAATTATGTTGCCAACATCCCGTGATAGGAAGGCCCATCCAAGCTTCGAAATCGTCGCGTTGAATCAACTCGATTCTACTTGCTTCGCACTAATTCGGAAGTATTGGAATCGCCGAGCTATTCCAAAAACCCTACCAAATGTCTCCCCTTGGAATCTTTTATCACCAGGTCTCTTGTGTAGGAAACCTGAAGACAGAAGATGGATCCAAGGAGATTCCGTCTCCGAAATTACTACTGGGTACGTTAAATCCGTTCTGGAATATTCCGCTTTTTGATTGATTTGCCCAAACAGACGAATCGCCGTCAGGGCCGGGGAGAGGGGGAGGCGGTGTAGTAACCCGGGGTTTGGAACTTTAGGGGGGCCCGGTCTTGGCTCAGATGTCCAGGATTCTTGGGTCAGGCCTGGGCCCCCAAAGTTCTGACTCCTGTGCCAAGCCTGGGACCCACGATCTCAGAGCGAGAACCAGCGAGATAAGTTGCCCGTCTTATTAGAATACTAGTTACTACTCATATGAAGAAGGAATTGGAGTGCCCCGTGGAGATGTTCAATCTGTTAATAGACTGTTATTTATATATACTTACATTGTTAATGTAGTTATACGTTTTGGGTCCAAATACTCAATTCCCATTGGTCAGCTGGATGAAAACGTCATGGCCAAATGTAATTCATTTTCCAATGAATACATTTGGTCGAACTTTGACCCGCATTTACGGTAGAGCGCAGTAGACAGAATGTAATTCGGGTGGTGTTTGGGCGGGTTTTTAACTTTTAGTGCCTCTCGCAGTGATCAACTCCGCTGCTGTTTCTATGGTGACATTTCCCAACTGTGGCATAAAGCCCGTTAAAATTGTTTTGAACATTCCAAGTTTCGTTGCGAAAGACGGCAATTTGACAAATTTGGGTCAATGCCGAAAAACAGCGCTCAACTCAGAGTTGTGCGCTTTGTCTGTTGTGTGAGGGTGGTTTTTCGCCCAGTTCGTTCGTACATGTTTTATTTCGTCTTTCTGCTTTGTTGTTTGGTAAAAAGTAGTTTAAACAGTTATGGAATGTAATTATAAGAATTGAATGCAATTTTTATAATCTTTATTGGAGTATGAACGTGTGGGAATGGGTACAAATTATGTATGAATCCCGAAAATGCAATTTTTATAATCTTTATTGGAGTATGAACGTGTGGGAATGGGTACAAATTATGTATGAATCCCTTCGGGATTCCCACATGTATGAATCCCTTCGGCATTCCCACACGTTCCCTTCGGGATTCATACATAATTTGTACCCATTCCCACACGTTCATACTCCAATAAAGATTATAAAAATTGCATTCAATTCTTAAACATATGCACCAGACTCGGTGTTATCACTTCAAGAATTGTGAAAATGCTGAGAAAAAATACACCTTTCTGTATTATTAAATATAAACGTTAAAATTTAGTAATATTGGTAGGGGAATTTTTCTCGGGATTTTCATTTCATCTAATGGACGAGAGCAAGTGCCTGTGATACATGTACATGTATTTGTATGTTGTATGACAAGGAAAGTGCATATTTAAGTCCTAAAGAGTGGCGATAATCGATTCGAGATTCAATTTAATTCAAAATCCTCTTCCTGGTTCGTTTCGTCCCAAAATATGAGATTCACGGGCCCAACCCATGGAATCTTTTCTTTTTGATATTCTTCGGGAAAAATACTGAATGTGTTGTCAATTTGTTAACTGCGATTTAAACTTGTGGACGGTAGAGCGTTCAACTCTGCGTGGAAGATAGTCCTCAGCAGTAATTACATTGATTCAATGCAGGTTATCAGAAATAATTCATAAAACCATTTGTGCCCTGTGCAATTTGTATTCACATTCAGATTTGAAAATAAAATACGATTCCTTTCAGAAGGAAATTAATATATTATCTCTCCTTTGGATCGGATCAGTAAGCCGATTTCTGCAGAGTACGCCAATCTCTGATTGTGGTAGTAATTATGACAAAAATAATCATAAGTCTAGCATCTTGATATATCCAACAACACGAACTTCTTAACACTTTACCAAACATGAAAAGCAGACGACACTTGCAAACAAAATTCTTGAATAACTTATTTTTTTCATTTTTAGTCTCAAAAACATAGGTTATGACCCCTCATTGGAACGAGCTCGACGAGCTCGTTCCAAAGAGGGGTCATAACCTATGTTTTTGAGACAAAAAATGAAAATATAATGACAATTAATTGTCGATTTTTGTGAATAGCGCTGGCCGGTTTTGGCCGTTACTTTGGGTTAAAGGGTTAACACTTTCAATCCTGCAGGCCGTTTTTGGTCCGGAACATGGTACAACATAAATTCACCAAGTGAGATGACTTCCCAGTGGATATTTTGTGCATATCTTCACATCTATTTATTAATTGGGGTTTAACGACACTTTCGACAACCCGGGTCACCTCGTGTCGGACAATTTTACGGGTGGAGGAAGCCGGAGTACTAGAAGAGTACCACCGAGCAACGGCGAGCAACTGTCAGGCTCCCCAACATACTAACTCCACACAAGCAGGATTAGCATTGGTTGAAGACAACTGCACCATCGACGTGCAGTACGCCTCGGTACACAGTGCCACCGTGCCCCGACGTGAGCAATCGGGATTAAGTGCCTTGCTCAAGGACACAACGCACTTGCCCTGCTGAGTTATATCCATGTATAATACATATTCAATTTTGTTCATATTATACCGTATGAAAAAAAATATGGTAGAAAAATATGTTGCCCTATCCAGAATACAGGGTGGGGTGCCTTCTTTCTCTGGTGGGCAAGTCGATCGTCTGACAGAATGGGTGCGACTCTTTAGCTCAAATCTAGTAAAGAGTTCCCTCCGTTATGTCCGTGAGAAAGACACTTGGAAAGTACACGCTACAAGTGGTTTACAAAACTGACAAACTTGATTACAAATGCGAAGAGTGAAGTGTCGTCATCAATAAATGGAATTCAGCACACGATGCGTTAATCCCTTGCCTAACGAATCGACCGAGCTGCCCGTGTGATTAACAAATTCATCAGAACAAAAATCATTTTTCAAAAAACATTTAAACAAAAATATATCATGTGACTCCTCATTGGAACGAGCTCGTTCCAATGAGGGGGCCACATGATGTGGTTGTGTTGAAATGTTTTAAAAAATGTAAAAAAATATTATTTAGAATAATAAATTTTGATATCGTCTGCGTTGGGTGAAGGGTTAAGCGATTTATCTTCTCTTTTCTCTAAACGTACTCTTCAACTAGACAAAGTAAAACAATCCGATTACACAGCTTTTTAACGTGGATTTGATAAATACAACCATTACAGATCTTTATCGCCTTTTCTGTTTGAATTGTACAAAAGAGTCGTTCAACCATTCATTTCAACAGAAAAAATCAAACTAAAGGCGAGATAAATAGACTGTAAATTGATAGAGCCGAGTTTACATCCAGTTGAGGAAATTCCGCACACACTGGATGAAGCCGAGTTTAAACTGTGACGTTTTGCGCTAAACTTGAAGCTACCTTCTATTTATGGTTTGTAAACAACCAACCCACACTATCATTGAAAATACCTTAAATAACCCGTGATATCGGGGAGGTACACTGATTTGATAACGATAATAATAACTGTCATCGAAAAAGAGTGACAAAGATTACTTCAACTGAAAAAACTACAGAAAATCTGCAGATTCTCGATATAAAAACGATATTCCCATCTTATGCATATTCATGAGCGCAACAATCTGGGCGTATATATTTAAAATGAATGAAAACAACAGTTTTTATGCAAAATAAAAGCACTTTACATTGCGCTTTTGGGAAAACGACAAGTGCAAAATGAAGATTTCAAAAGACATTTTCTACTCACCCTTTTGGTTATCCTGATCGTCATCCTCATGCTCCGAGGTGAGGGATAAAAGTTCCCCGTTCTCCGCTGTTCGACTATTCTCCATGCCCACTACTGTTGAGAGTCTAGTGGTAACGTACATCGAGGCAGCACGAAATCGATCACGATTATTGCTACAGACGTCACTCAACTTCTCTTCCTCAGTTGCACAGGACCGTTCGAATGTGCAGACTTAAAACGACGAAAAGCTCTCAAGTGTTTATCTCTCTCATTTCAATTGTGGATTAAAATGTTTTTTAATTTTCCACTTTTCCGCTTGACGAGTTTTTTGAAAACTTAGAAAAATGTGGTTTGATGAAAGAAGTGCTCTAATTCTCCCCGCTAAAGGCGTTGCTCGGTGCTCTCTATATTTTTGTATACACGTGTTATAAACATCTTCAAATTCAAGTTTTTATATCGGGAGCATGTTCTGGAATGGATTTATAAAATCTGAATGCTTGGAAAAGAATTACTATTAACAAGTCTAGCTCTCTATTTGCATTTATTTTCACACGTATCCAACCAGACAGATATATGGACGTTTTACCAAAGGGTGTTTCCGGCTCAGGATGTTTCGGTCTGGACGTTTCAATAAAATATTGTTGTCTGGACAAGCCTGTGTGATATAATATGATTAAATATGGCCATCATCATTATCGTCTTGTAACAATTTATTGGGGAGTACCTACAACCTGGTACAAACAAAATATGTGGCAACAAGGGTATATTTGAATGAAGTTAAGGCTGTATTTCCTTAGATAACTTACAAGTCGAATATTGAAAAAATTGTAAAACATAAGTTATGACAAGAAACACCCTTTTGTTTCAAGGTAGATACTGTTTACATCATTTTCAAGGAGGTGAAATAATTATTTATTTTAAGTGCCGACTGCATTATATTCTAAATATGCATATTTTCATTAATATGTACTTCGGTTGTCAAAATTTGTCATTTAAATACAACATTAATCTTATTTAAAAAAACCCAAACATATCGAGTGTATTACGTCATTGGATAAACCTTAACCCTTTACCCAACGTAACGGTCAAAACCGACCAGCGCTATTCCCCAAAATCGCCAATTAATTTTATTATTTTTTCATTTTTTGTCTCAAAAACATACGTTATGACCCCTCTTTGGAACGAGCTCGTCGAGCTCGTCCCAATGAGGGGTTATAACCTATGTTTTTGAGACAAAAAATGAAAAAAATAGTTATTCAAGAATTTTGTTTGCAAGTGTCGTCTGGTTTTCATGTTAGATAAAGGGTTAACACTTTACCCAACACACACGATATCAAAATTTATTTTAAATGTTTTCAAAATTAAAAAAAACAACATGTTATGCGACTCCTCATCGGAACAAGCTCGTCGAGCTCGTTTCGATGAGGGGGTCACATGATATGATATTGTTTAAATTTTGGGAAAAAATATATTTTTTTCAACTGTTTAATTTGAAAATTCTACGAATTGATACGGCCGGTTCGTTACGAAAAGGGTTAAAATCCATGTTCCATTTCAGTTTTCTATTCATTCAATATCAAGGTGACAATATGGTAGAAACATCCTGGGCCGGAAGTTTGCTGGCTGGAACATCTCAGGTTGAAACATCCAATATCCGAAACATTGACATTTCCCCTGACAAACCCACAATAAAGGACGCAGTTTCCAAACGGAGGGGGTGGTTGGGGGTTAGCCCCACCCCCCATCAACAGGGGGCTACAAAACCGCCCCCCCCCTTTTACGCCACCACTACGTATATTTAAATCCATTTAACCAAATTTAAGATTGAAAAGTGTGCATCTAAGAAAAAAAAATTATACCATTTTCGCACAGTCGTAGGCCCTTTACTGGACCTGTGTATAATTCTAGGAGCAAACATGAGTGTTCTCAAAGGGTTTATTGGATTGATATTTTTTGTTCTTTTTCGTTTTGTTTACATTTATGGAGTCATTTCGTTAATCAACATTGCACCAAGAAAGGAGGTTAGGGGAGCATTCTTTGTCTCGATGTTATACCCGACAGCAATGTTAATTCCGGTATCAGTAAACAAAATTAGCTAAGGATCACCTATTCCTACCTGATGATCAATTAACTGAAAATTTCCATTTTTTTAAGTTCATCTTTCCAAAGTATCAGGAAGACGTTTGAGTGGATTTCCCCCACAAAAATGACAGTAAAAATCACTCCGTGTTTACTGCACCTATCAACGACAGGGCGTCCACTGTTCGATCCCCGTCAGGGAGAACTGCACTGTGTCCTTGGGCAAGGCACTTCATCCCGATTTCCCACGTGGTGAAACGGTGGAGCTGTGTACTAAGGCGTACTTAACGTCGATGGTGCACTTGTCTTTAACCAATGCTAACCCTGCTTGAGCGGAGTTAGTACGTTAGAGAGTCTGACAGTTGCTCGCCGTTGCTCGGTGGTTCTCTCCGGGTACTCTGGCTTCCTCCACCCGTAAAACTGTTCGACATGGGGTGACTCTGGAAGTCGAAAGTGTCGTTAAACCCCCAATAGATAAATAACGACAGGGCAAATAAAATAACTAAATTTATATATATATATATATATAATATCATGACGGCAAATTGACGAAGTTATATATAATATTATATATATATATAGATATATATATATAAAAACTTAGCTATCTAAAACAAACGAGGAAGAAACGGAATGGCGCGTATGTGTATAATGTACTTACAGTTGTTGCCAAAACCAATTACAAAAGTATGATAATGAGTTTTTCCCCCATTTTTATCTGTCAACTTATAGACTGTAGTCATATATATCACGAATATCAACCCAACCGCAGACGAGTGCGAATAGGTATAGGTAACCTACCTTTTCACACTCGTCTGCGGTTTGAGGTATTTTATCCGAACTTTGTTATTTCCTTGTACCTCGTGACTTGTATTGAATGGTATCTTTGTGGTTGTCTTAACCATAGCCCCCATAAAAAGGTAATCAGTACAGAATTTATGCCTCACAATAAAGACCGCTAACCCGCAGCCGCGAACGACGCGTCGAAACGTAAAAAAGAGAAAATGTCGCCGCGAAATTTCAATTTACACTATATTCTTAATTTGAACGATATTCGATCGAATTTTTGTTATTGCAAAGATGGACTTCTGTGGAGAGGAGTTCCACTAAACACAAGTATTTCATTTGATAACATGGATCTCTCTGATTGGCATGGCTGGCACGATATAGATAGCCCCGCAGAAGCGAAAAAACCCCACGTTTCCAGAAATCGCTTCTGGGACCAATACTATCGAACTTTTACAATTGTATTTTCTAAAATTGTATTTTCTAGTTATGACCTTAAATGTATTAAAATGAACCATTAGCATTTTAAAAGATCTGGCAATTTGCCAGTTGGCAAATTGCCATATTTTTTAAAAAGCTAATGATTCATTTTAGTCAGTTATATTAATAGGTAGAAAATACAATTCTAGAAAATACAATTGTAAAAGTTTTATAATATGGGCCCCTGGTCGTCAATTAGCGAAATTGGTCTGGTCGCCTTTTCTCCATGTCACATTGCGTCCAGTGTATATACTCCAAATCATGTCCACACGTGGGCGAGTGAGATTAACCCTTTCAACCTCGGGGGGGGGGGGGGGTGAAAAAAATTTGCAGTACACGATGCCGGGTAGGTGGGTGGGTAAACGGCTCAAAAACACATTTTTTCAACCCCAAGCAAATTTTTTCGCGGTGCTATTTTCTGCCAAACTAAACACCTTAAAATGATTTAGACTAATACAAATACATTATAGCCAAATTAAGTGGTTGTATTGATGAGTATGTTGAGACATCTGTCCCATCTGGGCCAAGTGGTGGACCCATGATTTTTTGAACCAGCAGTCTGTTCGGCCATGAGTGTCTCGATTTCTATAATTGCATATCCTATTTGTGAATTTAAACAGATTTAAACATTTCATATAATCACATATAATCAAAGGTCTTTTAGAATCCCCATGGCTCTTAAAATATAAAGACTTTAAGTATATGTAAATTATTTTTAACCTATACACATCAAGAATCAAGATACAACTAACAGTAGAACAAATGGTTCATATAACAATTGTACCAACCAGTGTTAAAATAAAAAATAACATTAACGAAAAATTAAAACGAAGCTCTCGTGTTCCATTTGGATAAAATAGTCACAACTTAGAGCCAACGCAGGTTCATGTGTCAACATAATGGTTTCTATAAAACCATTCGCATGTCATTCCCTGTGTTAAAATGCCTCTGTGAAATCTTTGGATCACACAAGAAATGCCCAGAAACGGAAGAAAATGATCCTCAACAACACTGGAAAAGTGCTAAAAATTGATATATGATGCTGAGAGGGGTGGGTGTCCAAAGTATGTCGGAACATTTTTTTTCCCAGGATATGGGGTGGGTGTTCAAAATGACCGGAAATAATATGCGGAAAATAAGAAAGATTTTGCGGTTAAGGGGTGAGTGAGTGTCCGGGAAGGTCGGATGCAACAAAAAACGGCATCATGTACAGCAAATGTTTTCTGACCCCCCCCCCCCCCACCGTGCTCACCACCCCGGTTCCACCTACGTTTCGTGAAATGGTATCGCCATTGTGTACACAAAGTGAGACGGGGCAGTCCAATACCAATATACAGGGAGGATAAAATGATAACTGCAGTCTACAGCCGTCTGGCTGCAGACTGCAGTTTTTATTTTATCATCAATGCCTCGTGGAAAGACACAAAGTGAGACGGGGCAGTCCAATACCAATATACAGGGAGGATAAAATGATAACTGCAGTCTACAGCCGTCTGGCTGCAGACTGCAGTTTTTATTTTATCATCAATGCCTCGTGGAAAGACCTCTTATAAAAAGACAAAAATGGGATGAAATTATGCCTTGGGCCGAAAAATCGATCTTACGAGTTTAAAGGGTTAAATATGTTACCCAAGGATACAATGCAGATGGTGTGGATCAAGAACCTGGTAGTTGGCAATTGTGTTTGTTGTATAGTGATGCCCACATTAGAGACATCACACCATGTAGAAATTGCGAAGGGGGGAGGGGGAGGGATGTAAAGTTTGTTAATTTATCACAACGTTCGGAACGCTTGTGTCGCGTTAATTTTTCCACGATTGTTACGTGTTTTCAACGTTACGCGATACAACGGGAAATATTCAAGACCCACCACGCGTGTAATCTGGATTATGCGTAACAATGCCACGTAAGAACGCATCTGATTGAACGTCACGCGTCTGAGTGACGTTATGACGTGAATTAAATACTTCGTCATCAGTGTTATCAGACCACTAAAGGCGATATTTAAAAAATTTAAAAAAAAACCATCAGCTTTTGCAATTTAAGTTTAACGGTGGTATAAATACAGAATACAACTCAGGTAGAGTACGGGGGAAGGAAACAATGACCCTTGTGGAGTTTTCTCTGTATCTCACGCACGCCTTCGGTGCACTCCACATTCCAACTCCCCGTACTCCGTCTTCGCTGTGTTCTGTCTAAGGACGTATTTGCTTAATTCCGATATTGTCACAGTAATAGAAGAAATCTTTACTTGAATCAATAAAACAAAATCAGTATTTGAACACGTTTCATTTAAATTTAATTTGCTTTTTTGGTTGTGCATACAGTCAGGTTCACGGCACGTGAGGAGTGTATTACCACTAAACACTCGTGCAGTAAAATGTCCATTGCCAGCCTGTGATAAAATGCAAAAAGCACAGGCAAAGTCTAAACCAACTGGCCTCCAAATTCAATTTGGATGTCAATTGGCTGAAAACTTTCTAGTGCTCATCTTTTTCTCGAGATATGGGTTAACTCATTGCATGCTGCTGGCAGATTTTCCTGCCCAGGGCAGAATTTATCCTGTCACTGAAATATGTATAATTTGGGCTCATACAGTAAAACTTTCCTCATATAAATTGAATGGATTTTGCACCAATGGTTTCTTAAAATATATATATATATATACAAATTTTTCATCATATCTAGTCATGGCTGCTTCCCAGTAGCCATGACTAAATTTGATGAAATATATCTTGAAAATACTCAGCGGGATATAAGAGTTAATTATCCATGTGAAAACTTCACTCCACGGGTAATTTGGTGTTGAAATTCCACTCGTAATATTTACCACTTCTATTTTTTAACTGCGGTATTCATTACATGTACAATTGGTCGTAATCTGTATTCAGATTGATCCCTTTTCGACTTTCATGGAATGTTTTTTGATAATATTTAATTTCCTATTTTCCTTCGTAACCCCAGTAACCGGAATTTGAATTTATTTCACATTTTACAGAAGTCGTGGAAATGGAATAATTTGAATTTTGAATTTTAAATTTTGTAGTAATCGATCCAGTTTATTAAATCCTGCATTAAATTGTACTTAGAAAATCAGCCTCCCATCTGTGAAAGTATATTTGTTCTCATATAAATTGTGTAGAGTGACAGATTGGCCATTTTTGTTGTATCAGAAGTCCTATTTGGACATTGTACAGTTAAAACTAGAAGTCCTGTCATGAAATCCGCACAAATAGCACGTCGATCAGCGCGTTAGTCTACGCCTTATGACCATAGTAAGGCTATCAAATTCTGTACATATGGCTTGTGCACAAACAATGTTTCAGCCAATGGACCTCCGGGTAACCCGGAGGTCCATTGGCAGAAACATTGCCTGTGTTTACTATGAGTAACCAGGAGAATCTGCCGTGCTTTGGATGCCATTCGATATGACAATTGCGCGCAATTCCTACGCGCAAATAAGCCTAGATAACCGCACAGTTCATGACAGGACTTCCAGTTTTCACTGTTTAACACAAAACACGTGTCGCTTCAATAAACATACCACTAATAGTCCACTACTATTGCTGCTGCTACAACAGTGGAGCCTTGCTAATTGAATAGCCACTTTGCCCGAAAAGATTATTCAATTAACAGGGATGTGGTCACTTCTGAAGATAAAATGAACATTTATTCTATTATATCTTATTTGATAGAGCTCAGGGAGCCCTGTCAAACATGATAAAATATACTAGCCGAAAAAAGAAACGCAAATTTTATTCTTTGGTAAATATTTCAAATGTGTTATGGATGATTATTTCATTCTTTGCATTTTGATGTTATTTCTTCATTACTAATTAAACATTGACGAGTTTTGTTATCTCAACACAGACGGCGTTTGCATGGATAACGTTTAAACGTGGGTGCCCTACGCCATTTCCTGATGAAAATCAACAGCGAGTGTGCCTACCCCGGCCTTTAGCCGCTGCTCTAACTCTCCTTACCATTGACCCCTTCAAGTTGATTATGGTCCTTTGTGTGATATTTTTCCATTCCCGAAGAAGGGCCTGCGAGAGCTGAGCGACGTTGTTTGGGACGTTGACGCACTTTCTGACCCTCCTGTCCAGCTCGTCCAACAAATGCTCGATCGGGGACAAATCTGGACTGTAGGGTGGCCAATCGAGAACTGGGACATTGTTTTGGTTGAGAAAGTCACGGGAAACCCTCACAACATGCGGCCTCACATTATCCTGCTGCCACGTACGGTTACGCGCATGGATAAGTGGAAGGACGTGAGGCATGAAGACCTGATCCCGATATCTTACGGCTGTAAGATTGCCCTGGATGACCACGAGAGGTGTTTTCACGCCATGAGAAATCCCCCCCCCCCCCAAACCATAACAGCCCCTCCCCGAATCTGGCGTTTTCCTTAACGAACGCGCCAGAATATCGCTCACCTCGACGTCGATAGCAACGTTTTCGTCCATCTGACCTGTAAAGCGTGAACCGAGACTCGTCAGTGAATAAAACACGTCTCCAGTGAGTCGAGTGAAACCGATCTGGTGCATGTGCCCGCAGCCATTGCAATCGACGTTGACGTCGCCTGGGTGTAAGTTGCGGACCAACGTAGGGACGTCGTAGCCTTAAATTGAACTCCCGCAACCGATTCCTAACTGTTCTTGAACACACTCGGCGACTATGAGTGCCTACAACTCGCCGTCTCCGTCTGAAATCGGTTACGGAGGTATGAGAGACGTATGCCTCTATCTTGATGTGGCGACGCAACGCGCGGGCATCCGCTCCTGGGACGGTCAACTAATCTTCCTGTGGCTCTGACACGTCCAACTAAATGAAGTATCGTTGACTCATGAACACCAAATTGCTGTGCGACGAGACGTTGCGATTGTCACAATTAGAGCAACAGCCCTACCCCTATCAACTTTTGACATTCGCGGCATTTTGCTTTTCAATCGAGTTGAAATGAAATGTTGTGCAATCGATGTCCACTGTTCAAAACTTCGATTTGGTATGGTTTTCAAGCCCATAGCACGTGGGAGTGCCCCGAATGCACGCTTTGTCGAAAAATCTGTAAAAGCATGCAGGGTCGCATGTGGTCATGGATGACTGAATTTAACCAAAGACTTTTTAGAGAGTAGACTGAGGTAGCTATGTATCAAATGTTAATACATTTGGTCGACGGATAAAAAAATTATATTATCAAAACTGAACTTACGTTTCTTTTTTCCGTCAGTATAGATTAAATGCTTGTATTACTGAGTCAAAAAACGTCTCTTCTCAAGGTCATTTTGGCGATTGTCTGGGTAATTTCTTGACTTATTGCAACTATGTAAGAATTTTTATTCAATTAACAGGCGTTTGCTTTATGATATGTGCAATTAACAAGTTAAATTTGTACGTAAGATATGCTAGATGGTTTGGTGTTTGAGAGTTGTATTCAATCAAATGACACCCATTGTAAATCTGTATGTACAACAACTGCAATACTACTATTCAAGCCTGAAAATAGGCAATCTGTCATCAGCAGAATGAAGTTCCCAGAGGGTGGATTTTCTGATGCTATCCCATACAGTGGGCTAGAATTCCCCACTTTACACATGGGTACCTCTTTCAGTTTAGGCCTGAGACCCTGATTCGGGTTTGAGGTTTACAGAGGGTAAATTTAGTAATGCTACCCTGCTGTGCAGGGTAGCATCACTAAATTCACTCTCTGGGAACCCCATTCTGCAGATGACAGTCTGCCTATTTCCAGGCTTTCTACTATTACAGCTCTTCCCGATTCTATATTATTTCACTACTTCTGTTACTAATACTAGCTAATACTACTGCTCTTTCTGGTAATAATGTTCCGCTTCCGGTTCACCCGTTCGGTTATCTCCGACGCTCGGAAGTTATATTGTTAACAAACTCTTCAACTTTGGTCTGAAATCAAATCACGTCTACCCTTACCCCGCGTGCTCGCGTAAATACGATTACCGTAAAGAGAAAGGTACGTTTTCAGAAAACGTAAGATCTGTTGATTCCACTAGAAACGACTATCAATAAGTAGCGTGCACGCTCTTGTAATTTGTCTGATGGTCATTTAATTCAGATTTGGCTGTTAACAGCTGTTAGAGAGCTCATGTTCAAAAGTCGAAGACCTCCCCAACCCCGCGCCTAGCAACGCAGCGTCTTTGGAGCGAAACAAACATTTATGCGTCCAACCGCTCATATCATTTCGCAGTCTTTTCTGTGACATGCCACTTTGGAGGGTATGCACTGATACTATATGCATGGCGAATGTCTGAATAAATCATCTCCTCCAACCCCAACACTTTATATACAGTACGTGGAGAATGTATTATCACTAAATCACCCGCAGAGTGGAGATTCCACCGGTGCAATAATTGCAAATTTGTTGCAAAGCATAAACATCACAAGCAAAGTTCCAGCCAATGGACCTCCGGGTTTATTGCTGAAACAGTGCTTGTGTTTTTTGTCCATGTGTACAGAACTTGAAAGGGATACTTTGGGTGATAACTCCACTCCACGGGTGATTTAGTTACAATCCATTCTCCCTGTACTCTAGGCTATTAGCGTAACAGCATTGTCCACCCAGCTTTATTTACAAAATTCGTCGAATTTTGTTATTTTTTCCCCAAGTGTTGCCTTCAAAAGTTAATCTTAATGGAAGCTCAAATATTTGCATGAGGAAGGTCATTTACTATTTCCAACTTGCTGCCATTGAGCCATAGGGCTGCAGGTTGGAAATGTTAACTGATATCACCTACTAATTTAATGGAGAACCTAAAAATCTTTCTCAATGAATTTGCGCGAAGATACCGTTCAATGAAATGAAAAATGGAATTGCGAAATGTTGAGACCAAAATGATTTACCTATTTTGAACACTATTTCATTGTCTTCTATTTCACTGTCGTTCCCCGTGGGAACCCATGGAAGTGAAACAGTGTTTGTTTACAGTGGTGAACAAGCTCGGTTTTACAGGTAAAATAGGACACAGCAACCAATGCCTGGTGTTGGAGTCCTCTGAACTGGGCAAAGTGGGTATAAACGATTGACTAAACTTGATTTTATTTCCATGTTGCGAGCGCGATTAGCCATTGTGCAGAAATATGTGACCTTAGCCGCAAATAAATAAATAAATAAATAAATAAATAAATAAATAAATAAATAAATAAATAAATAAATAAATTTCATTGCCTCTAACCCTTTCATGTGAGTCAGCGAAAGGATAGTTCTCAACCATCTACTCTAAATGTTTACTCAGTTGCTATGTAGCACAGTTCCCCCAATTTTGTCCAACCGGAATCTTTTAAAAGTGTAACTTTAACCTTTCCAAGGGGGTCAGGGAAAGTATAGCCCCCCCCCCCTTCTCTACTCTAAGTGGAAACCTAATTGCTCTACCGCATAGTTCCCACAATTTTGTCCAACCGGAATCTTTTAACCCTTTACCCAACGAATTGGTCACATCCGCCCGCGTAATATACAAATTCCACAGCCGAAAAAATATTATTTTTCAAAAAAATTCAACAAAATCATATCATGAGACCCCTCTTTGGAACGAGCACGGCGAGCTCGTTCCAATGAGGGGTCACGTAATATCGTTTTGTTGACATTTTTGGAGAAGTTAAAAAAAAATGATATTTAAAATAATAAATTTTGATATTGTCTGCGTTGGGTAAAGGGTTAAATGTGTACTTTTAACCTTTCCAGGCAGGTCAGCGAAAGTTTTGCCCCCCAATCTCTACTCTAAATGGTAACCTAATCGCTCTGTCGCACAGTTCCCACAATTTTCTTCAAACTGAAGTTGTAAGAAACGTGAAGAAATGTTAACTTTTGAAACACTTTAAACATGACAAAATCAAATTGGAAATATAAGAAATATTTCACGACTTTTTAAATCCAAAAAACATTTCCATATATGTCACTAATTCCAGGTATCCATGAACCACATACCCGTTTCAGATGCACACAGTTTCCGAGAAGAATTTGATATCCCTGAACACTCGGAATCTCAAAATGTATATACCAATAAATCTCCAATGAATAATTGCTCACTTCATCTGGTTTCGAAAAAAAGCTGAAAATCCTAGAATAAGCTATTTAAATCCGAGCATACTGGTGTAAACAACTTCAGCTTGAAGTGGCATGCAACATGTTTCACATGCAAAACTCTCTCTCAAACCATATCTTCTATAAACAGTCAGATATTTCATATAACGTTCCCATTATGTAAACACACACTCAACATAAACTTTCAAGAAGCAGAACCTCATAGCAAAATGGCGTTTTTGTTTTTCATTTCCCGATAACCGACTCAGCAGGCACGGTAAATTGGGGTCTCTACACCCTATTAGTGAAATAAATCAATTGTGAACATAATGGGACGATTCAAGCGTGTGAAAAGGCTTCTCAATGGCTTTGGTAAGAACCATTGTGTGTAAGGTTAACATATCCCGGTTTGACGAGTTTTCCAAAAATACAACCGTTTGACAGGAGAAGATATTGAGCGAGTTTTAACAACTCATGTTCTGGGCAAATTTAGATGTTACATTCCACAATTAAGACGTTTGACCTTTTTAAATAAATGGTGCATTCATTGAATATTGCATATTTCGTTGTTACAGTAAATATTATATACTCGATCATTCAGAAAAACAGCTCACCTGTCAATCAATCCATTTAATTGCTTAACCTTCTTAAGCCGTGGTCGTTGGATTGTAGAAATACAGAATTAGGGTTGGGTGGTGGAGGCAGGGATGAGAAACCGGGGGGCACGTGTCACCCCAGCTTTTTCCAGAAATAGCGAAATAAATAGCCGAGAGAGAGAGAGAGAGAGAGAGAGAGAGAGAGAGAGAGAGAGAGAGAGAGAGAGAGAGGAGAGAGAGAGAGAGAGAGAGAGAGAGAGAGAGAGAGAGCCGGTGGTCCATGATCATCATAAAGTTTGCTGACGCCAATCGTTCTTTTTTGTTAAAAACGGGTAAAAGGGATGAGAAATCATATTCCATTCTCTTATACAATTAATTATCAACATTCCAGTCACTGCAGGCTGACTTTAAAAAAGTTGGGCAATATAACTGGAAACACGGGGCCTAGATGTCTTAGCAGCTGTAGACCCCACTCTTTTTCTGAAGGTCTCATTTCTTACAAGTAATGCAACCAAATTTGTATTGAACTTTCATACACCGTGGGAATCCCGGGAAGAGAAGCAGTGCTTGTTTATTGTGGGTAAAGAAGCTCTCTTTTACTGGTAGGATAGCACCTAGTCACCAATGCCTAGAGTGGAAGTCATCTAAAATGGGCGACATGGGTATAAACGAGTGACTAAACCTGACTTTATTTCCATGTTGCGGTTACCAGCAGCCATTGTGCAAATATATTATGTCCTTTCACACTACAATAAATAATTATACTTTCATAACAATGTCAGTTCATTGCAGTAACAGGTGGAAATGAAGCAAAATATCCCAAACTTCCAATCATGCGCAAACTGTGGGTGGCCCGTTTACCTGAAGCTAATCAGAACTTCGCTTTGTGTCGCATCTCACTCTGCGTAAAATCCTTGACTGGAGTAAGTGTGCAAATAAAATGTAGTGACGGCTGTACACAGTTGTTTTAACCCTTTGAACTCTGGTGGTATCTTCCAGATCAGGTTAATGAAAGCAATTAGAAGAATCTATATTTATTATTGGGGGTAGAGCCAAGCCAGAAAATAAGCAGACTATCATCTGTAAAATGAGGTCCCCAGAGGGTGGATTTAGTTATGCTAAGTGTCATCTGTAATTTGCATTAGGTAAGATATACTTTTTTCTACCTGCAATAGGCAGATTTTCCAGCCCAGTACAAAAATACCCTGCCAGAAAATAAGCAGACTATCATCTGCAAAATGAGCTCCCCAGTGGGTGAATTTAGTTATGCTACCCTGCATAGCAGGGTAACATCACTAAATTTACCATCTGTGAACCTCAATCTGAATCAGGGTCTCAAAACTAAACAGAAAGAAGTAACCAGAGGATAATCTAGCCCACTGTATAGGATAGCATCATCAAATTCACCCTCTCGGGACCTCATTCTGCAAACGTCAGACGGCTTATTTTCAGGCCTGGGTAGAGCAATCAATATTTTCAACATGTCTTCCCCACACTTTAACTCAGCAGCCATTCTACTTAGTGAAAGTATGACATACCATGTTCCTGGATGGAAAAGATGCCTCTCGGGTTCAAACTTTTGAACATTCAATTTACACGTCAATTCAAGTGAACGATTTTTGAAATAAAAACCACGCTAGCCCTTCAGACACAGAAAAATCGAACTATAGATTTAGCCCCTACACTTTAAAAACCAGCCCGCAGTCCCTGTATAACAGTAAGCTCCTTCCATCTCTATTTCAACGAAACGTTTACAGTCCTTCTATTCCAACCAAAAAAAAAAAACTGACTCAAGTGAAATAGAATTTGGAAGAAAAGATCCGTGACCAATCAATGGTGTGCAGGAATTCACGCCCCCACATCGTCGTTCTCGGAAATACATCTTCGATTATGACAAGCAGAGCTTGCCACGGAAGGTTTTCTTTGCTATAAAACCCCTGGTCTCTTACCAATATTTTATAATATCACACCTTGGTATCTTTGTATCAAATTCTTTTTAGGATATTTGTCAATCCCTTTTTCCTTTGCTACTATTACAAACACATAAATATTCGGCCGTGGAATCTTCGCTATCATGAGCGGACGGCTTACTGTCGAATCCACACCACTTACTTCCTGTAGTTATCTGGTTTTAATTTGAATTAAACATTGTTCGAACCAAATAGTCGTCAGAAAATAAACTCTCATCGAGTAGTTGAATGAAAAATTTGTATCTTTATCCTGAAAATAAGCAGACTGTCATCTGCTGAATGAGGTTCCTAGAGGGTGAATTTGGTGATGCTACCCTGCTCAGCAGAACCTCAATCTAAATCAGGGTCTCAAGCCTAAACAGAAAGAGGTACCAGAGGATAAACTGACCCACTGTATGGGATAGCATCAGCGAATTCCCCAGCTGGGGGTTTATTCTGCACATGACAGATTGTTTATTTTCAGGTTTGTTTATCAACACTACACAATAAGCATTTTTCGAAACTGCCATCCCGGCTTTTAGTCTATGCAAGGTCACAGGTAGCGAGGTGTAAACAATTTAAGAAAACACGCTGTGAAGCAATGGGAGAAGAGAGCGAGCGAAGTGCTTCGGACCCCATTACGTTCATTAGTGCGAATTGAAAAACATTTAGCCAAGGTTACCATTTGCTAAAGGCAATGGCAATTTTGTATGAGAACTTTGTTCAATTGGCTTAAGGGTATGCTTGTCTGCCTTACAAGTTACAACGGCACTTATAAAGTGGAGCGCGGGAATCCCGCGCTCCACTATATAAGTACCGTTGTAGCAATGTGATTTGTGACTTCTCCACTCCGGTATTCATGCTACTAGCGGTAAACGCAATCCACAATTCGATAATAAGTCTTTATCGAAACTGTCATCTTTAGCTTTTAATCTATGCAAGATCACAGGTCGCGAGGTGTAAACATTTCAATAAAACACGTTGTAAGCAATGGGAGAAGAGAGCGGATGCAGTGCTCGGACCCACTATGTTCATTGGTGCGAATTCAAAAACATTTAGCCAAGGTTACCGCTTCTTTAAGGCAATGACAATATTGTATGAGAACTTTCATTATTTCGAACTGAGTGCCTATCGACTAAAATGCATGGTGTTTGAATGCACGCTGTGTCATGACTCTGTTGCCGTGAGCACTGTTTCGACAACTTTCGGGGATTTCCCCAAGCCGAGAAACTCCGTGCAACCAGTGTTTCCTTGTTGCCTCTGAAAACACGTCCTCGCCTCCGTAAAAAAAATTCTTTAAACCTGTGATATCCCATCGTTTAAAGTCATCAAGGGTTGCCCCTTCAGACTTCAGTTAATGCGAATGATGACATCGGTTCTGCGAATTTAAACTTTATATGTCACAACTCTAGTTGACTTGGCTGAAAAAGAACTCAATACGGCGAACATGAAAATCGCTTTGTTTACATCCCGCAACCCGTGACCTTTTATAGAATAAAAGCCAAAATGGCAGTTTCGAAAAAAAGTTTATTCTGTTTTCTATTCAGCGCCTAAAACATAGAACACCTGCATCCAGGACTTGGAGGGTGCAAATTAAACGACACGCACAAAATGTACACTTTAATTTATTGGTTTGATAGGAGCAATTTACTTCTTTGCCATTCAAATCACTCAATACGCTCTTCATATTTTGATAGTGATGTAGTATTGATGGAAATATTGGTACTTGGATTAAATGAATTGACGGAAACGACTGCTGGAGACAAACGAAATAATTTTCTTTGAAAAGAAAAATAAACATAGACTGATATGTTCCTATCATAGTAATGGATTGTGCATACGTGGACTTATTTCATGTACTTCTCATGCTGTGCATTTTCGTGGCGGTTTACGCCGAGCAAGCAGTGTCACGTGACACGATCAGTAAATATCCTAAACTGTCCCAACCATCCTTTCCAGTATTGTCTTTGATCAGAGATGTTTGTTTTCAGGATTCTTCATGTTGTAATAGCTTTCATTAATATTATTCGCATACTATTTGGAATTGACGAAATTTAAACGTAGGGTCCTGCGAAGCTTCGAAGATACGATTCGACATCGATGTCCTGACTCGGAATCGGCATCCAATCGGTTTCCTGGTTCGTTTATTTTCGAATCGGAAAGAAGTGTTGTATCAGTATAACTCGTGACATCTGAACTCAGGTACTCATGGTAGCTACATCACACACAAGACGCAATGATATGCATGGTCATTAAGTAATTTGGTATTTATTTATTTATTATTTATTTATTTATTATTTATTTATTTATTTATTTATTTATTTATTGGTGTTTAAGGTCACATACTTATGCACAACGGCTAATCGTGACCGTGACGGGTGGAGGAAGCCGGAGTACCCGGAGAGAACCACCCAGCATCGACGAGAAACTGTCAGCTCCTCAACATTCTAACTGTTCAAGCTCCACTCAAGCAGGGTTACAGCGGTTGAACACATTGTGCACCATCGACGTGCAGTACGCCTTACTACGCGGCGTCATCGTGCCCCATGTAGGCAACCGCGAGAAAGTGCCCTACCCAAGACACACAACGCGGGTCGTCTCGAGTGGGGATCGAACTCGGGACCTCTAGCAGAGAAGTCCAACAGTCTACCTCTGAGCCACCGCGATCCCCAAGTAATTTGGTAAAGTAACAGGTGATTTTTTATTGAGATTTCACGGGTGGAGAAAACCGGAGTACCTGGAGAGAACCACCGAGCAGCGGCGAGCAACTGACAGGCCCTCCAACGTACTAACTCCGAACAAACAGAACTCTTCATTTGTTTATTTATTGGGGTTTAACGATACTTTCGACTGTAATGACTGGGTGTATTCTTTCTGCAAATTCAACAAGTGCGCAAACGACCAAATATGGCTTTCAAACATTTTTTCTCGGCAGCAACTAATGGGCACCCGCGACACTTATTTCTTTCTGTTTACTGAAAAAGAAAATCTTGCCATATAGAATAGATTTTTCAGTTTCATTCTTGATTTTCGTGATCTCTCGGTATTGCCCAGTATAGTAACCATTTACGTGACACAAATAGCAGACGACACTTGCAAAAATAGTTCTAAAAAACTAATATGTCCTTCTAAATATAATTGCTTTTATAAACGTGAAGGCATGTGATAAACACAGTACGACACACGCATGTAAATGGGTTAATCGATATGCCACTTGTGCCATCGCGGAAGGATAAAACCCGAGGTCTGTCGCCTCTCATTTTATCCTTCCGCGTTGTCACTCGTGTCATATCGATTAACCCAATCACACGCGTGTGTCGTTCTGTGTGTGTGTCCCACACATACACGTCGGTCAAACATATGGAGCACGTGGTACCCGACACGGACTGTTGTGGGCTAGGCATGGCCAGTTTGGTCACGACTACTGCATCTCTTCATTTATCCACAAATACATTTCCAAGAACTCACCATTTTTTTTAAAACTATAACCCCCGATGATAAATATTCAAACTACATCATCTCGGCAAGCCTTCAATGAAGGCATGCCTTGATGATGTGGCTGAAATATTTTATCAGTAGAGACTCAAGCCATAATAATCGAGACAAATCAGGTTTACACGCACCACATTAGGTCTTCTTTGCGACGCCCATGTGTGTGTGAAGGGACAACAAAACGTGTGAACAACCTGATACGGTGGTTCTGATACGACGGTGTATTCTCACTTTGCTTGCCGACTGGAGTAAGAAATTTCCAAATCTACGTTATAGTCTGTATATATTTATTTATTGGTGTTTAAGGTCACGTACTTATGCACAATGGCTAATCGTGACCGTGACAGTTTTACGGGTGGAGGAAGCCGGAGTACCCGGAGTGAATTACCGAGCATCGACGAGCAACTGTCAGCTCCTCAACATTTTCAAAGCTGTGTTAATTAAAATGTTTTATAATAAATGAACAGAAATGCCCAGAAATATAGTATAGACTATACTTCAAATCTCTATTGTCTGTTTATTTATTTATTGAGGTTTAACGCTTAGAAGCCGAGAGTCGAGTTTTCTTGCCTGTGATGTAATACGGCAGGTAATCTGGCTGTGACGGTTCGGCTATGTTTGGGCTGGGAGAGAATTAAACGCTGAGCAGGTGCTTCTAGTCAAGTGTCATCTGCCTGAATAGGCAGACGACACTTGACTAGAAGCACCTGCTTTACTGTAAGTTTTTCGCGGTATGTCATGTTCAATAAATTCATTCTGATTCCACGGCTTCTAAAAGTTAGGTCATATATTTCTGCACAATGGCTAATCATGATCACGACATTTTTACGGGTGAAGGAAATCGGAGTACCCGGAGAGAACCACAGAGCAACTGTCAGCTCCCCAACATACTAACTCCACACAAGCAGGGTTAGCATTGGTTGAAGGAAAGTGCACCATCGACGTGCAGTACGCCTTAGTACACAACGCCACCGTGCCCCCACATGGGCAATGCGGGTGAAGTGTCAACGCCTTTGTCGCAGGTGGGATTCGAACCAAGGACCTCTCGGCTTGCAGCCTCACCTCTACCTACTGAACCACGGCGCCCCTCTCTATTGTCTAAGCTATTAACAAAATTTTATGAGGACAATACTTGCTGGGAAAGTGAGAACACCCCGATACGACCTCGGTTAGCCCAGTACAGTTATTGGTTCGATTTTTGTAAAGCATGTGAAATACAGCTTTAATTTTTTGTTCAAGTAGATGTGCTGGAAGTTTTATGCAGAATGTAATGAATCTGTCTTCTTGCTTTTCAGGGACTACAAGTCATGTCGGGAGCTTATAGACACGAGGGACAAGAATGTCGATGTTTACAAACAATTTCAATTGAAATGGCGCCAATCGGAGAATGGTATATACAAGTGATAACAGTGCTCCATTAAATGTTGTTTCAGTGCAAAAATATATTCTAGAATTGTGAAACTATATTCTACAATTGTAAGTGCATCTTGATATTTCTCCCCAAGTGCGGATATATAGAGGCTGCTCTCGATGTTGTCACTAAAATAATCGAACAGAGATGATAGTGACAAACCCATGAAACGCCTGGAAATCACGAACTCATCACACTATCGTATCCTGAGTGAATTCGGGCGCCATCTGCAATGATCTAGCATTGCAGATGACGCCTTGATGCACGCATTGGACGTGATGCAGTTCATGTCTTAATTTGAGAAACGGAAATATCCGGTCAGCGCTTTTCAGAAAACTCGCTATTCTCATATTACTATTTTTGTCTTCATATTTGTCCACAGCGCATAGCTTTTGACCCCCTCACTGGAAAGACCCTACTAAGCTCCTTTCAATGAGGGGTCATACTCTATGTTTTTCAGGCAACAATGAAAATGTTTGGCAATTCAATAACTGTTTTGTAAGTGACGTCTTCCAGTAGTGTTAGACAAAGGCTTAAAGCAGGACGGACGTGACAACCGTTACTTATTCCCGGTTCTTTATTCGACATCCGTTATCAACCGATTTTATCGGTTGATAACGGATGTCGAATAAGGAACTGGGAATAAGTAAAGATTGTCACGTATTCTAAAGCAGGCAAGATAACGAGATGTGTCCCTTTTTCAACCTAGGGGGCGCAGTGGCTCAGTTGGTAGAGGTGCAGGCTGCAAGCCGAGAGGTCCTCGGTTCGAATCCCACCTGCGGCAACCGCGTTGTGTCCTTGGGCAAGACACTTCACCCCATTGCCCACGTGCGGGCACGGTGACGCTGTGTACTAAGGCGTACTGCACGCCGATGGTGCACCTGTCTTCAACCAATGCTAACCCTGCTTGTGTGGAGTTGGTATGTTGGGGAGCTGACAGTTGCTCGCCGTTGCTCGGTGGTTCTCTCCGGGTACTCAGGCTTCCTCCACCCGTAAAACTGTCACGGTCATGGTTAGCCATTGTGCAGAAATATGTGACCTTAAACACCAATAAATCAATAAATCAATTTTTCAACCTTGGACCAATTGATAGCAATGAACACATAATTTCAATAGAAAAATATTCCCAAGCCTCACCAAACTTCCGGCAACAGATGAGAAAATAATCTGGTGCTTCTTTTAGAACTGGGAATGTTTTCAGGTAATAAAGATTAAAAGAGTATAACCACCAAATACTTCATCTGACGAATTTATGGCTAAAAGATACCAAGTGGAGATATTGCTTCGTTCTGATTCAATTAAAACCGACTTGATGATACTCTAAATCACATTAGTCTGAATTAGAAAGAATATTTGCTCTCAGGACTAGTTTCAAACTGAAAGAAGGCTTGAAGCTTCAAATCAATTGAATGTGGAAACACTAGAATGCGACGCGATATAGCGAATCGCTTCCGCATGTTTTATTCCTTCTTTCCAGTTTGTTTACTACTTTCGCACACTGTTTCCTCCATGGTCATCGGAATGGATAAATGGGGTTAATGGACAAAAGAATGAACGATGGTTGAACCTGAAGAAGGCACAAACGAACGAACAGTCCAGCGAAAAAATGAATGAATGAATGATTTGGAAGGTATATTGTTTGCGAAATAACTGAAAAATAATTAAGTCTATCTAACCATAACGGTATATCACATGACTTTCGTTGGAACGTGGTCAAAAGATATGTTTAGTAGAAAATATAGCACTGAGAGGGTTTGGCGAACTTGTTTGGTAAAGGGCAAAGCAATTTGTTCTACCAGCAGAGTTATGATAAATTGTGAAGCTAACAAAAAAAAAACCAAAAAAAAAAAAAAACCAGCAAGATAATGCTACTTGGCGAATAATACACCCCCAATGGTTCGATATAATTTAACATAAAATGTCTGTGAACATATGTTTTCAATCAATGATAAAAATATTATAAAAATAATTAACCTGGAAGGTTTTATTTCAACTTCACAGCGCGCTCTTTGTTGGGTTTTTTAAATGGAGGAAGAGAGATACAAAAATTAATTGAATTCGGCATTTATTTATAATCGAGCAAATGTCGAAAGGTTTTAATGCTTTCGGTTTATATGTGTAGGGCAATTGTACTGAAAAGTTCAACAGATAACACAGAAGAAAACAGATTTATAAACTTGCCTTCAACAGGAGCATTATCTCCACAGACACACACCATAAAACAAATTATGCAAGGTAAACATTTCGGCTGCCCTATGTAATGTAGGGTGATTCACCCTTTGAGTGGGAGCTGAAGTGTGGAGATCTTTTTATCACATGATCACCATCAAATATCTTATCACGGGAATATTTATTTATTGGTGTTTAAGGTCACATAGTTCTTCACAATGATACCCATAGCAGCTTGGTGTACCAATTGTTCACCACGAGTGGTGAAGTGGTGTTAACCGCGAGCCTTTGGCGCGCGGTTAACACCACTACACCACGAGTGGTGAACATTTGGTACACCAAGCTACTTTGGGTATATTTTATATATTTATACCATCATCGTCAGATCAATAAGAGTTTAAATGTTGAATAAATCAATATTTACACGTGCGAATCTGTTTTTGTTTACATGAGCACTGGTGGGCGGTACTTCCGCTGGCAATTTTATCGCCGAAACGAAATAGAAAACTAAACGCGCAAATAACGGGGCCTTTTTCATTTTAATAACATACTATTCCGAGTTATGGATGCTTTATTAACATGAGACAACGTATGTTTATTAATTTTTGGTATCTTATGAGGTAAACTTATTTAAATACGTAATAAATAATTCCATTTCAATCTTCACGAGGCGACGAGTGATAAATTTAGACAAGTTTGCATTCAAGGCGAGGTCACCGAAGGTCAGCTTGGATGTAGTTCCACTGTAGGTGTAAATTTTTACTCTTGAAATCCTATTGCTGGCGTGTTCACCACGTTTGGTGTTTGAAGCTAAATTTTATGTCATAGGATTTTTATACATAGTAGAATAGGTAATCATGGTTTAAAATATTGTTCGCAACACATCTAATGCGGGATTGACGTCAGAGGTGAACGTCAACGTGGGAACGTCGCGGTTGAATAGCTTTTGGAAGTACAACTGAATTATTCTTCTCTTATTCTTCATTAACTGTCTGCCTAATACAAATAGCAGACGGCATTTGCAGAAAACATTTCCTGAAAAACTAAATATTTTATTTTTTTTTGTCTCGAAAACATAGCTTATGACAATCGATGAGCGCGTTCCAGTGGGGGATCATAAGCTTTGTTTTTGAGGCAAAATTTTTTTTAAATATTAAAATTTGGATGGCGATTTTTGTAAACAGCGCTGACCAGCTTTAATCGCTACGTTAGCTAAAAGGTAAATTACACATTATGTGATAAACCAATCATCAATACGACAGGATTTGACATGAAATTTCTGAACTTCGTTCACTAAAATCGACCTGAGCCTCGGTAAACCTCGGCTCAGATCGACTTTAGTGAACTCGATACAGAAATTTCACATGAAATCGCGACTCATTAGAGATCTTCTATGTATTAGTGGATTCAGACAATGGAAAATACGCAGATTGGAACACAGGCAAATTACGCAGAAAATACTCGACCCTGATAATAAGGCCCGAGTATTTTATGCGAAATTTGCACAAATTGCATTCTCAATTTTTGTCATTATCTGAAAACATAAACAGAAAATATTCAATCTAGTTCTTGACGACAATGTCGCGGTTTAACACTTTGGCATTCGAATATTGCCTATTCCAAAGTAACGGGCTGTTAATCGGCAACGGAAGGAGCGCCGTGACTCAGTGGTAGACTGTTTGACTTCTATGCTTGAGGTCCCGAGTTCGATCCCCGTCCGGGACGACCCGCGTTGTATCCTTGTGCAAGGCACTTTATCCCGGTTACCTAAATGGGGGCACGATGACGCCGTGTACTAAGGCGTCCTGCATGTCGATGGTGCACATGTCTTCAACCGATATTACCCTGCCTATGCGGAGCTTGGACAGAGTTAGAATGTTGAGGAGCTGACAGTTGCTCGTCGCTGCTCGGTGGTTCTCTCCGGGTACTCTAGCTTCCTCCACAAGTCAAACTGCCACGGGCACGATTAGCCATTGTGCATAAGTATGTGACCTTAAACACCAATAAATAAATAATAATAACCGGCAACGGAGCGGTTATCGATAAATGGCTGACCGCTTACGGTATTCTCTAACTATTCCAACACTACATGTTTCTGAAAAGAGTTCATATTTGCTGCATGTGGAGAATATTATATCCAAACATTGTGATATCATCTACTGATCTGGCTTTTGGTTCCACAAACACTTCAAGTTTACATATAGGTGGGTATTTACACAAAAATGCATTGAGTTCATTCGCACTGACACGCTTGTTGGAGGTGAATGTGACATCACTCCTTATATTTTCTGTGGTGTATAAAACAACTCAGATAATCTCTAACAATCTATATGTAGGGAAATGAACCACGCAGATAACCACGAACCATCTACGTGCTGAGAAATGAACAAACATTCGTGGTGATATCATTGAAACGCCAGGGTCGACACCATCTTCGGACATTTGTTGGTGTGACCAGGTTTGCCCGACCATGACATGAATTTGCCCGAGTGTACTTAAGTACACATACATACCTATGCTTCTTGTCGAGCTGTGTAGACGAAATCTACAAACACCGAAATAAGTCGCTACAATCGGCAATGCCATGATAAAAGGCACGACGGAATGCCACGACTTTCACCAAGACGTTCCCGATGGTTGTTGTTAATTTCTCGGATTGGTCCGACTCAAATATCACCAAACTAGCGACCACTCGTGAGAATTTTATACCTAGGCGGCGGCCTTCGAACATGCCTGATACTGAGCACTAGTTGTCTGTTCGACTACTGCCCGGAGACTCAAAGATTTTTTTCTTTCGTTTCTTAACCCTTTAAGAAAACGTAACGCTCAAAACCGGCCAGCGCTTTTCTCAAAAATCGCCAACTAATTTTCATTATTTTTTCATTTTTTTTCTCTCAAAAATATAGGTTATGACCCCTCATTGGAACGAACTCGTCGAGCTCGTTCCAATGAGGGGGTCATAATCTATGTTCTTGAGACAATAAATGAGTTATTCAAGAATTTTTTTGCAAGTGTCGTCTGCTTTTCATATTAGGTAAAGGATTAATTTCATTTTTCACGTCCATTCCCCCAGCATTTTGGAGCACGGGGAGGCAGTGGTAAGAGCAATGAACTTTAACCCAAAAGATCGACGCTTCGATCCTCACTAGCGGTAACTGCGTTATGTCCATACGCAAGACACCTAATCCCAACTGCCTCTATGGGGGCTGGATAGAGGTGTGTACTCAGGCGTACTACACATCAATGGTGCACTTGCCTTCAACCGCTATTCACTAGCTCTGCCCTTGCGGAGTTAGTAAGTTGGAGAGTCAAACAGTTACTCGTTGTTCTCTCCGGGTACTCCGACTTCCTCCATCCGTAAAACTGCCCAACAGGACATGAACCTGTCTGTTGGAAGCGCTGTCAAACCCCAATAAACAAGCAACACCCCCCCCCCCCCCCCCAGGATTTATGCCCCTGTTAAAAGTAGATTTACCCTCATGAAATATCACGATTTGACATAGAACCGGGAGACTAACGATAAACCAGTTACTGACGAGTTCAACTATTTGTTTCTCTTCATATATTTATTTGTTGTTTCAAGCTGTCTCTTATTGAATCCCCCCCCCCCCCCAAAAAAAAATCTATTTTACTATGTGCCATTTTCATAAATTTCATTAAACCATTTTGTGTGCGTGTGTGTATGCGGGTGTGTGTGTGTAAGTGTGTAAGTGTGTGTGTGTGGGGGGGGGGGGGGCTGTAGAGGTGTGCGTGTGTGTGTGTGTGTGTGGGGGGGGGGGGGTGTTTGTCTGTGTGAGTGCGTGGAGGGGGGGGCATGAACCCATGTTCGTGAACCTACACCTGTCAATTTGTTGAACGACTGAAATGTGTGTATGTGTTTCTGTGTGAAAGGGTGGATGTACACGAGTGTGGTTCTTCATATATATTCGTATGTGGATGCTATCTCCTGTCCGTTAATCTTGTCTGGTATTATTTGTCTATTAGCATTTTGTGAGCTTTATGTCATTGTAATGTACCATTGTATGGAACTTACAACAATAAAGTTATTATTATTATTATTATTATTACTAATTGTCAGCTTTTCGAATTGCTTATCTACTGTAGACACTTATTTCAGCGTCACGTGAAATAGTTTGGCAACCTTGTAGACCATTAACCAAAGATTGTTTCGAAAGTATCGCGACCAGTGTTTAAAAGTTAGTTAAAAATAATAATTAAAATAATTCAACGAAAAACTTCGCCCTTCACCCAACAGGAAAGGGAGACGACACCTGCAAACAAAATTCTTGAATAACTATTTATTTAAAAAAAAAAAAAATTGCGTCAAAAATATAGCTTATGATCCCTCATTGGAACGAGCTCAATGAGCTCGTTCTAATGAGGGGTCATAAGCTATGTTTTTGAGACAAAAAATGAAAAATTAATGGTGGTTTTGGCAAATCGCGTTGGACGGTTACTATGGGTAAAGAGTTAATGCAGAAAGAAACAAATTAATACAATGCCAATTGTTGCATTCTTTATGCTAAATTATGGTCCATCGACGCGCTTTTAAAGTCATATAATGCAGTTTAATAGCAGTGTTTAATTGCCATTTAGTGGTGATGGCAGATATCCAATGAACAGGAAACAGTTATTTAAAGATCCAGGTGATATGGTATACTGTAGAGTTTAATTAAAGAAATTGAAAATTTATACGTCAAGGGTGGCGAAGTATGCAAGTGGCCAAATCTTGTAGATGCCAACATTACTGTCCAAAATAGCTATCTGAAGTATCAGCAGGAATTCAGATCAAGGAAGTATCTAAACCTTTCTTAACCCTTTACCTAACATGAAAAGCAGACGACACTTGCAAAAAAAATTCTTGAATAACTAATTTTTTTCATTTTTTGTCTCAAAAACATAGGTTATGACCCCTCGTTGGAACGAGCTCGCCGAGCTCGTTCCAACGAGGGGTCATAACCTATGTTTTTGAGACAAAAAATGAAAATATTTTGAAAATTAATTGGCGATTTTTGAGAATAGCGCTGGACGGTTTTGGCAGTTACGTTGGGTAAAGGGTTAAATATCAATTTCAAGCATCATATTTGGGTGTGAACGTTTTCTTCTTTTGGACATTTTTTCTCTATCGGCATAGAGAGCAGATGTCTGTCGGTCTGACGGTGTACGCACCACAGACATCAAGACAAAATCCCTTACGACAATGACACTCACCACAAAAATCCTCAAGGAACAGGTACAAATGTCCTATTGGCGAAATCCCTCAAAGAAATTTCAAAGGTATACAAAAAGTGATCAAGACAAACGCTCCAAAACCCTCAGGACAAAATCCCTCCATAATTTTCGCATTCGGAAAAAAAACTTTCACTTTATGAGAAAATTAATTAATTTTAATTTTTTATTGAAAACAAAAGCACAAGTAAAACCAATTCTTAAAAAATGTGAAGGCTTTCCTCCACCTTCCAGGTGAGACCTTGGTTATGTTTCTTGATGGCTTTTGCCTTGAGGGTTTTTTGCCCACCCTTGGTATATTCCTTGAGGGCTTTCTATGGTGAGGGTTTGGGGATTTAGGCTTAAAGCTTTTGTCCTATGCAGTGGTTTGACATTCGGTATAGCACTCATAGTTATACTGGAAGTAATGGGAAAAATGAGTCTCCTGGGAAGAACCCTAATAGTTAGCGTGGTGATATGGCGATGAAATGGAGAGAGAGGAGGGTATATCACTCTAAAATCGGTTGGGTTAAAAATCAACCCAAATCGACTGGGTTGAGTGAATATGAACCCAAATTGGGTTCATATTCACTCAACCCAGTCGATTTGGGTTGATTTTTAACCCAACCGATTTAGAGTGTATATACTATTCAAAAAGTAGGGAATAGTTGACAAAAGTGAGAAAAATGAAGAAATATATTTATATTTTCACCAAAAAGACAGTGGAGGCATTGCACTGTGACATCTGGTGAATAATTTTAGCGATAGTTGGGTGTCTGATAAGCACACATTCAACGCAATGTGCAGTGGAAGACATGGGTGGTCAGTCAGAGAATTTACCACATTCAGTCCAAGACCTCAATACCTTGTACGTCCTCCTCGGTTAGCGAGACTAGCGCGGATCCGAGGTGGCATACTCCTCACCAAACGTCCAATATCAGCTTCACTTATGCTATTCCATTCTTTCTGCAGTGGAGTGGCGAGTTCCTGGACATTGGTAGGGGGGGGGGGGGGGGGGCTGTTGGCGTTGTCGCAGGCTCCTGCCAAGCATATCCCAGACGGGCTCGAAAAGTTAGCCTGGTATACCAAGGTATTTAAGGGACAATACCATGACGTACCATTTTACTTCTCTATCATGTGCTCGTAAAAACGTCCGGATCAGGATATTAGCAGCCCTGTCTCCCCACCCCCGACGATTAAAATTGGAGTCTCACTCCCCCTATCTATAGTGCATTACCATGGGTTTTTCGACCGGACGGGCGGCCAGAGTGCATGTGGTTCAGAAACACTTTCAGTTCCACTGTTCATAAATGTATGAGTGACAAATTGAGTCATAAGGACGCTCGTTATAGTAATGGAGTAATGGGATGAAAGGAATTCACTGGTCGTTATGTAATTTAAGCATTATTTCAATTCTATCGCATAATGTTAATGTGGTTTAGTATGGGAATGTCAAGTTGTACAACAATACAATATTAACTCTTCGTATTCCGATGTCAAATTAATTCAGTTTTCAACTGCAATATTTTCCCCATCATGCAAATGAAAATTTCAACAAATATATCTTGTTTGACAGAGATCAACGGACACTGTCAAACAAAATATAAAGTACTTTGAATACAAAACTTGTCTACCTGATCGGGCATGCGTGAGTGATTCCGGATTCACCTCGCTGCACCATTGTGTGAAACATTACATACAGTGGTCCAATCATCTGTATAAAGGCATCTCATTTTATTTGGAGACACCCAAAATTGAAAAACAAGTTAACACCCCCCCCCCCCCCCCCCCCCAAAAAAAAAGAAGAAATGCTCGGACCCTTCCCTGCCTGTACCTGTGTGTAGACTCTTTTTCTGTACGTGTGTTGGTCCATTATTCACATACAATGTATTCATATATTACTGAAAGAGAGGGTACTAGAATATATACTGTCTATACAGTCATTAACGGTCATTAACACACTCCAGTGGGTCTTCAAGTCAGCCATTTTTGTACAATAACATGTTGTGCCGTGGTGAAGTTTTAATAAGTGCAAAGTTTCTTATTATATCTCACGACTTAAGTACTCCATCTCCCAGGACAAATGACATCAAAGGAACAAAATAAAGGAAAAGGAAAAAATAACTCCAGATAAAACACGCCCACACAAACAAAAAGATCAGAAAAGGACAATTAAAAAGCAAAACAAAAGAACAAAATGCGGTCGAATCACATGTAAATGATATGTTAGTGAGAGAACGCGATAGCAAGGAAATGAGACGTAGCGGGGGAGGAATTCGTCACATACAGGTGAATTGTGCACTTGGTGATACCTTCTTGAAATTTGGCACACTGTTAGTGTAGGCTATGAGGTTCTCAAAAACGATCGGCTACAAGTTGACACCGACCGGTGGCGACCAGTAGCGGCACAATCCAAAATGGCCGCCAGCGGCTGAAGGGAACCTCCTTTTCGACGGTCTACCGACTATACATCCGATTGTAAGGGCGCGAAAGTGAACTCTGATCCACGCACGTGTTGGAAACAGACGTGGGAGATGATGTAGAATAAAACGAGATTCTCTATACGGACGCATCAATTTCTTGGAACTTGAAAAGAGCGTTGTTTCTCCGGGATCAGCGTCATTCAGGCAAACCTGAATGACGCTGATCCCGGAGAAACAACGCTCTTTATGAAGCAGTCTCTTTGCCATACAATCTCTTGTTTGGCGTAATTCCGCAAGCAATTCTGATTTGTCTGTCGAAATTAATTCGAGAACGCGATTGTTCACAAAAATCATTCAC
Organism: Pictodentalium vernedei; assembly: GCA_031216915.1. Classification (NCBI taxonomy): domain Eukaryota; kingdom Metazoa; phylum Mollusca; class Scaphopoda; order Dentaliida; family Dentaliidae; genus Pictodentalium; species Pictodentalium vernedei. The sequence goes on from CM062297.1 coordinate 156,840,621, forward strand.
AGAATGAGTGAGAATCCTCTTCGTGTACGGACTAGTACTGACTGGGAACGTTGTTGCTTTTGCCAGCAAGACAGTTCCAAGAAATTGATGCGTCCGTATAGAGAATCTCGTTTTCATGACGCCTATAAAGCTATTGAGGAAGACATAACGCGCTTCCTAGATAATGGCGTTGAGCTTCCATATAATTTGACCATTGATTGTTTGATGAGAGAGAGTGATGAGTGTATGTCGATGTCACTGTTGACGAATAAGGCAATATATCATAAGACATGCCGTGACAGTATTCGGACTCACATCGTACAGCGCGTGCTACACAAGCGAGAGCGAAATGAGGCAGTGGCATCCTGCTCCACGCTGAGTCCTAAAAGAACACGGACAAGTTTTGAATCTGGCTGTGACAGGAAACTGCCCCAGTGTGTTTATTGTCACAAACGCGAAGGTGACAGCAGTGAGCCTATTTGCAGATCAATGTCTGATAACAATAAACTCAAAATTATGGCAAAGGAAGCCGAGAACTGGGTTGTTTTTTCTCGGGTCAATGCAGCATTTGATTCCGCTGCTAGTGATCTTTACTATCACAAAACCTGTTATTGTAAGCTTGCCAATGAAGCACGAGCGGCTAAATCTAAAAAGTCGAAGAACGCCGAACATTCCGCGTCAGGCCTGCCCTATGACCCTCTCGTTATGGCAGAGCTCATAACATTTGTTGAACACAACGATTCCGCGATGAAGCTTGTCGATCTCAAGAATCTGTACAGTCGGAGGTTGAAGCAAGTCGGTTCTGATTGGCTTAGTGAAGAAATACATTCCACTCGATTCAAAGAACATTTGTTGCAGAAATTGGGCGATGGCTGGGACGCCTTCACACAGGGTAGAGATGTGTTTATTTCAAGTAGGTTTCGAGTTGGCTCCTTGTTGTCCGAATCTTTAACTCGTATAGTGTCTGAGGAAGAGGCAAAAAAGATAGTTGATGTGGGTCTTCTTCTGCGTAAACACATACTCATATCTCAAGCTCCTTTCACGGGATCATTTTCATCTTATTGCTTGAGCGAGCCTGTACCCAACTCACTCCTGACTCTTCTTAGAGTTCTACTTGAGGGCACATGTAGTATACAGAACTTAGGCGATGATGAGACTGTTAATGCCAAGACTCGAGTGGCTTGTACTATTTCACAGATGTTGATCAGCAATTCAGCGAAACGCTCCGAACATGCACAAAATGTTCACCAGAGACGTGACAGAGAAACTCCAATGCCTCTTTATGTGGGTTTGAAGTTGCATGCCCATGATCGTATGAAAAATCTTATCAGAGATTTTCATCAAATGGGACTCTCTGTCTCTTATGATCGCGTAATGGATGTTCGCAGGAGTTTCGCGAGAGCTGTTTCACTGCGGTTCAAGAACGAAGGTGTTGTAGTCCCAGCTAACTGCAAACGTAATGTTTTCTCGATAGGAACCACTGATAACATTGATGTATCTGGTAGATCTGATATGCATGGTACGTCCATCACACTCATTGGTCAACTGAGCAGGGACAATGTGGGTACTGATCCCCCACCACTGAGTTTAGATGTTCCAGAAGACACACAAATTGAACTCCCAGACGACTATGCATTTGTTCCTTTCGTTGAAGACTTTGGTGGGGACATCAGGCTTGAATCTCCAGATGAATGTAATGTACGGCCCAATGAATATGCAGATTTGAACGTGGGAGAGAATGACTGGTTGTCTCATGTGTCACAGATCAGCAATAAAGGGAAGGTTGATGGCAGCTGGCAGCTTGATGAAGTCCCTGTGACCTTTTCAGGCTTCTTTTCAAAACATGAAGATCAAGACAATGTCAAACCTCGTGCAGTTATTGGGGTATTCCCTGTTTTCAGTGAGCAGAAAGCGGACTCACTCAGTATGCAGAAGCATGCTATGTATGTGGTCAGGGAAGCTACTGCTTTCGTAAACCCCGGCCAGATACCTGTCATTGAAGGTGACTGTCCGTTGTATGCCAGGCAGAAAAAATGTCAATGGCTGTTCCCAGAGGAGATAGGTGAGGATCGAATGGTGTGTATGATTGGATTCCTGCATCTTGAAATGTGCACCCAAGAAGCTGGTGGTAAGCTTATGGGTGGTTCTGGTTGGGAGCGAATGTTTCACCTCGCAAAGATATTCACACCCGGTGTAGCATCATCCCTACTTGGTGGGAAACATGTCAAGAGGACGCGACAGGCATATCTTCTCACTCTAGCTTGGCTTGAGATCCTCAGAAAGAATGCTTATGAGATTTACTGTCAGCAGACTGGGCCCCATGAGTCATTTGAAATGTGGGAACAGAGGATTCTTTCACAATCTCCAACTGCGCGCTATTGGGGTGAAATCGTTCGGAACTTTCTCTTGACAAGCTGTCAATTCGTTCGGAACCAACGAATCGGTAACTGGCCTGGTACACTGTGTTCTATCGATGAGTTGTGCAGTTACTTTTTTGCCCTAGGACATACAAATTATTGTCGGTGGGTCCCCGTATTTCTGAGAGACATGTCTCAGCTACCCAGGCGGCATCCTTCAATCCACAACAAATTCATGGAAGGCCATTTTGTGGTCCAGCGTAGTGAGAGGAAGTTCAGTATGATGGGTTTAGATCAGAGCCAAGAACATAGTATCCAACTACTCAAAGAAGACAGTGGTCCAAAAGGTCTCTATGGCCAGGCTGAAGAGAAAGTCGTTATTGAGCTTTCAAGGTCAGAAGTTCTGCGTGTTATAGATGAGTATGAATATGCAAGTTTCCACACAACATCATCAGATAACACGGAACACCCGGAAAGTTCGGTATCAGAGCAGAAAAAATTTCTGAATCAATTGAAATCTCTCCTCGATCTGGTGAATCAGGGACTCATTATCAACCCTTATGATGAAACTAGTGGTCAGCTGGTGACATTAGATACTGGTGAATATATGGACCCCGAAGTTAGTAAGAGTTTACGGTCATTACCCGAAAGGGGCAAGCATTTATATTCCACTTTCTTGAAGGAAAGGCTTGTGGAATGCACCGTACCCCTGAATGATGTTATTCCCAAGGCAAATATATATACCTTCCTTAACCCACCCCCAGCCAACCTGGACAAAGGCCGAGACAAACTCATGTCAAGTAAAGCAACTGCCGCAATAGTTACCCAGATGTTCGTTTCACTGCAAGCCCGGCCTGATTCAAACATGGATGAGTTTTTCATGCACGAGAATGCACGTGATCCGCCAGCATTATCCGATAGAGGTAAGCTACGGAGTGGGACAAAATCTCAAATTCTCAATTGTTTACCAGCTATTCCTGCACAAGGGAAGAATTCAGCAGCTAGACAAGCTTCAGTTGTCATCTTGGATATGCCTGCTGTAGTCCATGTAATCAAACCACAGAAAGCGGATCTGTTTGGAGAATATGCTCGATTGCAATTATTGCCATACATCGAATCTCTGATTAACACGAACACCACAAGGGTTGATGCGATCTATGACTGTTACCCCGAAGGCAGTTTGAAGAATCAGACGCGAGCAAAACGCCTCGGTGAGACAGCAGTTAGGTTGATACGGGTGTCCGAGAACGTCCCTTTACCTAAAGGGAAGAATTGGCAGGCATTCTTGAAAGTTAGTGAGAATAAAGACGAATTTTTCAAGTTCCTGTCTGCTGAACTGCTGAAATTAACATCAACATCCGAGTACCAGTTGTTAACGACATCAGGAGAATATGTACTATGCAATAAGGATGTTAGCTTATGTGACATATCTCCATCGAACCACGAGGAAGCAGACACGCGCATGATGCTTCATCTCAACCATGCAGTCTCACAAGGTCACAAAATAGCTTTTCTTCGCACGGTTGATTCTGATGTCGTCATTCTGTCTTTGCACCATTTCGCAACATTCCGTGACCTTGGACTCAGTGAGCTGTGGATTGGGTTTGGAATTGGAAAGGCATATAAAGATATGCCAATTCATGAGATAGCTTCACAACTTGGACCTGATTACTGTAAGGCCCTGACTTTCTTCCACGCCTTCACAGGTTGTGATGTAACATCCAGCATGCTCGGCATTGGGAAGAAGACAGGATGGAATGCATGGATGAATTTTCCCGCATCAACTGAAATGATGATAGAATTGACTGAGAATCCGCAAGTCTTTTCAGAGGATTCCCCTCATATGCAGCATATCGAAAAACTCACCATACAGATGTACAGTAACAGTTGTGTCAGTACACGTGTCAATGATGCGAGACGGCATATGTTCACACATGGCCTTAAGTCTATGGAAAACATCCCGCCCACCAAAGCAGCTCTGTATCAACATGTAAAAAGGGTAATTCTTGTGTCATCTTTCATTTGGCATCGTGCTCTGCAGAAACACTTATGTGTGCCAGACCCATCACAGTACGGATGGGAGTGGAATCCACGTCTCAATATTCTGGTCCCATTTTGGACTCACCTAGGAGACGCAAGTGCTGCATGTGCACTGATGCTCCACTGTAGTTGTGCCAAGGCCTGCAAGGGCAATTGCAAATGCTTGAAAGCTGGATTAAGGTGCACACCTTTGTGTAAGTGTGAAGGTGGCTGTTGTAACAATATTGAGTAGTATACTGTCATGTTAGGACCAGTCATCTCCTATTCTGGTATTTTTTTTTCCATTTTCGGCCAGTTAACACATGTCATGTTTCTAGTTGAGTTGATTTTGCTAACAAATGTTCATCCCATGTGGCTTGCTACATTGTCCGGGGTATAGGAATACAGTTTTAGATTTCGGAAAATAGTCTGTTATTTACTGCACAAGACGGTGTTAATTCATGCATAGCATGATACAATATCCCCAACTATTTTGCCTCTGTACAACAGTTGATACCTTCGTTCACCCGTGTGTTCATCTATGGTATCCTTGTCTTTCTCTGGCCATAGGCCACATGTGACTAGTCAGTTCCTACTCCATAGCAAATCAACTTGGAAATCCTTCATCTTGTAGCGCACTCATGTCTCAATGAATCCATACCTGAGTTGATCTAATAAATCTAACGTAAGGTATCAAATTGCCATACCGGATCATATTTCGATAAGTTATTCGCTAAAACATTTCGACCACTCATCGACATCAAAGGTCATGTTTTGGCTCCCAGTGGTGGCTATATCTCTATATCCCTGGTAAAGTAGCATACCATGAGGGATGGGCATTAAGTGTCGGCAACATTAATCCTGACTTGGAACACACCACATCTTAACTGGCCGAAAATGAAGAATACTACTTGTAGTCAAAAAATATTCCTGTACCTCGAATGACTGCAAACATACACTCACCCCTTCTAGTCCCATTTTGCCAATGTTCTATACTGGCAAGATAACATTGTATAATTAACAACGGGAACTAATGCATCCCGAGTTCATTCCAGCACTGCCCTTGCTGGCAGACGTGTCGCTATGGTGTTGAGATTGAACCAGAACTCCTCTAGAAATTTGATAGTTTTATTTTCTTAGAAAATAAATCTATCGAAAATGCCGGAAGTTGAGAATAGACTGTCACTTTAATTGGATTATCAAATGTCCAAGTATCCCCACTGCTGCATACTATCGAGTACCCTTGTTCATGTGTTGACAGGAATCTCTCATACCATGTTCATTTGACCATTGCATTCCCGAGAAACATTCAACACTAATTTATCTACGGACGGACGATCATACTGACAGTCAGACACACAGACGCACACATCGACGGAAATTCTGATCCCATTATCCATTAATCTTCCCCCCAACTTGTTCCAAGGGCTTCACTCCATCATTCACATCAATTACAGCACATGTATGGTGTTAGGTTTGGAGCTTCAGTTGTGCGATCGGCGAAAATAGCTTTTTTTCGATCCGCTTGGCGGCCATTTTGGATTTCGCTGCTAGTGGTGGCTAGAGGATGGTGCCAACTTGTAGCCGATCGATTTTGAAATCTCTGATGCCTACCCTTACATCATGCCAAATTTCAGGAAGGTATCACCAAGTGCACAATTCTAGCGAATTCCTCCCCCGCTAACGTTACATGTTGAAAATCAAATTTTTTTTCACACACAAAAAGTATTGCTATCATAAACCAATGCTCGCCCTTTATTTAATTCGGCAATCTTTGATCGTGGTTTCAAGGTCATTTTTATTATCATAATTCATCGACTTTCTCCAAAGTCTTAAAATTCACGCCTCATCTATCACCGCGGCCAACTTTTATCGTCGTGTTTGTATGGGCAGAAATACAAAGATATCACTCACATGGTGAAATCGTTACCATCTCAGATTCCCAACACATGTTGCTATCGTGAGTTATCTGAGATACAAAGTAACAAGTACAAAGATCGAGTCCCCCACTGACATTAAAAAAAACCCCATTCATCTTATTAATTTCTCACCGTCGGAACTGTCATAGTTCTCTTTCGTTACTGGGGAGAAGGATATTGTACGTGATTGGAGTTAGAAAACACATCAAAACGAAAGGAAAAAGATTCACAGTCTACCTCTATCCCAAACAGGGTGTAGTCAGGGTAAATGAATAGGGGACAACATATTTTCCACACGTAATTTCATCTTGCTGGGTAAAGAGCGTTTATCCTTGCGCAAGTGGAGTGGGGGTGGGGGAGGGTGGGAGGGGGTGGGGATGAGTAGAGCCCCTCATCGCCCCCACCACTCGTTAGGGAAATTTGCCAAATTCGTCGGGGTGGGTGGGGTTAAAAGTTAGTTAAAAATAATAAATAAAATAATTCAACGAAAAACTTCACCCAACAGAAAAGGCAGACGACACCTGCAAACAAAATTCTTGAATAACTATTTATTTTTAAAAAAAATGTTTGCGTCAAAAATATAGTTTATGATCCCTCATTGGAACGAGCTCAAAGAGCTCGTTCCAATGAGGGTTCATAAGCTATGTTTTTGAGACAAAAAATGAATGGTGACAACAACCATAAATATAGAGATAATACTACCGAAGACCTGATACACGTGCACAACTGGAATAACCAGATTGGCATATAATCACTTTGGCATGGGAAGAGTTAATTACATTTCGAGAATACTATTTTAGTCAGATACTATAAACATTCTACACAATCAGTGATCGACACTCATCTAGTCTCTGTTGTGAATTATTTCCTACTTATTGGATACTGGACAAATACAATACAAAACGGAAACTAACACTGCGTCGCCTGAATGCTAGAATGTCCTATGTCCCATAGGGGGCATAGGACATTCCAGCACTCAGGTAACGACTAAACTAGGACAAAACAAAAACAATGGTATTTTCAAAAAACACGAATCCAACCACGCCCAACTTGACGTACCCAGGAAGAGCAATTTATTTATTTATTGATGTTTAAGGTCACATATTTATGCACAATGGCTAATCATGACCGTGACAGTTTTACGGGTGGAGGAAGCCGGAGTACCCGCAGAGAACCACCGAGCAACGACGAGCAGCTGCCAGCTCCCCAACATCGTAACTCTGCACTGCAGCACAGACAGGGTTAGATTGGTTGAAGACATGCGTACCATCGACGTGCAGTACGCCTTAGTACACGGCGTCATCGTGCCCCCACGCAAGATGAAGTGTCTTGCCCAAGGACACAACGCGGTTGCCGCAGGTGGGATTCGAACCGAAGACCTCTCGGCTTGCTGCCTGCACCTCTACCAACTGAGCCACCGCGCTCCCAGGAAGAGCAATAGAAAGCAATATAAAGTGTTAGTTGTTACACCTACCTAGGTTTAAAAATAACTAGAAATGGTTTATTGGATTCTGCGAGAGCTGAGCTGTCAGAGAAAGGCGTGAAAGCAGCCTTTCAGCTATTCAACACCCTGTCACTACAGAAAATCCCTCTTAAAATAGGCATCAAATTACTAGTTTAATTGTCCCTGTGATAACATATAATTCTGAAATATGGTTTGCAGACGTTGTAAAAAAAAGCTACATACATCCCAACAAAGAGCAGAAAAGTCTGGTGCTCAACTTAGCCTACTAAAGCATATAGATAACTTAGACTATGAGAAGTCACACTCAAGGTTTTGTAAGCTACTTTTGGGGCTTCCCAGGCAAGCAAGTAATATAGCATCAAGGGTGGAACTAGGAGTAATGCCCTAAACATCAATACTCCTATCAAAAATTAAAAATTACCAAACTCATCCTGACCAGGTACCTGAAAACAGGCTTTTAACAGATGCTGAAAGAACAGACTCTTGCACAACCACTCCTGGAGTCTTCTCCTGGTCAGATGTAGTAGAAAAGAGTCGCAAGTTAACTAACTCTGCATTCTCGTTACCAAATACAAAGCAAAACATTGACAATTACCTCCACGGCGAAATAAAGTCTGAAATTTGTAACGACACCCGCCGAGGACAGAGTACAAACAAATTACGAACTTTTCGGCGATTCAAAACAGAAATCTGTCTTGAAACATCTTGAATCCTTAAAATTCAAAAGCACAGAGAAGCACTCACTAGGTTTAGGCTAAGATCTCATACACTGGGCATTGAAAGAGGAAGGTTTTTCAACATACCTGCCCATGAACGCATATGCTCTGGACAGAGGTGGCGGAAGTACGATAAAAGTGGAGGGTCACAAATTTTCAAAGCCACCGTGGTTCGGCCCAGTGGGAGAAATGTTAAAAAATCGTATATCGGTAAATGTACCGTGAAACACAATAGTCTTTCGTTTAGATGAGACCGCCAAAGTGTGGTTACTGCCCCATCCATTTCTTCCACTTCAATCATCTTCCAACCCGAAGGCTTGTCTTCGGGTTGGAAGATGATTGAAATAGAAGAAACGGACCGAAGAGACCGAAAGTGGGATTCTTTCACCAAATGTTGTTTGGATTTGCAAATGATATATTACAGGAATGTCTGTATATTGACGCGTTTACATGCTTCATTTTTAAAACTCATTGTGTAACCCCGAAACATGTCAGTGGAAAAAAGGTGGAGGGGCACTTGTCCCTTATGCCCTCTGGTTCCACCGCCTGTGGCTCTGGATGTGGGTTTGTTAACCATGAGGAACATTGTCTCTTGCACCGTAAGACCCTTACTACCGAAAGGCGAGAGCTATTGAAAAAAGCAGCAGAACACATTGCCCACTTGAACCAATTTACACATAATGAAAAATTTGCATAAATTATTACTTGCCAAGAGCCTAAAATATTAAACAGTTTAGATCAATTTATCTATGCCGGATTAAATAAAAAAGGTAAATGGTTTCCCACTGGAGTCACACTGCCCTAGCCTTAACTAGTCAGGTGCTTGAAGCCCCTACGGCGGGCCTAAGCAATGGCTCACCAGTTTACTGAATATATTAAGCCCAGGTATTGTTAATATAAACATCATCTTTTGTTTTTAACCCTTTACCCAACGAATCGCCCGCATCCGCCCGCGTAATATGCAAATTCAGTAGTTGAAAAAATATTATTTTTCCAAAAATTTCAACAAAACCATATCATGTGACCCCTCGTTGGAACGAGCTCGTCGAGCTCGTTCCAACGAGGGGTCACATGATATGGTTTTGTTGAAATTTTTGGAAAAATTTGAAAAAATGATATTTAAAAAAATAAATTGTGATATCGTCTGCGTTGGGTAAAGGGTTAACTGGTTGAATGTTAGAAGCCACTACCATAGCGGGGTGGCGCCAGGGATTTCTCGACAGGGGGGCTGACCTTTCCGACAGGGGGGGCTATAATATTTGACCTCCCAAACGAAGGAAAATGAGTGAAACTTGGTAAATTGGAGAACCAAAATAGAAGCAAATTGAGTATGTTTGTTGATTATTTAACGTAAATGACGATAACCGATGATTAGGTATGGAAGTAATGGAACGCCAGTTGGATAACAACTGTCATAATGCCTTACAAAGAAGAACCATATACCTCGTTCTTGATCGACATAAGACGAGATATCTACATTCGATTGTCGGAAATTTCTCATGAAGTCGGGTTTACGAGACTCTCCGACGGACTGACTATAAATCTCCGACAGGGGGGGGGGGGGGGTGCTGTAGCCCCCCTGACCCCCCCCCCCTGGCGCCACCACTGTATCTGTATCATAGCCTTATTGAAAAGTGCCAGAGGCCATTGTAGTGGCTTTAAACTGTATGCATTAGCTTGATGTTTGTTCAGCAGTAAAAGAAATTCTTTATATAAAATTTGTTTGGTTTCAGTTTATTGGAGAGTGTCTATCGGCAATCTCCAGTAAATTGTAACAAAACACTTATTTGTGAACAAACTCTTGCTGAACTAGGGGTACTCTAGCTGGTAGTGTAATACTTTGAAAATAATTTAGCACTCAACCAGATAAAATACCTATTATTACATATTATAATTTTTGTGCTTAAAATATCTATTACTACACTGTAAAACATTACCGTAATTCTACAGTTAACTACTCGTCCCCTGAGTTCCAATGTGTTCTATGTGCCGGTAGGCACATAGAACACATTGGAACTCAGGGGACGTACTGTCAGATGACTGTCAAATACAACTGTCTCGAGGCCGTTAATTAGTTTTAACGGTGTTGCCATTGAAAAACCCGCGAATTTGATCCAATGAACGTATTTCTCCCGTGACGCTATCCAATTACGTCGCACGGCGGTAAAAGTGTTGAATTATGGGATCGGCCTTGTCATATGCCACTCTGGAAGTCGCCATTTCCAAGAAGGATGCCCGATGCTTTTGAGGACAAACAACAACGAATTACTATCAATTTGTAAGTTTGTGGCCAAGTGAATCATGTTCATTGGTGTCTTGCGCATGAAAATCCAACAGCGTCAATTTGTTATGCGTATAATTGTTTCGGTAATCATGCAGAATAGCAGACTGTTTGTATTGCGTCACCGGTATTCGATGGATTTTTTGGCTTGTGGCCACGGATCTCCGCTAAGGCCGGCAAACCCATATGCTTTTATTGGTTCAATGTAAAATGCGGTTAATGATGGCTGGAATTAAATTACGGTCAAAATGACCGGTGGCAGTGTTCCAGCCAAATGGCTGGAACACTGCCACCGGTCATTTTGACCGTAATTATTTTGATGATAATTTTTACGGGAAAATAAGGCAAATGATGGTTAAAATTTACATGCGTCATTTTTAAAACTCATTGTGTAACCCCGAAACATGTCAGTGGAAAAAAGGTGGAGGGGCACTTGTCCCTTATGCCCTCTGGTTCCACCGCCTGTGGCTCTGGATGTGGGTTTGTTAACCATGAGGAACATTGTCTCTTGCACCGTAAGACCCTTACTACCGAAAGGCGAGAGCTATTGAAAAAAGCAGCAGAGCACATTGCCCACTTGAACCAATTTACACATAATGAAAAATTTGCATAAATTATTACTTGCCAAGAGCCTAAAATATTAAACAGTTTAGATCAATTTATCTATGCCGGATTAAATAAAAAAGGTAAATGGTTTCCCACTGGAGTCACACTGCCCAGCCTTAACTTAATGGTTAAAATTTTTTACAGTCATATGTCCGACAGCTAGTTTCCAGGCATATGACCATGCAAATAACGGCAAACCGCGAAAAAAAAATTACGGGAATATACGGCAAATGAGTTTTAACGGTTTGCCGTAACGCTTATGGTCATATGCCTGGCAACTAGCTGCCAGTCATATGACCGTATACAATTATGGTATTTTTTACAGTGTATATATTATAATTTTTGTATCTCACAACAAACATTTATGTACAATTGACCAGGGTTGGTGTAATAGAACAATAAAGGAAAGAAAAATTTTATGGCTTGTGGTACTGGGGTATCAGAAAACAGTTGTCATGGCGAATCGCCATGACACCTGTTTTTGACATCCGCTCCAGAAGCCACAAATTTCATTTTTTAAGCATTTAGTTTTGACTCCCTTCAAGCCTCCAGAGTCACGGTTATTGCGACTTTTTCCCAACTAAAACAAAAAGTTCCCTCACCGGGCCGAATCATGATCGGACCGATGGGTCTGGGGCCTCTCTGGTGCCCCTGTAGGGGATCATAGCCCCCGCATCGGGAAAAGGAAAAATACTGGCGCCACACCTGGTGGAATAACTACAACAAAATGAACCCGGAAACATCAGGCTGAAAGTACTTGAGCCAATGTTAGGGGTGAATGAATATAAGGCTGACATTTCCACCCCACCCCCTCGGCTACACCGCTGATTCCAAGCCGACCGAAATTCAAACAACACTAAAAAGTACCTTAAATCTGCCGGTAGGTAAATTTTTATACCTCTGTTGGGAAAGTCAGTCAAAAAAGCGGAATATTCTAGAACCAAAGTAGTTTCGGAAGCGGAACCTCCTTGAACACTTCTTCTATCACCAGGTCTCCTGTACAGGAACCTGATGGTAGGAAAAGAGTTCAGGAAGAGACTCTTGGTAGGACATTGAGCTCAACTATTCGAAACGGATTTCATAGGATACTACTCACATTTTTACAGTAGTAGAAACAGGCCTGAAAATAAGCAGACTGACATTTGCAGAATGAGGTCCCCAGAGGATGAATTTGATGATGCTATCCCATACAGTGAGCCAGTTTATCCTCTGGGTACCTCTTTCTGTTTAGTTTTGAGACCCTGATTCAGATTGAGGTTCACAGAGAGTAAATTTAGTGATACTACTCTGCTGTGCAGGGTAGCATCACTAAATTCACCATCTGAGGACCTCATTTTGCAGATGACAGTCTGCTTATTTTCTGGCCTGAGTAGAAATAAAGCATCAATGTCGTACAATTACTCGAGAGTATTATTTATTTATTCATTGGGGTTGAACGACACTTTCGAAAGACAGGATCACCTCGTGCCTGACAGTTTTACTGGTGGAGGAAGCCCGAGTACCCGGAGAGATCCACCGAGCAACGGCGAGTAACTGTGTGTAGACTCCCCAACGTACTAACTCCGCGCAAGCAGGGTTTGTATTGGTTGAAGACAATTGCACCGTCGACGTGCAGTACGCCTTAGCACACAGTGCCACAGTACCCCACCCCCGCAGTTACCCATGGCAGAGATCGAACCGAGGGCCGTTCAGTTTGAAGTTCAATGCCGATGTGACAGGAATGGAAGTCCGTAGGAAAATTAATCCCTCTGGACTATTATTCCGCGGAATTATAGTCCCAGGTCTAACATTTCTAGGAATAGTAGTCCGCCGGACTACTATTCCTAGAAATGTTAAACCTAGGACTATAATTCCGCGGAATAATAGTCCAGAGGGACTAACGTTCCTACGGACTTCCATTCCTTTTACACCGGTACCACTGAGCCACAGCGCTCCCATGTACAACCACAAATTGAAGATAACGCTCTAAGTCACAACACAACTCAAGTGAAATCCCACGTGGATTACAAAGGAGCAATGATATTACAACTGTACTAGTAGTCTGAGTGGAGTTTTTATTGGAGATATCATCATAAATCTTACCACAGAGGGAGGTATATGGGTTTAAATTGTCAGTTAAATACCGCCCGTTCAATCAATTGCACACAAATGCAGTTCGTCTGGGGAGCCGGTTTGGTAAGTAAACACAACAGGAAAAAAGCTTCAGAGTTTAACACCAGCAAATCTCTCGACTTACACAAGTTAATCGCATTACCTTCCCCATTGATCTATATTATGTTATTATTATGTATGTCGTGGCTTGTTTGAAGTAACGACTTTCTTGTTCACCCGTCTGGAAGAGGTTTGTAAGCGATTTTGGTAATAAATAACCTCGTATCACTTTTACAGGGTGGCGGAGAATAACGAAGGGAATGTAAATACCTGCATCCGTTCAGGTATGGCGGTACTCAATAATTCAATTAGATGTACCGGACGTGACAAGACAGTCAGGCCTGGCATTCTTAATAATGAAGAAGGGCTAAGAATTGCCCCCCCCCCCCCTCGCATGACCTAGGCAAGCGATTAGCTCTCCCCAAGCTATAAGTGGCAAAACGAAGTTTTACTATGTATGAATTCTGCCTAGTGGGCTTTGTACATTTTATGTGGTGCTGCTAACAAGGTAGGTAGTCTCTGTGAGACGGCTACACTGCCCCTCCCACACCACCGTGCCTCGACAAGGAAGGAGCGGTGTGGCCGTCTTACAGAGATCACTAACATAGCAGAGATCTGAAAAGATGTGGGTTTTAGGAATAGGCTGTTATGATAATAATTATTTTCTAAGGCCAGGAGGGCTCGGTTTCGCCCTTCTGATTTTTTAAGGCGAGCAGGAGGCGAGCAAATAAATCGCTCTCCTCAAAATGCCAGGCCTGGACAGTGCTATTCAGGTTTGATAAACAATCTTGGAAATTAAGTACGGTGCATAAGGATTGGTTGTCTGTCTTAAGAAAAATGTTGAAGCATTTTATTTTATATTTGAATCAAAGCTGATCAACGCGGAATATTCCAGAAAAAGGTATAATTTGACGAACTGAGGGTGCGAGACTAACTTTGCAATTGAATGTTTATGTTTTCCGAGTAAAATGTCTGAATAATTTGTCAGTGACGCCGGTACTTCACTTACGTGTGTAGGAAATTCTTTTTAAAATGGTGCATGACTCCTATTTTTCTGGGATGAAAATCTTGTCTGATTGTCTATAAAGCACAGCCAGCTTGCACTGGCCACTTTCCACGGGTATATTTCTACGGACGCAGTAATATAAGATTTAAAATACTAATTGAGGGAAAAAATATTAAAAACTTAATGAATGAAGCACCGGGTACGACCCGGTGCTTCATCAATTAAAATTTTGCTGATGATGATTTTTATTGCCTGGTACCGAAACGCATGCGTGGACATCACTGCCAACGCGTGGATTACAACCAGCCCACGGCGACTGTATTGCGGTTAATAAAAAAAATATTCAGACATTTAAATTTTCAAATTAAAATTATGCGAACAATTTTTTCAATCCAATCGGTGTCATTCCAGATAAACGATGTTAAAGTGAACGATTCCCAGATAGACTTTTCCCGATAGACTATTCCAGACGGACGATTCACAAATAGACAAGTTCTAGATGGACGATTCTCAGGTAGACAATTCCCAGACGGATTATTCCCAGATAGACAAGACCCAGATTGACGATTCTCAGATAGACAATTCCCATACGGATTATTCCCTGATAGACAAGTCCCAGATAGACGATTCTCAGATAGACAAGTCCCAAATGGACAATTCCCAGATAGACAAGTCTCAGATGGACGGTTCACAGAGAGACAACTCCCAGACAGACGATTCCCAGATAGACAAGTCCCAGATGGACGATTCACACATAGTTGATTCCTAGATGGACGATTCCCAGATTGACGACCCGACATAGATGATTCCCAGATGGACGATTCCCAGATAGACGATCCCAGATGGACGATTCCCAGATGGACACTTCCCAGATGGACGATTCCAAGATGGACGCTTCCCAGATGGACGATTCTCAGATAGACGATTCCCAGATGAATGATTCCCAGATAGACAATTCTCAGGTGGACGATTCGCAGATAGACGACCCCCAGATGGACGATTCCTAGATAGACAAGTCCCAGATGGACGATTCCCAGATAGACTATCCAGGATGGACGATTCCCAAATAGACGACACCAGATGGACGATTCACAGATGGCCGAGTCCCAGATGGACGATTTCCAGATACACGATTCCCAGATGGACGATTCTCAGATAGACAAGTCTCACGTGAACAATTCCGAGATAGACGAGTCCAAAATGGAATAGTCTCTGATAGTCAATCCCAGATGAACAATTCCTAGAAAGACGATCCCAGATGGACGATTCCTAGATAGACATGTCCCAGATGAACGATTCAAAGATAGACGAGTCTTCGAAGCTTCCCAAATAGACAGGTCCCAGATGGAAGCTTCCTAGATAGACGGGTCCCAGATGGAAGCTTCTTAGATAAAGGAGTCCCGGATGGAAGCTTCACAGATAGTCAATCCCAGATGAACAATTACTAGATAGAAGATCCCAGATGAACGATTCCCAGATAGACGAGTCCCAGATGGACGCTTCCCAGATAGCCGAATCCCAGATGGAAGTTTCCCACATAAACGAGTCCCTGGTGGAAGCTTCCTAGATAGACGACGGGTCCCAGATGGAAGCTTCCCAGATAAACAAGTCCCGGATGGAAGCTGCCCAGATAGACGATCCCAGATGAACATTTCCTAAATAGACGATCCCAGATGGACGATTCCTAGATAGGAAAGTCCCAGATGAAGATTCCCAGACAGACGAGTCTCAGATGGAAACTTCCCAGATAGAAAGGTTCCAGATAAAGCTTCCTAGATAGACGAGTCCCGGATGGAAGCTTCCCAGATAGACGAATCCCAGATGAAAGCTTCCCAGATAGACACCAGGTTTCTCTGAATTGTGGCGTCCTACTTAGACGCTAGGCACACAGGCTCCGAACGTAAATTTATCATATGAGTCCCTAGTGGCCGTTTCTATCAATGATATAAATAATAGATTAATAAACAATAATCCTTTTTTATTTAATTTTCTTCACTATTTTCTTATTATAACATCATTACAACATATAGCAGGTGATGTGACAACTATTACTTCTTCTCGGTTGATAAGGAATGATGAATAAGGAATCGGGAATAAGTAACGGTTGTCGCGTCCATCACATAGTACCATATCATCATATTCTTTATTAAGAGCCTGTTAAATTTCAGAGGCAGAGAGGAAAGATAGCGGGAAAGGTTCGTCATCTGGAGTTGATTCTTCGGGCAGGTTATTTTTCTATCCTTCAATGGCCTCTGGTGGGATTGCATCAACCCAAATGTCGTTGGTTTGGGTAACAGCCATTCTTTGTGTTCAATAGTGATTACAGGTCGGGGGTTAAAAAATAAGAGAAAACTGGAAGGGCAAAGAGTGTTGAATGTATTACACGACTGTTCTATGTAATCCCCATCTACAGCAACACTAAACCATGCGGAAAATGAAAATCTGTTCCGCACATGTGTGTGGAACGGAAATCGTTGAGGGACTATTTTTAAATAGGAACGAAATTTCACTGGAATTTTCTACAAATAGTGCAAAGCAATTACAGTCTGAATCGCTAGGGATAGTTGAAAATCGTCATCTGAGTTCCAATGTGTCCAATGTGCCAGTTGTCCACTAAGTATACCTAGGTTCGTGATTTTAGCTAATTGACCAAACGAGAGGTTGTAAGTTAGTGTCGCCAACGCACGGGACAGGTGTCGTTCACATTCAGGAACTACTCCCAACTCGTTTCGTAATTATTATATAACAGCGTCATGTATCTTACATAATTAGACTGGTGGCCTGAAAGCTTACACCAACACTTGATTGTAGATGGTTACGACTGTAAAGTTAGAACCTTGATGTTATTTTCAAGAAAATAATTGTCGATAAAAATTTTGTTAATGAGATTTTGTACTCTTTGTTTCTCTTGTAATAGAGTAATGAAAATAAATCCAAAACGGTCCGCAAAACTACAAAGAATATGTGTGGTGAGTCACAAAATGTTTTCCCTTAAAAAAAGTGTTATTTTGATTTCACGCTGGCGGCACACTGACTGGTAAACGCAGGGGTTTGATAAATGCATTGAAACCCAGTCGATCGGAAAATCTCTGCATTTACCCAAGGTAACCGCATCGCTTGCGGTATCGATCTTTGATACATTCTTCCATTCTTCCGTTTATTAAGATTTGCAATTCCGTTGAACCTGTTATAAGCGACCAAGCTCACATAGCTCAGATTAATGTATACTGAAATCATGTTTAATGTAACACAAGTCTCGAGTAAATCAATTATCAGCTCCGCTTTATGTGCACTTTACTCTAATGATTGGAAAAAATCCCTCCGACTACGCCATCGATTATCGCCCTCTGTCGTTACACAATTAGGTTAAATATAGATCCATTTATTTTCTCCAAATGCACAAACGGAAAACCGGAAGTAACAGTCATATAAAGATAGTAATTGCTGAAATTAGAAGAACTCAGAGCAGAAGTATAAAAATCATTATTTCTGGAATCGGAAGTTCCGTACTCGCGCAACGATATGCTTCAACGTTATGAACTCTTTAATAACAGACTTTCTTGTCGGTCCAATTTACTTCTTCATCTTGAAGCGGTATAAGAAAACCAATCGCGAATAGACTGGAACGCGCAATCGCAGATCAATCCCGTTGGCCTTGGACTTCTGACTTCTGACCGATTATGTATTTTGAAGAATGGTATTTTAACCAATGGCGTCGAGGTGCTGGTTTGACAGTGGCCCTACAACCAAGGATTTTATCGGAAACTTAGAGCACCGACGGACGTTTAACGAACACAATGATTCATTCACGCAAGGATGATAACAACGCTGTTAAAAAAATGCCGTTAAGATCACAGTCAAAGAACTAAAAATGCTTCTACCATAACAGCAGGCGGTAATGGCTGTTAAAGTGTGCAAAATTTGACGTGAACGCTCGGTTCGTTCGCGTTGTGGTTACGCAAATTTAAATCTACGCGAACGGATGACTCTCATTAATTGTAACAATGCAAATCGATGGAGATGAAGTAATTTTACTTCCAAGATAATATGAAGGACATCCACAGAATATGAAGCCTTTAACTTTAAGTACCTGCATAAAGCCCAAATATGGGCTTCTAGCACTCTACCAGCTAATCAGCCTTTCTTGTGTCTTGATAGATTTTTAGACGTTTGCCTTGAGAGGCTATATATATTTCAATTCCACGCAATATATGAATACTTGTTAATGATAAAAAGGCAGTTTCCCAAGAATTTTTACGTAGCCGACCGTTTGGTTAACCATCACCAAACCACGTGAACGGTCAGTTGCTTAAAGTCATTTTTGAAATTTTGCACACTGCTGTTTCTGCTCATTGTTTCATCATATGAAAACTAATGGAAAGTACTGGCCGAGTGGATAAGTGCGCTAGTCTCACATGCCAGAGGTCCAGGTACTGATTCTTGGTCGATGAAAGTTCTCGAGGTGTCCGAACACTCTCTGTCAGCATCAATTGTGGGGTTGATGCTGTCTCAGCATTCCGTCCTATCGGATGGGGACGTAAAATAACTGCCCTCTGTGTGGAGAGAGACAGGCTAAATACCCCTTCGTAGTATTCGAGAAGAACGAGGCCACATAGTTGCCGCTACGAAGGTCATCCAAACACCTGCGCCATTGGGTCAAGGAGAGGCCTTAATATGAGTTGTATAACTTGTTCGCAAACCCTTGTAAAAACAAAATAAGTTCAAAAAATATGAAAACTAATAGAGGAGTGTTCATATACACTGTAGCAAAGTCTTCTTTAGAACGAACGCATCCAACTCTTTAATTCTTGCTTTTGTAAAATAATGGCATCCATAACGAAATATACTTTGTTTTAGAAGGCTCAATTTTTGCTAAAGGTAGACAAAATAACATCTTTAACAATATTAATTGGTCTACTCTGTATGACAAACCAACGGCCTTCTTTTGTAGTGAAGTGCAGGGCCGTCGGGAACGAGGGCGGACCCGGAGCAATGTGTAAAACGGGGGTTAGGGGCCCTGCGAGCTCCGAAGGCGCGAAGCGATAAGCGCTGAGAGTCTGTGAGTCTCCACCCCTCACAAAGTCTTTTCAAAGTAGTGCTAGTAGAAGGATTCTCCTACATTTTCTTGACAATATCTGCTCAATTATTTCCTTACAATTTGGGTAATTTATTATCTGTACTTCTGTGTGTATGGTCTATTTTTTCTGCAAAGATAATTGTGACCACCACGATGCAGGGAATTAAGACCGGTGTAAAACCAACAAACTGAAAGTGTTTTCTTTTTATATGAATGGAACCTGATCAGTAATGCAACTACGTACTCTTGTCACCTACACCAGGGTAGGAGGCCCGTGCCAAAAGCCTCAGTTACTCCGCTTTTGCTCAAAGTCGAACAAAAAAAGCTTGACATTGCCAAATACGCTATTTTCTCAATATTTTACGGCAGAGGTACCGTCAACTGCATTGCCAGTACTTTTACCGTATTTTTAACGGTACTTTTTTACAGAGCAGTTTTACTTCTGACTTTTAAAAATTTCCAATGCCCAATGGGATGCACTGTCTAAATTTCAGGAAAGGAGCGTCGGAACTTCAAAATTGTGAACAGAATCTCGCGATACACAGCAGTGTTCGGTTCTGCTTGACTGGCGAGCGATGATGCTGCAAATCGCTAAATGCTGTGGAACATTTTATATTCCCGTGTTACACCAGAAAAGCAATGTTACTGCCAAGAATCGGTATTATTAGATAATCTGTCTATTCTTGCATAGAATTTACAAACACTCGACGGCGTAAATCCAATAAAGTAAATTGTTTGTCTCGCCGGCAGAAATTGGGCAGAATACTCACGATTACCCGATAATTGCCATGTTCAAAGATTTCCATATTTGTCCGGCCGCCGAGGCACTGAACCTGGTTTTGTTGTATAAAGTTTTTTTTCTCGGCGGATTATTATTCTATAGGGTCTCCTTGATGAGATTTTTCTTCTGGACAGCTGACAGTGTTGGGCTTTTTTTTATGCTACAAAATCCAAGATGGCCGCCAAGGTGGCCGCTATGAAAAAATACAATATCACCATATAACTTGGATCGGAATTTTTGGTAAGATAATATGGAATTTCGAAGATTTTTCTTCTTGATTCATCGTTCACATATATAATTGTTACTTAATGGACAAAATAAGATTTCCAAAATCCAATATGGCAGCCAAGATGGCCGCCAATGTGTCACACTTTTCTCATTTTTTTGAGATTTCACCACGTATCCTTCATAGTGTTGCTAAGATGTTGACAAATATGCATGCTTATATAATTCTATTCACCAGAGGGGCCATTTCTGCACACACTGGTACTCTAATATCCACCGGACGTGGATTGTTGCTCACTGTACCACGTTATTTATCAACGCCGGTATAACCTAGTCAATCCCCAAAAAGTTGCGAATTATGTTATGTCCGTCGGAATTAACCGATATTATATGTATAAAGAATGTAAGGTATATACACATATCGGCACATTTTCATGAACATACTGTTACTCTCATGTGTCATATGAAATATATTCTCTCAAAACCCAAGATGGCGTCCAAAATGGCCGCAAATATGGCAAAAACTCATCATTTCTTATAAATATAGGCGGCTATTAGGCGCTATTATTTTGAAATGTCCAACCATGATTACCGATATGAATTAGCCGCATGGGGTGATGCTCTTTTGTTATATATGATCAAAGCAATTGTTTGCGAAACTCAATATGGCGTCCAAAAGCCCCCAAAATTGGAAAAGTAACAAAGCAATTACAGTCTACACTCATCTGCCCATAGTCCAGTCGCCAATACACTTAACCTGGTTTTTTCTCGGTATATTATCGTATCACTATATCGTATAACTATATGGTCTCCTCGTGCGATTCCTTTTACTGGGCAGCTGACAGGGTTGATCAATTTCCTTATAACCGCCAAAACCTAAGATGGCCCCAAATTCAAGTTTCTGCCGATACCACTGAAAATATTGAACTTGAAAGTCAAAAATCTTTACTAAATAATTCAGTAGAGCACGCTATTTCCAACTGATTGTGTTGGTCACAAAGCGGGTCAGCTTATCCCCAAATTTTCCAGAAAAAAATCAAAAAGGCTACCAAAATTAGTAACATTTTGCTATTTTCAGCAGTAGTGTTAAAGATCCAAAACGGAGGTGGGAACTGAAATGTACGAGAAATTGTAACAAGAGAGATGTTTGCAAATATCATTGGTGAAGTACTTTATAAGGACCACACAAGATGCAGTGAATAGCAAGTTGAATGACTGTGTAGTTCCTTAGATCGATTCATCACTACGCATTACTGCCAGCGATGTCTGTTCATTACAGCAGTCCTTCGAAACACTGCGCGCACAGAAAATGGTACACGCCATGTTTGCTGCATTACACTTACACCTCGAATATTTGCATGGCGTTTTACTCGAACATGTGCACTTAATCATCTTCAGTATTTCATCAGGTGCTAGCTTGACGTTGGACGCGACTGTCACAGGGTTCAAAGATTTTGTATTCACGTCTTTCGCGAATCCAAATACAGTTGGGTCCATCTGCGGTAGGTTAGGTTGAAGGGCATGCCTCCATATACAAGTTTGCAAGTGGGCCCGTTTGACATTCTCAGTAAAAGCCTCTGTTGTGGGTGGTAGGCTGCACAATTTACGAGCAGATGTTGCAGTCGGATTCCCAATTCGTGTTCTCCATAAACGAGCATCGGACATTGATGTTGATTTAGGAGATCTATAGCATAATGCTATGAACTTGGTGGCTTGTTCTAGAACATCCGATATCTCCACGTTATTCTCACCAAGTGATTCCAGTGTCCCACCAGTTTGCAGAACCTTCAGTACACGCCCTTTGCCGATACCAAAGTATCCCCCTACAGTATCGCACGGAAAGTGCGTGAGCAGCGAGCAATTGAGGAACAATTTTCTTGTGTGTATCAACTGCGGCAGGTATATCTATCACCACCCGCCCATGGATTGGTGACTCCATAGTCATTGCAACCGTCAAGTGTTGTTCAAGGTAGTGATGCAGCAACAACAAATAGACGTCAGTGTCGTCAGCAACAACCACAACGTTATTACATTCAGCTGCAGCAAACAATATTGCCTGTTGAACGATAATGTTGTCAGCTTCCTCGTGACTAGTTGCCATATCTACTCTATCTGTCACCGATCCACAACTAACCTCAACCGGAACATCATGTTGGCCAGCAATTACAAGTTTGTGAGTTCGTGTGTTTTGCTCAGCAAAAATTTGTCCGTGGTGAGTTGATCACATATAATGGAGATCAGTTGCTTTTTGTTCTCCACTACGGTCAGCACATGTTTTTGTGGTGGTAGCAGGGAGGTGGGTACAAGTTGAAACACCCGGCAGCTATCTGCCTTTCTGTTTGCTCTTGTCACGCACTTGGTGCTGTAGTCAACATATCTGTCAAATACCAAACACACATCACTCGATCGCAACTTCTGTTTGATGTTGTCTTTAAACGCTGTTATGAAGTCTAGAACTGTTGCCGGTCTGGTTTTGGTAGACACGGGCCAATGAGGTATCCAGAGCAGTGCACAGCCATCGATAACAATTGCAGATTTCTTATCCACACCAGACATTCTTTTTGGTTTCTCAACAACTGTTTTATTTTTCAATACTGATTTTGATGTGCACACGCGCATATCCCGGATTCATCAAATATGGCGGTTGGTAATGGTGACAGTTCAAAAGAAAGGATATGTTTGATATCTAAGTCACGTGAACTACATAACAGTTAGATAACTCTGGAATAAATGAGATTAGTGTCATATATTTTGACCTCCCCAACCTTCAGCGACTTTTTCAAGATTGCCATAGTTTGTACTGGTTTCGAAATTGACTCATAAAATCCACTCAGGAAGGCCTCTTCAAATTCCGTCATTTTCTGAACTCCGAGGCTGACAATATTATCGACATTGACAGACGTTGGACCTATCCTACCAGTTGCGATGTTAATTATGGTCTCGGGGTATCCGTTTGGATCCAATGGGTCGATACACATTCCTAGTTTAGTTCTCAGACCCATACGGTCGACAGAATCACTTGCAATTCTAGACTTGGCGTCTTCTTATGTGCGATCTGTAATTTGTCACTATCTCGATCTTCTCGCAAATTTGATATACCGGTAGCTGACTTCCCACATGCATGCAAACTCAATGCCCAGGTTTTTAGTGTTTCTGGCTTTAATGTGATCCCTATTATGCCGGACTTGCCATGGTCATATCGCATGAAGGTAGTTTCGATATACATATCGCTCCATATGCCATTCCATGGACCAGGTATGTGTCTCATCACATGTTCACCCTTCAAGAAATGAGATAAAATATCCGGTGGCATATTTTGCATCTGCCGCAGATAGTAAAGCCCATATCTTGCGTACTTTGCATGACCAGAAGCAAAGAAATAAGGAAGCAAGCTTTTCAGAGCTTCGATGTGCAAAAGCCAGACACCTTCTCTCTCCGCTCGTACGTACAACATCATGAGGAAGGATGGTTTCAAAAAAGCATCAACCAAGATTTTTGTCGTGCGACTTTTGCACGCGTTCTCTTCTAGCAATGCAAATAAATCATCTGCACATTGCAAATCATTATTCTCGAAAGCTGTTCGCAAAAGTTCTGATAACAAACGCATGGCTCTCATATTCATTGGAAACTTTTTCCCAGTCAACATCTTTTCAACCCCACCGAATACTGACTCAAGTATATCTGAAAGTCTAGTATTGGCCATGAGCGTTCCAACTGAACCAACGAAACTCATGAGCAAATGCATACCACCCAATCGAGGAACAAATGCCTCGAATTTGTCTGGATAAGACCATAACACCTGAACTGCTATCTTGTATAACTGCTGATCGGCAGTAAATATAGTGAACGGCTGTCCTGCATCTGACGATAGTTGCTCTGCCTTTTCCATAGCTGTCATGATAGTGTCTGGATCAGCAGGTGTCATGTCTATTAGAGGGAGGTATGCTGCGTTCGTTTTTTGGGTTCGTTGCTTGACCCGAGTCTCTCGTCATGCGGGTATTATACCCATTGCACTCCGGACAGTTCTGGTCACTGACCATATCTTTTAAAAATGCGAAGTCAAGTTCTATCGCTCTGCGTAATGACATTGCACTGCGACACAATGTTGAAAGAAGGGGGACAGTGTTTCGTACATGTGATGCGGGCATGTCGGGTCGTTCCAATTCGTACTCTGTTGGTTTTGTCATATCTGACTTTTTCAATCTTGGGATCGTCTGAGACTCAACGGAATCATTATTGTCCTTTTGAGCCATCACGATTGCCAATGAATGGGTGCTTAGCTTCCCATTTTGAGAAGCAATTTCAGCTTCAAAGTTGTCAACAACCACTTGTATGGGGCCATTGTTGGCATCCGAAATCGGTGTATCATTTGCATTCTT
Organism: Pictodentalium vernedei; assembly: GCA_031216915.1. NCBI lineage: Eukaryota > Metazoa > Mollusca > Scaphopoda > Dentaliida > Dentaliidae > Pictodentalium > Pictodentalium vernedei. Next base: position 156,865,582 of record CM062297.1, read on the forward strand.
TGCAGCCAGAGCTGCCGCAGATTTTTTGAATCTCAATAGCTCGTCATATGAGCATGTAACACCAAAATCATGCATGTTTTTGACCAACTCTTTAAAATCTCTTAACAGCGTTGCCAACGAAATTTGAAGCGGTGTGTATTTTCCACACAACGCTGATGTCACTACGTTTCATATCATCGGAGCAGGTAATGTGTGGTCCAACTGTGGAGCTAAACGACTTAGTAATGTGAGAAGTGTACCACTTACAAACGAGGATACGATCTCGCTGTTAACACCAGTGGCGTAGTTATCTTTGTCATGATCCATATCTTTGATTTCTTTGCCAATTGCTTTACTGAGAATCTTTATGGAACTGTCAATATTGTCATCATCCGCGTCTTTAACGTGCCTAAGTAAGGTGCCAGCTCTGGATTTGTCTGCCAAAACGGCGGCGATTCCCGGGGAAGACAACACCAAAATGTCATCTCCTCAGCTATCGACTAGATCAGACACAAACGATCGACGGGAATTGTAAGTCCCACCAGATTGCAGATAAAGATCAAATAATTCGACAGAACTCCACGTGGAGGATGTGTCATTTTGCATGTAAGATATGACAGATTGTATGGCCTGACTATGTGGTGACGAAAGATCAATTTTCTGTTTTGCAGCTGATTCTACCGATTTTGGATTCGTAAATTTCGACCAACAGTCAACATGGTACCGAGCATCGGCAGCATGTAAGTCGCTAACAGCACCACACACTCTAAGCTTCACTTCTTCGGACCATTTATCGTTCCTACGACAACAAATGCCAATTATTTCATCACTAACTGACATATGCGGTGTATGTGTGCCTATTTGGCGAAACAGGTATGCGGGCCTCCACCTTGAAGGATTCTTCGTATCCCGGTCAACTATGCACTCATCACCACAAAATAGGCAATGACGCCTGAAAGTAAATTCGTCATGTGAACGTTTGGGTCGTTTTTCGGGCGGAGCATCAGAAACTAGGGATGTGCTATGAGCAATGCTTGCTTGCTTCACATTCTTGGGTGCAAATACTTCTCAACACAGTATTTATGGCAACTCAGAGTCAAATCTGGGTCTGCATCGTACCCATGTTGCAAAGCTATATGTAAGTCATCGTTATAAATCCTACTACACCTGAGTATAATCTCAATTCACTTTGCTTACACGTTCATTAGAGGATCTTTGCTCCTCGATTCAGCACAACCGAACGTGGTTGAGAAAAAACAAGCATCTGACATGACGGAGTTAGTCTATGTCGTTTCAAAGCAAAGGTCGCCCGAACCTGATGTTATATCGAGTGAAGATGAAGAAATAGAAACACTAGTGATAAAAGGCGAGACAAAATTGTAAGTTTATGAGGTGTATAGTGAGACACAATTGCGCAGTTGCAATAATGCGTCCTCGCTCTAAGAAATCAAAGAGAAAGAACAGTTATATGACGTAATCTCCAAACGCGTTCACATATAAAGAGCGTTGTTAGATTTTAATAGCGTTGATGGATATAAATAGCGGTGTAATATCCGTTCAGTTTCTACCAAATACCCAATGCGGATGTAGTTACTATATCGAAACACAATTACATCACGTTTTGTGCTTATATATAGTGAGTTAAGATGAAATAATCATTCGGATCTGCAATTTCCACATTAATTTTCGACCCCTTCAACAGTACCTCACTTTAAGGTCCAATTTAAAAAAAATGATCAATGCTGTCAGCTGTCCAGTAAGAAATATTAGTAAGAGGGGTGTCTGAACTAATAAAAACCGTTGAGAAAAAAACTAAATACAACAAAACATGGTTTGGTGAAAAAATGGCGTTTGGCGGCCGGACTATATCTCTTTACCCAAAGTAAAGGCCAAAACCGGCTAGCGCTATTCTCAAAAATCGCCAATTAATTTTCATTATATTTTCATTTTTTGTCTCAAAGACATAGGTTATAACCCCCTCTTTGGAACGAGCTCGTCGAGCTCGTTCCGAGCTCGTTCTTATTCAAGAATTTTGTTTTCAAGTGTCGTCTACTTTTCATGTTAGGTAAAGGGATATTAACATAAAACTATATCGCAAGTTGCTGCTAGTTTTGTGATGTGTGATTCAAATTAATAATAGAAATAAACCATTGCAATCAGTGATGTCGCGGCAAAAAGACATACCAGTCTGCCGCGCTTTTACCACGACATTGCAGCATGGGTGGCGCCTGAATTTCCCCTACGCGGGGGCTAGGGTATTCCCTGACAAGCACACATTGAAGGAGGAAGTTTCCCCGGCGGGGAGGGCGGCCCCAACGGAAGGGGTACCCCCTGCCCGCCCCTGGCGCCACCCCAGCTTTGCTGTGACTGATTATCGTGATTGTTGTCCGATTGTCTAAATAGCTAGTCAAGACGCCAATATTTGTATATACATAAGGTCCATTGGGAATTTCATGTCATATTGGAATGTCGGACAACCATCACTCTATCTGTTAATATTATACCTCATGTGACTTCCTTACATTCTGATTGGCTGAAAGGTGATACCCTATTTCGTGTAGTTGTCCAGCACAGAGCTGAAGGGTCACTACATGCGGGCACTATATGTTTTCTATTTTTAGCACGGGCGCTATATGCATTTTCTGGTTATAAAAACGTACAAAGCAACGATTTATCCAAAATGGTGGTAGAAAATCCCGGCCACCAATTAGACAATTCGATTTACATAAAAAATATACACTTCGTTTTTTTTGTGTCGTAAGAATAGCCGCAAAGTTTTCCGAGGTGATACGTTCCGATAAACAGAGATTATTACCGGAATGTGGATGTACAAAATATGTATCAGAGTCGAGCTCGGGTTCTAAGGGTAGATCACGACGAGTCGAAGACGAGTCGTGATCTACCCTTAGAACCCGGAGTGAGACATTGGCAGAGGCGAGGAATAGTGTCATTGTGTCGAACAAGTATCAATATCCACACATTATTCTCATTTCTCCTTTATTGTTTAAAATAAAAACATCATTACATGTTTACAATTTGGATTGTAGATTATTTGGTTAATTTGCATTTTCGTGTTGTTCGATATAATATAAGGACTAGTGCATGGTTTGTCGTTGACTACGCCCATATAGTGCCCAGTGAGGTGGTGTAGTTCCCTCCGCTTCGCGTCGGGAACTACACCACCTCACTGGGCACTATATGGGCGTAGTCAACTCCAAGCCATGCACTATTCCTTAACAAGTACATGTATATAATTTATTTATACCATGATTACCTATTGTACTATATATGAAAAGCCTATGACATAAATTTTAGCTTGACACACCAACCGTGGTGAACATGTCAGCAATGGAATTTCATTAGTTAAATTTTACGCCAACAGTAGAACTACATCCAAGTTGATCTTTGGTGACGTCGACCTGAAAGCAAACTTGTCTAAATTTACCGCACGTCGTCTCGCGAAGATTGAAATGAAACGGGCAATTATTGATTACGTTTTTAAATGGGTTTACCTCATAAGATGTCAAAAATTAATAAACATGCATTGTCTCATGTTAATAAAGCATCTATAACTCGAAATAGTATGTTATTATGTTATTAAAACGAAAAAAAGGCTCCGTTTATTTTTCCATTTCGTTTCGGAGATAAAATTGCCAGCGGAAGTACCGCCCACCGATGCTCATGTAAACAAAAACAGATTCGCACGTTCACCACTCGTGGTGTACATTTGGTACACCAAGCTACTATGGGTATATTCTATATTTACGATATTCTCGTTCATAAAGATAGCTACGGTATAATTTGCATTCCACTTCTCCATAAGTCGCATTTGGGAAGAATTCAGGAGCTCCAAAAAGCCGATCTCTCGCCGCGGAATGCTCTATAAATGCGTCACTTGGAAAGTAAATTAAAAATAATTGTTTTGCATTACTGGAAAAGAGGACACCCTATCAACCCCCTTCCGAACCAACCAGCCAACTCGGCGTTCACGGTGACCATATAGTCTCTTCAAGAGTTTGCATGAGTCGAACCAATTAAGCAAGCATTGTTATACGTTTCTGGTTGTCACCCAGCAACATAACATATGTAACACCTTTACTTTGCGACTGTATATAGAGTACACACATGGTGATTTCATCCTTTATGCAACTTAACGAGGGGGTTAAGGGGCCATAGCTACTTACTAAAATCACCAGTCGAATTTATTATTTTTTCAAATTTTTGTCTTTACAACATAGTTTATGGGCTCTTATTGGAACGTGCTCGTAGAAAATCGTAAAAATGAAATGTTTTTGGTATTCATAAATATTGATTTGCTGTAGATATGATTTCAACACTCGATGTTATCAGTTGGTGTAGGGGGCGCGGTGGCTCAGTAGGTACAGGTGCAGGCTGCAAGTCGAGAGGTCCTCGGTTCGACTCCCACCTGCGGCAACCGCGTTGTGACCTTGGGCAAGACACTTCACCCCCATTGCCTAGGTGGGGTCACGGTAGTGTTGTGTAATAAGGCGTACTGCACGCCGATGGTGCACCTGTCTTCAACCAATGCTAAACCTGCTTGTGTGGAGTTAGTCTGTTGGAAAGATGGCAGTTCCTCGCCGTTGCTCGGTGGTTCTCTTCGGCTTCCTCCACCCGTAAAACTGTTGTGGTCATGATTAGCCATCGTGCAGAAATCATTGACCTTAAGCACCAATAAAATAAAATAAAATAAATAAATAAATAAATTAGTTGATGTGGTTGATCTGGGCTCTACCCGGTGCTTTGATGATTATTCCTGTAATTAGTGTTTTAAATCTAATTTTATTGTGTCGTGGAAATATTGCCCACCCGTGAAAAGTAACCAGTCCACTGTGCCTGTTCTGTACAGAAATGATTTCTTCTTAGAAACTAAAATGCCCAAGCGTAAGCCGCCACAATCAAAATCTAGGACCAATTGGCAAAGGAAAAAATGGCGCCAAAGGGTAGGAAAAATGGCACATGAGAAAAGACCCAAAAATAGCCGCTTTAGAAATATATAGAGGCATTGTAATCTTGTATGTGTGGCCCTCTGCATATCGATTTTAAAATACCGAAATTTGAAGTAGCTGTATTTTTTCCATAACCGGACACTGGAAAATTTAACCCTGTGCCATGTCAAACAAGGCTGAATTGGTCAAATTTCCAGTTACATTATGGGAAAATTTACATGTTGACATGTTGAAAGATTGTTATTTCGACATCGGTGGGCAGGGTGTGTGTGTGGGGGGGGGGGGGAGTGGGGGGGGGGAGGGGGTCAACTTGTTATCTATATAATTTCATTCATTTCGCTCAGAGAATCGAGAAAATGGTGACGGTTCCGGTGTAAAAGGAATGGAAGTCCGTAGGAACGTTAGTCCCTCTGGACTATTATTCCGCGGAATTATAGTCCTAGGTCTAACATTTCTAGGAATAGTAGTCCGGCGGACTACTATTCCTAGAAATGTTAGACCTAGGACTATAATTCCGCGGAATAATAGTTCAGAGGGACTAATTTTCCTACGGACTTCCATTCCTGTTACACCGGATGAAATTCTGAAATTTTACCTGGGTGTGACATCACGGGAAATGTTTTCAAATTTAATCTTCCGAAGTCGCGTCCGACATTTCCCCGTTACCCCTTTGTCCTTCACTCTCGTTGCTCCGAGTCTCGGATGATATTTTCGAAACCTTGAACTAGAGACTACCAAAGAGTCCGGGCTCTGAAATAGAATTCACTAGGGACTCAAAGTTTTTCTCATCGGCCATGCAGTTATACATAAAAAGAGATATACACCACAAGATATAAATAATTAATTGAATTCCCATTCATAATTAACTACTGCGCTTCATCAAATTTTACGCTCAACGAAACGTAAAGCTACACTAAAATGTTTTCTGTCATGGGTATTCACATAAACAAGAGTGGGACATGTGTGCTACAAATTTACTAGTCATATCACATTTATAATTTAATCTTACAATATTTTCTAAAAAAAAAATGCTGTGATAGACACTAATTTTGCTATAAGAATGTTGTATACGTGAAACTCCCCATCGACAGAACCAAGTCCATGCATGCATGCACAGGGCTAATATTTCGTCTAAATTTGTGAGACTCCATTTGGATTCTCGTGAAAATGGTTGCGAGAATCCATATCTACTATGAGTGTCCCCGGATCCCATGACGCCACCATGGTTGAACCACTGTTGTATACTGATAACACATGTTAACCTTTTACCCAACACACCTTTTTAATTTTTAAAATTAAATTTCATAATTTTTAAACAATAAATAATAAATAAATGATAAAATAATTAAATGAACAATATTTACCAATAAAATCTTACACATATGGCTGTCGTTGGAACCGGCTCAATGAGCCGGTTCCAATGACAGCCATATTTGTAAGATTTTATTAACAACGTGTCTTGATATTTCAGGTCATGTTAGCCTTCTATTGGTTAATTTGTTGCCGCTGTGTTAGTTAAAGGGTTAAATTGACTCAATTTTTTTTTCACGCGAATCTTAGCAGAGGTGCAGCAAGAATCTACGTGGATTCTCGCCGGTTTTATTGCGCGAATCTTTGTGCGAATCGATTCTCGGATTCTCGTCGAAATATAAGCCCTGCATGCAACGGCGAGCAGTGAAAAGAAATCCGGCCAGTATCATAGCAAAAAGATCACGATCTTTACCCTTATATAAAATTAACCCTTATACATGCCAAAGGTAAGTTTTAGCCCACGCTAATCCTCCTTATCATGGGACATATTCGAAAGTTAGAATATTAGTTAGTCGGGATTACATTTCAAAATTTCTCAAGACTTCCCAGGAATTTATTGTTTAATAATTTAATCATTTGCCCCGCCTCTGCGTTTGATTGGTTGAAAGCATACAGCGTGAAAGTCGTCAAAATCGTATAAACCAAATCACGTCATGATTTGGAATGTCGCTACACGTTCGCACATCCGATCCTACTTTGAACACTCTGGAAGCCCCGCCCACTCAATCCAATTGTCACCGTGAGGGCGTGACGGCAGACTGATAGATGGATAACAGGCTTGTAAACAAGATCAATGATCGATTTTTCATCGCCTCCAGTCAGCGAGAATATAATGATAATTTCTCGGGAACAATTGAATTTAATAAAATATACCGAAGTGGGAGACGAATAAAAGATCATACACCCAAACATGATTTTGGGGGAACTTAAAAAAAAATGTTTTAATGATATTGTTACGTGACTTGCTAAATATCTGTCGTCTGCGATCGAAAATCAAAACAACAAACAATTTGACAATGATTGACGTGACCTGTTTGTGGCACACTTTCCTGAGTTTGACTGTTGTTTTTTGCGATAATTATTGAAGTTTTTCGTTCACGTACACATAGTTTTTATATTTTAATATTACAACCGGGATAAATTATAAGAAATAACTGTTGTTTTCCTTCGATTTATGCGATATAAACCGAAAATTTTCAGCACAAGCTTAATCATAACTCGCTCTGCGAGTTATGAAGCTTGTGCTGAAAATTTTCGGTTTATATCGCATAAACCGAAGGAAAACAACAGTTATTTCTTAAATAAATAAAATAGACATGTAGTAGTTGTGACACAACCAAAACCGGTAATACAAATTCGTTATGTTGGGCCCCAACAGCCTGAATCGGATACTACAAAATTTCATTTGTACGGTCGACTCAGGGGCGTGGCGACAGGGAGGGGTGTGTGGAGGTGTGCCCCCCCCCCCCCAAAAGCTGGCCAAAATTTCCTGTAGTTGGAAATTCGGCGAGCAAGTCATGAGTAGTTGGAAATTCCATCTATCTGGATTTTAGAGCTTCTTCGGTGATGCTGATGTCTCCTTTACTTCCCAAAATTCCAACTCAGTTTCAAATCGGCAAAAATTCCAGTTGATACTATTTACAACTACAGTGTAGCAATATCGAGCTTCATAAGAATGCATGATGTCAACCGGTACGATATTTCTATAGTACGTTTACTTATCGTAATAAAAAAATCCTCGAAATGCACATCAAGAAAATCGCATCATGTAAAATCGTTATCCTGAGTTAATTCACAGTTACAAAATGATGAATGTTAGGAGAGTGTGAATTGCTCAAAGTTCTCAGCTTGAGCATTGGTTTAGTACATATTCAATTCCCAGAATAATACCAAATAATAATAACAACATGATAATTCTATCATAAATGTGTTGGCATTTCAGTTACTAGAATCAATCTTACGCCACTTTCATGGCTTCATTTTCAAAATTTTTCTCGGTAGTGAATTTCCAACTAGGCATAGGGACCGGGAGGGGGTTTCCCCCTCCCGGCCCCTTCCCTAGTTGGAAATTCTCTACTGTACACCTCCCCCCCAATCGGAAACCTCTAGCCACGTCTCTGGGTCGTCTGTGTGTGTGTCCTTGTATCAAATCTACTCTAATAAAAACGTACATGATTTCTAACATTAGAGAACTGATTCTTAGGCTCCAGCCATGACGAAAATGTCCCGAATGGAAAAAAATATTGGGGGCGGGGATGGGGGTGTCACATTCCCCTTAAACTCACCAAATCAACGTTCCTGATAGCACCAGCCAACTCGAGATACTTGCAAATATGCCTGGTTATATAACTTATTCACACTTTTTCCATTTCTACGAACTGGAAAAAATGTGAACAAATTACACAATGAGGTCCCTGCAGATCCCAAATTATCTGGCGATCACTCACCCCGTACAGGTCTCGTTTCCTATTAAAAGGGCCATATCCGGGGTCATTGGATATCCGGGGTCATTGGATATTCGGGGTCTTTAGATATCCGCAGACATATGGCCTATTTTAGGCCGTAATTTTATTTTGTGATGGAGTGGATTTAGTAAATAATGCTCATTAATGGTGATATGGCCAAAATAATCTGCCGATGGTCTTAATTCAAACTGTGTACAACCAGGTGCATTTTAGTTGGAGGTCAAGGTCACACCGGAGTGTTTAATGACCAGCCCAGACCTGTTTGCGAACTGATATTTTGCAGGTGACAATTGGGACAATTTTTGTGTAAATTTGTTTTGAGCATTCCTTTTGAAAAAAATGAATAAAAAAACAATACGTCTTTCCTTTGTGAAATGAATGTTCATTTTATGTTGCAAAATCCACCGCGGGGGAATAAAGAATTCCTATAACATAGTTTTATCGTAACCGATGCACGAAAATTGGAAATTTAGCCATAAAACGAGAAAATTTGGACTAATTTTTCGGCCAGTCAGCTGTGTCATTGAGCTGAGTATATTTAACCATTTACCCAACATGGAGATTATCAAAATTTATTATTTTAATTACTAATTTTTTTAATTTTCCAAAATATTTCAAGAAAACCATATCATGTGACACCCCTCATTGGAACGTGCTCGATGAGCTCGTTACAATGAAGGGTCACATGATATGGTTTTGTTGAAATATTTTGAAAAATTTATTTTTTGCAACTGCTCAGTTTGCAAATTACGCGGATGCGGGCGATTCGTTAGGTAAAGGATATAGTAAGATTTTGTGTTGTTTTTCCCCTTAAAAGCCTGAACTGAGAGCTTGCCGAAAATGTACAGATTGTGTGCATTGTGAATATGGGTGGTAATTTGAATGCGAAATATCCTCGACCGTGTTCATGAGAAGTTGTGCATTTCATGGAAAACAGACAGGTTCAGCTGAATAACGGTAACGAGACCTACAACCATATTGCCATTTTGAAAAGGAGACTCCCCCCCCCCCCCTCACACACTTCGGGAACAAACTGACGCCCAGTGCGAAGACATTGTTGTAATAACAGGAATAGTCATCATCCGTAAAATATGGGAACTGTATTGTTGTTCTGTTACTTGGCAGCATCAAAGCCAAATAATATAAGTGCGTTTTCTCCATCTTTTGATGTTCTGTAACTTTTTTCTGCTCATTATATCAACAATGTGCGCATCGTGACATATAATACAGGCAGTGTCCATTCCATTAATACAATAGTCCAAGAGGTAAGATTTGCTAAATAATTTTCGCAAAATACCGATCCGGGGATTTACCTTTGTCCGGACTGTACCACCTTTGTTGTACCGGTACACAAACGAGCTGGACCGGTCAGCGGAGGTCCAAGGCTGTCCAAATGGGCATTGAAATGGGGCAAATTACCGCTAGTTGGGGACATAACGCTCATTTTGGACTTTACCTTCCAACTTAACCAAGGAAATAACTGTGACATAAGTTATGGAAACACGCTTTCCCCACAGTCCCAAGATTCACGTCGTTTCAGATAGAAGACTGCCTATTTCGAATGAAGGCATAAGCGACAAAATATATCGTCCCTTGAGTACAACAAGGCGCCATCTGCAGTGCTTTAGCATTGCAGATGGCGCCTTGTTACACTCAATGCCAGTGCGAGAAGATATAAAAATGCCTGTCACAAAGCCATAATGCCTTACAGAATTCTCGATTTTTCGGGCAATTCAAACATGTCTGGTATCCACTTAAAACCTGGCATCACTCTCGACCATCACATACATACAAAGAAGGCAACAGAATGGCCTAGATTTATTTATTTATTGATGTTTAAGGTCACATACTTATGCACAAAGACTAATCGTGACCGTGGCAGTTTTACGGGTGGGGAAAGCCGGAGTACCCGGAGAGAACCACCGAGTATCGACGAGCAACTGTCAGCTCCTCAATATTCTAACTCTGCTCAAGTTCCGCTCAAGCTGGGTTACTGTGGTTGAAGACATGTACACCATCGACATGCAGTACTCCTTAGTGCACGGTGTCATCGTACCCCCATGTAGGCAACCGGGATAAAGTGTCTTGCCCAATGACACAACGCGGGACGTCCCGGACGGGGATCGAACTCGGGACCTCTAGCATAGATGTCCAACAGTCTACCACTGAGCCACCGCGACCCCCTGGACCTAGATTTGATAAAAAAACGAAAACAAAAAAAGGACCGCATATCCAGGTTCCGGACCGTATCGAGCAGCAATTATTGGGCTGGACCACCAACAGCGGTCCGGTACGGTCCGCATTACTGTTTTCCAATTTAATTCATAGCATGGTAGCGAAAATGTCAATAAAACATATAATGTACAGAAAAGAAATTACAAAAATAATACGCATCTAAAGATACGAGTTATCTAACAAGAGAATTTTTTATCGATTTATGCTTGCCGACTTAATTGAAATATAATATATTTGTTACCTTGTGCATCACTGTCATCGGAATCCATATATACCTCGACAAACATCACCTCTGACCCCTGTTCCGGACAGACACTTCGTCCGTGAAAGCGACTATCGGAAACCAGCTCGTCTATGTATCATTTGGGCACTCGCCACTGTATGGGTACAGCAACCCCAATGAGTCAGATTAAATATATATGTGAAATATATTAACTTCAAACAGCGGTTTTTCTTGCCTTATTGATCAATTAAAATCAAAACGGGAATCAGCTTCTCGACTACCCAATGTCTAGATTGCTCCAATAAGTTCTAGTTTTAAGATGTATAATGCGGAAACTCGGATGATACACAAATCCATTATCCGTTCGTGATCATTATAGCCAACTGACTATTGTTACAAGTGAATTTAACTTTCACATGACTGCATTACTCTTTTTCATCAATTTTTCACAGCCTTAAACCCATTCATTTTTTTCGCTTTGATATAACAGTTTCTAGAATTAGCAAATTAACCCTTGCACTCGAACACGCCTCGCTATTTTCCAACGAAATGCTCCTCGCACTCGATGGGTGTTGGATGTCATGAAGTGTGAACAGGTTAAACCGTATATATTATTCACACTCCAATTTACGTGTTGAAACTAATATATATCCAATTGTCAATCGGTCTCCATTATGTTAGAAATATCTCTGCTGGCATTTTACCAAGATCAGTTCCACATCAACACATCATCTTTTTATGTGTCTTTCACATGTGTAATGGCCAATCCATGCATATACACAACACCCATCTCTGGCGCATCTACACATCTTGGTGATGTAGGCACTACTGGGCAACCTACTGTAGTACTGAAATGGTTAACCGGATAACCGGTTTGAAACCAGTTACCTACCTAACCGATTTGAAAAAAACGTCAACCGGTTATCCGAAATATCGATAGTGATCGCCATTCCACGGTTAAAACATAATAAATCTGCCGCTTCTCCTTTGGGATAGATGCACCTCGAAGCCGCGTTGTATATATTGAGAAATAATCGACTTTGGCTTCAAGACATCGTTAATGATCGGCAATTTTCGTGAGTACTGAGTAACTGCAGAAACTATTCCTTAGTATGTAAACAAACGAACGTTGTCGAGTACTCGACAACGTTCGTTTGTATACATACTACGGAATAGTTTCTGAGAATACTGCTTTCCAATTCCTATAGTTTTGGTCCGAGATTCGGTGAAATAATGGCTACGGATAACCGGATATTAACCGGTTATAGCTCTCGGTTAGTCGGTTGTGAAAATAAGCCAACCGTTTCAGCCCTACAACCTAGGCTGACGCGATTCTCTAGAGACCAGTCCAATACGACACTTAATGGCTGACGATTTTCATCATTGAAAGAGATTTACTGGTAAGGTTCGCTCCCATTAATTTCCTAAAGCTGTCAGTTATTTATTTATTTATTTATTGGTGTTTAAGGTCACATATTTATGCACAATGGCTAATCATGACCGTGACAGTTTTACGGGTGGAGGAAGCCGGAGTACCCGGAGAGAACCACCGAGCAACGACGAGCAGCTGCCAGCTCCCCAACATCGTAACTCCGCACTGCAGCACAGGCAGGGTTAGATTGGTTGAAGACATGCGTACCATCGACGTGCAGTACGCCTTAGTACATGGCGTCATCGTGCCCCCACGCGGGCAATGGGGGTGAAGTGTCTTGCCCAAGGACACAACGCGGTTGCAGGTGGGATTCGAACCGAGGACCTCTCGGCTTGCAGCCTGCACCTCTACCTACTGAGCCACCGCGCTCCCTGAAATTTCGTAATGTTAGCAAATTTGTATCATTGATGTGAGCATTATTTCATAAACTAAAAGGCATTTTCCTGTAGAGTAATATAAAGGTACAGAAGCTGGCTTTTTAACCTTTTACCTAACATGAAAAGCAGACGACACTTGCAAAAAAAATTCTTGAATAACTAATTTTTTTCATTTTTTGTCTCAAAAACATAGGTTATGACCCCTCGTTGGAACGAGCTCGACGAGCTCGTTCCAACGAGGGGTCATAACCTATGTTTTTGAGACAAAAAATGAAAAAATAATGAAAATTAATTGGCGATTTTTGAGAATAGCGCTGGCCGGTTTTTACCGTTACGTTAGGTAAAGGGTTAAAAAAAAATTCTCAATCGGTTTGAACGTTTCACTATTACTCTCTGTTGAAACCCATTTCCATTGATATAAACGTCTAGGGGTTAGATTTGCTAATTTGATTTACAGAGAAGAATAAAAACTAGGGCTGAAACGGTTGGCTTATTTTCACAACCGACTAACCGAGAGCTATAACCGGTTAATATCCGGTTATCCGTAGCCATTATTTCACCGAATCTCGGATCAAAACTATAGGAATTGGAAAGCAGTATTCTCAGAAACTATTCCGTAGTATGTATACAAACGAACGTTGTCGAGTACTCGACAACGTTCGTTTGTATACATACTACGGAATAGTTTCTGCAGTTACTAAGTACTCACGAAAATTGCCGATCATTAACGATGTCTTGAAGCCAAAGTCGATTATTTCTCAATATATACAACACGGCTTCGAGGTGCATCTATCCCAAAGGAGAAGCGGCAGATTTATTATGTTTTAACCGTGGAATGGCGATCACTATCGATATTTCTGATAACCGGTTGACGTTTTTTCAAATCGGTTAGGTAGGTAACCGGTTTCAAACCGGTTATCCGGTTAACCATTTCAGTACTAATAAAAACTCGCAAAGTACTGTAAAAACACATTCGCTAAACAAAGAGCCAACTTTATCGAAACTCGATGATTGTCGTGAGGATATTAGTCAGGGATGTGAATTGTTCCGATCCTATGCGATCGGTGATATAGGCTGATGTAGTACTCGGACACCCAGCGGATGAAGATCTCTGTTAGCCCACAATAAAACCTGAGGACCAAATAAGCAAACATGAAGTTCCTGGACTGCCGGGTAGGGTACCCGGCAGTCCATGAACTTCACCTTTGCTAGCTGAGTCCTCAACTTTCTAACGCTCTAGCAATTAATGGCCATGGCAGATGTCCACCTAACAGACCCCCGGGGGACCGAGCACAACATCACCATGAGGTACAACATTTTAGCGTTTAATGTCAATGGCCATCAGAATACCATGAATCGTATAGCGAAAAGATTTTACAAGCCGTTTTAAAGGGTGGCATAATTGGCGTTTACGTGGTTTGGCTAAAATCTCAGCCAAGCTTTAAAAACGCCTAATACGACTCCTGCCTGTCTGTGTTTGGGGGTGTATCAGCATTATCATACACTGTGACCAATCTGGTTAAAATACATATCGATCCCTCCTTCCACAATCGGAGACGTACCCGGAGACGAGTGCAGTGGGGGTGGGCTCCCGCATTTAACAAGTCATTCATGATGACTGATTTATTCAGTTCCTCAACTATCTTCAGAAAAGGGAAACGAGGGAGTGGTAACCCAATGTTTGCCCGACCATGCAAAGAATTTTCCTGACGGGTACAAGCTGTGGTATTGCCGATATTTTAGAGCTGGTCCGACTCATATATCGCCATACTAGCAATCATTTGTGATAGTTTTATGCCTTTGTGGACATGCCAGTTATCAGGGAATTGTACTTTGCGTTCCTATTGGGTTGATTTTTAAACCCAATTTGGGTTCATACACACTCAACCCAGTTGATTAGGGTTGATTTTTAACCCCTCTGATTTTAGAGTATAGCGTCCTGTTGGAACTTTTATGGTCCTCATTTAAAAAGGGGTATCAACGCTACTGGTTAAAAAAATAGAAAAAGTCTTTGACCCTTGCTGTTTACCAATTACGTTTATCCGGTCGCATCCAGCATTGAGTTAAAACACAATGACATAACGGAAACTATCAGCGCGGAAAGCTGCTAAGAGACATTTAAATAATTTACGGAAATTCATTTTGAGAGCGCTGATAGACAGTTAATCCCGACAGTATTAATTTTTAAAAGATCAGAAAATCGCAAACGCGCTTGTGTAAAATAAGCATTTCACTTTCCCTAATTAAAATGAAAAGTTCATCACGCAACTCCTCCCAAAGCGACACAGAGCGAGCAATATGATTGCAATCTATTGTTGAATACTAAGATCTCTGTGACTCTAATTACCCCAATTCCGCAACACACTATCAATTCATGGTCTTCAAAACAAAGTTACCAGAGCATCCTTTGTTGACTTTATAAAACTGAAGCACCGAAGCTAAATATTAGGGCTGAAACGGTTGGCTTATTTTCACAACCGACTAACCGAGAGCTATAACCGGTTAATATCCGGTTATCCGTAGCCATTATTTCACCGAATCTCGGATCAAAACTATAGGAATTGGAAAGCAGTATTCTCAGAAACTATTCCGTAGTATGTATACAAACGAACGTTGTCGAGTACTCGACAACGTTCGTTTGTATACATACTACGGAATAGTTTCTGCAGTTACTCAGTACTCACGAAAATTGCCGATCATTAACGATGTCTTGAAGCCAAAGTCGATTATTCCTCAATATATACAACGTGGCTTCGAGGTGCATCTATCCCAAAGGAGAAGCGGCAGATTTATTATGTTTTAACCGTGGAATGGCGATCACTATCGATATTTCGGATAACCGGTTGACGTTTTTTTCAAATCGGTTAGGTAGGTAACCGGTTTCAAACCGGTTATCCGGTTAACCATTTCAGTACTACTAAATATTTCACATGTGAGTGAGATGATTTGTTATTTTGCTGAGCATCTCATTTCCCTCTTTTGATTGACCTCTCTACCTCCACTGACCCATGGGCGGACTGGGCCAAAACAAGTTGCCGGGAAACCTACCAAGGGAGCCCCAGATCCGGATAAAATTTTGATTTTTCAAACCGAAAGAACGCTACTTCCTTGCATCTGGACGATCAATGCCAGTTCACATGGAGGGCATTTTCGATAGCACCTTTGTATCGCCTGGGGGCCATGGACTCATCAGACCCGCCACAGTTCGGCCCAATGGGAGAAATTTTGATTTTTCGAACCGAAAGAACGCTATTTCCTTGCATCTGACTACCAATATCAGACTGAACTGTTGGTATATCGCAATGCCCTCCATTGGCAGTCCACATAAAAGGCATTTCGATAAACCGACAGCCTATGCAATCAGGTCCATTTCCTTACTGACCTCTAAAACAACTAGATTTCTGGAATGTTCATTCGTCACAAAAAAGAGAAGTGTCCTAGCTTCCGTCATTTTGAGAAGATCATTTGTTCCTATAAATAAGCATTGCTCAACCAGAACCTTTTTAATCCTTCACCTGACACGAAAAAAAGACGACACTTGCGAAAAAAATTCTTGAATAACTATTTTTTTTCATTTTTTGTCTCAAAAACATAGGTTATGACCCCTCATTGGAACGAGCTGGTTCCAACGAGGGGTTATAACCTATGGTTTTGAGACAAAAAATTGAAAAAATAATGAAAATTAATTGGCGATTTTTGAGAATAGCGCTGGCCTGATTTGAACGTTACGTTGACTGATATGTCTTGATGCATGGCTGACAATTTTCGTCATTAGAAGAGACTTACGGGGAAGTTAGAATCCCTTAATTTACTAATGTTGTCAGTAAATTTAGCACAAAGAGTTTGGGAATTTCTTTTTAAAATTGAAATATCAAAATATTAGCGAATTTGTATCATCGATGGGCGCATTTTCCTGTAGATCAGTATAAAAATACAGAAGCTTGCCTTTTATTAGCTCACCTGACTGAAAGTCAGGGTGGGCTATTCTGATCACTTTTTGTCCGTCGGCCGTCGTCTGTCGTCCGTCGTCTGTCGTCCGTTATACGTCGTGAAGGTTGTGTTTGGTCATTTTCTCCCAAGCCACTGGCTGCAGTTCAATGAACATTCACATGAGTAGCGGTTGTGTAGGGGCATTTGGGTTTTTCCTCATATTTGGTTTCTGCTCATATTGTGGATGGGGGTGGGGCCAAAATTTTAAAAAATCTTCTTCTCATGAACCAGCAGAAGCAGAGACTTGATATTTGGTATGCAGCTTCCATTTCAGGTGTAGACTCAAGTTTGTTCAAGAGAAGTTTGACGGGCAACATTTGCCTTTGTTCTGAGACGGGTAAGAATTTTTGCTCCGCCCAGAATTTCTATTTTCTGAACCGAGAGGCCAAATTTAATATGAGGTATTATTGGGCTATAAGTACTTGATTTATGTCAAAACATTTTTCCTGCAGCCCCGTGGGAACCTCAGGAGCCAAACAAAGAAAAAAACGAAACCGTCCATATCTCCAAAACTGCACAGCACTGAGAATTTTTATTTGGTGTGAGGCTTCCTTGGGACCAACAGAAAGGAATGGTAAAAAAAAAATTGCCATCGGTTTTGTCATAAGGTACTTTTTCGGGACTTTGAATAAATGCTGAGTCAGCATTTTTTAACACTGTGGGCAATGGGGAAAAAAAATAAAGAATCGTTTGCTTCCACACCACTGCTCCAAAAGCTTTCATATTTTACATATAACATCTTTGGAACATTGATTCACATATTTGTTGAAATCAAATCCCTCGGTCCATATTTGGATTCCCTATGGGAGCCCAAATGTTCAAATTAGTGCAGTATGAGGAATATTCTTTAAAAATCTTCGTCTTCAGATCTACCAATAAGAATCTTTTGATATTTGGTATGCAGCATGCTTAGGGGGGGGGGGGGGGGGGGGGGGGGGGGAGAGATTCAAGTTTGTTCACCGAAAATTTGGGGTCCGGTGGGACTTAGAAATTTTGGACCAAATTTTTTTTTTTTTTTTACACTGAAAATTTGGGGTCCGGGTGGGACTTGGAAAATTTGGACCAAAACCCTGAAATGAGGTTTTTTTTTTGCTTTTATGCATTTTGGTCAATTTTAAGACAAACAATTTTTTTTTTACGCTGAAAATTTGGGGTCCGGGTGGGACTTGGAAATTTTGGACCAAAATCCGGAAATTAGTTTTTGGTTTTTTATGCGTTTTGGTCAATTTTAAGAAAAAAAAATTTTGGTCTGAAAATATTTTGTTTGGGACTTCGAAAATTTCCGAACAAAAATTAAAAAAAAATAGTTTTTTATGCGTTTCAGTATTTCTCAATTTTGGGACGTAAAAGCGCAGGAACTGAAAATAGAAGAAAAATCCTGTGTATTATGTGGGCACAATCGCTTCATCTGGTTGGTATATGCTTTTCTTAGGAGGGGCGTATGCAGCTTATTCAAGTCAAGTCCCTGGTTTGATATTTTGACTACCATGTCAGGCGAGCGCCCTCAGGCTGGGGCCTCTTGTATTTTTTCCCGATCAGTTTAAATATTTGATTATTATTTTCGAATGAAAACCATTTAAACATTTGAAGACGGCGTTTTGGGGGTTCAGTGAATGTGTTTTTCAGTAATTTGCAAGTTTGTATTCTTCCCAGAAAAAACAATTAGCGAATCTTACCTGATATACTTTACTCTTAATGGAAAAGAAGTGTCTATATTACATGTCTCGATGCGCACGCTGTTGATATAATGAACAGTAGAAAAAAGTTTACAGAACATAAAAAGATAGTGAAAGCGGCCGTTTTCTTACTCTTAACCCTTTACCCAACATAACGGCCGCATCCGGCCGCATCCGGCCGCGTAATATGCAAATTCAGTAAGAGAAAAAATATTATTTTTCAAAAAATTTCAACAAAACCATATCATGTGACCCCTCGTTGGAACGAGCTCGTCGAGCTCGTTCCAACGAGGGGCCACATGATATGGTTTTGTTGAAATTTTTTGAAAAATTTAAAAAAATGTTATTTAAAATAATACATTTTGATATCGTCTGCGTTGGGTAAAGGGTTAACCCTTTACCCAACATAACGGCCAAAACCGACCAGCGCTATTCACAAAAATCGCCAATTAATTTTCATTATTTTTTTCTTTTTTTTGTCTTAAAAACATAGGTTATGACCCCTAACTGGAACGAGCTCGTCCATCTCGTCCCAAATGAAGGGTCATAACCTATGTTTTTGAGACAAAAAATGAAAACAATTAGTTATTCAAGAATTTGGTTTGCAAGTGTCGTCTGCTTTCCATGTTAGGTGAAGACTTAAATGGGTTAACCCTTTACCTAACCTGAAAAGCAGACGACACTTGCAAAAATAATTCTTGAATAACGAATTTTTTTCATTTTTGTCTCAAAAACATAGGTTATGACCCCTCGTTGGAACGAGCTTGTTCCAACGAGGGGTCATAACCTATGTTTTTGAGACAAAAATGAAAAAAATAATGAAAATTAATTGGCGATTTTTGAGAATAGCGCTGGCCGGTTTTGGCCGTTACGTACGGTAAAGGGTTAGCAGAGAAACAATCGTTGAGCGATGCCAATGACGTCCAATCCCCGTGAAATAAGCAAGAAGCACAAGGTATGTTTCAACGAGGGGCGTAAATCCTGAAGCGGGAGGGGTGCGCCTTTTATCATGATCTTGTAGATTCTTGTGGTTAATTACGGTAATGGTAGAACCACTGTCTGAATAACTTGCCGAGAAGCATAGGAATACAGGTGCGTGTTAGCTCCGTGAGCCAAGTTCAAATTTTGAATCTAAAATTTCGCGAATATCAAATATAGGGTCGAAAAAAATCCAGAATCGAATAATGCAGAGAATTTCGAATCGAATCGACCTCGGGTCGAATCTCACCACCCTTCACGTGTAGATATTGCACCTTTTCACGAGGATAAATATTGTCAGTCACGGCTCAAAAATAAGCCTTTTTCGAAACTACCATTTTGGCTTTTAATCTATGCAAGATCACAGGTCGCAAGGTGTAAACATTTCAAGAAAACACGTTGCAATAGACCTTTCCTATATTACTCCATTCCATTTGCATTATGGGTTATCATCCGGGCAATCTTCCCCCTATGTAAACACGGAAGCGATTTACACGTGATGTGAGCACATGTTTCCCTGTTTATAAACAACACAACTCGGCGTGTGAGAACCATAAGGTTCTATCTTCCAATGGAAGATAGAACCTTGTGGTTCTCACGCGACGAAACTGTTACTGTCAAGACGTGGTTTGCAAATTCGTTTGCGGGTATTTTCTCGACAAGACTGTCAATTGCGAGCGACATTGGAACTAAATTTACTAGTAATGGCATTGGCAGTGCAGTGTCGCGACGAAAGGTGAAATGTCATTGGTTTCTCCAATCATCCTGACGATTTTTCACTACCAAGAAGCCAAACAATCGTCCAGAATGCTATTTTCGATAAATATAATATTCATCCGAATGTCTCAATACGTTTTCAAATAATTTTCGATCTGTTTTCACACAATTTGAAGTATGTTTTACACTGAACAGTTGAAACCTTTTCACGTGTAAATCGCGTCCGCGTTTACATAGGGGGAAGATTGCCCGGATGATAACCCATAATGCAAATGGAATGGAGTAATGTAGGAAAGGTCTATCAATGGGAGACGAAAGCATGTCAAGTGCTTCGGACCCCATTACGTTCATTAGTGCGAATTCAAAAAAGACCATTCAGCCAAGGTTACTAAGTATGTGACCTTAAACACCAATTAATAAATAGATGCACACATCGATGGTACAAATTCGCTGACATTTCGAAATTTCACTTTTTATATGAAATTCCCACACCCATAGTGTTAAATTTGTACTGATAGCTTTAGGCTAACTTTCCCGTAAATCTCTCCTCATGACGATAATGTTTAGCCATGGCTTTAGGTTGGGTGATGACTGAAGTTGAATATATTTGGTTCCATTTTCACTTAACATGTTACAAATATTGCCTGGAAATTTACAGATTTAGTACTTGTTTTAACCCTTTGAACTCTAGTGGTATCTTCCATGCCAGTTCAATGGCAGCAATTAGAAGAGTCCATATTCATTATTTGGGCTAGACCAATCAATATTTTCAACGTGCAGCCTCGGGGCTGCACGTTGAAAATATTGATTGGTCTATCCCACACATTTACTGAACAGCCATTCTATTTAATGACGTTATGACGTATCATGGTGCTGGCCGGAAAAATGGCCGCTAGGGTTCAAAGGGTTAATGCAACATACCTGTGCATAATAGCGTGGAAGAGGCACGCCACCCTGTGTAACTCTCTCTCCCCGGTTCCATCCCTTGAGTGGAAACTTGTTAGTTGTAATTCATTGTAATCCACTCTACATGCCGCGTGTGGTTGGTAGAGAGTGTTCACGGAGAAAATATGTTTGAATGAAAGAAGACACTGAATGAAGGTCAGGGGAATTTTTTTAACCTGTTTACCCCCAAACTAGAGTCAAGAAATATATGGAAAAACCCAGTTCACCATAACATGGAACGCTTCCCGTTTCTTCGAAGCACGGTTACGATTCCTTATTTATAAGAAGTGATTTTCTTTCCCAGAATTGCCCATTATCCAGCTCGGCCGATATGACTTCAACCTCGGCTGATTTATTCCCCTTGATGCGTCGTTACTAGGCGCAACCAAGC
Source organism: Pictodentalium vernedei (assembly GCA_031216915.1). NCBI lineage: Eukaryota > Metazoa > Mollusca > Scaphopoda > Dentaliida > Dentaliidae > Pictodentalium > Pictodentalium vernedei. The sequence continues at coordinate 156,887,268 of CM062297.1, forward strand.
CGTTAACTGTTACTCATCGAACTCAATCAAGAAAACTTGTGTTATCGAGCATAAAGGGGCGGGGGTGAAGCGGAGTGTGTGAATGACGGGGAGTTAATGACGGCAATGGGCGAAGATTGGTCGGAGGAAGAAATGAAAGAAGAGAGTTGAGCAGAAAATGCAACTCAAACTGAAACCCGGAGTAGGAAGCAGAGATTCGTCGAAGTGGGAGAAGAGATAGTTCAGCTATTCCAACGCCTCGGCTACCCCGATGGAGAAGCCTAGGCGTTCGGGTAGCTGAACTAGGACACGAGGAAACTGTCAGAACACTGTAACAGATCTGAAAATATTTTGTGATTATTTGTTTTGGTTAAGTAGATAAATAAAATACTCCAGCCGAATAAATCTAAACCAGGCATGTCAACCGGTACCTGTACTGGTACCGGTACCGGTACCGCCGGTTCCCTCAGGCTCCAACCGGCACCAGTACTGAAGCTTTTGTCCCGCCGATACCGGGATAAAATTATTTTATGTGGAAATTCGTAACTGAACGAGGGTAAACGGGCTAATAATTCGTCCCCTGAATTCCAATGTGTTCTATGTGCCTACTGGCACATAGAACACATTGGAACTCAGGGGACGAATTGTGTATGGCACACTTACACGACATGGTTTCAGCTTATTTTTGAATGAACATATCAAAACACTCTAAAGGGGCATGTTCTCTGCACCACCGCTTCGATAAGGCCGATCATTTTAACTGTCCAAACCTGGCATCAAAGGCAATGAAAGCACCATCATCGGCTACTTCAAAGAAATTATTCCGTGGCGACATCAATGTAATCATAAAGCATGATCTTCGTGCTTTATGATTACTTTGATGTCGCCGCAGAATAATTTTTACGATGCTATGTTTGTCTTTGCGATCTTGGGGGACTGGGTCGGTTTAACCCTTTACCCAACGAATCGGCCTCATCCGCCCTTGTAATATGCAAATTCAGCAGTTGGAAAAATATTATTTTTCAAAAAGTTTCAACAAAACCATACCATGTGACCCCTCGTTGGAACGAGCTCGTCGAGCTCGTTCCAACGAGGAGTCACATGATATGGTTTTGTTGAAATTTTTTGAAAAAATTTGAAAAAATGATATTTAAAATAATAAATTTTGATATCGTCTGCGTTGGGTAAAGGGTTAAATACGAATTCTCCCATCTGATTGTGATGTCACCCAATTGTTGACTTGTCCCGGTACTGGCTTCGATGGGACAGGCTCTGTCCCGTCCCGGTATCGGCTATGTTGGTACCGGTGGTACTTTGACATGCCTGATCTTAGCATATATAGACTATTTCAGAGCCAGACTACAGCGTCGATTTCTTTACGGAACTATGGAGAAAATACTGAGACAGAAAGTGTTTATAAATATTCAGTCAAGGAATTATATAATACAGAAATGGAAGACCCGCAAGTCCAGAAGTAATGAAGTGAATGCCAATACACAGCCGAGATTTCCGCATGTTTGAGACAGAAAATCATTATTAGAAACAACGTTATTCTATAAATCATTAAACCTTACAACCTGGGATGCAAATTTTTCTTTGCTGAGTACAAGTTTTAACCAATCTCAATACAGCTTTAAACGGCTTAGGAGATGTCGACCGTTTCATCGCGATTTCAGGGGCGGCGGAACGATTTTCAAAGTGGGAGGGGCGGGGAGGGCTGGATCGGGTGATGGATGGTCATCGGCCTAACGGGCCGACCATGGTTCGGCCCGTCGGGCGAAAATTGTAAATTATTCCAGGGTCCCAAACCCCCCATTTCCATGCTTCTGAGCGGATATTTTGAGATTTTTCAGACGTATTTGAAAGATTTCACACTTTGAGAACCGTTAAAAACGTCGGTAAAGCATACAGGTGAGGTCTATTTATCAGCTTTGGTCGTAACGACCAAAGGTGATAAATAGACCTCACCTGTATGCTTTACAGAACGTTGACAGAAATTATACTGTCTGTGGATTATCTCGTCTGGGGTGGATTTGGTACTTGTATGTCTGTAAGTTTACGATCCATTTCAGTTAACCGATTTTTTAACAGACTGTATACATTTTAGCGTTTGCTGCCACTTACTGAAAAAAATGATCCGAAATCCATCGAAACTGAACCAGTACGAGAGAAACATAGTTGGCGAAAATATGGGGGAGGCTCTGGATCCGCCCCTTGTTTCACCAGTCATTGGTTTTGTTAAAATATATGCATACAAAAAGCATGGCCCGGCAAAAAAGCCCCTCCAGCCCCGGTTCCGCCGCCCCTATGATATTTTTGGGTTAAATTCACAGACATGAATAAAAGTACACTGTAAAAATTACCGTAATGTTTTAAGGTCATATGACCGGCAGCTAGTTTCCAGGCATATGACCGTAAGCATTACGGCAAACCGTAAAATAACTTAACTGTCATTTGCCGTATATTCCCGTAATTTTTTTTTCACGGTTTGCCGTTATTTGTACGGTCATATGCCTGGAAACTAGCTGCCGGTCATATGACCGTAAAAAATTTCAACCACCATTTGCCTTATTTTCCCGTAAAAATTGCCATCAAAATAATTACGGTCAAAATGATCGAAGGCAGAGTCGCAGCCATATGGTCCTTAATCAACTGAAAACCATAATTTAATTCCAGCCAGCTTTAACCGCATCTAACCTTGAACCAATAAAAGCAACGCAAACCCCTGGGTATGCCGGCCTTAGCGGAGATCCATCGAATATCGGTGACACAGCTCGAACAGTCTGCTATTCTGCATAATTACTGAAACAATTATATACGCATACAAAAATTGACGTTATTTGATTTTCATGTCCAAGACTGCAATGAACATGATTCACTTGGCCACAAACTTACAAACTGATAGTAATACGTTGTTGTTGTTCGTCTTCAAAAGCATCGGTCATCCTTTTTGGAAATGGCGACTTCCAGAGTAGCATATGACAAGGCCGATCCCATAATTCACCATTTTTACCGCCGTGCGACGTAACTGGACAACGTGACGGGAGAAATACGTTCATTGGATCAAATTCGTGCGTTATTCTACGGCAACACCGTTGAAATTAATTCACGGCCTCGCGACCGTTGTATTTGACAGTCATCTGACAGTAATTAACCATAGAATTACGGTAATGTTTTACAGTGTGCAAGAATACCGGCCCGGGAAACCGGAATTTCTATCATTGAATTGAATCGAGGGTCCGATGTCGACATGGAATTCGAATCGATCGGAAACAACGCGAAACAATTTCGTGAAATCACTTGTTTTTGTTCCAACCTATTTCGAAATGCCATCTTGGCTTTTAATCTATGCAAGGTCATAGGTCGCAGGGTGTAAACAAAGCGATTTCCACCTTCGTCGCGTTGAGTTCTGTGTCAGCCAAGTCAACTAGATTTGTGAAATATAAAGTTTAAATTCATAGAACCGATGTCACCATTCGCATTAACTGAAGGGGCAACCCTAGATGACTTTAAACGATGGGATATCACAGGTTTAAAGAATGTTTGTTTGAGGCGAGGACTTGTTTTCAGTGACAAGAAAACACAGTTTCTCGGCTTGGGAAATTCGCGAAAGTTGTCGAAACAGTGCTCACGGCCACAGAGTCATGACACAGCGTGCATTCATAAGTAACGGGAACGTGTGCCTCTCTCCACTACACCCCAGGTGTGTATTGGGCCACGACAAGTTGCCGGAAAATGCAAAAGGAGTCCGGACCTGAACTGAAAGAACTTGCATCTGAGCGGTGAATAGCAGTCCACATTGAGTACATTTCAATGGCATTTTTGAACCATCTTCATCACTCATTCGGAAAAAATGGTTGCATCAAGGGAGGTCCCAGACAAATCGGGCCGACCATATTTCGGCCTAATGGGAGAACATTTTGGTTTTTCGAACTGAAAGATGTGCCATTGGCAGTCCACATAGAGAGCATTTCTATATATCACCAGACTTTGCAATCAGATCCATTTCGCCTTTTGGTCATTTCGCGAATTTTAATGCACCAACAGGTGTTGGATAGCATCAATATTTTGGGGGGCCCCGAGGAGCCCCCCCCCCCCCCTTCCACTCCAATAGGGGGCCCACCGAGAATTCTCCCTGTGCATCATACGGTCCGCCAACCTCTGCTACACCCATGGAGTCGACAGTCTGGTTTTGACTATTCTGAAAGTTGCAATAAATCTTCATCCTTGGGATGACTGCAGTAATTACATTGATTTATGTATATTTTAACAAAGGCTGATAATTGTTTCATGCACTTCGAAGACAATATGGAAAGATATGCGAGTAATTACCTTTACAAATGTTAATACATTGTTGCATTACATAAGTCATTATATATATCAAGGATTTATGATGCATGCTGGAACCCAAGAATAACATCCAACTAATGCACGATTCTCACTTAATTTGTGTTTACATGTTTCGGTCCATTCATCTTCGAAAATACTATGGCGTTCAAAGAATATACATAGCAGAAAAGGGCAGAACAGGAAACACAATGCAGCAGCACAATATACAACAGTTCGATGTACTACATTGCGGCCGTCGGGCATTGGTCACTTTCCACGGGAGAGTAATATTTCCACAGACGCAATAATACTCGTTATAGGAACAAACACTAGTTATAGGAACAAGAGGGGCCACCCAAAGCGTATGCCAATGGCCCCGACCCGCTAAATAATTTCTAAGTCAAAAGAGTGAAAAAGGGCCATAACTCTGAAAAAAATGTATGGAAGAAACTCACGCTACACAGGTATCGTTCCCCATGATGATCATAACACCAAATATCATTCAAATCGGAGTAGCAGTGGCTGAGATACAAGAGGAAATGTTGGTACGGATGGACGGTCGAACAAACAGACGGACGGACGGACGGACGGACGGACGGTCAACCGCAGATGTACTTGTGAGGTGATTTTAGAGTTAGGTATGGGGAAAATTGCGCAACTCACAAGTGGGGTTTTTGCACCTCACAAGTTGAAAAAACCTCAGAAGGGGCTGGTGTACTAACGGTTTTATCCCCCAACGTCACAAATAACGACTGTACACGGACGGTCACCTCGCAAGGCTATCTGCGGTGTCCTGGACGGACAGACGGACAGACGGACAGACGTTCTAACGCAGATGTGCTTGTGAGGCGATTTTAGTGTTAGGTATGGGGAAAATTGCGCAACTCATAAGTGGGTTTTTCGCACCTCACAAGTTGAAAAAACCCTCAAAAGTGGCTGGTGTGATAACGGTTTTATCCCCCAACCTCACAAGTAACGACTGTGTACGGACGGTCACCTCGCAAGGCCATCTGCGGTGGTCCGGGCGGACGGACGGACGGACGTTCTACCGCAGATGTACTTGTGAGGTGATTATAGTGTTAGGTATGGGGAAAACTGCGCAACTCACAAGTGAGTTTTGCGCACCTCACAAGTTGAAAAAAACCTCACAGGTTGTTGGTGTACTAACGGTTTTATCCCCCAACCTCACAAGTAACCACTGTACACGGACGGTCACCTCGCTAGGCCATCTGTGGTGGCACGGACGGACGGACGGACGGACGGACGGACGGACGGACGGACGGACGGACGGACGGACGGACGAACGGACGGACGGACGGACGGACGGACGGACGGGGGCCTCCACTAGATACCCCTTCGACTTTTCAAGTCGGGTGCATAATAATCATCAAAAACGTAATTAATGAACCACCGGGTACAACCCGGTGCTTCATTAATTAAGATTTTGCTAATAGTGATTTTTATTATCCGGTAAACGCATGCATGGACATCACTGCACATGTGTGGTTTACGACCATTCCACGGCAGCTGTACTCTATAAACAGGATCTTGCAGTTGTCTACTGTTAGGATTTTCCATATTTTTCTAACCGATAGATGGAAAGACAATCCAATTTAAGAACATGAATTTCTGGGTTGTGGTCATTCGTGTCTTACCGGTATCTGCTCGAGAACGTTCTGGCACCTGCCTGTTCGCCAAGTGCCAAATCGTCACAGACGAAGGTTCCGGACTGTCTAAACCGGTGTTATAACATTAAACACGCGGCGCCAATGTCCCCGTATCAATACACCGAGATACTCAACTACAGCCCAAAGTTTCTTAGTTGGACAGCAGAGACCGAATTCCAATAATTCCATCACTGAGTTGCCTACATCGTTTCCTATCTATTGGAAAAAGACCGCAAGCATCATGACTGGTTGCAGGTTTCAGGATTCGAGAAAACGCAAAGCTTCACGGATGTTTTCGGTATCCATTTGAAATGTCACAAGTTGTTGAAACTAAACGAAACATCCCTGTCTTATATCGTCACGAAAATAAATCGACTTTCTATAAAGTTGTCTCCCTTGAAATTATTAGACGAGCGAGGGAAGTCCAATGAAGAAGCACGTAACTGCTGAGAAAATACAAAGACACCGGTAGAAAATAAATACAAGTTTCTGTTTGTTACTCTCGGAGCTGTCTGTTGTTTTCGTTTATTAAAAGTTACAAAAGGAAACTTGGCTTTTTGTGGCAAGCAAAAAGAATAAACTAGTTCACAAATAGTCCGTCATTAAGAACATCTATCAGTATCACACCTACCAACACTAAGTGAGCGTCCACTTAAGCACTTTGTTCAGCGGATGTGATTTACGGTAACCTGCAATTTTTATGCTTCACAGGAAAAGAATTAGCTAATCCCACCTTCTTGACTTAATTTATTTATTTATTGGTGTTTAAGGTCACATATTTATGCACAATGGCTAATCATGACCGTCACAGTTTTACGGGGGGAGGAAGCCGGAGTACCCGGAGAGAACCACCGAGCAACGGCAAGCAACTGTCAGCTCCCCAACATACTAACTCCATACAAGCAGGGTTAGCATTGGTTGAAGACAAGTGCACCATCGACGTGCAGTACGCCTTAGTACACAACGCCACCGTGCCCCCACACGGGCAATGGAGATGAAGTGTCTTGCCCAAGGACACAGCGCGGTTGCCGCAGGTGGGATTCGAACCGAGTACCTCTCGGCTTGCAGCCTGCACCTCTTCTTACTGAGCCACCGCGCTCCCCAATGTGAAGGATAGCGTCTGCATTACATGTCACGATCTGCACAAAAGATGGTGAAAATGCCGCTTTCTTATTTTTAAATGGGTTTTAACCCTTTACCCAACGAACCGCCCGCATCCGCCTGCGAAATATGCAAATATAGTAGTTGAAAAAATATTATTTTTCAAAAAATTTCAACAAAACCATATCATGTGACCGTTCGTTGGAAAGAGCTCGTCGAGCTCGTTCCAACGAGGGTTCACATGATATGGTTTTGTTGAAAATTTTTGAAAAATTTGAAAAACTGATATTTAAAATAATAAATTTTGATATCGTGTGCGTTGGGTAAAGGGTCAACAGAGAATAATAGTCAAACGTTAAAACTGACTGGGGAAAAAATGTGAAAAGCCAGCTTCTATATTTCTATACTACTCTACAGCAAAAATGCCAGGCGTTTGTGAAATGATGCGCACATCGATGATACTAGCGTTTGTGAAATGATGCGCACATTGATGATACTAATTCGCTAACATTTCAATATTTCAATTATTATATGAAGTTTCCAAAACCCTGTGTGAAAAATCCACTGACAACTTTAGATAATTAAGGGGAGCTAACTTTCCTGCAAATCTCTTCAAGTGACGAAAATTGTCAGCCATGCATTTCCACCAAACGCATACTCGTCACATTGGGCTAAATAATTGCTCTCGTCTGCTAAGTACTATCACTCGCTAAAACAAGTCTATGGAATTTTGTTTCTGGTGCAAGCGGAAGCAAAAGTGGTTGAAACGGTAGACTAGTGTTCGTAGCACTCAAGGACAAATAATGTCTTCACACTAACACTGTACTTCCTGTAGTACAGTTCGTTTTTGAATGCATATATTATGTCTGGAATAATAATGACACAGAAACTCTCGTATCGGTAACATGGGTAGTAAATAAAGTAATGGACTTGATCCTAGCGCTTAGTTTGCACTTGACATACTGGAAAGAATACAAAGTTGCAAATAAAACGAAGTGATTATCATGGATCGATGTGCTAACAACGCGGAGTAAACCTTTGCTGGAGAGTTAAGTATACTTTGAGGTAAATTCAAAAAGTATTTACTTTAATTGTTTGTTTCTTTATTGGTTTACCGACACTTTCAACAACCAGGGTATATCGTGTCGTGCAATTTTATGGGTGGAGGAACACGGATTGCACGGTGAAAAAACCACGTAGCAACGGATGGCGCGCCACTGGCAGACATTCTCTCCAATTTGCAAAGCCGACTCAAACATAGTTAGCAGCGATAGAAGACAAGTGCGCCATCAACGTGCAGTACGCTTCTGTACAAAGCGCCACCGTGCCCCTATGTGGACAAACGGAAATAATTACATTGTTAATGTAGTTATACGTTTTAGGTCCAAGTACTCAATTCCCATTGGTCAGCTGGATGAAAACGTCATGACCAAATGTAATTCATTTTCCAATGAATACATTTGGTCGAACTTTGACCCGCATTTACGTTCAAGTTAATAATTTGTGATATCTCAAACAACTTACAAGAAATGTCAATCGACAGTGTGAAATCATTTCAGTGATTTTGTTCTTGAACTTGTTGTCGTTTCATAGGTGATTATAGTTTACTGATATGTTAAATAAATTGTTTTGAACATTCCAAGTTTCGTTGCAAAAGACGGCAATTTGACAAATTTGGGTAAAATGCCAAAAACCGGCGCTCAACTCAGAGTTGTGCGCTTTGTCTTTTGTGTGAGGGTGCTTTTCGCCTCGTTCATCCGTACATGTTTTATTTCGTCTTTCTGCTTTGTTGTTTGGTAAAAAGTAGTTTAAACAGTTACGGAATGTAATTATAAGAATTGAATACAATTTTTATAATCTTCATTGGAGAATGAACGTGTGGGAATGGGTACAAATTGTATGAATCCCTTCGGGATTCATACATAATTTGTACCCATTCCCACACGTTCATACTCCAATAAAGATTACAAAAATTGCATTCAATTCTTAATTAAATGTCTAGCCTAAGGACACTATACCCAGCTTTCCACTTCAGCTGACTGGTTCAAGTGGATGGTTATCTACCCTTATCGACTACCAGAACTCATCATCTAATTGCTTCACAGATAATTGGCCAAGGTGTGATAAGTTAACTGCTGGCAGCGCAGATCGCTCATGTCAGCATCGAACCGTCGATACTTTCGGTTTTAACCCTTTGATACTTTTGTACGTCTTATGACGTACGAAATCAAACAGCGCCTTGATACTTTGTGGTCATTTGTTTTGTTATTATTCTTCGATTTTTTAAAGTTTTAACCTCAATTCCTATTTTCTCCCGAATAGTGCTCCGTGACAACCGTCGAGCCAAATGTTATCGCAGCTTAAAATACTAATATAATCCTGCTGTCAAGGCTTCAACTGGTTGAGTGCTAGAAGCCACTATCAGGGCTTTCAAAAAATGAGGATACCAGAGCAAAAGCCAACACTTCCCTTGCTAATGTATCATATTCAGTCAAACACAAATAATATTTTGTTTATATAAATTTGTTTTGTTACAAATTATTGGAGAGTGCCTGTGGGCACTCTCCAATAATTTGTAATAAAACAAGTTTTGGATAACAAATTCAAATCACCAAAACTAATGTAGCCCTCAGTGTGAAAAATATCTTGTTATTTGTACTTTCCGACGTTTGACGTCGCATTTTGAAAAACGTTAAAGAAACTGAATTTCCAGTGACGTTTGAACGTCAGAATAATTAAAGTCTGAAAGGGTTAAAGCCCTATATTCTAATCAACGAGCAACCGCGTCCCCATTTACTATGTATTAACAATATCCAAAGGACTTTGATCACCAAAGCTGACAGAAAATTTCGACCGGATTGCGACTGGATCGCGAGCCGGTAGAAATTAACTTTCACATTTCCTTCTCACAGCATTGTAGAATCTCACCTGTTGCAAAATATATGCAATTTTCCTTTATTTTTCAATTTCGTAAGATTTTTTTCATGAAATTTATTTATTTATTGGGGTTTAACGACACTTTCGACAACCAGGGTCACCTCGCGTAAGACAGTTTTACGGGTGGAGAATGCCGAAGTATCCGGAGAGCAACGGCGAGTAACTGTCAGTCTCCCCAACGTACTAACTCCGCACAAGCAGGGTTAGAATTGGTTGAAGACAAGTGCACCATCGACCTGAGGTACGCCTTAGTACACAGCGCCGCCTTGCCCCCACTTTGGCTATCGGGATTAGCTGCTTTGCCCAAGGGCACAACGCAGTTACCCCTGGTGGGGATCGAACCGTGGACGTTTCGGT